>JAOPSE010000014.1:34061022-35345083 GCA_029449295.1 Zea luxurians
TTCCCAGCAAAGGCCTAGATCCAATGTGAGATCCACACAGGCCTGCAAGTATTTCCTTCATCAATTCTATACCTTCGGCTCTGGATAAACATTTGAGTAACGGAGAGCAGACACCATGCTTGTACAGCTCCCCTTCTATTATTACATATGGATGAGCTCTTGCCTCTATTCTCTTGTTATAAGCTTCGTCATCTGAAAGGAAATTACCCTTAAGATAGGAGATGATCTCAGTTCTCCAGTCTTCACTATAAACAGGAGATATATTGAGGACCACTCTTTCAAGAAGTTCAACCGAAGGTGCTTTTATTGTTTCAAAAAATACTTCCGAAGGTAAGGGCAGCCCCTGTGCTGCTGACTTGGCTAGCAAATCAGCATGCTCATTTTCTCCTCGAGGAATATTTTTTACAGAAAACCCTTCAAAGGAAGCTTCAATCCTTCGGACCGTATCTAGATACTTCTCAAGCTTCGGGTCTCTTGCCTTACAACTCTTGTCAATATGACCAGAGATAACCTGGGAATCAGTTTTAAGAACCGCCCTTCTGATTCCCATTGCCTTTAACTTCCGAAGACCCAAAAGTAAAGCTTCGTACTCAGCAATGTTATTTGTACAGCTAAAATCAAGTCTTGGTGCGTAGCAAGTTTTAACTTTGGAGGGTGCGACCAACACAACGGCTGCTCCTGCTCCGAAGGTTCCCCTAGAACCATCGCAGAATACTGTCCATGCTTCGGCATCTTTATTTGTCTCTTCTACTTGAGCCCCTGGCGTCCAGTCAGCAATGAAGTCAGCTAACGCCTGGGACTGAATCGAAGATCTGTGTACATAATCAATGCAGAATTCATTAAGTTCCGCAGCCCACTTTCCAATCCTTCCAGTAGCTTCTCTATTTCTCATAATGTCCTTCAATGGTTGTGAAGAAGGGACAATTATATTGTATGCTTGAAAATAATGCCGAAGCTTTCTAGAAGCCATTAAAACAGCATATAGCACCTTTTCCAATTCTGTATAATTTTTCTTTGATAAACTAAGAACTTCAGATACAAAGTATATTGGAGCTTGCTTCTTGACTTGCCCTTCAAGCTTCTCTTGGACAAGTGCCGCACTTACCGCTGAGTGCGAGGCTGCTACATATAACAACAGAGGAGCCCCTGGCGTTGCCAGAATTAGCGTTGTTAGGTTTATCAAATATTGCTTCAGCTCTTCGAAGGCTCTCTGTTGGACCGGTCCCCATTGAAAAACTTCGGCTGACTTCAACACTTCGAAAAATGGTAAATTTTTCTCTGCTGATCTGGATATGAATCTGTTGAGAGATGCCAGTCTTCCTGTCAATCTTTGAGCCCCCTTCTTTGTACTGGGTGGTTCCATTCGAAGGATAGCTTCGATTTTATTTGTATTAGCCTCAATCCCTTTTGTTGAAACTAGGCAACCAAGAAATTTCCCTTTCTTCACCCCGAAGACACATTTTTCTGGATTCAACTTTAAACCGGCCTGTCTGAAATTAGCGAAGGTTTCCTGCCGGTCAGTAATGTGATTCTCTTGCTTCGTGCTTTTCACAATGATATCATCAACATAAGTTAACACATTTCTGCCTATCTGAGATTGAAGAACCTTCGCTGTCATTCTGCTGAAGCTTCCCCTAGCATTCTTGAGCCCCTCAGGCATCCGAAGGTAACAATATGTTCCACTAGGGGTTATGAAGCTGGTCTTCGGCTCATCCTCCTTCTTCATCCAAATTTGATGGTAGCCTGAATAACAGTCCAGCAGACTCATAAGCTCTGATGAAGCTGCTGCATCAACTAAGGAATCTATCCTTGGCAATGGAAACTCGTCCTTCGGACAGGCCTTGTTGAGATCAGTAAAATCGATACACATCCTCCATTTACCATTGGCCTTTTTTACCATAACAGTGTTAGCCAGCCATTCTGGGTATTTTACCTCTCTGATAACTCCGGCACTGAGAAGTCTTTTCACTTCATTCCGAGCACCTTTGGCCTTGTCATCAGACATCTTCCGAAGCCTCTACTTTCTGGGTCTGAAGGATGGATCAAAGCGAATGTTCAATAACATCCCTGTTAACTCCGCAAAGATCATTAGCCGACCATGCAAAGACATCCTTGTTGTTGAACAAGAATCTTATCAAGGTTTTCTCTTGTTACTCAGACAATTGAGATCCCAGCAGCACCTTCTGCTCTGCGATATCTTCGCATAAAAGCATGGGTTTCGGCTGATCAGCCGAAGCAGCCTTCTCCCTTCTATGCTTGTACTGCTCACAAGCTTCGGCTTCATCTATGTTGTGGATTGCCTTTGAATCAGTCCAATTCCCCTCGACCTTTCTGGCGGCTTCCTGACTCCCATGAATAGCAATAGGTCCTTGATCCGAAGGTATCTTCATGCAAAGATATGTTGGATGAAGAATTGCTTCGAAAGCATTGAGTGTTTCGCGACCAATGATAGCATTGTAAGGATACTCCATGTCAACAATGTCAAACACAATTTGCTCAGTCCTTGTGTTGTTGACGAATCCGAAGGTTACTGGCATGGTGATCTTACCAAGTGCTACAATCTGCCACCCTCCGAAGCCACAAAGAGGGTGCGTAGCATCATAAATCTTGTCTTCGGGCTCTTGCATTTGTCTGAAGGCCTTAGCAAATATGATATCTGCTGCACTGCCTGTATCAACCAAAACATTATGGACCAGAAATCCTTTGATCACACAAGAGATAACCATAGCATCATTGTGTGGGTAATCCTTGAGCTGAAGATCCTCTTGAGAAAAGGTAATTGGGATGTGAGACCATCTTGATTTGATGAAGGGTCCTTGTACCCCTACATGTTGTACTCTTCTCTATGCCTCCTTCTTCTGTTTCTTGTTGGCCGGCTCTGAGCATGAACCGCCTGTTATCGGGAGAACCATCTTCGGGGCCGAAGCAGTTCCAGCTTGATTCTTGACCGAAGCCATCAGCTCAAAAAAGTGGAAGTGAGTTGACTGGAGGTGGGCGCCAATGTTGGGGACTTGTTCTCAAATGCTTCGAATTAAGAACAAGGCAACATAAAAATTATTAAGTATTAGAGTCCTTCGTCCTTCGAAGCTTTATTTCCCTCGGGATATAATGCTTTCCGGACGAAGGTTGTGAAGGTTATACCTTCATAAACACAACAAATAATGAGGAAGGATAAAAATATATAAAATAATTTGAACATATGATTATTGTTATTAACTCATTTCTATTTCATTATTGTAGAAATGATAACGAATTACAAATGTACCTTTGGCTCGGAGAAAAGCAAAAATACCAGCGTGCAGCAAAAACAAATGCCCAATGCGTGATTACAGGAGAGCACGTGAACAGTATGGGGGTACTGTTCACCTATTTATAGGCACAGTTCACAGCATGTATATAATTACATTCATGCCCTTTACAATGAACTATAATAATGACAGAATATCATGGGTCTTTAAGTCATTTCATCTTTAAGTCGGTTCACCCCTTCGTCTTGAGACATGTCACTTGTACCGAAGCTTTATAGTTGATAGCTTTGGCGCTGTTTTGGAGAGGATCTGCCGAAGGTGTTTATTTCTTTAGGATCTTCGGCTACGAAGCATACCCCCAACAGCTGGGTTATCTTGTCTTTTCTTGTGTTGCTATGATTATTGGGATGATCTAGCTAACTAGCTCGATTAAGGAGTAGGATTTGGTGAACCTCAGTTAGATTCTGGAGAATGATTCATAGAAAACAATAATTCTTGATCATTAGTTTATTCTGTTATGTTAAGATATGCTAGTGGTTTTGGTGGCACCACTAGAATTGTAGAATTTATCTAGTAAGTACCAAATCCACTTGGTTCTTATACTTGGAATCACAAAAGTGGAAAAATGAATTCGGGCAAAATACATGTTACTAGTGGCGAAGCTAGAGAGAACTTGAACAGGGTACGCCTACCTCATGGATGCACATACACCACGTGATATGGGTGGATATAAGATGAAAAATTACACATTATAACTAGTTTTGTCTTTTTAGGGGGTGTAGATGCACCTCGTACAATGACTATACATTCGCCCTTGCCTATTACCTAATTGTTCAGTGTGCTATATTGAGAGAGACACATATTTATACTATTGAAGATGATAAGATATCAAGGTGTTTTCAAGGTATGAGAATACAGAAGATTAAATTACCTCTTGTTAGTGGTAGAAAAAATTATTGTTTTATAATTTGCATAATATTACTTTATTTCTCTATTTTGTGTTTTTCATATATGATTCTTTTTCAAGGTTCTACCTCTAACTCGGTGATCATAACATTCTCTTTTTATGCTCTATTTTATTTTATTTGATGCACTATGTTTTATAATACACATTTATAGTTTAGTTATATTAAAACTGGTCTAGAGCTTTATTAAATCACGAATTCGATGCTTGCCAATCAATCTTGAAACTCAAAGTAAGAAGAGTCTTGCTGTGAATCATCTAGGCCCCTAAGTGGTGTTTTGGTAATTAATGACAACTGATTGTGGACTAACAGTTCCTTGAGTGGTAAGATTGCAGGACTAAACCACAAGATACAGCAAAGTTCTTGAGGACTCATAACCACTGATTGTGGATCAAGTGAAGGCAAAGGTAAAACATAGGTTTTTGGTTTTACCGGTCAGCAGGTGTTTAGAGAAGAAACTGACTAGATTAATAGGATAGACAATCGTACTATTAAGAGGGGTCAATGAACTTAAATGGTGTATGACTTAGTGCCTCGTAGAGCATAAACGGTAACATGTGCTTGAGGGCTAACAACGCTATGGGTTTCAAAATTAAAATTCTTTTGAATTAGAGCAAAACATTTTTTTGAGGACGGCGGACCGTCCGGGCCAGACGGCCGAACCGTGTCACACCCGGTATTGGAAGGCAAACCGAATGCGAACCATGGACGAGCCAGGATCAGAACTCACGTACACAGCGTTTACATAATTGGACATCATCACACAATGCTTGAAACAAGTAGCGGAAAGGTACTTTATTACATCAAGATGTCCAAGACATCCACATAGTCTATTACATGACCATTGCTCAACATAAATATCAAAGTGCGAAAATATGAAATGTAGATGCTAAGCCTACATAGGCAGCTGACTGGGGGTTTGCCACTAAGGTAAACTAGAACTCGTCGTAGTCCTGAAACTCCTTGAAATCTTCCATGTTGCCAGCATCACCTCCTGAGCACTGAGAACAATGGGGACAACCTGGGGTGGGGTGGTTTGTAAAGCAAGGGTGAGTACACATCAACGTACTCAGCAAATGTCTCGTTTGGCTAAAGTGGACTAGCTGTATGTAGAGTTTAGGTCAAGCAGTTGCTTTAAGTTAGTCAAGTATTTATTATTATTAGTAGAGCCAACTTTTAGTAATAAACCCAGTTATTACCCAAAGGTACTTCCTCAAGTGAGGGAATACCAGAAATCAGATTTTATAACATCATTGTTAATCATCATCATAAAAGTATCCAAAGTTCTTCTAATCAAAGAGGATCCCAAGGCTGCTCTTAACCGTGTGCTCGACTGATATACCAGTTTTTAACACTCTGTAGAGGTTGTACACTTTACCCACAAGTCGTGATTCCCATTCTGCCCGAAGATCATGACTCTCCATTGATCACTTCCAAGGTGACCTAGCAGGGTCTCACTACGTAGCCTTTACAAAGACTCCCCTGGTGCATAGCTGCTCGTTTGGTTTCGCTAGTTGTACAAACGTAGTACACCTCCCCAAGGTGGGTCACTAACAAAAACCAAATCAAATGAACCTCTGCAACCCAACCTTAGCAGAGCGAGCACTACGCCCTGGCCCCCATTGACGGCATTCTAGCAAAGCCAACTACACCCCTAGGTTTATCTAATTAATCAGCTAAGGGCGTCCCATTCCCCCCTCATGGCTGTACTGTTATCCCAGGTGGTCACTCCATGAACAGGTCCTTACGGGGAGATACTCAGGAAAAAGGCCTGAGCCTCCAAAGATATCACAAGATCATCCACATAAACAGGATAACAGTATCGTATCATAAAGTTCACATCATGTTCATTGATTAAGTTAAGGCAATAGCAACATGCTAACCATGATAACCCAAAAGGTAAACAAGGATAAGTGAATACAGACTAGTCAATACTTAGGTTTCATAAAGTAATGCGGGACAGTGAATTATAAAGTATGTAGGACATAATAGGTCAGAGGACACTTGCCTTCACCAGGTTGCTGCTCAGGGAGGTCTCCAACAACACACTCAGGAATCTCGGACTACTCGTTGTCTAAATAAAGCGAGCATGCATTCAATACATTTGGAAAGTACAAATGAACATCACACATGTAGAAACATTGGAACACATCTTAAAAAGATATAATACTACATAAGGGATAATGAATTCAAGGTATAAAATGAACTATGGCATATATTTACTTTATTTGAAAATAGATTATTATTTCCCTAAGTGTTATTTACAAGTACATAATCATAGATCAATTTATTTTATTGTGACCTATAATTCGGAACAGAGATGAACTCATGCAATACCTATCATCAAGCTCATAAGTTTAAAAAGGTTTGAATCCCTAAAGTTCTCCTTTATTTATTTATTAAATAAATAAAACATACACCTACATTAGTTCATATTCAATAATAAAAATTAGAATGTGCAGACAGTAAGTGAAACCATTTTATTTAAACAAAGAATAATTCTATGAGCATTTTGCAATTTGAATCACTAAATTTGGAGTTCATATGCAAAAGTTATGAAATAACCAAGTTTGGGAATTCAAAATATGAAATTAAGTCTAATTCTGTGAGTATTGAAAAGTCCAGGGCTAAATCTGCAAGATTACAGGGGTCTGCACGCGAAAACCAGGGACGGCGGGTTGATTTCCAATAAACCAAGGGTCTCTTTAAGAAAACTACCGCGCGAAGGGGTATCGGGTGAATCTAACCGTCAGATCTAAAACCAATGGCTGAGATTAGATCTACGGCCGAGAGCGCGCGCGAGGGCGCAGGCGAGCACTAACAAGCGGGCCAGGGAGTGTCAGCGGTAGAGGGGGAGAGTGTGCTGACCGAGCGAGTCCAGCGCCAGAGGACATGGTGCTGACAGGCAGCTGCAGGGGTTCGAGAGGGTCCGAGCGGGTCCGAGGGGGTTCGAGCGGGTCCGAGGGGGTCCGAGCGGGTTTGAGCCGTTCGATCAAGATCGGACGGGGGAAATCAGACTGGAAAGGATGAGCAGCTGTGGGTGGCACTGACAGGTGGGCCAGGGCGCGTCAGGCGTGTGTGCGCGAAGCGGTATCCCACGGTCCAGGCCATTCGATCTGAATCGAACGGGGGAGGTCAGACCAGGGAAGCAGACATGCACGAAGCGGTGCCGCTCCTCTCCGCGGCGATGAGGTCACCGGAGTTGAGGCTGGCACGAGCTAGGGTGCCTCCAGGGTCGCCGGAGTTGGGCAGAGGGGAAGAGGGCGCCACGACGAACTCGATGGTGGGGAAGAGGCCATGAATCCATAGGCAGAGAGGGGAGAGCGGCGATGAGGTGGCCTCGGGCGGGCTGGAGAAACTCCGGTGAGCCATTCCAACCACGGGGAAGGGACTTAAGGTGCGCTAAGGCTCGGGCTAGCTTCAGCAGAGACAAGGGTGACATAGGGATCTACTCCGGTGAACTAAACCGGGCCAAATCGGCCGGCCATCGCTCGAGCACAGTGGACCGCCGTGGCCGAACATCAGCGAGGGTGAAATTGGCCGAACAAAGGGCGCAATAAGGGAAATTGGGCATGGGGATGGGTGTCTCACCTCGGGGCGAAGCTTGGGGAGGCTTGGCGTGGACTTCGGCGAGCTGGATGGCCGGGGACGCAGGCGCGGGTCTCCGGCGGCGGCTGGCGGCGAGGGCAGAGCGCGACAGAGGGTGAAGCTGCGCGAAATGAGGTGAGGGGTGTGCGAAATGAGGTGAGGGGTGTGCACGGGGCACTGGCGGGGCTATAAGAAGAGAGTTGGGCGCGTGGGCGGGCGTCATGGCTGAGAAACCCGACGACGTGCGCGAGTGCGCATGCACCGGTCCACGGCGACTCGCGGAGAGGGCGGAGCTGACAGGGCTGGCCCACGGCGCAGAGAGAGAAAAGAGGGACGCTCGAGGCAACGGCTCCACGACTAGTGATCCAGGCCCACGAGACAGAGAGAGAAAGAGAGCGAGCGGGCGAAGGAAAACAGACGCTGACAGATCGGCCCTAGCAGGCAGAGAGCGAGAGAGAGAGCGCGTGCGATAGGGGAACCGCCGCTGACAGGCGGGGTCCGCCTGTCAGGGGCAGCAGCCGCGTGGGCGCACGGCCTGGCTAGGCTTAGCTGGGCCGGCTGGGCTGCTTTCTCTTTTTCTGTGGATTTTCTAATTCCTTTTCTATTTTTTCTATAGGGTTTTCAAATCCAAATTCAAACTAAGTTTCAAATTCAAGTAAATTCAAACATGTGCAACAATTCAAAGAATATTTTAAGCTCAGCATGATGCAACATGTCATGACTCAAAATGTTTTAGCAAAAATAAATATTTAACCTCCACTAGTTTAATCTATTTCTAATAAAAAGGAAAAAGGGAAAAAGAATCTAGGGAGAGGGAAAACCTAGAGTGAGAAAAGGAATGGTAACACCTGATTTTGGTTGATAATTAGAAAGAAATTTTATACCCCCAAAATCAGGGTGTTACAGACCTATCCCCCTTAAAAGAATCTCGCCCTCGAGATTAAGGGCTGGCTAGAAAAGAGCTCAGGGTACTTGGCTTTCAGTTCATCTTCTCTTTCCCAGGTTGCTTCTTCTTCTGAGTGATGACCCCATTTGACTTTGCACATCCTGATGATACTTCTCTGAGTGACTCGATCTGCTATCTCCAAAATTTGAGTTGGCTTTTTGATATAAGTCAGATCTTCTTGAACTTCAAGATCCTATGCTGGCAACTGCTCTTCTGGCACTCTCAAGCATTTCTTTAATTGTGACACATGGAACACATCGTGCATAGCAGACAGATTCTTTGGTAAGCTGAGTTGATAAGCCACTTCTCCATGTCTTGCTTGAATCTGATACGACCCAATATAACGAGGTGCTAGCTTGCCTTTGACTCCAAACCTTTTGGTTCCTCTGATGGGTGACATCTTTAAGTAGATGTAGTCTCCCACTTCAAAACTGAGTTCTCTTCTTTTGATGTCAGCATAGCTTCGCTGTCTGGACTGCGTTGCCTTTAAATTCTCTCGGACCATTCTGATGTTCTCTTTGGCTTCAAGCAAAATATCTGGACAGAACACATGTCTTTCACCAGGTTGGTCCCAATGCAATGGAGTTCTGCAATTCCTTCCATAAAGCGCTTCAAACGGTGACATCTTCAGACTGACTTGGTAGCTGTTGTTGTAAGAGAATTCTGCATATGGTAATCTCTTATCCCAACCCATCTTGTCTTGCAAAGCACAAGCCCTGAACGTATCCTCAAAAATATGATTGGTTCTCTCTGTTTGACCATCTGTCTGCGGGTGGTAAGCTGAGCTGAACTTTAAATGCGTGCCCAAAGCTTCATGCAATTGCTGCCAAAAATGAGAGGTGAACTCGGTACCTCTATCTGATACTATCTTCTTCAGAATACCATGCAAGCACACAATCCGAGACATGTATAACTCTGCCAACACTGCGCTATTGTAGGTGGTCTTGACTGGTATGAAATGGGCCGCCTTTGTCAAACGGTCCACTACTACCCAGATGGAGTCATAGACAGTACGAGTGCGGGGCAAATCGACTATAAAATCCATTCCGATCTCATCCCATTTCCACTGAGGAATCTGAAACGGTTGCAACAAACCTGCAGGTCTTTGATGTTTTGCTTTAATCCTCTGACAACTGTCACATACAGCCACATACTCTGCTATCTCCCTTTTCATACCGTACCACCAAAATCTTTTCTTCAGGTCTTGGTACATCTTCTCACTACCAGGGTGTATAGAGTATGCTGTCTCATGAGCTTCCTTGAGAATCAGTTCCCGGATTGATTTGATGTCGGGAACACACAGTCTGTCCTTGAACCATACCACTCCTTCTGCATCTTCACGGAAATCCTTGCCTTTCCCATCTCTGATCAGCTGCCGGATCTTGTTGACTTTCTCATCATCCTTCTGACCTTTCCTGATGTCTTACTCTAGTGTGGGTTCCAACTCGACTGTCACTCCTTGAGTGTTGTTCAGAAATCCGAGGCTCAATCTGTCGAACTCCTTCGCTAGCTCATACGGCATCGGGTAAGCGGCCAACATATTGACTTGACTCTTTCTACATAGAGAATCCGCAACCACGTTTGCTTTGCTTGGGTGATAATGAATCTCTAGCTCATAATCTTTGATCAACTCTAGCCATCTTCGCTGCCTCATGTTTAACTCTGACTGAGTGAATATATACTTGAGGCTCTTGTGGTTCGTGTAGATATCACACTTCTGCCCATAAAGATAATGCCTCCAGGTCTTCAATGCATGAACCACGACTGCTAATTCCAGGTCATGAGTAGGATAATTTTTATCATGAACCTTCAACTGTCGGGATGAGTTTGCCACTACTCTCCCTTCTTGCATCAACACACATCCCAGTCCGGTATACGAAGCACCGCAATACACTAAGAACGACTTGTGAACATCTGGTAGAATCAGTACTGGTGCCGTTGTCAACTACTCCTTCAATGTCTCAAAGGACTTCTGGCATGCTGGGGTCCACTTGAACTCAACCTTCTTTGCCAACAAGGCTGTCATTAGCCTGGCGATCTTGGAGAAACCTTCAATGAAACGCCGATAATAACCAGCCATTCCGATGAAACTCTTGATTTCTCAGACATCTTTTGGTGCTTTCCAATCCAAAATAGCTGCTACCTTCTTTGGATCTACAGCCAATCCTTCTCGATTTATAATATGACCCAAGAATAGGACTTCATTGATACAGAACTCACACTTGCTAAGCTTGGCGTACAGCTGACAATCTTGCAGCCTTTGAAGTACCTTCCTCAAATGCTCCTCATGCTCTTGCTCATTCTGGGAATATATAAGAATATCATCAATGAACACCACCACGAATTTGTCAAGGTAGTCCATGAACACACTGTTCATCAAGTACATGAAGTAAGCTAGTGCATTCATCAAACCGAATGACATGACCGTGAACTCATACAGTCCATACTTGGTGATGAATGCTGTCTTCGGTATATCTGAATGTCGGATTCGATGTTGATAGTAGCCTAACCTCAGATCTATCTTCGAGAACACACTGGCTCCTCTCAACTAATCGAATAAATCTTCAATTCTGGGTAGGGGTACTTGTTCTTGATAGTAACCTCATTCAAGGATCTGTAATCGATGCACATCCTCTTCGTGCCATCCTTCTTCTCCACAAACAACACTGGGGCTGCCCAAGGCGAAGTACTCGGTCTAATGTAGCCTTTCTCTAACAACTCATCAATCTGCTTCTTGAGTTCCACCAACTCTGGTCCAGACACTCGATAGGCTCTCTTGGAAATAGGGGTGTAACACCCAAATTATGGATTGGGAATCAGTGAAGAAATTTGAACAAAATATCATAATGTTTTGGAAATTGGGAAAATGAGAAAAGAATGTTTCTTTTAAAAGAAACCATTTATACATCTCATGAAATAAATAAACAAGGAGAATAAAAATTAAACTAGTAATAATAAAAATAGTATGGGTTATATTCACCCTTGGATTTCAATTGATACATTTGAAAAATTTGAAAACTAAAAATAGAAGTATAAATTTGAATTTGGAATAGAAAAATAGAAAATAAAAGAAAAAGGGAAGAACTAAGAAAAATACTACATAAAATAAAATAAAAATCAAAATAAACATCCTTCACACTTACATTGTTAAATTATACCTTTCAAACTGAGGACAAGACATTCACAAAGTTTGAATTTAAACTTGAATTCAAATTGGATTTGAAAATGGAGAAAAGAAAATGCAAAATAAAAAGAAAAAAGGAGAAAAGCTTAAACTGGGCCGGCTACCTTCATTCTGGCCCAATTACACTTTCGCGCGCGCGGCCCAAACCTTCCTCCCGCGCGCCTGCCTCTCCTTCGCGCCGACATGTGGGTGCCACTCGTCAGCCTCCGGCTTGCGTCGCGCGCGCTCGCAATCTCTGGCAAGTGGGCCCGCCTCGTCAGCCATTGAACGCACGCCCGCGATCGCGTTACACTGCCCGGTTGGCCCCAGTCGTCAGTGCCGTCTTCAACAGAACGTCGCGTGATTGTCGCCGCGCGGACCGCGCTCACCTCGCGCTGACACTCGCCGGCGAATTCGGCCTCCGTACAACAACCGCAAAGCGCTCCTGAGTATAAATACGTAGCCGCGACCCCCCTCCTTCACATCTCTCTCCTCGGACCGAGCTTTCTCACCGCGTCTCCGCCCGCCGCCGGTGATCTCCGTCCACGGTGGCGAATCACCCTCGGTGTGTGAACCTGGGACTTCGGGGTGATACACTGGTGGTGCACGGAGACATCCCAAGCTCGATTAGGGACCAATTGTGCCGCGATTCCTCGCCGGAGCGAACGCTCCGCCGCGGATCCGCTCCACCGCGTGGGCTGCTTACCTCGGCACTCCAACCCCGGTAATAAACCCTCTCATAGGTTCGCTTTTCATTCAGCATTGCATTGATGCTCTCGGATTGTTCAATCGGGGCTTGGCTCGGGTTGTGGGAAGAACTCCGATGATGGCCCGCCGCACACCTGGGCGGCGCCGCCGTTCTTCTCGGACGCGCGGGGGAGGGGATGGCGTGGCCGTAGGATACAGAGTTGACGGTCAGGATTAGATCGTAGGAATACCCCTTCGCTGGACAGATCTGGACCGTAGGATTCAATCGGAGGGCTGCGGCGTGATCTCGGCTTCATTAAATCTGGGCCGTTGATCGCCGATCGAACGGTTGTAGATGCGTACCGGTTCGCTTTAGTATGGATTTAATCTCGCGCGCTGAATTCGGATCCAACGGCCCATATGGATGGATACCCCTTCGGCCAACGACTTTGCATAAGAGCCCTCCTAAAAACAGATAATCAACCCGCCGTCCACTGCATAGTATTCTGAGTCTTAGGAAATTATGCGCAGTAGCCCCTGTGCTTCTGTTTAATTGAGACCCAGTCCAGTGAGTTAGAAAATCAGGGAAATTAATTAGAAAATGAGTTTTTAATATAAAAATAATTCCTAGAATTTATATAATTCATAGAAAATGTATATGAACTCCAAATTGAACCATTCCAATTCCTAAAATTTTGTAATAATATTCTCTATCATTTGGAATCACTGTTTTGACATGAACTCTGTCAGAAAATTTATTTATCATTTAATCATATGTTAATCACATTAAACCTTAGGAAAATCATAACTTGAATTCTACAACTCCAAAATTAATAATTCTTTTTCCTGTGATCTTATTTTAATATGTAGATTATTAATATGTATTTTGCATATATGTTTGGTGTAATGTTAATTTTGCCTATACCATGTATGTTTGTATTGCTACGACTAGCAGTGAGGTCACGAGGATCTGAAGAATCATCCTGGTACCTGGAATCTCAAGGCCCAGGCAAGTTGTGCCCTTGATCACTTCTTTTTACCCACTCATGTTCTGATTAATCATAATGATCTGCATAGGTTAATTTTGATGGGACCCAATAGGTTACCCTAGTTTGTCTATCTTTATACCTTGTTTACCACTGATCTTTCTGGGTAGTACTTGCTAGTGCTATATGTGGTTTTGGGTATGAAGATTACACTATTCATGATTATACTTTTGTTACCAGTTGTTATTTATGGTTCATGTTAAGATCATTATGTTAATTGGAACATGGAGAACCACCCGGGAAAACAGTGCTACCACAAGGGTAGTATGGGATGCCCTTGGCTGATTAATTAGGAAAGCTAGTGGAAGACTACCTTACCCGAAAGGGGCAAGGGCAGTAGGGGAGAGGTCAGTGCGGGAAGTGCCCTCGGGAGGATTTTGCTGCGATGGCGGTCCTGCAAGGGATTCCTGTACTGGATCTTCCTATAAACTGTAGCGGGTTTTCGGAAGCTAGTGGAACTTTGTAAAGGCCTCGTAGTGCTACCCTGCCCCACTTCCTTGGTAGAGGTGTATGGGATTCATGACCCCTTGGCAGATGGGTAACACGACTTGTGGGTAAAGATGCGCAACCTCTGCAGAGTGTAAAACTGGTATACTAGCCGTGCTCACGGTCATGAGCAGCTCGGACACTCACATGAGTAAATTATGGAACTTAAACTCAATTTGTCATATGCATTGCATTGCAGGTGAAGTTGTTAACTTTTGTTCTACTACTTAATTGGGTTTGGTATTTACTTATACTTAGTAATTGCTAATAAAATTTTGACCAACATTAAAAGCAATGCTCAGCTCTAACCATCTTCTTTGGTAAGCCTTACACTTCACGTGAGCTCCCACCTTTGGCGAGTTCATGCACATTATTCCCCACAACTTGTTGAGCGATGAACGTATGTGAGCTCACTCTTGCTGTCTCACATACACCACAGGTCAAGACCAGGTACTGCAGGATGATGCTAATGGAGGATGCTGTGATGAGTTCGTGAGAGGCCTAGGTCGTCGTCTCCCAGTCAACTTTGGGTTGCTGGACCGTTGTCTCCTTATAATGTAATTATTTATTTTGTATAGAACTCCTGTTATATATAAAGTTGTGACATTCGATCCTGTGCCACTTTACATCATATGTTTGAGACTTGGTCCCAGCATACCTGGTGTTTATGTTAACCCCGGGTTTTGGACCCCTAAAATCCGGGTGTTACAGAAGTGGTATCAGAGGAATGTTGACTGTAGGACGAAACCTAGATAGAACTGAACAACCCTTGTCTACTTACTTCTGCTACTCTGATTCATTTCTAAACTTAACTTAATCTTTTCTCATCTATTTCCGCTTCACTCTGATTATTCTTATCTTTTCTTTCTAAAGACAAATGTGGATTTCACACTTTGAAATCCTGTGCCTAAAGTGACCTTTAGGAATAGGAGACCTACTCTTAGGAACAAAAGCAAAACTAATTTTGTAAATATTTATATATTTGAATGTTTGTTCTTATGATACCTGTCTGATTTGGATCTTTGATTGAGTGTGATGGGTTGTGGAGTAATGTCCACAATTGCATCTATATATACACATAGGTATAAAAATATATTTATAAAATAACTAGACAACCTAGATTATCCCCATTGGAACATATCTAGCTTAAGAGATTTATCTTATCCTAAAAGATCTCATTCTAACCAATTCATCTTATCTTAAAAGATTCTCTCTTATCTTACTAGATCCATCTCATCTTAAAAGATACTCATCTTATCTTGAAAAGATTTTATCCTTATCCTAATAGATCTAACTGGTCTCAAAAGATTCTATCTTATCTTTATGGATCTGTCTTATCCTAATAAGCATACTTATCCACCCTAGATTAAACAACCATGATCTAGTGCAACTTAATTAGATCTTATTAGTCAAACTAGTCATACCAATCTAACCTAGATTCAATCTTGTGTAATAGATCCATCTTATCTTAAAGGGTATTCTATTACCTTAATAGATTTATCTTACCTTAAAAAGATTTTATCTGGTCCTAATAAATCTAAATATTCTAACATATCCTAATAATATTTATCCTACCCTAGTAGATCTATCTAACCTAAACTAGTCTAATCTAGTCATATCCAATTTAATCTAGATCTTATCTTACCTAATGTGACCTGACCCAGTGTGGTCTAATGTTACCTAACTTAATATGGTCCACTTAAACAGATTAACGAAGAGACTAGACCCCACTAGCCATGTAACTTATCTTAGCACATTGGATCAATTCAACCATGAGCTAACCCAACCCATAGAACCATGATGAAGGGTATGACCTTTCTATTCCCACCTAATAACAAACAAACTTTTAACCTACATCTTGTAGCCTATCTCATCCATGTATATCTCTCATCTTGACAGATTCTATCTTACCCTTGGATATTCACCTTATATGATTGGTTACCCCAATCTGGACATAAATTAAGCCCTACCAAAGAATCTATAGATTATAACCAATTACTAGCTTATCCATTCCGCTTAGTAACTTCCTTTGCAAAACTATTACCACATGCTTCTAACTTTCATGGTCAATACCAGGAAAGGAAAGATTATCACGTAACAACAAACAGAAAATGAATCCTCCAAATCCTCCACCTGTTGACCTCAATCAAGTGGTTGCTACCCAAAGACTGGTAATACAACAGTTAACAGACATGGTGACCGAGATGCAGAATCAGATAAGACAACAACGCGAGGAAATACGTCAAGCCCGCCAAGAAATAAGGCAAGCACGGCTGGAGAGACAACAACAACAACAACCCCCACCACCACCAGCTTCACCAAGCTACATAGATATAAATTATGATGATTTGTAAGATCTAGGTGTTACTTTAGTAATATGATGATATTTTAGAAGAAATAATAAAGGTCTGTTGACCCAATGTTTTGTTAAAGAATTATACCTCATGCTGAGATCTCTTTGTTTGTGCATATGAGTATGCATCCTTTTTCCTTACAAATCTCGAGGACGAGATTATTTTTAAGGGGGGTAGGATTTGTAACACCCAAATTATGGATTGGGAATCAGTGAAGAAATTTGAACAAAATATCATAATGTTTTGGAAATTGGGAAAATGAGAAAAGAATGTTTCTTTTAAAAGAAACCATTTATACATCTCATGAAATAAATAAACAAGGAGAATAAAAATTAAACTAGTAATAATAAAAATAGTATGGGTTATATTCACCCTTGGATTTCAATTGATACATTTGAAAAATTTGAAAACTAAAAATAGAAGTATAAATTTGAATTTGGAATAGAAAAATAGAAAATAAAAGAAAAAGGGAAGAACTAAGAAAAATACTACATAAAATAAAATAAAAATCAAAATAAACATCCTTCACACTTACATTGTTAAATTATACCTTTCAAACTGAGGACAAGACATTCACAAAGTTTGAATTTAAACTTGAATTCAAATTGGATTTGAAAATGGAGAAAAGAAAATGCAAAATAAAAAGAAAAAAGGAGAAAAGCTTAAACTGGGCCGGCTACCTTCATTCTGGCCCAATTACACTTTCGCGCGCGCGGCCCAAACCTTCCTCCCGCGCGCCTGCCTCTCCTTCGCGCCGACATGTGGGTGCCACTCGTCAGCCTCCGGCTTGCGTCGCGCGCGCTCGCAATCTCTGGCAAGTGGGCCCGCCTCGTCAGCCATTGAACGCACGCCCGCGATCGCGTTACACTGCCCGGTTGGCCCCAGTCGTCAGTGCCGTCTTCAACAGAACGTCGCGTGATTGTCGCCGCGCGGACCGCGCTCACCTCGCGCTGACACTCGCCGGCGAATTCGGCCTCCGTACAACAACCGCAAAGCGCTCCTGAGTATAAATACGTAGCCGCGACCCCCCTCCTTCACATCTCTCTCCTCGGACCGAGCTTTCTCACCGCGTCTCCGCCCGCCGCCGGTGATCTCCGCCCACGGTGGCGAATCACCCTCGGTGTGTGAACCTGGGACTTCGGGGTGATACACTGGTGGTGCACGGAGACATCCCAAGCTCGATTAGGGACCAATTGTGCCGCGATTCCTCGCCGGAGCGAACGCTCCGCCGCGGATCCGCTCCACCGCGTGGGCTGCTTACCTCGGCACTCCAACCCCGGTAATAAACCCTCTCATAGGTTCGCTTTTCATTCAGCATTGCATTGATGCTCTCGGATTGTTCAATCGGGGCTTGGCTCGGGTTGTGGGAAGAACTCCGATGATGGCCCGCCGCACACCTGGGCGGCGCCGCCGTTCTTCTCGGACGCGCGGGGGAGGGGATGGCGTGGCCGTAGGATACAGAGTTGACGGTCAGGATTAGATCGTAGGAATACCCCTTCGCTGGACAGATCTGGACCGTAGGATTCAATCGGAGGGCTGCGGCGTGATCTCGGCTTCATTAAATCTGGGCCGTTGATCGCCGATCGAACGGTTGTAGATGCGTACCGGTTCGCTTTAGTATGGATTTAATCTCGCGCGCTGAATTCGGATCCAACGGCCCATATGGATGGATACCCCTTCGGCCAACGACTTTGCATAAGAGCCCTCCTAAAAACAGATAATCAACCCGCCGTCCACTGCATAGTATTCTGAGTCTTAGGAAATTATGCGCAGTAGCCCCTGTGCTTCTGTTTAATTGAGACCCAGTCCAGTGAGTTAGAAAATCAGGGAAATTAATTAGAAAATGAGTTTTTAATATAAAAATAATTCCTAGAATTTATATAATTCATAGAAAATGTATATGAACTCCAAATTGAACCATTCCAATTCCTAAAATTTTGTAATAATATTCTCTATCATTTGGAATCACTGTTTTGACATGAACTCTGTCAGAAAATTTATTTATCATTTAATCATATGTTAATCACATTAAACCTTAGGAAAATCATAACTTGAATTCTACAACTCCAAAATTAATAATTCTTTTTCCTGTGATCTTATTTTAATATGTAGATTATTAATATGTATTTTGCATATATGTTTGGTGTAATGTTAATTTTGCCTATACCATGTATGTTTGTATTGCTACGACTAGCAGTGAGGTCACGAGGATCTGAAGAATCATCCTGGTACCTGGAATCTCAAGGCCCAGGCAAGTTGTGCCCTTGATCACTTCTTTTTACCCACTCATGTTCTGATTAATCATAATGATCTGCATAGGTTAATTTTGATGGGACCCAATAGGTTACCCTAGTTTGTCTATCTTTATACCTTGTTTACCACTGATCTTTCTGGGTAGTACTTGCTAGTGCTATATGTGGTTTTGGGTATGAAGATTACACTATTCATGATTATACTTTTGTTACCAGTTGTTATTTATGGTTCATGTTAAGATCATTATGTTAATTGGAACATGGAGAACCACCCGGGAAAACAGTGCTACCACAAGGGTAGTATGGGATGCCCTTGGCTGATTAATTAGGAAAGCTAGTGGAAGACTACCTTACCCGAAAGGGGCAAGGGCAGTAGGGGAGAGGTCAGTGCGGGAAGTGCCCTCGGGAGGATTTTGCTGCGATGGCGGTCCTGCAAGGGATTCCTGTACTGGATCTTCCTATAAACTGTAGCGGGTTTTCGGAAGCTAGTGGAACTTTGTAAAGGCCTCGTAGTGCTACCCTGCCCCACTTCCTTGGTAGAGGTGTATGGGATTCATGACCCCTTGGCAGATGGGTAACACGACTTGTGGGTAAAGATGCGCAACCTCTGCAGAGTGTAAAACTGGTATACTAGCCGTGCTCACGGTCATGAGCAGCTCGGACACTCACATGAGTAAATTATGGAACTTAAACTCAATTTGTCATATGCATTGCATTGCAGGTGAAGTTGTTAACTTTTGTTCTACTACTTAATTGGGTTTGGTATTTACTTATACTTAGTAATTGCTAATAAAATTTTGACCAACATTAAAAGCAATGCTCAGCTCTAACCATCTTCTTTGGTAAGCCTTACACTTCACGTGAGCTCCCACCTTTGGCGAGTTCATGCACATTATTCCCCACAACTTGTTGAGCGATGAACGTATGTGAGCTCACTCTTGCTGTCTCACATACACCACAGGTCAAGACCAGGTACTGCAGGATGATGCTAATGGAGGATGCTGTGATGAGTTCGTGAGAGGCCTAGGTCGTCGTCTCCCAGTCAACTTTGGGTTGCTGGACCGTTGTCTCCTTATAATGTAATTATTTATTTTGTATAGAACTCCTGTTATATATAAAGTTGTGACATTCGATCCTGTGCCACTTTACATCATATGTTTGAGACTTGGTCCCAGCATACCTGGTGTTTATGTTAACCCCGGGTTTTGGACCCCTAAAATCCGGGTGTTACAAGGGGGGTGCCTGAAATAAGCTCTATGGCAAATTCAATCTTCCTCTCAGGTGGCATACCTGGTAACTCTTCAGGAAACACATCTGGGAAATCTGATACTACACTGATAGCCTCTGATGGTTTAATCTCCTCAATGTGAGCGGTGAATTGGTGACCACTCCCTTTTCTGGGTTCTGACAAGACCAATTCCACTAACACTTCTTCTCCTGATAGGGACGCTAATTTCACTGTTCTCTTATCACAACTAAGGCTGGCCTGATATTGGTTAGCCAATTCATCCCTAGGATGACATCTATAGCTGTATCTTGGTTACCCATAACTATTAAATCGGCGGGGAACTCTATCCCCCTTATTTGGACTCTTGCACTAGGGCAAAATCTATCAGTTTGGGTCCTTCCACCAACTGAACAAACTCTCATAGGTGGATACATGGGTGCTACTGGTATATTATGTGATTCTACCCATGATGCATTCACAAAAGAATGCGTTGCTCCAGTATCGAATAAGACATTTGCAGAATGGTACTCGACTGAAAACGTACCTAGTGCCACTCCTGGAGTCTCCTAGACTGTGTTGGCCTCCAAGTGGTTTACCCTTCCATATTGGGCACGAGGTTGCCCACGGTTGTTGCCTCCTTGATGCATTGCATTCTATCTAATTAGGGCATTGGGAGCTGGCTGCTGCTGAGCTGCTTTCTTTGGGTAGTGATTCGCCCAATGGCCTTGTTCACCATAGTGAAAACATGCACAACTTCCTCCTTGAGCTGGCGCTGCTTGATTGTTCTGGTTGGTTGTTGGGGCAAGAAGACGGGCTGCCTGGTTGCTCTGACGCTGGTATTGATTTCCTCCTTGCTGGTTATTCTGACGGTACTGCTGTTGCTGCTGAGGAAACTACCTCTAGTATTGCTGCTGCTGGTTCTGACGCTGATGCTGATGCTGGTGCTGGTGACCTTGCTTGAATGGTTGAGGTGGGTTGCCTGAGTAGCGAGGACGACTGCTACTCCCAACCTGAGATCCACCAAACTTGTGTTTCCTGTCCTCCATCTCTTGACGCTTCCTTTCTGTCATGATTGCTCTGTCTATCAGATGCTGGAAGGTGGGGAAGGTGTGGTTCATCAGCTGGTAGTGGAGAGGGTCAACCAATCCTCTCAAGAAGCGGTACTGCCTCTTAGCATCCGTGTTGACATCCTCTAGGGCATAGTGTGACAGTTGCATAAACTTATCCCTGTACTCACTAACGGACATGGGACCTTGCTTCAGAGCGAGAAACTCCTCCTTCCTCACTATCATTAGTCCCTCGAGCACATTGTAGCGACAGAAGTTGTCCCTATACTCCTCCCAAGTGATGGCTTCAGGGTTGGCATGGGTGGCGAGGTAAGACTCTCACCAAGACTGTGCTGCTCCCCTCAGATGTCGGGGACCATACAACACCTTCTCACGATCGTTGCACTGGGCAGTGTGCACCTCACGCTCCACGGTACGCAGCCAATCTTTCGCGTCCATGGGATCAGCAGAATGAGCAAAAACAGGGGATGGCCCCTCATGAACTCTGCCCACTTGTCTCTGGGCACTTGAGGCATCTGGACTTGCACTGGAGGCTGAGGCAGTGGTGGCTGCTGCTGTGCTTGCTGCATTGCTGCTAAAGTCTGACCAATTGCCTAGACTGCTTGAGTCTACATCAAGAACATCTACTCAATGGTCATCGGTGGTGGCAGTGGAAATTGCTGCTGCGGCTGAGTTGCATCCTCCTGGGGTGCCTGCTGTTCTGGCTGTGCACGCCTCGCACCTCTGTGCCTGTTCTCAAACATCTGTAGGAATCACACATATCAGATCTGACTCTGCAGTCTTTCAGCATAAGAAAAGATATATAGAAGATCTCCATAACACTGAACAAATGACCATCTTCACTGATAGCTTCTCAGATAAAGAGGAAACGGGAAATAAAGGGATTACCCAACTAAATAACTAACTTTATTAATAACTACACCAAGTTGTAGGGGATACCCACACCTTGGTGACAATCATTACAAAGATCCAACTTCAGTACATGTCCATCATAACAAGCATCCAACAAAAGATAAGCAAACTAACTCTGACTAAGACTGGCTAGACAAAGACACTGAACTAAGAATTATTACAGACTCTGACTCTGTCGATCTAGGGGTCTAAATCTATGCGGGTCCTGCAGTCTGGGGTAACATAGTCGAAGCGACCACGGGGCGGTGAACAGTAAGGGTGCTGAATCCCGATAGGGGCGGGAGAACCACCATCTAGATAGTGGCGTGCTGCGCACTCAGCACGCAATTCTGCAACCTCCGCCCGAACCTTGCCCAACTCGTCAAGGGCATGGTCTAACTCTGTGTTGAGCATGACGACCAGATTGACCATGCTGTTCAGCCTGGGATTGCCTTCACCAACTAGCAAGACAATCACACCTCCAGCACTGCCGGTCAAACGGCGAGGGTAGTACTTTAGGTCAAGGCCATCACCTACCCCGCTGAACAACGAGCAATACTGAGAAAGTGCCCGTCGTGCTGCATCTTGCATGGCTGCCTCGGCAGTATCCCTCTCAGTAATAGAATAGTGCTATGAGAAGGCCTCTGCACCCTGGAGATCATCGTCCGGATGGTGCACCAAGCAAGTAGCCTCCCACTGGTCAGGGTATAGCCTGCGACGATGCTAGTAGACTACACAACGATACTCGATGGACCATGTGTGTCGGTCAAAGGCCCGACACAACAGGGTATCGAGAGCGTCGTGGAAGTGACACCCGCGAGCAGCGTCACGAGTGATGGGTCTAGCGATCCATCCATCTGGCTCCGGCTCCTCCGAAAGCTCCGTGCCATGGCTCGAACTGCCACTGCCGTCGTCGTCATCTCCGTCTCCGTCAGGGTCTCCTCCAGCAGTCGGGATGCCTTGAGGTGGTGCAGGGGGCATCTCTGGTTGAGGTGCAGGGGAAGGCGGCGTCTCAGACTCCACCTCCTGCGGAGGCGAGTGTGACGGAACCTCCATAGTTATTAGGCCCACCTACAGTTGTCCTTGTCCTACGGACCTCAGACAACCCTGTAGGTGCCCCTGAATCACTTGACAAGTTTGACATCTGCTTTTCTTACCTTCCCCAAGAGCGTTTCACCCGTCACACAGACATTACAGATCATCGGAGATACGGAAATGCGGAAGCGGTTACATAAATTTACATTTATTTAAAAAGTAAGACAAAGTTATATATATATATTACAGCAGGATACAACTTATGAGTGCGGAGTAATATTATTACACACCAAGGGAGGCAAAACCCCCTCCCGATAAGTTTTAAACAAAAGTTTTTATGGAGGAACTCTTCCTCCCGTAGCTTTACTCTTGCTTTTCTTCTTTTGGGACCACCTTGGAACAGAAACAACAAAAGTTTGTTGCTTCCTCACCTAAAAACAATAGGGAATAAAACCCTGAGTATGCAATTACTCAGCAAGACTTACCCGACTACAGAAAAGACTCTCAAGGGTATGCTGGTTATAAGGGGGTCAAGGTAAGGTTTCTCAATGATCAAAGACTCTGTTTTGCAGAAATGCTTACTAAACGTGGATCCTTAAAATCCAGTTTTTATTGTCAGATTAGGTAAGATTACGTGCATCTAGAGTTCTTTCTACCCTAGTTCAAACACTTGACCTGCACTAGCCCATTTCTTAACACGCCCTTCATCTTTTCTGGAGTTCTACGTATATGTTAGTGACCAAGTCTTCATAACTGTGAAGGTACGGCGATCCAAATCGATTATACTCAGCTGAGGATCTCCAATCACATGACATATGTAGCACTTAACCCTTGCATATGTCAACCCGCCACCGGGGTTCTTAAGACCAGATCAGGTTCACGTCAACCGAGAGCACAGATACGCCACTGTCCAGCCTCTTGCCACGGAGGGTACACGCTACTCTCTCCACCGCTCCACGTCCATTGCGTGTTATTTTATTCTGGTCTTAGTCTCCCCGAGGCAAGGCTTACCCATGACGAGGCATGTGACCAGTTAAAGGGTCCTCGGTCATCAAGCCTACATCGACACGGTCCTTAATCGACTCAGACGGAGACACTACACCGAGACTCCTTTCTCGTGCAAGTCACCCGCCCGATCTCAGCTTAATCATTTCAAACCCAAAGCTTGGTACCTGACAGAGGTACATCTTTTCCGATGTTGAACCCATCACAGCCATGATGGATCCACCATCAAATTTTGTTTTTTTTTCAAAAACATCCCACCCACCTTTGCCAAATCATCTTTTGTAAAAACAAAACATTTTGTTTTTCTAAAGCAATGCTAAGCATCAAAATCTTTTGTAAAACAGGTGATCAAGGAAGGTAATCAAATTCAAGGAAGGTAATGCAGGAATTGTTTTAGCAATCAACTCCTATCACCTAATGCTTCAAGCAAGTGAAAAAGGTTTTCAAAACACAAGGCGATGGCAAATGCACCGGGGCTTGCCTTCATTTATAGGTGAGTCAGGTTTGGATCCGCAGATGTCAAAGTAGAAACAATTTCCTGCCTGATGTTCCGAAGGTGGTGGTGGTGAAGTCTTCTCCTCTTCTACCTCAACCTCTTCTTCGTTTTCTAGAGATAACCATATATATGTATATAAGAATATATGCCATGAAATGCTCATGAGAGTGCAAAGATAATAAGAATTTATTATCTAAAGTTCTTGAATACAATTTTCCTTCACGGTTCTCTGGGAAACTAGGGTTTCCGGAGTCAGTAAAGGAATTCAAAGGGCAGGGGGTGGGGGTTTTGGGTTCTAATTATCAAATAAGGTCCAAATCAAACCAAACTCTACCCAAGGCTTCTAAATAATGTGTAAAGTTCATATAAAAAGTTTGGGGATTTTTGGAATGATTATTGATTTTCTAAAAATTCAGAAGCAATGCTTTAGGCTATTTTAAATGCTCCAAAATTCCTTATTTGATCTAAAAATCCTAAAACTATTTTTATTAAATACTACGAAAAATAAGGAATCTAGGAAAATTGGTTTGGCATTTTTACCATTTTTCTGTAATTTTCTACATATTTCTAAAGTAGGACAGAAAAAGAAAAGAGAAAAGAAGAAACAGTGTTGGGCCGAATCTGGCTCAGGCGGCCCAAGTCCACGCGGAAACGCGCGCGCGCCCACGCTCACGCTAACTGCTTTGCGGAAAGGCCCTCGGTTTATTGGCTAACTCGAAGTGGGTTCAATCACTGTTTTCTGGAGTCACTGAAAATTTACACAGGAGTCCCCCAAGTTCTATTCCTTTACCGCCCGTGGTCCCCGACGGTGCACGGCACGGCAGAGCTCCGGCGAGCATCTGGACCGGCCAAACGGAACAAGGACTGGTTCCAAACTTCGGCCGAAACCGAATTCATGCCCCAACCAGTGTTTCCCCTAAGTTAATTGCACGAATGGCTACCCAAATGTCCCTGGCCACGTTGACAGTGGAGGTAATCAATAGAACCGCGCGTTCCCAGTGATCTATGGTGGTTTAGTTAAAACTAAAGGGTCGAGGAGTTTGAGGAGAGCTTAGGGATGCTAGAACAAGACTAGAGACAACATGATCGGACCTGATTTGCGCTGACCACGGCGAAGTGTTCTTGCGGCTTGTTTGAACCGATTTGGGGGAAATGTGAAATTCGAGCTCGCTGGTGATCGGCTGGAGGCAATACTGGGTGGCTAGGTGTGTGATGACCTTGTAGAGCTTGCGGTGTCTTCAATTTATAGGGAGCGGCAGCGGTGGCTGGGAATTTTAGTGGTGACGCACGGCGGTCGGAGGAGGGAGAGGTCACTGGTGCAATGGCTTGGTGTTCAACGCCGTGGCAATCGCTCCGGTGATCAACGGAGAGCGAGAGCAGGCTACGGCGATGCGGTGGAAAGGGTTAGACACGCGACAGACAACGGTGACGGCTTAACGGGGGTGAGAATCCTTGTCCGAGGGGCGGTGAGCAAGGGGAGAGGTACCGCGGCTAGCCGGAGTGGCGTCCAGCTCACCGGCGGCGAAGATTTTCTTACCCCACGATGTTATCCATCTGCCACGAGCATGAATCCATACTCCAGTGACACGAATCACGACGGAGGATCGGTCGTCGGCGGTGAGGTTTACTAAACCCGATCAGGCTACTGTACCATGGCAACTCTAATTCAGTGTGTCTGACAGCCAAGGTTTAGGGCCAAATTTCTTTCAAATTTCTATGTCAACTCGTCCAGATCTTTGCAGCAAAGTTGTAGAGCTACAAACCAGCTACAATTTTGCAATAGCAGCCATAGCCAAATTCCTATTGAATCAAGCTTGAATTTATGCCCAAAGTCTTTGTGGTTACCTTGTCAGTCTGAAATTCAGACTTTAATAACCTGACAACCCATCTTTGGGTGTAATTTTCTCCAATTTCTTCTCAATAACTATGCTTGCACTCTTAAGCAAAGTTGTTCTTCTTTCATAGAGCTACAAAATTGTTGAGGTGACTTAGGGCAAAAACCTTAGAATTTAAAAGTTACAAAGCCCCAAAGTTGAGCCCATATCACTGATTTCAGACTTAGCCATTTAAGAAAAAGTGTGGCTTTTTGCATATAAGCCCAAAACATAGGGTTTAAATTGCAAATACACATATTTGTGATCCATAAGACTTAAGACACTTTATTATTATAATTTTTGCACTTTAGTCCAAAAGTGGACTAGTTTTGCACATAGGCCCCTAGGGTTTGGATTTAGGGTTTTCCAGGGTCTCAATTAGGGTTTCTGGTATCTCAGGGGTGTAGATGCAACTTAAACCCATTCTTAGTAATATTTTATGACTATTTTACTTAGTCTTTGGAGTTTTCTCTATTTGGCTCTTGTTTTACCCTTCAGGATCCCCTTTAGGGTTAAGTATCCTATACTAGGGTCTTATTTGCAAAATGCTATAACAATACAACTTGTTTGAAATTTTTACCTAGTAAATGCACTCTAGGTGTGTCAAACATATGCAAATGCCAATGCTCATGATGTTATGCTCAAGTTTTAGTAACAGTAACACCAGGGGTGTTACATCGAGGGGGAAGAGTCCTGCTGCTCCTGGTCCTGCTCCTGCTTCTGACGTCAGCGCTCCTGCTCCTCATGCAGGCGACGATGCAGTCTCTCTAGCTGACTGGACTAACCTGGCACTGTGCGACACAGTGGGCGCTCCGCCAGGCGAAAAGGCAAAAAGGGGATCACAGACTTACGTGCAGTGCACCTAAGACGAGCCATCTACAAAAGACATCGTAAGCACAAGAGTAAAAGTAGAACTATGAGATCAGAAAGTAAACAAATAGAAAAGTGAGACAAAACTTTTTGAGATAAGTAAGTAACATAGGGTTGGTCAAGATGACGAACTTTTGAAAGAACTCTATGGTCAAGGTAAGAGTAGGGGTCTATAGTCCTTAGGTCGACCATTCTAGTCTAGGTCAGCGGTCCTACAGTCAGCAAAGGCTTTGATACCACTTATGTCACACCCGGTTTTGGAAGTCAAACCGAATGTGAACCATGTACGTGCCAGGATCAGAACTCATGTACACATGATTACATAATTGGACATCATCACACAATGCTTGAAATAAGTAGCGGAAAGGTACTTTATTACATCAAGATGTCCAAGACATCCACATAGTCTATTACATAACCATTGCTCAACATAAATATCAAAGTGCAGAAATACGAAACATAGATGCTAAGCCTACACAGGCAGCTGAATGGGGGTTTGCCACTAAGGTAAACTAGAACTCGTCATAGTCCTGAAACTCCTCGAAATCTTCCATGTTGCCAGCATCACCTCCTGAGCACTGAGAACAATGGGGACAAACTAGGGTGGGGTGGTTTGTAAAGCAAGGGTGAGTACACATCAACGTACTCAACAAATGTCCCGTTTGGCTAAAGTGGACTAGCTGTATGAGGAGTTGAGGTCAAGCAGTTACTTTTAAGTTAGTCAAGTATTTATTATTATTAGAAGAGCCAACTTTTAGTAATAAACCCAGTTATTACCCAAAGGTACTTCCTCAAGCGAGGGAATATCAGAGATTAGATTTTATAAAATCATTGTTATTCATCATCATAAAAGTATCCAAAGTTCTTCTAATCAAAGAGGATCCCAAGGCTGCTCTTAACCGTGAGCTCGACTGATATACCAATTTTTAACACTCTGCAGAGGTTGTACACTTTACCCACAAGTCGTGATTCCCATTCTGCCCGGAGATCATGACTCTCCATTGATCACTTCCAAGGTGACCTAGCAGGGTCTCACTACGTAGCCTTTACAAAGACTCCCCTGGTGCATAGCTGCTCGTTAGGTTTCGCCAGTCGTACAAACGCAGTACACCTCCCCAAGGTGGGTGACTAACAAAAACCAAATCAAATGAACCTCTGCACCCCAACCTTGGCAGAGCGAGCACTACGCCCCGACCCCCATTGACGGCCTTCCGGCAAAGCCAACTACACCCCCAGGTTTATCTAATTAAATAGCTAAGGGTGTCCCATTCCACCCTCATGGTTGTACTGTTATCCCGGGTGGTCACTCCATGAACAGGTCCTTACGGAGAGGTACTCAGGAAAAAGGCATGAGCCCCCTAAGATATCACAAGATCATCCACATAAACAGGATAACAGTATCGTATCATAAAGGTTCACATCATGTTCATTGATTAAGTTAAGACAATAGCAACATTCTAACCATGATAACCCAAAAGGTAAACAGGGATAAGTGAATACAGACTAGTCAATCCTTAGGTTTCATAAAGTAATGCGAGACAATGAATTATAAAGTATGTAGGACATAATAGGTCAGAGGACACTTGCCTTCACTAGGTTGCTACTCAGGGAGGTCTCCAACAACACACTCAGGAATCTCGAACTGCTCTTTGTCTAAATAAAGCGAGCATGCATTCAATACATTTGGAAAGTACAAATGAACATCACACCAAACATGTACAAACATTGGAACACACCTTAAAAAGACATAATACTACATAAGGGATAATGAATTCAAGGTATAAAATGAACTATGGCATATATTAACTTTATTTGAAAATAGATGATTTTTTCCCTAAGTGTTATTTACAAGTACATAATCATAGATCAATTTATTTTATTGTGACCTATAATTCGGAACAGAGATGAACTCATGCAATACCTATCATCAAGCTCACAAGTTTAAAAAGGTTTGAATCCCTAAGGTTCGCCTTTATTTATTTATTAAATAAATAAAACATACACCTACATTATTTCATATTCAATCATAAAAATTAGAATGTGCAGATAGTAAGTGAAACCATTTTATTTAAACAGAGAATAATTCTATGAGCATTTTGCAATTTGAATCACTAAATTTGGAGTTCATATACAAAAGTTATGAAATAACCAAGTTTGGAATTCAAAATATGAAATTAAGTCTAATTCTGTGAGTATTTAAAAGTCTAAGTCTAAATCTGCAAGATTACAGGGGTCTGCGCGCGAAAACCAGGGATGGTGGGTTGATTTCCAATAAACCGAGGGTCTCTTTAAGAAAACAACCGCGCGAAGGGGTATCGGGTGAATCTAACCGTCAGATCTAAAACCAACGGCTGAGATTAGATCTACGGCCAAGAGCGAGCGCGAAGGCGCGGGTGAGCACTGACAAGCGGGCCAGGGAGTGTTAGCAGTAGAGGGGGAGAGTGTGCTGACCGAGCGGGTCTAGCGCCAGAGGACTTGGGCGCTGACAGGCGGGTGCAGGGGTCTGAGCGGGTCCGAGGGGGTTTGAGCGGATCCGAGTGGGTCCGAGCCGTTCGATCGAGATTGGACGAGGGAAATCAGACCGGGAGGGCTATGAGTGGCGCTGACAGGCAGGCCAGGGCATGTCAGGCGTGCGTGCGTGAAGCGGTATCCCGTGGTCCGGGCCGTTCGATCTGAATCGGACAGGAGAGATTAGACAGGGGACGCAGACATGCGCGAAGCGGCGCTGCTCCTCTCCGCGGCGGTGAGGTCACCGGAGTTAAGGCTGGCGCGAGCTAGGGTGCCTTCGGGGTTGCTGGAGTTGGGCAGAGGGGAAGAGGGTGCCACGGCGAACTTGATGGCGGGGAAGAGGCCATGAATCCACGGGCAGAGAGGGGAGAGCGGTGGTGAGGTGGCCTCAAGCGGGCCGGAGAAACTCCGGTGAGCCATTCCGACCACGGGGAAGGGACTTAAGGCGCGCTAAGGCTCGGGCTAGCTTTAGCAGAGACAGGGGTGACACAGGGATCTACTCCGGTGAACTAAAGCAGGTCAAATTGGCTGGCCATCGCGCGAGGACGGCGGACCACCGTGGCCGAACACCGGCAAGGGTGAAATTGGCCGAACACAGGGCATAATAAGGGAAATTGGGCATGGGGACGGGTGTCTCACCTCGGGGCAGAGCTCGGGGAGGCTTGGCACGGACTCCGGCGAGCTGGATGGCCGAAGACACGGGCGCGGGTCTTCGGCGGTGGCTAGCGGCGAGGGTAGAGCGCGCGAGAGGGTGAAGCTGCGCGAAATGAGGTGAGGGGTGTGCGAAATAAGGTGAGGGGTGTGCGCGGGGCACCGGCGGGGCTATAAGAAGAGAGTTGGGCGCGTGGGTGGGCGTCATGGCCGAGAAAACCGGCGACGCGTGGAGAGGGCGGAGCTGACAAGGCTGCCCCACGATGCAGAGAGAGAAAAGAGGGACGCTCGGGGCAACGGCTCGACGACTGGCAATCCGGGCTCGCGAGACAGAGAGAGAAAGAGAGCGCGCGGGCAGAGGAAAACTAACGCCGACAGATCAGCCCCAGCGGGCAGAGAGCGAGAGAGAGAGAGAGAGCATGCGCGAGAGGGGAACTGCCGCTGTTAGGCGGTGTCTGCCTGTAAGGGGCGGAAGGCGCACAGGCACGCGGCCTGGCTGGGCTTAGCTGGGCTGGCTGGGCTGCTTTCTCTTTTTCTCTGGATTTTCTATTTCCTTTTCTATTTCTTTTCTATAGGCTTTTCAAATCCAAATTCAAACTAAGTTTCAAATTCAAATAAATTCAAACATGTGTAACAATTCAAAGAATATTTTAAGCTCAGCATAATGCAATATGTCATGACTCAAAAGGTTTTGGCAAAAATAAATAATTAACCTTCACTAGTTTAATCTATTTCTAATCAAAAGGAAAAAGGGAGAAAGAATCTAGGGAGAGGGAAACCTAGAGTGAGAAAAGGAAGGGTAACGCGTGATTTTGGGTGATAATTAGAAAGAAAATTTTATACCCCAAAAATCAGGGTGTTACAGACCGTCCACGACTCTGACAGAGAGGTCAGGCTGTCGTCTGTCTCTGCCTCCTTCTGGCAGACCGTCTAGCCCCGGCAGGCGGACCGTCCGCATAAGAAGAATGGAGTTTGGGTAGGGACGATGTGTTTTTGTGACTTTATAGTACAGACTGTCTGGGGTTTTTAGACGAACGGTAAGTGGTCCATGTGCGGACCGTCCGGCCATGATTGGCGGACCGTCCGCTTGAATTACTGAGACTGATCAAGCACTCTGTTACTCAAGTTTGTCAGGTTCTGGACTGTCCGGCCCCAGTGGGCGGACCGTCCGACCTTGACTTTTCTGACAGGTGTAAACGGTCGATATAGCCGTTACTGGTACGGTGGACCATCCGGCCATAGGGCGAGGACCGTCTGCGTGTGTGCAGAAATTGTGCTAGTTGCACATAACAGCTATGTATGTGTTGAGGGCTATAAATAGAAGTGGAGCTCATGTGTGGGAGCTATCTTGGCCATTCCTAGCACACACTGAACTCATTTGTGAGCCTCCCACTCAAACACTCACACTAGTTGATTGAGATCGCATTCTAGTGAGTGATTGAGACACTCTAGTGCATTTGCATTCATTGTGATCTTTTGAGGCACCAGGTGATACACCGAGCAAGTGTCATCGACTTGTTACTCTTGGAGGTTGCTGCCTCCTAGACAACTCGGGTGTTGTCTTCGTTGAGCTCTCCGTGAAGATTGTGGAGGAGCCGTGGGATTGATTGTGAGGGGTTTGCGCTTACCTCGTCATAGCGATAAAGGCGACACTAGTGAAATCGAGGTATTGAGTGAGTTCTTGTCCACTTGGCTCAAAGATCAAGCCATGTCTTGGTAGAGGAGCAAGTGAGATCTTGAATTCCACCTCAACGTTGATTAGGGGTGAACGGCAAATCATCGATAGCATGGGATAAATCTCGGTGTCTTTCTCTCAACTATATTACATTATTTACAAATAGTTGGCAACTTATATATTGTTTATCTTTGTGGCATTAGATTAGATTGCTCATTACATTTTGTTGTTCCATCAAGGCTAGAAATATTTACATCTCTTGTTGTTTTGATTAAATTTGTCTAGTGTATTTTATTTTAGTCAAAACCGTCTATTCACCCCCTCTAGCTGATGTCCTAGATCCTACAAGTGGTATCAAAGCCAAGGACTCCATTGATTGTGGATTTTATCATCCCGGAGTTGGACAAAATGGCTAATAACAACAATGTGCACATTGGGAAGCCACCGCATTTTGATGGGAACAATTATGACTATTGGAAAATAAGAATGTCAATGCATCTTAAAGCTATGGGGGAAAGATTTGGCCAATTGTTAGAGTTGGATTTCTTGTATTGAAGGAAGATGAACCGTCTCCCAATGATCATGAGAATATTCTAACCAATGATCAAGCAATGAATGTATTCTATGATGCATTAGACATAAATGAGTTCAACCGCATCAAAAATCTCACAACCGCTCATGAGATTTGGACAAAGCTAATGGAAATTCATGAAGGAACCATAATTGTGAAGAGTGCAAAGTTGTATGTATGGAAAGGAAAGTTTGAACAATTTCTCATGAAGGAAGATGAAAGTGTGTCTGACATGTTTAATTGCTTAAATGAGATAGTGAACGAGCTCAAGGGACACGGTTTTAATGTACCAGATGTGGATTTCACTCACAAGTTCCTTAGATCTCTTCCAGAAAAATATGACACTATTGTGACCATGTTAGTAAGGAGTGATTTGACCACTACCTCTCCAACCTAAGTATTGGGAGAAATTCTTACTCAAGACATATTTAAGAAATCTCAAGCCGAAGCTATGAGTTTGGCTAAAAAGGTGAAAGGGGGATCAATAGCTCTCAAAGCTAAAGTTTCAAAGGCAATTGAAAAAGAAGAAAGTGAAGATGAAGGAAATGGAAGTGAAAGCGATGAGGAATTTGCTCTCTTTGTAAAGAAATTCAACAAATTCATGAGGAAAAAGAAGGGTCAACCTTGAAAGGGACAAACATCAAGAAGAAATGTCTTCAATGATAGAAAATGTTTTGAGTGTGGGGAACCCAATCACATTGCCATGAATTGTCCAAGCAAGAAGAACAAAGGTAAGGATGGAGATGATAAGAAGAAAAAGAAGTTCTACCACAAGAAGAGGGATGGCAAAGCCTATCTAGTCGAATGGGATTCGGATGCAAGCTCGAATGATGATGATGATGATTCTTCATCTAAATTAAATGCCAGAATTGCAATCAAGGAGGCCCCCTCACTTTTCTCATCTCCTCATTGTCTTATGGCAAAAGGAGATGCTAAGGTGAATTACAAGGCGGGAGGAAATCATTGGGTGTTGGATAGTGGGTGTACTCAACATATGACCGGTGATATGAGAATGTTCACCGAAATGAATGAGGAAGGTTGCTCAACCTATGATAGCATCACTTTTGGAGACAATCGCAAAGGAAAGGTTAAAGGTTTGGGTAAAATAGCTATTTCAAATGATCATTCCATTTCAAATGTACTCTTAGTTGAATCTCATAACTTTAATTTGCTATCCGTAGCTCAACTATGTAATTTAGGTTTTAGTTGTAACTTTACCGTTGATGATGTCCTCATCTCAAGTGTTGATGATAGCAATCTAATATTCAAAGGTTTTAGATATGAGAATCTTTATCTTGTTAATTTTTCATCTAATGAGGCAAAACTTACAACTTGTCTATTCTCTAAGGCTTCACTAGGTTGGCTATGACATAGGAGCCTTGGTCATGTTGGTATGAGATAATTGAATCAACTATCCAAGCATGATTTAGTTCGAGGGTTGAAGGATGTGAAATTTGAAAAGAACAAATTATGTAGTTCATGTCAAGCCGGGAAGTAAGTGGCAAATACTCCCCTACAAGAGTCAAATGTCTACTCATAGACCATTGGAATTACTTCACATGGATCTTTTTGGACCAACATCCTTCATGAGTATTGGTGGTAATTCCTATTGTCTTGTAATTGTGGATGATTATTCTAGATTTACTTGGGTCTACATTCTTCGAGATAAATCAAATGTATTTGAAACCTTTAAGTCATTTGCTATACTGGCCCAAAATCAATTTGATTTTGACATCAAGAAAGGTAGAAGTGATAATGGATCAGAATTCAAAAATGCTAGAATTGATGAATATTGTGATGACAAGGGCATTAAACATGAATTCTCTTCCAAATATACACCGAAACAAAATGGAATTGTTGGGAGGAAAAATAGGACTCTTATTGATATGGCTAGGTCTATGTTAGCCAAATATAATATGCCAGACTCTATTGGGCCGAAGCCATTAATACTTCTTGTCATGCATCAAATAGATTATATTGTCACAAGCTTTTGAAAAAGACTCCCTATGAATTGCTTATTGGAAGAAAGCCAAACATTTCTTATTTTAGGGTGTTCGGTTGCAAATGGTATATTTTAAGGAAGGGTAGTCGACTCTCTAAATTTGAAAAAAAATGTGATGAAGGCTTTCTCCTTGAATATTCATCGAATAGCAAGGCATATAGAGTTTTCAACAAAACTCGTGGGATCATTGAAGAGGCATATGATGTAGAGTTTGATGAAATAAATGGTTCTCAAGATGAAAATGAAAACCTTGATGATGTTGGTAGAGTTCATTTGAGAAATGCTATGAAAACTATGGCTATCGGTGAAATAAAGTCAATAGAAGACGATGATGATAGTATGGTTGTCATTCCATCCTCTTCAACTATGAATGAGGAAATTCAATAAAGCCAACATAATGATGAAATTGAGGATGATCATGTTCAAGATATCTCGGGTCATGCAATTCCTCCTCAAAATACAACTAGTGATTTTCCAATTACGTCAAGAATTCATCATTCAATTATAAAAGATCACCCACCAAATCAAATTGTGGGTGATATAAGTAAGGGTGTTCAAACTCGATTAGGTATAGCTTCATTTTGTGAACACTTCTCTTTTGTATCTTATATTGAACCTAACCGTGTAGATGAAGCTCTACTTGATGTTGATTAGGTGAATGCAATGCATGAGGAATTAAATAACTTCACCCGTAATGAAGTTTGGGAGCTTGTTGAAAGACCAAAGAATCACAATGTTATTGGAACCAAATGGGTATTTCGAAACAAGCATAATGAAGATGGTTTGGTGATAAGAAACAAAGTAAGACTAGTGGCACAAGGTTATACACAAGTAGAAGGATTGGATTTTGGTGAGAAATTCGCACCCGTGGCAAGATTGGAAGCCATTCGAATTCTTCTCGCCTATGCTTGTGCTCATAATATCAAGCTCTACCAAATGGATGTTAAGAGCGCCTTCTTGAATGGTAAGATTAGTGAATTAGTGTATGTGGAACAACCTCCTGGTTTTGAGGATCCCAAAAGACCTAACCACGTGTACAAGCTCTCTAAGGCATTCTATGGTCTTAAGCAAGCTCCACGCGCTTGGTATGAAAGGCTTAGGGATTTCTTGCTTTCCAAAGACTTCAAAATTGGGAAAGTTGACACTACTCTATTTACTAAAAGAATTGGTAAAGATTTATTTGTTTGTCAAATTTATGTTGATGATATCATATTTGGATCAACTAATGAGCTATTTTGTGTTGAGTTTGGTAAAATGATGTCAAATGAGTTTGAAATGTCCATGATAGGAGAATTGAGCTTCTTTCTCGGTCTTCAAATCAAACAATTGAAAGATGGAATCTTAGTAAGTCAATCAAAATATTTGAATGATATGCTCAAAAAGTTTGGCTTGGAAAATGCAAAGTCTATTAATACTCCTATGGCAACAAATGGTCATCTTGATTTAGATGAGGGAGGTACCATTGTTGATCAAAACCTTTTTTGTTCAATTATTGGTAGTTTGCTCTATATTACCGCATCTAGGCCTGATGTTATGTTTAGTGTTTGCATGTGTGCTCGCTTTCAAGCATCACCTAAAGAGATTCACTTAAAGGTCGCTAAAAGGATTCTAAGATATTTGAAGCATACCCCCAATGTTGGTCTATGGTATTGTGGGGGACGGATATCCCCTGGGTCCACTAAAAGGATAAAAGACCTCACGAAAGGCCCGTAGGCCCAATAATTCGCAAGGTCATTCCTTCATGGGCCTGAGGAAGAACGTCTAGAAAAGCAGTTTGACACAAGGTCGGATCGACGCAGGCCCAGACGGTCCGACGAGTTTGAATTGCGATCACAACAGAGACCTGACCTTCCCGCGCAGGGGCCTCATACATCGGAACGAGGCAGAGGAAGATCAGCTGGATTATAGGAAGATAGACTCAGTCGGTTTACTATTACTTAGGCTCGCATTGTTATCATATCTACATGTAACGCCCCACAGTCAAGTATATAAGGCCTAGGAGGCACCCCCTCGAAGGCATATCTCATTACTTAGCCCTCCACCCATTTCTCTACGTCCATACACCAGAGAGCTCCCTTGTAATCCTCCATATAAAGTACTCACACCAGGACGTAGGGTGTTACGCATCTCAAAGCGGCCTGAACCTGTACAAAACTGTCCACTGCATCTCGTGCATCCCGCGCGAACCATCGAGCTACAGTCGGTAACACTGTCCTACTCCAGAAAGCACCTCGAGGGGCAACCCTGGGTGCGCGGTCGGACCCAAAACACCGACAGCTGGCGCGCCAGGTAGGGGGTGTGTCACTGATCCGAGCTAGCTCAATGGCCGTCACTTTCTAGCACAAGATTGTCCTCCGCCCCAGGTCCATGTTCTGCTTCGGAACCATCTCGTCCATAGCAGATGAAGAAGGAACTCTACATCGCATCGCGGATCCGCCGGAAAGAAAATTTTCCTCAAAAATCTCCGGGAAAGTCGGAACAAAATAGGAAAAAGCGCAACCTCCAGCGCTCTGAGCAAAGACCACCTTCAGCAAGCTAGGAGCTGAGGGCCCATCAACCCGGAGAACTCCTTTGCCCACCTCTCCGACGAAAGCATGGACACGAATCACAAGGAAAAAGGAAGCGAATGAGGTAAAGGATTGTCAAACCGCTCTTTCAGTACCTCCGTCCTCAAAGGAGAACAGAAAGAGGCTCGTCACAACGTCAATTCCATTCTACCCGACGTCCTCTTCATCGAGAGAGGGGAATCGCCCCCTGTCTCTGACGATGAACCAACCGCGCCCGAGGAAGAACCTCCTCAGTGGGAATCCCGCCGACGAAGGAACCGACGCCAAAATATTCAGCGACATCACTAGGCCGGAGAGCGGGACCCAGCGCAGCCTATATCACGAGACGAGGTCTCGGAGATAGGAGAAACTTTAGAAGAGCGGGTCTTCAGGCAAAGGAGGAATTCCCGACGACATGACCGTCGGCAGGCTCAAGAACAGGCCGAAGCGAGGCAACGTCGAGAAAATCCAATTTTCGGACGCAACCTGAACCCCGATTTCGCCCGAGCCATGAACACACCGAGCGAAGTTGGTGGAGTATTGGCTCGGATAGCCGATGGCCTCCCCCGGACTCCGGACGCCGAGGGCTATCGGCGGCTGTTCACTCGGGCAGCCAACCACCTTCTACCTCTCGCTCTTCCGCCGAGCGACCTACGGCACGCCATCAACAGTCGACGAGATGCAAGGAGCTCCATCAACGCCTCGCGTGAACGACGACATTAGAACGAGATCTGGTGCAGAGAGGAATATGATCGGGATCATGGCATTCCTGCGTGGAGTCAGGCCACCAGAACTGAGTCGGCAACGGCTTCGACTAGTGGCACAGCCCGGGGATGGTCGAGGCACCACGACAACAACTCCCCTCCCCAGGACAAGCATCATCATCGACGACAGGAGGACACATGTGGAGTATCGGCACTCACTCCGCGCCTTAGGGCTATTCAATGACCCCCAAACTTCAAAGTCTCCAACGTCGACAAGTACGAGCCTAAGCAGGATCTAGGAGGCTGGCTGGCTGTCTACACCATTGCCGCTCGAGCTACTGGGGCAACTGAAGACGTGATGACCGCGTACTTGCCTATCATTCTCGGGTAGGATGCACAGCAATGGCTGCGACACCTACCTCGACACTGCATCGACGACTGGGGCGATTTCAGTTGGCATTTCACCACCAACTTCCAATCTCTCTCCAACAAACTGGCGCAGCCATGGTACCTCAAATCCATCAAGCGCCGAGGGGATGAGACTCTCAGGTCATATCTCAAAAGATTTCAGACCATGAGGAATTGTGTCCTCGAGGTCGCAGAAGCAGCGGTGATTGAAGACTTCTACCAGGGATCTAATGACTCGGCCTTCATCCACGCCATACTGCAGAAAGCGCCGACTACCTCCGAGCAGCTGTTCCAGGAAGCCGACCTCTACATCACCGCCGACGAACGAGCTCAGGACCTCATCGGAGGAACAAAGCCTACGCCGGCGGCACCGCGACGCGACACGAACCAACAACCCAACAAACGTTGGGAAAAAAGGCCTCGTGAAGAAGTCCACAGCGTCGGACCACCCGCCTCTCGCGCCCGAGGAGGACCTCATGGAGGCGAACACATGCTAGATGACATCCTCGATGCCCAGTGTCCGTACCACAAGGACATGCGCCACACCCTTCGGAACTGCAGAGACTTCAAGCATTCCGTGGGGAACGGCCGACCCTTCCAACCTCTGCCTCCTCCCCCACCACGAGGAGGACCTGGAGAACCTCGACAGCCCCAACAGCAGCAGGAGGGGGGAGGTGGAGCCTTCCCTCGTGTCGATAAAGAGCTCAACATTATCTTCGGCGGACACGGGTCGCAAGAAAGCAAGAGGCAACAAAAGCTCAATGACCGTCAGATATTAGTGGCAACCACTGGTCCTCCTGCCCCATATCGATGGTCCGAACACCCGATCACCTTCACCCGGACAGATTAGTGGCTCAACTTCGACCACCCGAGCAAGTACCCGCTCCTCGTCGATCTGGTGATCCGAGAGAGCAGGGTAAAGAAGGTATTAGTGGACGGGGGAAGCAGCATCAACGTCACCTTCCCCCGGACGCTTCAAGGCTTAGGGGTTCCCCTCAAAGAGCTCCATGAGTCGGACACTCCTTTCTTCGGCATCGTGCCGACTGAAGGAGAATATCCACTGGGACACATCTACATGCCGGTCACCTTCGAAACTCCGGAAAACTACAGGATCGAGTTCCTGAGGTTCGAGGTGGCAAACTTTGACTGCGGGTACAATGCCATCATCAGTAGGCCAGGATTGGCTAAGTTCATGGCCATTCCACACTATACGTACATGATATTGAAGATGCTAGGACCACAAGGAATCATAACTGTGCGCGTTGTCTTCCAAGGCGCCGCGGAATATTTCCGAGTGGCCATTCAGGCAGCCCTCACCACCAAACCATCGGTGACTCCTTCTGCGCAGGCGATCTCAAAGCCTGAGGAAGACCTCGCGGTACCCGCGAATGAAGCTCAAGTCGTGACCTCTATGCGGCCGGCCGAAGAAACCAAGAGAATCAACCTTGGGTTCGCCGATGAGCGCAAGGCGGTCGTCATCAGTTCTAGCCTGGATGACAAATAGGAAAGCGCGCTCGCCCGGTTCCTGCAAGATAACCGAGATGTATTCGCATGGCAACCTACGGATATGCCGAGAGTCCTGAGAGAACTGGCCGAGCACAAATTGAAGGTTTACCCCTAGGCGAGACCAATCCGACAAAAATTACGGCGCTTCACACCTGACAAGAGAGAAGCCATCCGGGCAGAGTTGGCTCGCTTGGTCGCGGCTGGATTCATTAGAGAAGTGTTACACCCCGAGTGGTTAGCAAATCCTGTTCTTGTACTCAAAAAGAATAAAGTGGATTGGCGCATGTGCGTCGGTTATATGGATCTCAACAAGCACTGTCCGAAGGATCCCTTCGGACTTCCTAGAATAGACTAGGTGGTAGACTCGACCGCCGGGTGTTCCATGCTGTCTTTCTTGGATTGCTACTCCGGGTATCATCAGATCAGCCTGGTGAAAGAAGACGAAGAAAAAACAGCATTCATCACCCCGTTCGGAGCCTTTTGCTATACCTCCATGCCGTTCGGCCTCAAAAACGTTGGAGCGACTTACGAGAGAGCTATTCAGACATGCTTAGCCGACCACTGGCGCAAGCGTGTGCAAGCTTATGTGGATGATGTGGTGATCAAGATAGAAAACTCAAAAAAATTCATTGAAGATTTACAGCTGGTCTTCAACAGTCTACGACGATATCGATGGAAACTTAATCCCGAAAAATGCGTCTTCGGAGTACCAGCAGGAAAATTGCTCGGGTTTATTGTCAGCCACCGGGGAATTGAGGCCAATCCAGAAAAGATCAAGGCTATCATGAGAATGGAAGCACAATGAACACAGAAGAAAGTACAAAGACTTACCGGATGCATGGCAGCCCTAAGTAGATTCATATCAAGGATAGGAGAAAAAGGCTTACCGTTCTATAAATTGCTCAAGAAGGTAGACAAATTCCAGTGGACTTCAGAGGCTCAGGAAGCTCTAGACGCACTGAAGAAATTCCTAACAACACCACCAGTGCTAAAACCGCCGCGCTGAGCCACGCCAAATCAACCGGCTGAAGATCTGTTGTTATACATCTCTTGCACGACTCACGTGGTGAGCACCGCGTTAGTAGTCAAGCGAGTGGAAGAGGGACACGCGTACCCAGTGCAACATCCTGTCTATTTCATCAGTGAAGTCTTGGGTCCCTCGAAGAAGAAATACCCTCAAGTTTAGAAACTATTGTATGCATTACTTCTAACTGCACGCAAGCTCCATCACTACTTCGACAATCACAAAGTCATAGTAGTCACTGGATTTCCAATATGGGATATTCTCCACAATAAAGAAGCCATCGGAAGAATAGCCAAGTGGGCCTATGAACTGGGAGCTCATGACATTGAGTTTCAACCTCACACCGCAATCAAGACTCAAGCACTAGTTGACTTCGTATCAGAGTGGACCGAGCAACAAGTGCCCGATAACCCAGAAACCACAGAAGTATGGCGAATGTATTTCGATGGCTCGTTAAAGCTACAGGGGGCAGGTGCAGGGATCCTTTTCATTGCACCTAGAAGTGAACAACTCAAATATGCTCTTCAATTGCTATTCCCAGCGTCCAACAATGCAGCAGAATATGAAGCTTTGATTCATGGGCTGAACATTGCCATATCACTGGGCATCAAGAGACTGATGGTATATGGGGATTCTCTGGTGGTCATAAGTCAGATAAACAAAGAATGGGACTGCTTGAATGATTCCATGGGAAAATACTGCATGGCCGTCCGAAAGCTTGAAGACAAGTTTGAAGGTTTGGAATTTCATCATGTGGAGAGAGACCGCAACGTGACAGCCGATGCATTGTCCAAACTTGGATCCAGTCGGACTCAAGTCCCGCCTGGAGTTTTTGTCCAAGAAGTACTGCACCCGAGCATTTCACTAGATCGAGCAGAAGAATGCAATATTCTGAGCCAATCAGGGTCAGATCCTGATGACTGGAGGGAGCCGATCATCAGGTACATAAAGAATGAGGAAGAGCCGGATGACAAAAATGCAACAGAGCGCATCGCTAGGCAGTCAGCTCATTATACTCTCATTGGGGAAACACTATACAGAAGAGGCACATCAGGAGTCCTCATGAAATGCATTCTTTCGGCTATAGGGAAGCAACTGCTATGTGAGGTACATGCTGGGCAATGCGGGATACACGCAGCATCAAGGACTCTGGTTGGGAAGGTCTTCAGGTCTGGTTTCTACTGGCCAACGGCAAAGAATGATGCAGCCGAGTTAGTCTAGAGGTGTGAAGTCTGTCAGTACTTGTCAAAACAGTAGCATCTACTAGCACAGCGACTGCAAACCATACCTGTAACCTAGCCATTCGCGTGCTGGGGACAAGATATGATTGGACCCTTCAAGAAAGCTCAAGGAGGATACACTCATGTACTGGTTGCTATCGACAAATTCACTAAGTGGATAGAGTTCAAGCCAATTGCTTCTCTAACTTCAGCTAAGGCAGTGGAATTCATACAAGACATATTATTCAGGTTCGGGATACCAAATAGTATCATAACCGACTTGGGATCCAATTTCACAAGTTCAGAGTTCTTCGATTTCTGCGAACAAAAAAGCATTCAGATCAAATATGCCTCGGTGGCGCACCCAAGAGCCAATGGGCAAGTAGAAAGAGCCAACAGGATGATATTGGAAGCACTCAGAAAGAAAGTCTTCGACAAGAATGAAAAGTTCGCAGGAAAGTGGATCAGAGAGTTGCCGCATGTGGTCTGGAGCCTAAGAACTCAATCCAGCCGATCTTTGCATGGAAACACTCCCTTCTTCATGGTCTATGGTTCAGAGGCAGTGCTACTTGCTGATCTCAAGTTTGGGGCTCCAAGATTGATCTTCGAAAACATAGCTGAAGCTGAAGCCACTAGGCTGGAGGATGTTGATATACTAGAAGAGGAACGGTTGAATACGGTGATTCAGTCAGCCCGATACCAGCAAACTCTGAGGCGCTATCACGATAAGGCCGTACGGCATCGATACTTCGCAGTGGGAGAACTCGTCCTCCGCCGAATTCTAACGGGGGAGGGACGACACAAGTTATCGCCACTATGGGAAGGGCCGTTCATAGTAGCAGAAGTCACTCGGCCTGGATCATATCGTCTTACTCAAACGGACGACACGAAAATTGGGAACTCATGGAATATAGAACATGTCAGGAAGTTTTACCCCTAGCTATATTTCAAAAGCTATGGGGACAGCCTTGTATTCTGTAAACTGGGAAGTATATCATCAATAAAAAGACTTCGTTCTCAAAGGCACTCCAATTGTTTACTGCCAATCTGCATGCTTACTTAACTCAGGGTGACCACTATACCCTACTAACGGAGCAATCGACTTAAGTCGGCGACGACTTAAGGCCCTGCGACATGCCGCGCTTGCTTAACTCAGGGTGACCACTATACCCTACTAACGGAGCAATCGACTTAAGTCGGCGACGACTTAAGGCGGTGTGACATGCTCAGCTTACTTAACTCAGGGTGACCACTATACCCTACTAACGGAGCAATCGACTTAAGTCAGTGACGACTTAAGGCGGTGTGACATGCTCACGCGTAACTCAGGGTGACCACTATACCCTACTAATTGAGCAGTCGGTTTAAGTCGGTAGCGACTTAAATTGGCACGGCGTGCTCACGACTACTCGATCCAACACAAGCACGTTTACGATTACCCATCTTAGGGCGATCTCTATGCCTCGCGAAATAAGAAGATATTTCAAAATCATCACACTGCATTTACTTCTGCAATTGTAAATATTGCTGAATTCTAACAATAGGAAAATAATAAGGGCATCCAGTACTGAAAACACTTTCTAACAAAACATTCGAGCACACTAACCACGAACACAAGACATTCAGTGTTTCTACTTAGTAATGTTTTTCTCAGGAGCGACCGATGAAGAGGGACGACTTGAAGAATCAGGAGCAGCATTCACATCTGCAACTATGTCATCAGGAACAATCACACTGGGTCTCCTCATCAAGATTCGCCCCGCGCGAATGGCTTTGTCCATAGCCCTATCGCGTTGGGCCCTCAAAATAGCGGAAGCATCTTCAGCAGCCTTAATAGCCAGCCGAGCAGCCTCTAGCTCCTGGACAACTGACCTCTTGGAAGCACGCAGATCCTTGATGATAGAATCTTTGCTCGATACCAACTACCTAAGACGAATCATATCATCTAGAGACTCTTGCAGCTTGTAACGATGATTATCCAAGTCCTCCATGGTGAAACGATGGCTCCTCTCCAAGATAGTCAAAGAGTTGCTGGCGTCGCGATACAACCTGTCGAGGTTGTCACGAGAAGTTGCAAGGGCACGTTTTTCCTCCTACAGACAAGAATCAGTTCTCCAATGTCAAGCAAGCATTAAGAACACAACCGAGAAAGTCAAGTAAAGCTTAATTCACTGGCTACCTTTTCAGAGCCAAGCTAAGCATTGAGAGTGGAATTCAGCATGTTGGCATCTTTCAGAGAAGCAGAAACCCGGGCCAAGTCCGTCTAACCTTGAGAATATTTCTCTTCAAGATCAGAGTACCGCCAGGCCATATCTAGCAAGAAACGGTCAAACAAGGATATTCAGCCAAAAAGTAGATCAATCAAGCAGCCAATGAGGAAACAAAGGGCACTAACCAGCATTCACCACCTCCAACTCAGATACTCGCTGATGAAGTAGCACTGGATTCCAATATGTTAGAGACAGAGCTCTTTCTGGGACAGAGGCACCCTGTGATCTCAGCTGACTAGCCATCTCGTCAACCAACGCCTGACATTGAAAATAAACGAGTATAAGAACAGTATTTCACCCGGAGTATAGTCAGGTCAGGAAAAACCAAAATACCTAGAGATTGGAGAAGAAAGAAGGAACCCCCAAATCATGGGAATTCAGTTGATGACTTGATGAAGGATTACCAGCCGAAGCAATCTGCAGAGCATCAGCGGGGACCAATTCAGCATCACCAGCAGAAATCAAAACTCTGTCATCAGGTGCGCCGGCCTCTAAGGCGACCTCCTAACCCGAAGCTAGTGCTGCTGCCATGCAACCAGAATGTGCAGGAGAAGACCCGACATGAACATCCATGGAAGTGTGAGAAGGAGAACCCGCTCGAACACCCTTGGGGGCTAGGTCATAGCTCGCGCTGCCCTCCCGAGCCGGATCATCACCGGCAACACCCTCGGGGGCTGGGTAAACGCAAGCGCCATCCTTGGAGACCGAGTTATCTGTATCAGCCACCTCTAAGGCTGAAGGATTTTCAACCACCTCCATGGGAACAGAGCAATCCAGATCAGCCGCTTGGCTCTTAAAACCATGCTCCAAGGTTGATGAGACACGAGATACTGCTTGGGATAACTCTAACCCAACAGCAGGTACATCAGCACAAACTTGCATCGTTCCATCATCTGCCAGCTCCGAAAATAGATCTTCAGGGACCATATCTTTGAGAGTCTGATCAAAATTTGCCAGAGACAATTCTTGCAGACCAACGAGAGAAGACAAAGCTAGAGAAGGAATACCACTACTCTCCTCACTGACTATATAGCGCCAACTATTCTTCCGAATTAAGGGGATTTCCTCCTCCTCCTCCTCATCTTCATCAATATTACATACAGTACACCCATTGGGGTCAGCATCATCAAGGTCACACCCATTGGGGTCAGCATCATCAAGGTCACACCCATCTGTTTCAGCTTCAGTAAAAGTCGGTACTGGCACTTCCCCGGCAGCAGGAGTAGAAGGGCTGACATCCTGATTCAAGCATGACACTCGCCGAAGCCGTCTCTTTTTCTTTTTCTTCCCCTCAGCAGGAGAAGTTGGATGATTGTTTCAGCGAGGACGCTTCGGGTGAATACTATCAGATCTTTGAATGTCCAAAGCTTTTCCAGACTCCGGGATGGATGCTACAGCTAGTGTTTCAGCAGGGACCGAATCGGAGGAATCCTCAGCCAACATGTCCAGCATGGTACTTATTTCTGCATCGCTCAGATTTAAAGGCATCTCAAAATGAACATGCCTCTCATCATCGAGGATTTCACCTAGCGAAACAACCAAAGCCTCAACCTCTTTGGGAGAGGGTCGCACTCTAAGGCCCAAACCACTGTCACCGGTAGGAGAATTTGACACAAAACTGATGAAAGCCTTGGAAGGAGGCAGATTCCATGCTGAATAGGCAACAGGAGCACCGATATTCGACACCTTGCCTCTTAGAATCATTTCAAGCCGGCTTACCAGATCCACAGCAAGAATCCTTCTGTTGGTAATCCGGGTCGAATCAATGGTGCCACGATACAAATAAGCTGGATACGCTCTGTCTTTCAGTGGCTGAATGTTCTTAAAATCAAAATCGGCGACCACAGCCTCGGCAATCAGACCCTTCTCCTTCAACAATCCAACCTCGGCAAGCAGAACCCTGGCCTCAGCTATCTCCAAGTATGTGGGGGATTCAGTCCAACTTGGAGTGCGAACATCCGACTGTCTCCCTGACCGAGGAGGGAGGGAATTCCCATGATTCTCCACGATAAACCATTCTAGGCGCCATCCTTTGATGCTGTCCTTGAGTGGGATGTCGAGAAACTCGGTTTTCCTCCCATGGCGCATCTCCAAACTCGCACCCCCCACAAGCTGGTGCTGTCCCCCGGGCATCCCAGGCCGACAATGATACAAGTATTTCCACAAGCCAAAATGTGGCAGAATACCAAGGTAGGCTTCACACAAATGAACAAAAACGGAAACTTGCAGAATAGAATTGGGATTCAGATGGGTCAGATTCAAATGATAGAAATCAAGGAGACCGTGGAAGAAAGGAGAAACAGGAAGAGCAAGGCCGTGGATGAGAAAAGGAATATAGATAACAGACTCATGGGTGTCCTCTATCGAAACAGTGACCCTGCGGCAGATCCGCAAAGAACATAGTTCCTTTGGAGGAAGAACCCCGACGGAGACAAGGTGAAGAAGGTCAGACTCAGAAACAACAGACATGTGGTTACCTGCGAAAGGCAACTGGCTGTTCGGATCGATGGGAGGAATGGTTGCGGCAGATGAACTCTGAGTCTTCCGCTTGGGTGCCATCTCAATCTTGTTGGCAAGCGAAACGGAAATGATATCGCAAGAAAGCAGAGAAGGTCTGGACGCAGAAAGGCAAGACTAGGGCTTAGAATACAGAGGCATGCGACGGTGCAGTACAAATGGGGTTTTTCCCGGGCCAGATGCCATCTCTAAAAAGTGCCCAGTCATCACCTGACAGTTATTTCTAAAACGCCGGCGTGCCATGTCATCGCTCGGCCATTATTTCCAAAATGACCGACGCGACCCAATATAGCTCAGATGTTATTTCTAAAAACGCTAACCAGTCTTCACTCGGTTGTTGTTTCCAAAACAGCCGACGTGGCCCGTTATCACTCGGCTGTTATCTCTAAAACGCCGACGTCACCAGTAACTGCTCGGTCGTTATTTCTAAAACGCCGATGTAGCCCATTATCACTCGGCTGTTATTTCTAAGTCGCCGACATCACCAGTAGTCATTTGACCGTTGTTCTTAAAGTGACGACGTGGCTCCAAAGGACCCGACTGTTATCTCAAACGCCGACGTCGCAAAAAAGGAAAAACTGCTTGGTTACCACCTCTAAAAATACTAACAATAAATTAGCCGTTTTTTCTCTACGAATATGCAGGAAAGTTAAAGATGCGGCTCGACGATTCTAAAATCGATTACTCAAGCATTACGTCCAGGAACAACAACTACATTAAGCATTACGATCGACCGATCGACGGGAGGAGAAGCGACGGGAAAGAAAAGGAACGCACACAGAATGGGGCGAAATCTTCTTTATTATAAAGGGAGGGGAAGTATTACCAAACTTAAAAAACCAATTCATTATGAGTCGGCTTTCTTCCCACTATTCTATACTACTAATTACTACTACATTATTTCACTAATACTACTTCTACTACTAATCTATACTAACATTTAAAACCAGTGGCGCCTAGCCACTGGCCTTGCTGCTGCCACTGCCGCTGCCGCTGCCGCTGCCGTCACTGCCATCGCCCTTGCCGTTGCTGCTGCCATCGCCGCCGTCGCCCTTGCCTTTGCCGTCACCTTCGCCGCCGTCGCCATCGCCGTCGCCTCCGCCGTCGTCGTCGCCGTCACCATTGCCACCACCGCCGCTCTCCTCAGACAAGTCTGAGGAGTTCTCCTCATCCGAGGAGACCTCCGACTCATCCGAGCCCTCGAGCCCGGCGCGCTCGACAGCCCGAATGTAGGACCACACCTCTGCGGCGATCCCCTGGGAGTCGTCTGAGTCATCAGATGACGCCGGGGGAGAGGCAGGGATCGGCGATCCCTCGAACCCAGAGGAGAACTCCTCCGAGTACTCCGAGTCGCTGAAGTCCTCCGAGGGAGGAGTCGCTCGCGTTTCCGCTTATCGCCAGAATGGTGTGAAGAACTCCCACCTTTCTTGCTCTTACCCATGGTGGAATGGAAGGGAAGTGGAGAGAGTAAGCAACAAGCGGCAGAAAGAGATGTGAAGATGCCGGAGAAGCAAGCACACTATTTATAGAAGAAAAAGGCAACCGCTCACCTCCTACCGCGACCACTGAACAGTCGCAAAAATTCAATATGCAATTCAAACCGTCTAGAAACACGTCAGGCGGCTGGCGCCGTTCTACGTAACACGACTCCCATTGGGACTCCAGTCAACTGCTTGGGCGATATGATTACACCGCGGTCACGTCAAGTTACTACTCAGAAGCATTTTGCTAAATGCTCAGCGCACCAAGCCGTCCCTTGCCCACACCCATTGGGGGGGACGTCCAGGAATTTTCAATAGATTTTCCCAAGCAGTCACATCCATACAGTATACGCAATGAATACCTCAAGACAGAAGGAAGATATCAACAGAGATCAGAGAGAAGCCAAATATAGCCGATGAGGTACAAGTCTAATCAACAGAAGCATTGAAGCACGAAGTGATACGAAGACTAGCCAAGGGCCATCTACCGAACGTCCAATCAGTCGCAGATCAAATAAATTACAAGACCTAACAAGATATGGGCAGATCATGTGCTCGATTTCAATGACAAAAATGAAAGCTGACCTCTAAAGCGTAATGTTGATGATATAGTGCTGATCTCTAAAGAATTCAGCAAAAGGAAAGGATGATTTCTGAAAAACAGCGTGAGATGAAGACCTTCGAGCAGATTATTTTCAAAAAATCCACTCGAAGCTCGAGGGCTATAGCCTTCGGTGCACCCAATGAATCATCAACCCCAAGAGACAGAATGCTGATTTATAAAGCATAAGACGAAGCTGAGACAAGGCTGACTTCTAAAAAGCAAGGGTGGAAGATAAAAGTGATTCCTGAGAAGACTCGAAATGAAGACCTTCGAGTGGATTATTTACAAAAATCCACTTGAAGCTCAGGGGCTACACCCAATGAATTTTGAAGTTCTAAAAGAGCAAAATGCTGACCTCCAAAGCATAAAACCGAGACAGAACACCGAATTTTAAGGAATAAATAGCAGAGGAAGACAATAAAAGATCATTTTTACCGGGTCACTCATAGTTCAGAAGTAGTGGCCATGCAGACTTATTTTCAAGGCATTCCTTATCAAAATCAAAAAACTGCAAGTTGGACCTAAGATCTTTGGGCCGGTTATTTCAAAATCAACCCAAAGATCGGGGGCTTGTGGGGGACGGATATCCCCTGGGTCCACTAAAAGGATGAAAGACCTCACTAAAGGCCCGTAGGCCCAATAATTAGCAAGGTCATTCCTTCGTGGGCCTGAGGAAGAACGTCTAGAGAAGCAGTTTGACACAAGGTCGGATCGGCGCAGGCCCAGACGGTCCGTCGAGTTTGAATTGCGATCACAACAGAGACCCGACCTTCTCGCGCAGGGGCCTCATACATCAGAACGAGGCAGGGGAAGATCAGCTGGATTATAGGAAGATAGACTCAGTCGGTTTACTATTACTTAGGCTCGCATTGTTATCATATCTACATGTAACGCCCCACGGTCAAGTATATAAGGCCTAGGAGGCACCCCCTCGAAGGCATATCTCATTACTTAGCCCTCCACCCGTTTCTCTACGTCCATACACCAGAGAGCTCCCTTGTAATCCTCCATATAAAGTACTCACGCCAGTACGTAGGGTGTTACGCATCTCAAAGCGGCCTGAACCTGTACAAAACTGTCCACTGCCTCTCGTGCATCCCGCGCGAACCATCGAGCTATAGTAGGTAACACCGTCCTACTCCAAAAAGCACCTCAAGGGGCAACCCTGGGTGCGCGGTCAGACCCAAAACACCGACAGGTATCCCAAGGGTGCTTAATTTGAATTAATTGGTTATTCGGATTCGGACTATGCGTGGTGTAAAGTTGATAGAAAAAGCACTTCAGGATGTTGTCAATTTCTTGGAAGGTCTCTTGTTTCATGGTCATCCAAGAAACAAAACTTGGTTGCTCTCTCTACCGCCGAGGAGGAATATATATCGGCCGGTAATTGTTGCGCTCAATTATTATGGATGAAACAAACCTTATTGGATTATGGGATTTCATTCAAAAATTTTCCTCTCTTGTGTGGCAATGAAAGTGCCGTAAAATTGGCTACAAATCCTGTTCAACAGTCAATAACGAAACACATTGATATTAGGCATCATTTCTTAAGAGATCATGTTGACAAAGGAGATATCTCTGTTTATTCTGTCAGCAGAGATGATCAACTAGCGGACATATTTACAAAGCCGCTAGATGAAGCAAGGTTTTGCAAATTGCAGAGTGAAATGAATATAATTGATCTCTCGAATGTTGTTTGAACATGAGCACATACGTGTTTCACTTGGTTTGATTACTATTGATGATATTTATCTTCTACTTTTGATCATTTACTTTTATTGTGCAAAAGCTACACTCTCAAGCTTACTATATATAAACTCATCTATTCAAACCATAGGATTAATAATTTTTTAGGAATCTTTGTTGAAACTCATTGTCAAAAACTACATAAGATATGGAAAACACTCTATCAGCCCGTGGACCGTCCGCCCCTGACAGCGGACTATCCGGCACTTCGGCTGTTGGACTATCCAGTTGGCCAAGCAGACAGTCTACATCCATTGGGCCGCGGACTGTCCGGTTGTCTTGAGCGCATCGTCCGCGAGTGGGCTTTTAATGTTACCCGACGCCGCTAGCAGCATTTCCTCTCCACTTGCCTCACTCGCTCTCACTTTCTACCCCTTGTTTTGAAAAACATTCTTTGCGTTCGCTGTCCCTTTCAATCTTAAGCGCAGACTGTCCGAGAGTCCCTATGGTGATTACCTGCAATGTCTTCCTCTCAGTATTAACATTCTTTATGTACTTTATCAAATTATTGCAATTTTTTAGGGTTTACAAAAATCAGTCCCTGATCTGTTCTTGGATAGATTTTTCTTCAAATTGTTTGGTGGAATTTGATAAGATTGTCCCAATGAACTCTTTAGAAAATTTTGGTTTCACTCTTTTGGATATCCTTGTATAAATGTTGGGATTCATGTTTGGAGCACATTAGGGATCCAAAATCGCCTCTGACCTGTCATGGACCGTCCGCTGGTGTAGCACGGACCGTCCGGTCCTGGATGCGCAGACCGTCCTATACACTAGCGCGGACCGTCCGCCCCCTGACATGTTACCCCATTACTCTTGCTGTCATTATTTTTTGTGTTATTATCTTGGTATTGGGATTATTTATATTGTGTTTTTTAGTGGACTCGGTGGTCTCAAGAAGAAGCTGGCAGGGCGGTTTCTGTCCAAACGTCGTCGTGCAGACGATTCAGACTATAACCCTGCCACAGACTCTGAAGCCCAATCATCAGCTAGGGGCAGTGTTTCATTGGATACCGAAGATGCTCCTCATTCCTATCCAGACAACCCCATTGATATTACAGGATGGACTTATCCCAAGATGTGTTTTCAATGCCTGAGTATTCTTCTAGGAGGACTGTGGATCAATTCTCTCTGCCCAGTGACACAAACATTCAATACTTCTATACTCAGTTGCAGTTTGATGTGTTCTAGGGTACTCTGATGGATATAAAATTTCATAAACATCAAGTTATTGACTGGGACTAGATGCAGGGCCAAACTGTTATGGAAGGACTACTCGCTAAATTCCAGGCTTGTGGTTTATATGAGTTCATGGGTCAGAGAACTGACTTCAATGAACTAACTGTCAAGCACTTTCTTGCAACTGCTGAAATCAACATTGATGATCAACTCATTGTCTAGATGATTGGGTTTAAGAGATATGTGGCTACATTTGCTGAATTCGCAGCGGCTAATAGCCTGGATTATGCAATTATATCTCAGGGAGTTGATCTTTATACTGAGGATCAGTTTGAAGATTTTGCTCAATATTATGAACCTGCCAGGTTGGGTATACTTAGGCGGTTCAACGAGACTCTAGGGCTGCGCCATCATCCGGCTATCATCAACAAGATTGCTAGAGTCACCATTCTTCCAAAGAGTGGGGACAAAAGCAGGATCCGTGATAAATTCTAGAACATTATTGATCATGTCATGAAAGGGGAGGTCATGGATGTTGTTCTTTTTATGATGCATGTTGGAACCTACCCTCCAAGACAGGTTGATCCAACGGGATTGGGGAAGGAGTTTGCAACGTTAACACGGGAGGCCAAAAGCCACGTTAATCTACCCTGTGCTTGGGCAGAATATGGGGCTATTTATAGGTACTCGAGGGGTTGCCTATCCCTGTCAAAGACATTTAGACCCTCGAGTACCTGGTTTATCCCTAGAATATTCCCATGAGGGGAGGTTATAGTCAGTCATTACAGTATACATTATTATAGACACACCCCAACTCATGCATGCCCACACGGGGCCCAGCTTTGTGGGCCGAACCGTACATGGGCCTCTCCCCGTGGTGAGTGAGTGGGACGTCCTGTAGTCTTTGGCGGGGCCTTCGTATCGTCTCGTCAGAGCGGAGGGGGTCCAACAGGCTTCCTTTTGGTCAGCGCCCTTGGTCTATCTTGCGGATGCAGTCTTCATCCGCATTGCGTGAGGTGGTGATCATCGAGCGAAGGATGGCGTGTTAGCTTTCATCCCAACAATGCGCCAGTTAAATGATCTAAAGATGGACAAGAACCAGAATCTGGCATATGCACCATATATTATGGCTTTGATTAAAGCCAAAACTAGATTCGAAGGACAGTGTGAAACTGCTCACACCCCGTTTAGGCCATTTAAAAATGAAATTGGTTTTCTTAGCAGGCCTCTCACACCGTTTCCTCATAATGAGGAAGCTCAGTGTAACACCCTGATTTTGGGGGTATAAAATTTCTTCCTAATTATCACCAAAAATCATGTGTTACTCTTCTTTTTCTCACTCTAGGTTTTCTCTCTCTCTAGATTCATTCTCTCTTTTTCCTTTTTGATTAGAGATAGCCTAAACTAGTGGAGGTTAATTATTTATTTTTGCGAAAACCTTATGAGTCATGACTGTTGCATCATGCTGAGTTTAAATTATTCTTTGAAGTGTTGCACAAGTTTGAATTTATTTGAATTTGAAACCTAGTTTGAATTTGGATTTGAAAAACCCTATAGGAAAATTAATGGAAAAGGAATTCGAAAATTCAGAGAAAAAGAAAAGGAGAAACCAGCCCAAACCAGCCCAGTCGGCCCAGCTAGGCCGCGTGCCCGCAGCCCGCGCCGCTTGACAAGCGGACCACGCTATCAGCAGCAGCCCTCTCTCCCGCACATGCTCTCTCCCTCACTCTCTGCCCAGTGGGGCCAGCCTGTCGGCGCTAGTTTTCTTCCCCGCGCGCTCCCTCTCTCTCTCTGTCTCGCGGGCCCGGATCGCCAGTCGCCGAGCCATTGCCCCGCGCACCCCTTTCTTCTCTCTCTGCGCCGTGGACTCTACTTGTCAGTCCCGCCTTCTCCGCGCTCGCCGTGGACCGGTGCGTGCGCACTCACGCACCTCGCTGGATTTATCGGCCACGACGCCCGCCCACGTGCCCAGCTTCCTTTTTAGAGCCCCGCCAGTGCCCCGCGTACACCCCTAACCTCATTTCGCGTAGCTTCGCCCTCTCTCACGCTCTGCTCACGCCGTCAGCCGCTGCCGAAGACCCGCGCCCGCATACCCGGCCATCTAGCTCGCCGGAGACCGCTCCAAGCCTCTCCGAGCTCCGCCCTGAGGTGAGACACCTTTGCCCGTGCCCAATTTCCCCTATTGTGCTCTGTGTTCTGCCAATTTCGCCTTCGCCGGTGCTCGGCCGCGGTGGTCCGCCGTGCTTGCGTGGTGGCCGGCCGATTTAGCCTGGTCTAGTTCACCAGAGTAGGCCCCTGCCTCTACTGAAGTTAGCCAAGGCCTTAGCGCGCCTTATGACCCCTCCGCGTGGCTGGAATGGCTCACTGGAGTTTCTCCGTCCCGCCCGAGGCCTTCTCACCGCCGTTCTACCCTTTCTGCCAGTGGATTCATGGCCCCTTCCACGCCATTGAGTTCACGTGGCGTTCTCTCCCTCTCTGCCCAACTCCGGCGACCCCGGAGCCACCCTAGCTCGCGCCTGCCTCAACTCCGGCGATCTCACCGCCGCGGAGAGGAGCGGCGCCGCTTCGCGCACGTCTGTTTCCCCGGTCTGATTTCCCTCGTCCGATCTTGATCGCATGGCCCGGACCATGGGATACCTCTTCGCGCACGCTCGCCTGATGCCCTAGCCAGCCTGCCAGTGCCACCTGCAGCCGCTCATCCTTCCCGGTCTGATTTTACCCGTCTGATCTTGATCGAACGGCTTAGACCCCCTCGAACCCCCTCCGTCCGATCTTGATCAAACGACCTGGACCCCAGGATACCGCTTCGCGCCCACGCGCCTTGATGCCCTAGCCCACCTGTCAGCGCCCAAACCCCCTGGCACTGGGCCCGCTCGGTCAGCGGGCTTCCCCCCTCTGCGGTTGGTTTTAGATCTGACGGTTAGATTCACCCGATACCCCTTCGCGTGGCTGTTTTATTAAAGAAACCCTCGGTTTATTGGAAATCAACCCGCCGTCCCTGGTTTTCACGCGCAGGCCCCTATAATCTTGCACATTTAACCCTGGACTTTTAAATATTCATAGAATTAGCCCTAATTTCATATTTTGAATTCCCAAACTTGTTTATTTCATAACTTTTGCATATGAACTCCAAATTTAGTGATTCAAATTGCAAAATGTTCATAGAATTATTCTCTGTTTAAATAAAATGTTTCACTTACTGTCTGCACATTCTGATTTTTATGATTGAATATGAACTAATATAGATGTAGTTCTATTTATTTAATAAAATAAATAAAAGGATAACCTTAGAGATTTAATCATGTTTAAACTTATGAGATTAATGATAGGTATTGCATGAGTCCCTCTCTGGTCTAAATTTAGGTCACAATAAAATAATTGAACTATGATTATGTACTTGTAAGTAACACTTAGGGGAAATAATAACCTATTTTCAAATAAAGTTAATGTATGTTATAATTTATGTTATACTTTGAATTCATTATCCCCTATGTAGTATTGTGTCCTTTTAAGATGTGATCCAATGTTTGTACATGTGTGGTGTGTTGTTCATTTTGTACCTTCCAAATGTATTGAATGCATGCTCGCTTTATTTAGACAACGAGCAGTCTGAGGTTCCTGAGTGTGTTGTTGGAGACCTCCCTAAGCAACCACCTGATGAAGGCAAGTGTCCTCTGACCTATTATGTCCTACATACTTTATGATTCACTGTCTCGCATTACATTGCTTAAACCTAAGGATTGACTAGCTTTCTATTCACTTTATCCTTGTTTACCTTTTGGGGTTATCATGGTTAGCATGTTGCTATTGCCTTAACTTAATCAATGAAAATGATGTGAACATTTATGATACGACACTGTTATCCTAATTATGTGGATGATTCTGTGATACCTTAGGGGGCTCAGGCCTTTTTCCTGAGTACCTCTCCGTAAGGACCTGTTCGTGGAGTGACCACCCGAGATAACAGTACAACCATGAGGGTGAAATGGGATGCCCTTAGCTGATTAATTAGATGAACCTGGGGGTGTAGTTGGCTTTGCCAGAGGGCCGTCAATGGGGGCCAGGGCGTAGTGCTCGCTCTGCCAAGGTTGGGGTGCAGAGGTTCTTTCGATTTGGTTTTGTTAGTCACCCACCTTGGGGAGGTGTACTGCGTTTGTACGACTGGCGAAACCTAACGAGCAGCTATGCACCAGGGGAATCTTTGTAAAGGCTACGTAGTGTATCCCTGGCCATTCACCTTGGTAGTGAAGATCGGGTCTGTACAACCCAGGCTAGAAAGGGATCATGACTTGTGGGTAAAGTGTACAACCTCTGCAGAGTGTTAAAAACTGGTATATCAGCCGAGCTCACGGTTAAGAGCAGCCTTGGGATCCTCTTTGATTAGAAGAACTATGGATACTTTTATGATGATGATTAACAATGATGCTATAAAATTTGTTCTTTGGTATTTCCTCGTTTGAGGAAGTACTTTTGGGTAATACTGGGTTTATTACTAAAAGTTGGCTCTACTAATAATAATAAATACTTGACTAACTTGAAAGCAACTGCTTGACCTCAACCCCATATACATCTAGTCCACTTTAGCCAAACGGAACATTTGCTGAGTATGTTGATGTGTACTAACCCTTGCTTTACACACCACCCCACCCCAGGTTGTCCCCACTGTACTCAGTACTCAGGAGGTGATGCTGGCAACATGGAATATTTCGAGGAGTTTCAGGACTACGACGAGTTCTAGTTCTTTCTTAGTGGCAACCCCCAGTTAGCTGCCTGTGTAGGCTTAGCTTCTACGTTTCGTAATTTCGCACTTTGATATTTATGTTGAACAATGGTTATGTATTAGACTCTGTGGATGTCTTGGACATCTTGATGTAATAAAGTACCTTTCCGCTATTATTTCGAGCGTTGTGTGCTGATGTCCAATTATGTAATCGCTGTGTACGTGAGTTTCTGATCCTGGCACGTACATGGTTCGCATTCGGTTTGCCTTCCAAAACGAGGTGTGACACTCAGGGACATGCTTTTGATGATCAGCCTGCAGCGCATCCCGCTCAACACATGCCACCACCTCCACCTCCACAACAGCAAGGTCAGTACTAGCAGCCTGCCCTTGGTTATTTTGATCCTTATTTTCACCAAATGCTTCAAGGGCTTCAGACTCATATTGATGGTTAGTTTCAAAGCATGATGTCACATGTTGATGACCGGTTTGACCACATGCACTCCACATTTGATGGTTAGTTCTCTGACTTACATGAGAGATTTACAGTTGTTAATGCTCAACTGGATGGGGTCCATACCCAGTTCAATGATCATTGTTCTCATATTCACACTACTGTGCATGATCCTATTATGAGCAGAATGAACAATATGCAACAAAGCTTTCAGGACAATATGGGTGCTTTGTCCAGTCAGTTTGAAACTCTCTCTACCAGTGACAGCGTCCATGCTCTAGATGAAAGACAACAACAACTTCAGAATGATTTTAGCCAGTTCACTTTGATATTTGACAGCTTCAGTTCTTAGTTTTACAACATGTATCCTCTTCCTCCACCAGGTGTGCAGTGATGTCCCCATTGTGGAAATTGATGCCAAAGGGGGAGAGAGAAGTGATGATTAGTGATGATTCAAGGGAGACTGTGCTAGTCTTGCTGCATATTTATACTACTTATGCTACATTTGTGTTTAATGCTACTCAGTTATTATGTTGCTACTCAGTTATTATGTCGCTTAAAACTTTGTTTATATTGTTGTGTTTAAGGCTCTATTCATTTGAATTCTTTTATGGTTAATCGATGTAGTTTTTCACTTGCCGCTTCTGTTTTTCATACTAATATGTGGCTCGATAACGAAGATTATAGGAAGGTCTTCGCCAAAAACTCTGATATACTATGTTTGTGAATTTGTGATCTGGATATTCTCTATGCACACATTTAGGGGGAGTTATTCCTATTCTCTGAGTTTTTCTGTGATGGCTTATCAACATTTCAGATGAACTTCAAAATCTAGATAAGTCACTCAAAACTCATCTCAAATATTTCTTATACCCAGAATATAAGAAAGGTTGGGAAACAAAATGTACTTTACTCAAAAATATGTGATGTTGTCATCAATTACCAAAAAGGGGGAGACTGTGAATCATCTAGGCCCCTAAGTGGTGTTTTGGAAATTAATGATAACTAATTGTGGACTAATAGTTTCTTGAGTGATAAGATTGCAGGACTAAACCACAAGATACAGCAAAGTTCTTGAGGACTCATAACCATTGATTATGGATCAAGTGAAGGCAAAGGTAAAACATAGGTTTTTGCTTTTGCCGGTTAGCAGGTGTTTAGAGAAGAAACAAACTGGATTAATATGATAGATAGTCGTACTATTAAGAGGGGTCAATGAACTTGAATGGTATATGACTTAGTGCCTCATAGAGCATAAACGGTAACATGTGCATGAGGGCTAACAACACTATGGGTTTCAAAATTAAAATTCTTTTGAATCAGCGCAAAACATTTTTTTAAGAACGCGGACCGTCTGGGCCAGATGACCGAACCGTCCGCGACTACCAGAGAGGTCAGGTCGTCCTCTGTCTCTGCCTCCTTCTGGCGGACCGTCTGCATAATAAGAATGGAGTTTGGGTAGGGACGATATGTATAATAAGAGGGGCCATGATTGGTGGACCGTCCGCCTGAATTACTGAGACTGATCAAGCACATTGTTACTCAAGTTTGTCAGGTTCCAGACCGTCCGGCCCTAATGGGCGCACTGTCCAATCTTGACTTTTCTAACAGCTCTGACATATTTCAAACGGTCGATATAGCCGTTACTGGTACGGCGAACCATCCGGCCATAGGGCGCGGATCGTTCGCGTGGGCACAGAAATTGTGCTAGTTGCACATAACGGCTATGTATGTGTTGAGGGCTATAAATAGAATTGCAGCTCGTCTGTGGGAGCTATCTTGGCCATTCCTAGCACACATTGAACTCATTTGTGAGCCTCCCACTCAAACACTCACACTAGTTGATTGAGATCGCATTCTAGTGAGTGATTGAGACACTCTAGTGCATCTGCATTCGTTGTGATCTTTTGAGGCACTAGGTGATACACCGGGCAAGTGTCATCGACTTGTTACTCTTGGAGGTTGCCGCCTCCTAGACAGCTCAGGTGTTGTCTTCGTTGAGCTCTCCATGAAGATTGTGGAGTCGCGAGATTGATTGTGAGGGATTTGCGCCTATCTCACCGAAACAACAAAGGCGACACTAGTGAAATCAAGGTATTGAGTGAGTTCTTGTCCACTTGGCTCAAAGATCAAGCCGTGTGTTGGTAGAGGAGCAAGTGAGAGCTTGAATTCCACCTCAACGTGGATTAGGGGTGCACAGCAAATCACTGATACCACGGGATAAATCTCGGTGTCTTTCTCTCAACTATTTTACATTATTTACAAATAGTTGGTAACTTATATATTGTTTATCTTTGTGGCATTAGATTAGATTGCTCATTACATTTTGTTGTTCCATCAAGGCTAGAAATATTTACATCCCTTGTTGTTTTCATTAAATTTGTCTAGTGTATTTTATTTTAGTCAAAACTGTCTATTCACCCCCCTCTAGCCAGTGTCCTAGATCCTACACTTGCCACCAACAAAAAATTTCCCATATGTCCCTTGCATCATTTCTGGACAAAAGTGCTAAGTGGCCACCGAGAAGCCAAGGAGACCCTGCCGAGTGGACACCAAGCAGCTAAGCATGCCCCGCTCTTGCCACCAAGGAGCCAATCAAGCCTTGCCAAGTGGGCACCAAGTAGCCAAGCATGCCCCACCGAGCAGGGTTAACCAAACTATTTTCTTTAGTTTTCCAGTAGTTACAAAAATGGTTTTTTGAGCAGTTTTCTTCGAAACTAGAATTTCCTGGTTGGTTCGCAAATTCAAAAAATGGTTTTCGTGAATCTCAGCCAAGAAACCGTATTCCCAATCAGTTTTGTTGTTTCTTGGTAAATTTTGTTTTTCTAAGAAAAATTAAATTTAAATTGGCAAACTGATCAAAAAATTCGTAATCCGCTGAGAAACCATGTTTTCTTGACAGAATTCGTTGTTTTTACCAAAAATGATGGTTAATTTTAAAAAAAATATATATTGAAATATGGGATATACCATACTCCCTCCGTTCATAAATATATGACACCATTGACTTTTTTTAAGAAACTTTGATCGCTCGTCTTATTCAAAAAAATAATGAGTTATCATTATTTTTTTGTGATTTGTTATATCACTTAAGGTAGTTTGTGCTTGACTTAAAATTTACATTTTTGAATAAGACCAGTGGTTAAAATTTTCGAAAAAGTCAACGGTGTCATGTATTTGTGAACGGAGGTGGTATTACTTAGAAAAACATGTAGTTTTTTATCAAAATTTTGTGGTTTTATAAAGTTTTTCATTTTGTTGAATTTTGAATGAAATTAAAAAAGGCTAGAAAACTATCCTGGGTCAGGCCGTGTCACACCCGGTTCTGGGGGCAAAACCGAATGCATAGCATATGTGGGCCAGGATCCATTTCCACACATATGTTGACATCACAAGTGTAATATATCAAAAGACAATGCAATAAAGGCGTAAAGAGAGTAGAGTAACTTAATTACATCATCTGGTTCATAGTATCTTAAACAAGTTTCATAATCAAAGTACAGCGGAATTAATCATGAACACTCTTCCACAGGAAGGTGACTGGCGCATCGTTAGACTCAAAACTCATCAACATCATCTGCGAAGTCTTCGTCATCACCCTCTGATCAAAATATTAGCAAGGGTGAGCTCACTTATGGTTGGGGCTCAGCAAGTGGGGGAAATAATGCAAAGTTAACAATGTAGGTATGGATAAGCGGTAAGCATTTTAGTTGGTCAATATTTTATTAGCGACACATGTCTTACTAATAAGTGTGTATCCCAAATATCCCAATTAATCAAAGGCATAAGATTATATCAAAAACACTTAAGTGAAATCACTTAAGCAAACCACTAGTAGATCATCAGATGACAATTTATTTTCCATCTTTAAGTTCAATTATCATGTGAGGGTCTAGGTTGCTCTTAACCGTGAGCACGGCTGATATATCAGTTTTACACTCTGCAGAGGTGGTACCACTTTACCCACAAGCCATGTATCCCATCTAGCCTGGGTTGATCAGACCCATAAACACTGCCGAGGTGAAGAGCTAGGGATCCACTATGAGGCTTTCACAAAATATCCTTAGTACAAATCCACTCGCTAAGGTTTCCACGTCAGTATTAATGGCCCTCTGGGTGAGGTAACTTAGCCAAGACTACCACCCCATGTTAACATGAGCTGCCACCAAACCACTGCCGCCCCCTCTTGCCCATCTTTCAGGTAGGGTTGCTAAGCACTATGTCTATAGAGCTAATTACCAAAGCCAGAGCCATTATAGCACTCGTGGTTGCACTATTTTCCTGGGTGGTCACTCCATGTTCCATTTAACACAAAATGTTCTTATCTAACCATCAGGTTAACATCATAATAAAACTTCATTTCTGGAACATAGTATCATTAAAAGAGTGACATCATATTTATCAAGTTGAGCAATAGCAAAAATTGCTAAGCATAGCATTTATCCTAGGGTAATTCAAGGAATATGGTTGGTAATTCTAGGAAATCCTTATTTAGGCAAATCCCATCAAATTATGCAATATATCCGAAAAGTAAACATTATTATATGTATTATTTCGGTACAACTAGAAATGCAGAGGGAGAATCCACTTGCCTTGCTCGAACGTGTCCTGTGGGTCGTCCTCGAACGAGTTTGGTTCGTCAACCTCACAGTCAACTTCTAGCATCGATTTGCATATCATACATACTAAAGAATACGTACGCCAAATAAATAAACATACACCATTACATGGGTAATCATTCACCACTACATACATATTCATACATCACAACAACTGTACTCATAAATATGTATACATCGTAAATGTTTATTGATCCAATATATCTTCCGCTTCGAGTTATCATCGGCGAAAATGAGTAGATGACTACGACACTAGTTTATCTAGTATAATATAGATAAAATGACTTAACAAACCTTACAGAAAATAATTATAATTATTTTCTTTATTACTTAATATTAGTCTTTTGGGTTTTATCCTTTCCTTTCTAAATAGAAATTATACGTATAGCTAAAAATGCTTATTTCTAAATCACCTAACATTAATATTCTAAGAATGAATGTAGATTACTAATTGGAATTTAGTAATATAATCATAGTTATTTTGACATAAATGGATATTTTACTAGTTCTAAGTAATTAAGTGCTATACATATGAATACATTTATCATGATTAGTAATAATCTAGATTTTAACATGGCTAAGAAAATGGGACCTAGTATTTATTTTAATTCCTATATCATTAAAACTGTATTTAACAATCACTAACATAATATTATTTTATATGCTAAAATGAACAGTTAATCACAAAGGGGTTTCTAGTACCTAATCTAAAAATGAAATCTATGTATTTTTCAAATCATAAAAATAATGTCCATATTCAAAATACTATTATCGGGGTTGATTCCAAATTTACATGTATACTGTAGGGAGTAGTACATAAGATTTTAGGACTTCTTTTTGATACATTTGTACTGCAGAAAATACATGAATAATTTATAGAAAACTGGGGGGCCAAAACACAAAATGGTCATCTTCTACCTTGGGCTAGAGCTTGTGAGCATGGAGGAGCTCGACGGGGAAGGGGATCAGGCGAGCAGGGCGCGGGCGTGGCCGAGGGCCCGGGTGGTCCAGCCGGGGATGTGGACGACGAGAGTGGCCGGGATGGGCGAAGCTCCGGCGAGGTGGCCCGGCTCCGGCGAGGTTCCGGCAAGCGCGAGCGAAGGGGAGAGTGAGCACGGGGAGTGAGAGAGAGAGAGCTTGGGTAGGGAGAGGGGGAGAGCTCGGGCGGCCTACTTGTCGAGCGAGAGAGGGGAGAGGAGAGGGCGCCGGGGGAGATGAATGGGGCACCGGTGGCCATTAATGCCATCAATGGCGGCCTCCTTATTAGAGAGGAAATGGGAGAGAGAGAGAGAGAGATAGAGAGAGAGAGAGAGAGGGAGAAACGGCTGAGAGTTTACGACGGAGGGAGGCGTGCAGGCGCGGCTAGGGGCGCGGGTCGGCGGTGTGGCGGCTCGGCCGGGCTGCTCAGCCGGGCGTGGCGTAGGGCGCGGCGCGGGCGTGGCGTAGGGCGCGGTGGTGTCAAGGGAGGAAGATGAAGGGGCCCTAACGGGTGGGCCCCACACATCAGTGAGAGAGGGAGGAGGGAGGAGGTGGCGCGACTGTTGGGCCCTAGTCGGTTGGTTAGGGTTTCTGTTTTTTCTTCTTTTCTATTCTATTTAAAAATATAAATAAATATATGTTTAAATAATTCTAAAAATCATGATAATTATACCAAAATTATTTATAACTAAAATATTTATTTTTGGACTAATATTTCTATATTAATTAATTGGGTTTTCAATATAAAAGAAATTCTACGCAACAACCATAAATCAAATATGAGCAAATAAAATTATTCTAAATGCAAATAAAAATTAAACACTTGAAAGAAAAATTTGTTACTATATTTACCATTAATAATCTAAATGCATTATTTTTAGTTGATGGTTTTGTGGTGTTACAAACCTACCCCCTTAAAAGAATCTTGTCCTCGAGATTAAGGAACTTCTAAGAATAATTAGGGGAATTCTGTTCTGAGTTCATCTTCCCTTTTCCAAGTGGCCTCATCTTCCGAATGATGACTCCACTGAACTTTACACATGTTGATAACTTTGCTCCTTTTAATTCTGCGAGATGTTTCCAAAATTCTGATAGAGTACTCCGAATAAGTCAAATCTTCATTAACATTGAGTTCTTCCATAGGTAATTGTTCCTCCGGTACTCTTAAGCATTTCTTAAGTTGTGACACATGAAATACGTCATGCACATCCGACAAACTATCGGGTAGCTCTAACTAGTACGCTACTTCACCTTTTCTTTCCAAAATTTTGAATGGGCCAATGTAGCGAGGAGATAGTTTATCCTTAACTTTAAATCTTTTCATTCATCTCATCGGTGAAACTTTAAGGTATACGAAGTCTCCTACTTCAAAGGTCAACTCCCTTCTTCTATTGTCAGCATAGCTTTTCTGTCTCGACTGTGCTGTTTTCAAATTCTCTCTGATAATCTGTACTTGTTTTTCTGCTTCTTGGAGAATTTCTGTACCAAATACTTGACTTTCTCCGGTCTGATTCCAATAAAGTGGTGTTCTACAGTTTCGTCCGTAAAGTGCTTCAATCGGTGCCATTTTTAGACTTTCTTGATAACTATTGTTGTACGAGAATTCTGCATAAGGCAAACTTTTATCCCAGCTTCTACCATGCTTTAGAGTGCAAGCTCTTAACATATCTTTGAACACTTGGTTTGTTCTTTCCATTTGCCCATCCGTTTGTGAATGATAAGCTAAACTAAAGTTTAGCTTGGTATCCATGGACTCATGTAGTCTTTTCCAAAAGCGCGAGGTAAATTGGGTTCCTCGATCAGATACGATCTTCTTTGGTACTCCATGCAGACAAACAACCCTTGACATGTATAACTCTACTAACTGGGCTCCTGAGTAGGTTGTCTTCACAGGTATAAAGTGAGCTGCTTTAGTCACCTGTCCACTATAACCCATATTGAATCATAGCCATCCCGAGTTTGGGGTAGTCCAACTATGAAATCCATACTGATTTCTTCCCATTTCCATTACGGAGACCTCCACCCGCACCGGGTCGACCAAGCGCATGCGTTGCTCATGGACACGTACCGTCAGCTCGGCGCGTGAACCGCCCCTTTTGACAAATCCGGCAAATAGGTGGGCCTCCGCCTCCTCGGGTGGCTGCAGGAGGAGCTAGAGTCGCTCCCGTCCATCGCAACCGGTCTCATGTCCTACGCCTTGCTCGTTACCTGCGAGGGGGCTGCGAATGCCTTGTCCCATGAGGGATGTAGGCATTTCAAAGTATTTGATCAGGTAACCGAGGACTTTGATCGCGGAATCTTCTAGGTCAGAGACGAGGTGCTAAAGCGGTCCGCTAGGGGCGCTTTACGACAGGATGTGGGGCCCTCACGACCGTGACACTGTCCGGGAGAGGGCCGACCGAGCATTGGCGTAGGTTTTTTTAAAAGTTTTTGCTATTTTTGTAGATGCTGAACGATGAAGAAGTCGAGCACTTCGGCGGCCTTGAAAGCTCACTGACTCGGACAGAAGGCGCGGGGACGAGGGCTGAAGAGCAGTCAGCGCCTCAAGCCGGCCCTGGCGAAGACCCTGTGGCGACGGCTGTCCCAGCTGGTGAAGACCCTACAGCGGCGGCTGCTCCTTCGCAGGTGGTGGGGTCGCATTAGGGTCGTTGGGTTTAAGGTTTCTTTTGTGATACTGAGAGTCGGTTGCTGCGCAAGTTCCGATGTCTAGGCCTGCAGAAACAACCCCCACTGATGTTGATACTAATTTTGTGGCGGCTGCGAATGCAATGCCCATTAATGGAAATGCGTCTAGTTCTGAAACTGAGTCATGGTCGTCGGACGGGGATGATTTTGGCGTTTTCGTGGATTGAGGAGTCATCTAATGAAGATTTAGATTATTTTGCTGCGTTGGATTTGGCCGCAGCGGAGTCCTCGCCGCAGCCTGAAGTGCGTGAAGAGTCTGCTCCCCCGGCTGGAGCGATAGCCAAAGACCACTGCCGGCAAAAGGTGGTGTCGAAGTAGAGTGTTGGTGAGATGTCACGAAGTGGTAGGCGTCGTCGAATGGGTATGGAACGATCCCGTCTTCGATTAGATCGGGGCAGCCAACGCGATTTACTATCCTCGACGTTCGGGACATGTATTGGGGAGGGGATTTGCGGAATCTGTTTGAAGGCGAAGAGTTGAAGATGATGTTATTTAATTTCCGAGAGGTGGGTCTTATTCCGAAGGCTAAGCTGATGTAGCATGTTTGCTGGCCTCGCTCTCGTGTTGCGATAGTGAGTGAAAACGTTCTCCTCCCCCATTTCGCAATAGAGAGGGAGGGCAACAAAATGTGATTTGTATTATTGTGTATGTAAACTATGATGACACCGCGTGCTGCGCTTGTTGTAAGATTGTCTCGACTTGCGATCGTGTTGGCGTGGCGCTTAGATGGGAAGGGGACCTCGCTCCCCATAGGCTATATCGAACGCTTCTCGCGCGTACCCGGCTTTGCCCTCAGGCGGCTTTTGTTCGGCCATGTCTGATAGTAGAGACCTCACACCCTTAAGGTGATTTCTCGCACTTATTGTGCATGTCCGGCTGCACCCTTAGGTGGCTTTTGCTCGAACATGTCTGATAGTAGAGACTTTGCATCCTTAGGGTGATATCGCGCACTTATTGTGCATGTTCGGCTGCACCCTTAGGCGGCTTTTGCTCGGATTTGTCTTATAGTAAAGACTTCGCACCCTTAGGGTGATATCATGGACTTATTGTGCATGTCTGGCTGCACCCTTAGGCGGCTTTTGCTCATATTTGTCTTATAGTAATGACTTCGCACCGTTAGGGTGATGTCGCGCACTTATTGTGCATGTTCGGCTGCACCCTTAGGCGGCTTTTGCTCGGACGTGTCGCACGCGAGGGTAGTCTAGGCTGCCTCTTGCGGTGACTGTTTTGTACGTCGAATGTTGAAGGCCGTCGATGCAGTCTTTTTCGACACTCGTGACCATGATGCTGTCTGGATTTTTTGCGGGGGCATTTTGGCAGTATATTACATGGCTCCGCCTTGTTAAAAACCTCACCCCACCGGAGGAAAAGAGTGCGGGCCTGAGTAACATTGTTTGAAGAATTACAAAGGCACTTGGGCATTGGATCTTAAATAAAGAATTTACGGAGGTTATCTATGTTCTATGAATGCTCCAAGTCTTCGCTAGATGATGTAGCCTGTAAGCGTTTGGGGATGCCTTTGACTTGACTATGTATGGCCATTCCCACTTTGGCTCTAGCTTGCCCCGGGACTATGTTCTGGTGGTCCTTGTGAGCACTCAATCCGCTTCATTGAATTCTCTTGGGACGACATTGTTGTCATGCTATGCCTTAGTCTGAGCTTGATACTTGTTTATGGCCTGCAAGGCGAGGACACGGTCTCTGTCGATAGGATCTTTGGAGGTTGGTTCGTCGATGTCAGGGACAGCTAATTGGTTTGTTCGGGGGGATCCATGCTTTATCTCTTGTGGTGTCATTGCCTCGGATCCGTACATCAGGCAGAAAGGTGTGAACCCGGTTGCTCGGCATTCTGTTGTGTTCAACGCCCATATGACTTTGGGTAATTGGTCTACCCATTTGCCCTTTTTGTCGTCGAGGAGCCTTTTCTTGATAGCATTGAAGATCTTGTCGTTGGCGCGTTCGATGATACCGTTGGATTGTGGGTGGTAGACAGAGGTGAACACTGCTTGGTGCCAATGGAACTACAAAATTCCTGGAAGTCCTGGTTGTCAAACTGTTTGCTGTTGCCGACAATTAGCTCGGATGGGACTTTGAATCGGCAGACGATGTTTTGCCAGAAGAATTTTTGCGCGGTCTTCACTGTTATTGTGGAGACTACTCTGCCCTCGATCCATTTGGTAAAATATTCGACAGCGACGAAGGTGAATTTTAGGTTCCCTTGTGCCGTAGGCAGTGGCCCGACAATGTCCAGCCCCCATCGCTGAAGTGGCCAGGTGTGGACGATGAGCTTGGTAAATTGCGAAGGCGCGCCTGAGCGAGGAGAAAATTTTTGTCATGCTTCGCATGCTCTGGTGACTCGGTTGGCCGTGCATATTATCGCGGGCCAATAAAATCCCTAACGAATCACCTTGGCTGCAAGGGCCCTAGGTCCTGAGTGTGACCCGCAGACCTTGTCGTGGACTTCGCGGAGGATCTCTAGGCCTTCGGTTTCATTTATGCATTTCAGCATAGGCTAGCTGATCCCCTTTTTGTAAAGCTAACTCTCGACTATTGCGACGTCTCTGCTCTTGTGTTTCAGCCTTTTGGCCTCGTTGCGATCGGATGGATGGTAATGGCCCTGGAGGTATAGTGTTACTGGGCCCGCCAGTCTTTGGCCATTATGAGGTTGACGATCTGGTGGCCATCGGTGTCTTGCGTTATTTGCAAGCCTTTGGAATTACGAACGGCTAGTGTGCCAATGACATGGTAGAACACGTCGGAGTGCTGGGCCTCGCCCTTGGCTGCTGCTTTGGCCAATGCATCGGCCTCTTCGTTTTTGTTTCGCTCAACATGCTGTAGGGTGAAACCCTTGAACTGTTTTTCGAGGTCGTGGATAGCGGTGAGGTATTGGATCAGCACAGGCTCTTTTGCTGAGTACTCCTTTTTGATCTAACCAGCGACGACCTTGGAATCTATTCTGATGATGCATGTGGTGATGCCGAGGGCTTGTAGCTTGTGAAGACCCAGGATGATGGCTTTGTATTCTGCTATGTTGTTGGTGCACCTGTCGAACTCTAGAGCAAAGCTGAGGTGTGCGGCGTATCTGTATTTGACCCCGGCGGGTGATGTGATGATCGCCGCGGCGCCTGCCCCCGCATGGCACCATGCGCCATCACAGTGGATAGTCCAAATTGCTTTTGAGTGCTCTTGCTGCAGCCCCACGGGTCCTATCCAGTCGACAATGAAGTCTTCCAAGACTTGCGACTTGATTGCTATTCTGGGCTCAAAAATGATGTTGTACCCGGACAGTTCTGCTGCCCATTTTACAATTCTGGCGATTGCCTCTAGGTTCCTAAACAATTCTCCCAGACCTGTGTTCGAAGTGACTCGTACTCTGAATGCCTCGAAGTAGTGTCGTAGCTTGCGTGAAGCCATGACCACTGCATATGAAATCTTCTCGAGCTCGGCCATGTTGCACTTGGAAGTTGTGAGGACTTTGGAGATGTAGTACACTGGGCATTGCTAGTTTTTGCCATCTCTATCCTGCTCTTGGACTAATGTTGCGCTGACTGCACAGTGTGAGGCCGTGATGTAGAGAAGCAGTGGGAGCGAAGGGTCAGGACTTGTCAGGGTTGCTAAGTCAGATAGGTGTTGTTTGAGCGACTCGAAGGCTGCTGCCTACTCTGGGCCCTAGACGAAGTCTTTCACGCCACGCAACGTTTTGAGGAAGGGCAAGCTTCGTTCGGTGGACTTGGAGATGAATCTGTTCAGGGCCGCCAATCTTCCGGTCAGTCGCTGGACGTCTTTGGTGGACTGCAGAGGTGTCACGTTCATAATTGCTTGGATCTTGGTTGGGTTGGCTTCAATCCCCCGGTGCGATACCAAGTAGCCTAGTATTTTCCCCTTGTGTACCCTAAAGACACACTTCTCTAGGTTGAGCCGGAGTCTTGCGTCGCGCATGTTGGCGAATGTCTCTGCAAGGTCGGTCAGGTGGTCCTCTTTGCTTTTGCTTGCGACGACAATGTCATCTACATAAGTGAAGATGTTGCGGCCTACTTGGTTTTCATGGACCTTCTTGGTGAGGCGAGAAAAGGTTGAGCCAGCGTTCTTGAGTCGCTCAGGCACCCATACGAAACAGTACGTGTCGAAGGGTGTGATGAAGCTTGTACTGGCCTTGTCCTCCTCTTTCATGTATATCTGGTGGTAGCCCAAGAAGCAATCTAGGAGGGACATGACTTTGCAGCCTGCTGTGCTGTCGATAATTTTGTCGATTTGTGGCAGAGGGAAGTTGTCCTTGGGGCACGCCTTATTGAGGCTTGTGAAGTCGATGCACATGCGCCATTTGCCGCTCTTCTTCTGCACCATGACAACGTTGGCGAGCCATGTTGGATAAGCGATTGGTTTGAAGAACTTGGCTTCCAACAGGCGATGCACTTCGGCCTTGGCTGCCTCAGTTTTCTCGTCGGACATTTTCCGCAGCCGCTGCTTTTTCGGGCGCACTGAGGGGTCGATGCCCAGACTATGTTCGATGATGGAGCGGCTGACCCCAACTAGATCAAGGGTGGACCAAGCAAAGACATCCTTGTTGCAGGAGAGACAGGAAAGGAGTTTTGCATCGTCTCACGATGTCAGGTCTTCACTGATTATGACTGTTTGCTTCGGGATTGCTAAGTCGAGGGTACTGCCTTCGTCCCATCATTACTTTGAAGTTGGTTTTTGACTGGGCGCTTCCTCTTGAAGCCTTCGTGCTCTACTGTGAGGCAGTGCACATTTCATTGTCCTCGAACGAAGTCTCTTTCGATTTTGTGCGCTGTGTGCTGGTCGCCGTAGACAGTGATGATGCCCTGTGGGCCTGGGATTTTCATGTAGAGGTAGAGCCCATGAATGGCCGCCTCAAATTTGTTGATCGAGCCACGCCCCATTATGGCGTTGTATGGGTAGACCATGTCGACATTGTTGAATGTGACCTACTCACTTCGCGCGTTTGGCGCTACAACAAATGACAGTGGGAGCTCTGTCTTACCGACGGGGAAAGTGCCCTTGCCGCTGAATCTGTAGAGGGGATTATCTATAGGCTTGAGGAGGCTGTGGCTGATTCCCATATGATCGAAGGCATGCAGAAAAATGATGTCGGCCTGACTGCCGTTGTCGACCAACACTTTGTGTAGATCCTAGCCTGCCACCCTGCAGTTGATCACCATGGCGTCTGCGTGAGGAGCGCTGCGCAAGTCGACATCCCTGGCATCGAAGGTGAGCGGTACATGGGACCACTTTGTCTGCACCACTGGGCCAGTGAGAGTGACATGGTTCACACTTCGATAATGGTCCCTTTTCTGCTGCTTTGTGTCGAAGTCCACGCTGGATCCCCCAGTGATCATGTGGATGACTCCGCGATATGGTGGCTTAGTGAAGTCTTCTTGTTTGGGTTCTTGCGGTGGGTGGTTGTGGTGTGGAGGATTTGGGTGGTGCAGAGGCGGTGGTGGTAGGACCTGCACCTCTTGATGGTGCTGGTAAGCATGATTGGGTTGGTGCTGGATGTGCTCATTGTGGTAGGGTTGTTGTTGGTGGAAAGTGTGCGCGACGACCCGCTAGTTGTTCGCTAGTTGGGCTCTGGACATTCTTTCCTTGGTTGCTTTAGTCTCTAGACAGTCCCTTATTGGATGCACGTAGTGTTCACCGTGAAACAAGCAATAGAATCTTTGCGGCTGCTAGGTCCGTCCTCGACCTCTTCCTCTTGCGCCGTTGCCGCGACCTTGAGAGGGTATTCCTGACGACGGGTGGGCTCCCCGGCTGGGTGTTGATTGGCTATGGTGTGCACCTGTTAATGATTGCGATTGTCCCTGCCGAAGTCAGACTACGCCGATAAGGTCCAGGTTCTGCTGGACTGCAGAGGGTCCTTGGGCTTCCTTTGAGATTCAACTTTGCGTTGATGGAGCTCCTCAGACCTGGCATACTTCTCAAACAGTTGGTACAGCTCCTGTAGGTTCTTGGGCAGATCCCTGATGCAATGACTGTACAGGACGCCTGCTCGAAGACCACTGATGGCGTAGTGGATTGCTATGTGATCGTCAACTGATGGCAGTTGCAATTTGAGCGTTAGGAATTTTCTGTAGTATTCGCGAAGCGTTTCCTTTTCCTGCTGCTTGTAGAGGGATAACTCGGCTAGTGCGTCTATGTCGAGTCAGTACCCTTGGAAGTTGAGTAGGAATTTATTGTGAAGCCCTTTCCAGGACTCAATGGATAGTGGCGGTAACCTGGTATACCACATCAAGGTCGGGCCTTCAAGGGTGATGATGAAGGACTTGGCCATAGTGGCATCGTCCCCTCCGGACAATGCAACGACAACCTGGTAGCTCATGATGTACTGAGCCGAGTCGGTGCTGCCGTTGTATTTGGGGTAGGTACCAGCCCTGAAGTTGGCAGGCCAGGATGATGCTTGGAGTTGCGGAGCCAGAGGACTTCACTCGTCGAAATAGTTGATCCCTTGGAAAGCGGTAGCTGGTGGGATGAAGGGGTCGCGATGTGATTGGAATGTGTCTCCGGCTTGTGTGTGTTGCTGGAGAAGCACTAACGGTGCGAGGGGTCCACGCTGCAGGTTTTATAGACCTTCGCCTTGCATGAGCGTGATCTCTTGTTCTAGCTCCCGAGCTCTCTGCTCCTCATCTTGTATCATCTGACACACTTTGGCTTGCATAGTGACTTGTTGGCGCTTGGCTTCGAGGATTTCTTTATGCTTCTGCAGGTGGAAGTTTTTGATGCGCAAAGCTCGTAGCTTTAGTTGGTCTTTGGCTGAGATGCCTATGACTTCTCCTTACTCTATGGTGTCTTCACCCTATGGCGAAGCGAAGCCTGGTGGTGGTGCTTGTGGTGTGCCCTCGGAACTGCAAGTGCACACAGTGCTGTTGGGGGTGGGGTGATCCTGGCGCTGTCTCTTACTGTTGACAGCGTCATCTTCGAAGGCCTCTTAGAGGGTGGTGTCCGCGAGGGCTTTGCCTTTCTTCTCCGCCAAGAGTTCTGCCTTCGCTGCATCATCAACGGACGCGGCAACCTTTGAGGTTGATCTCTTAGGGGCCATCATGGGTTGTCTTTTTGTCGCACGAATGGTGGGCGCCAAATGTTGGAACCTGCCCTCCAAGACAGGTTGATCCAACGAGAAATTGGGGAAGGAGTTTGCAACGTTAACACAGGATGCCAAAAGCCACGTTAATCTCCCCTGTGCTTAGGCACAGTACGGGGGTATTTATAGGTACTTGAGGGGTTGCCTATCCTTCTCAAAGACATTTAGACCCTAGAGTACCTGGTTTGTCCCCAGAATATTCCCACGAGGGGAGGTTACAGTCAGTCATTATGGTATACTTTATTACAGACACAACCCAACTCATGCATGCCCACGCGGTTCCCAGCTTTGTGGGCCGAACCGTACATGGGGCTCTTCCCATGGTGAGGGAGTGGGAGGTCCTGTAGTCTTCGGCGGGGCCTTCGCCTCGTCTCGTCGGAGCAAAGGGGGTCAAACAGGCTCCATCTGGTTAGCGCCCTTGGTCTGTCCTACAGATGCAGTCTTCTTCCGCGCAGCGTGAGGTGGCGGTCATCGAGCGAAGGGTGGCGTGTTCGCCTTTGTCCCAACAATGCGCTAGTTAAATGATCTCAAGATGGACAAGAACCAGAATCTGGCATATGCACCATATATTATGGCTTTGATTAAAGCCAAAACTAGATTTGAAGGACGGTGTGAAACTGCTCACACCCCGTTTAGGCCATTCAAAAATGAAATTGGTTTTCTTACCAGGCCTCTCACACCATTTCCTCATAATGAGGAAGCTCAGGGACATTCTTTTGATGATCAGCCTGCAGCGCATCCCGCTTAGCACATGCCACCACCTCCACCTCCACAACAGCAAGGTCAGTACTAGCAGCCTGCCCCTGGTTATTTTGATCCTTATTTTCACTAGATGCATCAAGGGCTTCAGACTCATATTGATGGTCAGTTTCAAAGCATGATGTCACATGTTGATGACCGGTTTGACCACATGCACTCCACATTTGATGGTTAGTTCTCTGACTTACATGAGAGATTTATAGTTGTTGACGCTCAACTGGAAGGGGTCCATACCCAGTTCAATGATCTTCGTTCTCATATTCACACTACTATGCATAATCCTATTATGAGCAGAATGAACAATATGCAACAAAGCTTTCAGGACAATATGGGTGCTTTGTCTAGTCAGTTTGAAACTCTCTCTACCAGTGATAGCGTCCATGCTCTGGATGAAAGACAACAACAACTTCAGAATGATTTTAGTCAGTTCACTTCGATATTTGATAGCTTCAGTTCTCAGTTTTACAACATGTATCCTCTTCCTCCACCGGGTGCGCAGTGATGTCCCCTTTGTGGAAATTGATGCCAAAGAGGGAGAGAGAAGTGATGATTAGTGATGATTCAAGGGAGAGCGTGCTGATCTTGCTGCATATTTATGCTACTTATGCTACATTTGTGTTTAATGCTACTAAGTTATTATGTCACTACTCAGTTATTATGTCGCTTAAAACTTTGTTTATATTGTTGTGTTTAAGGCTCTATCCATTTGAATTCTTTTATGGTTAATCGATGTAGTTTTTCACTTGCCGCTTCCATTTTCATACTACTATGTGGCTCGATAACCAAGATTATAGGAAGGTCTTAGCCAAAAACTCTGATATACTATGTGTGTGAATTTGTGATCTAGATATTCTCTATGCACACATTTAGGGGGAGTTATCCCTATTCTCTGAGTTTTTCTGTGATGGCTTATCAACATTTCAGATGAACTTCAAAATCAGATAAGTCAGTCAAAACTCATCTCAAATCTTTCTTATACCCATAATATAAGAAAGGTTGGGAAACAAAATCTACTTTACTCAAAAAAATGCGATGTTTTCATCAATTACCAAAAAGGGGGAGATTGTGAATCATCTAGGCCCCTAAGTGGTGTTTTGGTAATAAATGACAACTGATTGTGGACTAACAGTTCCTTGAGTGATAAGATTGCAGGACTAAACCACAAGATACAACAAAGTTCTTGAGGACTCATAAACATTGATTGTGGATCAAGTGAAGGCAAAGGTAAAACATAGGTTTTGGCTTTTGCCGGTCAGCAGGTGTTTAGAGAAGAAACTGACTGGATTAATAGGATAGACAATCGTACTATTAAGCGGGGTCAATGAACTTGAATGGTGTATGACTTAGTGCCTCGTAGAGCATAAACGGTAATATGTGCATGAGGGCTAACAGCAATATGGGTTTCAAAATCAAAATTCTTTTGAATTAGCGCAAAACTTTTTTTAGGACGGCGGACCGTCCGCGACTCTGCCAAAGAGGTCAGGCCATCATCTGTCTCTGCCTCCTTCTAGCGGACCGTCCGGCCTCAGCAAGCGGACTGTTCGCATAAGAAGAATGGAGTTTGGGCAGGGACGATATGTTTTTGTGACTTTGTACTATGGACCGTCTGAGGTTTTTAGCCGGACGATAAGTGGTCCATGTTTGGACCGTCCGACCATGATTGGCGGACCGTCCGCTTGAATTACTGAGACTGATCAAGCACTCTGTTACTCAAGTTTGTCAGGTTTCTAACCGTCCGGCCCCAGTGGGTAGACCATCCAACCTTGACTTTTCTGACACCTCTAACATGTTTCAAACGGTCGATATAGCCGTTACTGATACAGCGGACCATCCGGCCATAGGGCGTGGATCGTCCGCGTGTGCGCAGAAATTGTGCTAGTTGCACATAACGTCTATGTATGTGTTGAGGGCTATAAATATAAGTGGAGCTCGTGTGTGGGAGCTATCTTGGCCATTCCTAGCACACACTAAACTCATTTGTGAGCCTCCCACTCAAACACTCACACTAGTTGATTGAGATTACATTTTAGTGAGTGATTGAGAGGTTGTATCACCTAGTGCCTCAAAAGATCACAACGAATGCAAATGCCACAGCCTCCTCAAGCCGTGTCTTGGTAGAGGAGCAAGTGAGAGCTTGAATTCCACCTCAACTTGGATTAGGGGTGAGAGCACCTAGAGGGGGGGGGGGTGAATAGGTGATCCTGTAAAAACTTGAAACTTAATGCCACAAAACTTGATTAGAAGTTAGCACAATAAAGACAAGTGGCTAGAGAGGAGTTTTTGCAAGACACGATAACCAAGAGAAGATCAACACAAAGATGGCACAGTGGTTTATCCCGTGGTTCGGCCAAGTCCAACACTTGCCTACTCCACGTTGTGGCGTCCCAACGGACTAGGGTTGCAATCAACCCCTCTCAAGCGGTCCAAAGACCCACTTGAATACCACGGTGTTTTGCTTTGCTTTACTATATCCCGCTTGCGAGGAATCTCCACAACTTGAAGCCTCTCGCCCTTACAAAGATGTTCACAAAGAATCACGGAAGTAATGTTGGGATGAGCAATGCACACAAGACACAAAATCAGAGCAACAACACACACACAGGTCGCAACACGAGCTCTCAACACAACCCAAAGAGTACACTACTCAAATGGAGCTCTAGTTGCTATCACAAAGAATCGAATGCACGGAATTGAAGTCTTGGTGCTTAGGAATGCTTAGTGTATGCTTGGTGTATTCCTCCATGCGCCTAGGGGTCCCTTTTATAGCCCCAAGGCAGCTAGGAGCCGTTGAGAGCATTCCAGGAAGGCAATTCTTGCCTTTTGTTGCCTAGCGCACCAGACAGTCTGGTGCACCACCGGACACTGTCCGGTGCGGATTTCTTTCCTTCTGTGGCGCAGCCGACCGTTGAAGATCCAGAGCCATTGGCGCACCGGACAGTCCGGTGCCCCCTTCTGACCGTTGGCTCGGCCACGCGTCATGCGCGGATTATGCGGCCGACCGTTGGCCCGACCGACCGTTGGCTCACCGGACAGTCCGGTGCACCACCGGACAGTCCGGTGATTTATAGCCGTAAGCCGTTAATCGCTTCCCGAGAGCGACGACTTCGCCTGTGAATGGCCAACCGGATAGTCCGGTGCACCACCGGACAGTCCGGTGATTTATAGCCGTACGCCGCTAATCGCTTCCCGAGAGCAGCCAGTTGACAGTCGCCAGCCTGCACCACCGGACACTGTCCGGTGCACCCAGACTACGCAGAGTCTTGGCTGCATAGCCAAGTCTTTTCCAAATTGATCTTTTCCTTTTTCTAGCACTTAGACACAATACATTAGTCTCCAAAACAATGTACTAAGTCTGAGAAACATACCTTTACTCTTGATTTGCACTTTGTCCATCAATTGGCATAGATTAACACTCGCATTTCCCTTTCAATCTCCCCCTTTTTGGTGATTTATGCCAACACAACAAAAAGCAACTAAAGAAGTGCAACGTCAAAGCAAATGAGAACACAAAGTTGTTTTGATTCAAATTTGGCATATTTGGATCATTCTTTGCCACCACTTGGTTTTATTTTTGCAAATCAACCTCAATTTCCTATCTCTAAGTCAAACACACTTGTTGAGACATAAAGAGAGTTGTTCCAAGAGAAATTGATCAAAGATTTCAAAAACTCCCCCTTTTTCCCATAATCAACTATTCTCCCCACAAGAGGCCAACTTTTGACAAAAGAGACAACAAGAGAGTTTTGACAAACCAAAAGCTCTATTTTACTATTTTCAAAATTCTCAAGTGGTAGCTGATCCATTTATTGCTTTGGCCTTATTTTCTCCCCCTTTGGCATGAAGCACCAAAACAGGATCAATCTTGGCCCCTAAACCCCATTGCCTCACCAAAATCTTCAAATAAGAGTACCAAGGTAATAAGGATATTGAGATGGACTTGGAGTAAGTTACCCTCTCATCGAAGTGCAGTGAAAGTCTTGCATGGTCTAAGTCCACCTTTCCCTTTCAATCCACCTTTGAGACTAAATCAAGCAAACTCAAGCACACAGTTAGTCTCAAAGGGTCAAGTTGTAGCACATCTTCCCCTAAATATGTGCATCACTCACACATGGACTTTTGAGGTCCAGGGAGAGTTTGTACAACTTGAGCACCATAAATAAACAAAATGCATAAGGAACATGATCAAAGCATAATACACATGTATGCTATAAATCAATCCAAGTTCCGCGAATCTAAGACATTTAGCTCACTACGCAGCCTGCAAAAGGTCTTCTCATCTAAAGGCTTGGTAAAGATATCGGCTAGCTGGTTCTCGGTGCTAATATAAAACACTTCGATATCTCTCTTTTGCTAGTGGTCTCTCAAAAAGTGATGTCGGATGTCAATGTGCTTTGTGCGGCTGTGCTCAACAGGATTGTCCGCTATGCGGATAGCACTCTCATTATCACATAGGAGTGGGACTTTGCTCAGATTGTAGCCAAAGTCCCTGAGGGTTTGCCTCATCCAAAGTAGTTGCGCGCAACACTGTCCTGCGGCAACATACTCGGCCTCAGCGGTGGATAGGGCAACGGAGGTTTGTTTCTTAGAACTCCACGACACCAGCGACCTTCCTAGAAATTGGCACATCCCTGATGTACTCTTCCTATCGACCTTACATCCAGCATAATCGGAGTCTGAGTATCCTATTAAGTCAAAGGTAGACCCTTTTGGATACTAGATCCCGAAGCAAGGCATAGCGACTAAATATCTAAGAATTCGCTTCACGGCCACTAAGTGACACTCCCTTGGATCGGATTGAAATCTAGCACACATGCATACACTAAGCATAATATCCGGTCTACTAGCGCATAAATAAAGCAAAGAACCTATCATGGACCGGTATGCTTTTTGGTCAACGAACTTACCTCCTTTGTTGAGGTCGACGTGTCCGTCAGTTCCCATCGGAGTCTTTGCGGGCTTGGCGTCCTTCATCCCAAACCGCTTTAGCAAGTCTTGCATGTACTTCATTTGGGAGATGAAGGTGTCGTCCTTGAGTTGCTTCACTTGGAACCCAAGGAAGTAGTTCAACTCGCCCATCATCGACATCTCAAACTTTTGAGTCATCACCCTGCTAAACTCTTCATAAGACTTTTGGTTAGTAGAACAAAATATTATGTCATCGACATAAATTTGGCACACAAATAAGTCACCATCACAAGTCTTAGTGAATAAAGTTGGATCAGCTTTCCCAACCTTGAAAGCATTAGCAATTAAAAAGTCTCTAAGGCATTCATACCATGCTCTTGGGGCTTGCTTAAGTCCATAGAGCGCCTTAGAGAGCTTACACACGTGGTCAGGGTACCGTTCATCCTCGAAGCCAGGGGGTTGCTCCATGTACACCTCCTCCTTGATTGGCCCATTGAGGAAAGCGCTCTTCACATCCATTTGAAACAACCTAAAAGAATGGTGAGCGACATATGCTAGCAAAATACGAATGGACTCTAGCCTAGCCATAGGAGCAAAAGTCTCCTCAAAGTCCAAACCTGCGACTTGGTCATAACCTTTTGCCACAAGTCGAGCCTTGTTCCTTGTCACCACCCCGTGCTTGTCTTGTTTGTTGCGGAACACCCACTTGGTTCCCACAACATTTTGCTTGGGACGAGGCACCAGTGTCCAAACTTCATTTCTCTTGAAATTATTGAGCTCCTCTTGCATGGCCAACACCCAGTCCAGATCTAGCAAGGCCTCTTATACCCTGAAAGGCTTAATAGAAGAGACAAAGGAGTAATGCTCACAAAAATTAACTAATCTAGAACGAGTAGTTACTCCCTTGCTAATGTCACCCAAAATTTGGTCGACGGGATGATTCCTTTGAATCGTCGCTCGAACTTGGGTTGGAGGTGCCTGTTGTGCTTCTTCCTCCATCACATGATCATCTTGTGCTCCCCCTTGATCACACGCCTCTTCTTGATGAACCTGTTCATCGTCTTGAGTTGGGGGATGTACCATTGTTGAGGAAGAAGGTTGATCTTGCTCCTTTTGTTCCTGTGGCCGCACATCTCCAATCGCCATGGTGCGTATTGCGGTCCTTGGAACGTCTTCTTCATCTACATCATCAAGATCAACAACTTGCTCTCTTGGAGAGCCATTAGTCTCATCAAATACAACGTCGCTAGAGACTTCAACCAAACCCGATGATTTTCTGAAGACTCTATACGCCTTTGTATTTGAGTCATATTCTAACAAAAACCCTTCTACAGCTTTGGGAGCAAACTTAGAATTTCTACCTTTCTTCACTAAAATATAGCATTTGCTCCCAAATACACGAAAGTAAGACACATTGGGTTTGTTACCGGTTAGAAGCTCATACGAAGTCTTCTTGAGGAGGCGGTGAAGGTAGACCCGGTTGATGGCGTGGTATGCCGTGTTCACGGCTTCCGACCAAAATCGCTCGGGCGTCTTGAATTCTCCAAGCATTGTCCTCGCCATGTCAATGAGCGTCCTGTTCTTCCTCTCTACCACACCATTTTGCTATGGTGTGTAGGGAGCGGAGAACTCGTGCTTGATCCCTTCCTCCTCAAGGTACTCCTCCACTTGAAGGTTCTTGAACTCAGACCCGTTGTCGCTCCTTATCTTCTTCACCTTGAGCTCAAACTCATTTTGAGCTCTCCTTAGGAAACGCTTGAGGGTCCCTTGGGTTTCAGATTTATCCTGCAAAAAGAATACCCAAGTGAAGCGGGAAAAATCATCAACTATAACAAGACCATACTTACTTTCTCCTATGCTTAGATAGGCAACGGGTCCGAAGAGGTCCATATGAAGCAACTCCAAAGGTCTTGATGTGGTCATCACATTTTTGGTATGATGAGAGCTTCCCACCTGTTTGCCTGCTTGACAAGCTGCACAAGGTCTATCGTTTTCAAAAGTTACATTAGTTAGACCTATCACGTGTTCTCCCTTTAGAAGTTTGTGAAGGTTCTTCATCCCTACATGTGCTAAGCGGCGATGCCACAGCCAGCCCATGCTAGTCTTAGCAATTAAGCACGCATCTAGACCGGCCTCCTCTTTTGCAAAATCAACTAAATAGAGTTTGCCGTCTAATACACCCTTAAAAGCTAATGAACCATCACTCCTTCTAAAGACAGACACATCTACATTTGTGAATAAGCAGTTATATCCCATATTACAAAGCTGACTCACAGACAACAAGTTATATCCAAGCGACTCAACTAAAAACACATTGGAAATGGAGTGCTCGGATGAAATAGCTATTTTTCCTAACCCTTTCACCTTGCCTTGATTCCCGTCACCGAATATGATTGAGTCTTGGGAATCTTTATTCTTGACATAGGAGGTGAACATCTTCTTCTCCCCCGTCATGTGGTTTGTGCATCCGCTGTCGATAATCCAGCTTGATCCCCCGGATGCATAAACCAGCAAGGCAAATTTAGGCTTGGGTCTTAAGTACCCAACTCTTGTTGGGTCCTACATGGTTAGTGACAATATCCTTAGGGACCCAAATGCAAGTTTTATCTCCCTAGCATTTTGCCCCTAATTTCCTAGCAATCACCTTCTTATCCTTTTTACAAATAGCAAAGGAAGCATTGCAAGTATGAAAAATTGTAGAAGGGTCATTGTTTACTTTCCTAGGAACATGAACAATATTTCTTCTAGGCATAGCATTTTTCCTAGCCAAATTTCTATCATGCATAATATAAGAAGTAGAAGCAATCATGGCATGAGAATCAAAATTATCATAACTTCTATAAGCATTCCTAGAATGTCTCCTACCATGGTACATGAAAGAATGGTTCTTTTGAGCACTACTAGCCATAGGGGCCTTTCCTTTCTCCTTGGCGGAGATGGAAACCTTATGGCTTGTTAAGTTCTTGACTTCCCTCTTGAAGCCAAGACCATCCCTAATTGAGGGGTGTCTACCAATCGTGTAGGCATCCCTTGCAAATTTTAGCTTATCAAATTCACTTTTGCTAGTCTTAAGTTGGGCATTAAGGCTAGCCACTTCATCATTCAATTTTGAAATTGAAGCTAGGTGTTCGCTACAAGCATCAATATTGAAATCTTTACACCTATTGCAAATTGTAACATGTTCTACACAAGATGTTGATTTATTAGCTATTTCTAACTTAGCATACAAATCATCATTTATGCTCTTTAAGCTAGAAATAGAGTCATGACATGTAGACAATTCACAAGAAAGCATTTCATTCCTTTTAATTTCTAAAGCAAGGGATTTTTGAGCCTCTACAAACTTATCATGTTCTTCATACAAAAGATCCTCTTGCTTTTCTAATAATCTATTCTTATCATTCAAGGCATCAATCAATTCATTAATCTTATCAACCTTAGTTCTATCTAAACCCTTGAATAAACATGAATAGTCTATTTCATCATCGCTAGATTCTTCATCACTTGAGTAAGTGTAAGTACTAGTATTACGAGTGCTTACCTTCTTTTCCCTTGCCATGAGACAAGTGTGATGCTCATTGGGGAAGAGGGATGACTTGTTGAAGGCGGTGGCGGCGAGTCCTTCGTTGTCGGAGTCGGACGACGAACAATCCGAGTCCCACTCCTTGCCAAGGTGTGCCTCGCCCTTAGCCTTCTTGTACGCCTTTTTCTTTTCCCTCTTGTTTCCTTGTTCCTGGTCACTATCATTATCGGGACAATTAGCAATAAAATGACCAATCTTACCACATTTGAAGCATGAGCGCTTCCCCTTCGTCTTGGTCTTATTGGGATGCTCCTTGCGACCCCTTAGCACCGTCTTGAAACGCTTGATGATGAGGGCCATCTCTTCCTCAATGAGTCCTGCCGCCTCAACTTGTGCCACTTTGCTAGGTAGTACTTCCTTGCTCCTCGTTGCTTTGAGAGCAACGGTTTGAGGCTCGTGGATAGGGCCGTTCAATGCATCGTCAACGTATCTTGCCTCCTTGATCATCATCCGCCCGCTTACAAACTTTCCAAGTATCTCCTCGGGCATCATCTTGGTGTACCTAGGATTCTCACGAATATTGTTCACAAGATGTGGATCAAGGACGGTAAAAGACCTTAGCATTAGGCGGACGACGTCGTGGTCCGTCCATCGCGTGCTTCCATAGCTCCTTATTTTGTTGACGAGGGTCTTGAGCCGGTTGTACGTTTGGGTTGGCTCCTCGCCCCTGATCATTGCGAATCTCCCAAGTTCGCCCTCCACCAACTGCATCTTGGTGAGCATGGTGACGTCGTTCCCCTCATGTGAGATCTTGAGGGTGTCCCAAATCTGCTTGGTGTTATCCAAGCCGCTCACCTTATGGTATTCGTCCCTGCACAATGAAGCTAGAAGAACAGTAGTAGCTTGTGCATTTTTGTGAATTTGCTCATTAATGAACATGGGACTATCAGTACTATCAAATTTCATTCCACTCTCTACTATCTCCCATATGCTTGCATGGAGAGAGAACAAGTGACTACGCATTTTGTGACTCCAAAATCCGTAGTCCTCTCCATCAAAGTGAGGAGGTTTACCAAGTGGAATGGAGAGTAAATGAGCATTGGTACTTTGCGGAATACGAGAGTAATCAAAAGAAAAGTTAGAATTGACCGTTTTCTTTTTCTCGTAGTCGTTGTCGTCGTTGTCCTTTTGGGAAGAAGAGGACTCGTCGCTGTCGTCGTCGTAGATGATCTCCTTGATGCGCCTCGTTTTCTTCTTCTTCCCGTCTTTTCTTTTGTGGCCCGACCCTGAGTCAGTAGGCTTGTCATCCTTTCAATCATTGACGAAGGACTCCTTCTCCTTATCATTGACCACCATCCCCTTGCCCTTAGGATCCATCTCTTCGGGCGATTGGTCCCTTTCTTGAAGAGAACGGCTCCGACACCAATTGAGAGCACCTAGAGGGGGGTGAATAGGTGATCCTGTATAAACTAGAAACTTAATGCCACAAAACTTGATTAGAAGTTAGCACAATAAAGACAAGTGGCTAGAGAGGAGTTTTTGCAAGACACAATAACCACAAGAAGATCAACACAAAGACGGCACAGTGGTTTATCCCGTGGTTCGGCCAAGTCCAACACTTGCCTACTCCATGTTGTGGCGTCCCAACGGACGAGGGTTGCAATCAACCCCTCTCAAGCGGTCCAAAGACCCACTTGAATACCACGGTGTTTTGCTTTGCTTTACTATATCCCGCTTGCGAGGAATCTCCACAACTTGGAGCCTCTCGCCCTTACAAAGATGTTCACAAAGAATCACGGAAGTAAGGTTGGGATGAGCAACGCACACAAGACACAAAATCAGAGCAACAACACGCACACAGGTCGCAACACGAGCTCTCAACACAACCCAAAGAGTACACTACTCAAATGGAGGTCTAGTTGCTATCACAAAGAATCGAATGCGCGGAATTGAAGTCTTGGTGCTTAGGAATGCTTAGAGAATGCTTGGTGTATTCCTCCATGCGCCTAGGGGTCCCTTTTATAGCCCCAATGCAGCTAGGAGCCGTTGAGAGCATTCCAGGAAGGCAATTCTTGCCTTCTGTCACCTGGCGCACCGGACAGTCTGGTGCATCACCGGACACTGTCCGGTGCGGATTTCTTTCCTTTTGTGGCGTAGCCGACCGTTGAAGATCCAGAGCCGTTGGCGCACCGGACACTGTCCAGTGCACACCGGACAGTCCGGTGCCCCCTTCTGACCGTTGGCTCGGCCACGCGTCGCGCGCGGATTACGCAGCCGACCGTTGGCCCGGCCGACCGTTGGCTCACCGAACAGTCCAGTGCACCACCGGACAGTCCGGTGATTTATAGCCGTACGCCGTTAATCGCTTCCCGAGAGCGACGACTTCGCCTGTGAATGGCTCACCGGACAGTCCGGTGCACCACCGGACAGTCCGGTGATTTATAGCCGTACACCGCTAATCGCTTCCCGAGAGCAGCCAGTTGACAGTCGCCTGCCTGCACCACCGGACAGTTCGGTGCACCCAGACTGCGCAGAGTCTTGGCTGCATAGCCAAGTCTTTTCCAAATTGATCTTTTCCTGTTTCTAGCACTTAGACACAATACATTAGTATCCAAAACAATGTACTAAGTCTGAGAAACATACCTTTACTCTTGATTTGCACTTTGTCCATCAATTGGCGTAGATTAACACTTAAGCACTTGTGTTGGCACTCAATCACCAAAATACTTAGAAATGGCCCAAGGGCGCATTTCCCTTTCAAGGGGTGAATGACAAATCACCAATACCATGGGATAAATCTTGGTGTCTTTCTCTCAACTATTTTACATTATTTACAAATAGTTGGTAACTTATATATTGTTTATCTTTGTGGCATTAGATTAGATTGCTCATTACATTTTGTTGTTCCATCAAGGCTAGAAATATTTACATCTCTTGTTGTTTTTATTAAATTTGTGTAGTGTATTTTTGTCGGCGTTTCGAGACCGGGGGGTCCCAAGCCAACGAGTGAGTGTGCCGCGTGCCCCAGCCCAGATGGGTCGAGCGCGTGGGCGAGCGCGAAGGGGGGAAGCGAGGTGGCCGGAGACGGGCGTGAGAGAGATGGAAATCCCGCGGCCTTCGTGTTCGTCCCGCGCCCAGGTCGGGTGCGCTTGTAGTAGGGGGTTACAAGCGTCCACGCGGGTGAGGGAAGCGAGCGGCCCCAAGAGAGCGCCTGCCCCGTCCTCGTCCCCGCGCGGCCAACCCTCTCTAAGAAGGCCCTGGTCCTTCCTTTTATAGGCGTAAGGAGAGGATTCCAGGTGTACAATGGGGGTGTAGCAGAGTGCTACGTGTCTAGCGGGGGAGAGCTAGCGCCCTAAGTACATGCCAATGTGGCAGCCGGAGAGATCTTGGCACCCAGCTGGTGTGGTGTCATGGCTGTCGGAGGAGCAACGGAGCCTGGCGGAGGGACAGCTGTCGGAGCGGTTGGGTCCTTGCTGACGTCCCCCTGCTTCCATAAGGGAGCTGAGAGCCGCCGTCGTCACGGGGCTAGCGGGGCGCCGTCATTGCCTATCTGGCGGAGCTAGCCAGATGGGACACCGGTCTTGTTCTCTGCGGCCCGAGTCGGCTCGGGGTAGGGTGATGATGGCGCTTCCTGTTGACGTGGCGGGCTTGTGCCCTAGGTCGGGCGACGTGGAGGCTCTTCCGAAGCCGAGGTCGAGTCTGTCTTTCATGGTCGAGGCCGAGCCCGAGCTCCTGGGTCGGGCGAGGCGGACGTCGTTCGGCAGAGGCCAGGGTGGAGTCCGACCCCTGGGGTCGGGCGAAGCGGAGTTCGTCGTCTTCTAGGGCCTAGCCCGAGTCCGAGCCCTGGGTCGGGCGGAGCGGAGTTCGCCGTCTTCTGGGGCCTTAGCCCGAGTCCGAGCCCTGGGTCGGGCGGAGCGGAGTTCGCCGTCTTCCGGGGCCTTAGCCCGAGTCCGAGCCCTGGGTCGGGCGGAGCGGAGTTCGCCGTCTTCCGGGGCCTTAACCCGAGTCCGAGCCCTGGGTCGGGCGGAGCGGAGTTCGCCGTCTTCCGGGGCCTTAGCCCGAGTCCGAGCCCTGGGTCGGGCGGAGCTTCCTATGGCACCTTTGGCAAGGCCTGACTGCCTGTCAGTCTCACTCTGTCAAGTGGCACTTTGCGTTAAATGCTCCTGCGACTCGATCGGTCGGCGCGGCGATTTAGTCAGGGTTGCTTCTTAGCGAAGGCAAGGCCTCGAGCGAGCCGGAGACGTGTCCGCCGTTAAAAGGGGGCCTCGGGCGAGACAGAAACCCCTCGGGGTCGGCTGCCCTTGCCCGAGGCTAGGCTCGGGCGAGGCGTGATCGAGTCGCTCGTATGGACTGATCCCTGACTTAATCGCACCCATCAGGCCTCTGCAGCTTTATGCTGATGGGGGTTACCAGCTGAGAATTAGGCGTCTTGAGGGTACCCCTAATTATGGTCCCCGACAGTAGCCCCCGAGCCTCGAATGGAGTGTTAGCACTCGCTTGGAGGCTTTCGTCGCACTTTTTTGCAAGGGGACCAGCCTTTCTCGGTTGCATTTTGTTCCGGTGGGTGCGCGCGAGCGCACCCGCCGGTTGTAGCCCCCGAGGCCTCGGAGGAGTGGTTTCACTCCTTCGAGGTCTTAATGCCTTACGTAATGCTTCGGCTGGTCTGGTGGTTCCCTCATGCGAACTGGCCGTAGCCCAGGTGCACGGTCGGAGCCCAAGTTCTCGGGCTGGTATGTTGACGCTGTCAACGGTTCGGCCGGAGCCGGGTTTGCGAGAGCAGCCCCCGAGCCTCCGCACAGGGCGAGAGGGCGATCAGGGACAGACTCGGCTTTTTTACATACGCCCCTACGTCGCCTTTCCGCAAGGAGGAGGGGGGGAGAGCGCCATGTTACCCTCGATGGGCACCGAACATGGTGTCTCCGGTGAGCTGCAAGCGGGTAATCCGAGTGGACGTCCGTGCCCCGTTCGTTGGGGGTCGGCTAGGGGCCCAGAGGCACGCCCAAAAGTACCTGCGGGTGATCTGCCGGACCCGGTCCCCTGGCGACGGGGTCCGAGGGCTCGATGCCTCCCTCCGATGGGATTCCGTTACAAGATCGCTCCCGCTGGTCTCGGAAATGTCCTAGGGTACCTCGGGAGCGCAGCCCGAGCCTTGGTTATGTATCGAACGTACCCCTGGTCATCCCTCGCTCGGCGTCTGAGGCGACTGTGAACCCTTCGGGGGCCAGCCTTCGAACCCCTGATCAGTAATGGGCGCGGAGCCCGGGTAGCCTGAGGCGGCCGTGGAACCCTTCGGGGGGCCGGCCTTCGAACCTCTGACCAGTAGTGGGTGTAGGGCCCACGCGATCTGAGGCGGCTGTTGAACCCTTCGGGGGGCCAGCCTTCGAACCCCTGATCAGTAAGGAGGCTCGGAGCCTAGTTCCTTCACGGGGAAGGATCCCTTTCGGGGTATCCCCCTTTCCCGGTCCCTGTCGCAAGAGATAGAGAAAGAGGAAAAAAGGAAAAAGGATACGAAACCGAACGACGCGGCGTACCTTTTTTGGCGCGGTTGTTTCGGCGAAGGCGAAGCGTCGCCCGCTGCTCCTGCCAGAAGCGCCGCCTGTCCAGCCGCGGAGTTAATGCGACGGGGCGAGTAGTTGGCAGGGCGGCCGTTGCGCGTGTGCGAGTCGTTCGAGGAACGGACCACGGGCGCGTTGTCTTCACGCTGTGAGAGGGGGTACCCTCGCTGCCCCTGGATGGGACGTGAGCTTGGCTGACGACGTGACCGCTGCTCCCGCGCGCCTACCACCGTCATTACTGCCGGCCCACCTTTGGCCACGTTGGCCGCCGCGTCAGGCTGGCGCTGTTGGATCGCGCGCTGGGTCGCCTCGAGTCACGGTATTGGTTCCGCAATCGAGGAGGCGCGGTGGTGGCACAGGCGGTACAGTTGCTTGCATGCAGCATCCAGCGCGCCGGTCGCGCGACGCGTGGGCCTGGGCCTCCATGCTGGCGTGTCGGGAGTCGGAGAAGCGCGTCCCCTTGGCGCGGTTGCATTCCGCCTGCATGGCTGCCCGCCCCTTTCGCCCGTTGGTCTGGGCAAAAGTGGAGGGTCACTTGTAACCGCTGGGCGGTTGCGTGCACCACGCGCGGCGGTTCGGCTTCTTCTGCTCGGAGCCGGTCTGCATGACATGCAGGACCTAGCCCCCGCGCCGCAGGGGAGGGCTTTGGAGCGTGTTGGAGAAGACTCAGCCCGTGACGGTTGGGGGTGCAAGCAGGGAGAGTCGCCTTTAAAAGGAGGGTGACCCCTTTCGTAAGGCGACCATGTCTTCTTGCTCCCTTATGCACCGTATCTTTCCACCTTCCAAGCCCCCGGATGGGGGAAACCACCGTCTTTTCGCCTCATCGTTGGAGGAACGCAACTCCGTGGGAGTTGGTACCTTTCAGCCATCGTTCGGCTTCAAGGATTTTCATCATGCAGCCCGGCTGCACCCCTCCACCGGTGGTCACCCAAGATGGTGACCTCCGGCTTGATGGTGGGGGAAAGCGAGCCGGGCTGCGGCCTCTGCCCCTCCCTCGACCTCAAGGATTTTCGTCATCCAGGCCAAGATGGAGGATGAGGCGAGTCGGGGGGCTGCCTCCATGGGGGTCGGTTGCCCTCTTCTTCCCCTGGCGTCTGGGGGAGAACGGCATCCTCCAGCTTCACGGAGACTTCCTCCAGCCATGCCGGGAGAGGCGGGTCGCCGTCACACAGCCAGGGCGCAGCACCACATCCTCCGTCCGGACGACGGTTGCGCCGCGCACCACGAGGGCAGTGCCCACGCTCTGGACGGTCCCGGCAAGGGCGAAGACCTGCCGGTGTGCTTCGAGGCGTCGGCGGACGGAGATGGCTTCTCTACCGATGAGATTGCCAACTCCGCCAGTAGCCCTGGGTCTCCGTCTCCCGGCCTGAATGGCTGGCTCTCGTCCTCGGTGGGTGAGAGTCCTTCTGCCGTAGCACCCGCCCCAAAGCCGCTGCTGAAGCTGCTTCGTTGCTCGGGGCGAGGGTAGTTATCGCTGTCGCCGGATCGGGCGGCGGCGGGCCACCCGTCAGCCCGCGATCGCTCCGCGGGCTCCCCAATCTTGTGGGGTTGTTCGCGCCCACGGAGACGGAACCGGAGTTCCGTTTGTAATGGCACTCCGAATGCCAGGGTTTTTTGTTCATTGCGGCTGTCGAGGCCTGAACATGTATGTAACTTCGGCCCGGAGCCGTGTTTTTTCCTCATTTTTGAGCACTAAGACTCGTCCGTTGATTATCTGAACCGCTTCACCAAGTATGAGTCGCCCCGTGTCAAGGTGATGAGTGAGGTATCCGTATCCCGGAGGCGTAGGAGTCCCTCGGCTCGGTCAGCCTTGCTGTCCGAGGTTCCTCTAGCTTAGTTAAAGAGACCCCTCGGCCGTTCTTCGACGAGCCGAAGCCAGGGGTAGCGATATCAGTATGAACAGAGGTGGAGTCAGCTCGAAAATGAAACCTGGTTGGCCGGAGCCAAGCCGGGTTATCCGTTGGTGGGATCGACGTCGGAGTTGATCAGCCGAGGCCTCAAGTCGGGTTGGCGCCCTTGGAAGATGGTTGGCCGAGGCCCCAGGGGTAACCGGCCGAGCCGCCTGCTCGGGCCGGATTCCTGGAGAAGTCCCTAGCAGCGATTGCCCGGGCGTGGTGATGATGTCGTCCTTCGGAGCGGAGACCCTCGGACCGCGTCGCCGTCCGAGGCTAGGTCGGGCCTCGCCGAAGGTGCCGTCGATGCCGAGGGTGTTGCTGCCCCCTTCCAGCGTCAAGACCCGAACCTGCAGGATCAGATTGTCTTGTAGCGTGTGCCTTGTGCGGCCGTCGAGGCCAGAACACACACCCTCGCTGCGTTGTAAAGCTGCGTCTCTTTTCCTCTTGTTTCGAGTATCTGGACTTTTTGTCGGTAACAGGGATGTTTGTGCGAGCGAGAGTTGCTTCTCGCGGAAGGTGATGAGTGAGGTATCCGTATCCCGGAGGCGTGGGAGTCCCTCAGCTCGGTCAGCCTTACCGCTTACGCGTACTTTCACCCGTCCATGAGGCCCTGTCACCGACTCGGTCGAGAAGGCTCGAAGGATCGCTTCGGCTGAAGGGCTTCCGAACGTAAAGACTTGTTCGATCCGCGGAGCCACTTTATCCGAACGCGAGTTACTTATCGCAGAAGGTGATGAGTGAGGTATCCGTATCCCGGAGGCGTAGGAGTCCCTCGGCTCGGTCAGCCTTGGCTGCTTACGTGTACTCCGTCGTTTCCAGGACCCACTTTTCGAAGTAGTCAAAAAGCACGAAAGATATTCTGGTAAAAGAGATTTTTTTTCGAGGAAAATTTTGACGCAGAGGGGGTTTCCCCCCTTTTAGCCCCCGAGGGAGGGTCGGGCTTTGCCGAGGCGAGGCCGACCCTTCCTTGTTGACTAAACTTTGCGTGGGTGCGAGGTATATGAACAACTTGGAAACATCTTAAGGGTAGAAGCGACATAGCTGTTGGATGTTCCAAGCGTTGCCGTAGACCTTGCCTTGACTGTTGGCCAGCTTGTACGTTCCGGGCTTCAGAACTTTGGCGATGACGAATGGCCCCTCCCAGGGGGGCGTGAGCTTGTGCCTCCCTCGGGCATCTTGCCGCAGCCGAAGCACCAGGTCGCCCCACCTAGAGGTCTCGGGGTCGGACCCCTCGGGCGTGGTAGCGTCGCAGGGACTGCTGATACCGCGCCGAGTGTAGTAAGGCCCTGTCCCGAGCCTCTTCCAGCTGGTCCAGCGAGTCTTCTCGGCTAGCATGGTTGCTTTGATCGTCGTAGGCCCTCGTCCTCGGGGAGCCGTATTCCAGGTCAGTGGGCAAGACGGCCTCGGCCCCGTAGACCAGGAAGAACGGCGTGAAACCCGTGGCTCGGCTCGGCGTTGTCCTCAGGCTCCAGACCACCGAGGGGAGTTCCTTCATCCATCGCTTGCCGAACTTGTTGAGGTCGTTGTAAATCCGAGGCTTGAGCCCTTGTAGAATCATGCCGTTGGCACGCTCTACTTGCCCATTCGACATGGGATGAGCTACGGCAGCCCAGTCCACCCGGATGTGGTGATCCTCGCAAAAATCCAAGAATTTTCTGCCGGTGAACTGGGTGCCGTTGTCGGTGATGATGGAGTTTGGGACCCCGAAGCGATGGATGATGTTGGTGAAGAACGCCACCGCCTGCTCGGACCTGATGCTGTTCAGGGGTCGGACCTCGATCCACTTGGAGAATTTGTCGACGGCGACCAGCAGGTGCGTGTAGCCCCCGGGCACCTTCTACAGAGGGCTGACGAGGTCCAGACCCCACACAGCGAAGGGCCAGGTGATGGGTATCGTCTGCAGAGCCTGAGCGGGCAGGTGGGTCTGCTTCGCATAGAATTGACACCCTTCACAGGTGCGGACAATTCTAGTGGCGTCAGCCACCACCGTCGGCTAGTAGAAGCCTTGCCGGAAAGCGTTCCCGACGAGGGCTCGAGGCGCTACATGATGGCCGCAAGCCCCCGAGTGTATCTCTTGCAGGAGTTCCTGACCTTCGGCGATGGAGATGCATCGCTGGAGGATGCCCGAGGGGCTGCGGTGGTAGAGCTCCTTCTCATCGCCCAGCAAGACGAACGACTTGGCGCGTCGCGCTACCCGCCGAGCCTCGGCTTGGTCGAGGGGTAGCTCTCCTTGGCGGAGATATTGCAGGTACGGGGTCTGCCAATCTCGATCAGGCGTGACCCCGCTCCGCTCCTCCTCGATGCGCATCGCCTCGCCCTCGGGGGCCGAGGGTACCTCGGGCTGAACCGAGGACGCCTCGGGCTAGGCCGAGGGTACCTCGGACTCGGGCGTGTCGTTGATCTTGACGGAGGGTTGGTGCAGATCCCGGGAGAAGACGTCCAGGGGAACCGTCGTTCGCCCTGAGGCTATTTTTGCCAGCTCGTCCGCAGTCTCGTTGTAGCGTCGGGCGATGTGGTTAAGCTCGAGCCCGTAGAACTTGTCTTCCAGGCGCCGAACCTCATCGCAGTAGGCCTCCATCTTCAGGTCGCGACAGTGGGAGTTCTTCATGACTTGGTCGATGACGAGCTGCGAGTCACCGCGAGCGTCGAGGCGTTGGACCCCTAGCTCGATGGCGATTCGCAATTCGTTGATCAGAGCTTCGTACTCAGCCACATTGTTGGACGCCGGGAAATGGAGGCGCAGCACGTAGCGTAGGTGTTTCTCGAGGGGCGAGATGAAGAGCAGGCCCGCGCTGGCTCCTGTCTTCATCAGCGACCCGTCGAAAAACATGGTCCAGAGCTCCGAATGGATCGGAGCCGTCGGCAGCTGGGTGTCGACCCATTCGGCTACGAAGTCCGCCAATACCTGGGACTTAATGGCCTTCCGAGGGGCGAACGAGATTGTCTCGCCCATGATTTCCACCGCCCACTTTGCGATCCTGCCCGAGGCCTCTCGGCACTGGATGATCTCCCCCAGGGGGAAGGATGACACCACAGTTACCTGATGAGACTCGAAGTAATGTCGCAACTTTCGCCTCGTCAGGATCACTGCATACAATAGCTTCTGAACTTGTGGGTAGCGGATCTTGGTTTCGGACAGCACCTCGCTGACGAAGTAAACTGGCCTCTGAACGGGCAATGCATGCCCCTCTTCTTGCCTTTCGACCATAATCGCGGCGCTAACCACCTGAGTGGTCGCGGCGACATAGACCAAGAGGGCTTCTCCATCAGCTGGGGGTACCAAGATAGGCGCCTTAGTGAGGAGCGCCTTCAGGTTCCCGAGAGCTTCCTCGGCCTCAGGGGTCCAAGTGAAGCACTCGACCTTCCTTAAGAGGCGGTACAGAGGCAGGCCTCTTTCGCCGAGGCGTGAGATGAAACGGCTCAAGGCCGCGAGACATCCCATGACCCTCTGTACACCTTTTAAGTCCTTGATGGGCCCCATGCTGGTGATGGCTGCGATCTTCTCTGGGTTGGCTTCGATGCCCCGCTCAGAGACGATGAACCGCACGAGCATGCCTCGGGGCACCCCGAAGACACACTTCTCGGGATTGAGCTTGACGTCCTTTGCCTTGAGACACCGGAATGTCACTTCAAGGTCGGAGAGGAGGTCGGAGGCTTTCCTTGTCTTGACTACGATGTCATCGACGTAGGCCTCGACCGTACGACCGATGTGTTCGCCGAACACATGGTTCATGCACCGCTGGTACGTCGCACCCGCGTTCCTCAAACCGAACGGCATGGTGACATAGAAGTACATGTCGAAGGGCGTGATGAAAGAAGTCGCGAACTGGTCGGACTCTTTCATCTTGATTTGATGATACCCTGAGTAGGCATCGAGGAAAGACAGGGTTTCGCACCCAGCAGTGGAATCCACGATTTGATCGATGCGAGGTAGAGGGTAGGGAACCTTCGGACATGCTTTGTTGAGACCAGTGTAGTCTACACACATCCGCCATTTCCCCCTTTCTTTCTCACAAGCATAGGGTTGGCAAGCCATTCGGGATGGAATACCTCTTTGATGAACCCTGCTGCCATTAGCTTGTGGATCTCCTCGCCTATCACTCTGCGCTTCTCCTCGTCGAATCGGCGCAGAGGCTGCCTGACCGGTCGGGCTCCGGCCCGAATATCCAGCGAGTGCTCGGCGACATCCCTCGGTATGCCGGGCATGTCCGAGGGACTCCACAAAAAGACGTCGGCGTTTGCGCGGAGAAAGTCGACGAGCACTGCTTCCTATTTGGGGTCGAGCCTGGAACCGATCCGGATCTGCTTGGAGGTGTCGCCACTGGGGTCGAGAGGGACGGCCTTAACCGTCTCCACTGGCTCGAAGTTGCCGGCGTGTCGCCTCACGTCTGGCACCTCTCTGGAGAGGTTTTCCAGGTCGGCGATGAGGGCCTCGGACTCGGCGAGGGCCTCGACGTACTCCACGCACTCCACGTCGCATTCGAACGCGTGTTTGTACGTGGGGCCGACGGTGATGACCCCGTTGGGGCCCGGCATCTTGAGCTTCAGGTAGGTGTAGTTGGGGACGGCCATGAACTTCGCATAGCATGGCCTCCCCAATACCGCGTGGTAGGTTCCTCGGAACCCGACCACCTCGAACGTCAAAATCTCCCTTCGGAAGTTGGAGGGCGTTCCGAAGCAGACAGGAAGGTCGAGCCGTCCGAGGGGCTAGACGCGCTTCCCAGGAATGATCCCGTGGAAGGGCGCAGCGCCTGCTCGGACGGAGGACAGATCGACGCGCAGGAGCCTGAGGGTCTCAGCGTAGATGATGTTGAGGCAGCTGCCCCCATCCATCAGGACCTTGGTGAGCCTGACGTCGCCGATGATGGGGTCGACGACGAGCGGGTATTTCCCTGGGCTCGGCACGTGGCCGGGGTGGTCAGCTTGGTCGAAGATGATGGGCTTGTCGGACCAGTCTAGGTAGACTGGCGCCGCCACCTTCACCGAGCAGACCTCCCGACGCTCTCGCTTGTGATGCCGAGCCAAGGCATTCGCCGCATGCCCTCCGTAGATCATGAAGCAGTCGCGGATCTTGGGGAACTCTCCTGCTTGGTGATCTTCCTTTTTGTCATCGTCGCGGGCCCTGCCACCCTCTGCGGGTGGCCTGGCCATGTGGAAGTGGCGCCGAAGCATGACGCACTCCTTGAGGGTGTGCTTGACGGGCCCCTGATGGTAGGGGCATGGCTCCTTGAGCATCTTGTCGAAGAGGTTAGCACCTCCGGGGGGCTTCCGAGGGTTCTTGTACTCGGCGGCGGCGACAAGGTCCGCGTCGGCGGCGTCGCGATTCGCTTGCGACTTCTTCTTGCCTTTCTTCTTGGCGCCGCACGGAGTAGACGCCTCGGGAGCCTCTTCCGATGGGCGGCCCTGGGGCTGCTTGTCCTTTTGGAAGATGGCCTCGACCGCCTCCTGGCCAGAGGCGAACTTGGTGGCGATGTCCATCAGCTCGCTCGCCCTGGTGGGGGTCTTGCGACCCAACTTGCTCACCAGGTCGCGGCAGGTGGTGCCGGCAAGGAATGCGCCGATGACATCTGAGTTGGTGATGTTGGGTAGCTCGATGCGCTGCTTCGAGAATTGCTGGATGTAGTCCCGAAGAGACTCTCCCGGCTGTTGCCGGCAGCTTCGGAGGTCCTAGGAATTCTCGGGGCGCACGTACGTGCCCTGGAAATTGCCGGCGAAGGCTTGGACCAAATCATCCCAGTTGGAGATCTGCCCCGGAGGCAGGTGCTCCAACCAGGCGCGAGTAGTGTCGGAGAGGAACAGGGGGAGGTTGCGGATGATGAGGTTGTCGTCGTCCGTTCCACCCAGTTGGCAGGCCAGGCGGTAGTCTGCGAGCCACAATTCCGGCCTCGTTTCCCCCGAGTACTTTGTGATAGTAGTTGGGGGTCGGAACCGGGCCGGAAACGGTGCCCGCCGGATGGCCCGGCTGAAGGCCTGCGGACCGGGTGGTTCGGGCGAGGGACTCCGATCCTCCCCGCTGTCGTAACGTCCCCCACGCCTGGGGTGGTAGCCTCGGCGCACCCTTTCGTCGAGGTGGGCCCGACGGTCGCGACGATGGTGCTCGTTGCCGAGGTGGCCCGGGGCCGCAGGCGCGGTGTTGCGCGTGCGCCCGGTGTAGACCGAGGCTTCCCGCATGAATCGGGAAGTCGCGGCATGAGGTTCCAAGGGGTACCCCTGCCTTCGGGAGGCAGAGCTCTCGGCCCGCCGGGCCGCAGCGCCTTCCAGGAGATTCTTGAGCTCTCCCTGGATTCGCCGACCCTCGGTGGTTGATGGTTCTGGCATCGCGCGGAGGAGCATCGCTGCGGCTGCCAGGTTCTGACCGACCCCGCTGGATGCGGGTGGCGGCCTGTCCCTGACATCGTTGGTGACGCGGTGCTGGAAACCCTGGGGCAGGTGACGTATTTCTCCGGCCGGGGGTTGGCCCGCCCATACCTGCCCGACGTCCCGGCGGATCGACTCGAGCGCTCCTGCTCCCTTGTCGAGCCTGGCCTGCGCCCCGCGGACTTGCTCGAGCTGTGGGTCGTGACCCCCCGCCGGAACGGGGACCACAGCTAGCTCCCGCGGGATGTCGGCGCGAGGCACCGGCCTAGAGAGATCACCGTCCTCCGGCATGCCGAGATGGTTGCCTTCGGAGGGATCCCCTAGCTCGACGTGGAAACATTCGTGGCTCGGGCCGCAGTCCTTGTCGTCAAGGCTGCGGCTACCGTTGGAACAGTCGGAGAGGCAGTAGTCACATGCGGTCATAAAGTCCTGCATGGCACTGGGGTTGCCAAATCCAGAGAAATCCCAACAGACGCTGGGATCGTCATCTTCCTCGGACCCAGAGGGCCCGTAGGTCGAGACGTCCGTCAATCGGTCCCAAGGGGACCGCATACGAAACCCCAGAGGGGTTGCACTCGCCTCAACATGAGCGCCCGCCAAAGCGAGGTCGCTAGGCGGGTTGAGGCCGAGTCGAAATGACGTAGGATGGGAATCAGTCGGTACCTTTTGGTCGACGAGGAGCGACATAGTCACGTCGGGGACTGATTGCGCCGTCGTCTTGGGTACGAGGGCGACGTCCTGCAGGCCCTCCGCGAGCGTGCTGGCGTCATCCACTTGCTCGGGATTGGCGTGTCGTGGGGGGACGGCGCTCGCCTTCGTCTCAAACGCGAGGTCGACGCCCGACGCGCCCTCCGTTGGGGCGCTGGGGACGTCGATTCGCTCGACAGCCGACGAAGCGCGGCCTCCCGCTCGGCCTTGGTTGCCCCGCCTCCTCCTCCGATGGCGGGGGAGAGGACGGGGCGAGCTCGAATGTTGTTCTTCCACCACGCGGGGAAGACGTCGTCGATTCCGCCGCCGGCGGGCGGGCTGTCGGCCGCCATTGTCGTCGTCGCGCGGCGGTGGAAGGAGTATCATGTCGTAGCTGCCGTCGAGAGACATGAACTCAAGACTCCCGAAACGGAGCACCGTCCCGGGTTGGAGAGGTCGTTGGAGACTGCCCATCTGGAGCTTGACGGGAAACTGCTCGTCAACACGCAGCGTGCCCCTACCTAGCGCGCCAACTGTCGGCGTTTCGAGACCGGGGGGTCCCTAAGCCGACGAGTGAGTGTGCCGCGTGCCCCAGCCCAGATGGGTCGAGCGCGTGGGCGAGCGCGAAGGGGGGAAGCGAGGTGGCCGGAGACGGGCGTGAGAGAGGTGGAAATCCCGCGGCCTTCGTGTTCGACCCGCACCCAGGTCGGGTGCGCTTGCAGTAGGGGGTTACAAGCGTCCACGCGGGTGAGGGAAGCGAGCGGCCCCAAGAGAGCGCCTGCCCCGTCCTCGTCCCCGCGCGGCCAACCCTCTCTAAGAAGGCCTTGGTCCTTCCTTTTATAGGCGTAAGGAGAGGATTCCAAGTGTACAATGGGGGTGCAGCAGAATGCTACGTGTCTAGCGGGGGAGAGCTAGCGCCCTAAGTACATGCCAATGTGGCGGCCGGAGAGATCTTTGCACCCTGCTGGTGTGGTGTCGTGGCTGTCGGAGGAGCAACGGAGCCTGGCAGAGGGACAGCTTTTGGAGCGGTTGGGTCCTTGCTGACGTCCCCCTGCTTCCGTAAGGGAGCTGAGAGCCGCCGTCGTCACGGGGCTAGCGGGGCGCCATCATTGCCTATCTAGCAGAGCTAGCAAGATGGGACACCGGTCTTGTTCTCTACGGCCCGAGTCGGCTCGGGGTAGGGTGATGATGGCGCTTCCTGTTGACGTGGCGGGCTTGTGCCCTAGGTCGGGCGATGTGGAGGCTCCTCCGAAGCCGAGGTCGAGTCTGTCTTTCATGGTCGAGGCCGAGCCCGAGCTCCTGGGTCGGGCGAGGCGGAGGTCGTTCGGCAGAGGCCAGGGCGGAGTCCGACCCCTGGGGTCGGGCGAAGCGGAGTTCGTCGTCTTCTGGGGCCTAGCCCGAGTCCGAGCCCTGGGTCGGGCAGAGCGGAGTTCGCCGTCTTCCGGGGCCTTAGCCCGAGTCCGAGCCCTGGGTCGGGTGGAGCGGAGTTCGCCGTCTTCCGGGGCCTTAGCCCGAGTCCGAGCCCTGGGTCGGGCGGAGCGGAGTTCGCCGTCTTCCGGGGCCTTAGCCCGAGTCCGAGCCCTGGGTCGGGCAGAGCGGAGTTCGCCGTCTTCCGGGGCCTTAGCCCGAGTCCGAGCCCTGGGTCGGGCGGAGCTTCCTATGGCGCCTTTGGCAAGGCCTGACTGCCTGTCAGTCTCACTCTGTCAAGTGGCACTTTGCGTTAAATGCTCCTGCGACTCGGTCGGTCGGCGCGGCGATTCAGTCAGGGTTGCTTCTTAGCGAAGGCAAGGCCTCGGGCGAGCCGGAGACGTGTCCGCCGTTAAAAGGGGGCCTCGGGCGAGACAGAAACCCCTCGGGGTCGGCTGCCCTTGCCCGAGGCTAGGCTCGGGCGAGGCGTGATCGAGTCGCTCGTATGGACTGATCCCTGACTTAATCGCACCCATCAGGCCTCTGCAGCTTTATGCTGATGGGGGTTACCAGCTGAGAATTAGACGTCTTGAGGGTACCCATAATTATGGTCCCCGACAATTTTATTTTAGTCAAAACTATCTATTCACTCCCTCTAGCTGGTGTCCTAGATCCTCTTGCCACCAACAAAAAATTGCCCATATGTCCCTTGCATCATTTTAGGACAAAAGTGCTAAGTGGCCACCGAGAAGCTAAGGAGACCCTGCCGAGTGGATGCCAAGCAGCTAAGCACGCCCCGCTCTTGCCACCAAGGAGCCAATCAAGCCTTGCCAAGTGGGCACCAAGTAGCCAAGCATGCCCCACCGAGCAGGGTTAACCAAACTATTTTGTTTAGTTTTCCAGTAGTTACAAAAACGGTTTTTCGAGCAGTTTTCTTTGAAACTGAAATTTTCCGGTTGGTTCGCAAATTCAAAAAATGGTTTTCGTGAACCTCAGCCAAGAAACTGTATTCCCAATCAGTTTTTGTTGTTTCCCGGTAAATTTTGTTTTTCTCAAAAAATTAAATTTAAATTTGCAAACTGATCAGAAAATTCGTAATCCGCTGAGAAACCATGTTTTCTTGACAGAATTCGTTGTTTTTACCAAAAATGATGGTTAATTTTTTAAAAAAATATAAATTGAAATATGGGATATACCGTTCATAAATATATGACACCATTAACTTTTTTAAGAAACTTTGATCACTCGTCTTATTCAAAAAAATAATGAGTTATCATTTATTTTTTGTGATTTGTTATATCACTTAAGTTAGTTTGTGCTTGGCTTAAAATTTACATTTTTAAATAAGAACAGTGGTCAAAGTTTTCAAAAAAAGTCAACGGTGTCATATATTTGTGAATGGAGGTGGTATTACTTAGAAAAACATGTAGTTTTTATCAAATCATTATGGTTTTATAAAGTTTTACATTTTTTGAATTTTGAATTGAATTAAAAAAAGGCTAGAAAACTATCCTGGGTCGGGCCGTGTCACACCCGGTTCTGGGGGCAAAACGGAATGCATAACATATGTGGGCCAGGATCCATTTTCCACACATATGTTGACGTCACAAGTGTAATATATCAAAAGACAATGCAATACAGGCATATAGAGAGTAGAGTAACTTTATTACATCATCTGGATCATAGTATCTTAAACAAGTTTCATAATCAAAGTACGGTGGAATTAAGCATGGACACTCTTCCACAGGAAGGTGACTCGCGCATCGTTAGACTCAAAACTCATCATCGTCATCTGCGAAGTCTTCGTCATCACCCTCTGATCAAAATATTAGCAAGGGTAAGCTCACTTATGGTCGGGGCTCTACATGTGGGGGAAATAATGCAAAGTTAACAAGGTAGGCTATGAATAAGCGGTAAGCATTTTAGTTGGTCAATATTTTATTAGCAACACATATCTTACTAATAAGTGTGTATCCTAAATATCCCATTTAATCAAAGGCATAATATTATATAAAAAACACTTAAGCGACCAATAAGAGGACCCCACAGGTCAGTGTGTACACGGCTAGGTTGCGCAGGAGAGGGGCCGAGGCAGGGATTTACTGGGCCGCGGGATAGAATTCCGACCCAGCCAAGTCTGTCACCTTTCTTTTTCCTTTTTTGTTTTCTTCTCCATTTTGAATTTGAATCCAAATCTGCTCTAAATTCAAGTCTAATGCACAAATGGAACTTCAACATAATGTACAATAATTATATTAGTCTATTTAATTACTTTATTTAATATTATTATTTTATTTTAGGTAATACTTTCAACATGAGATACACACCATATTTATTCCAATAGAATATTATTTTGGGTGTGCAGTCAAATTAAAGGTATATTCCAATGTTCATAACCCTTTGTTTTGATAGAAAACATTTTCCAATGTCTAATCCTCATTAGGTTATGATTTAGCTAATATTATTCTATTATGATCATCTACTTTATAAAGAGTGAATTCTAAAGTTCAATCATTTATCAAGGGCACTTATTGTGATGACTGTATTTATTATTTTTATTATTATTACCAATTTTGGGCTTTATAAAATTAAATATCTCTTATTTGCGCACCTGGGGATATTTGGCTAAAGTGAATGTGCCAATTAACAAGAAGCGCAAATTATGACCGAAAACTGTTGATTGTGTTTTCCTTGGGTATGCTTTTCACAACATTGGATATAGGTTCTTAATTATAAACTCTAGAGTACCGAACATGCTGGTAGGTACTATTATGGAGTCTAGAGATGCTACATTCTTTGAAGACGAATTTCCCATGAAAGCTACAAATAATACGTCTAGTGACGAACCAATGACACCCCATGCATGAGCATTTTATTCCGGTAGAACACTCTGAGGAATCCCATATACATAATCATGTGGAGGATGACAATGTATCAACTCGAAAGAGTAAGAGACCAAGGATTGCAAAGTACTTTAGTGATGATTATATTGTATATCTTATGGATGACACCCCAAGTACCATTGAAGAGGCATATTCCTCTCCTGATGCTGACTTTTGGAAGGAAGCAATAAGGAGTGAGATGAATTCTATTATGTCTAATACAACTTGGGAGGTCGTTGAGCGTCCTTATGGGTGTAAGCCCATTGGGAGTAAATGGGTGTTCAAGAAAAAGCTTAGGCCTGATGGTACTATTGAAAGGTAAAAAATGAGGCTTGTGATTAAAGGCTATTCACAGAAGGATGGTGAGGATTTCTTTGATACTTAATCACCCGTGGCTCGATTGACCACAATTAGTGTGCTACTTTCTCTGGCTGCCTCTCATGGTCTTCTCATCCATCAAATGGATGTTAAGACAACATTTCTAAATGGAGAGCTAGATGAGGAAATCTACATGGAGCAGCCAGCTGGGTTTGTAGCAAACAGTCAAGAAGGCATGCTGTATAAGTTATTGAAATCTTTATATGGCCTAAAACAAGCACCTAATCAATGTCATGAAAAGTTCGATAGAACTTTGACATCTCTCGGCTTCGTTGTGAACGAAGAAGACAAATGTGTATACTATCAGTATAATGGGGGTGAGGGAGTAATCTTATATCTGTATGTTGATGACATTCTAATCTTAGGGACAAGTCTTGATGTGATTAAAGAGACAAAAGACTTTCTGTCCAATAATTTTGAAATGAAAGATTTGGGAGAAGCTGATGTTATTCTTAACATTAAGCTACTGAGAGAAGGCAATGGTGGGATCACACTGGTGCAATCCCATTATGTGGAAAAGGTTTTGAGTTGCTTTGGTTATAGCAAATGTGAACCTGCTCCAACACCTTATGATCCTAGTAAGCTTTTGAAGAAAAAATCAAAGGATATCTAGGGATCAATTGAGATATTCCCAAATAATTGGTTCACTCATGTACCTAGCTAGCGCTACGAGGCACATCTCGTTTGCTGTGAGCAAACTTAGCCGATTTGTTTTAAATCCGGGAGATGATCACTGGCATGCTCTTGAGAGAGTTCTGCGCTATCTAAAAGGTACTATAAGTTTAGGCATCCATTATACCGGGTACCCAACAGTACTGGAGGGTTATTGTGATGCAAATTGGATATATGATGCTGATGAGATATATGCCACAAGTGGATATGTGTTTTCATTTGGAGGTGGCGCTGTTTCATGGAAGTCTTGCAAGCAGACCATCTTAACGAGGTCGACTATGGAAGCAGAACTCACGGCATTAGATACCGCTTTAGTTGAGGCTGAGTGGCTTCGTGAACTCCTTATGGATTTACCGGTGGTTGAAAAAACCTATGCCAGCTATTTCTATGAACTGTGATAATCAGATTGTGATAATCAAGATAAACAGTTCTAAGGATAATAGTCGACAAGGCACATAAAGAGGCGTTTAAAATCTGTCAGGAAATTAAGAAACTCTGGAGTAATAGCGTTGGACTATGTCCATATGTCTAAAAATCTAGCAGATCAATTTACTAAGGGGCTATCATGTAGTGTGATAGATAGTGCATCGAGTGAGATGGGCCTGAGACCCACCTAAAGTTTATCATACTGGTAACCTGTTCTATGTGATTGGAGATCCCGTGAATTAGAATGGTGAAACAAGCTAGTGGTAGACTGAGAGGAAAGACCCTTAATAAGGTTTATTTCAGATGCACATCTTTTCTTACTGTAAGGTAGGTTGGTGTTTACACCTTAATATGTTCCAAGTGGCTTTGTGAAGCAAAGATGTTGTCCTATAGAACATCTTTAGAGGAACATACCTATATGGGTTAACTGCTAGTCACAGTTTATGAGATCTAGGTGGTCTCTAGATACCCATGAAAGGCTATGGAGTTTGACTTATATGCTCCAACCAGAGGGGATGCGCTCGGCAACCTTGTACTGGTAAAGAGTTTAGATGAAACTTATTCCACGCAAAACTGTCAATTAAAGGCCTAGTCCATTGTGTAGTTTTGGTCAAGTGTAGTCTAGATTCTAGGTGGATGTTCAACTTAACAGTATCCATCGAAACACCAGTATATCAAACGTTTTGAGATGATGAGAGCATTTTAGTGTGACTTAACATTTGGTTGAGATTATTGAATTAATGTGGGTCTGACCCATATTAATAGTCATTAATAGTCAATGCTAGAGGCCCACTTTAATGCTATGGTGTACTAGTACTTTAGTACCATATCAGAAGTTTAAGAGACGATTCACTCAACTTAAATAGGTGGACCGTTGGTGCATGTCACACCCGGTTTTAGAAAGGCAAACCGAATGCGAACCATGTACGTGCAAGGATCAGCAATTCACGTACACAACAGTTACATAACATGGACATCATCACACAATGCTCAAATAGTATTAAAAAGGGAAATAATAGTCGATTACATCATATGTCTGAGACATCCACATAGTCTTTACAATAAATCAAAGTGCGAAAACGAAACGTAGATAAACGCGGCCTTCATAGGCAGCCGACTGGGGGTTGCCGCTAACCCACACCTAGAACTCGTCGTAGTCCTGGAACTCCTGGAAGTCTCCTTCCACGGCTTCGTCTTCTCCTGAGCAGTGGTTGCAATGCGGACAACCTGGGGGGGTTTGGTGTGTAGAGCAAGGGTGAGTACACATCAACATACTCAGCAAGTGTCCTGTTTGGCTGTAGTGGACTAGCTTTATGTGGGGGTAAGTCAAGCAGTTGCTTTTAGTTGGTCAGATTATTATTTACTAGTAGAAAGCCAGGTTTTAACATTAACCCAAGTTATTAGCCCTATGTACCCTTTCCAAATGGAAAGAACACCACTTACCAGCACCATTGTCATAACCAAAACCTTCATCTTCATCACCACCTATAAACCATACATCTCTGATCAAGTATCTCTAATCACTGGAGCTCCCTTGGCCGCTCATAACCGCGAGCACGGCTGATATATCAGTTTCATAACACTCTGCAGAGGTTGTGCACTTTACCCATGAGCCGTGATTCCCCTTTTTGCCTCGGGTTGTACAGACCCTTGAACACTCCCAAGGTGAGTAGGCAGGGTCTCACTACGTAGCCTTTACAAAGATTCCCCGGGGCTGTAGCCGCCCGTTAGGTTTCCTAAATGTACCGCACTCCTCCCCAAGGGACAAATCAACCTTGGCAGAGCGAGCCGCATACACCGAGCCCCATTGACGGCACGACGGCGAAGCGAACTACACCCCGGATCCTCTAATTATTCAGCTTAGGGCACCCCATTCCACCCTCATGGTTGCACTCTTTTCCCGGTTGGTCATCCAAAGAACAGGTCCTTATGGAGAGGCACTCGAGAAATCGCTCGAGCCCCCTTAAGGTCACAAGTATAACATCATAATAAAAGAGGGGAAAACAACGTATCATAGATAATTCTCATCATGTTCATTGATTAATGTCGAGCAATAGCATAAAGCTAACCAATAATAATCCAACCCAAATAGGTAAACAAGGACATGGATAACAAGGCTAGTCAATCCTTAGGCATAAACATGTAATGCGGGAGGTGAATTAAAGAATGAATAGGACAGAGATAGGTCAAGGGACACTTGCCTCCACCAACCGACTGCTGCTCAGGGGCTTCTCCTGCGAGTTCCTCGGGCTCTTCGACCGGATCGTTCTCTATGCGGTTGCAAACATACATACATCCATCCATTGAAATTAGGAAACCAACAGTACACCATACAAGAGAACAAGTAGATTAAACATGCATAGAATATGACATGCGATACTGCATTTACCTTGGTTAGAAAGAAATGGGGAAAGGTCTCGCAGGGGTTAAAGCTTATGCTCGAGGCGCACTACGGGTAGACGAATAACTAAACGTTACGTGCTCTAGTTCTACTTAGCTCCAATAATAAGGATTAGCTACATGCACTAATGGAAACGTGACCACTTTTAGTAGATTAACGTTAAATGAGATAGACAATTAGCTATACAAATTAACTAACGTAACCAATTTCTAAATTGAGACTCCTATCTTATTAACTTGAACAATATGATTAGCACACATAAAATATAAAAGGGGGGGGGGGGGTAGACGGCCACGTCTGGGGGTAGACGAAGGCACGACGGGCCGTGCCAAGGCACTGCGCACTACGCGAGCACGCGCGCAAGGCCGCACGCACATGCCACGAACTAGCCGTGCGCACGTCGGGGCCGCGCGCTAGCCGAGCTCAAGGCCGCACGCCATAGGCACGCTGGGCCGAGATCGAGGCCGCACCTGGGCCGTCACGACGCGGGCAAGGCACGCGCGGGGCGGGCGGGCGAGCATGGCGCACGGGCAGGGCGAAGCACGGGCGGGGCGGGGACACGGCCGGGGCGGCGCAGCCGGGGCCGGGGCGAGGGCGGTCAGGGCCGGGGCGGCACGGCCGGGCGCGGGGGCCGGGCGACGCGGGACGGCATGGCCGGGGCCGAGGCGGGGCCGGGCACGGGGGCAGCTCGCTAGGGGGCGGCGCGAGGGCGGGGCGGGCTCGCTGGGGCGGCTGGGCGCGGGGCGAGGGCGGGCTCGCCGGGGCGGGGCCGAGCGCGGCTCGCCGGGGGTGGCCGGGCGCGGGGAGGGGGCGAGCTCGCCGGGGCGGGGCCGAGGCGGCTCGCCGGGGGCGGGGCCAAGGCGGCTCGCCGGGGGCGGGGCCGAGGCGGCTCGCCGGGGGCGGGGCCGAGGCGGCGAGAGGGCGGCCGGGCGGGCGCGGGGGCAGGGCGGCTCGCCGGGGGGACGAGCGAGGGTGGGGTGGGGGCGGCTCGCCGGGACGGGGGCCGGGCACGGGGCGGCGCGGGTCGCCGGGGCGGGGGCCGGGCACGGGGCGGCGCGGGCGTGGGTCGCCGAGGCGGCCGGGCGGGGAAGGGGGAGGAGAGGGGAGGGGGGCTCACCGCGGCAGGGGAGGGCGGCGCGGCGGCGGCGCTGGGGGAGGGAGGCGGCGGCGGTGCTAGGGGAGGGGGCACGGTTAGGGCAGGGGAGGGGATGATGGGCGGGGCCCGCAGGGGAGGGGAGAGAGAGAATTTGGGGGGGGAGGGGCGGCTGGGCCGCTTGGGCCCAAAGGGGGAGGGAGGGGGGCGCGGCTGGGCCGGCTGGGGCGGCCCACGGCGGGGGAGGGGGGCACGGCTGGGCCGGCTAGGGCGGCCCACGGCGGGGGAGGGGGGGCGCGGCTAGGCCAAAAATGGGGAAGGAGGGGGGAAGGGAGAAGGAAAAGGTTTTTCCTTTTTCTAAAAATCTACTTTCTCTAGATGAATGCATTTACATTTCAAACAATCAAAAAGTATGTATGGTTCGGCATGGTGCATCACACAAAATAAAGTATTTTAGGGTTTTGCTTTACATGGGATCTCAGGCCGAATCCCGCTATAACTTTGGAAAAGATCAAGGTTTAGCGAGGAGAAAAAGGAAAAGGAAGGGGTAACGCCCGAATTTGGTGGGGGAAAAGGAGAAAAAAAATTCTACCCCCAAGTTCAGGGCGTTACAGTGCATCTATTGAGAAGCTAAGAAAAGGATGAAGGACTGCCACACGCGCGCGCGCTGCCGGTCGGGCCGTGGCCGTGGTAGATCGGACATTGGTCTGAATATTCCTTTCTAACGGTTGTGTATTTTGCCTAGAGTGATGACCGTCCATTTCTGTTGTACGTTACTGACCTTTTCCTGTGTTATTGCTAGTAACAGACGAGCTGTAATGGCTATCAGCTAGTAACGGCAGTCAATGATGGCGTCAGTTTCTAGCTGGCTATAACAGTAGCTCTGATGGCGACCGTTACTGTCTGTTGGCCTCCCTCTACACGTGTATATATACGGAGGGGGTGAGACTGCTTCTGGTAACGACAGCACAGTACGTACTCACTTAGTCTCAGCCTCGTTGCACTCAACCATTCTTGTCCCACCTTCTGCGAGCACAGAGAGTGTGGATGAGCAGGCCTTCGAAATCGTCATCCGCAGAGAGACACTTGAACGGGTGTGTGGGCAATCAGGTTTTTGGGGAGCGTACTCGCGACTGCTCGCTTCGTCCGCTCGACCAACGCCAATCAAGTTCCTCGTCGCCGGCGCTGTTCGTGGGACTGCATTGCGTACATCTGCCTGCGTCGACTGCGTATGACTACATCGAACATACAGATGTCTCGTGTGAATGGAGCCACTGATGCCTTGAGCATCGGTTCCTCCGTAGGTTACAATTTGTTCTTTGTATTTGTGCATATTTTATTTTTGTTTAGTACATGTCATCACATACATTACTGTGATTTACTGGATTAAATTAAAACTGAAAAAACTTATTTCTCCAAAAGGGTCCTACATTAGGATCCTACATTAATAATAAAGAGCTAACTATTATACGAATGCATTAAATAGTAGGTTGTAAATATACTTACAGCCAGCAGCCGACTGTATTATTAAACTTATTCTAATGCAGGGTAAGCAGAGGCTGCACCTGAATCATTCATATGAGATTTTACGGCTTGGATGAAAGTCTCCTTTTTCACTTTACTATATTCTGTCAGCTGCTCTTTTGGAGCGAATTGGCAGGAAGAGGAGATTTTGGCGCCATTTTCTTGCTGGCAAGAGCAAAGCGACGTCCGGCAAAGCGTTTAGGTTACGCCTGTATCAAAGAGGATCAAAAGAAATTAAATCTCTTCTTAATTAAAATTGTATAGAAAAAATTTAATCCTTTTTAATTTTTTTATCTAGACATACACTACAGGAAAACGCAATTTTTCCGACGGCCGACACTATTTCCGACGGTTCTTAGGGTACCGTCGGAAATAGCGCTATTTCCGACGGCCCACGGCCAGCCGACGGAAATAACGCTATTTCCGACGGCCCCGGTAGTGGCCGTCGGAAATAGGTGGAGGCCCCAAACGGCCGTTACCCACGCGGCCCCCCGGCCGCACACACACAACGAACACACGCACACACGCGTACAGCGCCGCCGCCGCGCCCCTGCAGGAGCCGCCGCCCGGTTTGCCGCCGCCGCCGCCCGGCCGGGGCTCGCCAGAGGCGCCGTCGCCCGGGGCTGCCAGAGCCGCCGCGCGGACGTCCCCGCCCCCCCCGGTTTGCCCGCCGCCGCCGCCCGCCCCGGGGCTCGCCAGAGCCGCCGCCGCCCGGCCGGGATTGCCAGCGCCGCCGCCGCCCCTCGAGCCGCCCGCCGCCGCCTGGACGGGACTCGACGCCTTCCTCTGCCCCTCGAGCCGCCCGCCGCCGCCGGCTGGGGCTCGCCACAGCCGCCGCCGCCGCCCGGGCCCGTCGCCCCCGCGCGGACGTCCCCGCGCGACGCCTGCCGCTGTCCCTCGAGCCGCCCGTGCCCCGGTTTGCCCGCCGCCGCCGCCCGGGCCCGTCGTCCCCGCGCGACGCCTGCCGCTGCGCCACCCGTCTCAGGTTTGCGCCCCCATCACATAATCTTACTAGGTAAATATAATAGTTTAAAGTAGTCGTATATTAAAACACTGATGGAGAATTAAAATCTTACTAGGTAAATATTAAAACACTGATGTACCGTCTCTAATGATTATATTTAGACTTGGAGAGTTGTAATCTAAGTGTAAAAAGTAGACAATTGGATATCCTATTGTCTAAAATCCATTAGGTCATCAAAAGAAAGAAAAAAAATCCATGTCACAACCTCTACCACTGGCAAGGGTGAATTTGAACGAGAGACTCCTATTTGAGACGATTGCGCCAAGTTGCTCTAATATGGCTTGTATAATATGCTGGTGGTGCATAACATAGTATTAGTAATAGGTCTATAGGCGATACTTAACTAAAATAGGTCTAAACTTATGCGTCACCCGTTTCGGTCCAACACATTGCTTAATAAAGTAGTGTGTTGTACCGAAATTGTCCCTTTTTGGACAGCCTTAGAGTGAACGACATATCAAATAGGATTTATGATGAGTCAATGAGTTTGAGCGAGATTTCGACAGCATAACCCTCTTGTTCTCCGTTGCACCATTTCGGGCGTGCAATGGAGAACAATAGGGTTATGCTGCCGAAATTTCATTCAAACTCATTGACTTATCATAAATCTGTGATATGTCGTTCACTCTTAGGTGGGTTTAGGACCTATCCTTTCCTATAATTGTAGGACCACCGGCTGATAATATATCTAGAAATTAATGAACTTGTCTTGATCTTTAATTAGTCGAACGATGGGTGATAGTCGTCGCTGGATGTATGAAGGCTGGCGAAAAAATGATCCTTCGCTTGAGTGGATACAGAAAACCGAAGATTTTATCAATCGTGTTTTTTCTTCGTCAAGAAATGGTCGAGTGTGGTGCCCATGCAGTGTTTGCAAAAATTATCAACGTCAAACCAAGAAAGAGATGTCTGGTCATCTTTGCAAAAATGGCTACGTGCCAAATTATGAAGTTTGGGTGCATCATGGTGAGGAGCTTCCCCGTGGATATGCTCCAGAAGGTCAAGACGATTTTGACCCGGATTTAGACTGAATGGAGGAGATGGTTCAGGATTTAAGAGAGGATCCCGATTTAGTGTTTCCAGATAATCCTGAGGATCCTCAACCGCCGGAAGTTAAAAAATTCTTTGAACTTCTCAAGGCAGCAGAAGAGCCGTTGCACGAACACACGAGAGTAACCATTCTTGCTTTTGTGACGCGACTTATGGCTATCAAGTCTAAGTTTGCATTCTCCATCAACTGCTTAAATGAACTTTTGAATTTGATCAGCGACGTATTACCACCAAATCACAAAATGCCCAAAGACGTGTATCAGTCAAGAAAGTTACTCTCTGGCTTAGGTATGGAGTATCAAAAAATTGATGTTTGTCTAGATAACTGTATGCTTTTCTGGAAGGAAAATGAAAACTTAGACAAATGTTTGAGATGCAGCAAATCAAGGTTCGTTGAGGTCATAAATGAAGATGGAGAAAAAATGACAACAGAAGTAGCAAAGAAGAAACTTCGTTACATGCCTCTCACGCCTCGTGTAAAACGGTTGTTTCTCTCAAAAAACACCGCTAAGCAGATGAGATGGCACAAAGAACGTGAACGCGAGAACCCTCAAGTTATGATGCACCCATCTGATAGTGATGCGTGGAAGGCGCTTGATGATTTTGATTCGGATTTTGCTAGTGAAGCTAGAAATATTCGAATCGGGTTGGCGACGGACGGGTTCTCACCTTTCAATATGACCGCATCACCGTATTCTTGTTGGCCTGTATTTGCAGTTCCATACAATCTTCCACCTCACCTTTGCATGAAATACGATTACATGTTTCTGTGTCTAATCATTCCTGGACCAGAACACCCTGGAAAACATCTCAATGTAATGTTGGAACCTTTAGTCGATGAGTTGAAAAAATTGTGGGAAGGAGTCGAAGCTTACGATTGCTACAAGAAAGAGAGATTCAATCTTCGAGTTGCGTACTTGTGGTCGATTCATGATTTCATGGCCTACGGTATTTTTGCTGGATGGAGTTGTCATGGAAAGTTGACATGTCCAATATGTGGTAAGGATACAGATTGTTTTCGTCTTGAGTTTGGTGGGAAGATCTGTTGCTTTGATTGCCACAGATGTTTCTTGCCTCTCGATCACCCGTTCAGATTTGAGGCAAATCAATTCAGAAAAGACACCATTGTTACCAAAGGCCCACCGAAACGTTTGAGTGGCGCAGAGATTCATACTGCGCTTGATAATTTGAAACCAGACGGTACTGGTTACCTGGGATTTGGAATAGAACATAATTGAACACATAAATGTTCTTTGTGGGAACTCCCTTATACGGAGGCCTTGATTCTGATGCACAACATTGATGTCATGCACCAAGAGCGGAATGTTGCTGAAAGCATTATTAGTACATGTATGGATTTTCCAGATAAAACCAAAGATAATATAAAGGCCAGAAAAGATTTAGAGAAAATTTGTAACCGACCAAGCCTGGTCTTGCTTCAGAGTGGTGCTAAGCCACGTGCGTCATTTTGTCTAAAATCTAAGCAAAAGAAAGAGGTGATGGTGTGGTTGAAAAACTTAAAATTTCCAGATGGGTATGCCGCGGGATTCAGAAGGTCCGTGAATTTTAGGACAGGAAAAATGAATGGATTGAAGAGTCATGATTATCACATTATTATGGAAAGATTACTTCCTGTAATGTTTCGGGGTTACTTGAATAATGATGTGTGGACGGCGTTAGCTGAGTTAAGCTACTTCTATAGACAACTTTGTACTAAAGAAATTAAAAAAGATGTGATGGAGAAATTAGAGAAGGAGATTCCGGTCCTTATTTGCAAATTGGAAAAAATATTTCCCCCTGGATTCTTCAATCCGATGCAACATCTACTTGTACACCTTCCATATGAAGCTAAGATTGGGGGTCCTGTGCAGTATAGATGGATGTATCACATAGAAAGGGCACTTAAGAAGCTTAGTGCAATGGTTGGCAACAAGGGAAGAGTTGAAGGGTGTATTGCTGAAGAATTTAAATATAAAGAGATATCAGCCTTCACGAGCGTATACTTTGCAGAAGAACACAATGTAAATGCACCTACATTAAGGTATAATGTTGATCAAGCTGGTCCATGCAGTAAACTCAAAATTTTGTCATTCGAGGGAAAGACAGTTGGAGCATCAACTGAATATCACATTGGACGTGAAGAAAAGTTGGATGCATTACTCTACATGTATGAAAACATGGAAGAGATGACTCCATACTTCAAGTAAGCATAGATTTTCAAAATTGAAGAGCAACATGTGCTCATTACTCCTCGTAACTCTTTTATTTACTTTTTTCAACAGAGAGTACGAACGACAGAATAAGGGTAAACTGTCGACGAGGCTGTATGAAATCATGCTTCGCGAAGGAAAAGAAGGCACTCCCAATTTCATTAATTGGTTTCGAGTTCATGTAAATATCATATCCGTTTTCTTATGTGTTCATAGTTTATCTTTTTAATAGTTCCTCCTATTGATCTATATTCGTAACTGACAGTGCGAAAAAACTTCCAACGTTGACGAGGACTTACGTCAGATGTCACGTGCACTTGTCAAAGTCAGAAGCTATGGTCGTTATGATGTTAAGGGATATCGTTTTCGTTCAACCAAATTTGAATGTACTCGACCTTTAGCTGCGACAACAAATACTGGTGTGGTATGTTGGTCTTTTGATGAGCAAGGAAGGGAGATGAATTATTATGGAACTATCAAAGATATATTGGAATTCGACTTCGCTGGGGGAAAAAATCTGAAAGTTATGTTCTTCAAATGTGATTGGATCGATCCTAAACATGGGATACGACAAAACCAATTTCGTATGGTAGAAGTCAAACACGAGCGTATAATGACTCGTGGTTGTAGTAAATTTGTTCTTGGTTTTCAAGTGGACCAAGTGTATTATATGTCATATCCCTGTATCGATCTTAAAGACTGGTGGGTAGTGTACAACGTAAATCCCCGTGAAAGATTATATTTAAAGGGTGATACAAGTTATCGACAAAATGAGGTGGAAGCTGATGTTGAAGAAATTTATCAAGAAATTGAAGTTCCACCCGTTTTTAATATAGAAACAACAATGGAGCCAGATTTAGTAGCGGGCGATCTTAATGATGTAATAGTTCCTCCAAAAAGGAAACGAAAGTCAAAGAAGAAAAAGACGCCCGAGAGAAAGTCGACGCGCTTGAGAAGACAACAAATTAATCCTGATTTCGAATATGATTAAGAAGTAAATATTTATTTTGATGAATTAAAATTTAATTTATTGTTATACTATGTTGTTATCTCTTTATTGTTATACTAATATAAATTTCAATATGCAGGATGGCGGCTCGAAAGTTGAAGAATTTTGTGAAGGGCATGACGAAGGGCTCTTCTTCTTCAGGAAGAAGCAAAGCACAAGAGTGTCTGTTCCAAGGTACCGAGTCACTCTCGAGCAACAGACGACAGGCTTTGATGGAACATCTTCCACCTGATATGCAGGGACAGGTGTGATTACTCTAAATTATTATTTTATTTCAATATAGTAATGTTTATATGAATCTAATGATTAAAGTGTTTCATGTGCAGGATGTTAACGAGACTCGAGAGGAGGAGGCGAGGGGTGAGGATGCGGCCGATTACGATGCGACCGATGCAGACTATGAGCAGGAAGATGATGCTGGAGGTGGAGCTGGAGATGGGTGGTCTTCTGGTGGTGGTCAGTTTGAGGGTGGAGGGTCAGCAGGCGGATGGGACTCATGGCCTAGCAGTGATGCTGGAGCTTCTAGTGGTGGAGGGTCTTCTCGGGCACGGAAGTCGAGGAAAACACATTGGGTGCCTCCTCCTAAAGTTCCTGCTCGTGAGGAGGATAAGATTCTGATCGTACCGTGTGGCGACGAGTGAGTTGATTCTAATGTTAAATATTTGTTCATACATTATATGAAATTTGTTAATGCTTCTTTTGTACAATGTGGTTGCAGGTCTTGGATTGATGCATCTTTTCAAGGTCAAGGACGTCGCACACAGGTGAATAAAATTTTGGGAAGTATATGCAAATATCTCTGGCCTGGTGTAGTGATGGAGAAAGGCGTTGAGGTGCCTTGCATGTCTTGGGATCAGTACGGGCTCGCGTTCAATGCAGAACATAGGAATGCCCAAGGTGCTGTGTGGCATGAGTTCTGGGTATGTTCTCTAGCCCAACTTGAATTGATTCAACTATACAATGTGCTAAAAATCTTGTTTCTTGTTTTTTTCAGAAACGTTACAAGTTGCCTGAAGATGGAAGTATGAACGATCGTGCACAGATCGTTTTTAACAAGAGCGCGACTACCTTGGTTAGGGATCAGATGTATTATGCTCGGATCCAGGTCACTTCTTATTACATATTAAGGCAGGAAGGACGTCGGCCACGTTCCAAAAGTGAGGCATCAAACAAATACTTAACCGAAGAAGAATATCTTGAGGTAAATTGTTTTTATCCTAATTCATGTCCAAGTGTTAGTACTAACAATACATTAGATCGAAATAAAGTTTTCAGACTCGGTGCCATGGATGGCATCAAATGAGGCTGGTTGGCGGGCTGTATGCAAATATTGGGCAACAGATGGATTTAAAGGTGTTTCATTGAGAAACAGCTCAAATCGTGGGCATGATGTTCACCACAGATATGGTGGTGATGGCCATGTTCGTTTGGCAAAGCGCATGGTAAGTGTAATTTATGGTCGTGCATATCATGAATCTTCTATGTGTTTTATGTTATTTTCTTTTGCCTGTAGGAAGCTAGTTCTGGTGTTACGCCGAGTGATGTTCAGGTTTACCTTAGAGGTCACAGGGGGTCGGATCCTACAAATCCAGAACAGTTGTGTTCTCAGTCAGCTGCTGAGCGTGTGGTGAGACTTTCGCAACTAGTTACAATGCACTTCTATTCTAAGAGTCGAGAAAAATATAACTGCATTGTTTATTATTTGTCAGGCCTCATATGGTGCTTCCATGATGTCGGAGCATGGGCAAGACTATGATTGGATGAATCAGCCTATCGATCCTCAGATTGTGTATGCTAGTGGAGGCGGAAAACCTCATGGACGGTGAGTTTGCTATTATTAATTCGTCGATTTGATCTTTTTTAACATGATGTGTTGCGTGTTTAACTTCTTTCTATTTTTTTGTAGTTACCCCATGTTTGGTAGTGTTATCGACTCGACTCAGGTGAGGCCTGAAAGGTCTCGCCCATCGAGGTCGTCTAGCCGTGGTCCTCGCTCTAGTACCCAAGGAAACGCCGAGCTGATCCGGGTGCAGGAAGCTTTGAGGCGGCAGGAGGAGTATAACAAGCAACAACAAGAGTACTGGGCTGCTCAATTTGCACGACAGCAGGAGATGATGCAGGTAATTAGATCCTCGTGAGCCTCTACTATAATTGGAGCACATATTTTCTAATATATCCTCGTAACATAGCTTTCAATTTCTTTCAGCAAATAGCACTAGGACAACGTCCAGATTTTTCAGCGATGACTATGCCAACTCCTCCACCTATTCCGCAGTTTGTACCGACTCCACAATTTAGTTGGCCCACACCTGCACCTCAGGTTATATTACTTGACTTTTTCTTTTGACGTTGCATAACAAGAATTTAACTACTAACACATTTTTTTGAATGTTGTAGGTCCCTCCAGGAAACTTGCTAACTCCGGGAAATGAGGACTCTGAAGATGCAGTCGCTTCTTTTGTGGATGGTCTTCTAAACAGCGGAGGAGCTAGCGGATCAAATCAACCCCATCCATTTGATCAACCTCCTCCATTTGAGTAGCTTGTCTCCTTGTGTTTTTCTCGTACTATGGTCTTGTGAACTTGTGGTATTGTGAACGAACTTGTGCTATTGTGAACTTGTGAACATGTGAACTTGTGAACTTGTGCTTTAATTTGTGGACGGATGAACATTTTGTGAATTTAATTGTGTGTTTCATGTGAAACGATGAATTATGGATATTTGTGGTATTTTATGTGATTCTGGATGAATTATTGGAAACTGGATATTGATTGAATTTGTGTGATTGTTTGTAAAATAAAAAGCAGGCAAATTCTGTTTCTCTGTTTTTTAATTACTTCCGACGGCCCCTTATTTCCGACGGGGCCGTCGGAAATAAGCTGTGACGGCGTCAGGCGCCGGCGGCCGGCCGTCTGCGGGGCCCACCTCACTTTATTTCCGACGGTCCCACGCCGGCCGTCGGAAATAAACTTATTTCCGACGGCCCCGTCGGAAACGCGAATACTTCCGACTGGGTATCCCTTACGGCGTTACTTCCGACGGGACCTGCCTTAAGCCGTCGGAAGTAACTACTTCCGACGGTTTAGTGCTTATTTCCGACGGTTTAGGCCGTCGGAAACTGAACGTTTTTCTGTAGTGATAACCGAACAAGTCTCATGTAACTCACGCCTCCGGCACCTCTTGATACCGCTCATCGAGGTGTTACTACTGCCCCTGCGTGCACTGGAGCAACATTCACATTCTCCAGCATCCCCATCTTGTTACAGGCTTACGGGGCGATGTGCTAACGCCTGCGCCAGGCAAGCAAGAACTAAGAAGCAGTAAAGAGAAGAATGTAAATTAGCAGAGCAGACATGTTGAGTGCGACAGCTCTCATATCCAAGCCGAAGCCGCCGTATGACTTTACGTGCAATGGCTTGCAATAGCAGTAGTGACAACTGACTACACAAGATCTGCGTCCCACATTGGCCACATGCGGCCGGAGGAGCTCGAGATTTGGGTCAAGCCGTGCCGTCGCCGGCGACGCGCAACGCTAGAGACGACCAACCACAGATAAGCAGCGCCACGGAAGTTTCGAACGAGAATGAAACAACAGTGAGTAAATGTGGCCCCAGCGCGCGCCTGAACCACCCCGTATAATTGATCGCTCGTACGAGACAAGGCGACAGAAGACGGTATAAATACCCGTACTGCAGTTCCGCAATAGATCTGGCAGCATCTTTTTTAAGTATTAATTGGTTTTGGCCTTTAAGAAAAAGCCAGCAGCCAATAATACATATGTCCAACCCGTGAGATCTTAGACCCAGTTTGACAAATCACCCTAGTACGTGTTATTTTTTACCAATATGTCGATCGTAGCATGGTTAGATCTACATAAGAGTCTCACATAATCTTAAAATATGGTGTATATATAAGACTAACAACTTTTGATTAAAATCTAACTTTTGCTCTCTCCTTCATTAAAGCTAGCTTATAATTTAACTAGCTGAATGCCCGTGCGTTGCAAAGGTAATATATAATACCAGTATATTACGATAACTTATATACAAAATGTGTGTTATATTGTTATGAGAAAATGTTTCATAATCAATTTGTGATCCTAGCCATATATAAATTTGGTTATTTTAATCTAGTTATTTTACCACTACATTGCAACCATCAGTATCATGCAGACTTCGATATATGCCACGATTTGTATGGTCTCATCATTGGAGAGCACGTTCCACACATGCCGGAAAAATTCTCTCGTACATCATTAGTCATCAGACACGCACCACCATATGCTCTTGCTTAAACAAAAAGGTAAGTGTGTATGTGTTTGCGAAGAGAATTAAAGGCAGGCCGACACAAAAGCTACCCTGACGGTGGCGAGGATGACGAACTGGTCACTATTGTCGATCCTCCTCTGTGTCACCTCCGGCGCCAAGATGACGCCACAATCCTCGATATAGTAGTCATCGAACGCACGCGACATGACGAGTACCGATGACTCTTGGTTGGGCTGCCAAACGAAGTGCACCCCGGACTCATCAGCGAGGTAGTACCCCTGGCCGTTGCACCATCGGATGCGCTATTCCACTACATACATCATGTTCGAGGACACTCATACAACGTTAGCAACGTCCATCGTCCCAGCGCACAAGAATTCATGTCCGGTCAGTAGCGACTTACGTGGCAGGTTGGGCTTCAGGTGGACGATGAGCTGGACGGCATGATGGCGTCGTCGTCGGATGCGGTGTCCAGAACAACCCGAGAGTCATCGACGTTGGCGACAACCATGAGGCCCCCCTTCTTAACGATGGACAACGCGGTGCAGCTGCTCTGGACCGCGTCCAAGCGACGGCTTCGCGGGAGCTTGTCGTACACAGCAGCGCATGCGACCACGTAAGACTGCTTTTAGAGGTCGAACTGACAGTCGCCAAGCTTCTTCTCGTCATCGATGAGCGACGACAACGCGAGTGCCTCCTGCTCATGGAGTTTGTTCGGGGTTTGAAGTAGGAAACATGGATTCATGCTTGGCGTTGGTTTATGAAAATGACTCACAAGTCTGATCCATGGAAAAAAATATTACGAAGAAAAATGTCACACATGCAAAAAAGGGAATTTAAGTATAATGCATTATTCAAACAAAAGAAATAGCATGCAAACTCTTCTTTAAATAATATTACCTCCATCCAAAAATATAATTCAAGAATCTCGGTGATACTTATCTACTACTACGCATTGTGCAATGGTAGCAAGTGAGCTTAGAGAGAGATGTAGTAGATGTGTTTCCTGTCATAGATGTAGACATAAACACATATAGGTGGGTGCCCGTCCGTTGCAACAGAAACATTTAATATCATGATAACTTATGAACAAATGTGTGTTATACTGTTATGTAAAAATGTTTCGTAATTAATTTGTGATCCTAGCCATACATAAATTTTGTTATTTCAATCTAACTATTTCATCACTACATTGCAACCAACAGTACCGTGCAGACTTCTATACATGATAGCTGAATGCCCGTGCGTTGCAACGGGAATATATAATACCAGTATACTACGATAACTTATATACAAAATATGTGTTATACCGTTATGAGAAAATGTTTCATAATCAATTTGTGATTCTGGCCATACATAAATTTTGTTATTTATAATTTATCTGTTTCATCACTACATTGCAACCATCAGTATCATGCAGATTTCGATATATGTCTCAATTTGCATGGTCTCATTATTGGAGAGCACGTTTCACACATACCGGAAGAAATTCCCTCGTACATCGTTAGTCATCGGACATGTACCACCATACGCTTTTGCTTAAACAAAAAGGTAAGTGTGTGTTTGCTAGACTAATGGTCAAACATCGTATAACCATAAAGTTAGAATACTATATTAATATATTAAATAAATTAATCCAATAGACATAGATTAACCCAATTAACATAGGATAAATAAATATCTAATTATAAAAGTATGAAACATGATATAATCAATGTTGTTACTGTGTAGTAAATATTCATACGAGACTAACACAACTGGAACGGTTCAATTTGGAATTAAAATGGGGAAGTTACGAATTTCCAAAGTTTCTATGTATTTGATATAGGATTAATTAGAAAATCAATTTTATTGTTGTTTTCATGACAAAACAGAGGTATTATGTGATAAAAATAATATTATAGAATTATAGGAATTGGAATGAACTCATTTGGATTTAATATAAAATTTTCATGAATTAAATGGGTTTCTGCAATTATTTTTAAACTAAAAATCAATTTCTAAATTCCTTTTCCCTATTTTCTTTATTTCCTGGACTGCGTCCCAGATTCCAGAAAGATCAGGGGCTAAGCTATAAATGTTTTTCTAGACTCATTAAACATACAGAGTGGACGGCGGGTTAAACACAAAAGACGTCTTAGTTGAAGTTGTACACAATTCAACATGAGTCATGTTGGCTAGAGGGTGGAAGGCTAGGTATTCTACTCAAATAGATCCAAGGTTCGATTCTTGAGTAGCCATGGTTTAATTTTTTTTTTTGCACGCGAAACGGAGGAGGGCAGAACGGCAGAACAGCAGACTACTATTGCTTACTTAATAGATAGTAGAGATTGTTGCTGGAGCTGCCCCCAAACAGACGAAAAGCTACTCACCACACTCATCGAGTGTACGTAGTTCTATCACTATTGTTTGTTTTTGACATGAAGCTGATTTATATTCGACACTAGTAGCTTACATATATAGGCGGGCAAATGATACCAAGGGAAGTCATCTTCGCTCAGCAAATTCAAAACAAAAAAAATCTTTCTTTCCTGAAAAAAACAAAAAATCTTTTTACCACCATAATATCAGCATCCGATATATTTGGTATCCCATTAGTTTCTCATGTGGTTTCATGTTCTCTAAAAATAATAAGGATCTCATTTACATTTACTCTCAAAAAAATACATAACCTACGCTGAAGGAAACGGTGGCGCCTAAGAGGTGGTGAACTAGGCCATAATTAAATTCCTAGAGCAAAACATATGCAAATAAACAATCTAGAATATGCAAGCTAGGTTTTGTCTAAGTGTTGCTATCTCTACTGCAAAGCCTAAGTTTCAATCCCAAATAATCTAACTAGAAAGATAAGATTGAAACTAAAATACTTAATATAAATACGGAAGGTAAAGAACAAGTTAGAGATGCAAACTCTCGTGGATGACGTCGGTATTTTTACCGAGTTATCCGAAACCACGAAAGGTTCCGACTAATCCTCGTTGGTGTCCCTACATAAAGGGTAGCCCATGCGAGGGCCAAGCAACTCGGTCGAGTAACTCCGTAGAGAGACTCGGACCTTCTCCACATGCAAGTGGTGCTCCGCTTCTGGCTCCTCTCGGACGCTCCCTGCCGTCTCCACTATCGAGCTTCCGACCGAAACGCCATGGGCCCTCCAGTACACGGTGGCGGTCATGACACAAACACAGTTGTCACGGTCTCGCAATACTCTCGTCACACTCGGTCCAATTACAACGACTCATGCAAGACCCAAGAGGTTGTGTGGTTTTTCATGGTTGAAATAATTTTCTTTAGCACCCATATGCATTTGGCCCTTTTTCCTTTATTGGCTTGCTTATTGGCCTTGATTGCTATCACTTTTCCATTCTTTTCTTCTTGATCAAATATGGTGTACCAGCCTTTTTATCCACCTTGTTGATGTAGGTGTTGGAGATTTTGCTTGATGGCTTTTGCTTGAGCTTTTGTTTTTGCTTATCCCTAGTCTTTGCCTTGCATTGGTAAGACTTGTGGTCTTTCTTGTGGCATAATCTACAAATCATGGTTTCTTCCTTCACAGGCTTGTTCACTCCCGTAGTGGTGTTATCCTGAGGAGGTTGGATTTGTTTGGCTTTGCCTTTCTTGTCATATAAGTGCTTGCCAAGGCGAACCACTTCTTGCCTTAATTGTTCATTCTTTTTTGCAACCTCATTCGAACATGTTTCTACAACAATATTCTCAATAAGAGCTTGGTTGCAGGGGTTAGAATCATCAATTAAAACAAAGCAAGAAGTAGAAGCATCTTTATTAATAATTTCTGGTGTTTCAGCTAAAGATACTTCTGGGGTGCTACCAATGTTTTCTAGCTTAGTAGTTAGCTCATTATTGTGTATGCTAAGAATTTCCATTTTCTCTAGCAAATTTTCAATTGCTTCTTGAGAGTTAGCTAACTTAGCCTTAAGTTTTTCATTCTTTTTAATAAGGCCATCATCGGTAGCTGAGGATGGAGCATTAGATTCTAATTGCTTAATTTTAGTTGATAGCTCACAATTTAAATTTGCAAATGTTTCAAATTTTTCTAGCAAACATTTATAATCATCTTGAGAGCTAATCAACTTATTTTTCGAAGTTTTAAGTTAAGCCTTTTGTTTAGTCCATACATCCTAAAAAATTTAACAGCTTCAGCAAGCTGATCTAAGGAGGGCTTTCCCTCACCTTCATCATCATCACTATTGCTATCATCACTAGAGGATGGAGTAGTCATTTTACCTCTTGCCATAAGGTACTTGCGTGATGAGCGTAATGAGGATCGGTGGCTACGTGTCCTTGGAGGTTCATCTTCGATTGAAGAGTCATCCTATGTTTTCACACTTGTAAGAGCCTTGCCTTTGTTCCTTCCCTTTCTGGGTTCAACCATATTTGGACAGGTGTCCATGAAGTGGCCCTTCTGTAACACCCTGAATTTAGGGGTATAAAATTTCTTCTCTAATATCTACCAAATTAAGGTGTTACCTCTTGTTTCTCTCCCTCTAGATTTCTTTTCTCTCTTTTTATTTGAATTATGTCAATTAGGTGATGGATTAACTATTTATGTATTATATCAAAACCAAAGTGAGTCATCAAATGTTGCATAATGCTGAGCCTAAATTATTCTTTTGTTTGATGCACATGTGTGAAATTGTTTGAATTTGAAATTGGTTTGAATTTGATTTGAAATCCATAAGGAAAATAAAACGAAAAGCCTTTAGAAATTTGGAGAAAAAGGAAATTTAGCCCAGTTCGGCCCAATCTAGCCCAGCCAGGCCCTTGTGCGCCCTTGTTGCCCGTGCGCGCCCTTGTCGCCTGACAGGTGGGTCCCACCTGTCAGCGACGGCCCGCATCTGCACTCTCTCCCTCTGCTGCCTGGTGGAGCCAAATTGTTGGCACCGGTTTCCTCGCGCGCGCCCATTCTCTCTCGCTACTCGGTGGGTCTGCCCTGTCAGCGCAAACCGCCTGTTCACGAGTCCCCTCTCGCTAGCCTGTGGACCCCACCTGTCAGCCTCCTCCCTTTCCCTAACCTCCCGCCTGCGTGCTCCACCGTGGACGCACCCACGTCGCACTTTTCATGGCCACTCCCCCATGCGCCCGACCTCTTTCTGGAGCCCGCACCCACTCGCTCACTCCCCTCCCTCAGTTGCGCCCCCAGCAGACCCCCTCGCACCTCTCTCTTGCACCGCGCGCACCTAGGGAGCTCCGCCACCATCCACCATGGCCCCGTGCTCGTTCTGCGTCGCCATCGAGCCCTCGCCGTGTCAGTTGCCTCGGTGAGCTTTGCCTCATCACCAGCAACCTGGGACACCCCTCGATTCGCTCCCTTCCCCTATATTCCTCTCGGTCCACGCTCACCGGCCATTTCTCCGCACCGTAGCAGCTTCGCCGCCGTCGACCTGAGACCTGTTGTGCCTTGGTCGTCGTTCGAGGGTCCCTGAGCCTTCTCTTGAGGTAACCAACCTTACCCTGTCCCTATTTCCCCTTGTCTGCCTTTGTTTGTGCGCGATTGCTCGCCGGAGTAGAGTTGTGCCGCCGCCAAGCCACCTCACCGTGGATCACCACCCTCTAGCGCCCTTATGCCGGTGTTGTGCCCATGGTCATATTTGCCACAGTTCCCCAAATCTCCCTGAGCCATTCCCGGCGCCCCGAGGGCCCCAGTGCGCCTAGGCCCTTGTCTCCAGCGGATCTCCACCGTGGGCGAGAGCGGCGCCACCATTAGCGATCAGGGAGCCCTACTCGTGCTCACCGTTGGATCTCAGGTGTTCACATGAGATCGAGAGGCCCAGGTTTAATTAGATCAAGGCTAATCCCAACCATCCGCTCGGGATCTGGTCGCTCGGATTCGTCCCTCTCCCGCACCCCTGCCATCAGGCCCGGCCTATCAGCCCCGCTGACCTCAGGCACCTGCCTTCCCTGCCCCACCTGTCAGCCACGCTCACTCGCCCATGCCCGCACGCTTGCCCGCCGATCTAATCTCGACTGTTGGTCCGAGATCTAACGGCCGAGGGAACCTGATACTCGTTCGCGTGAATATTTTGATAAGAAACACCTCGGGTTCCGAGAATCAACCCGCCGTCCCTTAGTTTCATGCGTAGGCCCCTGTAATTTTACAAAAGACCCCTGACCTTTTCGTTTATCATAGAAATAGACCTAGTTTTGTATTTTGAATTCCAAAACTTGTTTATTTCATATTTTCTGCATATGAACTCCAAATTGAGTGATTCAAATTGCAAAACGTTCATAAGATTATTCTCTACCTATTTAAATTATAACCTTTTGTTGTCTACATGTACAAATTTTATGCCTAGACTATAGGTTAGTGTAAGTGGTGGCTTATTTATTAATAAGAAAATAAAAGGAGAACCATAATGGTAATTAGATGATTGACTTTGTGAGGTTAATAGTATATAATATATGAATCCATCCCTGGTATAATTTTAGTAATTCATTAAGATAAACGAAGTTAAGCTATGTGGTCCTTGAGATAAGTGATACTTAGAGAACCACAAACCTCTAGGTGTATTAGTCCACCCTAGATCTTAGACTTCGCTTTTGAGTCGGTTACTTTCTTTTGAATTCGTGATTCACTCGATTGTACATGTTTGGTGTATTGTTTCTTAGTCATTATTCAAATGTGTTGAATGCATGATCGCTTTGCCTAGATAATGAGCAGCCCGTGGTTCTTGAGTGTGTTGCTGAAGATCTTCCTGAGCAACAACCTAGTGAAGGCAAGTGTCCTCTGACCTATTATTTTCTACTTACTTTATAATTCACTGCCCTGCATTACTTAATTGAAACCTAAGGATTGACTAGTCTGTATTTATCTTGTCCTTGATTACCTTTTGTGTTATTATGGTTAGCTTGATGTTATTGCTCTACTTTAATCAACGAACATGATGCAAATATTTATGATACGATGAGGTTATCCTGTTTATGATGATGTTCTTATGGCACTTTAGGGGACTCAGGCTGTTTTCCTGAGTACCTCTCCGTAAGGACCTGTTCGTTGAGTGACCACCCGGGGTAACAGTGCAACCATGAGGGTGGAATGAGATGCCCTTAGCTAAATAATTAGATGAACCTAGGGGTGTAGTTAGCTTTGCCGAAGGTTCATCAATGGGGGCCGGAGCATAGTGCTCACTCTACTAAGGGTGGGTGCCGAGGTTCATTCGATTTGGTTTTGTTAGTCACCCACCTTAGGAAGGAGTACTGTGTTTGTACGACTGGCGAAACCTAACAAGAAGATATGCAGTAGGGGAGTCTTTGTAAAGGCTACATAGTGTATCCCTAGCCATTCACCTCGGTAGTGAAGTGTCACACCCGGGTTTTAGAGGTCCAAAACCTGGGCGCGAAATAATCACTAGGTGTGCTAGGACCAAGTCTCACACATATGATGAATAGTGGTACCAAAATGAATGTTACATCCTTACTATATAATAGGAGTTCTGTACAAAATAAATAAATAATTACATCATACGGAGACAATGATCTAGCAACCCAAAGTTGACTGGGAGACGACGGCCAAGACCTCTCACGAACTCATCACAACATCCTCCATGCGCCTCATCCTGCAGTTCCTATTCTTGACCTGTGGGGGGTGTGAGACAGCAAGAGTCAGCTCACATACGTTCATTGCTCAACATGTTGTGGGGAATAATGTGCATGAACTCGCCAAAGGTGGGAGCTCACGTGAAGTATAAGGCTTACCAAAGAGGATGGTTGAAGTTGAGCATTGCTTTTAAAGTTGGTCAAAATTTTATTAGCAATTACTAAGTATAAGTAAATACCAACCCAATTAAGTAGTAGAACAAAAGTGATGACAACACCTGCGAAGCAATGCATTTGACAAATTGAATTTAGTTCCATAAATTAATCATGTGTGTCTGAGCTGCTCATGACCATGAGCACAGCTAGTATACAAGTTTTACACTCTGCAGAGGTTGTGCGTCTTTACCCACAAGTCATGTTATCCATCTGCCAAGGGATTGCGACATCCCATACACCTCTACCGAGGAAGCCAGGCAGGGTAACACTACGAGGCCTTTACAAAGTTCCACTAGCTTCAAAAAACCCGCTACAGTTTCTAGGAAGCTCCAATGCAGGGACCCCTCGCCTGACCGCCACCGCAGTAAAATCTACCCAAGTGCCACCCTACACTGACCACTCCTCTATTGCCCTTGCCCCTTTCGGGTAAGGTAGTCCTCCACTAGCTTTCCTAATTAGTCAGCCAAGGGTGTCCCATTCCACCCTTGTGATAGCACTGTTTTCCCGGGTGGTTCTCCATGTTCCAATTAACATAATGATCTTATCATGAACAATAAATAACAACTAATAATAAAAGTATAACCATGAATAGTGTATATCTCTATACCCAAAACCACATAAAGCAATAGTAGGTACTACCCAAAAATTTAGTGGTAAACAAGGTATAATGATAATCAAACTAGGGTAACCTATTGGGTCCCATCAAAATTAACCTATGCAGATCATTATGATTAATAGGAACATGAGTGGGTAAAAAGAAGTAATCAAGGGCACAACTTGTGTGGGACTTGAGATTCTAGGTACCAGGATGATTCTTCAGATTCTCTGTGACCTCGCGCTAGTCGTAGCAATACAAACAAACAGTGTATAGGCAAATTAACATCACGTTAAACATAAGTACAAACTGAATAATAATGATCTACACGTTGCAACGATATCGTGGGTTCAAGAATCACTAGATTTGGAGTTGCGTTTATAAAGTTATGACTTTTCGAAGGTTTATGTGATTAAATAGAAAAATTATGTTCTATGGTGATTATTATAAATCATTTGAGAAAGACATTCCTAAGAAACCATTAATCTAATTTTAACCAAAGTTATAACTTGATTAGAGAACATATTTTAGGCAAATTATAACTAGGGACTGAAAACATTACTTTAATTTTGATTAGAGAAGTTAATCCAATGAACATAAGCTAAACAAATTAATTATTTAAAAACATGTTATATGATAAAATAAGGTTACCACAGTGTAGATAATTTTATTACGAAGCTAATGCAACTTGAACGGATTGAAACAGACTTAAAATGTGTAAGTTATGGATTTTCAAAGTTCTAGGAATTATTTTTATACCAAAAACCAATTTACAGGGTTTTATTCATTTATTATGAATTAAAATGGACCACGTGTATTATTTATGACAAGGTCAGGGTCTATTTCGCATAAAACAGGACCTATTTGTAATGGTTTTTAAACAGCATAGGACGATGGGTTGGTTTCAAAATTCCATAGGGTCTCTTATGCAAATGACACACAGTGAAGGGGTATCAGCAGAATTGCACCGTTGGATCGCCATTCGACAGCTCAGATTAGATCTAAATCGAGCAGCTAATAGAGCCATCGATCCCGCGATCTGCTCCAGAATCTGTCCGATCTAGATCGAACGAATGACACTGGCCCCCGACCCAATGCCGACCCGACACAAATCTCGGCCATTGGCGCGAGGATCAACGACACACACATTACTCGAAGCGGTACGTACCCACGTCCGTCGGATCGTGATCCTACGGTCACGGACCATCTTCCACCGCTCGAGCATCAGACCGCGGTGCAGACCCATTCACGACGCCGCGGTGCTCTGGCGACCACTGAATCCATGCCACCGATGCACAAATTCCCACTCCAATGGGCTCTACACGTATTGGAGACACAGGTGAGTTTCGAAGAGGGCTTCCTACCCGGATTGATGAAGCGCAGAAGCATGACCATGGCCGGAGGCGGATCTGTGGTGGAGTTCACCTGCGATGAGTAATTGACGCACCACCGGGGGTTCCACCCATTGATTTGATGCTAGGGATATCTCCCCCATGTCAGAACGAATCACCCAAGCCATACACCGCAGACACAAGCGCGGTTTAAATGAATCAAAGCGTGGTGGCATCCATTTTTCTCTCTCCTCCCCATTTATTCCTTGCTCGGTTCCGCTTTCTCTCTGGATGGCGACCGATGGCTCAGTGCATAGGTCACAGGGGGCAGGGTGGGGTTTTGATTTTATACTCACACATGGATGAAGTCCGAGTGTGGATCTAGGAGCTGAACTCCACCATACCAGGGAGTTTGTTGTACGCGCGATGCTCGGGAGTTAGGTGATGACAATGGGGCCCCATGCGTCAGTGACCGAGCGTGGGTGGCTGAGAGATGGGCCCCACCTGGCGGTGGTAGTGTGTGTGGTTGGGCTGGCGCGAGTGGAGTTGCGAAAGTGGGTCGTGCGTGAGAATTTGGCCTAGCCGGTTTAGCCAGGTTCCACCTTTCTTCCTTTTTCTTTTATTCATTCCCTTTCTATTTTACTTTCTATTTGAATCAGATTTTAAATGGAGTTTAAATTTTCAAGCTGGGAGTGCACAATCAAGAAAAAATCAGCATGTAAATGCAAGGTTTATTTATTATTTTATACTAATCATTTACTCATTAATGTTCTAGAAGGTATAGTCATAAAAGGAATAATTTAGCTAGTCTAATCAAATTAAACTTCCCTTATGCTTCTTTTCCTTGTTATTTATTTACGGGAGGAATAAATGGTTTCATAAATATTTTCTTTCTCATTTTCTTTTTTATGTTTTTATTTAAAATTGGAGGTCAAGTTTACGTTTTGCATAAAATGCATCATCACAAAATCAACAAGACATCAACCTTTCATTATCTATTTACTGATCACTTAACTAATTTAGTACTCTTAGTTGATTCTGAGGAGGAAGGGTCCTAATGAATTCCAAATGTTTCAAAAATTCTAGAGGCACTATTAGAGATATGTTTATTTCTTTATTTTATTATTATTATTATTATTATTATTATCCTTCTACCAATTTTGCGCTTTACAAATCCTACCATCCTTAACAGAAATCGCGTCCTCGAGATTTGTAAGAAAAGGGATGCAGAAGGATTGGTTTGTAATTCAGCTTTCAGTTTCTAATTGGTTTCAAAAATCATTTTTTTAAACGCATGGTTATATATATATGTACAGCCATCCAATGTGTAAAAAATGTCTTTAAAGCATGGATAGGCTTGGGTAGGACATAGTAGGGTAAGGAAGGACTACATCATGCATAGCGGATCTTGATTCCTTTGGAAGTATGGCTTGACTCTTATTATTCCTCAACGAGTTTGATCTCCATCTTCTCGAGTCTTGATGTCTTTATCCGGGTTAGGGATAAGAGGTTAGGATAGATCTGTAGGTAGCAGATGGGTAGAGGGTTTAGTAGGTAGCTATATGCTATTAGTTATGTAACCTGTTATGTTGGTCAAGTTGTTGGGTATGGCCGAGTTGATTTAAGTCGCCAATTTACTCTTAAGTGAATTAGGAGTATGGCCTTATCTTTTGTACCTGGATTAAGAATCACCCACTAGGTTAAATCATATTAGATTAGATATGTTCTAGATTAGATTGGATATGACTAGATTAGACTAGTTTAAGTTAGATGGATCTACCAGGGTAGAATATATATTATTAGGATATGTTAGAATCTTTTGAGATAGTATGGATCATATGATGTAGGTAGGTTTGAATCTCTGATAGGTTAAAACAGCGGGGTTATCCAACTATCGGATGGTTAAGGTAGTTGCATAAGGCTGAGTTGGTCTGTCGTTCTTAATTTAGTGCAGAGTGAACTAAGTTAAAACATGTTCTATAGGATTAGAGTCTAATCTATTTCATCAATATTATCTAACATGTTTAGTATGTCACTTTAGATTAGATCAAATTAACCATATTAGTTTGGATCACATTAGATTGCATTAATTTAGATGGGATCTAGATTGGATTGGTATGACTATCTTAGATAGATAGGATCTAGTTAGTTTTGGATTAGATCATGGTTGTTACACTATAATGAGATAAGCAAAGTGGTTGGGATAAGTAAGCTTATTAGGACGAGATGACTCTTTGAGAACAAGATAGAATCTTTTGAGATTAGTTAGATCTATTGGCATAAGATGAAAATCTTTTCGAGATGAGATGAATCTATTAAGAGAGTATATTTTAAGATAAGATAGATCATATGAAGGTAGATATATTTTAATGGAGGATGTTCTTAGTTGATCTAGTTATATTATGATTTTTTATGCCTTTATGTATATGCAGATGCAATTGTGGACATTACTCCACAACTCATCATACTCAATCAAAGATCCAAATCAGACAAATATCATAAGAACAAGCATTCAAGCATATAGCTACTTATAAAAATAGTTTTGTTTTGGTTCCTAAGATTAGGTCCCTATTCCTAAAGGTCACTTTATGTACAGGATTTCAAAGTGTGAAATCTACATTTGTATTTAGAAAAGAAAAGATAAGAGTAATCAGAGTAAAGCAGAAATAGATGAGAAAAGATTAAGAAAAGTTTAGAAAGGATCAGAGTAGCAAAGGTAAGTAAATAATGGTTGTCCAGTACTATCTAGGTTTCATCCTACAGTCAACATTCCTCTGATACCACTTCTGTCACACCCGGGTTTTAGGGTCCAAAACCCAGGCGCGAAATATTCACCAGGTGTACTAGGACCAACTCTCACACATATGATGAATAGTGGTACCGAAACAAATGTCACATCTTTACTAATAATAGGAGTTCTGTTCAAAATAAACAAATAATTCCATCATATGGAGACAACGATCCAGCAACCCAAAGTTTACTAGGAGACGATGGCCTAGACCTCTCACAAACTCATCACAGCATCCTCCATGCGTCTCATCCTGCGGTACCTATTCTTGACCTGTGGGGGGTGTGAGACAGCAAGAGTGAGCTCACATACGTTCATTGCTCAACAATTTGTGGGGAATAATGTGCATGAACTCGCCAAAGGTGGGAGCTCACGTGAAGTGTAAGGCTCACCAAAGAGGATGGTTGAAGCTGAGCATTGCTTTTAAAGTTGTTCAAAATTTTATTAGCAATTACTAAGTATAAGTAAATACCAACCCAATTAAGTAGAACAAAAGTGATAACAACACCTGCGATGCAATGCATATGACAAATTGAATTTAGTTCCATAAATTAATCATGTGAGTGTCCGAGCTGCTCATGACCGTGAGCACGGCTAGTATACCAGTTTTACACTCTGCAGAGGTTACACATCTTTACCCACAAGTCATGTTACCCATTTGCCAAGGGACCGCGACTTCCCATACACCTCTATCGAGGAGGCGAGGTAGGCTAACACTATGAGACCTTTACAAAGTTCCACTAGCTTCAGAAAACCCGCTACAGTTTCTAGGAAGCTCCAATGTAGGGACCCCTCGCCTGACCACCATCGCAGCAAAATCAACCCAAGGGCCTCCCTACACTGACCACTCCCCTACTGCCCTTGCCCCTTTCGGGTAAGGTAGTCCTCCACTAGCTTTCCTAATTAGTCAGCCACGGGCGTCCCATTCCACCCTTGTGGTAGCATTGTTTTCTCGAGTGGTTCTCCATGTTCCAATTAACATAATGATCTTATCATGAATAGTAAATAACAACTGATAATAAAAGTATAATCATGAATAATGTATAGCTCTATACCCAAAACCACATAAAGCAATAGCAGGTACTAGTACTACCCAAAAATTCAGTGGTAAACAAGGTATAAAGATAATCAAACTAGGGTAACCTATTGGGTACCATCAAAATTAACCTATGCAGGTCATTATGATTAATAGGAACATGAGTGGGTAAAAAGAAGTGATCAAGGGCATAACTTACCTGTGACTTGAGATTCCATGTATCAGGATGATTCTTCAGATTCTCGTGACCTCGTGCTAGTCGTAGCAATACAAACAAACAGTGTATAGGCAAAATTAACATCACATCAAACATAAGTACAAACTGAATAATAATGATCTACGCATTGCTACGAGATTGTGGGTTCAAGAATCACTAGATTTGGAGTTGCGGTTATAAAGTTATGACTTTTCGAAGGTTTATGTGATTAAATAGAAAAACTATGTTCTATGGTGATTATTATAAATCATTTGAGAAAGACATTCCTAAGAAACAATTAATTTAATTTTAACCAAAGTTATAACTTTATTAGAAAACATATTTTAGTCAAATTATAACTAGGGACTGAAAACATTACTTCAATTTTGATTAGAGAAGTTAATCCAATGAACATAGGGTAACAAAATTAATTATTTAAAAACATATTACATGATAAAATAAGGTTACCATAGTGGAGATAATTTTATTACGAAGCTAATGCAACTTGAACGGATTGAAACGGACTTAAAATGAGTAAGTTATGGATTTTCAAAGTTCGAGGAATTATTTTTATACCAAAAACCAATTTCCAGGGTTTTATTCATTTATTATGAATTAAAATGGACTGCATGTATTATTTATAACAAGGTCAGGGTCTATTTCGCATAAAATAGGACCTATCTGTAATGGTTTTTAAACGACATAGGACAGCGGGTTGGTTTCAAAATTCCATAGGGTCTCTTATGCAAATGACGCACGGTGAAGGGGTATATGCAGAATTGCACCGCTGGATCACAATTTGATAGCTCATATTAGATCTAAACCGAGCAGCTAACAGAGACATTGATCCCACGATCTGTGGTGGATATTTGATCTGCTCCAGAATCCGTCTGATCCAGATCTGATGAATGACACTGGCCCCGACCCAATGCTGACCCGACACCAATCTCGGCCATTGGCGTGAGGATCAACGGCAAACGCATTACTCAAAGTGGTACGTACCCATGTCTGCCGGATCATGATCCTACCGTCACGGACCATCTTCCACCACCCGAGCATCAGACCGTGGCACAGACCCATTCACGGTGGTGCGGTGCTCCGGCGACCACCGAATCCATGCCACCGATGCAGGAATTCCCACTCCAACAGGCTCTACACGTATCGGAAACACATGTGAGTTTCGAAGAGGGCTTCCTACCCGGATTGATGAAGCAAAGAAGCATGACCACGACCGGAGGCGGATCTATGGTGCAGTTTGCCTCCGATGAGTAATCAATGCACCACCGAGGGTTCCACCCATTGATTCGATGCCAGGGATATCTGAAAGGGAAATGTGCCCTTGGGCCATTTCTAAGTATTTTGGTGATTGAGTGCCAACACAAGTGCTTTTGTGCTAATCTATGCAAAGTGGTGGACAAAGTGCAAATCATGTCAAAAGGTATGTTTCTAGACTTAGTACATTGTTTTATGGACTAATGTGTTGTGTCTAAGTGCTGGAAATAGGAAAAACTGAATTGGAAATGAGATGGCTATGATCAGCCGAAGTCAGCTCGGTCTGGGTGCACCGGACTGTCCAGTGGTGCACCGGACAGTGTCCGGTGCGCCAGGCTAGCTCTGGCGAACAGGCTGCTCTCGGGACTTCGACGGCGGTGTACGGCTATAATTCACCGGTCTGTTCGGTGATGCACCGGACTGTCCGGTGAGCCGTTCAGAGGCGAACTTGTTGCTCTCGGGAAACCATCAACGGCGTACGGCTAAAATTCACCGGTCTGTCCGATGGTGCACTGGACTGTCCGGTGAGCCAACGGTCAGCCGGGGCAACGGTCGGCCGAGGATTCCGCGCGTGATGCGTGGCCAAGCCAACGGTCACATTGGTGCACCGGACTGTCCGGTGTGCACCGGACAGTGTCCGGTGCGCCAACGGCTCTCAGACTCCAACGGTCGGCTTCGCCAAATAAGGAAGGAGATATGCACCGGACAGTGTCCGGTGGTGCACCGGACTGTCCGGTGCGCCAGTCGACAGAAGGCAAGATCTGCCTTCCAGGAATGTTCTCAACGGCTCCTAGCTGCCTTGGGGCTATAAAAGGGACCCCTAGGCGCATGGAGGAGAACACCAAGCATTCTTACAACATTCCTAAGCACCAAGACCTCGATTCCGCACATTTGTTTCTTTGTGATAGCATATAGAGCTCTAGTGGAGTTGTGAACTCATTGGGTTGCGTTGCGAGCTCTTGTTGCGACTTGTATGCGTATTGACACTCTGATTTTTGTGTCTTGTGTGCGTTGCTAATCCCTCCCTTGCTCCGTGCTTCTTTGTGAACTTCAAGTGTAAGGGCGAGAGGCTCCAAGTTGTGGAGATTCCTCGCAAACGGGATTAAGAAAAGCAAGCAAAACACCGTGGTATTCAAGTGGGTCTTTGGACCGCTTGAGAGGGGTTGATTGCAACCCTCGTCCGTTGGGACGCCACAACGTGGAGTAGGCAAGCGTTGGTCTTGGCCGAACCACGGGATAACCACCGTGCCATCTCTGTGATTGATATCTTTGTGGTTATTGTGTTTTGTCAAGACTCCTCTCTAGCCACTTGGAAATTATTGTGCTAACACTTAACCAAGTTTTGTGGCTTAAGTTTCAAGTTTCACAGGATCACCTATTCACCCCCCCTCTAGGTGCTCTCAATTGGTATCAGAGCCGTTCTCTTCACAAAGGGACTAACCGCCCGAAGAGATGGATCCTAAGGGGAAGGGTATCGTGATCAACGATAAAGAGAAGGAATCTTTTGTCAACGAGCCGAAGGATGACAAGCCTACCGACTCGGGCTCGGGCCATAGACGGAAAGATGGGAAGAAGAAGAAGACAAGGCGCATCAAGGAGATTGTCTACTACGACGACAGCGACGAGTCATCTTCTTCCCAAAAGGATAACGACGACAATGACTACGAGAGAAAGAAACCGGTTAATTTGAACTTTTCTTTTGACTACTCTCGTATTCCGCAAAGTACAAATACTCATTTGCTCTCCATTCCACTTGGCAAACCTCCTCTCTTTGATGAAGAGGACTACGGATTTTGGAGCCACAAAATGCGTAGTCACCTGTTCTCTCTCCATCCGAGCATTTGGGAGATTGTGGAAAGTGGAATGAAATTTGATAGCTCGGATAGTCCTACGTTTATCAATGAACAGATTCATAGAAATGCACAAGCTACTACTGTGTTGTTAGCCTCTCTGTGCAGGGACGAATATCATAAGGTGAGCGGCTTGGACAATGCCAAGCAAATCTGGGACACCCTCAAGATCTCTCATGAGGGGAATGATGTCACCTTGCTCACCAAGATGGAGTTGATAGAGGGAGAGCTTGGAAGATTCGCGATGATAAGGGGCGAGGAGCCAACCCAAACATACAACCGGCTCAAGTCCCTTATCAACAAAATAAGGAGCTACGGAAGCACGCGATGGACGGACCACGACGTCGTCCGCCTAATGCTAAGGTCATTTACCGTTCTTGATCCACATTTGGCGAATAATATTCGTGAGAATCCCAGGTACACCAAAATGTCGCCCGAAGAAGTTCTTGGAAAATTCGTAAGCGGGCAAATGATGATCAAGGAGGCGAGGTACGTGGACGACGCGTTGAACGGTCCAATCCATGAGCCTCAACCCATTGCTCTCAAGGCAACAAGGAGCAAGGAGGCGTTACCTAGCAAGGTGGCGCAAGTTGAGGCGGCAGGGCTCAATGATGAAGAGATGGCCCTCATCATCAAGCGCTTCAAGACGACGCTTAAGGGTCGCAAGGGACAGCCAAGCAAGACCAAGATAAAGGGGAAGCGCTCATGCTTCAAATGTGGTAAGCTTGGTCATTTTATTGCTAACTGTCCCGATAATGAAAGTGACCAGGAAAAAGGAAACAAGAGGGAGAAGAAAAAGAACTACAAGAAGGCCAAGGGCGAAGCACATATCGGGAAGGAGTGGGATTCGGATTGCTCCTCCTCCGACTCCGAAAATGAAGGACTCACCGCCACCGCCTTCAACAAGTCTTCCCTCTTCCCCAACGAGCGTCACACATGCCTCATGGCAAAGGAGAAGAAGGTATGTACTCGAGACAGTACTACTTATGATTCCTCTAGTGATAATGATTCTAGTGACGACGATGAAATAGACTATTCTAGTTTATTTAAAGGATTAGATATAACTAAAATTGGCAAAATTAATGAGTTAATTGATGCCTTGAATGACAAAAATAGGTTACTAGCAAAGCAAGAGGATTTGTTATATGAAGAACATGATAAATTTGTAGAAGCACAAAAATCTCGTGCTTTAGAAGTTAAAAGAAATGAAATGCTTTCTTATGAACTATCTACTTGTCATGAAACCATTGCTACTTTAAAAAGTGTTAATGATGATTTAAATGCTAAACTAGAAGTAGCTAGTAAATCTAACTCTTGTGTAGAGCATGTTACTATTTGTAAGAGATGTAAAGATTTCAATGTTGATGCTTGTAGTGATCACTTAGTTTCAATTTCCAAATTGAATGATGAATTGGCTAGTCTTAATGCTCAACTTAAAACTAGCAAAAATGATTTTGATAAACTAAAATTTGCAAGGGATGCCTACACTAGTGGTAGACACCCCTCTATTAAGGATGGTCTTGGCTTCAAGAGGGAAGCCAAGAACTTGACAAGCCATAAGGCTCCCATCTCCGCCAAGGAGAAAGGGAAAGCCCCTATGGCTAGTAGTGTGCAAAAGAACCATGCTTTTATGTACCATGATAGGAGACAATCTAGAAATGCTTATAGGAATTATAATGCTTATGATGCTTTTGATTCTCATGCCATGTTTGCTTCTAGTTCTTCCTATGTGCATGATAGAAATGTTGGTAGGAGAAATGTTGTTCATAATATGCCCAGGAGAAATATTGTTAATGTTCCTAGGAAAGTTAATGAACCATCTACAATATATCATGCTTGCAATGCTTCTTTTGCCATTTATAGAAAGAATAAGAAAGTGATTGCTAGGAAGTTAGGGGCAAGATGCAAGGGTGACAAAACTTGCATTTGGGTCCCTAAGACTATTGTAACTAACTGTCAGCGTTCCGAGACCGGGGGGTCCCTGAGCCGACGAGTGAATGTCGCCGCGTGCCCCAGCCCAGATGGGTCGAGCGCGAGGGCGAGCGTGAAGGGGGGAGAGCGAGGCAGCCGGAGACCGGCGTGAGAGAGGTGGGAATCCCGCGGCCTTCGTGTTCGTCCCATGCCCAGGTCGGGTGCGCTTGCAGTAGGGGGTTACAAGCGTCCACGCGGGAGAGGGAGCGAGCGGCCTCCAGCGAGCGCCTGTCTCGTCCTCGTCCCCACGCGGCCAACCTTCTCTAAGTGGGCCCTGGTCCTTCCTTTTATAGGCATAAGGAGAGGATCTAGGTGTACAATGGGGGGTATAGCAGAGTGCTACGTGTCTAGCGGAGGAGAGCTAGCGCCCTAAGTACATGCCGTTGTGGCAGCCGGAGAGATCTTGGCACCCAGCTGGTGTGATGTCGTGGCCGTCGGAGGAGCGATGGAGCCTGGCGGAGGGACAGCTGTCGGAGCGGTTGAGTCCTTGCTGACGTCCTCTTGCTTCCGTAAGGGGGCTGAGAGCCGCCGTCGTCACAGAGTATGCGGGGCGCCATCATTGCCTATCTGGCGGAGCGAGCCAGATGGGACGCCGGTCTTGTTCCCTGCGGCCCGAGTCAGCTCGGGGTAGGGTGATGATGGCGCCTCCTGTTGACGCGGCTGGTCTGCGCCCTAGGTTGGGCGATGTGGAAGCTCCTCCGAAGCCGAGGTCGAGTCTGTCTTCCGTGGCCGAGGTCGAGTCCGAGCCCCCGGGTCGGGCGAGGCGGAGACCGTCGGCTGAGGCCAGGGCGTAGTCCGAGCCCTGGGTCGGGCGAAGCGGGGTTCGTCGTCTTCTGGGATTTAGCCCGTGTCCGAGCCCTAGGTCGGGCGGAGCGGAGTTCGCCGTCTTCCGGGACTTAGCCCGTGTCCGAGCCCTGGGTCGGGCGGAGCGGAGTTCGCCGTCTTCCGGGTCTTAGCCCGTGTCCGAGCCCTAGGTCGGGCAGAGCGGAGTTCGCCATCTTCCGGGTCTTAGCCCGTGTCCGAGCCCTGGGTCGGGCGGAGCGGAGTTCACCGTCTTCCGGGACTTAGCCCGTGTCCGAGCCCTGGGTCGGGCGGAGCGGAGTTCGCCGTCTTCCGGGTCTTAGCGCGTGTCCGAGCCCTGGGTCGGGCGGAGCGGAGTTCGCCGTCTTCCGGGACTTAGCCCGTGTCCGAGCCCTGGGTCGGGCGGACCGGAGTTTCCTATGGAGCCTTCGGCCAGGCCAGACTGCCTGTCAGTCTCACTCTGTCAAGTGGCACCGCAGCCGGAGTGGCGCAAGCGGCGCTGTCCTTCTGTCAGGCCGGTCAGTGGAGCGGCGAAGTGACGGCGGTCACTTCGGCTCTGCCGGCTGGGGGGGCATGCGTCAGGATAAAGGTGTCAGGCCACCTTTGCATTAAATGCTCCTGCGGTTTGGTCAGTCGGTGCGGCGATTTGGTCAGGGTTGCTTCTCAGCGAAGACAGGGCCTCGGGCAAGCCGAAAATATGTTTGCCGCTGGAGGGGGGCCTCGGGCGAGACAGAAATCCTCCGGGGTCGGCTGCCCTTGTCCGAGGCTAGGCTCGGGCGAGGCGTGATCGAGTCCCTCGAATGGACTGATCCCTGACTTAATCGCACCCATCAGGCCTTTGCAGCTTTATGCTGATGGGGGTTACCAGCTGAGAATTAGGAGCCTTGAGGGTACCCCTAATTATGGTCCCCGACAGTAGCCCCCGAGCCTCGAAGGGAGTGTTAGCACTCGCTTGGAGGCTTTCGTCGCACTTTTTTGCAAGGGGACCAGCCTTTCTCGGTTGCGTTTTGTTCCGGTGGGTGCGCGCGAGCGCACCCGCCGAGTGTAGTCCCCGAGGCCTCGGAGGAGTGGTTTCACTCCTTCGAGGTCTTAATGCCTCGCGTAACGCTTCGGCTGGTCTGGTCGTTCCCTCATGCGAGCTGGTCGTAGCCTGGGTGTACGATCGGGTCCCAAGTTCTCGGGCTGGTATGTTGACGCTGTCAACGGTTCGGCCGGAGCCGGGTTTGCAAGAGCAGCCCCCGAGCCTCTGCACAGGGCGAGAGGGCGATCAGGGACAGACTCGGCTTTTTTACATACGCCCCTGCGTCGCCTTTCCGCAAGGAGGGGGGGGAAAGCGCCATGTTGCCCTCGATGGGCGTCGAACATAGTGTCTCCGGTGAGCTGCAAGCGGGTGATCCGAGTGGACGTCCGTGCCCTGTTCGTTAGGGGTCGGCTAGGGGCCCAGAGGCACGCCCAAAAGTACCTGCGGGTGATCTACCGGACCCGGTCCCCTGGCGACGGGGTCTGAGGGCTCGATGCCTCCCTCTGACGGGATTCCGTTACAAGATCGTTCCCGCCGGTCTCGGAAATGTCCTAGGGTACCTCGGGAGCGCAGCCCGAGCCTTGGTTATGTATTGAACGTACCCATGGTCATCCCTCGCTCGGCGTCTGAGGCGGCTGTGAACCCTTTGGGGGCCAGCCTTCGAACCCCTAATCAGTAGTGGGCGCGGAGCCCGAGTAGCCTGAGGCGGTCGTTGAACCCTTCCGAGGGGCCGGCCTTCGAACCTCTGACCAGTAGTGGGTGTAGGGCCCACGTGATCTGAGGCGGCTATCGAACCCTTCTGAGGGGCCAGCCTTCGAACCTCTGATCAGTAGGGAGACTCAGGGCCTGGTTCCTTCACGGGGAAGGATCCTTTTCGGGGTATCCCCCTTTCCCGGTCCCTGTTGCAAGAGAGAGAAAGAGGAAAAAAGGAAAAGGATACGAAATCGAACGACGCGGCGTACCTCTTTTGACGCGGTCATTATGGCGAAGGCGAAGCGTCGCTCGCTTCTCCTGCCAAAGACGCCGCCTGTCCCGCCGCGGAGTTAATGCGACGGGGCGAGTGGTTGGAGGAGCGACCGTTGCGCGTGCGCGAGCCGTTCGAGGGATGGAGCACGGGCGCGCTGTCTTCACGCCGTGCGAGAGGGTTCTCTCGCTGCCCCCGGACGGGACGTGAGCTTGGCTGACGACGTGGCCGCTGCTCCTACCCGCCTGCCACCACCATTACTGCCGGCCCATTTTTGGCCGCATTGACCGTCGCGCCAGGCTGGCGCTGCTGGGTCGTGCGCTGGGTCGCCTCGAGTCATGGTATTGGTTCCGCAGTCGAGGAGGCGCGGTAGTGGCGCAAGTGGCGGTGCAGTTGCATGCACGAAGCATTCGGCGCGCCGGTTGCATGACGCGTGGGCCTGGGCCTCCATGCTGGGCGTGTTGGGAGTCGGCGAAGTGCGCCCACTTGGCGTGGTTGCATGCCGCCTGCACGGCTGCCCGCCCTTTCGCCCGTTGGTCTGGGCAAAAGTGGAGAGTCGCTTGTAACCGCTGGGTGGTTGTACGCACCGCGCATGGCGGTTTGGCTTCTTCTGCTCTGAGCCGGCTTGCATGATGTGTGGGACCCAGCCCCCGCGCCGCAGGGGAGGACCTTGGAGTGTGTTGGAGAAGACTCAGCCCGTGACGGCTAAGGACGCAAGTAGGGAGAGCCGCCTTTAAAAGGAGGGTGACCCCCTTGGGAGGCGACCATGTCTTCGCGCTCCCTTATGCATCGTGTCTTTCCACCTTCCAAGCCCCCGGATGGGGGATATCCGCAGTCTTTCTGCCTCGTCGTTGGAAGAACGCAACTCTGCGGGAGTTGGTACCTTTCAGCCATCGTTCGGTTTCAAGGATTTTCATCATGCAGCCCGGCTGCACCCCTCCGCCGGCGGTCACCCAAGATGGCGACCTCTAGTTTGATGGTGGGGGAAAGCGAGCCGGGCTGCGGCCTCTGCCCCTCCCTCAGCCTCAAGGATTTTCATCACCAGGGCTGGGGAGGGGAGTGAGCCGAGTTGGGGTCGGCCCCTGCGTGGGCGGTGGCCCACTCCTTCCCTCAGTGATCGGAGGGAAAGGGCGATCGTCGTCCGTGGCGCCGGCATCTGCGGCGTGCCTGGCTCTCGGACGCGAGTGGCTTCGGAGCCGCTCCCGGCGCCGGCGTCTGCCACGGTAGCTGGAAGATGTTCTTCCGCCGACCGAGATAGCCAGGGCCACCCACGGACCGACCTCCAACTCTACGGCCTTCTGCCCGTCCTTGCCTCACGAGTTTGGGCATGGGCGGGGGCCTCTTGGTAGCAGCATCCGCCCTGAGGTCAGCGCTGCCGCTGTTCGGCCCCCCGGAGCAGAAGTCGTCGTCGTCGCTGCTGGAGCGGGCGACGGCGCGCCATTCGTCGGTCTTCTATTGCTCCGCAGCCGCCCCCATTGAGTGGGGTTGTTCGTACCTACGGAGGTGGAACCGGAGTTCCGTTTGTAATGGCACTTTGAATGCCAGTGTTTTTGTTCGTTGTGGCTGTCGGGGCCTGAACATGTATGTAATTTTGGCACGGAGACGTGTTTTTTCCTCCTTTTCGAGCACTAAGACTCGCCTGTTGGTTGTCTGAACCGCTTCACCAAGCGTGAGTCGCCCCGTGTAAAGGTGACGAGTGAGGTATCTGTATCCCGGAGGCGTAGGAGTCCCTCGGCTCGGTCGGCCTTAGCTGCTTAGGGGTCCCTCGGCTCGGTCAGCCTTGGCTGCTTACATGTACTCCGTCGTTTTCAGGATCCACTTTTGAAGTAGTCAAACAGCCCGAAAGACCTTCTGGCAGAAGAGATCTTTTTTCGAGGAAAATTTCGACGCAGAGGGGGTTCCCCCCCTTTTAGCCCCCGAGGGAGGGTCGGGCTTTGCCGAGGCGAGGCCGACCCTTCCTTGACGACTAAACTTTTGCTGGGCGCGAGGTATATGAACAACTTGAAAACATCTTAAGGGTATAAGCGACGTAGCTGTTGGATGTTTCAAGCGTTGCCGTAGACCTCGCCTTGACTGTTGGCCAGCTTGTACGTTCCGGGCTTCAAAACTTTGGTGATGACGAACGGCCCCTCCCAGGGGGGCGTGAGCTTGTGCCGCCTTCGGGCGTCTTGTCGCAGCTGAAGCACCAGGTCGCCCACCTGGAGGTCTCGGGACCGGACCCCTCGGGCGTGGTAGCGTCGCAGGGACTGCTGGTACCACGCCGAGTGTAGTAAGGCCTTGTCCCGAGCCTCCTCCAGCTGGTCCAGCGAGTCTTCTCGGCTTGCTTGGTTGCTTTGGTCGGTGTAGGCCCTCGTCCTCGAGGAACCATATTCTAAGTCTGTGGGCAAGATGGCCTCGGCCCCGTAGACTAGGAAGAACGACGTGAAGCCCGTGGCTCGGCTCGGCGTTGTCCTCAGACTCCAGACCACCGAGGGGAGTTCCTTCATCCATCGCTTGCCGAACTTGTTGAGGTCGTTGTAGATTCGAGGCTTGAGCCCTTGTAGAATCATGTCGTTGGCACGCTCTACTTGCCCATTTGACATGGGGTGAGCCACGGCGGCCCAGTCCACCCGGATGTGGTGGTCCTTGAAGAAGTCCAGGAACTTTCTGCCGGTGAACTGGGTGCCGTTGTCGGTGATGATGGAATTCGGGACCCCGAAGCGATGGATGATGTTGGTGAAGAACGCCACCGCCTGCTCGGACCTGATGCTGTTCAGGGGTCGGACCTCGATCCACTTGGAGAATTTGTCAATGGCGACCAGCAGGTGCGTGCAGCCCCCGGGTGCCTTCTGTAAGGGGCCAACGAGATCCAGACCCCACACAACAAAAGGCCAGGTGATGGGTATCGTCTGCAGAGCCTGAGCGGGCAGGTGGGTCTGCCTTGCGTAGAACTGACACCCTTCGCAGGTGCGGACAATTCTAGTGGCGTCGGCCACCGCCGTCGTCTAGTAGAAGCCTTGCCGGAAAGCATTCCCGACAAGGGCTCGAGGCGCTGCGTGATGGCCGCAAGCCCCCGAGTGTATCTCTCGCAGGAGTTCCTGACCTTCGGCGATGGAGATGCATCGCTGGAGGATGCCGGAGGGGCTGTGGTGGTAGAGCTCCTTCTCATCACCCAGCAAGACGAACGACTTGGCGCGCCGCGCCACCCGCCGAGCCTCAGCTCGGTCGAGGGGTAGCTCTCCTCGGTGGAGATATTGCAGGTACGTGGTCTGCCAGTTTTGATCAGGCGTGACCCCGCTTTGCTCCCCCTCGACGTGCAGCATCTCGCCCTCGGGGGCCGAGGGTACCTCGGGTTGAACCGAGGATACCTCGGGCCGAGCCAAGGGTGCCTCGGAATGATTCGAGGGTACCTCGGGCTGGGCCGAGGGTGCCTCGGGCTCGGGCGTGTCGTCGATCTTGACGGAGGGTTGATGCAGATCCCGGGAGAAGACGTCCGGGGGAACCGTCGTTCGCCCCGAGGCTATTTTAGCCAGCTCGTCCACAGTCTCGTTGTAGTGCCGACCGATGTGGTTGAGCTCGAGCCCGTAGAACTTGTCTTCTAGGCGCCGAACCTCATCGCAGTAGGCCTCCATCTTTGGGTCGCAGCAGTGGGAGTTCTTCATGACTTGGTCGATGACGAGCTGCGAGTCACCGCGAGCGTCGAGGCGCCGGACCCCTAGCTCGATGGCGATCCGCAACCTGTTGACCAGAGCTTCGTACTCAGCCACATTGTTGGATGCCGGGAAATGGAGGCGTAGCACGTAGCGTAGGTGCTTCCCGAGGGGCGAGATGAAGAGTAGGCCTGCGCCGGCTCCTGTCTTCATCAGTGACCCGTCGAAGAACATGGTCCAGAGCTCCGGTTGGATCGGAGTCGTCGGTAGCTGGGTGTCGACCCATTCAGCTACGAAGTCCGCCAAGACCTGGGACTTGATGGCCTTCCGAGGAGCGAACGAGATTGTCTCGCCCATGATTTCCACCGCCCACTTTGCAATCCTACCCGAGGCCTCTCGGCATTGGATGATCTCCCCCAGGGGGAAGGATGACACCACAGTTACCAGATGAGACTCGAAGTAGTGTCGCAGCTTCCGCCGCGTTAGGATCACCGCGTACAGCAGCTTCTGAACTTGTGGGTAGCAGATCTTGGTTTCGGACAGTACCTCGCTGACGAAGTAGACTGGCCTCTGAACGGGCAATGCATGCCCCTCTTCTTGCCTCTCGACCACAATCGCAGCGCTAACCATCTGAGTGGTCGAGGCGACGTAGACCAGGAGGGCTTCTCCGGCAGCTGGGGGCACCAAGATAGGCGCCTTTGTGAGGAGCGCCTTCAGGTTCCCGAGGGCTTCCTCGGCCTCAGGGGTCCAAGTGAAGCACTCGGCCTTCCTTAAGAGGCGGTACAGAGGTAGACCTCTTTCGCCGAGGTGTGAGATGAAACGGCTCAGAGCCGCGAGGCATCCCATGACCCTCTGTACGCCTTTCAAGTCCTTGATGGGCCCCATGCTGGTGATGGCTGCGATCTTCTCCGGGTTGGCATCGATGCCCCGCTCGGAGACGATGAATCCCAAGAGCATGCCTCGGGGTACCCCGAAAACACACTTTTCGGGATTGAGCTTGACGCCTTTCGCCTTGAGACATCGGAATGTCGCTTCAAGGTCGGAAAGGAGGTCAGAGGCTTTCCTCGTCTTAACTACGATGTCATCGACGTAGGCCTCGACCGTGCGGCCAATGTGTTCGCCGAACACATGGTTCATGCACCGTTGGTACGTCACGCCCGCATTCCTCAAGTCGAACGGCATGGTGACATAGCAGTACATGCCGAAGGGTGTGATGAAAGAAGTCGCGAGCTGGTCGGACTCTTTCATCCTGATTTCATGATACCCTGAGTAGGCATCGAGGAAAGACAGGGTTTCGCACCCAGCAGTGGAATCCACGATTTGGTCGATGCGAGGCAGAGGGTAGGGAACCTTCGGACATGCTTTGTTGAGACCAGTGTAGTCTACACACATCCGCCATTTCCCCTCTTTCTTTCTCACAAGCACAGGGTTGGCAAGCCATTCGGGATGGAATACCTCTTTGATGAACCCTGCCGCCATTAGCTTGTGGATCTCCTCGCCTATGGCTCTGCGCTTCTCCTTGTCGAATCGGCGCAGTGGCTGCTTGACGGGTCGGGCTCCGGCTCGGATGTCCAGCGAGTGCTCGGTGACATCCCTCGGTATGCCGGGCATGTCCGAGGGACTCCACGCGAAGACGTCGGCGTTCGCGCGGAGAAAGTCGACGAGCACTGCTTCCTATTTGGGATCGAGCCCGGAGCCGATCCGGATCTGCTTGGAGGCGTCGCCGCTGGGGTCGAGGGGGACGGACTTAACCGTCTCCGCTGGCTCAAAGTTGCCGGCATGACGCTTCACGTCTGGCACCTCCTTAGAGAGGCTCTCCAGGTCGGCGATGAGGGCCTCGGACTCGGCGAGGGCCTCGGCGTACTCCACGCACTCCACGTCGCATTCGAACGCGTGTTTGTACGTGGGGCCGACGGTGATAACCCCGTTGGGGCCCAACATCTTGAGCTTCAGGTAGGTGTAGTTGGGGACGGCCATGAACATCGCGTAGCATGGCCTCCCCAGTACCGTGTGGTAGGTTCCTCGGAACCCAACCACCTCGAACGTCAGGGTCTCCCTTCGGAAGTTGGAGGGTGTTCCAAAGCAGACGGGAAGGTCGAGCCGTCCGAGGGGCTGGACGCGCTTCCCGGGAATGATCCCATGGAAGGGCGCAGCGCCTGCCCGGATGGAGGACAGATCGACACGCAGGAGTCCGAGGGTGTCGGCGTAGATGATGTTGAGGCTGCTGCCTCCGTCCATGAGGACCTTGGTGAGCCTGACGTCGCCGATGACGGGGTCGACGACGAGCGGGTATTTCCCCGGGCTCAGAACATGGTCGGGGTGATCGTCTCGGTCGAAGGTGATGGGCTTGTCGGACCAGTCTAGATAGACTGGCGCCGCCACCTTCACCGAGCAGACCTCCCGGCGCTATTGCTTGCGGTGCCGAGCCGAGGCGTTCGCCGCTTGCCCACCATAGATCATGAAGCAGTCGCGGACCTCGGGGAACTCTCCTGCCTGGTGATCTTCCTTCTTGTCGTCGTCGCGGGCCTTGCCACCCTCCGCGGGTGGCTCGGCCCTGTGGAAGTGGCGCCGAAGCATGACGCACTCCTCAAGGGTGTGCTTGACGGGCCCCTGGTGATAGGGGCACGGCTCCTTGAGCATCTTGTCGAAGAGGTTGGCACCTCCGGGGGGCTTCCGAGGGTTCTTGTACTCGGCGGCGGCGACAAGGTCCGCGTCGGCGGCGTCGCGTTTCGCTTGCGACTTCTTCTTGCCCTTCTTCTTGGCGCCGCGCTGAGTTGACGCCTCGGGAGTATCTTCCGATGGGCGGCCCTTGGGCTGCTTGTCCTTTCGGAAGATAGCCTCGACCACCTCCTGGCCGGAGGCGAACTTGGTGGCGATGTCCATCAGCTCGCTCGCCCTGGTGGGGGTCTTGCGACCCAGCTTGCTCACCAGGTCGCGGCAGGTGGTGCCAGCGAGGAACGCGCCGATGACATCCGAGTCGGTGATGTTGGGCAGCTCGGTGCGCTGCTTCGAGAATCGCCGGATGTAGTCTCGGAGAGACTCTCCCGGCTACTGTCGGCAGCTTCGGAGGTCCCAGGAATTCCTGGGGCGCACGTATGTGCCCTGGAAATTGCTGGCGAAAGCTTGGACTAGGTCGTCCCAGTTGGAGATCTGCCCCGGAGGAAGGTGCTCCAACCAGGCACGAGAGGTGTCGGAGAGGAACAGGGGGAGGTTGCGGATGATGAGGTTGTCATCGTCCGTTCCACCCAGTTGGCAGGCCAGACGGTAGTCCGTGAGCCACAGTTCCGGTCTCGTCTCCCCCGAGTACTTTGTGATAGTAGTCGGGGGTCGAAACCGGGTCGGGAACGGCGCCCGTCTGATGGCTCGGCTGAAGGCTTGCGGACCGGGTGGTTCGGGCGAGGGACTCCGATCCTCCCTGCTGTCGTAGCGTCCCCCACGCCTGGGGTGGTAGCCTCGGCGCACCATCTCATCGAGGTGGGCCCGACGGTCACGGTGATGGTGCTCGTTGCCGAGGCGACCCAGGGCCGCAGGTGCGGTGTTGTGCGTGCGCCCGGTGTAGACCGAAGCTTCCCGCATGAATCGGGAAGTCGCGGCATGAGGTTCCGAGGGGTACCCCTGCCTTCGGGAGGCGGAGCTCTCGGCCCGTCGGACCGCGGCGCCTTCTAGGAGATTCTTGAGCTCTCCCTGGATTCGCCGCCCCTCGGTGGTTGATGGCTCCGGCATCGCGCGAAGAAGCATTGTTGCTGCCGCCAGGTTTATGCTGACCCCACTGGATGCGGGTGGTGGCCTGACCCTGACGTCATCGATGATGCGGTGCTGGAAGCCTTGGGGTAGATGACGTATTTCCCCGGCCGGAGGTTGGCCCGCCCATGCCTGCCCGACATCCCGACGGATTGGCTCAAGCGCTCCTGCTCCCTCGTCGAGCCTGGCCTGCACCCCGCAGATTTGCTCGAGCTGTGGGTCATGGCCCTCCGCCTGAACGGGGGCCACAGCTAGCTCCCGTGGGATGTCAACGCGAGGCACCGGCCTAGGGAGGTCACCTTCCTCCGGCATGCCGAGATGGTTGCCTTCGGAGGGACCCCCTAGATCGACGTGGAAGCATTCGCGACTTGGGCCGCAGTCCTCATCGCCGAGGCTATGGCTACCGTCGGAATAGTCGGAAAGGCAGTAGTCGCATGCGGTCATGAAGTCCCGCATGGCACTGGGGTTGCCAAGTCCAGAGAAATCCCAACAGATGCTGGGTTCGCCGTCTTCCTCGGACCCAGAGGGCCCGTAGGTCGAGACGTCCGTCAGCCGGTCCCAAGGTGACCGCATACGAAACCCCAGAGGGTTTGGACTTCCCTCTACGAGAGCACCCGCCAAAGCGGGGCCGCTAGGCGGGTCGAGGCTGAATCCGAAAGACGTGGGATGGGAATCGGTCGGTACCTTTTGGTCGACGGGCGGCGATGAGGTCACGTCGGGGACTGACTGCGCCGTCGTCTCAGGTACGAGGGTGACGTCCAGCAAGCTTTTCGCGAGCATGCTGGCGTCGTCCGCTTGCTCGGGATTGGCGTGTCACGGGGAGACGGTGCTCGCCTTTGTCCTAAACGCAAGGTCGACGCCCGGTGCGCCCCCCGTTGGGGCGCTGGGGCCGTCGACTCGCTCGACATCCGACGAGGCGCTGTCTCCTGCTTGGCCTTGGTTGCCCCGCCTCCTCCTCCGTCGGTGGGGGAGAGGACGGGGTGAGCTCGAAGGTTGTTCTTCCACCATGCGGGGAAGACGTCGCTGATTCCGCCGCCGGCGGGCGGGTTGTCGGCCGCCACTGTCGTTGTCGCACGGCGGTGGAAGGAGTATCACGTCGTAGCTGCCGTCGAGGGACATGAACTCAAGACTCCCGAAACGGAGCACCGTCTCGGGTTGGAGAGGTTGCTGGAGACTGCCCATCTGGAGCTTGACGGGAAGCTGTTCGTCAACACGTAGCAGGCCCCTACCTGGCGTGCCAACTGTCGGCGTTCCGAGACCGGGGGGTCCCTGAGCCGACGAGTGAATGTCGCTGCGTGCCCCAGCCCAGATGGGTCGAGCGCGAGGGCGAGCGCGAAGGGGGGAGAGCGAGGCGGCCGGATACCAGCGTGAGAGAGGTGGGAATCCCGTGGCCTTCGTGTTCGTCCCGCGCCCAGGTCGGGTGCGCTTGCAGTAGGGGGTTACAAGCGTCCACGCGGGAGAGGGAGCGAGCGTCCTCCAGCGAGCACCTGTCTCGTCCTCGTCCCCGCGCAGCCAACCTTCTCTAAGAGTGCCCTAGTCCTTCCTTTTATAGGCGTAAGGAGAGGATCCAGGTGTATAATGGGGGGTATAGCAGAGTGCTACGTGTCTAGCGGAGGAGAGCTAGCGCCCTAAGTACATGCCGTTGTGGCAGCCAGAGAGATCTTGGCACCCAGCTGGTGTGATGTCGTGGCCGTCGGAGGAGCTATGGAGCCTGGTGGAGGGATAGCTGTCGGAGCGGTTGAGTCCTTGCTGACGTCCTCTTGCTTCCGTAAGGGGGCTGAGAGCCGCCGTCGTCACAGAGTATGCGGGGCGCCATCATTGCCTATCTGGCGGAGCGAGTCAGATGGGACGCCGGTCTTGTTCCCTGCGGCCCGAGTAAGCTCGGGGTAGGGTGATGATGGCGCCTCCTGTTGACGCGGCTGGTCTGCGCCCAAGGTTGGGCGATGTGGAAGCTCCTCCGAAGCCGAGGTCGAGTCTGTCTTCCGTGGCCGAGGTCGAGTCCGAGCCCCCGGGTCGGGCGAGGCGGAGACCGTCGGCTGAGGCCAGGGCGTAGTCCGAGCCCTGGGGTCGGGCGAAGCGGGGTTCGTCGTCTTCCGGGATTTAGCCCGTGTCCGAGCCGTAGGTCAGGCGGAGCGGAGTTCGCCGTCTTCCGGGACTTAGCCCGTGTCCGAGCCCTGGGTCGGGCGAAGCGGAGTTTGCCGTCTTCCGGGTCTTAGCCCGTGTCCGAGCCCTGGGTCGGGCGGAGCGGAGTTCACCGTCTTCCGGGTCTTAGCCCGTGTCCGAGCCCTAGGTCGGGCGGAGCGGAGTTCGCCGTCTTTCGGGACTTAGCCCGTGTCCGAGCCCTGGGTCGGGCTGAGCGGAGTTCGCCGTCTTCCGGGTCTTAGCCCGTGTCCGAGCCCTGGGTCGGGCGGAGCGGAGTTCGCTGTCTTCCGGGTCTTAGCCCGTGTCCGAGCCTTGGGTCGGGCGGAGCGGAGTTCGCCGTCTTCTGGGACTTAGCCCGTGTCCAAGCCCTGGGTCGAGCGGAGCGGAGTTTCCTATGGAGCCTTCGGCCGGGCCTGACTGCCTGTCAGTCTCACTGTGTCAAGTGGCACCGCAGCCGGAGTGGCGCAGGCGGCGCTGTCCTTCTGTCAGGTCGGTCAGTGGAGCGGCGAAGTGACGGCGGTCACTTCGGCTCTGCCGGCTGGGGGGCGCGCGTCAGGATAAAGGTGTCAGGCCACCTTTGCATTAAATGCTCCTGCGGTTTGGTCGGTCGATGCGGCGATTTGGTAAGGGTTGCTTCTCGGCGAAGACAGGGCCTCGGGCAAGCCGGAAATATGTTCGCCGCTGGAGGGGGGCCTCGGGCGAGACGGAAATCCTCTAGGGTCGGCTGCCCTTGTCCGAGGCTAGGCTCGGGCGAGGCGTGATCGAGTCCCTCGAATGGACTGATCCCTGACTTAATCGCACCCATCAGGCCTTTGCAGCTTTATGCTGATGGGGGTTACCAGCTGAGAATTAGGATCCTTGAGGGTACCCCTAATTATTGTCCCCGACACTAACCTTGTAGGACCCAACAAGAGTTGGGTACCTAAGACCCAAGCCTAAATTTGCCTTGCAGGTTTATGCATCCGGGGGCTCAAGCTGGATTATCGATAGCGGATGCACAAACCACATGACGGGAGAGAAGAGGATGTTCTCTTCCTACGTCAAGAACAAGGATCCCCAAGATTCAATAATATTCGGTGATGGGAACCAAGGCAAGGTAAAAGGGTTAGGTAAAATTGCTATTTCGTCCGAGCACTCTATATCCAATGTGTTTTTAGTTGAGTCTCTTGGATATAACTTGTTATCCGTTAGTCAATTATGCAATATGGGATATAATTGTCTATTCACAAATGTAGATGTGTCTGTCTTTAGAAGGTGTGATGGTTCACTAGCTTTTAAGGGTGTACTAGACGGCAAACTTTATTTGGTTGATTTTGCAAAAGAAGAGGCCGGTCTAGATGCATGCTTAGTGGCTACGACTTGCATGGGCTGGTTGTGGCATCGCCGCTTAGCACATGTGGGGATGAAGAACCTCCACAAGCTTCTAAAGGGAGAACACGTGATAGGTCTAACTAATGTACATTTCGAAAAAGATAGACCTTGTGCAGCTTGTCAAGCAGGGAAACAGGTGGGAGGCTCTCATCACACCAAAAATGTGATGACCACATCAAGACCCCTGGAGATGCTTCATATGGACCTCTTCAGACCCGTCGCCTATCTGAGTATAGGAGGAAGATAAATCTGAAACCCAAGGGACCCTCAAGCGCTTCCTCAGGAGAGCTCAAAATGAGTTTGAGCTCAAAGTGAAGAAGATAAGGAGCGACAACGGGTCCGAATTCAAGAATCTTCAAGTGGAGGAGTTCCTTGAGGAGGAGGGGATCAAGCACGAGTTCTCCGCTCCCTACACACCTCAGCAAAATGGTGTGGTAGAGAGGAAGAACAGGACGCTCATCGATATGGCGAGGACTATGCTTGGAGAGTTCAAGACCCCCGAGCGTTTTTGGTCGGAAGCCATGAACACGGCTTGCCACGCCATCAACAGGGTCTATCTTCACCGCCTCCTCAAGAAGACTTCATATGAGCTGCTAACTGGTAACAAACCCAATGTGTCTTATTTTCGTGTATTTGGGAGCAAGTGTTATATTCTTGTGAAGAAAGGTAGAACTTCTAAATTTGCTCCCAAAGGTGTAGAAGGGTTTTTATTAGGTTATGACTCAAATACAAAGGCGTATAGGGTCTTCAACAAATCATTGGGTTTGGTTGAAGTCTCTAGCGATGTTGTATTTGATGAGACTAATGGCTCTCCAAGAGAGCAAGTTGTTGATCTTGATGATGTAGATGAAGAAGATGTTCCAACGGCCGCAATGCGCACCATGGCGATTGGCGATGTGCGACCACAGGAACAATTGGAGCAAGATCAACCATCTTCCTCAACTACCGTGCATCCCCCAACTCAAGACGATGAATAGGTTCATCATGAGGAGGCGCGTGATCAAGGGGGAGCACAGGATGTTCATGTTGAAGAGGAAGAAGCACCTCAGGCACTTCCAACCCAAGTTCGAGCGACGATTCAAAGGGATCATCTCGTCGACCAAATATTGGGTGATATTAGCAAGGGAGTAACTACTCGTTCGAGATTAGTTAATTTTTGTGAGCATTACTCTTTTGTCTCTTCTATTGAGCCTTTCAGGGTAGAAGAGGCCTTGCTAGATCCGGACTGGGTGTTGGCCATGCAGGAGGAACTCAACAATTTCAAGCGCAATGAAGTTTGGACACTGGTGCCTCGTCCCAAGCAAAATGTTGTGGGAACCAAATGGGTATTTTGCAACAAACAGGACGAGCACGGGGTGGTGACGAGGAACAAGGCTCGACTTGTGGCAAAAGGTTATGCCCAAGTCGCAGGTTTGGACTTTGAGGAGACGTTCGCTCCTGTGGCTAGGCTAGAATCAATTCGTATTTTGCTAGCATATGCCGCTCACCATTCTTTCAGGTTGTACCAAATGGATGTGAAGAGCGCTTTCCTCAACGGGCCGATCAAAGAGGAGGTGTACGTGGAGCAACCCCTGGCTTCGAGGATGAACGGTACCCCGACCACGTGTGTAAGCTCTCTAAGGCGCTCTATGGACTTAAGCAAGCCCCAAAAGCATGGTATGAAAGCCTTAGAGACTTTTTAATTGCCAATGCTTTCAAGGTTGGGAAAGCCAATCCAACTCTTTTCACTAAGACTTGCGATGGTGATCTTTTTGTGTGCCAAATTTATGTCGATGACATAATATTTGGTTCTACTAAACAAAAGTCTTGTGAAGAGTTTAGCAGGGTGATGATGCAGAAATTCGAGATGTCGATGATGGGCGAGGTGAACTACTTCCTTGGGTTCCAAGTGAAGCAACTCAAGGACGGCACTTTCATTTCCCAAACAAAGTACACGCAAGACTTGCTAAAGCGGTTTGGGATGAAGGACGCCAAGCCCGCAAAGACTCCGATGGGAACCGACGGACACACCGACCTCAACAAAGGAGGTAAGTCCGTTGATCAAAAGGCATACCGGTCTATGATAGGGTCTTTACTTTATTTGTGTGCTAGTAGACCGGATATTATGCTTAGCGTATGCATGTGTGCTAGATTTCAATCCGATCCTAAGGAGTGTCACTTAGTGGCTGTAAAGCGAATTCTACGATATTTAGTCGCTACGCCTTGCTTCGGGATCTAGTATCCAAAGGGGTCTAACTTTGACTTAATTGGATATTCAGATTCCGACTATGCTGGATGTAAGGTCGATAGGAAGAGTACATCGGGGACGTGCCAATTCTTAGGAAGGTCCCTAGTGTCGTGGAACTCTAAGAAACAAACTTCCGTTGCCCTATCCACCGCTGAGGCCGAGTACGTTGCCACAGGACAGTGTTGCGCACAACTACTTTGGATGAGGCAAACCCTCCGGGACTTTGGCTACAATCTGAGCAAAGTCCCACTCCTATGTGACAATGAGAGTGCTATCCGAATAGCGGAAAATCCTGTTGAGCACAGCTGCACAAAGCACATTGACTTCCGGCATCACTTTTTGAGAGACCACCAGCAAAAGGGAGATATCGAAGTGTTTCATGTTAGCACCGAGAACCAGCTAGCCGATATCTTCACTAAGCCTTTAGATGAAAAGACCTTTTGCAGGCTGCTTAGTGAGCTAAATGTCCTAGATTCGCGGAACTTGGGTTGATTTATAGCATACATGTGTTTATGCCTTTGATCATGTTCCTTCTGCAATTGTTGCTTATGTATGGTGCTCAAGTTGTACAAACACTCCCTGGACCTTACAAGTCCTTTTTGCAAGTGATGCACATATTTAGGGGGAGCTGTGCTACAACTTGACCCTTTGAGACTAACCGTGTGCTTGAGTTTGCTTGTTTTAATCTCAAAGGAGATTTGAAAGGGAAAAGGTGGACTTGGACCATGAAAGACTTCCACTGCACTCCGATGAGAGGGTAACCTATTCCAAGTTCATCTCATGTCCTCTTATTGCCTTTGTACTCTTATTTGAAGATCTTGGTGAGGCAATGGGGTTAAAGGGCCAAGATTGATCCCGTTTTGGTGCTTGATGCCAAAGGGGGAGAAAATAACGGCCAAAGCAATAGATGGATCAGCTACCACTTGAGAAATTTTGAAAATAGTAGATTAGAGCTTTTGGTTTGTCAAAACTCTTTTATTGTCTCTTTTGTCAAAAGTTGGCCCCTTGTGGGGAGAAGTGTTGATTATGGGAAAGAGGGGGAGTTCTTGAGATCCTTGATCAAATTCCTTTGGAATACCTCTCTTTATGTCTCTACAAGTGGATTTGACTTAGAAATAGGAATTTGAGTTTGATTTGCAAAAACAAACCAAGTGGTGGCAAAGTATGATCCATATATGCCAAAATTGAAACAAAACAATATTGAGTGTTCATTTGCTTTGATTTTGCACTTGTTCTAGTTGCTTTATGTTGTGTTGGCATAAATCACCAAAAAGGGGGAGATTGAAAGGGAAATGTGCCCTTGGGCCATTTCTAAGTATTTTGGTGATTGAGTGCCAACACAAGTGCTTTTGTGCTAATCTATGCAAAGTGGTGGACAAAGTGCAAATCATGTCAAAAGGTATGTTTCTAGACTTAGTACATTGTTTTATGGACTAATGTGTTGTGTCTAAGTGCTGGAAACAGGAAAAACTGAATTGGAAATGAGATGGCTATGATCAGCCGAAGTCAGCTTGGTCTAGGTGCACCGGACTGTCCGGTGGTGCACCGGACAGTGTCCGGTGGAGCACCGGACAGTGTCTGGTGCGCCAGGCTGGCTCTCGCGAACAGGCTGCTCTCGGGACTTCGACGGCGGTGTACGGCTATAATTCACTGGCCTGTCCGGTGAGCCGTTCACAGGCGAACTTGTCGCTCTCGGGAAACCATCAACGGCGTACGGCTAAAATTCACCGGTCTGTCCGGTGGTGCACCGGACTGTCCGGTGAGCCAACGGTCAGCCGGGGCAACGGTCGGCCGAGGATTCCGCGCGTGACGCGTGGCCAAGCCAACGGTCACATTGGTGCACCGGACTGTCCGGTGTGCACCGGACAGTGTCCGGTGCGCCAACGGCTCTCAGACTCCAACGGTCGGCTTCGCCAAATAAGGAAGGAGATCTGCACCGGACAGTGTCCGGTGGTGCACCGGACAGTCCGGTGTGCTAGTCGACAGAAGGCAAGATCTGCCTTCCAGGAATGTTCTCAACGGCTCCTAGCTGCCTTGGGGCTATAAAAGGGACCCCTAGGCGCATGGAGGAGAACACCAAGCATTCTTACAACATTCCTAAGCACCAAGACCTCGATTCCGCGCATTTGTTTCTTTGTGATAGCATATAGAGCTCTAGTGGAGTTGTGAACTCATTGGGTTGCGTTGCGAGCTCTTGTTGCGACTTGTGTGCGTATTGACACTCTGATTTTTGTGTCTTGTGTGCGTTGCTAATCCCTCCCTTGCTCCATGCTTCTTTGTGAACTTCAAGTGTAAGGGCGAGAGGCTCCGAGTTGTGGAGATTCCTCGCAAACGGGATTAAGAAAAGCAAGCAAAACACCATGGTATTCAAGTGGGTCTTTGGACCGCTTGAGAGGGGTTGATTGCAACCCTCGTCCGTTGGGACGCCACAACGTGGAGTAGGCAAGCGTTGGTCTTGGCCGAACCACGGGATAACCACCGTGCCATCTCTGTGATTGATATCTTTGTGGTTATTGTGTTTTGTCAAGACTCCTCTCTAGCCACTTGGCAATTATTGTGCTAACACTTAACCAAGTTTTGTTGCTTAAGTTTCAAGTTTTATAGGATCACCTATTCACCCCCCCTCTAGGTGCTCTCAATATCTTCCCCATGTCAAAACAAATCACCCAAGCCATACACCGCAGACACAGGCACGGTGTAAATGAATCAAAGTGCAATGGCATCCATTTTTCTCTCTCCTCCCCATTTCCCCTTTGCTCGGCTTCGCTTTCTCTCTAGATGGCGCCCGATGGCTCGGTGCATAGGTAACAGCGGGGCAGGGTGGGGTTTCGATTTTGTACTAACACATGGATGAAGTCCGAGCATGGATCGAGGAGCTGAACTCCACCATACCAGGGAGTTTGTTGTACACGTGATGCTCGGGAGTTAGGTGATGACAATGGGGCCCCATGAGTCAGTGACCGAGCGTGGGAGGCGGAGAGATAGGCCCCACCTAGCGGTGGTAGTGTGTGTGGTTGGGCTGGCGTGAGTGGAGTTGCGAAAGTGGGCCGTGCGTGAGAATTGGGCCCTGCCGGTTTAGCCAGGTTCCACCTTTCTTTTTTTTTCTTTTATTCATTCCCTTCCTATTTTACTTTCTATTTGAATTAGATTTTAAATAGAGTTTAAATTTTCAAGTTGGGAGTGCACAATCAAGAAAAGTCAGCATGTAAATGCAAGGTTTATTTATTATTTTATACTAATCATTTATTCATTAATGTTCTAGAAGGTATAGTCATAAAAGGAATAATTTAGCTAGTCTAATGAAATTAAACTTCCCTTATGCTTCTTTTCCTTGTTATTTATTTATGGGAGGAATAAATGGTTTCATAAACATTTTCTTTCTTATTTTCTATTTTATGTTTTTATTTGAAATTGGAGGTCAAGTTTACGTTTTCCATAAAATGCATCATCACAAAATCAACAAGAGATCAACCTTTCATTATCTATTTACTGATCACTTAACTAATTTAGTACTCTTAGTTGATTCTGAGGAGGAAGGGTCCTAATTGAAAGGGAAATGTGCCCTTGGGCAATTTCTATTATGTATTGGTGATTAAGTGCCCAACACATTTAATTAAGTTCTTATGTGCTAAATGAAGAGAAAAGTGCAAATAAAGACTTGAGGTATATTTCTAGACTTAGTACATTGTTTTGAGTACTAACATATTTTGTCTAAGTGCTAGAAACAGGAAAAGAAAGAATTGCAAAAGACTTGGCTGTGTGCAGCCAAAGTCCAGCTCGGCCTGGCACACCGGACTGTCTGGTGGTGCACCGGACAGTGTCCGGTGCGCCAGGCTGGTTTCCGGTGAACAGCCCACTCTCGGGAAAGTTTGGCGGCATACGACTATAATTCACCGGACTGTCCGGTGAGCCAACGGTCGCCAGCGCAACGGTCGGCCGTGCAATCCACGGGCGACGTGTGGCCCGCTCCAACGGTCGACAGGGGCACCGGACTGTCCGGTGTGCACCAGACAGTGTCCGGTGCGCCAACTAGCCCGGTGTCACACACGGTTCCAGGCGGTAGAACCGAGCACATACCATATGTGTGCCAGGATCCATTTCCACACATATGTTGACGTCACAAGTGTAATATATCAAAAGACAATGCAATAAAGGCGTAAAGAGAGAATATAATACTTTATTACATCATCTGAAACATTGTATCTTTAACAAGTATCACATCAAAGTAAAGTGGAAATAAATAACCGGGGCAATCTCCCACAGGAAGATGACCAGCGTATCGTCAGACTTAGAATTCATCATCGTTGATAAAATCTCCATCAAAGTCTCCAGCATCACCCTCTGATCAAAATATTAGCAAGGGTGAGCTCACTTATGGTCGGGGCTCAGCAAGTGGGGGAAAAATTAATGCAGGTATAATAAGGTGAGGCTAAGGTTGAGCAGTAAGCATTTTAATTGGTCAACATTTTATTAACAACACCTGTCTTACTAATAAGTGTGAATCCCAAATATCCCAATTTAACAAAGGAATGTGCATATAACAAAAACACTTAAGTGAAACCACTTAAGCAAATTATTGGCAGATCATCGGATCTCAATTTAATTCCATCTTCAAGTTCAATTATCATGTGAGGAGTCCAGGTCGCTCATAACCGGGAGCACAACTGATATATCAGTTTTACACTCTGTAGTGGTGGTACAACTTTACCCACAAGCCATGTATCCCATCTAGCCCGTGTTGATCGGACCCTTAAACACTGCCGAGGTGAATGGCTAGGGATCCATTATGAGTCTTTCACAAAATACACTTAATACGAAGCAACCTGCTAAGGTTTCTAAAGACGATGGTGGTGGCCCCCTGGGTGAGGTACCTTAGCCAAGAATACGTCCCCATGTTAACGTGGGCTGCCAGCACCTACCGCTCCCCCTCTGGCCCATATTTTAGGTAAGGTTGCTAGGCACTAAGCATATAAAGCTAATTACCAAAGCTAGAGCCATGATAGCACTCGTGGTTGCACTGTTATCCTTGGTGGTCACTCCATGTTCCAATTAATTTGAAATAATACTGTTTTAACCATCGGGTTAAAATCATAATTGCCAATTAAATTTTTGGAACATTAAAACCAATTAATGACTGACATCAAAAATCATTAAGTTGAGCGGTAGCATAAATTTTGCAAAGCTTAATTATTTCCTAGGGTAAACAAGGAATACAATTGGTAAATCTAGGGAATCCTTAATTAGGTTAACCCATCAAATTATGCAATATATCAAAAAGTAAACATTATTATATGCAATGAGTGGGTACAAAAAGAATATGCAGAGGGAGAATTCACTTGCCTTGCTCAAGCGAGTCCTGTGGTTCGTCTTCGAACGTATTCGTATCTTCTACCACACGGTCGGCTTCTAATAGAGTCACATATCGCACATACAAAAATAAAACATACACAAATAAATAAACATGCACCATTGCATAAACATACATCATTACATACACATTAAAATATCGCACTAATCACATCTTAAATACGTCCTAATCGCGTAAATACTTATTAATTCAATTATAGCTATTATTGTGAGTCCTAAAAGGTGAATTTATGGGTGGGTGCAATAAATATAATTTTAACTAATATTAATAAATTTCAACATCATCAATGAAACTAATTATCGTCTTTAATACTAATAAATAAATTAATAGATTTTATCCTTTTTTATTTCTAACTCAAATTGAGTATGGCTAAAAATGAATCTATTAATATTAATATTCTAAAAATCTACATAAATTGCTAATTGGACTTTTTATAACATAAGCGGGGTTATAATGACATAAACTAGTACTCTAAAACATTTAAGTGTTAAATTTGCGAACATGTTTATTTGACTAGCAAAAACCTATTTTCCATCCTACTAATGATATTTTCTCCTTTCTTTATAAAAAGAAAATGTTAATAAAATAATTAGCTAAATCATCTAGAAATCCTATATTATTCATATGACATGCGTTCTATACCATTTTTCTAAATCCATTAAAATGCACCTATAACTATAATTCTCCAAATAGTTTCTAAGTTTATTGCGACCAAATTTACCTACAAAAATTCCTATCTATTGTTTTTATCACCAACGTGTGACTACTAAATTTTGTCATCTTTTTCTAATCCAAAAATCATCGCATCGATTAACATGAATTCTCACGGTACTAATAATCGCATGAATCTACCAAACAATTCCATAACTCACATACACATAAATTGCGAATCACACGTGTTCATATTACAACAAACAAAATATACAACTCATGAATCGAATCAAAAAGTATTTTATAAAATACACAAAATAATTTGGGTCGTCATCAACCTTGGGTTCGCACGTGCGACGGGGAGAGTTCGACGGGGTTTTGGCCGGGTGAAGAGCAGGGCTCGACTACGGACGGCGGATGGCGAGTGCGTGGCTCCAGCGACGAACTGCGGGCTCCGTGAACTCCGGCGACGAACGACAACTCCGGCGACGAACGACACTAGCGATGAGCGAGGAGAGCTAGAGAGAGAGGCGAGCTCGGGTAGGAGGGAGAAAGGAGAGAGGTTCTGCTGCCTTTTATAGGGAGCAGGAGGGAGAGGAGAGGTCGCTGGTGGTCTTCAGTGGCCATCACAAGCGTCAGTTTCTATCGAGCGTAATGGAGAGAAATGGGAGTAACGAACGAGTTCATGCTCCATTAACGGCGAGTAATCATCGTACATGCGGAACTTTAGGTCACGACGGCTGTTGTGGTCGGTGTCGCGTTCCTCGGCTCAGCGCAGGGTAAGGGTCGCGGTCGAGCTTGGAGCGCTCGGCGTAGGGTCAGCTCGCTTGGACCGAAGCTCAGGCTGGATGGCGCGCAGGCATCGTGGTCGGTCGGGCTCGGTCGTGGCTCTGGTGCGCGCGCATCGCGCGGATGCACGCAGGGGCGGGGCTCGCGCTCGGGTGATGCTCGGCTTGGCCACGGTGGCAGAGGCGCGGGGCAGGCGCGGCCTAGCGTCTGGGCTCACTGCGCGGTGGCTTGGGCTCGCGCTGCAGAGAGAGCGGTGACAGAGAGGAGGGAGAGAGAGAGAAAGTTAGGGGAGGGAGAATGCTCATCAGGGCGGCGGCGGCTTTGGCTGGTTGCCAGGCGCGCACGGCTGGGTGTTTAGGGTTTGGAGATGGGCCCTAGTGGGCCGGTTTAGTGTAGGTTTAATTTTTTTCTTTTTTTTCTAAATTCCGAAATACATTTTTAAAGAGCTCGAAAATTCCTAAAAATTCACCAAAACTATTTATAAATAAAATACTTGTTCTTAGATAACTAATATATTATTTAATTATTATATTAATTACTAGGTTTTTCTTTGAAAAGAATTGATGAAAAACATTCCGATAAACAATCAAGCGCATACAAAGAAAATGATCAAAATGCAAATAAATAATTAAACACTTAAAAAAATTATTACCCTAATTAATATAATAACTAAATTCATTATTTTTAGTTGATGGCTTTTGTGGTGTTACAAACCTACCGCTCTTAAAAAGAATCTCGTCCTCGAGATTAAGAAACTTCCGAGAATAACTGGGGAAATTCTGCTCTGAGCTCATCTTCTCTTTCCCAAGTGGCCTCATCTTCCGAATGATGACTCCACTGAACTTTGCACATGTTAATAACTTCGCTCCGTGTAATTCTGCGAGATGTTTCCAGAATTCTGACCGGGTACTCCGAATAGGTCAAATCCTCATTGACATTCAATTCCCCCATGGGTAACTGTTCTTCCGGTACTCTTAAGCACTTCTTGAGTTGTGACACGTGAAATACGTCATGCACATCCAATAAACTATCGGGTAGCTCTAACTGGTAGGCTACTTCACCTTTTCTTTCCAAAATCTTGAATGGGCCGATATAACGAGGTGATAATTTTCCCTTAACCTTAAACCTTTTCATTCCTCTCATCGGTGAAACTTTAAGGTATACGAAGTCTCCTACTTCGAACATAAACTCTCTTCTTCTATTATCAGCATAGCTTTTCTGTCTTGACTGGGCTATCTTCAAGTTTTCTCTAATAATCTGCACTTGCTTTTTCGCTTCTTGGAGAATTTCTAGACCAAATACTTGACTTTCTCCAGTCTGATTCCAATAAAGCGGTGTTCTACATTTTCGTCCGTAAAGTGCCTCAAATGGTGCCATTTTTAGACTTGCCTGATAGCTGTTGTTATACGAGAATTCCGCATAAGGCAAACTCTTATCCTAGCTTCTACCATGCTTTAGAGCGCAAGCTCTTAGCATATCTTCGAACACTTGGTTTGTTCTTTCCGTTTGCCCATCCGTTTGCGGATGATAAGCTGAACTAAAGTTTAGCTTGGTATCCATAGACTCATGTAGTCTTTTCAAAAAGCGCGAGGTAAACTGGGTTCCTCGATCCGATACGATCTTCTTTGGTACTCCATGCAGACAAACAATCCTTGACATGTATAACTCTGCTAACTGGGCTCCCGAGTAAGTTGTCTTTACAGGTATAAAGTGTGCTACTTTAGTTAACCTGTCTACTATGACCCATATTGAATCATAGCCATCACGAGTACGGGGTAGTCCAACTATGAAATCCATACTGATTTCTTCCCATTTCCATTCAGGTACCTTGAGGGGTTGTAGTAATCCTGCTGGTCTTTGGTGTTCGGCTTTAACTCGCTGACACACGTCACATAATGTGACATGAGTAGCAACATCTCTTTTCAAACCGTACCACCAATACTTTTCCTTAAGATACTAGTACATCTTGGTACTTCTAGGGTGAATAGAGTAAGCTGAATCATGAGCTTCTCTCAAAATAAGTTGGCATAGTTGCTCGATTTCGGGTACACAGATTCTCTTCTTAAACCATACTGTGCCTTGTTCATCTTCCGTGAAATTTGGGGCTTTTCCCAAACCAATCAAAGTTTTAATTTCCTTAATCTTCTCATCGGACTCTTGTCCTTTACGAATCTCTTCTTCCAAAGTAGATTCAACTTCCATAACTGTTGCTTCTACATTATAAAGCAATCCAAGGTTGAGTTGTTCCATTTCCCAGCACAATTCTTGTGACATCAAATGAGTAGTGATGTTGTTCACTTGACCCTTACGGCTCAAAGCATCAGCTACTACATTTGCTTTTCTGGGGTGATATTGTATTTCCAAATCATAGTCCTTAATCAACTCAAGCCATCTTCTCTGTCTGAGGTTGAGTTCTTTCTGAGTGAATATGTATTTCAAGATTTTGTGATCCGTGAAGATTTTGCACTTGTTTCCAATCATATAATGCCTCCAAATCTTCAAAGCATGCACTATGCGTCGGATAATTCTTCTCATGCTTCCTCAACTGTCTTGAGGCATAAGCTATCACTTTTCCTTCTTGCATTAGCACACATCCAAGTCCAAGGTGTGATGCATTGCAATACACATCAAATCCCTTGTGGATGTCTGGCATTACCAATATTGGTGCAGTGGTTAACCTTTTCTTGAGTTCTTCAAAACAATTCTGGCAAGCTTCATCCCATTTGAACTCTTTACCTTTCTCCAATAGAGAGGTAAGAGGTTTCACTAACTTGGAAAAACCTTCAATAAATCTTCTATAGTATCCTACCAATCCAAGAAAACTTCTGATCTTGGACGCATCCTTTGGTTGCTTCCAATCTAGTATCTCACTTATCTTTTCTGGGTCCACTTTAATTCCACCATCGGTAACGATATGCCCTAAGAAAGCAACTTCCTTCAACCAAAAATCACACTTCGAGAATTTTGCGTACAGTTGGTTGTCACGAAGCTTTTGTAGGACTAGCCTTAGATGATCTTCATGTGTTTCTTCGTTCGGAGAGTATATCAGTATGTCGTCAATGAATACGACCACAAACTGATCCAGATATTCCATGAATACTTTATTCATCAAGTTCATAAAGTATGCTGGTGCATTAGTCAGTCCAAACGACATGACCAAAAACTCATATAATCCATATCTCGTCGTGAAGGCTGTCTTCGGTACATCTTCTACCCGAATCTTTAACTGATGATATCCCGATCTCAGATCTATCTTCGAGAATATCTTAGCTCCCTTCATTTGATCAAATAAATCTTTAATCTGAGGTAGTGGGTATTTATTCTTGATGGTTACTTCATTCAAACTTCTATAATCAACGCACATTCTCCTCGAACCATCCTTCTTGTTCACAAATAGCACTCGGGCTCCCCAAGGGGATGAATTGAACTTGGGTGAATGAAACCTTTTTCTAGTAATTCTTCTATTTGTTTCTTCAGTTCTACTAAATCTTTGACATCCATTCTATAAGGTCTTTTCGAGATAGGTGCGGTTCCGGGTAATAATTCAATAGAAAACTCTATATCGCGGTCAGGTGGCATACCTGGCAATTCCTCCGGAAATACGTCTGGGTATTCACACACTACTTTGATATTTTCCAAGGGCTTTTCTTCCAAGTGATTGATCACTGTTTTCCCTTTTTCATATGTTGACTTGTCTATGTTAACTTGGATTCTTTCACCTTGAGGACTTATCAACATAACTGTTCCATTGGCACACTGTATCACTCCATCACAACTTTTCAACCAGTTACATCCAAGAATCACATCAATACTGTTGGATCCTAGGACCACTGGGTTGACTGAAAAATCTATTCCTTAAATCTTGGTATTAACATGGGGACATGAGTGTGTGGCCTTCATGTCACCTCCCGGTGAACTAATATGTAACATCGTCTTAAGAGGATACTTAGGTATATTGTGTTTTTCCACAAATGATTCAGTTATAAACGAATGCAATGCTCCAGAGTCAAATAAAACTGATGCAGGTATGGAGTTAGCAAGGAACATACCATACACTATGTCGACATCCTCAGGCACTGATTTCGCAGTGACGTGATTGACCCTTCCTCTGCTCTGGTTCTACGGTGTCTTGTTCTGAGCAGACCCACGAGCGGGGGTGTTTTGGTCATTCCTCTGATTATTGCCTTTCTAGGGTGTCTGCTGGTTGCGCCTTGGGCAGTTGTTGGCATAGTGGCCCAGCTCACCGCACTTGAAACATCCATTGGGTTGGACAGGTGCGTTGTTGCTTCTGGCCTGCGTGTTACTGGCGCCACCTTGACGGTTCTGTGAACTCCCACCAGATCTCTGGTTGGTCTGTGAGTTGCTCCTTTGCTGGTTCTGACTCTGATTATTTCTCTAGCCTTGCTGTCTAGAGCGTTGCACTTGATAATTATTTCTGCCTTGATTTCCAGAGCGGAACTGTGAACCTTGAGCGTTGTTTGGGCAGGTGTTCCTGCTTGACTGACCTTGAATTTTTTTTTGTGGTCAGATAGCTCCTTTCTTTTACTTTCAAGGCCAATTGCCTTGTTCTGCAGTGTCTGGAAGTTGGGAAATGTATGACTCTGAAGTTGGTAATTCAGAGGTCCAATTAGTCCTTCCAAGAAACGCTCTTGGCGCTTCTCATCCGTGTCTACTTCTTCCGGTGCGTAGCGTGAAAGCTGAGTAAAGCGATCACGATACTCACTGACAGACATATTCCCATGAGTAAGGGAAAGGAACTCCTTCTTCAACTTCATGATTCCTGAGGGAATGTGATGAGCGCGGAAGTTCTCTTGAAATTCCTGCCATGTTATTGTATCCGCGTTGGGGTGTGCCGCTGTGAAGGCATCCCACCAGTCGGACGTGGCTCCCTCGAGTCTTCCAGAGGCGTACAAGACCTTCTCCCGGTCGTTGCACTGAGTGATGTCAAGCTTCTTTCCAATGACCTTGAGCCAGTCATCGGCATCCAGAGGATCAACCGCATGAGAGAATGTTGGCGGATGATGACTCATGAAATCCCGATGTTTATCTCTGGCCGGGGGTGCATACTGCTGCTGCTGCTGATGCTGCTGATTCTGCTGGTTCTATTGAATCTGCTGAACAGCCACAGTGAGTCCTTGCAGAATCTGCATCTGGGCGGCAATGAACTGCTCCGTATTGGGATTCGGTGGTGGTGTTGGTACTTGTTGACCACGCTGGTTCCGATTGTTGTTGGGTCCTTGACGAGCGTTCACCATCTGGTTGGTTAGGAGGTGATGTTCTTAGAAAAGTGAGGAGTAGAAAAGATTCTAGGAGGGGAAATAGCTTATGTTTAAAATTTTTATATGTTCTTATGGCCATCATTCCATAAGACCATTGCACTCAAACAAAGATCCAAATCAAACATTTCGACCAATCACCATCACATGGTTGTTATTTATTAATATGATAACTTAAAAGGTGTTCAACGTCTAACGCGAAGACTAACTTATTACATCATAGCTCAAAATACTTAAAGCAGCCTAGTGACGGATCCAGGCTCTCCATAGCGCAGCCTCTTGCGGGGAGGAGACAATGCCATGGTGGGGACCTGAGCTTCGGGCGGATCTAGTCCTTGCAGTTGGGCTTCCAGGGCTGCAATCCTGGCATGGGCATTTTCCAGCTCCAAGTGCACCCTGTAGAGATCCAGGGTGGCACTGTCCAGGTCAGTGTTGAGACCGGCCACTACACTAGCTAGGGTGTTGAGGCGATCCTCACCAGCTTCACCTGGGACGATGTTGGTCTGACTTCCTACACGCAGACGCCGAGGAAGATGCCTGAACCTCGTGTTTTGCAGCTGCTGCCGGTAGGTGTGGCTGAGCGACCACAGGGTCTGATGGGCAGCATCGCTGACCGAGGCAGCGTAGGTGGACAGTGGTGTCAGGGACTCTTGAGCAGATAGAGTCCTGAATCCCCTGTCACCTGCATCCATCACCCTGATGTGGATGCGAGTGATGTAGTAGCAAGCCTGGGGAGGCTCGCTCACTCGCCTTGTTTCGTACAGGGGGCGGACGTAGGTGCCTAGCGCGTGCAGCACTTCTTGCAGCAGGTTGGGGAAGTGCCCCGTCTCGAACATTGATGTGTAATGTTCGACAACAGGACCAAACCCCATGAAGTTGTCCTGCTGGGCGTAGTCAGCTTCCTCGTGGACGTGTTCGTCTCCACCTTCTTCGTCGTCGTCATCCTCGTCATCGTCGTCTCCAGAGTCGTTGGGGTCGTCTCCTCCGGGTGCAGGTGCTTGGAAGGCTGGTGCAGGCGGTGCTGACGTTGATGACCCAGCTGCGAAGGCCAGGGACTCTGCCAACGGGGTGGGGGTCGGTAGCTATTCCTCCGAGTTGTCCTCCAGGTTAACTACATTCTCCACTCGGATGGGAGGGAGTTCCGCTGGAACTTCCTCGACTACCACTAGGTAGACCGGGATCTGCAGGGCTGAGGGGCGTAGCTGGTGTTGATGCGGGTAGTTTGGAGAGTACGAACCATCTACAAGAGAAGAGTCAACTCAGTTGAAATTTCAAAGAGGTAAGGCTGATAAAATAATTTATGAGAGTGAAATTAGCAAGTTTTGAAGAAACTAGGCTTTCCATTTCTAACTAATCTAACGACCTAGGGTCAGCATAGCTTCGATACCACTTCTGTCACACCCAGTTCCAGGGGGTAGAACCGAGCGCATACCATATGTGTGCCAGGATCCATTTCCACACATATGTTGACGTCACAAGTGTAATATATCAAAAGACAATGCAATAAAGGCGTAAAGAGAGAATATAATACTTTATTACATCATCTGAAACATTGTATCTTTAACAAGTATCACATCAAAGTAAAGCGGAAATAAATAATAGGGGCAATCTCCCACAGGAAGATGACCGGCGCATCGTTAGACTTAGAATTCATCATCGTCGATAAAATCTCCATCAAAGTCTCCAACATCACCCTCTAATCAAAATATTAGCAAGGGTGAGCTCACTTATGGTCGGGGCTCAGCAAGTGGGGGAAAAATTAATGCAGGTATAACAAGGTGAGGCTAAGGTTGAGCAGTAAGCATTTTAGTTGGTCAACATTTTATTAACAACACCTGTCTTACTAATAAGTGTGAATCCCAAATATCCCAATTTAACAAAGGAATGTGCATATAACAAAAACATTTAAGTGAAACCACTTAAGCAAATTATTGGCAGATCATCGGATCTCAATTTAATTGCATCTTCAAGTTCAATTATCATGTGAGGAGTCTAGGTCGCTCATAACCGGGAGCACGGCTGATATATCGGTTTTACACTCTGCAGAGGTGGTACAACTTTACCCACAAGCCATGTATCCCATCTAGCCCGGGTTGATCGGACCCTTAAACACTGCCGTGGTGAATGGCTAGGGATCCATTATGAGGCTTTCACAAAATACACTTAATCCGAAGCAGCCCGCTAAGGTTTCTAAAGACGATGGTGGTGGCCCCCTGGGTGAGGTACCTTAGCCAAGAATACGTCCCTATATTAACGTGGGCTGCCAGCACCTACCGCTCCCCCTCTTGCCCATATTTCAGGTAAGGTTGCTAGGCACTAAGCATATAAAGCTAATTACCAAAGCCAGAGCCATGATAGCACTCGTGGTTGCACTGTTATCCTGGGTGGTCACTCCATGTTCCAATTAATTTGAAATAATACTGTTTTAACCATCGGGTTAATGTCATAATTGCCAATTAAATTTTTGGAACATTAAAACCAATTAATGAGTGACATCAAAAATCATTAAGTTGAGCGGTAGCATAAATTTTGCAAAGCTTAATTATTTCCCAGGGTAAACAAGGAATACAGTTGGTAAATCTAGGGAATCCTTAATTAGGTTAACCCATCAAATTATGCAATATATCAAAAAGTAAACATTATTATATGCAATGAGTGGGTACAAAAAGAATATGCAGAGAGAGGATCCACTTGCCTTGCTCAAGCGAGTCCTGTGGTTCGTCCTCGAACGTATTCGAATCTTCTACCACACGGTCGGCTTCTAATAGAGTCGCATATCGCACATACAAAAATAAAACATACACAAATAAATAAACATGCACCATTACATAACCATACACCATTACATACACATTAACATATCTCACTAATCACATCTTAAATACGTCCTAATCGCGTAAATACTTGTTAATTCAATTATAGCTATTATTGTGAGTCCTAAATGGTGAATTTATGGGTGGGTGCAATAAATATAATTTTAACTAATATTAATAAATTTTAACATCATCAATGAAACTAATTATCATCTTTAATACTAATAAATAAATTAATAGCTTTTATCCTTTTTATTTCTAACTCAAATTGTGTATGGCTAAAAATGAATCTATTAATATTAATATTCTAAAAATCTACATAAATTGCTAATTGGACTTTTTATAACATAAGTGTGGTTATAATGACATAAACTAGTACTCTAAAACATTTAAGTGTTAAATTTGCGAACATGTTTATTTGACTAGCAAAAACCTATTTTCCATCCTACTAATGATATTTTCTCCTTTCTTTATAAAAAGAAAATGTTAATAAAATAATTAGCTAAATCATCTAGAAATCCTATATTATTCATATGACATGCGTTCTATACCATTTTTCTAAATCCATTAAAATGCACCTATAACTATAATTCTCCAAATAGTTTCTAAGTTTATTGCGACCAAATTTAACTACAAAAATTCCTATCTATTGTTTTTATCACCAACGTGTGACTACTAAATTTTGTCATCTTTTTCTAATCCAAAAATCATCGCATCGATAAACATGAATTCTCACGGTACTAATAATCTCATGAATCTACCAAACAATTCCATAACGCACATACACATAAATTGTGAATCACACGTGTTCATATTACAACAAACAAAATATACAACTCATGAATCGAATCAAAAAATATTTTATAAAATACACAAAATAATTTGTGTCGTCATCAACCTTGGGTTCGCACGTGCGACGGGGAGAGTTCGATGGGGTTTCGGCCGGGTGAAGAGCAGGGCTCGACTACGGATGACAGATGGCGAGTGCGTGGCTCCGGCGACGAACTGTGGGCTCCGTGAACTCCGGCGACGAACGGCAACTCCGGCGACGAACGACACTAGCGATGAGCGAGGAGAGCTAGTGAGAGAGGCGAGCTCGGGTAGGAGGGAGAAAGGAGAGAGGTTCTGCTGCCTTTTATAGGGAGCAGGAGGGAGAGGAGAGGTCGCTGGTGGTCTTCAATGGCCATCACAAGCGTCAGTTTCTATCGAGCGTAATGGAGAGAAATGGGAGTAACGAACGAGTTCATGCTCCATTAACGGCGAGTAATCAATGGACGCGTGGAACTTCGGGTCGCGGCGGCTGTTGCGGTCGGTGTCGCGTTCCTCGGCTCAGCGCAGGGTCGGGGTCGCGGTCGAACTTGGAGCGCTCTGCCAGGGTCGACGCACTCAGACCGAATCTCAGGCTGGATGGCGCGCAGGCATCGCGGTCGGTCGGGCTCGGTCGTGGCTCTGGTGTGCGCGCGCATCGCGCGGCTGCGCGCAGTGGCGGGGCTCGCGCTCGAGCGATGCTCGGCTTGGCCGCGACGGCAGAGGCGCGGGGCAGGCGCGGCCTGGCGTCTGGTCTCGCGGCGCGACGGCTTGGGCTCGCGCTACAGAGAGAGCGGTGAGAGAGAGGAGGGAGAGAGAGAAAGTTAGGGGAGGGAGAATGCTCATTAGGGCGGCGGCGGCTTTGGCTGGTTGCCAGGCGCGCACGGCTGGTTGTTTAGGGTTTGGAGATGGGCCCTAGTGGGCCGGTTTAGTGTAGGTTTAATTTTTTTTCTAAATTCCGAAATACATTTTTAAAGAGCTCGAAAATTCCTAAAAATTCACCAAAACTAGTTATAAATAAAATACTTGTTCTTAGACAAATAACTAATATATTATTTAATTATTATATTAATTACTATGTTTTTATTTAAAAATAATTGATGAAAAACATTCCGATAAACAATCAAGCGCATACAAAGAAAATGATCAAAATGCAAATAAATAATTAAACACTTAAAAAAATTATTACCCTAATTAATATAATAACTAAATTCATTATTTTTAGTTGATTGTTTTTGTGGTGTTACACCCGGAGGTGCAACGGTCGTCTGCGCCAGAAAAGGAAGGAGATCGGCACCGGACCGTCTACAGTGACTGTCCGGTGGCGCACCAGACTGTCTGGTGCGCCACTCGACAGAAGGCAAGGATGGCCTTCCTTGTTGGCCTTCAACGGCTTCTAGCTATCTTGGGGCTATAAAAGGGACCCCTAGGTGCATGGAGGAGCTACACAAGCTTACAAGAAACATTCTAAGTCTCCAAGACTCCAACTTCACGCATTCGATTCTTTGAGATAGTGACTTGAGCTCCATTTGAGTTGTAAACTCCGTGCGTTGTGTTTTGAGCTCAAGTTATGACTTGTGTGCGTAGTTGTGCTGTGATTTGAGTCTTGTGTGTGTTGCTCTTCCCAACCTTACTCTTGTGCTTTCTTTGTGATCAATCTTGTAAGGACGAGAGGCTCCAACTTGTGGAGACTCCTCGTAAACGGGAAGAAAACTATAAGAAAGAACACCGTGGTATTCAAGTTGATCATTAGATCATTTCAAAGGGGTTGAGTGCAACCCTCGTCCATTGGGACGCCACAACGTGGAAGTAGGCAAGTGTTACTTGGCCGAACCACGGGATAAAATCGCTTGTCTCTTGTGTTTGCTCTCTCTTTGATTGTCTGTGTTCGCAAGAGCTCACAGACTTGATTAACTCGCACTAATATCTTTATAATCAAGTTTGTGGAATTTAGTGTTGAATTTTACAGGATCACCTATTCACCCCCCTCTAGGTGCTCTCAATTGGTATCGGAGCCGTTCTCTTCACATAAGGGACTAATCGCCCGAAGAGATGGATCCTAAGGGAAAGGGGATTGTGGTCAATGACAAGAAGAAGGAGTCCATCTTCAATGAGCCAAGAGACGACAAGCCCACTGACTCTGGCTCGAGTCACAAGAAGAAGGACAAGAAGAAGAAGAGGTGCATCAAGAAGATCGTCTACAACGACAGCAATGAATCCTCTTCTTCACCAAGAGACGACGACGATGATGACTCGTCTAAAAAGAAATCGGTTAATCAAAACTATTCATTTGAGTATTCTCGTATTCCATTCAATTCTAGCGCTCATTTGCTATCAATTCTACTTGGGAAACCTCCAAACTTTGATGGAGAAGACTACTCTTTTTGGAGTCACAAAATGCATAGTCACTTATTTTCTCTCCATCCTAGTATTTGGGAGATAGTTGAAAATGGAATGCATTTTGATAGTACTGATAACCCTATGTTTATTAATGAGCAAATTCATAAGAATGCACAAGGTACCACTGTTTTGCGCATCTTTGTGCAGGGATGAATACAACAAGGTGAGCGGCTTGGACAACGCCAAGCAAGTCTGGGACACCCTCAAGATATCTCATGAGGGAAACGACGCCACCATGATCACCAAAATGGAGATTTGCGATGATCAAGGGAGAGGAGCCAACGTAGACCTACAACAGGCTCAAGACCCTGGTCAACAAGATTAGAAGCTATGGAAGCACAAGATGGACGGACCACGACGTCGTCCGACTTACGCTAAGGTCATTCACGGTAATTGACCCCCATCTTGTAAAGCTTATTTGTGAAAATCCCAGGTACACCAAAATGACGCCCGAGGAGATACTCAGAAAATTCATGAGCGGGTGTATGATGGTAAAGGAAGCGCGATACGTGGATGATGCTCTTAATGGCCCTCTACCCATCTATGAGCCTCAACCCATTGCTCTCAAAGCAACAAGTAGCAGGGAGGCGCTACCAAGCAAGGTAGCACAAGTTGAGGCTGCCAGGATAAACGAAGATGAGATGGCCCTAATCATCAAGCGCTTCAAGACTGCATTAAAAGGACGCAAGGAGTACCCCAATAAGAACAAAGCAAGGGGAAAGCGCTCCTGTTTCAAATGCGTTAAGACTGGTCATTTTATAGCACAATGCCCCGATAATGATAATGACCAGGAACAAGAAAAGCATGGGAAGAGGGAGAAGAAGAAGGCTTACAAGAAGGTGAAGGGCGAGGCGCACCATGGCAAAGATGGGATTCGGACTGCTCTTCATCCGACTCCTACGATGAAGGACTCGCAGCCTCAGCCTTCAATAAGTCTTTGCTCTTCCCCCACGAACGCCACACTTGCATCATGGCCAAGGAGAAGAAGGTAAGTGTTCGAGATACCCCTAAGTACACTACTTCTAGCGATGATGATTCTAGTGATGATGAAGTAGATTATACTAATTTATTTAAGGGTTTAGATAGAGCTAAAGTAGATAAAATCAATGAGTTAATTGATGCTCTAAATGAAAAAGATAGATTGCTAGAGAAGCAAGAGGACATTTTATATGAAGAACATGACAAATTTGTTAGTGTACAAAAATCTCTTGCTTTAGAAACTAAAAGAAATGAAATGTTATCTTCTGAGTTATCTGCTTGCCATGAAACTATATCTAGTTTAAACAGTTTAAATGATGATTTAAATGCTAAGCTAGAGGAAGCTAATAAATCTAGTTCATGTGTAGAGCATGTTAGTATCTATAATAGATGTAAGGACTTTGATGTTAATTCTTGTAATGAACATCTTATTGCTATTACAAAATTGAATGATGAAGTGGCAAGTCTTAATGCTCAACTTAAGACTTGCAAAAATGATTTTGATAAGTTAAAATTTGCTAGGGATCCCTACACCGTTGGTAGACACCCTTCAATTAAGGATGGGCTTGGTTTTCGAAAGGAAGCCAAGAACTTAACAAGCCAAAGGGCTCCCATTCCCAACAAGGAGAAAGGGAAGGCTCCTATGGCTAGTAGTTCTCAAAAGTATCATGCCTACATTTATGATAGAAAATATTCTAGGAATGCTCATAGGAATTATGATCATAATGCTTTTGATTCACATGCTATGTTTGCCTCTAGCTCTACTTTTGTGCATGGTAGAAGGAGGCCTAGGAGAAATCATGTTGTGCAGCATGTGCCTAGAAAAATGTGTAATATACCTACTACTGTTTTCCATGCTTGCAATACTTCTTTTGTTCTCTCATGTAAGAATGCAAAAGTAGTGGCTAGGAAATTGGGATCCAAATGCAAGGGAGACAAGACTTGTATTTGGGTTCCAAAGGCCATTGTGACTAACCTTGTAGGACCCAACAAGAGTTGGGTACCTAAAACCCAAGTGTAAATTGCCTTGCAGGTTTATGCATCTGGGGCTCAAGCTGGATTATCGACAGCGGATGCACAAACCACATGACGGGGGAGAAGAAGATGTTCACCTCCTACGTCAAGAACAAGGATTCCCAGGATACGATTATTTTTGGAGATGGGAATCAAGGCAAGGTCAAAGGCATGGGCAAGATAGCCATCACCAACGAGCACTCCATATCGAATGTATTTCTAGTAGACTCGCTTGGTTACAACCTCCTATCTGTAAGTCAATTGTGCCACATGGGCTACAATTGTTTGTTTACAAATGTTGATGTTTCTGTCTTTAGACGGAGTGATGGTTCATTAGCATTTAAGGGTGTATTAGACGAGAAACTCTACTTAGTTGATTTTTCGAAAGAGGAGGCCGATCTAGATGCATGCTTAATAGCTAAGACTAGCATGGGCTGGCTGTGGTATCGCCGTCTAGCATATGTTGGGATGAAGAACCTTCATAAACTTCTAAAGGGAGAACATGTGTTAGGACTAACCAATGTCTACTTCGAGAAAGATAGACCTTATGCAGCTTGTCAGGCAGGGAAACAGGTGGGAAGCACTCATCACAACAAGAATGTGATGACAACATCAAGACCACTGGAGCTTCTTCACATGGACCTCTTCGGACCCTTCGCCTACCTTAGCATCGGGGGAAGTAAGTATGGTCTAGTAATTGTTGATGATTTTTCCCGCTTCACTTGGATGTTCTTTTTGCAGGATAAATCAGAAACCCAGGGGACCCTAAAGCGCTTTCTAAGGAGGGCTCAAAAAATTTGAGCTCAAGGTGAAAAAGTTAAGAAGCGACAACGAGTCCGAGTTCAAGAATCTGCAAGTGGAGGAGTATCTTGAGGAGGAAGGCATCAAGCACGAGTTCTCCGCTCCCTACACACCATAGCAAAACGGTGTGATAGAGAGGAAGAACAGGACACTTATCGACATGGCGAGGACGATGCTTGGAGAGTTCAAGACACCCGAGCGGTTTTGGTCGGAAGCTGTGAACATAGCCTGCCACGCCATAAACCGGCTATATCTGCATCGCCTCCTCAAGAAGACCTCTTATGAACTTCTTACCGGTAACAAACCCAATGTCTCTTACTTTCGTGTATTTGGGAGCAAATGCTACATTTTGGTGAAGAAAGGTAGACGTTCTAAATTTGCTCCCAAGGCAGTAGAAGGGTTTTTACTAGGGTATGACAAATGCGTATAGAGTCTTCAACAAATCATCGGGTTTGGTTGAAGTCTCTAGCGACATTGTATTTGATGAGACTAATGGCTCTCCAAGAGAGCAAGTTGATCTTGATGACATAGATGAAGATGATGTTCCAACGGCCACAATGCGCAAGATGGCGATTGGAGATGTGTGACCACAGGAACAACAGGAGCAAGATCAGCCTTCTTCCTCAATAATGGTGCATCCTCCAACTCAAGATGATAGATAGGTTCCTCAAGAAGAAGCGTGTGATCAAGGGGAGCACAAGAAGAACAAGTTATGGAGGAAGAAGCATCACTGGCCCCTCCAACTCAAGTCCGATCGATGATCCAAAGAAATCACCCCGTCGATTAGATTCTGGGTGACATAAGCAAGGGAGTAACAACTCGCTCACGTTTAGCTAATTTTTGTAAGAATTACTTGTTTGTCTCTTCTATTGAGCCTTTCAGGGTAGAAGAGGTCTTGCTGGATCCGGACTGGGTGTTGGCCATACAGGAAGAGCTCAACAACTTCAAGAGGAATGAAGTTTGGAGCCTGGTGCCACGTCCCAAGCAAAATGTTGTGGGAATCAAGTGGGTGTTCCGCAACAAGTAAGACGAGCACGGGGTGGTGACAAGAAACAAGGCTGCTTGTGGCAAAAGGTTATGCCCAAGTCATAGGTTTGGATTTCGAGGAGACTTTTGCTCCTGTGGCTAGGCTAGAGTCTATTCGAATATTATTAGCCAATCAAGGAGGAGGTATACATGGAACAACCCCCTGGCTTTGAGGTTGTTTCAAATGGATGTGAAGAGCGCTTTCCTCAATGGGCCAATCAAGGAGGAGGTATACATGGAACAACCCCCTGGCTTTGAGGATGACATGTACCCCGACCATGTGTTTAAGCTCTCTAAGGCACTCTATGGACTTAAGCAAGGCTCAAGAGCATGGTATGAATGCCTTAGAGATTTCTTAATTGCTAATGCTTTCAAGGTTGGGAAAGCCGATCCCACTCTTTTCACTAAGACTTGTGATGGTGATATTTTTGTGTGCCAAATTTATGTCGATGACATAATATTTGGTTCTACTAAAAAAAGTCTTGTGAAGAGTTTAGCAGGGTGATGACTCAAAAGTTTGAGATGTCGATGATGGGCGAGTTGACCTACTTCCTTGGGTTCCAAGTGAAGCAACTCAAGGACAGCACCTTCCTCTCCCAAACGAAGTACACTCAAGATCTTCTCAAAAGGTTTGGGATGAAGGACGCCAAGCCCGCGAAGACACCGATGGGAACCGATGGGCACATCGACCTCAACAAAGGAGGTAAGTATGTTGATCAAAAGGCATACAGGTCTATGATAGGTTCCTTGCTTTATTTATGTGCTAGTAGACCGAACATTATGCTAAGTGTATGCATGTGTGCTAGATTTCAATCTGACCCCAAGGAATGTCACCTTGTGGCCGTTAAGCGAATTCTTAGGTATTTAGTTGCTTTGGGGTCTACCTTTGACTTAATTAGATATTTAGACTCCGATTATGCTGGATGCAAGGTTGATAGGAAGAGTACATCAGGGACGTGCCAATTCCTAGGAAGGTCCCTAGTGTCTTGGAGTACAAAGAAACAAACATTTGTTGCCCTATCAACCGCTGAGGCCGAGTATGTTGCCGCAGGACAGTGTTGCGCGCAACTACTTTGGATGAGGCAAACCCTTAGGGACTTTGGCTACAATCTGAGCAAAGTCCCACTCCTATGTGACAATGAGAGTGCAATCCGCATGGCGGATAATCCTGTTGAACACAGCCGCACTAAGCACATAGACATCCGGCATCACTTTCTGAGGGACTACCAGCAAAAGGGAGATATTGAAGTGTACCATGTTAGCACCAAGAACTAGCTAGCCGATATCTTTACTAAGCCATTAGATGAGAAAACCTTTTGCAGGTTGCATAGTGAGCTAAATGTCTTAGATTCGTGTAACTTGGATTGATCTATAGCATACATGTGTTCTATGCCTTTGATCATGTTACTTTATACATTTATGTAATTTGTTGTTTATTTGTGGTGCTCAAGTTGTACACATAATTCCCGGACCTCACAAGTCCATTTGCAAGTGATGCACTTATTTAGTGGGAGATATACTACAACTTGACCCTTTGAGACTAACCTTTGTGTTTGAGTATTCTTGATGTAGTCTCAAAGGTGCATTGAAAGGGAAAATGGACTTGGACATTGCAAAGACTTCCACTGCACTCCGATATTGGTGTATTTACTTCCAAGTTCATACCTATGCTCTTATTGCCTTTTTGCTCTTAATTGACAATTTTGGTGAGGCAATGGGGTTAAAGGGCCAAGAATGATCCCATTTTGGTGCTTAATGCCAAAGGGGGAGAAATTAAGGCCAAAGCAAATGGATCAGCTACCACTTGTGAATTTTGAAAACAATAGAGTTAGAACTTTTGATTTGTCCAAAATACTCTTATTGCAAAATTTAGTCTCTTGTGGGGGAGCATTTTTTATCATGGGAAAAAGGGGGAGTTTTTGGCACTTGATCAATTTCACTCCTGGATTATCTCTCTTTGTGCCCAAACAAGTGAGTTTGACTTAGAGATAGGAAAATGAATTTTATTTGCAAAAACAAACCAAGTGGTGGCAAAGAATGATCCAAATATGTCAAAACTTGTGCAAAGACAATCTTGTTCTCAATTGCATTGATGTTGCACTTCTTTTGGTTGCTTTTGGATGTGTTGGCATAAATCACCAAAAAGGGGGAGATTGAAAGGGAAATGTGCCCTTGGGCAATTTCTATTATGTTTTGGTGATTAAGTGCCCAACACATTTAATTAAGTTCTTATGTGCTAAATGAAGAGAAAAGTGCAAATCAAGACATGAGGTATGTTTCTAGACTTAGTAAATTGTTTTGAGTACTAACAAATTTTGTCTAAGTGCTAGAAACAGGAAAAGAAAGAATTGCATAAGACTTGGCTGTGTGCAGCCAAAGTCCAGCTCGGCCTGGCACACCGGACTGTCCAGTGGTGCACCGGATAGTGTCCGGTGGTGCCCAGACAGTGTCCGGTGCGCCAGGCTGGTTTCTGGTGAACAGCCCACTCTTGGGAAAGTTTGGTGGCGTACGGCTATAATTCACCGGACTGTCCGGTGAGCCAACGATCGCCAGCACAATGGTCGGCCACGCAATCCGCGGGCGATGCGTGGCCCGCTCCAATGGTCGGCAGGGGACACCGGACTGTCTGGTGTGCACTGGACAGTGTCCGGTGCGCCAACTGGCCCGGAGGTGCAACAGTCGTCTGCGCCAGAAAATGAAGGAGATTGGCACCACACTGTCTACAGTGACTGTCCGGTGGCGCACCGGACTGTCCGGTGCGCCACTCGATAGAAGACAAGGATTGCCTTCCTTGTTGGCCTTCAACGGCTCCTAGCTGCCTTGGGGCTATAAATAGGACCCCTAGGCGCATGGAGGAGCTACACAAGCTTACAAGAAACATTCTAAGACTCCATGACTCCAACTTCACGCATTCGATTCTTTGAGATAGTGACTTGAGCTCCATTTGAGTTGTGAACTCCGTGCGTTGTGTTTTGAGCTCAAGTTGTGACTTGTGTGCGTAGTTTTGCTGCGATTTGAGTCTTGTGTGTGTTGCTCTTCCCAACCTTACTCTTGTGCTTTCTTTGTGATCAATCTTGTAAGGGCGAGAGGCTCCAACTTGTGGAGATTCCTCGCAAACGGGAAGAAAACTATAAGGAAGAACATCGTGGTATTCAAGTTGATCATTAGATCACTTGAAAGGGGTTGAGTGCAACCCTCGTCTATTGGGACGCCACAACGTGGAAGCAGGCAAGTGTTACTTGGCCGAACCACAGGATAAAATCGCGTGTCTCTTGTGTTTGCTCTCTCTTTGATTGTCTGTTTTCGCAAGAGCTCACAGACTTGATTAACTCGCACTAATATCTTTATAATCAAGTTTGTGGAATTTAATGTTGAATTTTACAGGATCACCTATTCACCCCCCCCCTCTAGGTGCTCTCACTAATGAATTCCAAATGTTTCAAAAATTCTAGAGGCACTATTATAGATATGTTTATTTCTTTATTTTATTATTTTATTATTATTTTTTTCCTTGTACCAATTTTGGGCTTTACATGAAGATCGGGTCTGTATAACCCAAGCTGGAAAGCGATCACGACTCGTGGGTAAAGTGTGCAACCTCTGCAGAGTGTTTGAAACTGGTATATTAGTCGTGCTCACGGTTAAGAGCAGCCTTGGGATCCTCCTTGATTAGAAGAACTTAGGATACTTTATGATAATGGCTAATATTGATGGTTATAACTCTAGCTACTGGTATTTCCTCTTGGAGGGAGTACTTTTGGGTAATAACTGGGTTTATTACTAAAATTTGGCTCTACCACTAGTAATAAATACCTGACCAACTAAAAGCAACTTCATTAACCCCACATACAACTAGTCCACTTTAGCCAAACGGGACAATTGCTGAGTACATTGATGTGTACTCACCCTTGCTTTAAAACCACCCACCCCAGGTTGTCCCCATTGCAATCAATGCTCAGGAGGAGATGCAGGCAACATGGAGGACATTGAGGAGTTTCAGGACTACGACGAGTTCTACTTGTGTTAGTGGCAAACCCCTAGTCAGCTGCCTGTGAAGGCCTTATCTCTATGTTTCGTTTTTCGCACTTTGATCACGTTAATGACTATGTTTTGTTAATGACTCTGTGGATGTATTGGACATCTTGATGTAATAAAGTACCTTTTCCTGTATTATTTTGAGTAATGTGGGATGATGTCCAATTATGTAATCGTTGTGTACGTGAGTTTCTGATCCTGGCACGTACATGGTTCGCATTCAGTTTGCCTTCCAAAACTGGATGTGACACCTTCTCCCCACATGCGAAGCATCCTCTCTTTCTTTGCCTTTTCCTATCAATGTTAAAGAGAAGATCCTCGACCTGTAGGGGCACACCCATTAGATTAATCTTGCGGATCATCCCCATTACCTTTCCTACGTGTCAGATTGTTTCTTCATCCTCGGAGGATGATGTTGATGGTTAATTATCTTCATCATCATCACTTTCTTCTCCTTCCTCTTCTTCACTTGAGGAGCTTGGAGTGGGAGCCTTCTTCTTGCCTTTCCTTTCATCACATGCAAAAACATATGGTCTTGAAGAAGTTGGCTCCTCTTGCCAACCCATTTTATGCGACATCTCAAATGCCGTGATTTTTCCAATTACAATGGTCGGGGTCATTGTACTCAAGTCCTCCATGTTGTGAAGAATGGTGATGATGGACCCATATCTTTGTTGTGGTAGTAGGGAGATAATCTTCCTCATAATGTTCGCATCACCTAGTTTATTAATGCCAATACAATTGAGCTCATTGATGATTAGATTTAAACGAGAATACATTTTTCTAACAAGCTCATTTTATTTTATGGCAAAAGAATTGTACTCATTTAAAACTAGGCAATGTTTTTACTCACGGACATTGGATGTGCCATCATGGAACTCATGCAATATTAGCCAAATCTCATTAGCAGTTTTTAATGTAAAAACTTGATTGAAAATTTCCATGCTAAGAGATTCATACAAGCATTTTTTGGCTCTAGCATTTAAATGAACTTCTTTTTCTTCACTCAGGATTCTTAGGTGGTTTCATCCCGTCACGTGTGACTCTCCAAACACCTAGATCAACGGCCTCTAGGTAACAAGCCATTATAGCACTTTAATATGGGAAGTTAGTGCCATCGAAGTGTGGTGGCCTATGGGTATCCATCCCCTTCCTCTAAAAAGCGTCGGCTCTTTTAGCGGTGAAGCTAAAACGTTTCAAATGAGACAAACCAGGCTTTGACACAAATTGTAGGAAACGGTGACGCCTAAGAGGGGGTTAATTAGGACTTCTAAAAACTATCTCTAAACTAGGCCACAATTAAATCCCCATAGCAAAACATATGGAAATAAATAATCTAGAATGTGCATGCTAGGTTTTGTCTAAGTGTTGCTATCTCTACCGCAAAGCCTAAGATTCAATCCCAAATAATCTAACTAGAAAGATAAGATTGAAACTTAAATACTTAATATAAATGCGGAAGGTAAAGAGTAAGATAGAGATTCAAACTCTCGTGGATGACGCCGGTATTTTTACCAAGATATCTAGAACCACGCAAGGTTCTGACTAATCCTCGTTGGTGACCCTACGCAAAGGGTAGCCCACACGAGGGCCAAGCACCTCGGTCGAGTAACTCTGTAGAGAGCCACGAGCCTTCTCCACGCGTAAGTGGTGCTCCACTTCTGGCTCCTTTCGGACGCTCCCCGTCGTCTCCACTATCGAGCTTTCGACCGAAACGCCGCGAGCCTCGTTCCCTCCGGTACATGGTGGCAGCCATGACACAAACGTGGGTGTCACGGTCTCGCAAGACTCTCGCCCCAATTGGTACAACTACAATGACTCGCGCAAGAGACGAGGGGTTGTGTGGTTTTTCTAAACTCACTCAACTAACTAGGATTCACCTAGAGCAAGCGCATAAATGGCCTAACTAACCTAAGCACTTCGCAAAGCACCTACGCTAATCACCGAGTGGTTCTATTAAGCAGTTGGAAATGTCTACAATATGTCTTGGTATGTTTCTTAGGCTCCCACACCTTGAAATAGCCTCCGCCACAATTATATCTGTTGGACAGAAGCAACACTGTTCACTGTCTGGTGCCCTGTCCACTTCAGCCGACCGTTGGGGTCTGTAGCAGTCGACCGTTGGATTCGACTGATGCCAGACTGTCTGGTGCACAGCGGACAGTCTGGTGCTATAGCCCGAGAGTGCCTGCCTGTGGTCCTCTCTACACAGACTGTCCTGTGTCCCACCGGACATGTTACTGTTCACTGTCCGGTGCGCCACCAGGGCGTTGGCTGACTGCCCTCTTCATGAATTTTTCATTGTTTCCTTGGGCTTCATTTGTTCTTGAGTCCCGGACTTCTATGCTTCTTTTATGTCTTCTTTTGAGGTGTTGCTTCCTTAGTGCCTTAGTCCAATCCTTTTCGCATCCTGTGAACTACAAATACAAACACTAGCAGACACATTAGTCCACAGGTTATGTTGATAATCAAACACCAAAATCCTTTTAGCCAAATGGCCCGGGGTCCATTTTCCTTACACACGGCAATCAAAAAAATGTGAAATTTGTACCGAAGTTTTCCTAGGAAACGGCCTAATTATTCGTGTTTGTTTTGGAGTTACTACTACTTTTTGCTCTAATTCCTAGTGTTTATATTATTATTCTATTGGAGATTGACAAAGGGGATCTAGCATGTGCTTGAAGGTACATTGAAGGTCTTGAAAGTGTAACTAACCTCACAAGTATGCCATTCTACAACACATATAGACACTATTTAGGTATTGCAGCTAGCTAGTATTTCATTGTCTCATTGGTAGCCTTTTCAAATAGTTTTGACTAGTTTGATGGGCAATCCATTTGGAGTACGGTTTCTCTTTGTTGATGTTGTGTTTATAGTATAGCTGCGAACACATGAGTGACATGTGTCCATGGTATTCATGTGTGATGAGTAATTATCAAGGAGACGATCAACTTTAGTTGAGTTGGAGAACCATGACATGTGTAGCCTCTCCTAGATGCTCTCTGTCGTCTTTACTATCGTGTTTTCCACAGAAACACTGGAGATCTTATTCCTTGTAGTATACGGTAGCGGCCACACAAAACGCAATTGATTTGATCTAGTAGGACTTATAAGGATGCGTGCAATTACATATGGGTAAGAGGTGTCTATTTCTCACTTGTAACACTATGGAAAAATCTAGGGCAAGTGCTATATAAAGCTGTCTAATTAACCTAAGAACTTCACAAAGTACCTACATTTGAGGACTTGGGTATCTAGAGCTAGTAGATATGGACCTCAACTCTCTTTGTGATGTTACATAGCTCCCAATCATCTCAAATGATTAATTTGGGCTCCTATTTATAGCCATAAGGAGTGAATTAGCCATTGCAATGTCAACAAGCCTCATTGCATGTCACACCCGTGCTTTAAGGGACAAAGCCGGGTGCATCTCATACATGCACCAAAGAAGACAACATATATAATAACAGAGTGTATAGAGATAAATGTCACAATAACATCAGAGTACTTATTACATTGCGGAAGTCTTACAAAATAAAAGATAAATATAAAACGAACTAAGGATCATCCTTGGCGCCATAAAGTCAACTAGGAGATGCCACATAGATCAAATCGAACTCCTCATTATGCGGCTCCTCTTGAACCACCTGTTCTTCTCCTGTGGGGGGTGTGAGACAGCAAGGGTGAGCTCACAGATGATCATAGCTCAACAAGTTGTGGGGAACCAGTGTGCATAAACTCACCAAAGGTGGGAGTTTATGTAATGTGTAAGGCTGATCAACAATAGAGGTTATAGCTGAGTATTGCTTTTAATAAGTTGATCAAATTTTATTAGCACTTACTAAGTGTAAGTAAATACCAAACCATAATAAGAATAATATAACAAAATTAATAAATAATCCCTTGCAATGCGAATGACAAATTGAATTTAGTTCCATAAATTAATCATGCGAGAGCCCTGAGCTGCTCATGACCGTGAGCTCGGCTAGTATACCAGTTTTACACTCTTCAGAGGTTGTACCCTGTACCCACAAGTCGTGTATCCCATGTCACTAGGGTTTGCAAGGCCCTTAGACACTACCGAGGTGAATGGCTAGGGATCCACTACGAGGCCTTTACAAAGTTCCACTAGCTTCCGAAAACCCGCTACAATTTATGGGAAGAGCACTTGCAAGAATCCCTCGTCTGACCGCCATCGCAGCAAAATCAACCCGAGAACCTCCCTGCATGTAACTCCCCTACTGCCCTTGCCCCTTTCGGGTAAGGTAGTCTTCCACTAGCTTTCCTAGTTAGTTAGCCAAGGGCGTCCCATTAAACCCTTATGGTGGCACGTGTTTCTCAAGTTAAGCTCCATGTTCCAATTAAAGATAATGATGATCTTGACATGAACATAAATAAAATAACAGAATAATTGGAACATGGATATAATGAAATATTAACCCAAAACCATGTAAAGCAATAGCATAACTACCTAAATGATTCAGGGGTAAACAAGGTAAAAAGGATAAACAGACTAGGGTGACCTATTGGGTCCCATCAAAATTAAACCTATGCATGAGTAATTGATATTAAAGAACATTATTGGGTAAAAAGTGGACAAGGGCACAACTTGCCTTCAATGAGCTCCTGCTCAGCAACTTCTATCTGCTGGGCACCAGGATCCTTAGCCACTGACTCCTCTACTCGCCACAATACAAACACACACAGTATATAGAGAAAATTAACACCACATCAAACATGTAAACAAAATACATAATAATAATCTACACATTAAAATAAGATCCTAGGAACATGAATCATTAATTTTGGAGTTATAGATTTTAAGATATGAATTTCCAAGGGTTTTATGTGCTTGATATATGATTAATTGTGAAATTAATTTTCTTACTATTCTCATGTCAAAACAGAGACTCTAAGTGACAAACAATAATGTTACGAAATTTTAGAAACTGGAATGGATAAATTTGGAGTTCATATGAATTTTCTATGATTTATACAAGTTCTAGGGTTTATTTTTACATTAAAAATACTTTTCTAATAAATTTTCTCTGATTTTATAATTCTCTGGACTGGGCCTCAATTATTGGAAGTGCAGGGGCGACTTCATAACATTCCCGAGACTCAGTCGTCAGTGCTCGGGACGGCGGGTTGATTCCAGTAAAACTTAGGGGCTCTTATGAAAGTGTGCATGGCTGGAGGGGTATGGGTGATTTCTGGTCTTCTAATCAAATGCGAGTGGCCAGGATTAAATCAGCGTTTCTCACGAATATGTACGCACTTGGCACCGTCCAATCTGAATCCAACGCCCCAGATCTAAATAACCTAAACCCAATCTAAGCTGGTCATCGACAGATCGACGGCGCACACCGGCTATGATGAAACAGTGCTCGACCTTCTAATCCGAGTCGTCCATTGGGGATCTGATGGTGTCGGGGTGTCGTCTCCCCCATGTGGACACAAATGGCGGCGCCGCCCTACCCCGTCGTGGTGATAAACGCCGGCGAACGATTCTGCGCGTTAGGGTCACCCAAATTCCGATTCGCGAACGCTAAACCTACTGAACAACAATGCGAACACGTGGACGGCGTTTGTACCTCGATTAACAGGTTGAAGTCCCCTGCCCGCGGCACGCGGCGGAAGCCGAAATACGGTGAGAAATTCCAGCGATGCTGGCGATGGATTCCGAGTGGTCCCGCCACGACCACCTTCCTTCAGGACAGATGAAGCCCAGGGACACCCCACCGAGGACTAGGTCGACGGCTTGTAGAGGATCTCTCGCGGTGGCTCACGGCGATCGGTTTCTCTCGGTTTATCCGCGCGACTCGAGTGGTGAAAAGAGGAGAAGAGGAGAGGGGAGGGTCTGCCCACTTATCCCGCAACTGCGCGAAGATCTCGCTCGCAAGCTATGCTAGCACGAGCTGTGGGTGGTTGTTATGGCGCCCACCACACCGGATTTGCGGGCATGAAGACCCAGCCATGGGTTATGACGTGCGGGACCCGGTGGACAGAGGGCGTGGGCGAGAGAGTACACACGCTGACACGTAGGGCCTGGTGTTAGAAACGAACGCGCGCTGGTGCTATCTGATGAGTGGGTCCGGACGTCAAGGAGGTCTCAGCAGAGTCGCGCGTGTAGAGAGATGGTGTTGTGGCCCCCACTTGTCAGCGCAGACTGGTAGCTGGGCCACGCACGTGAAGGAGGGAAAACAGGAGATGGGCCGGATTGGCGCCCACGTAAGCTTCTCTTCTTTTTTTATCTTTTTCTTTTTTGTTTTGTTTTCCTTTCAAGGTTTAGATTTTAAATTTAAATTTTAAATTTGGTTGTGATCTTGCACCTATACCAAATGTACAAATCCAAATCTTATAATGAAAAGAATATATTTATTTCCTATATTTTATGTGGTATTTTTGTTTTCTCAAATTTCTAGAATTCCCTTTAAATCTTAAATTCCCATTTGGGTATCACTATGTTTCTCTTTACTTTATTTTTTTTATATTATCACAAAATGCACACCAAAAATAAAGTCCAGCATGATGCATGATTTAGTGGTATGTATTTTATTAGTTATTTGTTTTTTTAAATGTGGTGTTCACATGAGATGTGAACAGAGATGGTACACATAAAAAAACTAATGTCTCATCTAGTATTCTCTTAAAAATTGGGTATTACAAATCCTACCCCCTTAACAAGAATCTCGTCCTCGAGATTTAGGAAGGACTAGGGAAAAGATGGGGAAAATCTATGCGAAGCTCTTATTCTCTCTCCCAAGTAGCTTCATCTTCTCCATGATGACTCCATTGCACTTTGCACATCTTTATTACCTTATTTCTTGTAACTCTAGTCAAAGTATCAAGAATCTTGATCAGATATTTCGTATAAGTCAAATCACCCTGAACATTGAGTTCCTCCATTGGTAATTGTTCTTTAGGGACACGGAGACACTACATAAGTTGAGACACATGGAATACATTATGCACATCAGATAGATTATTAGGTAACTCGAGTTGGTATGCCATCTCCCCAACTCTCCTGAAGACTCTGAATGGTCCAATAAAGCGAGGGGACAATTTGCCCTTAACTTTAAATCTCCGCATTCCACGAAGTGGTGACACCTCGAGGTACACATGATCACCTTCCTCGAATTCTAGTGGTCTTCTTCTATTATCAGTGTAGCTCTTTTGCCTGATCTAAGCTACCCTTAAATTCTCCCGGATAATACGGACTTGTTCTTCTGCCTCTTGAATAAGTTCAGGCCCAAAGAACTATCTTTCTCCAGTCTGATCCCAATATAGAGGAGTCCTGCATTTCCTGCCATATAGAGTTTCAAATGCTGACATCTTCAAATTGGCCTGGTAGCTATTATTGTAAGAGAACTTCGCATATGGTAAACTCTTGTCCCAACTACTTCCATGCTGAAGGACACAAGCTCTCAACATGTCTTCCAACACCTGATTAGTCCTTTCAGTCTGTCCATCAGTCTGAGGGTGATAAGCCATATTGAAGTTCAACTTTGTATTCATATTCTCATGAAAGCTTCTCTAGAATCTTGAGGTAAATTGTGAACCTCGATCAGACACGATCTTCTTTGGTACTCCGTGTAAACACACAATCTGAGCCATGTATAACTCTGCCAGCTATGAGCCTTTATAAGTAGTCTTGATAGGAATGAAGTGAGCTACCTTGGTCAGTCTATCAACAATCACCGAAATGGCATCATATCCTTTCAGGGTGCGAGGTAATCCAGTAATGAAGTCCATGCCAATCTCTTCCCACTTCCATTCAGGTACCTTTAATGGGTGGAGTAGTCCAGCTAGCCTTTGGTGTTTAGCCTTAACTCTTTGACACACATCGCACATAGCCACATGTGCAGCCACATCTCTCATCAGCCTGTGCCACCAGTACTTTTGCTTCAAATCCTGATACATCTTAGTGCTACCAGGATGAATAGAATAATCAGAGTCATGGGCTTCCTTCAATATAGTCTCATGAAGGCTATCAATATCAGGAACACATATCCGGTTCTTGAACCATACTATGCCTTGCTCATCCTCCGTGAATTCTGGACCTCTACCATCCGTAATCAGATCCTTGATCTCTTGAATTTTGGCATCACCAATCTGACCTTTACAGATTTCCTGCTCCAACATAGGTTCCACATCAATAGTAACTCCTTCCGTGTGAGCAACTATCCCTAGGTTAAGTTTCCTGAAATCGTCGACAATCTCATCAGGTAGCTGGGCAACAATAGCTGAGTGGACATGCTCCTTTCGACTCAAGGCATCTGCAACCAGATTCACCTTACCTGGGTGATAGTGAATCTCCAAATCATAATCCTTAATAAGCTCCAACCATCGGCGTTGCCTAAGGTTGAGATCCTTCTGAGTGAATATATACTTCAAGCTCTTATGATCGGTGTACACTTGGCACTTGGTTCCTATGATATAATGTCTCCATATTTTAAGTGCATGTACAACAGCTGCCAGTTCTAAGTCATGAGTGGGATAGTTCAACTCATGTTTCCGCAACTAACGAGACGCGTAGGCAATCACGTGACCTTCTTGCATAAGCACACATCCCACGCCTTGGCCACATGCATCACAATAAATGTCAAATCCCTTCTGTAGATCTAGCATAACCAACACCAGGGGCGACATCAACCTCATCTTCAGTTGATCAAAGCTATATTGGCACTTTGAGTCCCACTTGAACTCTCTTCCCTTCTCCAGAAGCGAGGTCATAGGCTTAGCAATCTTAGAGAACCCTTTAATAAATCTCCGATAATATCCTGCAAGTCCCAAGAAACTTCGAATTTTAGTAACTGTACTGGGTACTCTCCACTCCACTATCTCCTTGACTTTAGCAGGATCCACTGATATCCCTCCATTAGAAATGATATGTCCAAGGAATAGCACCTTGTCAATCCAGAACTCGCACTTGCTATACTTAGCATAGAGTTGATTATCTCATAGCTTTTGTAGCACCAATCTCAGATGTTCCTCATGATCACTATCACTCTTGGAATAAATAAGAATATTGTCGATGAATACCATGATGAATCTGTCAATATACTCCATGAACACCTTATTCATCAGATTCATAAAATAAGCTAGTGCATTAGTTAGTCCAAATGACATAACCGTGAACTCATATAATCCATATTGGGTTGAGAAAGCCGTCTTGGGAATATCAGATGGCCTAATCTTCATTTGGTGGTAACCCGATCGGAGATTGATCTTCGAAAATACCCTTGTACCTCTCATCTGATCAAATAAATCCTTAATGCGGGGTAATGGATACTTGTTCTTCACAGTAACATCATTAAGAGATCTATAATCCACACACATTCTCTGTGATCCATCCTTCTTCTGTACAAACAGAACCGACGCGCCCCAAGGTGAGGAACTCGGACGAATGTACCCAGCCTCTTGTAATTCCATTAACTACTTCTTAAGTTCTTTTAGTTCTTCTACGGACATCCTGTATGTCCGTTTAGAAATAGGAGCAGTCCTAGGTAAGAGATCAATGACAAACTCAACTTCCCTATCCAGTGGCATCCCTGGTAACTCCTCTGGAAAGACATCCAAAAAATCTCTAACCATACGATGTTCTCACCAACAAACTCCTCATCTATAAAGAATGTCGCACGCTGGGTAGAAGTAGTTACTGCAATTTCAACTTGAAACCTTTCTCCTTTAGGACTGGTGAGTTCTACAGTACCCCTACCACATTGTATAATGGCCTTTGCCTTTCTTAGCCATGACATACCAAGGATCAGATCTATACTGCTTGCCTCTAATATTATAGTGGTAGCCCCGAATTCTCTTCCCATAATTGTCAATGTCAATTTATGTGTCATATGATTTGCCTCAACAGGCCCTTTAGGTGTAATTACTATCATTGGTGTTTTCATATTTCGAAGTGGTAATTCATTTGTGTTGGCATATCGAGCAGACATAAATGAATGTGTAGCACCAGAATCAAATAATATTGTTGCAGGAATTGCATTAATGTAAAACATACCAAGTGCGATGTCAGCTCCTTCAGTAGTAGCATCAGCACTGACCTGATTAACTCTGGCAATAGAGAATCCCTTGCCAGATCCTGGAGTCTGTTGTTTGTTCTGAATTGGTGTAGTAGCAATCCTCTAGGGGCAAACATTTGCATAGTGTCCAGTCTTCCCACACTTGTAGCAAGTAGTGCCTACACTCTGTCTTGAAAATTTTGTCGGGGTGCCAGTGGGGGCAGCCTGACGAGTCGGTGGAGTCCCCTGAGGTGATGTCACACCCAGTTTTAGAAGGCAAACCGAATGCGAACCATGTACGTGCCAGGATCAGCAATTCACGTTCACAGAAGTTACATAACTAGACATCATCACATAGTGCTCAAATAATAACATAAAAGAAGGTATAACAGTCGATTACATCATGATGTCCGGGACATCCACATAGTCTTTAACAATTATCAAAGTGCGGAAAAGAAACGTAGATACACACGGCCTACACAGGCAGCCGACTGGGGGTTTGCCGCTAACCCACGCCTAGAACTCATCGTACTCTTTGAACTCCTGGAAGTCCTCCTCCATGACTTCATCTTCACCTGAGCATTGGTTGCAACGTGGAAAACCTGGGGGGTTTGGTGTGTAAAGCAAGGGTGAGTACACATCAACATACTCAGCAAAATGTCCTGTTTGGCTGTAGTGGACTAGCTTTTTGTGGAGTTAAGTCAAGCAGTTGTTTTAGTTGGTCAGGTTATTATTACTAGTAGAGAGCCAGGTTTTAGTATTAACCCAATGTACCCTTTCCAAACGGAAAGAATACCACTTACCATAACCGTAGGCATAACCAAAACCATCATCCTTATCACCACTTGTAAACCAAACATCTCTGATCAAAGTATCTCTAATCAATGGAGCTCCCTTGGCTGCTCATAACCGTGAGTATGGCTGATATATCAGTTTCATAACAGTCTGCAGAGGTTGCGCACTTTACCCACAAGCCATGATTCCCTCTTGCCTTGGGCCGATCAAACCCTTAAACACTACCAAGGTGAATAGGCAGGGTCTCACTACGTAACCTTTATAAAGATTTCCTGGGGTTGTAGCCGCCCGTTAGGTTTCCTAAATGCACCGCACTCCTCCCCAAGGGGCGAACCAACCTTGGCAGAGCGAGCCGCATACACTAAGCCCCATTAATGGCACGACGGTGAAGCAAACTACACCCTAGTTCCTCTAATTACTCAGCTAAGGGCGTCCCACTCCACCCTCATGGTTGCACTGTTTTCCCGGGCGGTCATCCAACGAACCAGTCCTTACGGAGAGGCACTCGAGAAACAGCTCGAGCCCCCTTAAATGTCACAGTACCACCATCATAATCAAAAGGGAAAACAGCGTATCATAGATAATCTCATCATGTTCATTGATTAATGTGAAGCGCTAGCATATAGCAAACCAAAATAACCCAACCAAAATAGGTAAACAAGGATAAGATAAACAAAAGCTAGTCAATCCTTAAGTATAAACTCTGTAAATGTGGGGAATGAATTATAAGAATGAGTAGGACATAGATGGGTCAAGGGACACTTGCCTTCACCAATCGACTGCTACTCAGGGTCTTCACCTGCAACTCCTTCGGACTCCGCCAACTGACCGTTATCTATACGAGTTTCAAACATACATTCCACAAATTTAATACAAAAGAACAGTACACCAAATAATAGAATGCAATAAATAAACAGACGTTCGACGCAGGGCTCACACCTACGACTACGCGAGAAAGGGAAAATAACGGTCGAGGCTACGGACGACGAGCAATCACGTCACATGATTATAAATTAAAATACTCGTCTAAACAGAACGGTATTAATTTAGCCATCGCGTTTAGCATAGGGTAAAGTCATGTTTCATGTTTAATTATTATGAACAAATAAAGGTAAATTAAAAGGATTGTCGCGTGGCGAAACGCGTGACACAACACTTAAATTGAATTAAGAAATAAACGACTCGTCGCGTGGCGGAGCACGCCACGAGACACTTGCATTAATATAAAGAGACGTTAAGCGTTGCGCGACGAAACGCACGACGGCATACGCCATCTAAACTGAATTTAAAACGAAACGTCGCACGACTGGACGCGTGACGCCACACATTAAATAATCTGAAATTAAGAAGAATCATCACGCGACGAAGTGCGTGACACAGCTCAGTAATAAATATGAACTTAAAATGAATCATCGCGTGATGAAGCGCGCGACGCAGCTCATTAATAAGGGTAAATTTAAAATGAATCATTGCGCGGTGAATCGCGCGACGCAGCACATCGACTAAACTAAATTTTAAAATGGATTAAACTGAAAGTTGAAAGTCGTGCAACTACGGTCGTGTGCGCGGGATCATGCTGCGCGCGCCGGGGGCACGCGAGCCACGCCAAGGCACGCGCAGGGGCTGCTGGGGCGCGCAGGGCCGTGGGGAGGTGCGGGCCGCCGTCGGGGCACGGCGCGGGGCCGCAGGGAGGTGTGTATGGCCCGCCAGGGGGGCATGGCCGCCAGGAGGGGCGCGTGGGCCGCCGTGAGGGGCACAAGCCGCCAGGGCGGGGCCGGGCGCAGGACGCCGGGAGGGCGCGAGCCGCCGGGGCACGGGGCCAGGCGTGGGACGCCGGGGGGCGCGAGCCGCCGGGGAAGGGCAGGTCGCAGGGGACGGGAACGAGGCCGTGGGAGGCATGCGGGCCGCCGGGGACGAGGGCGCGCGGGGGCGAGCCGCTAGGGGTGTAGGCACATGGCGCGGTGGTGAGCCACTGGGGGAGTGGGCACGCGGCAGGGAGCAAGGGGGCACGCATGGGGGAGGGGCAGGGCGCCAGGGGCGCGCGGGCCAGAGTGGGCCGGGCTAGGATGGGCTAGGTCGCGTCGTGGGGCAAAAACCCACGACACGCACAACCACAGGTCGGAATCCAATAAACGAGACTAAGCAAAACATGCGATTAAACACGACATCAGACAAGAAATATGCCTCGATGTGATGCAATACCCATGACAACTTAGGTTTTTGTTCACACGCAATACGGACACCAGTCGCTATACTGCTTTGAAATTGGGAAGAAGGAGCGAAACGGGAAGAGAAAAGAGAGTAACGCCTGAATTTGGTGAGTAAAAGGAAGAAAAAATTCTACCCCCAAAATTCAGGGCGTTACAAACCTATCCCCTTAAAAGAATCTCGCCCTCGAGATTCAAGGTTGGCCAGCAAAGAGTTCAGGATACTTGGCCATCAGATCATCTTCACGTTCCCAGGTTGCTTCTTCCTCAGAGTGGTGATCCCATCTGACTTTGCACATTCTGATTGTTTTCCTCTGGGTGACCCTGTCTACAGTCTCAAGAATCTACACTGGCTTCTCTATGTAGGTCAAGTCCTCCTGGACCTCTAGACCTTCCACTAGCAACTGCTCTTCTGGCACACGCAGACACTTCTTCAACTGAGACACATGGAAGACATCATGCACTACGGACAAACCTTCTGGCAGACTGAGCTGATAGGCCACTTCTCCACGCTTTATGAGAATCTGATACGGACCAACATAGCAGGGTGCTAGCTTGCCTTTGACTCCGAATCTTCTGACTCCTCTGATCGGTGATACTTTCAAATAGACAAAATCTCCGACTTCGAGACTCTGCTCTCTCCTTCTTGTGTCTGCATAACTTTGTTGATTGCGCTATCTTCAGGTTCTCTCGAACCATCTTGATGTTCTCTTCAGCTTCGAGCAGAATGTCTAGCCCAAACACTTGCTTTTCTCTAGGCTGATCCCATTGCAATGGAGTTCTACAACTCCTTCCATAAAGCGCCTAAAATTGTGACATCTTCAAGCTAGCCTGGTAACTGTTATTATAGGAGAATTCTACATATGGTAACCTCTTGTCCCATCCGGACTGATATTGTAGCGCACAGACTCTCAACATATCTTTGAGGATTTGATTGGTTCTTTCAGTCTGACCGTCTGTCTGTGGATGGTAGGCTGAACTAAAATTCAGATGTGTACCCAAAGCTTCATGCAACTACTGCCAGAAATGAGAGGTGAACTGTGTTCTTCTGTCTGACACTATCTTCTTTGGCACACCGTGGAGACAAACGATCCTGGACATGTACAATTCTGCTAATACTGCACTGCTGTAGTTAGTCTTGACAGGTATGAAGTGGGCTGACTTAGTTAAGCGGTCCACCACTACCCAAATGGAATCATAGCCGGCACAAGTGCGAGGCAATCCGACTATGAAGTCCATCCCAATTTCATCCCATTTCCACTGAGGAATTCGCAACGGCTGCAACAATCCAGCTAGCCTCTAATGCTCTGCCTTGATCCTTTGACAACTGTCACATATAGCCACATGCTTTGCGATCTCCCTTTTCATTCCGTACCACTAGAACCTCTTCTTTAGATCCTGATACATTTTCTCACTTCCAGGGTGTATAGAATAAGCTGACTCATGAGCTTCCTTGAGGATCAACTCACGAATAGACTGGACATTGGGAACACACAAACGGTTCTTGAACCATATCACACCTTCTGCATCTTCCCGAAAGTCTTTACCTCTTCCTTCCAGAATCAGCTGCCGAATTTCACTAATTTTCTCATCATTCTTCTATGCTTCTTTGATTTCCCGCTCTAAAGTGGGCTCTAACTCAACTGTTACTCCTCACATGCTGTTCAGAAATCCGAGGCTCAACCTATCAAACTCTTTGGCCAACTCATAAGGTATCGGATGAGCGACCATCATATTGACTTGACTTTTCCTGCTCAAAGCATCTGCCACTACATTCACTTTGCCTGGATGGTAATGAATTTCCAATTCATAGTCTTTGATCAATTGTAACCATCTTTGTTGCCTCATATTCAACTCCGACTGGGTGAATATGTACTTCAGACTCTTGTGGTCAGTGTAGACATCACACTTCTGTCCGTACAGATAGTGCCTCCATGTCTTCAGTGCATGAACCACTGCGGCCAATTCTAGGTCATGGATTGGATAATTCTTCTCATGAATCTTCAGCTGTTGGGACGAGTAAGCCACAACTCTTCCCTCTTGCATCAACACGCATCCCAAACCAGTGTAACAAGCGTCACAATACACTGAGAAGGGCTTGTGCACATCAGGTAAGACTAAGACAGGCGCTGTAGTCAACTTCTCTTTCAGCGCTTTAAAGGCTTCTTAGCATTTCTGGGTCCATTTGAACTCAACTTTGTTGGCTAGCAAAGCTGTCATTGGTTTCGCAATCTTCGAAAACCCTTCAATGAATCGCTGATAATATCCAGCCATTCCAATGAAGCTCTTGATTCCTCGAGCATCTGTTGGTGCTTTCCAGTTTAGAATGTCTACCACTTTCTTCGGATCCACAGCTAATCCGTCTTTGTTAATTATGTGACCCAAGAACAGGACTTCATTGATCCAGAACTCGCACTTACTCAACTTTGCATATAACTGGTGCTCTCGCAATCTCTGCAATACCATCTTCAAATGATCCACATGCTCCTCCTCACTTTGAGAATATATAAGAATGTCATCAATAAATACCACCACAAACTTATCAAGATAATCCATGAATACACTATTCATCAGATTCATGAAGAAGGCTGGTCCATTCGTTAGGCCAAAAGACATAACAGTGAACTCATACAACCCATACTTGGTAATGAATGTCGTCTTCGGAATGTCTGAGGGTCGGATCCTAAGTTGGTGATAACCTGACTTTAGAACTATCTTTGAGAACACGCTAGCTCCTCTCAACTGGTTGAACAAATCTTCTATTCTGGGCAAGGGGTACTTGTTCTTGATTGTGACCTCATTCAGAGCTTGATAATCAATGCACATCCTCCTAGTGTCGTATTTCTTCTCCATGAATAGGATAGGGGCGGCCCAAGGCGAGGTGCTTGGCCTTATATAACCTTTCTCTGATAGCTCATCGATCTGCTGCTTGAGTTCAACCAACTCTGGTCCAGACACTCTGCAAGCTCCTTTAGAAATGGGGGTGGTGCCAGGAAGAAGCTCTATGGCAAACTCAACTTTCCGCTCAAGTGGCATACCTGGCAAGTCCTTCGGGAACACGTCTGGGAATTCGGACACAACCTTGATAATCTCGAGTGAATCTAGCTCCTTGCTATCAATAGGCATCTGATAACAACCTCCTTTCCTTGGTTCAGGTGAGGCTAGCTCGGCTATCACTTCTTCTCCTAATGGGGACACCAACTTAATTATCCTCTTATCACAACTGATAATTGCTTGGTACTTATCTAGCCAATTCATCCCTAGGATGACATCTATTCCCTGAGTACCCATTACTATGAGATTAGCGGGAAATGCTATCCCCCTTATTTCCACACTTACATTCAAGCAAATGCTATCGGCTTGAATTCTACCAAAGGCTGAGTCAATTTGGATGGGGGTTGACATGGTAGTGATTGGAAGATTATGTGCTTCTACCCATGATGCAGTAATAAATGAATGCGTTGCTCCAGTATCAAATAACACTTCTGCAATATGGGAGTCGACTAGAAACATACCTACTATCATACCGGGTGTTTCCTGAACTGCTTCAGCCTGCAAGTGGTTCAGTTTCCCATGGTTGTAGCGTGGCTGGGAGCGATTGCCTGCTCTAGGCTAGGGCACATTCTGCTTTGCCGGGGCACTAGGGCCTGACTGCTGCTGGGCTGCCTTCTTCGGGCATTGCATCACCCAATGGCCTTACTCTCCACAATGGAAACATGCTCTGCTTCTGCCTTGAACTGGGGCTGCTTGACTGCTCTAGTTGGTTGCTGGGGCGGGGAGGCAAGGTGCCTGCTGATTCTGCCTCTGGAACTGACTTCCTCCTGACTGGTTGTTCTAGCTATTCTGCTGCTGGTGCTGAGGGTACTGCCTCTGAAACTGCTGCTGAGGGAGACGCTGACTCTGCTTGAAATGCTGAGGTGAGTTGCCTGAGAAATTGGGGCGATTGCTGCTTCTAGGTTGAGGACCACCAATCTTGTGCTTGCGATCCTCCATCTCCTTGTTCTTCTTCTCTGTCATCATCGCTTTGTCGATCAGATGTTGAAATGTGAGGAAGGTATGATTCATCAGCTAATAATGCAAGAGATCGACTAGGCCTCTCTAGAAACGGTACTGCCTCTTAGCATCTGTGTTGACATCTTCAAGAGCATAGCGGGACAGCTACAAAAACTTGTCTCGGTACTCACTGACAGACATAGGCCCTTGCTTGAGCGCCAGGAACTCCTCCTTCTTCACTGTCATCAGACCTGCGGGAACATGGTACTGCATAAATTGTCTCTGAATTCCTCCCAGGTGATAGTGTCGGGGTTGGCATGGGTGGCGAGATAGGACTCCCACCAAGACTAGGCTGCTCCTCTTAATAGACGGGGACCATACAGAACTTTCTCCCTGTCGTCACACTGAGCGGTGTGCAACGCTTGCTCCATAGTGCGCAGCTAATCTTCAGCATCCATGGGGTCAGAAGAGTGAGTGAACACTGGGGGATGACCTCTCATGAATTCAGCACGCTTGTCTCTAGGCATCTGAGGCTGAGGTGGTGGCTGCTGCTGCTCCTGAATGGCGGCCAGAGTCTGACCAATGGCTTGAACTGCCTGAGTCTACATCAAGAACATCTGCTCGATGGTCATCGGGGGCGGGGGTGGTAGCTACTGCTGGGGTGCCTCTTTGAAAGTTCCCTTTGGCCCGGGAACAGGATCTAGATGTCGCCTAGAGGGGGGGTGAATAGGCGAATAAAAAATTATCACTTTAAAACTTAAATCTTACTCTACTCGAAGACAGGATCGCAGTGGAGTGAAGAATCCTTCGAGTAGGTTGCAGTGGAATTGAAGTTCCTGTCTTACGAATATCCTGCACTTCAAGGAAAGCTAGTACCACAAGTAAGTAGTGAAGTGCAGATATATAAGCGAGTAAGACAGAGAGTCAGAGTACAATACAGAACAGATCACACGGACGCAAGGATTTATCCCGAGGTTCGGCCAAGCCTGAAATGCTTGCCTAGTCCTCGTTGGAGTTAGCCACACCTGGGCTTGGAGTCTATTTCAACTCCTTCCTCCGTTTGCTCAGATCTGTCAGTATGACAGATAGAGCCTTTCACTATTGTGTGGGGTTACAACAGAACCGCGGCTGCTTACAAACTTCTTGGCAGCACCCCGGCAGAGTAACGATATGCTCAAGACCTTGCTCTAGCTCTAAGCAGCACTTCTCCTCTCTCTTAAGGCTTATAGCTGTGCCTTCTACACAAACTATAGAGTTACACACAAGAGGGAGAGTGAGAATTGATTCGAGTGAAGTCTACACTTGTTGGCTGCGCTTGTACATTGCTTGAGGCGCCTAGGGGTCCCTTTTATAGGCACAAGGGGCCTAGGAGCCATTGGAATCCCATTTGGAAGGCAATACTTTCTTTCTGTCGGGTGGCGCACCGGACAGTCCGGTGCACAACGGACACTGTCCGGTGCCCGATTTCTTTCCTTTTATGGCGAAGCTGACCGTTGGCAGTCTTGGAGCCGTTGGCGCACCGGACATGTCCGGTGCACACCGGACAGTCCGGTGCCATCTTCTAGCCGTTGGCTCGGCCACGTGTCCCGCGCAGATTGCGCGGCCGACCGTTGGCTCACCGGACAGTCCGATGCACACCGGACAGTCCGGTGAATTATAGTCGTACGTCACCGGTGAATTCCCGAGAGCGGCCAGTTCGCCAGAGTTCAGCCTGGCGCACCGGACACTGTCCGGTGCACCACCGGACAGTCCGGTGTGCCAGACTGAGCTGCCTTGGCTATACATAGCCAAGCCCTTTACACCTCTCTTCTTTTCTTCTTCTTTCTGTTTCTAACACTTAGACAAGTATATTAGTCCACAAAACCAATGTACTTCGTATAGAAACATACCTTCTCTTAATCATTAAATCTATAGCATTTCACATGCTTGAGCTTTGATGTTGGACTCATAAATCATCAAGTCAGCTTGACTTGATCTAGATTGACATTACTTGGCTCCAACATCCTGTAGAGGTCACATAGAACATTTCCAAACATAGGAACAACCCAAACTAAAGATCAAGGTGAACTTAGCTCTTTTGGGCTGCTTCCAGTTCTGGTTTTGACACTTGTTCACCTTCTAGTGACCTTGATCTCCTCCTTAGAGCTTGATCTTGAGCCTTATGACTTACACCACATAACTGCAGCTGTTACCTCATTGGCTGTAAGTCACGTCCTTATGTAGTGATCCTTGATGTGCCATAGCTGTTCTCAACTCGATCACCCTTGACTTTGCAAGCCTCCTTCTTCACCCTTGGCTTTGGGTTCCTCAGCCTCCTTGACCTTCTCCCGTGCACTTGGTACCTCGAAGCTCTTCTTGCCTCCGTCCTTGGCTTGATCAGTTGTCTCCGAGCTACGCACCCGAGTCTCACTTTATGCAATGTCCATCTTACTTGTGATGTCCATTATGTATCCATAATCTAGTTCTTGGACCATCACATTTGTTCACTTGTGTTGAACCTTGTAGACTTTATCTTAGGCACCTGTTCAACACTTAGTACACTTGTTAGTCCTTTAATTGAGTTGTCATCCAAACACCAAAACTCACAAGAGAGCTTTCAATCTCCCCCTTTTTGGTGATTGATGGCAACACAATTAAAGCTTACATAAGAATAAGATTTGAAGCACAAATTTTGAATTCTAAGTTTATAGAATGCTCCCCCTAAATATGTGCTTACTTCAAGAACCTAATTTTGGCCTCAGACGCCAATTTGCATATACTTAGGCAGTTCGAAACATTTCTACACCTTAGCACCTTTTAGGAAGCATTGAGACAAGATTCAAACCATGATGCTATAACACACAAATGCACATAATCGGAGTTAAACAGCATTCAAAATAGTGGATATATCACAGGAATATCAACCTACCACTATTCATCATTAAGATACCAATTCAAACTAATACCAATTTAAACTAAGACACTAATTTAAGACAATCTTAAAGCACCATTAACCACATGGCTATCTATTACACTATAGAAGCCAAATAATTCATCGCAGCGGAAACACTAGTCCATATGAGCAACATTGCAAGAAACATATGAATATCACACTTGGCAAAGCTCAAACTAACACATCACCCATTAGGATAAGCTTTCCTCTCAGGTTGAGATAAGCTTTAATACACAAATTCTCCCCCTTTGACATCAAACACCAAAAACCATACTCAAGCAAGAACATGTGATGATGTCAAGGGACAGCAGGGTGTTAAGGAGGAAAACGACTATCAAAACTCCCCCTTACTTATTGAGCATATGCCCGATCAACATTTAGGCAAGATACATATATGCAAAAAGATTAATACTCCCTTTGTACCTTTACCATGTTGTAGTGTACTTCCCATCTTGAAAGTATCTAATCTCTCAAGAGCTTCTTCACACTTGTGCCTGATTCTTTATCCTTACTTTTTCTTGTTGCTAAGACATCAAACTTAGAACAAGTTATAGTATTGGGCACAAGAAGAAACTTCTATTCTCATGATTATCAAAAGATGTCAATTGAAGCGAACTATTACGGCTACCAATTGAAAGATACCAATTGCAAAGTTCATTTATTATCATGGCTCCATGATATTTAAGCATCTATTATCACCAGATATTATAGAGCATGAGCAATCTAAAGATATGCACTTACTCACAACTTGAGATACCAATTTCTTGACTTACAGAGGTACCCAAGTCCAGATTGCTCCATTTCTTGCTTATCTTCTCTTTTCCACCTAGAGACTATACAAGATCACTCAAGAAACTGTTAGTCTCAAAAGACACAAGTTATGTGTGCTCCCCCTCAAGTTGTGCATCAAGTATTTGAATGACTTGCACTTTGCACATTCTAGCTTCCTTAGAACTAGATGATCACAACATACCTTGGTCAAGGCATACTCTACCACTTTCATCACCCAAAGATGCCAATTTGAATATCAAATGAAACGCCACTTAACACCAATTGAAGGCTAAATGAAAGGTTGACTAAATACAGCAATGCACGCTTCAGTGACACCTAAGCCAATTGAATACTCACGGAAGTCTAACATTTACTCAACCTATACATGCTTCATATTTAACTATCATTGCATATACCAATTCAAGATCAACAAAATCATGTATATAAAGCGAAATATCTAAGCATGTCATAATTAAGAAGGTTTCTTAGGTGCACAAAAGAAACAACATTTTAAAGGCATAAATTACCTAAGCTAAGATATTACCAATTGAAAGACAAGAACATAGCTATGATCACAATGAATGGAATTTCAAGAATATTTAATGAAATTGCATAGCTCCATTTTCCATACCTTTGCCGTTATGAGAGCCCTTGTTATCACCAATTCAGGGCTCCTTTTGCTTACGCACCTCAAGCTCAAAAGGGCACGACATGGATTTGAAATTCACACAGTACCAAACTAGGGTAATCATGTGAACATGGACTAAAAAAATGTCATATTTGCACATAGCATTACTTACAAAAAGTTACAGGTTTATCCATATACACCAGGAGAGTTAATCGTTGTGGATATAACAAATGAAAGAGCTACCAATGAATGATTCAAAAGATATATCCTATGGAGCACCAGTCATGATTAAGCAACCATCATTATGATCCATTTAACACAGGCAATCATAAAGCATAACTACTCTAAGGACAGGTAGCACATCAAGCCAACTTAAGAGCAATACTAAATTGCAATGATGTACTTAAGATACACGGGTACCGTCCTTTGGAGAGCAGGTTGTAGATTCTCATCAAGGTCCTTTACTTGATTCACCAATAATGATTCAGGACCTACACACCTTATTTCACTTGAGATGAACATGGGATTAGTGTTTCACAATAAAGGCACCAAAACAATTAACAGCTTAAGCATAGAGTTTAAGATAACCGTCTTAAGCTCTCCCATGGTCTCCAGTCCATCTCAAGGCACCTGCATGGTCTAGTTAGCACAGTTTGGTACCCATCTCGGGATGGGTCCATAATGATCATCTAAATGTGCCTTTGGTACCCAAATTGCCTTTGTGCTAGTTCTAGGTGATCTCGTTATAGATCTAGCACAAGTGTATGATTTGGGTCTCCTACCCGAATAAGATTGACACAAATTCACTTGCTTAGGAATCTTACCTTTATAACATACCTTGGATAGATGACCCTGCTCACCACACTTGTAGCAGAAGCGTCGCTCAACTTGACACGATGCTTGTTGTGTGTCATTTTCCTTGGTGAGGGTCACCTTGGAGGATGCACATCCTTGATCCTTCATGACCGGACATGAAGTGATCGTGTGGTCCTTTTTGTTGCATCCAAAACAACTCCTTGTCCCTTCATTCTTGTCTTTGTACGGACAATATGCGATGAGGTGGCCTAACTTCTTGCACTTGAAACACCTCCTTTTTCCTTTTCCCTTTTTGTACTTGATTGACATGGAGAGAAGGTCAGTGCAAATAACATGATTAATTGAATCTTTACCTTTTTCCTTTTTCATGTTGATTTCTTCATTTATAGCTTTGGGAACATTCTTCTTGTTGAGCTTAACACTTGCTGCAGTTTTTCCTTTCTCAAGCTTCTTCACCACGTGCCCGTGGATATCTTGAGAGAGTTGAGCAATGTGTCTTCTCCTTAGCTGTCTTTGCTTCTTGTTCCCACGCAATTTTCTTTTTGATCCTGCAACTTGTTTCTCAAACAAAGATTGGCCTTTCTTGGGGCGGTGGAGGTCAGCACATGATAATATTTTGATCAATTGATTACTAGTGCAAGAATGAGGTTCATATGAGTTTAAACTAGTAATTACTACCTCATGAGCAATATCGAGCATGATATGATCATCAACTAGTTTACTATGAGAGTATGACAACATATCATACTTTTCACTAAGAGCAAGCTTTTCTAAATTCATTGTTTCTACTTGACTTCTAAGCATAGAATTTTCAGTTTTAAGTTGAGCAACATTAGATAGAGCGTCATAATTATTACTTTGCTCAATTAACATTGAATCATACCGTTGGACCAAGACATCATGAGAGCACCTTAGCTCCTCATGTTCTTTGGTCATCTTCTCCAGGCTGTTGTTTGTTTTGATGAGAGTCTCCTCTAGCCTGAGAAGCGTCTCGCCTTGTTCCTTGTTCCTCCTCAACAACTTAACCAAGAGCACTTTGTCTTCTTTGTTGAGATGGGTGTAGAACCGGCGAATCTCCTCTTCTTCCACATCACCAGTCTCATTTTCCCTGTCATTATTTTTAGTGGAAGCAATACAGGAAAATGTACCTAGTGGTGATGAAGACTCATCCTCGCTATCATCCTCATATTCCTCCTCATCATCACTTTCGTCTCCACTATCATTGTTAGCAATAAGACATTTATAACTAGTGGAAGACAAACCTGTCGGTGAGGTGGATTCATCGTTTGGGTGCCATCGTTCTTGTTCTTCTCCCTTTGAATGGTTAGTATCACAAGTAATATAGGGAGTAGGAGCATCACAGTTTGCCACAAAATATTTTTCTTTGATCCTATTCCATAAATCATGAGCATCAACAAATAGATCACTATCACTACTCATGATGGCAAAATAGGCACTTCTAGAAAGAGACTCAACTAAGATGTTACAAGCACGGTGATTAAGAGATAAGCATCTTAGTTCATCATTAGAGGGATTTTTGCTACTATCAAATGGAAAAATACTTCTACTAAAAATCTGTCTCAAATCAGAATCAACACTCATGAAAGCATTATAAATAGAGACAGACCAAGATTTGTAATTAGAGCCATCGCCTAAAAGAATTTCTACAGTTACCTCTTGTGACGACATCGTTATCTCCGGACGGCTAAGCCCACACTGGAGAGGCCTAGCTCTGATACCAATTGAAAGTTCCCTTTGGCCCGGGAACAGGATCTAGATGTCGCCTAGAGGGGGGGTGAATAGGCGAATAAAAAATTATCACTTTAAAACTTAAATCTTACTCTACTCGAAGACAGGATCGCAGTGGAGTGAAGAATCCTTCGAGTAGGTTGCAGTGGAATTGAAGTTCCTGTCTTACGAATATCCTGCACTTCAAGGAAAGCTAGTACCACAAGTAAGTAGTGAAGTGCAGATATATAAGCGAGTAAGACAGAGAGTCAGAGTACAATACAGAACAGATCACACAGACGCAAGGATTTATCCCGAGGTTCGGCCAAGCCTGAAATGCTTCCCTAGTCCTCATTGGAGTTAGCCACACCTGGGTTTGGAGTCTATTTCAACTCCTTCCTCCGTTTGCTCAGATCTGTCAGTATGACAGATAGAGCCTTTCACTATTGTGTGGGGTTACAACAGAACCGCGGCTGCGTACAAACTTCTTGGCAGCACCCCGGCAGAGTAACGATATGCTCAAGACCTTGCTCTAGCTCTAAGCAGCACTTCTCCTCTCTCTTAAGGCTTATAGCTGTGCCTTCTACACAAACTATAGAGTTACACACAAGAGGGAGAGTGAGAATTGATTCGAGTGAAGTCTACACTTGTTGGCTGCGCTTGTACATTGCTTGAGGCGCCTAGGGGTCCCTTTTATAGGCACAAGGGGCCTAGGAGCCGTTGGAATCCCATTTGGAAGGCAATACTTTCTTTCTGTCGGGTGGCGCACCGGACAGTCCGGTGCACAACGGACACTGTCCGGTGCCCGATTTCTTTCCTTTTATGGCGAAGCCGACCGTTGGCAGTCTTGGAGCCGTTGGCGCACCGGACATGTCCGGTGCACACCGGACAGTCCGGTGCCATCTTCTAGCCGTTGGCTCGGCCACGTGTCCCGCGCAGATTGCGCGGCCGACCGTTGGCCCGGCCGACCGTTGGCTCACTGGACAGTCCGGTGCACACCGGACAGTCCGGTGAATTATAGTCGTACGTCGCCGGTGAATTCCCGAGAGCGGCCAGTTCGCCAGAGTTCAGCCTGGCGCACCGGACACTGTCCGGTGCACCACCGGACACTGTCCGGTGCACCACCGGACAGTCCGGTGTGCCAGACTGAGCTGCCTTGGCTATACATAGCCAAGCCCTTTGCACCTCTCTTCTTTTCTTCTTCTTTCTGTTTCTAACACTTAGACAAGTATATTAGTCCACAAAACCAATGTACTTCGTATAGAAACATACCTTCTCTTAATCATTAAATCTATAGCATTTCACATGCTTGAGCTTTGATGTTGGACTCATAAATCATCAAGTCGGCTTGACTTGATCTAGATTGACATTACTTGGCTCCAACATCCTGTAGAGGTCACATAGAACATTTCCAAACATAGGAACAACCCAAACTAAAGATCAAGGTGAACTTAGCTCTTTTGGGCTGCTTCCAGTTCTGGTTTTGACACTTGTTCACCTTCTAGTGACCTTGATCTCCTCCTTAGAGCTTGATCTTGAGCCTTATGACTTACACCACATAACTGCAGTTGTTACCTCATTGGCTGTAAGTCACGTCCTTATGTAGTGATCCTTGATGTGCCATAGCTGTTCTCAACTCGATCACCCTTGACTTTGCAAGCCTCCTTCTTCACCCTTGGCTTTGGGTTCCTCAGCCTCCTTGACCTTCTCCCGTGCACTTGGTACCTCGAAGCTCTTCTTGCCTCCGTCCTTGGCTTGATCAGTTGTCTCCAAGCTACGCACCCGAGTCTCACTTTATGCAATGTCCATCTTACTTGTGATGTCCATTATGTATCCATAATCTAGTTCTTGGACCATCACATTTGTTCACTTGTGTTGAACCTTGTAGACTTTATCTTAGGCACCTGTTCAACACTTAGTACACTTGTTAGTCCTTTAATTGAGTTGTCATCCAAACACCAAAACTCACAAGAGAGCTTTCACTCTTCCTACGGGGTTGCCTGCTCCTGGTGAGCACGCCTTCCTCCTCTGCGCCAGTTTTCTGACATCTGCAGAATGCAATCACACATCAGAATTGATCTTGCAACTTGCAGCATAAGAAAAGAGTATAGAATCCTTCCACAGCACTTAACAGATGAACATCTTCACTGACTTCCAACACAGGCAAACACAACTTCTTAGATAAAGAGGAAAGTAGAACAAAAGGGCTTCCCAACTAGATAACTAATTTTTATTAACATTTAATAGGTAAACCAAAGTGCAGGGGATACCCATACCCTGGCAACAGTCATTACAAAGATCCAAATCCAACATAGTTAATCATGACAAACATAAAGGCACAGGATAAGCAAACTACTCTGTCTAACTAAGACTAACTAAGAGTAAGACTAATGCTAAGACTATAGCTTCTATATATATTTTTGCATTAATTACAAGATCTGACGCTGACGATCTATGCTTCTAAATTTATCTTGGTCCTGTAGTCGGGGTTACCATAAGCATGGTGTCCACACTAAGGTGAGCGGTATGGGTGCTGAGTCCCGACGGGAGCGGGGGAGCCATCCTCCAGGTAACGATGCTCCGCGCGCTCAGCCCGCAACTAGGCGATCTCAGCACGAGCCCTACTCAGCTCATCCAATGCATGGTCCAGCTCCGTGTTTAGCACGGCGGCTAGGTTGACTGTGCTGCTCAACCTAGGATTGTCCTCATCGACAGGTGAGACAACCATGCCTCCTGTGCTGCCAGATGGACGGCGGGGGTAATACTTCAGGTTAAGACAATCGGCTACCCCACCGAGCACTAAGTAGTAGTGCGAAAGCGCATGCCGTGCGGCATCTTGCATGGCTGCCTCAGCTGAGTCCCGCTCAGAGATAGAATAGTGCTCTGAGCAGACCTCCGCACCCCAAAGACTGTTCTCCGGACGGCGCACCAAACAAGTCGCCTCCCAGCGATCCGGGTAAACCCTACGACTATGCTGAAAGACAACGCAGCGATACTCGATAGACCAGGTACGCCGATCAAGTGCCTGGCGTAGCAAGGTGTCAAGCGCATCGTGGAAGTGACACCCGCGAGCGGCATCGCGAGTGATGGGTCGAGCAACCCATCCTTCTGGCTCCTGATCGGTTGAAAGGTCGGTGCTGTGGCTCGAGCTGCTGTCGCCACCTCCGTCGTCTGGTCTCCTCCAGCAGCTACTCTAGCGGCTGGGGCGCTCAGCGGTGGTGCAGGGGGCGCCTCCAGCGAAAGCACAGGGGAACAGCTCCTCACAGACTCTATCTCCTGCTGAAGCGAGAAAGAAGAGCCCTGCTGCTCCATCTCCTGTCATCGACGCTACTGCTCCTCGTGCAGGCAGTGGTGCAGCCTCTCCAAGTGGCTAGACTGACTAGTCATTAGATGGCGAAGCGGACGCTCAGCAAGACGAGAGGGCAAGAAGGGGATGACTAACTTCCGTGCAGTGTGTCTAAGACGAGCCATCTACAAAAGACACTGTAAGCATAAGAGTGAGAACAGAACTAATATGACCAGCAAGTAAACCATAAATAAATAAGGGATTAGAATAAAACAAGATTTTCAGCAAGGTATAATTTATAGTAGAACATAGGTTTGGCCGATGTGACCAACTTTTGAAGGGATACCAAAGTCAAGGTGATAATAAGGGTCTATAATCCTTAGAATGACCATTCTACTCTAGGTTAGCGGTCCTACAGTCAACCAAGCTTTGATACCACCTATGTCACACCCGGTTTTAGAAGGCAAACCGAATGCGAACCATGTACGTGCTAGGATCAGCAATTCCCGTACACAGCAGTTACATAACTGAACATCATCACACAGTGCTCAAATAATAACATAAAAGAAGGTATAACAGTCGATTACATCATGATGTCCAGGACATCCACATAGTCTTTAACAATTATCAAAGTGCAGAAAAGAAATGTAGATACACATGGCCTACATAGGCAGCCGACTGGGGGGTTTGCCACTAACCCATGCCTAGAACTCATCGAACTCTTGGAACTCCTGGAAGTCCTCCTCCATGACTTCATCTTCACCTGAGCAGTGGTTGCAATGTGGGCAACCTGAGGGGTTCGGTGTGTAAAGCAAGGGTGAGTACACATCAACATACTCAGCAAAATGTCCCGTTTGGCTATAGTGGACTAGCTTTATGTGGAGTTAAGTCAAGCAGTTGCTTTTAGTTGGTCAGGTTATTATTACTAGTAGAGAGCCAGGTTTTAGTACTAACCCAAGTTATTAACCCAATGTACCCTTTCCAAACGGAAAGAATACCACTTAACATTACTGTAGGCATAACCAAAACCATCATCCTCATCACCACCTGTAAACCAAACATCTCTGATCAAAGTATCTCTAATCAATGGAGCTCCGTTGGCCGCTCATAACCGCGAGCACGGCTGATATATCAGTTTCATAACACTCTACAGAGGTTGCGCACTTTATCCACAAGCTGTGATTCCCTCATGCCTCGGGCCGATCAAACCCTTAAACACTACCAAGGTGAATAGGTAGGGTCTCACTACGTAGCCGTTACAAAGATTTCCTGGGGCTGTAGCTGCCCGTTAGGTTTCCTAAATGCACCGCACTCCTCCCCAAGGGGCGAACCAACCTTGGCAGAGCGAGCCGCATACACCGAACCCTATTAATGGCACAACAACAAAGCGAACTACACCCCAGTTCCTCTAATTACTCAGCTAAGGGTGTCCCACTCCACCCTCATGGTTGTACTGTTTTCCTGGGCGGTCATCCAACGAACTAGTCCTTACGGAGAGACACTCGAGAAACAGCTCGAGCCCCCTTAAATGTCACAGTACCACAATCATAATCAAAAGGGAAAACAGTGTATCATAGATAATCTCATCATGTTCATTGATTAATGTGAAGCGCTAGCATATAGCTAAACCAAAATAACCTAACCAAAATAGGTAAACAAGGACAAGATAAACAAAAGCTAGTCAATCCTTAGGTATAAACTGTGTAAATACGGGGAATGAATTATAAGAATGAGTAGGACATAGATGGGTCAAGGGACACTTACCTTCACCAACCGACTACTGCTCAGGGTCTTGACCTGCAACTCCTTCGGACTCCGCCAACTGGCTGTTATCTATACGAGTTTCAAACATACATTCCACAAATTTAATACAAAAAAATAGTACACCCAAACAATAGAATGCAATAAATAAACAGACGTTTGACGCAGGGCTCACATCTACGACTAAGCGAGAAAGAGAAAGTAACGGTCGAGGCTACGGCCGACGAGCAATCACGTCACATGATTATAAATTAAAATACTCGTCTAAACAGAATGGTATTAATTTAGCCATCACGTTTAGCATAGGGTAAAGTCATGTTCCATGTTTAATTATTACGAACAGATAAAGGTAAATTAAAAGGATTGTCGCGCAGCGAAACACGCGACACAACACTTAAACTGAATTAAGAAATAAACGACTCGTCGCGTGACGGAGCGCGCAACGAGACACTTGCATTAATTATAAAGAGACGTTAAGCGTCGCGCGATGAAACGCACAACGGCATACGCCATCTAAACTGAATTTAAAACGAAACGTCGTGCGACTAGACGCGTGACGCCACACATAAATAATCTGAAATTAAGAAGAATCGTCGCGCGACTAAGCACGCGACACAGCTTAGTAATAAAGATGAACTTAAAATGAATTGTCACGCGACGAAGCTCATTAATAAGTGTAAATTTAAAATGAATCGTCGCGCGGCGAAGTGCGTGACACAGCACATCGACTAAACTAAATTTTAAAATGGATTAAACTGAAAGTTGAACGTCACGCCACTACGGTCGCGTGCGTGGGATCACGCTGCGCGTCGGGGGCATGTGAGCCACGCCGGGGCGCGTGCAGGGGCTGCCGGGGCACACAGGGCCGTGGGGAGGCACGGGCTGCCGCCGGGGCACAGCGCGGGGCCGCAAGGAGGCGCTCGGGGCCCACCAGGGGGTCACTGCCGTCGGGGAAGGCACGGCCGCCGGGGGGCACGGCCACCGGGAGGGGCGAGCCACCGGGAGGGGCGCGCGGGCCGCCGAGAGGGTCAAAAGCCGCCAGGGCGCGGGGCGGGGCGGGGCGCGGGACGCTGGGGGCGTGAGCCGCCGGGGAGGGGCGCGAGCCACCGGGGAAGGGTGGGCCGCCGGGGACGAGCGTGAGGCCGCAGGAGGCGTGCGGGCCGCCGGGGACGCGGGCGCGCGGCGGGGAGTAGGGGGGCACGCATGGAGGAGGGGCAGGGCGCCAGTGGCGCGCGGGCCAGAGCGGGCCGGGCTAGGTTGGGCTGGGTCGGGCTGGGTCGCGTCGCGGGGCAAACACCCACGACACGCACAACCATAGGTCGGAATCCAATTCACGAAACGAGACTAAGCAAAACACGCGATTAAACACGACATCAGACAAGAAATATGCCTCAGCATGATGCAACACCCATGACAACTTAGGTTTTTGTTCACACGCAATACGGACATCAATCGCTATACTGCTTTGAAATTGGGAAGAAGGAGCGAAACAGGAAGAGAAAAGAGAGTAATGCCTGAATTTGGGGAGTAAAAGGAAGAAAAAATTCTACCCCCCAAATTCAGGGCGTTACAGGTGAGTGCTGAGCTGGGCCCTGGCCTCCTCCAGTGCGAACTGGTGTACCTTGGGGTGGAACGTAACTAGTACGAACGCTGCTGCTTCCCTGACCCTGGGATATAGCCTTCCTCTTCAGATCTCCCAGCCGAACACGCTTGTGTTCAATAGCTAGGGCCTTGTCGAGCAGCCTCTGAAATGATGGAAATGTATGTGCCACTAGAGCATACTACAGAGGTCCATTGGGTCCTTCAATAAAGTGCTCCTGCTTTCTCTCATCCTCAGCAACTTCATCCGGAGCATATCTGGAGAGCTGAAAAAACTTATCGCGGTACTCACTGACTGACATGCTCCCTTGCTTCAGCGACAGAAATTCCTTCTTCTTAAACTTCATCAGTCTAGCAGGAATATGGTAGTTTCTGAACTAAGTAGTAAACTCCGTCCATGTGATAGTATCGACATCATCATGGGCAGCGGTGTAAGAATCCCACCAATCAGCAGCAGGACCAGTCAGACGACCAGAAGCATAAAGAACCTTCTCAGGTCAGAGCACTGTGCAATGTTCAACATCTTCTCCATAGACTTTAGCCAATCATCAGTGTCCAGTGGATCAGGAGAGTTAGCAAATGTCGGTGGCTTGTGGCTCATGAACTCCCGGTGCTTGTCCCGGGGTGGAACTGGTGGTGGTGGCAGTGGTGCTTGTTGCTGTTGCTGTTGCTGTTGCTGTTGCGCCCTTCGCTCCTGGCGCATCTCCTCTCACTCTTGGTACATCTCTTGGCATTCCTACCGTATCTACACATGCATATCAACCATAGTGTCTGCCATCTGTTGCATTATCCTCATCTGAGCTGCAACAGCGGGATCAGCTCCGGCTGGTGGAGGCTGTGGAAGATCCATCTCTGCTTGTTGTTGTTGTGGTTGCGGTTGTCTGAATATCCTCCGATTGTGTCGATTAGGAGGTAGATCAATTCCACCACCCTTCCTGGTATTGACCATCTGAGTTAGAAACATATGGTAAGAAAGAAAGGATTGTAGACAAGGTAGGTAATTACGAGGCATGTTACTTTGGGGGATTTATTATCTAAGTAGATTAATGTTTTACCTACTAAAGCTAATCCATTACTTGATGGTGGTACATGCTAAGATGTACATTTATAATATCTCAATCAATCAAAGAAGCAAATCAGGCATTTATCATCAGAACAATCAATCAACATTTTTAAATAGAAAAAATAGTTTTGATTTTGCCTTAGGTCTCCTATCTCCTAGAAAGGTCATAAATGTAGGATTCCAAGGTGTGAAATCCATAATGTCTTGGAGTAGAACAGATAAGAGTAATCAGAGTAGAACAGAAAAAGGTGAGACAGGATCAAGATAAGTATAGAATGAATCAAAGTAAGGTAAGTAGGTAAGGGTTTTGTCCATTTCTATCTAGGTTTCATCCTATAGTCAACATTTCCTCTGATACCACTTCTGTCACACCTGGGCTTTAAGGGACAAAGCCGAGTGCATCTCATACATGCGCCAAAGAAAACAACATATATAATAACAGAGTGTATATAGATAAATGTCACAATAACATCAGAGTACTTATTACATTGCGTAAGTCTTACAAAATAAAAGATAAATATAAATCTAACTAAGGATCATCCTTGACGCCATAAAGTCAACTGGGAGATGCCACCTAGATCAAATCGAACTCCTCATTGTGTGGCTCCTCTTGAACCACCTGTTCTTTTCCTGTGGGGGTGTGAGACAGCAAGGGTGAGCTCACACATGATCATAGCTCCACAAGTTGTGGGGAACCAGTGTGCATAAACTCACCAAAGGTGAAGTTTATGTAATGTGTAAGGCTGATCAACAATAGAGGTTATAGCTGAGCATTGCTTTTAATAAGTTGATCAAATTTTATTAGCAGTTACTAAGTGTAAGTAAATACCAAACCATAATAAGAATAATAGAACAAAATTAATAAATAATCCCATGCAATGTGAATGACAAATTGAATTTAGTTCCATAAATTAATCATGCGAGAGTCCTGAGCTGCTCATGACCGTGAGCTCGGCTAGTATACCAGTTTTAAACTCTGCAGAGGTTGTACCATGTACCCACAAGTCGTGTAATCCATGTCGCCAAGGTTTGCAAGGCCCTTAGACACTACCGAGGTGAATGGCTAGGGATCCACTACGAGGCCTTTACAAAGTTCCACTAGCTTCCGAAAACCCGCTACAGTTTATGGGAAGCGCACTTGCAAGATTCCCTCGTCTGACCGCCATCACAGCAAAATCAACCCGAGACCCTCCCTGCATGCAACTCCCCTACTGCCCTTGCCCCTTTCGGGTAAGGTAGTCTTCCACTAGCTTTCCTAGTTAGTTAGCCAAGGGCATCCCATTAAACCCTTGTGGTGGCACGTGTTTCTCAAGTTAAGCTCCATGTTGCAATTAAAGATAATGATGATCTTGACATGAATATAAATAAAATAACAGAATAATTGGCACCAGGATCCTTAGCCACTGGCTCCTCTGCTCGCCACAATACAAACACACACAATATAAAGAGAAAATTAACACCACATCAAACATGTAAACAAAATACATAATAATAATCTACACATTAAAATAAGATCCTAGGAACAGGAATCATTAATTTTGGAGTTATAGATTTTAAGATATGAATTTCCAAGGGTTTTATGTGCTTGATATATGATTAATTGTAAAATTAATTTTCTTACTGTTTTCATGTCAAAACAGAGATTCAAGTGACAAACAATAATATTACAAAATTTTAGAAACTGGAATGGATCAATTTGGAGTTCATATGAATTTTCTATGATTTATACAAGTTCTAGGGTTTATTTTTACATTAAAAATCCTTTTCTAATAAATTTAAACCTAATCTAGGCCGATCATCGACAGATCGACAGCGCACACCGGCTATGACGAAACGGTACTCGACCTTCTAATCCGAGCCGTCCGTTGGCGATCAGACGGTGTCGGGGTGTCGTCTCCCCCACGTGGACATAGACGGCGGTGCCGCACTACCCCGCCGCGGCGATAAACGCTGGCGAACGATTCCGCACGCTAGGGTCACCCAAATTTCGATTCGCTAACGCTAAACCTACTGAACGACAATGTGAACACGTGGACGGCGTTTGTACCTCGATTAACAGGTTGAAGTGCCTTGCTTGCGGCACGCGGCGGAACTCGAAATACGGTGAGAAATTCCGGCGATGCTGGCGACAGATTCCGAATGGTCCCGCCACGACCACCTTCCTTCAGGCCAGATGAAGCCCAGAGACACCCCACCGAGGACTGGGTCGACGGCTTCTAGAGGATCTCTCGCGGCAGCTCACGGCGCTCGGTTTCTCCATGTGGCTCGACTGGTGAAAAGAGGAGAAGAGGAGAGGGGAGGGTATGCTCATTTATCCCGCAACGGCGTGAAGATCTCGCCCGCAAGCTACGCCAGCATGAGCTGCGGGTGGTTGTTATGGTGCCCACCATGCCGGATTTGTGGGCACGAAGACCCGGCCACGGGTTATGACGTGCGGGACTCGGTGGACAGAAGGCATGGGCGAGAGAGTACACACGCGCTGACATGTAGGGCCTAGTGTAAGAAACGAACGCGCGCCGGTGCTATCTAATGTGTGGGTCCGGACGTCAGAGAGGTCTCAGCAGAGTCGCACGTGTAGAGAGATGGTGCTGTGGCCCCCACTTGTCGGCGTAGACTGGTAGCTGGGCCCCGCACGCGGGGGAGGGAAAACGGGAGATGGGCTGGATTGGCGCCCAAGTAAGCTTCCCTCCATTTTTTTCTTTTTCTTTTTTTGTTTTATTTTCCTTTCAAGGTTTAGATTTCAAATTTAAATTTTAAATTTGGTTGTGATCTTGCACCTATACCAAATGTACAAATCCAAATCTTATAATGAAAAGAATACATTTATTTATATATTTATTTCCTATATTTTATGTGGTATTTTTCTTTTCTCAAATTTCTAGAATTTCCTTTAAATCTTAAATTCCCATTTGGGTATCACTATATTTCTCTTTACTTTATTTTTTATATTATCATAAAATGCACACCAAAAATAAAGTCCAGTATGATGCATGATTTAGTGGTATGTCTTTTATTAGTTATTTGTTTTTTTTAATGCGGTGTTCACATGAGATGGTAAATAGAAATGGTACACATAAAAGAACTAATGTCTCATCTAGTATTCTCTTACAAATTGGGTATTACATTGCACACCATTGGACCATCCAACGGGTGCATCATCGGACCATTGCACTCAGTCTGATGCCTCCTAATGGCTATTGCGTTAGTACTATGTTTGCATTTGCCATTTTTAGTTGTTGGGTACACCCGTATAGTCTGACGCCTATCGCTAGACCCATTTGACAACTATCATCAAACAAGCATGACACCCCTTTCTCCTCTCTATAATCTTTTTGTCACCATTGGATTGTGTCCTAATTCATCTCATGTCTTGTGAACAGTTATAATTCGACACCTTTGAGATAAATAGTATGATTGTACAGTCCGACAGTTTAGTTGCTTCGTTCTGATGCCTTGGTTTGATGCTTCTAGTCACTACCAATTAGAGTTTGCTTTTGCTATATCACTAGTACACAGAAGTTCTATAGTGACGGTCCTAAAACTATTTTTACTGGCGTTTTTCAGTGCCGCCAGTGCTAGGGCTAGTGGAAATCGCCATTTCCACTGGCGGTTATTCAAGAACCGCTAGTGGAAATAGCATTTCTACTGGCGGTTTTCTTAAGAAACCGCCAGTGAAAATAGCATTTCCACTGGCGGTTTTATTAAGAAAACCGCCAGTGGAAATGCTATTTCCACTGGCGGTTTGTTTTATTTAGCCACCAGTGGAAAGGTTTCCCACCTTTTTTTAAATTTTCGTACTGAAATTTATATATTTACACACACAAACATATATATATATATATGGATATTGATATTGATAAACATGTAGTATTGATATTAAAAGCAACATGGAATTAAATTCTATCATACATTTATATACATCAAAGTCTTGTTTACAACCATGTATGCATCACACATTATATACATCAAAGTTTTCACTTAAGCTCTAATAACTATCTCGGCTAAGAGATAGTCTACTAATTTCTGTTAGTATTCTAAACTCTAGCAAAGCTAATGTTCCGGAAGCATCGTGATATTTCCCTTTTGCGTGAATGACCTCTTTCAATATGAATGTGCACAGGTCCTCAACTATACCATACAATACACCTTCAGTCAAGTTCTCCGGGCTTCCTTGTTGAAATTGCTGTAAAGGAAGTTTATAAACATCATCTATTTATACTCAATAATAACACATTTGCATCTTTAATGACATACGTGACTATTACTAATAATACCTTGCCAGGGTTCGTGATGTATTGTCCGTTCATTCTCATGAACTCGCACACGTAGAACCCACATAGGACCGATCCGGGTGGTTGCTTGTGGCACTACATAACGGGAGATTGGTTATTTAGTTGCAACATTGTCCTATGTATGTACATGTATGATATGTATTCATAAATTCACATACTTACCGGCCAGTTATAATGGATGTCTAGTGGCACGCCTTTTTTGGACGTGTCGTACTTTCCACCTTGTAGCTTATAAAACCTAAATGCCCTGTGATCTCAAATAGAATCACCATGTTATTCTATAATTCTCATCGATATAAGTATGCATGCATAGAAAAGGCTTACAACTCTAAGATGCCGAGGAATTTTGAATAGGCCGAAGGCTCGGTGTGCAAGGAGTCGAGCACCAGCACCTTTCCAACCTTAGGATAAATGAAGAAGCATATCCAGTGGTCCCTGTGCGAATCAAACTTGTGATACATGTGTATTGAAATTATTGATTTTATTTATGCAAAATCACACTTACTTAAAGTTGTACGGGGCCACTATGGATTCCCTGTCTTGAAATTGAAGCATTGCGTGTCCTATGTAGGTAGCGTATCTTGCTTCAAAATCCTTCTTCAGATCCTGGATACGCACCTCAATTTCTTCATCCGTTAGTCCCTGTAATGCTTTGTTGCCTTTTCTGATTCTAAAAGTGTGGTTATCCTCGCATATCTTTATTGGGTTGAGATACCCAACCCTTTTACTGGCACTAGCATTGGGATTGGTACCATAAAGGATCTCCTGCTGATCATGTTGCATTCTGCAACGCACACGTGCATGTCAGATATTGAAAATTTATACAACTCACTAATAATAACACATATATGTGGAGTATGATTGACACTTACAATGCAAATATGGTTACAAGTTGCACGTCGAGTCTTTGAAGGTTCATCATTAACCACATGTCCTCGAATGCAACAACGCTTTTTGATTTGAACAAATAAAAGCATGGGTTGGTATATTAACACTGATGGTGTCAATGCCAACTGAAGATGCCTGCATGTACCAATCATGCAACCTTTTAATATTAGTCGGGACCTTCCTTAGTTTCTCAAAAGTGAGTAGTGGTCTACCCGGCACATATTTTTTAGGCACGTTTTTATAATCTGCCTTAGTTGGCTTCTTTATCTTTGCGGCCATTGCCTCAGCCTTTTTTGCGGACTCCTCGAGATCGGCCAAATCAACAGTGTCTGACGTGAGGCTCTGTCCAATCCCTTTCAAAAAACGAGTTGTGCCAGCAGTGGATTTACTCTTCTTTTTCTTCTCGAACGGGGACACTAATTTTGGTATAGAAACTTTAGATTTCTTTGATGGTCATGGAGATGGCTGTGGAGAAAGTGGATCCCTGAAGGGCGATGTATGTGGCGGATACGGTGGGCCACCATGAGGATGAGGAGAAGGAGGGTCAGAAATAGGATGAGGAGCATCATGTGAAGTTTGAGGAGGTGATGATGGATGTCCAATAGGAACAACAATTTGAGAAGGCGGAAACGGTTGGGCCTGCGAAGAATTAGACCAATCAACCAATTCGACATCCCTTCGAGGCCAAAGGATAAAATTATTGATAGCTTGTCCAAGTGTCTCGATACCTTCGGGCCCAGGGATGTCTAGCATGTCGTCCTCGTATCCTTGGACGACTGTCGTCACTTCTACCCTGCAATATTCTTCTGGAATGTCGTTTCCATGGAACTTGCGTCCTGGGATCGCAAGGCCTGTGGCTACTTTCTTTGTACGCTGATTGTTAATACCATATCTTATAACTAGTGTGCATGCCACAGGCCTTGTGATGTCATCAACTGGATAGCGGACCTTATTTCCCGTTGACGCGACAGAGCTTGGGATGGTCGTACCCTCGGTGGAAGCCGGCGTTTGAGCTGCTGGAATTATTTGCATTTGAGGAGTGGTCATCTGTTGAACAGACATCGCACTCACCATCGCCAATTGCTGCATCAATTCTAGAGGAGGATTCGATAGCATTTCAGACATCAGGCCTTTGAACTCTTTCTTGGCCTCCTCCTTAAAATAATTCGCCATCTCTTCCTTGTATCGATCACGTTTCTTGTATAGACCTTCCCATTGTGGTCCGAATCCTTCCTTCCATCCTTCCTTAGATGAGATTCCTCGTACACGACCAGGATGCTCAGGGTTACCGAGACCAGCCGTTAGAATGTCTCTCTCCCTTTGCGGCTTAAATGTTCCTTGGCTCTGCTTAGCTGCAATTGCATATATGTTTTTTGCCACTTCTTTGACAGTGGGATCATCAAAAGATACACCAGACTCAGTTTCCCTTGGTTTTCTAGCACGGATCCAATTAGCTGTCCTTTCACCAAGTTGCTCGGACAGCGTCGGCAACCCTGCAGCCTTCTTCTTGGCGTCTTCTTGTCTCCATTTAGGAACCTCACGCTTGTAAGCACCTGTGCCAAGGTGGTGGTGGTATTTGTTCTTCTTAGATAGTTCTGAATTTGCCTCACTTAGCGATATGAAATCAGGGCTGCTCCTCTACTCTAGAAATACTGCCCACTGACCTGCTGAGATTTTATATTTTCTCGTCGGGTCTAGGCCTTTCTTTGCAAACTTTGTATTCATCTCAGACCTCCAGTTTCGGAAATTGATTACAAACTGCTTCATCGTGTATTTTTTCACGAGTTCTTCTGAACCCCCAGGCAAAACGAACCTCGTTATTAGCTTATTCCACATTTGATTCTTGACATCATCTGATACATCTCTCCACTGCCGGATTGTGATGTCAAGATTATCTCTAACTACGAACCCAAGTGCATTCTGGAACTTAGGCAGTGCCTCCTCTGGAGCTAGGGGCTGACCATTCGGGCTCACGTCTGCGATTTTATATGTCTTGTCAGGAAACTTTTTTAGCCCCCTGTCACCTCTGTTCCGATCGCTCTGCTTCCTTTTCCTTGACCTCTCGGTGGTTGTCTCGGTCGATTCCGGTGCGCCTTGGGTCGGTTCCGGTGCGTCTTGGGTCAGTTCCGGTGCGTCTTGGTATCGTGCCACAGCTTTTTCGAGCATCGCGCGAAATTGAGACAAGACCTCCTATTCATGTAATAAAATGCACAAGAAATCATGCATGTGTAATAGACATTGTGAAATCAGCTAATTAATTAGGTACACACACGAAATTAAGGATGTGTAATTTACCTCATGGTCTTGTGGATCATAAGTAGGGTCACGTTGCAACTCACGCGCAGCGGCCCTATCTTTCCTAGTGGTAGGAAAAGGGTCGCTAGGCGTTTCATATCCTTCACTGCTGGATTCTTCTTGAGCAACACTCTTGTCCATGTGGTCGGGCCCTAATCCTTGGTCCTTGGTTGGAGAACTCATTGAGCTATATATATACAAATACATATTAACACATATTAACATAAGCAATAATTAAATTCATATTAACAAATACCCTAACCCTTAACCACTAACACTAACCCTAAGCCCTAACCCTAACCCCTAATATTGTGATACGGATATTATCGAGTTACGTATAGAGAGGGAGAGAGGAGTTGTATAGGACGTAGAGAGAGAGATGGAGAGTCGTATAGAACGTATAGAGAGGGAGAGAGGAGGAGTCGTATAGGACGTAGAGAGAGAGAGATGGAGAGTCATATAGAACGTATAGAGAGGGAGAGAGGGAGAGAGGAGGAGTCGTATAGGACGTAGAGAGAGAGAGATGGAGAGTCGTATAGAACGTATAGAGAGGGAGAGAGGGAGAGAGGAGGAGTCGTATAGGACATAGAGAGAGAGATGGAGAGTCATATAGAACATATAGAGAGGGAGAGAGGAGGAGTCGTATAGGACGTAGAGAGAGAGATGGAGAGTCGTATAGAACGTATAGAGAGGGAGAGAGGGAGAGAGGAGTCGTATAGGACGTAGAGAGAGAGAGATGGAGAGTCGTATAGAACGTATAGAGAGGGAGAGAGGGAGAGAGGAGGAGTCGTATAGGACGTAGAGAGAGAGAGATGGAGAGTCGTATAGAACGTATAGGAGGAGTCGTATAGGACGTAGAGAGAGTCGTAGGAAATGGCGTTGTTAATGAAGCTTTGATTTTTTTTTTGCTTTGCTTATGAAGCTTGATGCATACTCTTTGTGTGAGAGAGACCAAGGACAGGTGATTAGAACTCGCTCTGGTCAAGTGGGGTTCTGATGAGTTGCTCTTAATCAAAGCAACGCAAGTGTGTCGTACGTCGTCTTCTAATTTCACTAGCTAATAGTACTACAATGGAATACGTTGTTTGAGACAATCAGACAACTATTTGCCAGGGACATCTGGTAGAGCTCACATAACTCTATAAAGCTAAACGGATAAAAACTGAATTGCTCCGTGGCAGAAGTGAAGTGAATCTAGTCTACATTTTATACTAAAGAGTGGAAGCCAAAAAAACATGATTTCCGCTGCTCTCTCCTCTCTCTCTCTCCCTCTCCCTCTCTTTCCTCTCTCTTCCCTCCCTCCCTCTCCCTCTCCTCTCTCTTCCCTTTCCCTCTCTCTCCTCTCTCTCTCTCCCTCCACTCTCTTTCCTATATATACACTCCCTCTCCCTCCTCTCTCTTCTCTCTCTCCCTCCCTCCACTCTCTTTCCTCTCTCTTCCCTTTCCCTCTCTCCTCTCCTCTCTCTTCCCTCTCCCTCTCCCTCTCTCTCCTCTCCTCTCCCTCTCTCTCACTCTCTACAGAGACGCGCGCAGGGTACACCCTAAACCCTAAACCCTCTCCCTCTCTTCCCTCTCCCTCCTCTCTCTTCCCTCTCACTCTCTCACTCTTCCTAGGCCTAGGGTTTACACGCGCGGCGGCGGCGCGTGCACGGCGGCGGCGGCGTGCCCGAGCGATCATAGTCGAAGAAGGGAGAGAGAAAGAGAGAGGAGAACTTACCTACGGCGCGGGGATGACGGCGTGGACGACGGCGGCGCACGGCGGAGAAGATCGCCGGGGTGAAATTTCGGCAGCCTGACGGCGGGAACTGTAAAAGACAGGGCGCCAAAGACTTAGCGAAATTTTCGACCCCGCGCGCGCTCCTTTATATAGGAGATATTTCTACTGGCGGTTGACAATGACAACCGCCAGTAGAAATGCCTTCCACATAATGTGGAGGCCATTTCTACTGGCGGTTGTCATCGAGAACCGCCAGTAGAAATGCCTTCCACAGACTGTGGAGGCCATTTATACTGGCGGTTTTCGTTGTGAACCGCTAGTAGTAATATTTTTAGTATATTATTTTTTATTGTATATTCATACATTAAGTATATAAATTTTTATACATATTAAATATATAAATATATATATTTAGTATACATAATATATATATTTATATATTACTTCTCTCTCTCTCCCTCTTCTCTCTCTCTCCTCTCTCTCCCTCTCTCTCCTCTCTAGAAAGTCACTAGAATGCCCGTTCTTGGAGTGTTTAAATACTATGTCGTCTCCTGGCTTCGCGTCTCTCGTCACCATTGGTGTAAAGTTCTTTCACAAGTATCAGATCTGGTAAACATCTTTCCAAGTTCTTTCACAGCATGTTCTTTCACAGCCTGATATATATATATTAGTTGAATAGTCCTCCCTACTTTTATTTTACCACGCGTTCTAGGTGATAAACCATGACCGGGAAAAGGACCACGGCTTCCTCTGACGGCGGTACTCCAAAGAAAGCCAAGGTGGTGGTGGAGGATGAGGAAGAGGCGGGGTTGGAGGATGAGGAAGAGGCGACTGTGACACTATCCGTGGAGAAGGACGCGCTGAAGAACGGGCATTCTGGATGTGTAAAGTGTTGCATCCGCACGGACGGTAAGTGCTGGACCTGCTCCGAGCGCATTGGCAACAATAGCTCTCTCTCCCTCTCTCTCTCCTCTCTAGAAAGTCACTAGAAAGTCGTGTAAAATTACATGCTTCGGTTTGTCGCTAACAATAATCAATTACATGACATGTCCTAACAATAATCAATTACATGACAACTATATAATCAAGGGAGCTATTGTTCTGTCTTGTCCATCATGGCGTACCCAGGGCATCGAATTGCGTGGGATGCTTCGCTCAACGTTCCTTATCTTGGTTGGATGGTCTATGAAAAGAGACATGTCGTTGAACTGGTGAAAATCCTCTAAATCAGATACACCATCAACTCCTATAGCTTGTTGTTTTCCAGGAAAAACTACATGCTTCGGTTTGTCGGTGCTTTTCTTCTCATTGTTAGAAATGATCTGTTCAGCATAGAAGACCTGTGCAACACGATTAGCAAGGATCCATGGGTCATCTTTGTAACCTACCTTACTTAGATCAAGAACTCTGACCCCATAGTTGTCTACCGTGACATGTTTGTCTTCAACCCATTGACATCGGAAAACCGAGATCTGAAATGTACCATAGTCTAGTTCCCATATGTCCTCAATAAAGCCAAAATATGTAATAATCTCACCAGTTTCATCATCTATGGCCTCGCATCGAACACCACTGTTTTGTGACATGCTCTTTTTGTCCTTGGACTTGGTACAAAATGTGAATCCACTAATGTCATAGGTTTGCCATGTTGTGACCTGGCGTGATGGTCCAGATGCCAACCCCTTGATGGTTTTTTCTTCTATTGTTTCTCCACGTGGAATGTCCTTCACCATTAGCCATGTGTTGAACCGCTGCTTATGTTGCTTCATTACCCAATCAGCCGTATGCCCAGGATTTTGCTCGTGAAGCTCATTGATGTGTTGTTGGATAAATGGTTCTATTATCGCTAGCTGATGTAGGATGCTGTGATGTGCCTCAAGTACTGTATTGTAATCTGGTGGGATGAAAGATTTCCGTCCCATCCTCCCGCTTCCATACAATCTACCCTCGTGTCGTGACGAAGGCAGACCTATTGCAACCTGGTCTTTTAGGATACTATTGCAGAATGGACCTCCGGACTCAATGGCCTCTTCGGTACAGTACCCCTCTATCATGGATGCCTCGGGACAAGCACGGGATGATACATAGCCATTCAGTATTGACATGAAATGCTCGTACGTCCACATTTCATGCAAGTACATAGGACCCAATGCCTCTATTTGTGGCACCAAGTGCACCACAAGGTGCACCATAATATCAAAGAACAATGGAGGGAAACACATCTCAAACTGTGATATTGTCTCCACTGCGAATTCCTAAAGAGATGCCAACTCATCACGGTCAATTACCTTTTGTGAAATTCTGTTGAAAAAGTAGCACAACCGTGTGATTGCCATCTTTAAAAACAAAGGATTTATAGCCCTGATGGCAATAGGTAGGAATGTAGTTGGCATGACATGACAATCATGTGAGTTGTAGTTGGTGACTATCAGGTCTTTCATTGACACAATACTTCGTATGCTAGAGAAGAATCTGGATGGGACTTTTAAATTCTTAAGCCAAACACACATCGCATGTTTCTCATCTACATTGAGATTGTAGCTTGCTGCTGGGAGATGATACTTCCCATTTTCTTGAAGAACAGGATGTAGTTCATTTTTTATGCCTAAATTTACCAAGTCCATGCGTGAATTGAGCCCTTCTTTTGTTTTGCCCTTTATGTCTAGCAAGGTGCCAATTATGCTTTCAAACACGTTCTTCTGAACGTGCATACCATCGATCACATGCCGCACATCTAACTCTTTCCAGTAAGGCAAGTACTCGAAGAAAATAGACTTTTTCTTGAATATAGCCCCCGGAGCTGGTTTGGCATCCTTCCTTGTTTTTCCGTCTTTTGTTTTCTTCCCGAAAACAAACTTGATATTCCTAACTATTTCAAAAACTCTATGACCTTTATTGTTACCCGATGGAGCAGTAGAATGTAGTTCACCATTATTGTCAAAGTACTTATCCATCTTTCGCATGCGGTACCTGTGTCCTTCCAATAAAAAGCGTCTGTGCCTCATGTACACTATCTTCTTAGATGCAGTAAGGGACACGTAAGCAGTTTCATCTATGCATACTGTGCAGCCAACCTTTCCCTTAAACTGGCCTAATAATGTGAAGAGTGCAGGGTAATCGTTGATCGTAACAAAAATAATTGCTCTCAGAGTGAATGAATCTTTACGATACTCATCCAACATTTGAACACATGTTACCCACAATATTTTCATATCCTCCATTAAGGGATCTAAAAATACATCCATATCAACTCCAGGTTGTGTAGGTCCAGAAATAAGCATGGTTAGCAAAATGTACTTCCGTTTCTGCATCAACCATGAAGGAAGGTTGTATATGGTGAGGATCACTGGCCATGTGCTATGCTTGCTGCTCCTTTCAGCAAATGGATTCATTCCATCAGTACTCAGTGCGAACCTAACATTTCTTGGTTCATCGGCTAAGTCTCGGTGGTTCTCATTGAAACCTTGCCACTACTTCCCATCGGCTGGATGTCGAAGCTTCCCATCGTTTTTGTGCTCATCAGAAGCATGCCAGCTCATAAGTTTGGCATCCTCAGGGTTAGCGAACAAACACCTCAATCGATCGACGACGGGGAGGTACCACATCACCAAAGCAGGAATCTTTTTGAGCGCATAATAGTCTACTTCTTCTTTTTCTTTGCTCGTGGATTTTGAAGTCTTCTTTTTGGCTTTCTTTCGCTTCTTCCCTTTAGACACAGATGCAACACACTCTTCCTCTCGATAGTCTTTATTCGTCTTGTACCTACTTGCACCACACTTTGGGCAGCTCTCCAAGTCTTTATAATCATCACCTCGATAAAGGATACAGTGATTTCTACACGCGTGGATCTTCTCCACGCCCATAGTGAGTGGACTGATTAGTTTCTTTGCATAGTACGTGTTAGCAGGCACTTTGTTCTCCTTTGGAAGCATGTCTGCGACAATACTCAAGAACACATCGAAGCCAGCATCAGACATACCATATCTAGCTTTTAACATCAACAGCTTTAACATAGACCGGAGCGTCGTGAACTCTTTGGTACAGCCCTTAGACTCGTCGTACAAAGGCTCTTCTGCTGCCTTCTTCAGGGACTCCATACCTTTCATGAAGAACATCGATGGATCTGTATGACGACGCAACATTGCCTCTAACAACTTTGCATCTTCCTCGTCCATAACATTTGGCAGAACATGGGTTCTTTCACATTCATTTCCTCCGGCGTAACCATGATCAGTAACATTTGGCACTACATGTTCACTCTATGGAAGAGGTTGTTGTGTCTCGTGAACGAACTGAAAGTTGTCGTTGATGTTCGTAGGGTTTCCAGCTGTATAAGACGAAGAGCTACCCTCTCCATGCTTTGTCCAAATTATGTAATCCTTCACAAATCCTCGGCATACCAGATGAGATATGATTTGTTCTGTGTCATCAAATACAACAGCATTTTTGCAGTCCATGCATGGACAATATATGTGCTTTGTCTTTGTTCTCCAAGCATGGTTCATAGCGACAACAATAAACTTATGGACCTCAGATATGTATGATGGATCTAGCCTTGATAAGTTATACATCCAGGATATCCTCTCCATCATCACTTGTAAAAAAAGTAACATAAAACACACAAGACACACAAATTGGCAAGAGAAACATATACCAATATTTCCTAACAACTAAATATATCATGGATAAAGAAAATTGGCAAAAGAAACATGAACAAAAATGTAGTTAAAATTGAGCAAAAATGAACAATAATTGGCAATTGAAACATAATTAAACCAACCTTTCATAACAATTAATAAAAACAATCTTAATTACCAAACCTATCATCCTCCCTCTCCATACAACACATTCACCATTCATTAAGCAACTAAATATGTGTCATGGATAAACTTATTTGAGAACTAAACATGAAAAAGGAGAGGGAATAGACAAAATCTAACCATCTTAAGCAACCTCATTTGAGGAAATAGAGAAAATAACCTAGCTATACTCTTCTCTCTCACATGTAAAACCCTAGATCCAAAATGTGGCTAAAATTGAGCAAGAATGAACAAAATTTGACAAAGAAACATAAACCAACCTTTCTTATCCACCTTCTTCCAAAAAATGAAGACCAAAACCTCCCCCCTTGTATTTTGTGAAATCTGGACCTCCAAAATCGCCTCCAATGGAAGTTGGCTGCGAGCTACAGCTCCTGTCGGGGGGAGGAAGAATGGTATTTATAACAGATAGTTCACTGGCGGTTGGCTTGAAAAACCGCCAGTGGAAACCTATTTCCACTAGTGGTTCTCTTAACACAACCGCCAGTGGAAATAGGATATTTCCACTGGCGGTTCTGTTACACCAACCACAAGTGGAAACTAGATTTTCACTGGCTGTTCTGTTACACCAACCGCCTGTGGAAATAACCTATTTCCACTGGCGGTTGTGTTAAGATAACCGCCAGTGGAAATAGGTTTCCACTGGCGGTCAGCCAGGCCCACCTGGTTTTTTTTACTGGCGCGCGGTAACTGAAACCGCTAGTGATAATTTATGGGTGCCGCAGGCTTTGAGCTCTTTTCTACTAGTGTATGATCCGGTGACCCTTAGGACATTCCGATGCTCTGGTCCAATGCCCTAGAAACCCTTATTTTGCTTTGTTTCTTCATTATCTTTGCAACCAGATTGGTTTTATCTTGTGTCTTAGAATCTTGTATGATTTGTAGGTTTTCAATGAGTATTCTAGTGCCATAGTGCATTTCAAGAGTTGTTTATCTTCTAGATCACATATTTTCCTTCATCCAAGTCTATTTATGCATTCTTTGAACTATATCTAAAAGCATTGGTAATTATTGTTAGTTTATGTAGGAAACGGGTGACGCCTAAGAGGGGGGGTGAATTAGGACTTCTAAAACTTTTACTAAACTAGGCCACAATTAAATCCCTAGAGCAAAACCTATGCAAATAATCAAACTAGAATGTGCAAACTAGGTTTTGTCTAAGTGTTGCTATCTCTACCGCAAAGGCTAAGTTTCAATCTACACTAAATAAGTATGAATACTAGATTGAAACTTAAATGCTTAATATAAATGCGGAAACTTAAAGAGCAAAGTAGAGAAGCAAACTCTCGTGGATGACGCAGGTATTTTTACCGAGGTATCCGGAACCACGCAAGGTTCCGACTAATCCTCGTTGGTGCCCCTACGCAAAGGGAAGCCCACGCGAGGGCCAAGCACCACGGTCGAGTAACTCCGTAGAGAGCCGCGGGCCTTCTCCCCGCGCAAGTGGTGCTCCGCTTCCGGCTCCTCTCGGACGCTCCCCGCCATCTCCACTATCGAGCTTCCGGCCGAAACACCGCGGGCCTCGTTCCCTCCGGTACACTGTGGCCGCCGTGACACAAACGCGGTTGTCACGGTCTCGCAAGACTCTCGCCCCACTCGGTACAAATACAACGACTCACGCAAGAGCCGAGGGGTTGTGTGGTTTTACAAAACTCACTCAACTAACTAGGGTTCACCTAGAGCAAGCGCTAAAGCGGTCTAACTAACCTAAGCACTTTGCAAACAACCTACGCTAATCACCGAGTGATTCTATTAAGCACTTGGGTGTTTGAGCTCTTGGAAATGTGCACTATATGCCTTGGTATGTTGCTTGGGCTCCCACACATGAGAATGGCTGGTTGGGGTGGTATTTATAGCCTCCAATCCCCAAACTAGCCGTTGGACACAAAGCAGCAGCTTTCTGTCGTCGGGTGCACCGGATAGTCCGGTGCACCACCGGACAGCCACAGTGCAGTGTCCGGTGCACGCCACGTCAGCCGACCGTTGGCGCCTGTAGCAGTCGACCGTTGGATCCGACCGTTGCCGTCTGTCCGGTGCACACCGGACAGTCCGGTGCCGACTGTCCGGTGCCTCGCCGGACAGACCGGTGCTACAGCTAGAGAGCGCCTGTCTGTGGCCTCTCTGCGCAGACTGTCCGGTGCCACACCGGACAGTCCGGTGCACACCGGACAGCACTGTCCGGTGCGCCACCAGGCGCTGGCTGACAGCCCGCTTCTTGGGTTTCTTCGCTGATTTCTTTGGGCTTCTTTTGTTCTTGAGTATTAGACTCCTATGCACCTTTTTATGTCTTCTTTTGAGGTGTTGCATCCTCATTGTCTTGGTCCAATTCTCTTCGCATCCTGTGAACTATCATTATAAACACTAGCAAACATATTAGTCCACAGGTTGTGTTAATCATCAAACACCAAAACTCAATTAGCCAAAAAGGCCTGGGTCCATTTTCCTTACAGTTTAAATGATTATATGTTGATCAGCAAACACTAAAAATCGACTACCAATGGACCTCAATATATTTTTTCTTTCAAAGGATTATCCCTCCCAAATTATTTGGGTAGATTTCTCGCAAGCACGCAGAATCATCTTTTGGAGCAAATTTAAGAAACACCATCCTGTTTTGTGGATTTTTAAATTTGCAGAGTTTAGAGTTGTCCTAGGTGTTGATGATATGAGACTATCCTCCCAACACCCTTATGAACATTTGTGTAAAGTTTGAGATCAATCGAAATTGATTTGAGTCGGTTTATATCTTTGGATCAAATTTTCCAAGGTGCAGTTCTTCAATATCGGATGGTCCAATATAAATACCTTAACGTTTCGATCTGATTTTTTGTGAACATTTTCCCTATGGTGTGTGAGTCTATGGTTTAAATTTCATGAATTTTAGATACCATTTGATAGGGTTTTAAGATTTTCTCACAAAACTGCTCATGCTGAAAACTATTACGTTGAGCTCTCATGGGGGGAGACAGATATTCGTACAGGAGGATCCGGTATAGCATCCCGAGGAGGTCCATTTTACTCGGCATTTTGTGAGCTTATTCTCTAGTTCTTTATCCTTATTATCTTTTTCAGTCTTTTCTGTTGCATCTCTGCGATTCTCTTGATTACATCTATCCACTGTTTGGCACATGTACTTCCCACGGTGCTTTTGTTGTATGCGAGCGCTTTGGGATTTAAATTGAGACAATGGACGGAATCAAAAGAGAATTGGATTAGGCTCATATTCACCTCTTTTAGCTCGTCTCCTTCAATGAATAGTAGGTGCAGTTACTAGCGATATAGCACTAGAAACAAACAGTGATGGACCCAGATATCTTTGAGAGCGTAGACAAAGATATTACTTATACTATAAACATATAGCTTTGCCTAATCTTTACCTACATTTAACTATAATTTACTACTTGCTACATTTAACTATAATTTAATCTACATTAGCGCTTATAAAGGAGTCCGTCACTGGAAACAAGCACTTTAATAGTTCCAAATAAATTAGCATCATCAAATAGACTACATATTTTAGAAAAGCTCTAGTATTGGAATCTTTTCTTTATGCTTCAAATGAATCAGTTTAGCTTTTTGGGTAAATAAGTCTTCTGAAATCAAAGAGAAAATTAAAGAGAAACTATTTAAAAATCAGTTTGATGGGCTCTTTGGCTAACTAGAAATAATTTTGTTTTTAAGAGAAAAACGATCTATTCCCCGTTGCAGGTTATGTATGCCATTTTCTATCGGCTCCGTGCATGGGCGATGCTGCAGAAGGCGGACCAGCAAGGTACGGTTGTGGTGGCTACGCGTTTCTTGGGGCACGTGGCTAAGGACTTTTTTTCCAGGTTTATGGGTGACAATCTAGGGGGTGTTTGGGAACAAAGTTTTTCTGCAGTTTTGGAAGAATACTGCAGTATTCTCAAATACTGCAGTATTATATACATAATGGTGTTTGGCAAGCTTGGTAAAATCTCTGTTTTCAAAACTGAAGTATTGCAAATACTATAGTTGTTTTAAGGCATTCTAAACTTAGCTCTGGACCTCAGTTTTCAAAACTGCGGTATTATAAACTACGGTATTGTCATAACTAAAGTATAGTATAGTATTTCAAAAACTGTGGTTTTCAAAAACTTTGTTCCCAAACAGGGCCCTAGTCGTCGGATTGGTTGTCACTAGAGTGTGTGCTACTTTTGTTTAGGCTGTATGCTTATTGATGAGCAGAGGCGGGAAGAAATTTTAATTCTTTATATCAAGTTGATGCGACACTTTGAAATTAATAAAGTCTTATTTATAAAAAATCAGTTTGATGGTCAACTTTGTCTAGTTCCTACGTTTCGACAGTGAAACATTGCTGGTTTTTTGACTTGTGTGGGCGAAAACAAATGTAGGCACAAGAAGCTTAACTAAAGAAGTATATCAGCGAATGGGATCTACCTACTGATGGGTCCAAACCAGAATGCTGATATAGCCGCATTAGCTGGATGTATTTATTTGGCCATATATAGCCGCTGCTGACCACGTGGACCGCGCTGCCGACGCGCTCCTGCATACACTGTAGTCTACGGAGCAGGTGAGCAGCAAATTAAACCATGGCTCGTGCAGGCCCATCTGATCCGACTAGTAGATTATTGGGACGACGACTTCAATTTGCGCATGAATTGTGCGCGGTCCCACTGTAGTCAAATTCCTCTCTGGATTCGATTCCCCGCCTGCCCCAGAGTAACGCGGTTTGTCGCGCGCCGCTAGATCGGATTCTCTTCCACGGTGCGGTCCCGCCTCCTCCATTTAAATTATAATTAGCACATACATCCATTATTATTAATATAAAATATTTTTATTTATACAATATACATTTTATTAGATTTAATAAGTTATTATGCGTACAATGATTAATCTCTTAATAATATAATTATTTATTTTTATCATTAACTAATACACGAAAACATCATTACGTGTTCACACAGGAACAGGGATAGGAAATACTTCTCCGTTCCCATCCCCGTTTACTCATCGAGAGAAGAATTTTTTCCATATACATACTCGTGGGGAAAAAAACTTCCTCATCCCCGACCCCAATGAAGGAATTTCCCGTGAGGAATCGGGGATCGGACCCCATTGCCATCTCTACCTGGAAGCCACATCACATTCGGCTCCCTTGACTTCCTTGCCATCGTCACCGACGAACTCCACCTCATCGATCACGACATGCCTATCACCACAGTCGCAAGACCCACGTGCTCCACCAAGAGCAAGACAGATAAGCGGCACCTTAATCGGCTCGCCACCGCCATCAAGCAGGCAATAGGAGCCTTGTCTTCAACACTCGTGGTCGTTATTAGCCACCAACCAACATACGTACTCGACCTGATCGAGGAAGACTCGAGCCACGGCTCGACTGAGTCCGACTCTGACGCCGACGATGTGGCTGAAAGGGTCTGTTTCGTGGCAACACTGCCACAGAATGACAATGGGGGAGGGGACGAGGAGTCCCCTAACCAGGAAGAAGAGTACCAGCACCAATGCCAGGCGCGCATCCTCACCCGCAATGCCACCCTCCATCAGCGGGAGGAGCTCGACGCCCTTGTCCGTAAACTTGATCGGGTTTACGGCTACATCGAGCGGAAGCGCCTTGGGGCCAAGAAGCCTCAAGCGAGGAAGGTCTGTGACCAGCTCGTCAAGGGCCACAACGGGGCGCAGTACTTCCTCAACCCCGGTCAGAATATGGTCACGACAGCCATGATTCTTCAGTCCATCCCCAAGCCTCGCTGAACCAAAGGCAAGGGCATGTATCAAAACCTCCACAACTTAGTGGAGAAAGTCGTGGTGCAACGAGCCAAAATTGATCGGCAGTTGCCCCCTGGCGTGGACAACTACGACCTGTGCACGCCCTCATCCTATAGTAGGGGGACACAACCCTCCCAATAAACAAGATCGAGCGCATGCGCGATGCCCAACAAATCATCAACAATCGGTGTCGGGAGCAAGAAGAGGTCGAGCAATCACGTAAAAAGAGACACAAGCATAGCCCTAGCCCACCCGGGTCGAGGCCACGCACCTTTGGCCACGCAAACCAGAAGGCACAGTTCCCTGTAAAGGTAAGGGCGCCAGCAAACATTCCCAAGTACGACGGGTCTTAAAATCCTGACATTTGGTTTGAGGATTACCGCTTTGCTTGCCGCATGGCGAGAATCAAGGACGACCACCTCATCTTCTAGTTCCTCCCCATCCACCTTGCGGAGGGGACGAGGGCCTCGCTCAAGCATATGCCAATCGACACCATCCACGACTGGGTCGTCCTCAGGAAGGTTTTCGTCGGAATCTTCCAAGGCACCTACAAACGCACTAGGAGCTCCTGGGACCTCAAGAGTTGTACCTAGAAGAGCGGTGAGAGTCTTCGAGATTCCATCCGGAGGTTCTCCCATAAGAGAAACGAACTCCCAGATGCCACTGACGTCGATGTGGTAAGTGCCTTCACTTATGGCACCACCAACGAGGCTCTCGTCATGAACTCGGGTGGGGCGACCAAAGATAATTGTCGACCTCCTTGACATTGCGACCAATTTTGCTGATGGGGAGGACACGGTAGGGGCAATCTTCCGCCGGGGAAAAGCCCCCACGATGCTGGTGAGACGAGCGGGGAGAAGAAGGGGCGTCAGGAACACCCTAGCAAGCAGCGGAGGAATCACTGTCCCCGAGAGTGCGAGTGCCGTAAGCATAACCGACCCCAAGCACCTTCACATTCTATTTATGCGCAGGCACATGGAGCCAGAGTGGCGCATGAGGGTGGGCCCTCCACAAACGGCACGGGAGGATCCACCGTTTCGACCGCAACTGCCTCGGGCCCCAAGTAGGGAGGTTTGTATGCCTTGTAGGTTTCACACCGCCGAGGACTAAGAGCCAGGGGCACGACACAAGGGATACACTAGTAACGGGTGAGGTGGTTAACCACCCCATCATGCCACCTGTGCATGATACGATGAACGAATCATTTCATGTCCCATCAAGCCACCCACGCCATACGTCATCATGATGTTGTAACACCCGATTTTAAGGGACGAAGCTGGGTGCATCTCATACATGCGCCAAAGAAGACAACATATATAATAACAGAGTGTATAGAGATAAATGTCACAAAACATCAGAGTATTTATTACATAGCGGAAGACATATTACAAAATAAAGATAAATATAAAACGAACTAAGGATCGTTGGCGCCAATGTCAACTGAGAAACGCCACCTAGATCAGATCATACTCCTCGCTTTGTGGCTCCTCCTGAACCACCTGTTCTTCTCCTGTGGGGGGGGGGGTGTGAGACAGCAAGAGTGAGCTCACACATGTTCATCGCTCAACAAGTTGTGGGGAATAATGTGGCATGAACTCACCAAAGGTGGGAGTTCATGTAGTGTAAGGCTGATCAATGAAATAAAGGCTGAAGTTGAGCATTGCTTTTAGAAGTTGGTCAAAATTTTATTAGCAGTTACTAAGTGTAAGTAAATACCAAACCATAGTATAATAAGTAAAAAGGTAATAATAAAAATAATCCCAAATGCAATGACATGACAAATTAAGTTTAAGTTCCATAAATTAATCATGTGAGTGTCCGAGCCGCTCATGACCGTGAGCACGGCTAGTATACCAGTTTTACACTCTGCAGAGGTTGCGCATCTTTACCCACAAGTCGTGTTACCCATTTGCCACGGAGTTGATCAGACTCCATACACCTCTACCAAGGAAGCGAGGCAGGGTACCACTACGAGGCCTTTACAAAGTTCCACTAGCTTCAGACTACCCGCTACAGTTTATAGGAAGCTCTAGTGCAGGGTTCTTGTCTGACCGCCATCGCAGCAAAATCAACCCAAGGACCTCCCTACACTGACCACTCCCCTACTGCCCTTGCCCCTTTCGGGTAAGGTAGCCCTCCACTAGCTTTCCTAGTTAATCAGCCAAGGGCGTCCCATTAAACCCTTGTGGTAGCACTATTTTCCCGGGTGGTTCTCCATGTTCCCATTAACATAATGATCTTATCATGAACATAAAATAATGAACAGATAATAACAAGTATAAGAATGAGTGATGAATATCTCTATACCCAAATCCACATAAAGCAATAGCATGAACTACCCAAAACTTTAGTAGTAAAACCAGTGGTGAAACAAGGTATAAAGATAGTCAAAATCTAGGGTAACCTATTGGGTCCCATCAAAATTAACCTATGCAGATCATTATGAATAATAAGAACATGAATGGGTAAAAGAAGTGATCAAGGGCACAACTTGCCTTCCACGAGCTCCTGCTCAGCAGTCTCTACTTGCTGAACCTCAGATTCCACAGTGGCTTGCTCGTCTACTCGTATCAACACAATACATACATAGTATAGCATAAATTAACATCACATCAAACATATAAATGAAATATACAGTAAAAATCTACACATTACAATGAGATCATAGGAACTGGAATTATTAATTTTGGAGTTACAGATTTTAAGATATGAATTTCTGAAGCTTTTATGTACTTAACACAAGATTAAGTATTAGATAAATTTAAATAAGTCTTTCATGCCAAAACAGAGGCACAAATGGTTAGACAATAATATTATGAAAATTTAGAAACTGGAATTAACTAATTTGGAGTTCATATGCATTTTCTATGAATTATACAAATTCTAGGTATTGTTTTTATTTTAAAAACTCATTTTCTAATTCATTTCTCTGATTTAATAACCCACTGGACTGGGCCTCAAATTCCAGAAAGCGCAGGGGCTTATCTAAGAAAACTCCCCAGACTCAGATGCAACCCGAGCTGGACAGCGGGTTCTAATCTATGATTCCCGAGGGGCTATTGTGCAAAATGTTGCGGCGAAGGGGTACGGGGTGATATAGGCCGTCGGATTAGAAATCCAAGGCCCAGATCAGGTCCAGCCTTAAGTGAACCGGTACGCCACCCAAGCCGCTGGATCTGAGATCCGCGGCCACGGTTTAATGAAACCAGACCTAATCTGAACCGAAGGATCACGGATCAACGGTATCTGTCCAATCGTGCGAACGGGTAAGAACTATCTAATCTCGGCCGTTGCGCAGGAGATCAACGGCCCGAATTACTCCGCACTCCCCACCTAATCTAGACCGCCCAAACAAAATCGGACGGAGGAACACTCTCCTGCCCAAACCTGACTAACTCACCGACGGCGCGGCTACCGGCGCGGCGGCGCCATGGCTGGCGTGCCCTCATCTCACGCCGTAGGGCGCTAGACTTCTAATTTGAATCGTGCGATACCACACCGAGGGGAAAACAAACGGAATGGCACTAAATCTTACCTCGGTTCGCGGTGAGAAACCCTCTGTCCACGAGGTGACGTGGATCCGCGGCGGTCTTCCAACTACGGCGAGAAATCGCGGTGTCGCTGGCCCGCAATCACCCACGGGAAGAGCACACACGCCACCCGTGCGACCACTCGAAGTGCCCAGGCCCAAATCCGAGACCTCACCGGTGCTGACAACCTGGGTCGACGGCAGCGGAGAGTTATTCGTGTGGGTCGCGGCGGCGCGAGAGCTGGCGCGGAGTGGCGATGACAGGAAAGCAAGAGGGGCTCGAGCGGACGAGTTCGTGGGATCGATGCTTATGGACGGGGCGGGGTGCTGAGCGGTTAATCGGTACCGAAGCTTGCGGATGGCGCGCGGCGAGCTCGCCGTCAGTTACGGTGCGTGGAGAACCAGCTCGTGGGATAAGGGATGACGAGTGGGACCCATACGACAGCGAGCCCTGCGCGAGAAACCAGCAGCGACCGGCAAACGGGCCCCGGGTGTCAACACCAATGCGCAGGCTCGATACGGCTGATGACTGGGCCCCCAAGCGCAGTGGAACGCGGCTGACCAGGGAAGTGCGCGCGCGTGGAGGGGGACCCTGGGCCGCGCGAGGTGTTTTTTTTTGTAGTTGGGCCGAATAGGTTAGCCACCGGCCCAAGCAGAGTTTTAATCTTTTTCCTTTTTATTTTCTATTTTCTTTTCTCCCTTTTCCAATTCAAACTCCAATTTGAATTTGGATTCAAATTCCATGGCAAACTGTCTTAAAATTAAATATCCCACTTGAATATGACATGATATGAATTGATTTATTTTTAAGAAGTTTATTTAGTGGTGGCTAATGCTTTTCCTCCTCCAATTCTAGGGTTTCCGATTTAATGTTTATTTCCAAATTGGCTTCTCCTATATATATATATATATATATATATATATATATATATATATATATATATATATATATATATATATATATATATATATTAACCTCATTTCATGTAGTCACAACATACACACAATAAAGTCTCAGCATGATGCACCATTTAATGACTTTTATTAATCTTCTGTTTTCAAATAAGGTGTTCACATGAAATGACAAATAGATATGGCACACATGTATATAAAGGAACATAATTTTCTCCTTTTTGGTTTTCTTACAAAGTGGGTATTACAAATCCTACCCCCCTTAAAAATAATCTCGTCCTCGAGATTTAAGAAGAACTAGGGAAAAGATGGGGGGAGTCTATGCGAAGCTCTTCTTCTCTTTCCTAAGTGGCTTCATCTTCACCATGGCGACTCCATTGTACCTTGCACATCTTTATCACCTTATTTCTTGTAACTCGAGTCAAAGTGTCCAAAATCTTGATTGGGTACTCAGCATAAGTCAGATCATCTTGAACACTAAGGTCCTCCATTGGTATTTGCTCCTCAGGTACCCTGAGGCACTTCTTTAGCTGGGACACATGAAACACATCATGTACATCTGACAGATGATTGGGTAACTCCAGTTGATATGCAACTTGTCCCACTTGCTTTAAGATCAAGAAGGGTCCAATAAAGCGAGGGGACAACTTTCCTTTGACTTTGAATCTTCTCATACCCCGAATTGGTGACACCTTCAAATAGACATGGTCACCCTCCTTAAACTCCAGTAGTCTTCTCCTATTATCAGCATAGCTCTTTTGCCTGGATTGTGCAATTCTCAAATTTTCTCTTATCATTCGAACTTGTTCTTCTGCCTCTTGTATAAGTTCAGGCCCAAAGAACTGTCTTTCTCCAGTTTGATCCCAATACAGTGGAGTCCTGCATTTTCTACCATACAGAGCTTCAAATGGTGACATCTTCAAACTAGCCTGATAGCTATTATTATAAGAAAACTCAGCATAGGGTAAGCTCTTCTCCCAACTGCCACCATGCTTGAGAGCACAAGCTCTTAACATATCTTCCAGCACTTGATTAGTTCTCTCTGTCTGTCCATCAGTCTGGGGATGGTAGGCTGAACTAAAATTCAACTTTGTATCCAAGCTCTCATGCAACTTCTTCCAAAACCGAGAAGTAAACTGTGAACCTCGATCTGACACGATCTTCTTAGGCACTCCATGTAAACAAACTATCTGAGTCATATACAATTCTGCTAGCTTGGCTCCCGTGTAATTAGTCCTCATAGGTATGAAATGAGCCACCTTTGTCAATCTATCCACAATTACCCAAATAGAGTCATACCCAGCAGGGGTGCGGGGTAGTCCAACAATGAAATCCATACCAATTTCTTCCCATTTCCACTCAGGTATCTTCAATGGGTGCAGTAATCCAGCTGGTCTTTGATGTTCAGCCTTAACTCTTTGACACACATCACACTTAGCCACATGGGCAGCAACATCTCTTTTCAGTCCATACCACCAATACTTTTGCTTCAAATCTTGATACATCTTAGTGCTACCAGGGTGGATAGAATAATCAGAATCATGAGCTTCTTTCAATATAGCCTCACGGAGGCTATCGATCTCTGGAACACATATCCGATCTTTGAACCATATAGTACCTTGCTCATCCTCCGTGAATTCCGGAGCTCAACCTTCCGTAATCAGACCCTTAATCTCTTGAATCTTAGCATCACCAACCTGACCTTTACGAATCTCTTGCTCCAAGGTAGGTTCCAACTCGATGGTGACTCCTTCAGTGTGTGTAACAATCCCCAAGTTGAGTCTCTCAAAATCCTTTGCTAATTCATCAGGTAGCTGGACAACGAAAGCGGAGTGAACATGCTCCTTCCGACTCAAGGCATCTGCAACCAAATTCGCCTTGCCTGGATGATAGTGAATCTCCAAATCATAATCCTTAATAAGCTCCAACCAACGACGTTGTCTAAGGTTGAGATCCTTCTGTGTGAATATATACTTCAAACTCTTATGATCCGTGTATACTTGGCACTTAGTTCCCATAATGTAGTGTCTCCAAATCTTAAGTGCATGCACAACGGCAGCCAATTCCAAGTCATGAGTGGGGTAGTTCAATTCATGTTTCCGCAACTGACGAGATGCATAGGCGATCACATGTCCTTCTTGCATGAGCACACATCCCAATCCTTGGCCACATGCATCACAATAGATATCAAATCCTTTCTATAAGTCTGGCATTACCAACACTGGAGGTGACATCAATCTCTCCTTCAATTGATCAAAGCTCTCTTGACATTTCTCATCCCACTTAAATTCTCTTCCTTTCTCCAGAAGCGATGTCATAGGCTTGGCAATCTTAGAGAATCCTTCAATAAATCTCCGATAATATCCTGCGAGTCCCAAGAAACTACGTATCTCAGTAACTGTAGTGGGCACTCTCCACTCCATTACCTCCTTCACTTTAGCAGGATCCACTGCTATTCCTCCATTAGAAATAATATGACCAAGGAATGGCACCTTGTCAATCCAAAACTCGCACTTACTGAACTTAGCGTAGAGTTGATTATCTCGTAGCTTCTGTAGCACCAACCTTAGATGTTGTTCATGATCACTTTCACTCCCAGAATAGATAAGAATATCGTCGATGAACACCACGACGAATCTGTCCAAATACTCCATAAACACCTTATTCATCAAATTCATGAAATAAGCTGGTGCATTGGTTAATCCAAATGACATAACAGTGAACTCATATAATCCATATCGAGTCGAGAAAGCCGTCTTAGGAATATCTGATGGTCTAATCCTCAACTGATGGTATCCCGATCGGAGATCAATCTTCGAGAACACCCTGGCTCCTCTCATCTGATCAAACAAATCCTCAATACGGGGTTATGGATACTTGTTCTTCACGGTGACATCATTAAGTGATCTATAGTCCACACACATCTGTTGCGAACCATCCTTCTTCTGTACAAACAAGACCGGTGCTCCAAGGTGAGGAACTCGGACGAATGTACCCAGCCTTTTGCAACTCAGTTAACTGCTTCTTAAGTTCCTTCAACTCCTCTACGGACATTCTATATGGCTGGTTAGAAATAGGGGCGGTTCCAGGTCAGAGATCAATAACAAACTCAACTTCTCTATCAGGTGGCATCCCTGGTAACTCCTCTGGAAAGACATCCGGAAAATCTCTAACCACCCGGATGTTGTCACCAACAAACTCCTCAGGCATAAAAAACATTGCACGCATGGATGAGGAGGTTACTGCAATATTAACTTGAAATCTTTCCCCTTTAGTGGTAGTGAGCTCTACGGTACCTCTACCACATGCTATAACGGCCTTTGCCTTTCTTAGCCATGACATACCAAGGATCAGATCTATACTGCTTGACTCTAATATTATAGCAGTAGCTCCAAATTCTCTACCCATAATGGTCAATGTCAATCTATGTGTCATTTGATTCGCCTCAACAGGCCCTTTAGGTGTAATTACTCTCATGGGTTTTCTCATATTGTCCAACACTTATGCACAAACCAAAATCTCAGCATGACGCATAATTTTATTAGCAACACATGGGGTCAGATAGAACTTTTTATTCCTCCTAAAATAGTATCATACCGAATACTAACTAAAGGAACATGTAGATCTTACAAATAGTAGTAATTTACATATATGTTTAGGTAGCTTGGTGGAGCTAGTGGTTGTTGTTGTCGTTGTCTCTCCAACCGTGATTGCCTTATTTCTTGATGTATCTCCATACGGGCCTGACGTATTTCCTCGCGTTCTTGTCTTATTTGGTTTTGCATTTCGGTCACCATGTCTGTCAATTGTTGTATTACCAGCCTTTGGGTTGCAATCACTTGATCGATTTCAACAGGTGGAGGATTTGGAGGATTCATTTCTGTTTGCTTTTGCGTGATAATCTTTCCTTTCCTGGTATTGACCATCTGAGTTAGATACATATGGTAAGAGAGAGCTGTAGACAAGGCAGTAATTACGACTCATGTTACTTTGGGGGATTTATTAGCTAAGCAGATTAATATTTTACCCACCATAGCTAATTTATTACCTTATGCTGGCACATGCTAAGATGTCCATATATAATATTTCAATCAATCAAAGAAGCAAATCAGACATTTTTCATCAGAACAATCAAACAACATTTTTAATAGAGAATATATTTTTTTGTCTTAGGTCTCCTATCTCTTAAAAATGTTATAGGGGTAGGGATTCCAAGGTGTGAAATCCATCTTGTCTTAGAATAGAAAAGGTAAGAATGATCAGAGTAGAACAGTAGAAGGTGAGACGGGCTCAAGATAAGTATAGAGAGATCCAGAGTAAGGTAAGTATAGAATGAATCAGAATGAGACAAGTAGGTAAGGGTTGTCCATTTCTATCTAGGTTTCGTCCTACAGTCAACATTCCTCTGATACCACTTCTGTCACACCCGGGCTTTAAGGGACGAAGCCGGGTGCATCTCATACATGCGACAAAGAAGACAACATATATAATAACAGAGTGTATAGAGATAAATGTCACAAAACATCAGAGTATTTATTACATAGAGGAAGACTTATTACAAAATAAAGATAAATATAAAACAAACTAAGGATCGTTGGCGCCAATGTCAACTGAGAAACGCCACCTAGATCAGATCATACTCCTCGCTTTGTGGCTCCTCCTGAACCACCTGTTCTTCTCCTGTGGGGGGGGTGTGAGACAGCAAGAGTGAGCTCACACATGTTCATCGCTCAACAAGTTGTGGGGAATAATGTGGCATGAACTCACCAAAGGTGGGAGTTCATGTAGTGTAAGGCTAATCAATGAAATAAAGGCTGAAGCTGAGCATTGCTTTTAGAAGTTGGTCAAAATTTTATTAGCAGTTACTAAGTGTAAGTAAATACCAAACCATAGTATAATAAGTAAAAAGGTAATAATAAAAATAATCCCAAATGCAATGACATGACAAATTAAGTTTAAGTTCCATAAATTAATCATGTGAGTGTCCGAGCCGCTCATGACCGTGAGCACGGCTAGTATACCAGTTTTACACTCTGCAGAGGTTGCGCATCTTTACCCACAAGTCGTGTTACCCATTTGCCACGGAGTTGATCAGACTCCATACACCTCTACCAAGGAAGCGAGGCCGGGTACCACTACGAGGCCTTTAAAAGTTCCACTAGCTTCAGACTACCCGCTACAGTTTATAGGAAGCTCCAGTGCAGGGTTCTTGTCTGACCGCCATCGCAGCAAAATCAACCCAAGGACCTCCCTACACTGACCACTCCCCTACTGCCCTTGCCCCTTTCGGGTAAGGTAGCCCTCCACTAGCTTTCCTAGTTAATCAGCCAAGGGCGTCCCATTAAACCCTTGTGGTAGCACTGTTTTCTCGGGTGGTTCTCCATGTTCCCATTAACATAATGATCTTATCATGAACATAAAATAATGAACAGATAATAACAAGTATAAGAATGAGTGATGAATATCTCTATACCCAAATCCACATAAAGCAATAGCATGAACTACCCAAAACTTTAGTAGTAAAACCAGTGGTGAAACAAGGTATAAAGATAGTCAAAATCTAGGGTAACCTATTGGGTCCCATCAAAATTAACCTATGCAGATCATTATGAATAATAAGAACATGAATGGGTAAAAGAAGTGATCAAGGGCACAACTTGCCTTCCACGAGCTCCTGCTCAGCAGTCTCTACTTGCTGAACCTCAGATTCCACAGTGGCTTGCTCGTCTACTCGTATCAACACAATACATACATAGTATAGCATAAATTAACATCACATCAAACATATAAATGAAATATACAGTAAAAATCTACACATTACAATGAGATCATAGGAACTAGAATTATTAATTTTGGAGTTACAGATTTTAAGATATGAATTTCTGAAGCTTTTATGTACTTAACACAAGATTAAGTATTAGATAAATTTAAATAAGTCTTTCATGCCAAAACAGAGGCACAAATGGTTAGACAATAATATTATGAAAATTTAGAAACTGGAATTAACTAATTTGGAGTTCATATGCATTTTCTATGAATTATACAAATTCTAGGTATTGTTTTTATTTTAAAAACTCATTTTCTAATTCATTTCTCTGATTTAATAACCCACTGGACTGGGCCTCAAATTCCAGAAAGCGCAGGGGCTTATCTAAGAAAACTCCCCAGACTCAGATGCAACCCGAGCTGGACAGCGGGTTCTAATCTATGATTCCCGAGGGGCTATTGTGCAAAATGTTGCGGCGAAGGGGTACGGGGTGATATAGGCCGTCGGATTAGAAATCCAAGGCCCAGATCAGGTCCAGCCTTAAGTGAACCGGTACGCCACCCAAGCCGCTAGATCTGAGATCCACGGCCACGGTTTAATGAAACCAGACCTAATCTGAACCGAAGGATCACGGATCAACGGTATCTGTCCAATCGTGCGAACGGGTAAGAACTATCTAATCTCGGCCGTTGCGCAGGAGATCAACGGCCCGAATTACTCAGCACTCCCCACCTAATCTAGACCGCCCAAACAAAATCGGATGGAGGAACACTCTCCTGCCCAAACCCGACTAACTCACCGACGGCGCGGCTACCGGCGTGGCAGCGCCATGGCTGGCGTGCCCTCATCTCACGCCGTAGGGCGCTAGACTTCTAATTTGAATCGTGCGATACCACACCGAGGGGAAAACAAACGGAATGGCACTGAATCTTACCTCGGTTCGCGGTGAGAAACCCTCTATCCACGAGGTGACGTGGATCCGCGGTGGTCTTCCAACTACGGTGAGAAATCACGGTGTCGCTGGCCCGCAATCACCCACGGGAAGAGCACACACACCACCCGTGCGACCACCCGAAGTGCCCAGGCCCAAATCCGAGACCTCGCCGGTGCTGACAACCTGGGTCGACGGCAGCGGAGAGTTATTCGTGTGGGTCGCGGCGGCGCGAGAGCTGGCGCGGAGTGGCGATGACAGGAAAGCAAGAGGGGCTCGAGCGGACGAGTTCGTGGGATCGATGCTTATGGACGGGGTGGGGTGCTGAGCGGTTAATCGGTACCGAAGCTTGCGGATGGCGCGCGGCGAGCTCGCCGTCAGTTACGGTGCGTGGAGAACCAGCTCGTGGGATAAGGGATGACGAGTGGGACCCATACGACAGCGAGCCCTGCGCGAGAAACCAGCAGCGACCGACAAATGGGCCCCGGGTGTCAGCACCAATGCGCAGGCTTGATACGGCTGACGACTGGGCCCCCAAGCGCAGTGGAACGCGGCTGACCAGGGAAGCGCGCGCGCGTGGAGGGGGACCCTGGGCCACGCGGGGTGTTTTTTTTGTAGTTGGGACGAATAGGTTAGCCACCGGCCCAAGCAGAGTTTTAATCTTTTTCCTTTTTATTTTCTATTTTCTTTTCTCCCTTTTCCAATTCAAACTCCAATTTGAATTTGGATTCAAATTCCATGGCAAACTTGTCTTAAAATTAAATATCCCACTTGAATATGACATGATATGAATTGATTTATTTTTAAGAAGTTTATTTAGTGGTGGCTAATGCTTTTCCTCCTCCAATTCTAGGGTTTCCGATTTAATGTTTATTTCCAAATTGGCTTCTACTATATATATATATATATATATATATATATACATATATTAACCTCATTTCATATAGTCACAACATACACACAATAAAGTCTCAGCATGATGCACCATTTAATGACTTTTATTAATCTTCTGTTTTCAAATAAGGTGTTCACATGAAATGACAAATAGATATGGCACACATGTATATAAAGGAACATAATTTTCTCCTTTTTGGTTTTCTTACAAAGTGGGTACTACAGATGTACACATCTTTTACCATGCCGCCACCATAACTACCTCATATTGACCAGGAAAAAAAATCAAAACTCACCCCAACTTCTCACGTAGAGCGAGGGGCGAACCAAGCAAGATCCTAGTGAACTACAAGCTAGGTGACCGACCCATAGGTCATTTGCTCATGCCCACGTTCAAGGTCGTACCTAAACCCTAAACCCTAAGGCCATTGGGCCTCTCTTTGGTCGACCAAACCGACCAAAGGGCCGATACAGGATCGAATATGGAAGGACTCAATGAGAAGCCCCCAATGGGTCAAGCCGCCTAGTGGGACCACTCACCGAGACCGAACCCTACCAGAGGGTGCTCGGATCTCACTTGGATAACTCATTCATAGCTCGACGGCCTCCTTCCCGTGCTGACTAGGTCGGTGCCTCGGTGGAAGGCAACCCTCCCCTCAAAGAGACCTCGAAAGGCCTTCCGAGAGGAGATGCGTGCATACCAAAGATAAAGCCCTTGGAAGATGGCTAGCTCAAAGGATCACCACCCAAGACTACGCCTAGCTCCGGCACTAAATGGACTCACGTTCAGCGCGTAACAACCATTGCAGGAAGGGTCCGCCCCTAAACTTCTCAAATAACGAGTGAACCCCTCAGGCAATCCACATGGATTGCTTGGGGGCTACATCTAGCAGATGCGCTTGTGCGCACCTAAGATTTCAGTCATCAATAAGAGCCGAGCAAACCTACACTCACCCTCAGCGCATGACGACCATCACTGGAAGGGTCTGCCCTTAAGCTGCTCGAATACCGAGTGAACCCCCAAGCAATCTACATGGATTGCTCGAGGACTCAGGGCTACATCTAGTAGATGCGCTTGTGTGCACCCAAGAATTTTGTCCTCAATGAAAGCCTCCGTGCAACTCCAAGGCGTTAAACGAAGGCTTAGGGCTATTGTCGAGTACTCGGGAACCGGGTACCCGAAATAGGCCCATGGCCTCTTTAAAAATGGCCCACATGCCGACCAAGTCTCTACCGAGCGACTCTGCGAGGTGCACCAGCTGACCAACTCTGTCGACCAACTCCACCGATGAACTCTGCACTGACCAACTCTACAAGGCGAACTGACTGACCAACTCTTCGTCGACCAACTCCGCGGACCAACTCTCCACCAACCAACTCTATGAGGTGGACTAGTTGACCAATTGTTCGCTGACCAACTCTTCACCGACCAACTTCATTGACCAACTCACCGTCGAGAAACCCGGCGTGGCAGAGATCTGAGTCTAGTGTTACTAACCCACATCAGCTACGATGGGATGCACCATCATCAAGCCACGTCCGAACATGCGCACAGCACGTCGAATGGGCGCTGGGAGGTCACCATCAACACGACCATACGACCCCACGAACCGTCTCGAGCATATCTCCACTACCCTGTTGTAACACCCAAAATCATATTTTGGGACTTAGGCAAAATTCTCCAAAAATAGCTGAATTTCTTTTAATAAGAATTTTTCTTGAAATTACTTCTATAAAAAATATGGTTTCTAATAAGATATTAATAAAAAATATTACTCTGATATGAATTAAGTTATCCCTTGTTGGATTTTATAAGATTTATGTTAAAACATCTCTTAATAAAGATGATACACAAGTAATGAATAATTTATTTTCGAATTTAAATTTAATTTGATCACACAGCCAAAAATAATATTTTCCTAAAATTAATAATGTGTGTGTGAATTATCCTTTATTATATGTTTGAAGCATGAACAAAAGAACTGATGTAAACATATGTATACAATTATACTTACATGGCATATGCTAGATTTGTGATTGTGCATTTTACTCGAATTTGAAAATTTAACTCAAAATTAAATTTGAAATTGATAAACAAAATAGGAAATCAAATAGAAATTTAGAAATTAAAAATAGGAAAGAAAAAATAATAAAATAAGAGAATTCACCTCGGAGGCGACCCGTTGCTTGGCCCTGTGAGGATAACACCATGCGAAGCCCATGTGCTCTCCCACGTTCATTTTGATTTTTTTTCTTTTCTTTATTCCCTAGCTGGATGACTGCATCATCATGACATCACTAATGACATCATCCAATGCATCACTGCCGAGTAGGGCACCGTTGACAGGATTGTCCCTCACCCGTGCAACGGATTTGGTTTCGAGTTTGTTAGAGTTCCTGACAGATAGGATATGATTGTAACAGATAAGTACCAGATTAGACCTGTCATGTAACCACCCATCTCCCAGCCTATATAAATACATGCCATCATAACACCTCAAGCCATCAATCATAGATTCATCTCCTCTATAGCCTCACAGCAACATCGCCGCCATCCAAGCCACAACAGTCCATCGCCAGCTAAGCTCGCCGCCATAAGCCTCTATGACCAGCTCGTCGAAGTTCGAGTTCCTCCCCAACTCTAGCGACAACTTCGACGAGTAATTTCTCAACGTCCGTTCATCTTCCGGGGCAGCCCAGAACATCGTCGTGACTAACTCACCAGAGCTTCGTCACCACGCTTTTGGTTCATCGATCGGATCTCCGGTTCATAATAAAAAAACGAGATGAACAACAACAACAACGGCAACGAGGGAGAGAAGACTTGATTGGAAGGTAAATTAGTGGTAGGTTAAGGGTCTTTCCTGTATGATAGACTTGATGTTTTCCACCTAATAAATAACCACCACCGCATACATTTTTACATACAAGACTGCTATAGAGCATAAATTTAACAGTAGGTACAATCATAATAAGTTAGCAACAACAAGGTCATGCATTTGTAAACAAATATTTTTCACCATCATGTCACCTATTTTTGTGGAGTCCTAATAATTTATTAAAAATGTGATACCTTCAAGGTCAAATAATTTGTTTTAATATATTCTAGTTGTGTTAGGTTCATATTAATATTTGCGTACGTAGTTGTTTTATTATGCCACATGTGTTAATTAATTAATTAATTGTTTGTTTAATTAATGTTAAATAGCTAGGCAATCTAATTAATCTAATTTATAGTTATGCTTATTGTAAATAATTGTTAAAGTGATTAATATCAACTCAAATATTTTAATTTAATACCTGCTTAGTTTAAATGCAACATCTATTAGATTTATTGTGCCTAAAAATATTGTTTTACCTATAACTTCTTTGTTTTAACTCTGATTTTAATGGTTCTCGAACCTACGATCTTATAGCGACACATAGAATATTCTTACGCAGTTTGTTGTTATGGTTCAGTGTAATGTTACCATATCCATTATTTGCTTGATTTTATGTATTGCTATGAGTAGAGGCGAGGTGATGAGGAATCAGAAGCCCAACTTTTGGGTCAGCATCTGGACAACAGGTTATCGCAAGTATAAGGAAAGTTGTGCCCTTGATCACTCTTCTTTACCAAATAATGTTCATGTCAATCACTGTGACATGCTTAGGTTAACTTGATGGGACCTAATAGGTTACCCTAGTTTTGTTCACCCTACACCTTACAAACAAATGAATTATTAGGTAGACTTGCTATTGCTCTACCTAGTTTTGGGATTAATATTATACCTGAATTATGATCATGTTCCACTATTATTGTGGTTTAATTATTGTTCATGATAAGACTAATGTGTTAATTGGAACATGGAGCTCAACTTGGGATAACAGTGCTACCACAAGGGTGGAATGGGACACCCTTAGTTGACTAATTAGGAAAGCTAGTGGAGCACTACCTTACCCGAAATGTGGGCAAGGCGATAGAGGAATTGCCGGTGTAGGGAGGTTCTCGAGTCGATCATGCTGTGATGGCTTTTCGCATGAGGGATTCCTATATCGCACTTCTCACAAAATTGTAGCGGATTTTCTAAAGCTAGTGGAACTTTGTAAAGGCCTCGTAGTGGATCCCTAGCCATTCACCTCGGAAGTGTCTAAGGGCCTTGCAAACCCTGGCTAGATGGGATACATGACTTGTGGGTAAAGGGTGCAACCTCTGCAGAGTGTAAGCTGGTATATCAACCATGCTCACGGTTAAAAGAGACTCAAGGGTCTCGTATGATTAATTTATGAAATTAAATTTAATCTGTCATTTGCATTGTATTGTTGGTTTTATTATTAATTTTGATCTCTTATTTAATTGGGTTGGTCTCTACTTATACTTAGTAACTGCTAATAAAAATTTGACCAACTTTAAAAGCAATGCTTAGCTTTAACCATCTTCTTTGGTAAGCCTTACACTACACATGAGCCCCCACCGTAAGTGAGCTCAAGCACATAATTCCCCACAACTTGTTGAGCGATGAACGTATGTGAGCTCACTCTTGTTGTACTCACACCCCTAGGTCAAGGACAGGTACCGCAAGATAAGGAGCAGGAAGGATGCCATGATGAGCTTGTGTGAGATCTAGGTCGTCGTCTTCTAGTCAATTATGGTTGTGGAGGATCGTTGTCTTCATATGATGTAATTATTCAACTATTTTGTACAGAACTCCTATTATATAATAGAAATGTGACATTGTTTCTGTACCATGAGTCATCATATGTGTGAGACTTGATTCTAGCACACATTTGATTCGCGCCCTGGTTTGCCCTTAAATCTAGGTGTGACACTTGTGGGGTTAGTTAAACCCAGTCGAGGAAGGCCTCAACACCGGTGTCTCAACTGTGAACCATACATCGATAGGACGAGACAATGCGCCAAATTGAGTGTACACCTACACACGCTGACAGTTGACGAATGGCCCATGACGACAGGGGAAGACACGCCACATACAACTGCACCGTGAGACCTATCGTGCACCACTACAAATATATCAATGATGGACTCGCTACAAGAGCTGGAGTAATGGATGACCCTATAACGGGAGTATGGCTACACACGACCCTATGGAGGACCCACCACGACAACCCGATGGAGGCAATCTCTCTCTCTCTAGTAGAAAACAGATCTCCTCTGTAAGGTCCTACCCTTGAGATATAAAAGGGTAGGACCCCCTCCTTCCAACACACAACAGTTGTAACACACTCAGAACAATACTATGATCAGCACTACACTGGACTAGGGTGCAAGCCTGAACTAGTATAAATCCTCTGTCTCAACCTCCACGCTCGAGTCCCAGCAATTCACCATTCAGAGTGAGTCCGCACTAGCATCCCCCACTAAACACAAATCTTATTGTCCCCCGGTTTCTCAAAACACGACAAGAAGGATTAGGAAGATAATGATGTTTTTCAAGATATTGGAGAATCGATACTCCCCATTAGTCCTCATTTGAGCATCCATGTAAGGGTGTTGCTCCCACTTGATCTACGCAAAGTACCAAGTGCTCTCTAAGGGATGATTCTTTTCCCCTTGAGCACAATGAATCACCCATAATTGTTTACAACTTGAGTTGTGCCACCTATAATCTCCATCGGTTGATCACCAAACTCCTGATCACCATCTAGCCATCTAAATGCCAAGCACCAAGAGTAACAAGCACAAACTCTCATGTAGGAAATGGTGGCGCCTAAGAGGGGGTGAATTTGGACTTCTAAAACTTTCACTAAACAAGGCCACAAATTAATCCCTAGAGCAAAAACATATGCAAATATGTAAACTAGCATGTGTAAACTACGTTTTGTCTAAGTGTTGCTATCTCTACCACAAAAGGAGTTTTGCAACCTAAGTTCCAATCCTAAATAATAATCTAGCTAGAATTGAGAGATTGAAACTTAAGTACTTAATGTAAATGCGGAAGTTAAATGAGCAAGGGTAGAGATGCAAACTCCAGTGGATGCCACCGTTATTTTTACTGAGATATCCGGAACCGCGCAAGGTCCCTACTAATCATCGTTGGTGTGTCTACACAAAGGGTAGCCCACGCGAGGGTCAAGCACCATGTATGAGTAACTCCGTAGAGGACCACATACCTTTTCCACGCGCAAGTGGTGCTCTGCTTTCGGCCTCCTCTCAGACACTCCTCGCCGACTTTACTATCAAGCTTTTGGTCGAAATTAAATGTCATGGGTCTCATTCCCTTCGATACACTATGGAGGTTGTACCACAAACTCGGTTGGTACGGTCTTGCAAGACTCTCGCCCCACTCGGTACAATTACAACAGCTCACATAGGAGCCGAGGCATTTTGGAGGTTTTGCTAACCTCACTCGCACAATTAGAAATACACCTAGAGCAAGCGCAATAGCGGTCTAACTAGCATAAGCTCTTTGCAAAGCACCTATACTAATCACCGAGTGATTCTAATTAGCACTTGTGTGATGGAGCACTTGGGAATGTGTGTCTATGCCTGGGATATGTTGCTTGGGCTCCAACATCTTCATATGACTGACCAAGGGGTATAAATAAGCCCCTACTCAAAACTAGCCGATTGGAGTAAAGTTGTAGATTCTGTCTACGTGCACACCAGAACGGTCTAGTGCACCACCAGACCGTTTGGTGCATACTCCATGTTAGCTATCCATTACACTCCTCTGATATTGTAGACTATTTGATGGCACACTCACACAGTCCGTTGCTAGAGAGCCATTGGAAAGTGACTGTTGCTGACCGTTGGACTCTGTCCGGTGCACACCGGTCCGGTGTGCTAGTTGCCAGAGAACCATTCTGTTGAGCTCTCTGCACACATGGTCCGGTGCGCCACCGGACCGTCTGGTGCGCCACCAGTGCGCCACCAGCCCACTAGCTGATAAACCGTCATTAGATTTCTTCACTCTTTTACTTGGGCTTCTTTTGGTCTTTTGTCTTGGACTTTTGCTGAGTATAGGTTGATCTTTTTAGTCTTTTAGGTCTTATTTTGAGGTGTTGCATCCTTAGAGCCTCTGTCCAATCCACTTTGCATCCTGTGAACTACAAAACACAAACACTTGGAGAACATTAGTCCATAAGGTTATGTTGATCATCAAACACCAAAATCCTCAATCAAATGGGCCAAGGTCCATTTTCCTAACAAAGTCCCCCTTTCGGCAATTGATGAAAACACAACCAAAGCAAGCAAATATAACAAATACTTGATGTAAATATGCAATCTACTTGCTAGGATGCATGAATGTTCCCATGATGTGAGATTATGGACTTAAGCCCCCCCTAACTCCATAATCCACATACTTCCTGTTTTGGACCGAAACCAACAAGATAACCACATGAAAGAATCGAAATTTGAAAATTGGTGGTTTTTTGGTATTTGATAACTTTGTTTTGCTTTGGTTCACAAAATTATCCCTCTTTGGAATCAAATACCAAAAAGGAAGACATGATAAGGATGTAGGAAGCAATTAAATACTTGCCCTCTAAAAAATAACTCCCCTAAAAGAAAGTTATCCCCCTATGACCAATATTCTCCCCCTTTTTTATGGAAGAAGATATATTGCCCCTGTCGGATGTGAAAGGGAAATAGCCTCAACATTTCCTATAATCAATTTTGGTGTTTGACGACCATCACAAACCTTGTGGACTAACCAGTTTGTCTAGTTGATCATTTCTCAGGTGCAAAAGTTCATCTACAACTATTCTAAATCGACTGTCCGGAATACCGTAGATTATTCCGGACAGGAGAAGCTTTTTGAAAAAACACCTATGAGCGGACCATCCGGGCCCTTGCGGTGGACCGTCCGCGACACTAGGGTGAGCCTCGGACAGGAATTCTACAAAAACATAAGTTAACACTACGGACCATCCGATGGAGAAGCGAGCACCGTCTGAGACCAAGCGCGGACCGTCCGGCCTTAGGCACGGACCGTCCGGTCGTTGAAAAACCAGAAAAACCAAAGGTGACGGGTTTGGTAAAATTCATTTTTAGCGTCCTCGTGGACTGTCCTGGGTGCACGGCCGTCCATGACTGTTTTATCTGACATCTGATGACACATTAAATGCTCTATAGTCGTTGATATAACTGTTACTGTTGACCGTTGCGATTTCAGCCGTTGATGTGCAGGGGCGGACCGTCCGGACCAGGGGCGCGGACCGTCCGTGGTCAACAGAAAGGGAGCAACGGCTAGGAAGTGGTTGGTGGCTATAAATACAACCCCAACCACCTCCATTCAATACATCCAAGCACTGCACTCATACACATTCAATACAAGAGCTAGCAATCCATTCCAAGACACAATCAAAGCTTCCAATCTCTCCAAGTTCCACAATTGAGTCAAGTGATCATTAGTGATTAGTGACTTGAGACAGAGTGATTCGTGTTTCATTTGTTGCTCTTGTTGCTTGGTTTCTTTAATCATGCTTTCTTCATCTCTCTCTAAACTCTCTAAGTGTTTTGTAAAGCTTGCAAGAGACATCTAATTGTGTGGTGATCCTTGCGGGGTCTTAGTGACCCGTGAGATTAAGAAGAAGCACTCAACCGTTCCGAGTGACCGATTGAGAGAGGGAAAGTGTTGAAATAGACCCGGCCTTTGTGGCCTCCTCAACGGGGACTAGGTTCTTTGGAACCGATCCTCGGTAAAACAAATCACCGTGTTCACTTGTCAATCCACACTTGATTTGTTTTTCCCTCTCTAAAAGTTCCCTTGCTCATATTGATTTGAGTTTGCTCCCAAAAGTCATCTGCATTGATTGAGCAACTCTAAGCAAGGAGAACTATCTTTCGCACTCCAATTTAATTCTAACGCTAACCCCGGCCTTAGTGCAAGTTTAAGTTTATAAATTTTAGGTTTCACCTATTCAGCCCCCTTTAGGTGACTTTCAATTGGTATCGGAGCCAGTGCTTCATTAAGAGTCTAACCAACTCGAAGTGATGTCTGGAGATCACGCCAAGAGGGAGATCGTGACCGGTGACAAGCGCGTGGGCTCGGGGAAGACTCTCTCTAGAGAGTCCAGCAACAAGTACAAGGAGGAATCCTCTTCCTCCATCAAGTCACATAGGAGGGGTGACAAGAAGAAGAAGAAGAAGATGAAGTGATCTACTACGAGACCGACTCTTCGACACCCTCCACGTCCAGCACCGAGTCGTCGACTATTTCTAAGCGCCATGAGGGCAAGAAGTATAGTAAGATGCCCCTACGCTATCCTCGTATTTCAAAGTGCGCTCCATTACTTTCTGTACCCCTAGGCAAACCACCATATTTTGATGGTGAAGATTATTGCATGTGGAGTGATAAAATGAGGTACCATCTAACCTCACTCCACGAAAGTATTTGGGATATCGTTGAGTTTGGAGCGCAGGCACCAAAAGTGGGGGATGAGGACTACAACTCGGACGAGGCCACCCAAATTAGGCACTTTAATTCCCAAGCCACCTCTATACTCCTTGACTCTTTATGTCGAGAGGAGTACAATAAGGTGCAAGGGTTAAAGAATGCTAAAGGAATTTGGGACATCCTCAAAACGGCGCACGAAGGGGACGAGGTGACCAAAATCAGCGTGAGACCATCAAGGGAGAGCTCAGTCGATTCGTCCTCAATAAAGGGGAAGAGCCGCAAGCCATGTACAACCGGCTCAAGACAATGGTGAATCAAGTGCGTAACCTCGGGAGCACAAAATGGGATGACCATGAAATGGACAAGGTTATCCTTAGATCCCTCGTATTTCATAATCCTACTCAAGTTCAATTAATACGTGGGGATCCTAGATACAAGAAGATGTCTCCTGAGGAGGTCATTGACAAGTTTGTGAGCTTTGAACTAATGATCAAAGAGTCTAAACACATTGTCAACTTGGAGCAAGGCGCCACCTCCACACCCAAGGTGCAACCCATTGCATTTAAGGCAACTGAAGAAAAGAAGGAGGAGTCTACATCAAGTAGGCTTCCAGTTGACGCCTTCAAGCTCGACAACGAGGAAATGGCGCTCATCATCAAGAGCTTTCGCCAAATCCTCAAGCAAAGGAGGGGGAAGGACTACAAGCCCCGCTCAAAAAGGGTGTGCTACCGGTGTGGTAAGTCCGATCACTTCATAGCTAAATGTCCATACTCTAGTGAAAGTGACACGGACGAGGACAAGAAGGGGAAGATGAAGGAGAAGAAGAGATACTACAAGAAGAAGGGCGGCGAGGCACACATGGGGCAGGAATGGGACTCCGACGAGAGCTCCACCGACTCCTCCTCCGACGAGGACGCCGCCAACATCGCCGTCAACAAGGGCCTCCTCTTCCCCAACGTCGGCCACAAGTGTCTCATGGCCAAGGACAGCAAAAAGAAGAAGGTACACTCTAGAGCCACCCCCAAATATACCACATCTAGTGATGAGAATAGCTCTAGCGATAATGAAGATGATTTAATTTCTCTCTTTGCTAACCTTAACATGGACCATAAGAAAAAATTAAATGAACTAATAGAGACCATTAACGAGAAGGATGATCTCTTGGAATGCCAAGAGGACTTGCTCGTTAAGGAGAACAAAAAATTGTTAAGTTGAAAAATGCTTATGCTCTAGAAGTAGAAAAATGTGAAAACTTAACTAAAGAGCTTAGCATTTGCAATGATTCAATTTCATGTCTTAGAGATGAGAATGCTAGTCTAAATGCTAAGATTGATGAATTGAATATTAGCAAACCATCTACATCTACTGTTGAGAATGTTTCCATTTGCACTAGATGTAAAGATGTTAATGTTGAAGCTATTGATGATCACCTTGCTATGATTAAACAACAAAATAATCATATAGCAAAATTAGATGCAAAAATTGCCGAGCATGAACTTGAAAACGAAAAATTTAAATTTGCTAGAAGCATGCTCTATAATGGGAGACGCCCTGGCATTAAGGATGGCATTGGGTTCCAACAAGGGAGCCAAAGCCATGTCAAGCTTAATGCCCCCAAGAAATTATCTAACTTTGTTAAGGGCAAGGCTCCCATGGTTCAGGATAGAGAGGGTTACATTTTATACCCTGCAAACTATCCTGAGCGTAAAATTAGGAAAATTCATGCTAGCAAATCTCACACTGTTTCTCATCATGCATTTATGTATAAAAGTGAGGCTTCTAGTTCTAGGCATACCACTCATATTAAAATGTCTAAGAGGAAAATTCCTACTGCATCAAATGAGCATAATGTTTCATTTAAGACTTTTGATTCTTTCTATGTGCCAACTAACAAATCAGGCAAAGTAGTTGCCAAATATGTTGGGGGCAAACACAGGAGTCCAAAAACTTGTGTTTGGGTACCCAAGGTGCTTGTTTCTAATGTCAAAGGACCCAAGACCATTTGGGTACCTAAGAACAAGGCCTAAATTTGTTTTGTAGGTTTATGCATCCGGTGGTTCAAGTTGGATAATCGATAGCGGGTGCACAAACCACATGACAGGGGAGAAAAGGATGTTCTCCTCATATGAGAAGAATGAAGATCCTCAAAGAGCTATTACATTCGGGGATGGAAATCAAGGTTTGGTCAAAGGTTTGGGTAAAATAGCTATATCTCCTGACCATTCTATTTCCAATGTTTTTCTCTCCAAGTTCCACAATTGAGTCAAGTGATCATTAGTGATTAGTGACTTGAGAGAGAGTGATTTGTGTTTCATTTGTTGCTCTTGTTGCTTGGTTTCTTTAATCGTGCTTTCTTCATCTCTCTGTAAACTCTCTAAGTGTTTTGTAAAGCTTGCAAGTTGCAAGAGACACATAATTGTGTGGTGATCCTTGTGGGGTCTTAGTGACCCGTGAGATTAAGAAGAAGCACTCAACCGATCTGAGTGACCGATTGAGAGAGGGAAAGGGTTGAAATAGACCCAGCCTTTGTGGCCTCCTCAACGGGGACTAGGTTCTTTGGAACCGAACCTCAGTAAAACAAATCACCGTGTTCACTCGTCAATCCTCACTTGATTTGTTTTTCCCTCTCTAAAAGTTCCCTTGCTCATATTGATTTGAGTTTGCTCCCAAAAGTCATCCGCATTGATTGAGCAACTCTAAGCAAGAACTATCTTTCGCACTCCAATTTAATTCTAGCGCTAACCCCGACCTTAGTGCAATTTTAAGTTTATAAATTTCAGGTTTCGCCTATTCACCTCCCCTAGGCGACTTTCAGGAGGCCCTCTATTTAAGAAAAGCTCATGAATATAAGAGGAAACAAGATATGATAGAATAGACTAACTCCCCCTGTGCATAGGTAAATGAAAGAAGGTACTCTAGTGATATCAAATGAAGCATTTAATAATATATGCATATATGGCAACATGGGAGCATAAGATGTGAAATGACATAGTCTATTCAAAATTTGAGAAGACATGGTACCGATCATGGAATTAAACCACTTGAAGATTTCTAATGGAAGCGTATTGTCTTTCTCGAGCGACTCAATTTTCCTTCAATGAGACTACTACACACATAATAGGCTTGAAAAGTGTTGTTAGTCTCAAAGGTTTAGATTATAGAGTAACCTTCCCCTAAAGGCGTGCAAACAAGTTTTGAATACTTGTAGGAGACAAGCACATTGATTTTGAGATCAAGAGGGGTAAGTTATCTATAATTCGTACTTTTGGACATATAATTAAAAATGACACCAAACAAAAGATATAACTTTAGAAATAAGCAATAGTGTCATTTATCTAGAAATTTTAATTAAACTATGTGTCATGCTTTATTACACATTTTAAACCATGTCAGTTTGCTCAAAAGATGAATTAAACCCAAACATTCGTACCATATGTTACACCTATCATGTATGCCATAAGAGATACCAATCGGAAAACTCATATTAATTGAAAAAGATACTAAAAGCAATATTAGGCATGGCAGGTAAACTAGATACTAAAAGAAACTAGATACACATATCTAAAAACAAAGAAGTACAAAAACACTAGTTACCTTAGTCATGGTTGGGGAATTTGGGTCCAAAATTATAATTAGCCCACTTGGCAATAGTCTTGAACCGATATGATGCATCCCATGATATACATCCCAAAATGCTAAGTCTCCAAATTCCCCGAAGTCCTTCCCTCTTGGGACACAAACTTTCTTGGTTCTTTTCATTGTTGGGATAATCTCCTTTGGCGCCTAGATGTGTTTGGCTCCCTTTTCATTGTTGGTTGGCTTGTTGGCTTTGGTTTCTATAACCTTTCCATTCTTCTTTTTTATTAAGTAAGGTGTAACAGCCTTTTTGTCCACCTTGTTGATGTAGGTTTTGAAGATTTTGCTTGTTGCCTTTTTCTTTTGCTTTTCCCTGGTCTTCACCTTGCATTGGCAAGACTTGTGCCCTTCCTTATGACAAAGCCAACAAACCATGGTTTCTCCCTCCATAGGCTTGTTCACTCTCGTAGTGGTGTTATCCTGAGGAGGTTGGGTTTGTTTGGCTTTGCCTTTCTTGTCATACAAGGCCTTACCAAGGCGAGCTTTCAACTAAAGATGCCCCTAGGGTACTACCGATGCTTTCTAGCATAGTAGTTAGCTCATTATTATGTATGCTAAGAATTTCCATTTTCTCTCGCAAGTTTTCAATAGCTTCTTGAGAGCTAGCTAACTTAGCCTTAAGTTTTTCATTTTTTAACAAGGCTATCATCGGTAGTAGAGGATGTAGCTTTAGACTATAATTGCTCAATTTTAGTTGTTAGCTCACAATTCAAATTTGTAAATGTGAATTTTTCTAACAAACATTTTATAATCACTTTGAGAGCTAAGCAACTTACTTTTCAATGTTTTAAGTTGAGTCTTTTGTTTAGTGCAAACATCATCAAAAAATTGAATGGCATGCACAAGTTCATCTAAGGAGGGCTTTCCCTCACCATCACAATCAACATCACTATCATCACTAGATGATGGGACATTTGATTTACCTCATGCCATAAGACATTTGTGTGATGATCATGGAGAGCGTGATGAAGAGCGATGGTTGTGGGTCCTTGGAGGATCATCTTCGCTTGAAGAATCATCCCAGGTCTTGACACTCGTAAGTGTCTTGCCTTTGCTTCTCCTCTTCTTGGGTTCGGCCATATTTGGGCAATTATCCCAGAAGTGGCCCTTTTCCCCACACGCGAAGCATCCTCTCTTTGCTTTTTCCTATCAATGTTCAAGAGAAGATCTTCGACCTGCAGGGGCACACCCATTAGGTTAATCTTGTGAATGATTCCCATTACCTTTTGACGTTTCAGATTGTATCTTCATCCTCAGAGGATGATGTGGAGGCTTGATCATCATCATCATCTTCTTCTTCTTCTTCACATGAGGAGCTTGAGCTTGGAGCCTTCTTCTTGCCTTTCATCTTTTTTCTTCATCACATGCTAAAGCATATGGCTTTGAAGAAGTTGGCTCCTCCTCTTGACCCATCTTGCATGACATTTCAAATGCCACAATCTTCCCAATCACGAGTGCTGGGGTCATTTTGCTCAAGTCCTCCAAGTTATGAAGAATGGTCATGATGCTTCCATATTTTTGTTGAGGTAATAGGGAGATGATCTTCCTCACAATGTTTGCATCATCTAGCTTATTAATGCTAATAGATTTGAGCTCATGAATAACAAGATTTAAACGAGAAAACATGTCTCTAACAAGCTCATTTTCTTTCATAGAAAAAAATTTGTATTCATTTTAAACTATATAATGTTTTTGCTCACGGACATTTGTTATGTCGTCATGGAGCTCATGCAATTTTATCTAAATCTCATTAGTAGTGTTCAAACTGAATACATGATTGAAAAGTTCTATGCTAAGAGATTCACACAAGCAATTTTTGGCTCTAGCATTCGAACGTATTTATTTTTCGTCACTCAGGATGAGCTTCTCGGGATTCTTAGGTGGTTTCATTCCGTCGTAAGTGAATCTCCAAACACCTAGATCAACTGCTTCTAGGTATCAAGCCATTCTAGCACTATAATAAGGGAAATTTGTGTCGTCGAAGTGTGGTGGCCTATGGGTATCCATCGCCTTATTCTAAAAAGTGTTGGCTCCTTAGCGGTGAAGGTAAAACAATTCAAATGAGAGAAATCAGGTTCTGATACCACTTGTAGGAAACGGTGACACCAATGAGAGGGGTGAATTAGGACATCTAAAAACTTTCGCTAAACTAGGCCACGAATTAATCCCTAGAGCAAAAACATATGCAAATATGTAAACTAGAATGTGCAAACTAGGTTTTGTCTAAGTGGTGCTATCTCTACTGCAAAAGGAGTTTTGCAACCTAAGTTCCAATCCTAAATAATCTAACTAGAATTGAGAGATAGAAACGAAAGTACTTAATGTAAATGCGGAAGTTAAATGGGCAAGGGTAGAGATGCAAACTACCGTGGACGACGCCGGTATTTTTACTGAGGTATTCAGAACCACGCAAGTTCCCGACTAATCCACATTGGTGCACCTACGCAAAGGGTAGCCCACACGAGGGCCAAGCACCATAGACGAATAACTCCATAGAGAGTCTCATGCCTTCCACACGCGCAATTGGTGCTCCGCTTCTGGCCTCCTCTCGGACGCTCCCCGTCGTCTTTACTATTGAGCTTCTGTGTAACACCCCTAGTGTTATTGGCACTAAAACTTGAGCATAACATCATGTGCATTAACATTTCATAATTGTTTGTTACACCTAGAATGCATTCACTAGGTAAAATTTTCAAACAAGTTGTGATGATGTGACTTAAAGAATGCTTAACCTTAGGGTAGGGTACTTAACCCAGGAATTAGGACCTATGGATGGAAATGAAGCCAAGGTGAGTAAAATCCCAAAAGTCTTTGGAAATGCCCAAAAGAGAGTAAGAGTGATAGATTTGAATGGCACAAAAACCCTAAAGTACTCAAAACCCTAAAAGAAACCCTAGAAAACCCTAATTGGAACCCTAGGGGTAAATGTAAATTCTAGGCACTTTTGGACCAAAGTGAACATATCAAAGTGATAAAACACCACAAACCAAGTAACTTTCACATTGGAGAATTTTCAAGTTGAATGATGAAATTTGGACTTATTTTTGGAGTAGATCACTCTCAAACATGCTCTGTCAGGCGCACTGAAGAAGCTTCCCATGGTACAGTAACTGAAAAAGATCCCAGGTGCAGTGCACCTCGCCGCTGGCAATCCCACGCTTAGATTCACACCGGCGCTGCGATTCGCGCCCAGTAACGCACGGATAACGACTCCTAGTGAAAAGATCTCGCCGTGGATGAAGTCGGAGCACTGTGGCCGCTCTGTTGCCTCATCCACTTGCGCCACGACGTGGCCGCACGGCCACCGCCGATGTGACCGCCGTTTACCAGAATCCGCCGCGCTACTGACCATGTTACCTCATCGCAAGGTCTCCTGTGAATTGATTAGTCATCATCTCAGGTCTCTACCCCAATAAATGCCACATTATGCGACTCTGGTGACTCACCCCTCTCTCTGGCCGCCAGCCTTCTCCTTCAAAATTTAGAGCCACTGCTCTCGGACACTATAAATTGAGTGTGCCGCTAGCTCCGTTAGGTTGTCATGAAGCCAGAGCACCCGTCCTTGCCTCCGATCATCCACCGTAGCACCCTAATTTGGAATTTCCCCCAAATTCACTCTCCATGCCATCGTGAACACATCCTCCATCGACCCGCTGTCCTGACCTTCCACCCGCCTTGTTAGCGACCGTTCTTTGGTCTTGGTACGTTGCAGAAGCTCACCATGCTCCCAATTTGTGTGTTGTTGTACTATGTCGCCAGGAACACGTCGTGGTTGTCTCATGTTCCGTGGTGTGCGTGAACCGAGCTCTAAAATGGCGTTCCGACCAAATTGGGGATTCCCAGTGGAGCGCCTGGGGTAGAATTAGGTATAGACCAAAGTAGACTGTGGATTATTGGGTATTATGGCTGATACAAGCTCACCGGAGCAGCTGCTCCACCGTCCGTGGTCGGGGACCTGATTTTGCGAAGAAAAGAAAAGGGAGGGGCCTCGGCGCAAACGTCAGAGACACAAATGAATAGTTCTTAGGGTTCTTTACCGATTATTCAAATCCCCGAGGGTCTCTGCGCAAATTGTCCAATGTAGGCGCGCGCGGGCGCGTTTCCCTGTTCATGGGCCGGCTCGGGCTAGTTTGAGCCCGTTACTATTCATTCCTTTTCTTTTTCTTTTTCTTTTTCTACTAGGCTTAGGGAATTTATAGAAAATTCTAGATAAATGATAAAAATATGAGACCAATTTTATTAGACTCCTAAATTCCTCTAGTATTTAATAAAAATAGTTCCAAGAATTTTAGCCCTAGCCATGAATTATATAGCATTTATGAAGACCTAAACCTAATCTTTTAGAATTTTAGAAATTATTTGATAGTTCCAAAAATCATGAAACTTTTTAGGTAAGTTTAATTTGATAATTAGAGTTGTTGGGTAAAATTTCGTATACTTTGGACATTGTTTGATCCCAAAACCCCAAAACCCTAGTTTCTTAGAATAAAACTGCCTAACCCTACTAGGGTGTTAACTTAGAAAACCCTAGTGACTTAGGTGTACCGTGAAGGAAAGTAGTATTCAAGATACAACTTGATGTATCACTAATATAACTACATATTCATAGCATCACATGCGCATTCATGTTTATATATGGTTATGTATAGAAAACGAAGAAGAAGTAAGTGTTGAAGAAGAAGAGACTGCACCACCAACTGAGACTCCACCTGTCGGGAATTGTTTTTGTTTTGATATCTGTGGAACAGATCCCGAATCCCCTACAACACAGGCAAGCCCCGGTGCATTTACCTTTTCCTTGTGATTTTAAACTCTTTATCACTTGAATGATGCATTAGGTGATAGGAATTGGGTGTTAAACCAATTGTTGCATCTCCTTACTTGGAACTGTTTACCCTTCCTTGATTACCTGTTTTGTTAAAAGGTTTTCTGATGCTTAGTCTTGCTTTAGAAAACAAAAGTGTTTTAGTTTTAATAAAAGATCATGCTTCAGATGGAATGGGATGTTCTCAAAAACAAAACTTGATGATGCATCCATCATGGCCATGATGGGTTCAACATCGGAAAAGATGAACCTCTATCAGGTACCAAACTTTGGGTTTATAAATGATAAAGACGAGACCGGGCGGGTGACTTGCACGAGAAGGAAGTCGCGGTGTAGTGTCTCCGTCTGAGTCGATTAAGGACCGTGTCGATGTAGGCTTGATGATTGAGGACCTTTTAACTGCCACATGCCTCGTCATGGGTAAGCTTTGCCTTGGGCAGACCAATACCAGAAAGGACAACACGCAATGGGAGTGGAGAGATGGCGAGAGTAGCATGTACCCTCTGTGGCAAGAGCCTCGACGGTGGTGTATCTATGCTCTCGGTTGGTGTGAACCCGGTCTGGTCTTGAGAAACCCGGTGGCGAGTTGACATATGCAAGGGTTAAGTGCTACATATGTCGTGTGGTTGGAGATCCCCAGCTGGGTAATAATCGATTCGGATCGCCGTTACTTCTCGGACAGGAAGACTTGGTCACTGCCCTACACGTAGCAATCCATTAAAGAAAAAGGATGATAAAAGATGGCTAGTATAGGCCAAGTGCTTGAATTATGGTAGAAAGAACTCTAGATACAGTATTGACTTAACTTGATAATAAAATTGGATTTTTAAGGATCCACTGTTAGTAAGCATTTCTGCAAACAGAGTTCTTGATTCTTGAATAGCCTTACCTTGACTCCCTCAAGCCAGCATATCCTTGAGAGTCTTTTCTTTTGTCGGGTAAGACTTGCGAAAGTACACTTTGTACTCAGGGTTTTCGAACCCATGTTGTTGAAGGTGAGTGTTGATGCCTTTTCGGAGCGCCAAACACTCAACAAGAACCGTGGCGGTGCCTTCTGCACAGGGGCGGACGGTCCGCGCGCAGGGGCCAGACAGTCCACGGCCTGGTGCGAGGCGCGGCGGTGCTCTCTACACAGGGGCGGACGGTCCGCGCGTAGGGACCAGACGGTCCGTGGCCTGGTGCGAGGCTAGGGCTTCTCTGCTTGACGGCCGGACGGTCCGCGCCCTGGGGGCCAGACGGTCCGCGCGTACGCAGGGGCGGCGGAAGTCGCCGGCGGTGGCCTGGATCTCGCTCCCGGGAGGGACCCCGTCAGGGAGGAGAGATCCTAGGTGATGTCTAGGCTCGGGCAGGCCGACCTAGACTCCTCTAATCGACGTAGAGTCGAGGAGAGGCGGAGAATTCGGGGATCAAGAGGCTAAACCTAAACTAGACTAGAACTAGTCCTAGGATAAAATGCGAAATAGAAGTTGTATTGATTCGATTGTTGATGATTACAAATCGGCCGTAGACCTCTCTATTTATAGAGGAGGGGGACTGGACCCTTTACACAACTGATTCCGAGCTAATTTCGCAAATATAGCTAACAACCGTAACACAAAACTCGGAACCCTAATCTGTTCTGCGCACGCGCGGACCGTCCGGCCTCAGGGCCGGACCGTCCGCTGGCTCATTTTTGGTTCAAACATATGCCCCCTGCCTTTTGGTGGAGCTGGGCGAACCAAAAGCAACAAACTCGATGTGATCACATCGGTTCTCTTAGGCATCTTGCCACATACTAGGATGGTACTATTTGAGGAAACGCCCATTCAAAGCCTTAGGTAAATCCTTGCCTTGTAATGTTTGTAGTAAATAAGCGTTACCAGACACCACCTGTTTTACTTTATAAGGACCCTCCCAGCTTGGCGACCATTTCCCGAACTTCCGGTCTTTATTCCTTAGAGGCAGGATGGTCTTCCACACCAGGTCCCCTACTTGAAATGATTTTGCTTTGACCTTCTTGTTGTAGGCCCTGGCTACCATAATCTTGTCCTTTTCTATTGCTCCCAAAGCTATCACCCTCTTGTCGGTCACCTCATCAATATTATCCATCATTGAATTATAATAATCAGTGACAGTTAGATCATTTTGTCTGGCGAACCTGACAGCATTCAAACTTATTTCCACAGGCAACACTGCTTCCTGTCCATAGACAAGCTCAAAAGGAGATACTTTAGTAGCACTATGTTTAGATATTCTATGAGCCCATAAAGCTTTGGACAAAATCTTATGCCAATGCTTAGGGTTATCAGATATCTTCTTTTTTATCAAATTCATCAATGTCCTGTTACTAGACTCGGCCTGTCCATTGGCCTGAGCATAATATGGAGATGAATTAAGCAGCTTAATTCTATATAATTCAGCAAATTCACGTACCTCCTTTGACATAAAAGAAGTCCCTTGATCTGTAGTCAAGGTCTGGGGAATGCCGAATCTATGAATGATATGTTCAGTTATGAACTCAATTACCTCCTTATGTGTCATGTTCTTCAGAGCAACGACTTCAGTCCATTTGGTAAAGTAGTCAGTGGCAACTAACACGAACTGATGCCCCTTTGATGATGAAGGATGAATTTCTCCAATAAAGTCTAATCCCCATCCTCTGAAAGGCCAAGGCTTGATGATAGAATGTAATTCGGCTGCAGGGACCAACTGTAGGTCGCCGAATTTTTGACACACATGGCAACCCTTGTAGTACTTGAAACAATCAGCTATCATGTTAGGCCAATAAAAACCAGACCTTCACAACAGCCATTTCATCTTTGGAGCCGATTGATGGGTACCACAAATTCCTTCATGCACTTCGGCCATGGCTAATATAGCATCATCTGGGCCCAAGCACTTAAGCAGGACGTCGTTGACTGTTCGGCGGTAGAGTTCGTCACTCATCAAGACATACTTGAAAGTTGTTCGCCGAATGTTCTTATCTGTCCTGATATTGGGATTTCGTAAATAATTAAGTATAGGTGTCCTCCAATCACTTGCATCGGCTTCATTATCAGCCGAATCAATTAAGAGAACATTTCTGGTAACCCCGGACGGTCCGGTGTCTTGACGCGGACGGTCCGCGTCCTGGGGATTTGGCCCTGCACTGGTTATCAGATTTTCAGTGTTGTGAAATCTCCCTCGCTTTATCCGATAACCTGATGCGTCTTGTGCCAAATTGTTAGCTCTATGATTCTCAATTCTAGAGATATGCCGAATACTGAATTCGTCAAAAGAATGAATTATACCCCAACATTTTTCAAGGTAACTATTTAGAGTACCATCAAAACATTGATATTCTTCTAACACTTGTTGGTCAACCAGCTGAGAATCACCAAATACCTTCACATGTTTTACTCCCATACCATTTAAAAGTTCCAAGCCGAATAGGAGGGCCTCATATTCAGCTTGATTATTAGTGCAATAAGTTTTCAATCGGCTAGAGAAGTCGAAGGAGACATTACTTGGTGAAACAAGTACGATGCCAATTCCTTGCCCTTCATTGCAAACCGATCCATCAAAATATAAAGTCCAAGGAGTAATAGTGAGGTATGACATGTCTAGTTTATGAATATCATGCATCCAATGTTCTACAATGAAATCCGCTACGACTTGGCCTTTCATATATTTCAATGGTTCATAGGCCAAGTCATATTCTATGAGTGCATAAGCCCACTTACCAATTCTACCACTCATGATTGGGTTATGCAACATGTATTTGATCACATCGGCTTGACCAGAAATAGTGCAATGACTAGACAGTAAATAACATCTACATTTGGTGCATGCATAAAACAAGCATAAGCATAACTTCTCAATAAAAGTGTACCTTGTTTCGGCATCCACCAACCTTCAGCTTAGATATGTCACCACATGCTCCTTCCCCTCAGTTTCTTGTGTCAGAACAGCCCCAATGACCTTATCTTCAGCTGCAATGTATAATCGGAATGGTACTTCTGCTCGTGGTGCTTTTAATACGGGAGCCGAAGATAAGTATTTTTTGATGAGATCAAATGCTTCTTGCTGTTCCGCCCCCCAAGCGAATTCGGCATCATTCTTAAGCCGAAGAATAGGGGTGAACGCATCAATCTTCCCGGCTAGGTTAAAAATAAACCTTCATAAATAATTCACCTTGCCGAGAAACTTCTGTACTTCGACCTTACAAGTCGGAGGTCCCACATTCCAGATAGACTTGATTCGGTCAGGGTCTATCTCTATGCCATGTTCATGGATGATAAATCCTAAAAACTTACCAGCCGACACTCCAAATGCACATTTACGTGGGTTCATTTTTAGACCATACCGACGCATTTTATCAAAGGTTTTGCGTAAATCGACTATGTGAGAACTAAACTCAGCCGATTTGACTACAATATCATCAATGTAGACTTCCACAGTATTTCCTAACAACTCATGGAAAATCAAATTCATAGCCCTCTGATAAGTAGCACCAGCATTTTTAAGACCAAATGTCATGACAACCCATTCAAATAAACCAATGAAGCCTGGCATATGAAGGCCGTTTTAGACGCATCCTCTTCGGCCATAAAAATCTGATTATATCCGACATTACCATCAAGAAAGCTAATAATTCTATTTCCTGATGCATTATTGATTAATGTGTCGGCTATGGGCATGGGATACTTGTCTTTAGGAGTTGCTCTATTTAAATTGCGAAAATCAATGCACACTCTAAGCTTACCTGACTCCTTCTCTACCGGCACAATATTGGAGATCCACTCTGTGTATCTGCAAGGTCTAATAAAATTAGCTTCTAACAGCCGGTGGATTTCGTCCTTGATTCGTGGGAGAAGATCTAGACGAAAGGTTCTAGCTTTCTGCTTGAAAGGCCTAAAACCGGACTTAATGGGCAGCCGATGTTCGACGATCTCTCGGCTTAGTCCAGGCATCTCAGTGTAATTCCAAGCAAAACAATCTGAATATTCTTTCAATAGATCGATCATCTCACTTCTAGGATCGGTCTCCAGGGTCTTGTTTACAAAAGTCGGCCTTGGAGTGTTACCATCTCCTATGTCAATCTCCTCCAAAGGATCGGCCGATGTAAATCCCTGTCCTAGTTTATCAAGATCTCTGAATTCCTCTATCAAGTCCCCCACAGAGGAATCAGATGGTCTTTGTGTGATGGCGGACTTTCCGGTCTCAGGGACCGGATCATCCGTAATACTGTCTTTTCGCTGCGGTAGATGTTCGATCTTAACGTCCGAACTATTTTGGAAAAGACCAGACCATCCGGCTTTGGGAGCCGAAATGTCCGTGACCAAAGACTCATAAACTTTGTGTGTATTCATCATTTAAACTTTATTTAGGATTTAGCCGATTCTCCATCGGCTCTAGCATTACAGGAATGAAACCTTTCTTATCTATACTTATGAACTGATAATCAGAAAAATCTACTCCTGTGAGACATGTAGCAGTCTCATAAGTCCAGAGTACAGGGGCATCGGCCACAGCGATGCAGGCCGATACATCAGCATGTACTTGTTCTACCTCATCGCCCACCCATTGTATTAATATTTGATGTAATGTAGAAGGTATACATTGGTTGGCATGAATCCAATCTCTACCTAGTATTAGGCTGTAATTTCCTTCTACATCAGCGACGAAGAATGCAGCAGCAAGGGTCTTAGTCTCGATGGTTAATTCAACGGACGTGACTCCCCTGGCTTTAATCGAACTATCCCCAACACCGCTGAGGGTCATGTTGGTTTTGACAAGTTCGTCATCTTGCTTACCTAATTTTCTGTATAATGAATAAGGCATTAGATTTACAGCCGCCCCTCCATCTACCAACATCTTAGCAATCAGTATTCCATCAATGTGACCGCGCACGAAGAGCGGCTTTAAATGATTTACCGATTCCTTTGGTTTAGTAAAGGCGGCTTCTTTAGGACCAAAATTAAACTAGGCAGCAACAAGTTCATCGTCGCCGATAATAGTACAATTGGCGGAAAATGTAATAACATTTACATCCATACCTAGGTGTTCTGGAGAAGCCTCGTAGTCGACCAAGTCTTCTCCCAGTAGGTCGTCTTCTTCCATTGATGTTGGCGTGTTGTCAGAAGCTTCCTGGTGAAGGACAGACGGTCCGCGCGCAGGGGCCGGACGGTCCGTGCCTGGTGCAGATTGTCCAACATTGCTGGCCGAGCTATCTGCCATACCTGCAGGGTGCTGCACAAGTGTTGTTTGATTTTCTATTTTTGTGGCCGTTTGTTTTTCCTCAATGGCCTTTGGTCTCCATTTCTTTTGCGGTGGCGGGTATAGTGGATGTGTGTCATTGAATATCTTTTCTGCCTCCTTCTCCTGGCTCTCCTGTGCTCTTAGGCACTGTAATTTTCTCTTTTAGGACCGTGTCAATCCCGCTGGGCACCATCGAGGCATGGAGCACTTTGGATCGGCTGTTTTGATGGTAGCTGTATTTTCTTTTTTGGTTGTATTGGCCGATTTACCAAAAATCATCGGCCCTTCGCTTTCTTTTTTATAACGACATCTGTTGTGCCTGTTTTGATAATGTTTTTTGTCGTTCTTTTATTTGCCGCAGGCATATGCCCCCCTGCCGGATTGGTCGGCCTTGGAGGCCGAGTGGTCCGGCAATCCTGTTGGGTGTGTGCCTGATGACCGGATTGAGCGGTGCTTAATCGGTCTTGTACTGGTGGCGCTAACCTGTCAAAAATGGATGTTTGGGGTGCCCCCCAAGTAGGGTATTGTGGCATCCCAAATGAATATGGTGGTATGCCCCACATTTGATTTGAAACATATGGTGGAGGCATGTATGTGTATGGATATGGCATAGGTGGATATGGAGGTGGAGGTGTCCATGCAGGTATGTTAGGTCTCAATTGTACAGTATGACCTTTCATTTTTTCCGATTGGTGGGGTGGTCCAATCGGCCTGACCTGACGCTGCTCATGAATGGGTGAGCAGGGTCGCTTTGCTGGCCGGTCCCTGGGGCTGGCCTTCTTTTTCACGTATTTAGACAACAATTGATCGAAAGTTGGGCCGGACTTGACTAGCCGACCAGCTGCTTTGAATGTATTTGTTTTCCATGTACCTATCTCTGGTCGTTGTGGTTTGAAGGTACGTGGCCGCTGTGAGTCCTGAGCATGGCCGGACCGTCCGCTGGTGTCCTCCGGACCGTCCGCGTCTGGATGGCGGACCGTCCGCGATGCGTAGAACGGGTTCTTGCGCCTGTCTCCCTGTCTGTGTTTGCCCCCCAGTCCCGGAGGCTGTGATGGTCACCTTCAGAGTCTCCCCTCCATCAGGAGTCTTCTCGGCCACCACTTTCCTGCAAGAAATTTTAATATTCCCACTGGCCTCTCCTGCATTGCCGATGACTATCTTTTTGCCTTTGCCTTCGTCGGCTGTGTTTGGCCGAGTCAGGACTTTCTTGCCCTCAAAGTCGATCATGTTCATCGGAAAGGGCTCCGTGTCCACCTGCATTTCCTAAAATTTCAATCGTCCTTCATTAATGGCCGATTGAATCTGTCGACGGAATACATTACAATCATTAGTGGCATGAGAAAATGAGTTATGCCACTTGCAGTATGCACGATGTTTTAGCTCGTCGGCGGATGGAACAGTGTGATTTATTTTAATATTGCCATTTTTAAGTAACTCATCAAATATTTTATCACATTTACCAACATTAAATGTAAACTTTACCTCCTCCTGCCGTTTCTTTTGAACCGGCTGTAAGGAAGCACAAGCCGAAGATTTGGCCTGCTTTGGCCAAACCATTTCAGCAGCATATATTTCTGTTGACTCGTCATCTGAGCTACTTTGATCGCACTCTACTATATGTACGTTATGACGAATTGCTTTAGCAGTTTCTTTGCTTCGGCTTTCATAAGCCAAAGCTCTCTGGTGTAACTGTGCTAGTGTAAAAAATTGGATGCCCTCTAATCTTTCTTTTAAATAATATCGTAGACCATTAAAGGTTAATCCCGCTAGCTGTTTTTCTGCTAAATGAATTTGGAAGCATCGGTTTCTTGTATCTCGGAATCTCCGGATGTAATCATTAACCGATTCATCTTTTGCTTGTCGCAATGACACTAAATCTACCAAATCCAACTCATAGTCACCGGAGAAAAAATGATCATGAAATTTTTGTTCTAGATCCCCCATGATGAAATGGAATTAGAAGGTAAAGTGGCGTACCATGCAAACGCGGTTCCCGTTAGAGATAATGAAAATAAACGTACGCGAAATGCCTCTGTGTCGGCCAATTCTCCTAATTGTGCTAAAAACTGGCCTATGTGTTCGCGCGTGTTCTTTCCTTGATCACCCGAAAATTTTGCGAATTCGGGTATCCTGGTTCCCTGTGGGTATGGGTGGTGATCAAATCGGCTGTCATAAGGTTTCCAATACGATTGCCCCCCAGGGACCATGCTTACTCCGAGCTTATCTCGGAATGCCCCGGCTATTTCTTCCCTTACTATATCAATGGCAGCCGGTGCGAGACCACCGGCTCTCTGGTCAAACATAGGTGGGGTTGGCTGGATGTTAGTATGTTGTCTCTCCCCCCATTGGTTTGAGCTACGTGGTGCATTTCCATTTGCCCTATATGGCTCATAGGTTTGATCGTTTCTTTCCGGCCTTCTAGGTGGGGCCGGAAAGCCTTCCTGGGCTCTAGATCTTGAACTAATGGGCTGGTGCATTGCATAGTGTGACGGGAAGTGTTGCTGGGACGGGTGAGGATTTAGGTAATAATCCTCCTCAAAAGATTCATGCGCGGACTACCCGGGTATGTACCCGGACCGTCCGTGGTTGTATGCGGACCGTCCGTCGTTGTATGCGGACGGTCCGACTGGGTAGTTTAGATTCTGTGCCGTGTGTGGTGGCTCGGGCGCATATCTAGGTACCTCATTAAAAATAGGCCCGACTGTTGCTGGCCCGGACGGTCCGTGCTCACGTGCGGACGGTCCGGGCATGTGCAGATTGGCTGATTTGCTGCCGATTTGCGGTTGCTCAAGGTATGTGTCCATCGGCATCCCATAAAGTGGTTGTGACTTGTCGTGACAACCTGTAGCCGATGTATTACGCGTGTTACCCCCTAACTCAACCTCGTGCGAAGGAAAATTTGTGATATTAGATTTATCAAATGCACGTACTAGTCTCTTAAAATCGCTTTGCATACCCCCTATGATGTTCTGCATTTGTTCACGTTGCTCTTCTACATAATTACTAAGAGATTGTAGCTCGTTGGTATTACTTACATTCGGGATATCTTGTGTGGGTTGGAGCGAAGCCGGATCCATCGCCCGATGTCGGACGACCTTGTTGTTCCTGTCCACTTTGAAGTTGGCCAAGAATTTTGCTTTTGCCACCTGGATCATACACTCCTTGTGCTCCTCAAACTGGAGCTGTTCGTCAACTAGTAAGGTTTCCCAAGTCGGCTCTATGATGTTGCTTGGGGAAATATCAGAGCATCCATTGAACCGGCCATTGAGGGCCGATTTGATGCGTCTATATTTATCGTCCCCAGCGGAGTCGCCAAAAAGTATGTTGACGCCTTTTTGGAGCGCCAAACACTCAAACAAGAACCGTGGCGGTGCCTTCTGCACAGGGGCGGACGGTCCGCGCATAGGGGCTGGACAGTCCGCGGTCTGGTGCGAGGCGCGGCGGTGCTCTCTGCACAGGGGCGGACGGTCCGCGCGTAGGGACCGGACGGTCCGTGGCCTGGTGCGAGGCTAGGGCTTCTCTGCCTGACGGCCGGACGGTCCGCGCCCTGGGGGCCGGACGGTCCGCGCGTACGCACGGGCGGCGGAAGTCGCCGGCGGCGGCCTGGATCTCGCTCCCGGGAGGGACCCCGTCAGGGAGGAGAGATCCTAGGTGATGTCTAGGCTCGGGCAGGCCGACCTAGACTCCTCTAATCGACGTAGAGTCGAGGAGAGGCAGAGAATTTGGGGATCGAGAGGCTAAACCTAAACTAGACTAGAACTACTCCTAGGATAAAATGTGAAATAGAAGTTGTATTGATTCGATTGTTGATGATTACAAATCGGTCGTAGACCTCTCTATTTATAGAGGAGGGGGCTAGACCCTTTACACAACTGATTCCGAGCGAATTCCGCGAATATAGCTAACAACCGTAGCACAAAACTCAGAACCCTAATCTGTTCTGCGCACGCGCGGACCGTCCGGCCCACAGGCGCGGACCGTTCGGACCGCGGACCGTCCGGCCTCAGAGCCAGACCGTCCGCTGGCTCATTTTTTGTTCAAACAGTGAGTAAACAACAGACTTTTGTTGTTTCTGTTCAAAGGTGGTACCCAAGGAAGAGCCCCATAGTGAAGTTGGTCACGGGAGGAAGTTTGCCTCCCACTTTGAAAACAATAAATTTTTGTGCAGGAGGGTGTTTTGCCTCCCTGGTCTGTAATAATAATACTTTATGCACTCGTAATACCCTGGTATTGTAATAATAATACTCTCTCTCTCTATATTTGATGAATGTAAATTAAGTTATTGTAATTTGCTTCCGCGTATTCTTTCCTCCGATGTGATGTAATATCTATGTGACGGGTGAAGCGCTCTTGGGCGAAATGATGAGGATACAGTACCGAACTTGTCGAGTGATTATGTGCATCTACAGGATTGTCCAAAGGACAAGGACAACTATAGGTGGGCCTAATACCTTGGGAGGTTCCATTACAGCTGGTATCGGAGCGAAACCCATCTCTCCAGATATTATGTAATACTTCAAAAGAATTTTCAAATACTCACCTAGAAATATTCTTTCATTCTTATCTTACCACTTTCTGGTAGTCCCTTATTTTGTAGAACTGGGTAACAGAGTGCAATATATAGGAAGTTGGGGATCAACGAAGGTTGATTCCATAATTATTAAAATATGCATGCATCATGTTAAGAATATACTAATAAATCTTCCCCTCTTATGGAGACATGACGTGTACAAGGAAAACAGCACGCAAACCTACTGAACCTTTTGGCGTGCCTCGCCATCAGCTAGCCCCTAGACATGAAGGGAGTAGTAGTGGCAGCAATGACCCAATTGGAGACCTGGAAGCCAGGGTGGAGCAAATCTAGTCAGAACTATGCCACAGAAACAGGGCACAGGAGCAGGACAACCAGCGTATAGCTGAATTGTCACCTGACGTTAGCCTCTTGCAATATGAGATTTCAGAACGGGATTCGGCAATTGATTGGACCGTCAACTCGCGTTCGATCGCTTGGGACAGCGAAGCAAAAGCTCGAGCTCGTGTGGCAGAGCTTAGTGCGGCCCTTGATAGCCTGCAAGTGTACTGTAATACTTTACATGAAGAAGTACATGTACTGTATGCTCGACTGCACCCAAACGTGCCTTCCGACGTTGCTGCAATGGGAGCCGGACCATCGGGAACAGCACATGAAGGACCTGATGGGGAGTTGGACCTTTTTAGGCCCCCTCCTTCCATGAACATTGCTAACGAACGATCTCCTACAGAAGGAAATGAAGCAACCAAGGATGACGAAGACTAGAATAATATAGTTTAGATGTTATACTTATGTAAAATAAGTAATGGAGTCAAGTTGTACAATGGAGTCTGTATAATTATTACATTTTGGTAATGTAAGATGATGGTGTATGCTGGCATGTTATATTTTCCAAATGTTTCTTTGCCTCAGATGCCATCACGGACTCGCGCACATGATGGTGCGGGGACTTCCCGTGGTAGGGAAGATACTCCTAACCCACCACCAGTACCACCGACTTTGGCCGAGGCTATCGCTGCCTTGGTCAATACCACTATAGATAATACGCACTTCTTGCGCGAAATGGCGGGCAATCAGTTCCAACAGCATGGAGGCAGAGCTCCTCTGCAAGGACCACGGGATACTGCATATCTGGAATTCTCTGAGACTAGACCCCCGCTCTTCATCAAAGCAGAAGAACCACTAGAAGCCGATGAGTGGGTAAGAGTGATGGAACAGAAGTTTGGGTTGATTCATTGCACAGAGACGCAAAAGTCGTTGTTTGCTACAGCTAAGAGGGCCTGCCAGCACTTGGTGGGCAAATTTTGCAGCAATCCAACCTGCTGGGCATCAGATTACCTGGGAGGAATTCAAGCTAGCCTTCCGGGAGCATTATGTTCCAGAGGGAGTGCTCCATATGAAATCAGAAGAGTTCATCCGGTTAAAGCAAGGGGAGATACTGTAATGCAGTATCTCAATAAGTTCAATCATCTCTCCCAGTATGCCATTGACCAAGTGAATATAGATCAGAAGAAAAAGAACTGTTTTATGAGAGGACTCAATGATAGGCTTCAGTGGAAAATGGCAACCTGCTTGGACCTTACTTATAGTAGGGCTATCAGTACAGCCCTAGCAGTGGAAGCTAAAACTGTAGGACATGGAAAATCAAAGGGGTTTGAAGGTAATAGGTCTAATCAAGGACCTGAGAAGAGAACTAGGTTGGTGATCTGAACTTTTAATCAAAATCGTTCTTCACCTCGCCCACCTTCATATCCCTTTAAGCAGCCTATCTTTATTCGTCCCACTACTGCCCCCACTCCTACCAATCAGCCGAGTGCCCCTGATACTCATTTCCCTGCTCTTCCCAGTTCTTCCACTGGTTGCTTCAATTGTAGAAAGTCCGGACACTTCATCAAGGACTGCCCATACCTGAAGCAAAATAAAACCAATTTCCAACAGAACTCTGGGAACTCCAACCAAGGAAAGGGGAACACGACTAATACTTCAACGGGTAAGAACTTCAAGAAAACTGGACAGATTTATTATACCCATGTGGCTACAACACCGGAGGGCGAGCCGGTAATGATGGGTACGTTCCTTGTTGCCAATTACCCAGCAGTTATTCTCTTCGATTCTGGTGCATCACACACCTTCATAAGCACGAATTTTGTGGAAAAGCATTGCATTCATTACACTGAATCAAGGGAAGGATTTATTATCCATTCACTTGGGGACAGATATTTACTAAGTAGCCTTCCACATATCAGTAACGTTGGCTGGATGGGAATTTCCTACCAACATGATTGTTTTAAAGGGGCAAGACATAGATATAGTCTTGGGCATGAATTGGTTAGCCCAACATAAAGCCATCATCAATACAGACTTAAGGACCATCAAATTGAGCCATGGCCATGAAGGGATTCAACTGTCCATCCCTGTAGTTGTCCCGGTCAAACCATCTAGGCAAGTTTATGAAGCTATCATACCAGAAATCCAGGATATTCCAGTGGTATGTGAATTCCTGGATGCCTTTCCTGAAGACTTGCCTGGGTTGCCTCCTAAAAGGGATGTGGAATTCATGATTGAACTAAAGCCCGGTACGACTCCTATTTCTAGAAGGTCGTACCGAATGCCACCTAATGAATTGGCAGAACTCAAGACTCAACTCCAAGACTTGCTTGAGAAGGGGTTCATTAGGCCTAGTTCATCACCATGGGGATGTCTAGCAATTTTCGTTAAGAAGAAGGATCAGACACTTCGAATGTGCGTGGACTACAGGACCCTTAATGAGGTCACTATCAAGAACAAGTACCCTCTTCCCTGGATCGATATCTTATTCGATCAACTTACCGGAGCTCGCGTATTCTCCAAGATTGACCTCAGGTCAGGTTTTCATCAAATCCGTATTCGACCCGAAGATATACCCAAGACCACATTCACTACGCGATATGGATTATTTGAATATTTGGTCATGTCTTTCAGATTGATAAATGCTCCAACCCACTTCACATACTTAATGAACTCAGTATTTATGCCTGAGTTGGATAAATTTGTGGTGGTCTTTATTGATGGCATCTTGATCTATTCCAAAAATGAAGAGGAGCATGCTAAGCACTTACGGATCGTGCTAACGCCCTTAAGGGAGCATTAGCTATATGCTAAGTTTAGCAAATGCGTGTTTTGGTTGGAAGAAATCTAGTTTCTGGGACATGTATTATCTGCAAAAGGAATTGCGGTCGATCCCAGCAAAGTCCAGGATATTCTAGAATGGAAACCGTCAACAACAGTACATCAAGTTCGAAGCTTTCTTGGACTAGCTGGATATTACCGCAGGTTTATTCTGGATTTCTCCAAGATTGTTAAACCTATTACAGGTTTATTGAAGAATGATACCAAGTTTGACTGGTCCTCAAAATGCCATGAAGCCTTCGAGTAGCTGAAGGTGTTATTAACCACTATTCCGGTATTGGCTCAACCGGACATTGAAAAACCTTTTGATGTGTATTGTGACGCATCAGGTAGTGGACTCGGATGTGTCCTAATGCAAGAGGGCCGAGTCATAGCTTATGCTTCAAAACAACTACGCCGGCATGAGGAGCATTATCCAACTCATGATTTGGAATTAGCTACAGTTGTTCATGCCCTTAAGATATGGCGTCATTATCTGTTGGGAAATATATGTCATGTATACATGGATCACAAAAGTCTGAAATATATCTTTACCCAGTCAGAACTGAACATGAGGCAGAGAAGATGACTTGAGCTGATTAAAGATTATGATTTAGAAATCCATTATCACCCAGGAAAAGCCAATGTAGTGGCATATGCACTGAGTCGCAAAGCTTCCTGTCATTGTCTTACAGTGAGGACCCCTGACACCACACTATGTCAAGAAATGGAAAAGTTAAACCTGGGTATGATACAACATGGAACTTTGACACAATTGAAGCTTGAGTCAGTTCTTCTACAGAGAATTATTGATGCCCAAAGAACTGACAAGGGCATGAAACACATTCATGAGAAAATAGAAGCCGGCAAAGCTAATTGCTTCAGAAAGGATAACCAAGGAATACTATGGTTCAATGATCGCATAGTTGTGCCTAAAGATGTCGAAGTCCGCCAACAAATTTTGGACGAAGCTCATCTTTGTCGATATTCCATTAATCCTGGAAGTACTAAGATGTATCAAGACTTAAAGCAACACTGATGGTGGACAAAAATGAAGATTGAGATTGCACGCTATGTGGCAAGATGTGACACCTACAGACGTGTCAAAGCAATACATATGAAGACCGCTGGACCATTGCAATCCTTGCCTCTCCCAACTTGGAAATGGGAAGATATTAATATGGATTTCATTGTGGGATTGCCCAAAACAGCCAAAGGTTTTGACTCCATATGGGTCATAATTGATCGACTTACGAAGATTGCTCACTTCCTGCCCGTCAAGACAATATATCCAGTGGTTGCATACGCGGAACTTTATATTGCTCGTATTCTCAGTTTACATAGAGTTCCAAAAACAATAGTGTCGGACCATGGACCACAATTTGTATCCAAATTTTGGGAAGAACTCCACAAATCTCTGGATACTAAGCTGCTCCACAGTTCAGCATATCATCCTCAAACAAGTGGACAAACTGAAAGAATACATCAGATACTTGAAGATATGTTGTGGGCATGTGTCCTGGAGTTTCTGCAAAAATGGGATGATTGTCTGCCATTGGCAGAATTTTCTTACAATAATAGCTATCAAGAGAGCATTAAAATGGCACCACTTGAAGCACTGTACGGGCAACGGTGTCGGACACCCTTAAATTGGTCAGAACCTAGAGAACGGTGGTATTTCAGGCCTGACTTAGTCAAGGAAAAAGAAGCAAAGGTTCAATGGATAAGGCACCACTTGAAAGAAGCTTAAGCTCGGCAGAAAAGTTATGCAGACAAACGACGCCAACCCTTGTTCTTTCAAGTCAAAGATCATGTGTACCTAAAAGTATCACCAATGAAGGGTGTTAATCAATTCAGGGTAAAAGGAAAGCTGGCACCCCAATACATTGGCCCGTTTCCCATTCTTGAACAATGTGGACCAGTGGCATACCGACTTCAACTGCCAGAAACATTGTCTGCAGTGCATAATGTGTTCCATGTATCTCAATTGCAAAGTGCCTTCGAGTTCCAGATCGAACCATTGATGTGATGGACATTGCCTTGGAACCAGACTTAACTTATTTAGAACATCCCATTCGAATTTTGGATCAGAAGGACAGGATCACTCGAAAAAGGACTCTTAAATTCTATAAGGTACAATGGAACCAGCATACTAAAAATGAAGCTACCTGGGAGACTCAAGACTTTTTGGAAAAGAATTTTCCTAGGTTTTTAGCTTCATGAAACCTATAAGATATGTACATTTGTTTGTAAAGTTGGAATAAACCCCATACCACCCCCTGCTTTGTAAGACAAGTAAGGAAATAAAGATGTGACGTGTTTCCTTTTCCATTACTTACCCTAGGACCTTAAATCTCGGGACGAGATTCTTTTATGGGGGGAAGGATGTAACACCCCTAGTGTTACTGGCACTAAAACTTGAGCATAACATCATGTGCATTAACATTTCATGATTGTTTGTTACACCTAGAATGCATTCACTAGGTAAAATTTTCAAACAAGTTGTGATGATGTGACCTAAAGAATGCTTAACCTTAGGGTAGGGTACTTAACCTAGGAATTAGGACCTATGGATGGAAATGAAGCCAAGGTGAGTAAAATCCCAAAAGTCTTTGGAAATGCCCAAAAGAGAGTAAGAGTGATAGATTTGAATGGCACAAAAACCCTAAAGTACTCAAAACCCTAAAAGAAACCCTAGAAACCCCTAATTGGAACCCTAGGGGGGTAAATGTAAATTCTAGGCACTTTTGGACCAAAGTGCAAATATCAAAGTGATAAAACACCACAAACCAAGTAACTTTCACATTGGAGAATTTTCAAGTTGAATGACGAAATTTGGACTTATTTGCAAAAGGGTCACATGACCACTATGTGACTAAGTCTGAAATTCAGTGAAGTTGAGTCATGTTTGGAGCTCTGTATCTCTAAAATCATAAGAATTTTTCTCTAGGTCAACACATCAAATTTGTAGAGCTATGATAAGGGTATAACTTTGCTTAAGTGACTGAGCCTTGATGATGTACAAAAATTAGAGTAAAATGGATAGAAAGTTTGGCTGTCAGTCGAGTCAGAAGACTGAGATCTGACTGACATTGAACCCTGATGAACTTTGAAGCCGATTTAAGCTTGATCGAGTGTGCAAATAACCTGGGTCACTGTGGCAAAGTGGAAGCTCTAACATTAGTGAACAACTTTGTTATACCAAGACTGACCAGGCGCTAAATGATTTTTGGAGTAAATCGCTCTCAAACATGCTCTAACAGGCGCACTAAAGAAGCTTCACATGGTACAGTAACTGAAGATGATCCCAAGTGCAGTGCCCCTCACCGCCGGCAATCCCGCACTCAGATTCGTGCCGACGCTGTGATTCACGCCTAGTAACGCGCGGATAATGACTCCTAGTGAAAAGATCTCGTCGTGGATGAAGTTGGAGCACTGTGGCCGCTCTGTTGCCTCATCCACTTGTGCCACAACGTGGCCGCACGACCACCGCCGGTGTGACCTCCGTTTACCGATCCGCCACGCTACTGACCCTGTTACCTTGTTGCAAGGTGTCATGTGAATTGATTAGTCATTGTCTCAGGTCTCTACCCCAGTAAATACCACGTTATGCGACTCCAGTGACTCACCCCTCTCTCCGGCCGCCAGCCTTCTCCTTCAAAATTCAGAGCCACCGCTCTTAGACACTATAAATTGAGTGTGTCGCTAGCTCTGTTTGGTTGTCATGAAGCCAGAGCACCCATCCTTGCCTCCGATCATCCACCGTAGCGCCCTAATTTGGAATTTCCCCCAAATCCACTCTCCGCGCCGCCGTGAACACATCCTCCGTCGACCCGCTGTCCTGACCTTCCACCGCCTTCTTAGCGACCGTTCTTGCGTCCTGGTACATTGCAGAAGCTCACCATGCTCCCAATTTGTGTGTTGTTGTACTATGTTGCTAAGAACACGTCGGGGTTGTCTCATGTTCCGCGGTGTGCGTGAACTGAGCTCTAGAATGGCGTTCCGATCAAATTGGGGATTCCGAGTGGAGCACCAGGGGTAGAATTAGGTATAGACTAAAGTAGAGTGTGGATTATTGAGTATTATGGCCGGTACAAGCTCGCCGGAGCAGCTGCTCCACCGTCCGTGGTCGGGGACCTGATCTTGCGAAGAAAAGAAAAGGGAGGGGCCTCGGTGCAAACGTCAGAGACACAGATGAATAGTGCTTAGGGTTCTTTACCGGTTATTCAAATCCCCAAGGGTCTCTGCGCAAATTGTCCAACGCGGGCGCGTTTCCCTGTTCGGGCTTGTTCGGTTATTTTCAATCCATATGGATCGGAGGGGATTGATACGGATTGGAGGGGATTTTGACTTGCTAGGGATTGAAACCCTCTCAATCCTCCTCAATCCATATGGATTGGGGGAGAACCGAACAAGCCCTTCATGGGCCGGCTCGGGCTGGTTTGAGCCTGTTACTATTCATTCCTTTTCTTTTTATTTTTCTTTTTCTACCAGGCTTAGGGAATTTATAGAAAATTCTAAAAAAATGATAAAAATATGGGACGAATTTTATTAGACTCCTAAATTCCTCTAGTATTTAATAAAAATAGTTCCAAGATTTTTAGCCCCAGCCATGAATTATGTAGCATTTAAGAAGACCTAAACCTAATCTTTTAGAATTTTAGAAATTATTTGATAGTTCCAAAATCATGAAACTTTTTAGGTACATTTAATTTGATAATTAGAGTCCTTGGGTAAAATTTGGTATGCTTTGGACATTGTTTGATCCCAAAACCCCAAAACCCTAGTTTCTTAGAATAAAACTGCCTAACCCTACTAGGGTGTTAACTTAGAAAACCCTAGTGACTTAGGTGTACCGTGAAGGAAAGTTCTATTCAAGATACAACTTGATGTATTACTAATATAACTGCATATTCATAGCATCACATGAGCATTCATGTTTATATATGGTTATGTATAGAAAACGAAGAAGTAAGTGTTGAATAAGAAGAGACTGCACCACCAACTGAGACTCCACCTGTCGGGAATTGTTTTTAATTTGATATTTGTGGAACAGATCCTGAATCCCCTACAACACAAGGCAAGCCCTGGTGCATTTACCTTTTTCTTGTGATTTTAAACTCTTTATCACTTGAATGATGCATTAGATGATAGGAATTGGGTGTTAAACCAATTGTTGCATCTCCTTCCTTGGAACTATTTACCCTTCCTTGATTACCTATTTTGTTAAAAGGTTTTCTGATGCTTAGTCTTGCTTTAGAAAACAAAAGTGTTTTAGTTTTAACAAAAGATGATGCTTTAGATGGAATGGGATGTTTTCAAAAATAAAACTTGATGATGGATCCATCATGGCCGTGATGGGTTCAACATTGGAAAAGATGTACCACTGTCATGTACCAAACTTTGGGATTATAAATGTTTAAGATGAGACCAGGCGGGTGACTTGCATGAGAAGGAAGTCTCGGTGTAGTGTCATCGTCTGAGACGATTAAGGACCGTGTCGATATAGGCTTGATGATTGAGGACCTTTTAACTGGCCACATGCCTCGTCATGGGTAAGCTTTGCCTCGGGCAGACCAATACCAGAAAGGCCAACACACAATGAGAGTGGAGAGATGGTGAGAGTAGCATGTACCCTCCGTGGCAAGAGGCTGGACGGTGTTGTATCTATGCTCTCGGTTGGCGTGAACCCGATATGGTCTTGAGAAACCCGGTGGCGAGTTGACATATGCAAGGGTTAAGTGCTACATATCTCGTGTGGTTGGAGATCCCCAGCTGGGTATTAATCGATTCGGATCGCCGTTACTTCTCGGACAGGAAGACTTGGTCACTGCCCTACACGTAGCAATCCAGTAAAGAAAAAGGATGGTAAAAGACGACTAGTATAGGCCAAGTGCTTGAACTAGGGTATAAAAAACTCTAGATACAGGTAATGACTTAACTTGATAATAAAACTGAATTTTTAAGGATCCACTGTTAGTAAGCATTTCTGCAAACAGAGTTCATAATTCTTGAATAGCCTTACCTTGACTCCCTCAAGCCAGCATATCCTTGAGAGTCTTTTCTTTTGTCGGGTAAGACTTGCGAAAGTACACTTCATACTCAGGGTTTTCGAACCCATGTTGTTGTAGGTGAGGAAACAGCAAACTTTTGTTGTTTTTGTTCAAAGGTGGTACCTAAGGAAGAGCCCCATCAGTGAAGTTGGTCACGGGAGGAAGTTTGCCTCTCACTTTGAAAACAATAAACTTTTGTGCAGGAGGGTGTTTTGCCTCCCTGGTCTGTAGTAATAATACTTTATGCACTCGTAATACCCTGGTATTGTAATAATAATGCTCTCTATATATATTTCATGAATGTAAATTAAGTTATTGTAATTTGCTTCCGCGTATTCTTTCCTCCGATCTGATGTAATATCTGCGTGACCGGTGAAGCACTCTTGGGCGAAATGATGAGGATACAGTACCGAACTTGTCGAGTGATTATGTGCATCTACAGGATTGTCCAAAGGACAAGGACAACTATAGGTGGGCCTAATACCTTGGGAGATTCCATCACATTCTGGATGAAATGTCGCGGGGCTTGTTCCCTCCGCTACATGCTGGCGGTCATACTGCAAACTCGGTTGGTATGGTCTCGCAAGACTCTCGTCCACTCGGTACAATTACAACGGCTCGCACAAGAGTCGAGGGGTTTTGTGGGTTTTGCTAACCTCACACACACAACTATGAATGCACCTAGAGCAAGCCCAATAGCTGTCTAACTGGCCTAAGCACTTTGCAAAGCACCTATACTAATCACTAAGTGATTCTAATTAGCACTTGTGTGATGGAGCACGTGGGAATATGTGTCTATGCCTGGGATACGTTGATTGGGCTCCAACATTTTTATATGACCGGCCAAGGGGGTATAAATAGGCCCCACTCAAAACTAGTCATTTAGAGTAAAGGTGCGGATTCTATCTATGTGCGCACCAGAACAGTCTAGTGCACCACCGGACTGTCTGGTGCGTACTCCATGTTAGCTAGCCGTTACACTCCTATGGTACTATAGACTGTTTGTTGGCACACTCACCCAATCTGGTGCCAGAGATCCATTGGAAAGTGACTGTTGCCATCTATTGGACTCGGTCCGGTGCACATCGGACCAGTTCGGTGCGCTAACTGTGTAACACCCGGGCTTTAAGGAACAAAGCCGGGTGCATCTCATACATGCGCCAAGAAGACAAAATATATAATAACAGAGTGTATAGAGATAAATGCCCCAATAAAATCAGAGTACTTTATTACATAGCGGAAGACTTATTACAAAATAAAAGAATAAATATAAAACGAACTAAGGATCGTCGGCGCCAACGTCAACTGAGAAACGCCACCTAGATTAGATCAAACTCCTCGCCCTGTGGCTCCTCCTGAACCACCTGTTCTTCTCCTGTGGGGGGGTGTGAGACAGCAAGGGTGAGCTCACACATGTTCATCGCTCAACAAGTTGTGGGGAATAATGTGGTATGAACTCACCAAAGGTGGGAGTTCATGAAGTGTAAGGCTGATCAATGAAATAAAGGCTGAAGCTGAGCATTGCTTTTAGGAGTTGGTCAAAATTTTATTAGCAGTTACTAAGTGTAAGTAAATACCAAACCATAGTAATAATAAGTAAAAGTAATAATAAAATAATCCCAAATGCAATGATATGACAAATTAAGTTTAAGTTCCATAAATTAATCATGTGAGTGTCCGAGCCACTCATGACCGTGAGCACGGCTAGTATACTAGTTTTACACTCTACAGAGGCTGCGCATCTTTACCCACAATTCGTGTTACCCATTTGCCACGGAGTTGATCAGACCCCATACACCTCTACCAAGGAAGCGAGGCAGGGTACCACTACGAGGCCTTTACAAAGTTCCACTAGCTTCAGACTACCCAGCACAGTTTATAGGAAGCTCCAGTGCAGGAATCCCTCGCCTGACCGCCATCGCAGCAAAATCAACCCAAGGACCTCCCTACACTGACCACTCCCCTACTGCCCTTGCCCCTTTCGGGTAAGGTAGCCCTCCACTAGCTTTCCTAGTTAATCAGCCAAGGGCGTCCCATTAAACCCTTGTGGTAGCACTGTTTTCCCGGGTGGTTCTCCATGTTCCCATTAACATAATGATCTTAACATGGACAGTAAAGAATAAAACAAATAATAAAAAGTATAACAATGAGTGATGAATATCTCTATACCCAAATCCATATAAAGCAATAGCATGAACTACCCAAAACTTTAGTAGTAAAACCAGTGGTGAAACAAGGTATAAAGATAGTCAAATCTAGGGTATCCTATTGGGTCCCATCAAAATTAACCTATGCAGATTATTATGAATAATAAGAACATGAATGGGTAAAAGAGGTGATCAAGGGCACAACTTGCCTTCAACGAGTTCCTGCTCAGCAGTCTCTACCAGCTGAACCCCAGAATCCTCTGTAGCTTGCTCATCTACTCGCATCAACACAATACATACATAGTATAGCAAAAATTAACATTACACCAAGCATGTAAATAAAATACACAGTAATATTCTAAACATTAAAATGAGATCATAGGAACCGGAATCATTAAATTTGGAGGTATAGATTTTAAGTTATGGATTTTCTAATGTTTTATGTGCTTAATACAAGATTAAGTGCTAGATAAATTTTAAATCATCTTTCATGTTAAAACAGAGACACTAATGGTTAGACAATAATATTATAAAAATTTAGGAACTGGAATGGACCAAATTAGAGTTCATATGAATTTTCTATGAATTATACAAATTCTAGGTATTGTTTTTATTTTAAAAACTCATTTTCCAATTCATTTTTCTGATTTAATAACCCACTGGACTGGACCTCAATAACGGAAAACAGCAGGGGTCTCGGTGTAAGTGTTTCTAAGACTCAGAGAACCCCAGGCATGGACGGCGGGTTGTTTTCTGCATAGTTCAGGGGCTCCTTTGCAAAACTTGCGGCCGAAGGGGTATCTTTGGATCCAAACCATTGGATCACACGCGGGCGGCATGGATTAGATCTTGCACTTATAAACTAACGAGTGTTTTCAACCGTCTGATCGATAACCGACGCATCGGATTAGATTGCCGCTTATAAAATTAGTAACTCGCCCCGACCGTTCGATCTACATCCAAGCGCCAAGATCGGTCATCGCTTAAACGAGTTGCTACACGATCACGTCCACTGGATCGCCCATCTACGGCCCGCAACAGCCCCGCACCCAGAACCGATCCTAGTCGCGCGCTACCCGATCGAGGGTGCAAGTTCTTCTTCCCCACCGCAACGCGCATGTGACCAGTCTTGTCAGCCAACGGCAAGCTCGCCGTCGACGGCGAACAACCCAAACCGCACCTAGCTCACGCCTAACTAAAACCTCTCACGCTACTTGCCACGCTGCGAAGGAGGAACCGGATCATACCTTCAATCCAGGTGAAGGCAAGGTCGATGCGCAGACTCCCGAGCCCACAACTCGATGGAAACACAGGGGTTCCAGACACCGCGTCGCTAAGCTGCCAAGTCACCAAGTCACCGTCGCCGCCGCTCCTGGAAGTCACGCCGCGCCCGGACCCTTCGCGGCCCCACGAACCGAAGGTGAGCAGATGCCCACGATCGGCGATGTCCTCACATTCTCTCTCCTCCGCGCTCCCTCTCGTCTGGCGGCGGCGCTCGATTCGGAGGTGGATAGGGTGGACGTGGTGACGGGTCCCAACGGCGCGCTACTTATGATCAGGTGGTGAGGTGCTTGCCCGGTCGATGGGCCGCAACGGGAGGCGCGAGACGCGGGAGGACGTTGAGCCTGCGGGGAAGATCTACAGGAGACGCGCGGTTCGGTTGGGGGAGAACCTGACAGAGCGGGCCCGCGTAGCATAAACAAAGGGCGAGGGAGTGCGACCGCGCATCAGGATGGCAGACCGGGCCTGCCTGCCAGTTCACCGCGCGCGTGGGGATAGGTAGCAGCTTGGGCCGCGCGGATGGAAAAACGTAGTGGGCCAAATGGGTTGGTTTAGGCCCAATCGAGCACAACACCATTTTTCTTTTATATTTTTCATTTCCCCTCTCCTTTTCTCTTTTAATTTCAATTTAAATTTCCCATTTGAATTTATATGTGTGCAGTTCATGCTTAGATCAACTATACATTTCCAAATACCAGTATGAACCTAATTTAATTAACACTTTATTTATTTTGTCTTATATGTAAGTATTTTCTTCTCTTGTCTCAATTCTAGAATCCCTTTGGATTTAAATTCTACTTTGGACTTTGGTATTTTTCTTTTCACATTATCCTTACATTGACACAAAATGCACACAAACAATGAAAATCCGAGCATGATGCATGATTTATTTGAGTGTTCTTCATTTGATTATTTATTTGTGAAAGTGAGGTGTTCACATGAAATGATAGATTTAGATGACACACTTGTATATAAAGGAACATAATTTCTCCTTTTAGATTTTCTTACAAGGTGGGTACTACAAATCCTTCCCCCCTTAAAAATAATCTCGTCCTCGAGATTTAGGAAGAACTAGGGAAAAGATGGGGGAAGTCTATGCGAAGCTCTTCTTCTCTTTCCCAAGTGGCTTCATCTTCACCATGGTGACTCCATTGTACCTTGCACATCTTTATCACCTTATTTCTTGTAACTCGAGTCAAAGTGTCCAGAATCTTGATAGGGTACTCCGCATAAGTCAAGTCATCTTGAACACTAAGGTCCTCCATGGGTAGTTGCTCCTCAGGTACCCTGAGGCACTTCTTTAGCTGGGACACATGAAACACATCATGTACATCTGACAGATGATCGGGTAACTCCAGTTGATATGCAACTTCACCCACTCGCTTTAAGATCAAGAAGGGTCCAATAAAGCGAGGGGACAACTTTCCTTTAACTTTAAATCTTCTCATACCCCGGAATGGTGACACCTTCAAATAGACATGATCACCCTCCTTAAACTCCAGTAGTCTTCTCCTATTATCAGCATAGCTCTTTTGCCTTGATTGTGCAATTCTCAAATTTTCTCTTATCATCCGCACTTGTTCTTCTGCCTCTTGTATAAATTCAGGCCCAAAGAACTGTCTTTCTCCAGTTTGATCCCAATACAGTGGAGTCCTGTACTTTCTGCCATATAGAGCCTCAAATAGTGACATCTTCAAACTGGCCTGGTACCTATTATTATAAGAAAACTCAGCATAGGGTAAGCTCTTCTCCCAACTGCCACCATGCTTGAGAGCACAAGCTCTTAACATATCTTCCAGCACTTGGTTAGTCCTCTCTGTCTGTCCATCAGTCTGGGGATGGTAGGTTGAGCTAAAATTCAACTTTGTATCCAAGCTCTCATGTAACTTCTTCCAAAATCGAGAAGTAAACTGCGATCCTCGATCAGACACGATCTTCTTAGGTACTCCATGTAAACAAACTATCCGAGTCATATACAATTCCGCTAGCTTGGCTCCCGTGTAATTAGTCCTCACAGGTATGAAATGAGCCACTTTTGTCAATCTGTCCACAATTACCCAAATAGAGTCATACCCAGCAGGAGTGCGGGGTAGTCCAACAATAAAATTCATACCAATTTCTTCCCATTTCCACTCAGGAATCTTCAATGGGTGCAATAGTCCAGCTGGTCGTTGATGTTCGGCCTTGACTTTTTGACACACATCACACTTAGCCACATGGGCAGCAACATCTCTTTTCAGTCCATACCACCAATACTTTTGCTTCAAATCTTGATACATCTTAGTGCTACCAGGGTGGATAGAGTAATCAGAATCATGAGCTTCTTTCAATATAGTCTCACGAAGGCTTTCAATATCAGGAACACACATTCTATCCTTGAACCATATAGTACCTTGCTCATCCTCCGTGAATTCTGGAACTCGACCTTCCGTAATAAGATCCTTAATCTCTTGAATTTTAGCATCACCAACCTGACCTTTACGAATCTCTTGCTCCAAGGTAGGTTCCAACTCGATGGTAACTCCTTCAGTGTGTGTAACAATTCCCAAGTTGAGCCTCTCAAAATCTTTTGCTAATTCATCGGGTAGCTGGACAACAAAAGCGGAGTGAACATGCTCCTTCCGACTCAAGGCATCTGCAACCAAATTCGCCTTGCCTGGGTGATAGTGAATCTCCAAATCATAATCCTTAATGAGCTCCAACCAACGACGTTGTCTGAGGTTGAGATCCTTCTAAGTGAATATATACTTCAAACTCTTATGATCCATATATACTTGGCACTTAGTTCCCACAATGTAATGTCTCCTAATCTTAAGAGCATGCACAATTGCTGCTAGTTCCAAGTCATGAGTGGGGTAGTTCAATTCATGTTTTCGCAACTGACGAGACGCATAGGCGATCACATGTCCTTCTTGCATGAGCACACATCCCAATCCTTGGCCACATGCATCACAATAAATATCAAATCCTTTCTGTAAGTCTGGCATAACCAACACTGGAGGTGACATCAATCTCTCCTTCAATTGATCAAAGCTTTCTTGGCAATTCTCATCCCACTTAAATTCTTTTCCTTTCTCCAGAAGCGATGTCATAGGCTTGGCAATCTTAGAGAATCCTTCAATAAATCTCCGATAATATCCTGCAAGCCCCAAGAAACTCCGAATCTTTGTAACCGTAGTGGGCACTCTCCACTCCATAATCTCCTTGACCTTAGCAGGATCCACTGCTATTCCTCCATTAGAAATAATATGTCCTAGAAATGGCACCTTATCAATCCAGAACTCGCATTTACTGAACTTGGCGTAGAGTTGATTATCTCTTAGCTTTTGTAGCACCAACCGCAGATGTTCTTCATGATCACTTTCACTCCTAGAATAGATAAGAATATCGTCGATGAACACCACGACGAATCTGTCCAAATACTCCATAAACACCTTATTCATCAAATTCATGAAATAAGCTGGTGCATTGGTTAATCCAAATGACATAACAGTGAACTCATATAATCCATATTGGGTGGAGAAAGCCGTCTTGGGGATATCTGATGGTCTAATCTTCATCTGATGGTATCCCGATCGGAGATCAATCTTCGAGAATACCCTGGCTCCTCTCATCTGATCAAACAAATCCTCTATACGGGGTAACAGATACTTGTTCTTCACAGTAACATCATTAAGTGATCTATAGTCCACACACATCCTCTGGGATCCATCCTTCTTCTGTACAAATAGAACCGGTGCTCCCCAAGGTGAGGAACTCGGATGAATGTAACCAGCCTCTTGTAACTCCGTCAACTGCTTCTTCAGCTCCTTTAACTCCTCTACGGACATCCTATATGGCCGCTTAGAAATAGGGGCGGTTCCAGGTAGGAGATCAATAACAAATTCAACTTCTCTATCGGGTGGCATCCCTGGTAACTCCTCTGGAAAGACATGCAGAAAATCTCTAACCACTCGGATGTTGTCACCAACGAACTCCTCAGGTATGAAGAACATAGCATGTTTGGATGAGGTGGTTACTACAATATTAACTTGAAATGTTTCTCCTTTAGGGCTAGTGAGTTCTATAGTACCTCTACCACATGCTATAATGGCCTTTGCCTTCCTTTACCAAGACATACCAAGGATCGGATCTATACTGCTGGCCTCTAATATTATAGCAGTAGCTCCAAATTCTCTTCCCATAATGGTTAATGTCATTCTACGTGTCATTTGATTCGCCTCAATAGGCCCTTTAGGTGTAATTACTATCATTGGTTTTCTCATATTTAGCAGTGGTATTTCATTTGTGTTGGCATATCGAGCAGACATGAATGAATGTGTAGCACCAGAATCAAATAATATGGTTGCAGGAATTGCATTAACATAAAACATACCAAGTATGATGTCCGCACCATCAGGAGTAGCATCAACGCTGACTTGATTCACCCTGGCTATAGAATATCCCTTGTCAGGAGTCTGTTTCTTGTTCTTAGCTGGTGTACCAGAATTTCCCATAGGACAAGCATTAGCATAGTGCCCAATCTGACTGCACTTGAAACATGTAGGGCTGGTCTTCTGTCCTGCAGACCTCATCGGGGTGCCAGTGGGAGTAGCCTGACGAGTAGGAGGTGTCCGTGGAGACCCCTGTGGAGCATACTGAACTGGGCGTGGTCCTCCCGGTCGAGTCGGTGTGCCCTGTGGTGAAACGTAGCGGGGACGAACACTGCTGCTACCCTGTCCCTGTGAGATAGCCTTCCTCTTCAAATCACCCAGTTGAACACGCTTGTGTTCAATAGCAAGAGCCTTATCCAGTAGCCTCTGAAAGGATGGAAATGTGTGTGCAACCAGTGCATACTGTAGGGGTCCATTAAGTCCTTCAATAAAATGCTCCTGCTTCCTCTCATCCTCAGTAACTTCCTCCAGAGCATATCTCGACAACTGAATGAATTTGTCTCTGTACTCGCTTACCGACATGTTGCCTTGCTTCAATGACAGAAACTCCTTCTTCTTGATCTTTATCATACCAGCTGGAATATGGTAGTTCCTGAACTGCGTACTGAACTCTGCCCAAGTAATAGTATCAGCAGCATCATGGGCAGCAGTATAAGAATCCCACCAGTCAGCAGCAGGACCTGTCAGACGACCTGAGGCATAGAGAACTTTCTCCCGGTCTGAGCATTGGGCAATGTTGAGCATCTTCTCAATTGCTTTCAGCCAATCATCTGCATCAAGTGGATCTGGCGAGCTGGCGAAGGTCGGCGGCTTATGGCTCATAAACTCCCGGTGCTTATCACGTGGTGGAACTGGTGGTGGTGGTGGAGGCAATGGCGCTTGTTGCTGTTGCTGCTGTTGTTGAAATTGTTGTTGCAGCTGCTGTTGTTGCGCCCTTCTCTCCTGGCGTATATCCTCTCTCTCCTGGCGCAACTCCTGGCGTATATCTTCTCTCCTAACGCATCTCCTAGCGTTCTTGCTGCATCTGGGCACGCATATCAGCCATAGTGTCTGCCATTTGCTGCATCACCGCCATCTGAGCTGCAATCAGTGGATCAACTCCGCCTAGTGGAGGATTAGGAGGATTCATCTCTGCTGGTTGTGGCTGAGGTTGTCTATATATCCTTCGAGTGTGTCGATTAGGAGGCAAATCAATTCCACCACCCCTCCTGGTATTGACCATCTGAGTTAGATACATATGGTAAGAGAGAGCAGAAGACAAGGCAGTAATTACGAATCGTGTTACTTTGGGGGGATTTATTAGCTAAGCAGATTAATGTTTTACCTACCATAGCTAGTTCATTACCTTATAGTGGTACATACTAAGATGCCCATATCTAATATTTCAATCAATCAAAGAAGCAAATCAGACATTTATCATCAGACAATCAAACAACATTTTTAAATATAGAAAATAGTTTTGGTTTGGTCTTAGGCCTCCTATCTCTTAAAAATGTCATAGGGGTAGGGATTCCAAGGTTTGAAATCCATCTTGTCTTAGAATAGAGAAGATAAGAATGATCAGAGTAGAATAGTAGAAGGTGAGACAGGATCAAGATAAGTATAGAGAGAATCAGAGTAAGGTGAGTTTAGAAGAATTAGAATAAGGTAAGTAGGTAAGAGTAGTCCATTTCTATCTAGGTTTCGTCCTACAGTCAACATTTCCTCTGATACCACTTCTGTAACACCCGGGCTTTAAGGAACAAAGCCGGGTGCATCTCATACATGCGTCAAGAAGACAACATATATAATAACAGAGTGTATAGAGATAAATGCCACAATAAAATCAGAGTACTTTATTACATAGCGGAAGACTTATTACAAAATAAAAGAATAAATATAAAACAAACTAAGGATCGTCGGCGCCAATGTCAACTGAGAAACGCCACCTAGATCAGATCAAACTCCTCGCCCTGTGGCTCCTCCTGAACCACCTGTTCTTCTCCTGTGGGGGGTGTGAGACAGCAAGGGTGAGCTCACACATGTTCATCGCTCAACAAGTTGTGGGGAATAATGTGGCATGAACTCACCAAAGTTGGGAGTTCATGAAGTGTAAGGCTGATCAATGAAATAAAGGCTGAAGCTGAGCATTGCTTTTAGGAGTTGGTCAAAATTTTATTAGCAGTTACTAAGTGTAAGTAAATACCAAACCATAGTAATAATAAGTAAAAGTAATAATAAAATAATCCCAAATGCAATGATATGACAAATTAAGTTTAAGTTCCATAAATTAATCATGTGAGTGTCCAAGCCGCTCATGACCGTGAGCACGGCTAGTATACCAGTTTTACACTCTGCAGAGGTTGCGCATCTTTACCCACAAGTCGTGTTACCCATTTGCCATGGAGTTGATCAGACCCCATACACCTCTACAAAGGAAGCGAGGCAGGGTACCACTATGAGGCCTTTACAAAGTTCCACTAGCTTCAGACTACCCGCTACAGTTTATAGGAAGCTCCAATGCAGGAATCCCTCGCCTGACCGCCATCTCAGCAAAATCAACCCAAGGACCTCCCTACACTGACCACTCCCCTACTGCCCTTGCCCTTTTCGGGTAAGGTAGCCCTCCACTAGCTTTCCTAGTTAATCAGCCAAGGGCGTCCCATTAAACCCTTGTGGTAGCACTGTTTTCTCGGGTGGTTCTCCATGTTCTCATTAACATAATGATCTTAACATGGACAGTAAAGAATAAAACAAATAATAAAAAGTATAATAATGAGTGATGAATATCTCTATACCCAAATCCACATAAAGCAATAGCATGAACTACCCAAAACTTTAGTAGTAAAACCAGTGGTGAATCAAGGTATAAAGATAGTCAAATCTAGGGTATCCTATTGGGTCCCATCAAAATTATCCTATGCAGATCATTATGAATAATAAGAACATGAATGGGTAAAAGAAGTGATCAAGGGCACAACTTGCCTTCAACGAGTTCCTGCTCAGCAGTCTCTACCAGCTGAACCCCAGAATCCTCTGTAGCTTGCTCGTCTACTCGCATCAACACAATACATACATAGTATAGCAAAAATTAACATTACACCAAGCATGTAAATAAAATACACAGTAATATTCTAAACATTAAAATGAGATCACAGGAACTGGAATCATTAAATTTGGAGGTATAGATTTTAAGTTATGGATTTTCTAATGTTTTATGTGCTTAATACAAGATTAAGTGCTAGATAAATTTTAAATCATCTTTCATGTTAAAACAGAGACACTAATGGTTAGACAATAATATTATAAAAATTTAGGAACTGGAATGGACCAAATTAGAGTTCATATGAATTTTCTATGAATTATACAAATTCTAGGTATTGTTTTTATTTTAAAAACTCATTTTCCAATTCATTTTTCTGATTTAATAACCCACTGGACTGGACCTCAATAACGGAAAATAGCAGGGGTCTCGGTGTAAGTGTTTCTAAGACTCAGGGAACCCTAGGCATGGACGGCGGGTTGTTTTCTGCATAGTTCAGGGGCTCCTTTGCAAAACTTGCGGCCGAAGGTGTATCTTTGGATCCAAACCGTTGGATCATGCGCGGGCGGCGTGGATTAGATCTTGCACTTATAAACTAACGAGTGTTTTCAACCGTCTAATCGATAACCGACGCATCGGATTAGATTGCCGCTTATAAAATTAGTAACTCGCCCCGACAGTTCGATCTACATCCAAGCGCCAGGATCGGTCATCGCTTAAACGAGTTGCTACACGATCACATCCACTGGATCGCCCATCTACGACCCGCAACAGCCTCGCACCCAGAACCGATCCTAGCCGCGCGCTACCCGATCGAGGGTGCAGGTTCTTCTTCCCCACCGCAACGCGCATGTGACCGGTCTTGCCAGCCAACGGCAAGCTCGCAGTCGACGGCGAACAACCCAAACCGCACCTAGCTCACGCCTAACTAAAACCTCTCACGCTACCTGCCACGTTGCGAAGGAGGAACCAGATCATACCTTCCATCCAGGTGAAGGCAAGGTCGATGCGCAGACTCCCGAGCCCACAACTCGATGGAAACACAGGGGTTCCAGACACCGCGCCGCTAAGCTGCCAAGTCGCCAAGTCATCGCCGCCGCCGCTCCTAGAAGTCACGCTGCGCTCGGACCCTTCGCGGCCCCACGAACCGAAGGTGAGTAGATGCCCACGATCGGCGATGTCCTCACGTTCTCTCTCCTCCGCGCTCCCTCTTGTCTGGCGGCGGCGCTCGATTCGGAGGTGGATAGGGTGGACGTGGTGACGGGTCCCAACGGCGCGCTACTTATGGTCAGGTGGTGAGGTGCTTGCCCGGTCGACGGGCCGCAACGGGAGGCGCGAGACGCGGGAGGACGTTGAGCCTGCGGGGAAGATCTACAGGAGACGCGCGGTTCGGTTGGGGGAGAACCTGACAGAGCGGGCCCGCGTAGCATAGACAGAGGGCGAGGGAGTGCGACCGCGCATCAGGATGGCAGACCGGGCCCGCCTGCCAGTTGACCGCGCGCGTGGGGATAGGTAGCAGCTTGGGCCGCGCGGATGGAAAAACGTAGTGGGCCAAATGGGTTGGTTTAGGCCCAATCGAGCACAACACCATTTTTCTTTTATATTTTTCATTTCCCCTCTCCTTTTCTCTTTTAATTTCAATTTAAATTTCCCATTTGAATTTATATGTGTGCAGTTCATGCTTAGATCAACTATACATTTCCAAATACCAGTATGAACCTAATTTAATTAACACTTTATTTATTTTGTCTTATATGTAAGTATTTTCTTCTCTTGTCTCAATTCTAGAATCCCTTAGGATTTAAATTCTACTTTGGACTTTGGTATTTTTCTTTTCACATTATCCTTACATTGACACAAAATGCACACAAACAATGAAAATCCGAGCATGATGCATGATTTATTTGAGTGTTCTTCATTTGATTATTTATTTGTGAAAGTGATGTGTTCACATGAAATGATAGATTTAGATGACACACTTGTATATAAAGGAACATAATTTCTCCTTTTAGATTTTCTTACAAGGTGGGTACTACAAACTGCCATAGAGCCATTATGCTTAGCTCTTTGCGCACACAGTCCAGTGCGCCACCGGACATCCGGTGTGCCATGGGACCGTGTGGTGCGCTAGCTAATAGCCTGTCTTTATATTTCTTTACTCTTTTACTTGGGCTTCTTTTGATCTTATGTCTTGGACTTTTGTTGAGTATATGTTGATCTTTTTTGAGTCATTTATGTCTTCTTTTGAGGTCTTGCATCCTTAGAGCCTCAGTCCAATACACTTTGCATCATGTGAACTACAAAACACATGCACTTGGAGAACATTAGTCCACAAGGTTATTTTGATCATCAAACACCAAAATCCTTAATCAAATGGGCCAAGGTCCATTTTCCTTACATCTCACTTGACCAAACATGTCTAATGAGAATGGTGGACGCACACTTGCATCTCTTAATATGCTAATGAGGCTGCTAATCACATGATTATCAACCCTCAAGTTCCCCACCAGACAAAGGCTCTTACTCACCCTCCAAAGGGCTTTAGCTAATCAAGTAGGAAAGAGACCTCAAATGAGCACAATGGAGGGGGTATAAATAACCGTATGCCAAGAAACTAGTCATTGATACTCCACTCAGCTTTCAATGGTATATCCGACATGTAAAGAAGCAATAGAGATGAAATTGTGCTCACTTTCAAAGAGGCAAGTATTCAGGCCTGTCACCCGCACGCCCCTAGACTTACCTTAGTCAGGTTCAAATGGGTGTTCATCCAGAAGAGGGATGCAAACAATGTGGTGGTGACATACAAAGCGAGCCTTGTAGCACATGGGTTCACGCAGAGACCCGTGTCAATTACGATGAAAATTAATTCTTGGTTATGAGTGGCATAATATTCTGATATCTGGTATCACTGATAGTAGGTTTAAACTTAAAAATGCAGATGATAGATGTAGCGACCGCATATTTGTATGAGTCAATGGATTTGGAAATTTATATGAATGTCCATGATGGACTGAGAGTTCTGGATTCCTAGTCAAATCACAACGTGTACAACATTAAGTTGTAGAGGGCGTTGTATGAACTTAAAAAATCTATATGGATGTGGTACATTCAACTCAGTAAATTCCTCCTGAAGAAGGGATATGTAATAGACAGAGTTTGGTTGGGCGTGCAGATCCAGCATATCCTTTTTGGAATAGTTGTACACCAGTCGACCTATAGTAAGAAGATACTTGAGAGATTTAATATGTCCAAAGCTCAACCTTTAAAGACCCTAATGGTCATGAGATCCCTTGGAAAGGAAATTGACCCATGTAGACCAAAGAGTGGTGATGAGAAATAATTGGACCTGAAGTTCCTTACCTTAGCACCATTGGAGCACTGATGTACGTTGCAAATGCACCAGGCCTGATATTGCATTTGTAGTAAATTTGCTAGCTAGGCATAGTGCAAGACCAAACAAAAGGCATTGGTAGGAGTTAAGACTATACCTAGATATCTCAAAGGCACTCAAGATCTTGGCATGATTTTCCCAAAGAATTAGGACCAAACTTTGGTAGGCTATACAAATGTTGGATATCTATTAGATCCACATAATGCTAGATCTTAGATTGGTTTTGTGTTTCTTTGTGGTGGTACTACCTTATCCTAGGCTTCATGCAAACTGACACTGGTAGCGATGTCTACTAACCACTCAGAGATAATTGCTTTATATGAAGCTGCAGCTGAGTGTGCTTGGCTATGGTGGATGACTAATCACATCTAGAAGTCGTGTGGTTTTGGCACCATAAATACCCCTACTATTATTTATGAAGATAATGCAGCATTTGTTGCACAAATGTAAACGAGCTATATTAAGAGTAATATGACTAAGCATATTTCTTCTAGGTTTTTCTATACTCACGAACCCCTGAATGAGTGTGAGATAAAGATCCTACAAGTCAAGTCTTGTGATAATCTAACTGATTTATTCACTAACTCATTACTCGCAGTCACATTCCGAAAATGTGTTTGAGATATACAGATGAGACACTTGAGAGATTTGCAGGGTTCAAGGGCTGAATTTTTAGCCATTGCTATTCGATCCTGAAGATCGTAAGCTATAGAACCCTGAAGGTTATAGTTGTCCTGAAGAAACTTGTTGTACTCTTTTTTTCCATCGTAAGTTTTTCTCAAAAGTCTCACAATTGGTTTTTAATGAGGCAACAAGTGCAATATATGGAGTTTTAACAAGGCATGAGTCAATCGCGTTCTTCGCCGAGGGAAAGTGTTAAGAAACCCTACCAAAGTTTATGTGGGCTAATACCAAACATGCCCACGAGAGACTCTACGGCTCTATATATTGAATTGTACATAATAATAATAATAATAATAATAATAATAATAATAATAATAATAATAATAATAATAATAATAATAATAATAATAATAATAATAATAATAATAATAATAATAATAATAATAATAATAATAATAATAATAATAATAATAATAATAATAATAATAATAATAATAATAATAATAATAATAATAATAATAATAATAATAATAATAATAATAATAATAATAATAATAATAATAATAATAATAATAATAATAATAATAATAATAATAATAATAATAATAATAATAATAATAATAATAATAATAATAATAATAATAATAATAATAATAATAATAATAATAATAATAATAATAATAATAATAATAATAATAATAATAATAATAATAATAATAATAATAATAATAATAATAATAATAATAATAATAATAATAATAATAATAATAATAATAATAATAATAATAATAATAATAATAATAATAATAATAATAATAATAATAATAATAATAATAATAATAATAATAATAATAATAATAATAATAATAATAATAATAATAATAATAATAATAATAATAATAATAATAATAATAATAATAATAATAATAATAATAATAATAATAATAATAATAATAATAATAATAATAATAATAATAATAATAATAATAATAATAATAATAATAATAATAATAATAATAATAATAATAATAATAATAATAATAATAATAATAATAATAATAATAATAATAATAATAATAATAATAATAATAATAATAATAATAATAATAATAATAATAATAATAATAATAATAATAATAATAATAATAATAAAGAGTCTCCCATATTTTGTCTCTTGTGCTTGCAGCATATGGAAAGGGGAGGAAGCGGGTCTTCTATATTGTTCACACGCCTGGATTGCTGTCTATAGCTGACGAGAGGGTTCGGGTCCACATCTGGGAACTGGGATACCTCGTTTATCAACAAGCCGCACTCGCTCGTCGCTTCTACTCCGGCCGCACTTCTGCCTCGATGGGCAGCGCTCGTATAGATGTGGGCCGCTCGCACTTACGTGTGGTTGGCATACCACTTCACGCCGACTGGTCCGATGTGAAAATTTGTGCAGTCCGCACGTCAGCACGTGTAATACTTTAGCTTAGCTGCCAAGGATCGATGTGCCGATATGACTAGGGCTGGATATGGAGATAGCTCGCCTCGGTTCAAACTGTCTCTTAAGATAACGAGCTGGTTCGGTTTGACTCGTTAAGTTAATGAGCCACAAAGTGAAGTTGACTCAGCTCGTTTAGCTCACAAGCCACAACAGAAAAAAATAATATATGTAATAATCAAGTTCTAGTTAATTCTAAACCAATTTAACGATAGCAATTAGTAATTATACTCATAGTTTCATAGACCACGCCAATATAACCCCAAATTAACACAAATCATTAATTCATCATTAACTCACAATTCACACACATGTTCATCCATTTAATCCACAGTCATAGTCGCACATACCAATTTAACACATGGACATTAGTTCATCAATCATCAATTTTACTCATAGTCTATGAGGGTGTTTGAATGCACTAGAGATAATAGTTTGTTAGCTAAAAATTGCTAGTGAAATTAGCTAGCTAACAAATAGCTAGCTAACTATTACCTAATTTGCTAAAAGTAGCTAATAGCTGAAATATTAGCTAGACTGTTTGGATGTCTCGGCTAATTTTAGCAGCTAACTATTAGTTCTAGTGCAATCAAACACCTCCTATAGACACCACACATACATATAACATGTTTATCGTTTTGTTGAAATGTGATAGCTCGTTTAGCTCGTAATAAGCTGGCTCGTTAACAAATTGAGTTGGTCCGTTAATGAACCGAGCTAGGTTGTTAGCTCAGGTCGTAAAAAAATTCAAACGAGTTGATCCGAACTAAACCGAGCTGACTACGAATCGAACGAGCTGACAAGCTATGAGTATTTGGTCTAACCCGAGACATGGGCTTGGATCGTTTCGGCTGGAGACCTTTTTCTAAGGTCCAAGAGACTGTAAGCCCAGTTTATACAAGTATGAGAGGTCCAGAAAGCAAGTGTGTTTGGCTAGGTGAGTCCGTGTCAGCCATGGCCGGCTACGTACGCCTAGTCTAGCACTCTAGCGGGACGTCGAAAACGACAAGCATGATCCAACTCCAACTCTCCAAGACGAGGAGCGTGTGTAGTGCAGTGCGCCAGTGCCAGATTAACCGGCGGCGCGCGTGGAACGCGCAGCGCAGACTCCTCTCATTCGGTCATTCCCTGCTCCCCTAGGGTGTCGTAGTGGATGATAAGCCGTGCTCCCACTGCTGTGCTGCCTAAACTAAACCGGGTATATAAGACCATGGTTAAAACCTCTAAATCTAATAGTTAGCTGCTAAAATTAGCTATAAACTTTACAAAAACTCCTAACTAATTGTTAATGGTTAGCTCACCCAGCTAGTTTATTAGCTGGCTTAACTCAGTTAATATAGTAATTTATTAGTTAGCTAACAATTAGCTCTGGAGGATTCAAGCAGGGTCTAAATTACTTCTTTTTAGTTCTAATTTAGTGATGTGATAGTAAAAGAACTCATTACTTTACTGGAGAAATTGTCTTGAATATTGATTGAGAATCGGCTATAGTATTATATTATATTTTCAATCATCTATGCAATATAGACAGACTACTTTTCTAGAGAAAGTGTATTCAATATTGGTTAAGAATTGACTATAATATTAAATTTGTAACCAACACTATACAACTAGGACTAAATTATAAATTTACTCTTTTCGTGCACAAATTTGTCACACTACCGAAATCCATGGCTTTGCCGAGTGTTTTTTGTCGGACACTCGACAAAGAAACCTTTGCCGAGTGCTGCACTCGGCAAAGTCCTGCTCTCGCGTGCTGACAAAGAGACCCGCTAACGGATCCTTTGCCGGGTGCTGGCCGATAGGCACTCGGCAAAGAGGTACCTTCTTTGCCAAGTGTATTAGGAGACACTCGACAAAGATAACTTCTTTGCTGAGTGTCACTAGGACACTCGACAAAAACACCGTCGTCGTCACCTTGACGCCGTGACGGTCGCTTTTATTTGCTGAGTATCGTCTGGCACTTGACAAAGTTTTTGCCGAGTGCCCGATAAAAAGTACTCGACAAAGAAGCCTTTACCGATGCACTGTTCGCCGAGCCCTCTTTACCAAGTGCGACACTCAGCAAAGGCTTTGTCGAGTGTTTTTCAGAGTTTGTCGAGTGCTTTAGGCATTCGGCAAAGCGCCCGAGTCCGGTAGTGTCACTAGGATATTTGTGCCGGTCAAACTTTCTTAACTTCAACTAGATTTATAGGATATATTAGCAACATTTGTATCTTCGGATAATTTTATTACAAAAATAGATTCAAATATCTATCTAATGATACTAAATATTAATATTTTCTTATATAAATATAGTCAAAGTTAAAAATGATTGACTCTTCGAAAAGCGAGAACGACTAACATTTGTTGACGGAGGATGTATAGTCTAACACACATGCACGTTACAAAGTCAAAGTCATACGAATTATGCATAAAATATGTACACATGCGTGCTAGAATTGAAAGACCTATGGCTTCGAGTATTCCCTCTTTACCATTCTACATTTTTGGTTAGAAATGAGATATTTTCTATTTTGACTAAATAGAGTCTTTAACATCGGTTAGTAACAATGGCACTAAATGACGATACTAAAAGATTTTTGGAACTATATCTGTACCAGTCGATATTATTAAATCTTGCTACCTGTTCTAATATTCAACCGGAACATCCGTAATAATGCTTCTCTTGTTTTCTAATCTAACTATAAGCGCCATCGATCGGGTCAAGAGAACACCCTCCCTGTTTCATCCGGCCGTTGTCAGACGTTGGCACGCGTACCGACCACGCCATTGCCATGCATCCCAGCTTGCTGAACGTGGATGGTGGATACTACACGCATTCTCTGACCGGCCGAACTCTTGCCGCGTCTCGATCACTCGGTTTCCTATTCCTTGGCCTCCTCCGCCAACAAGTCAGTCGCTTGCTTTGCTGTCCGGACAGGCAGCATGCACAACTATTGCACATCGCGTGTGGCCGCGCGCTTCAGCTGTCAATCACCCACAAACTGTGGCCCGTTTCTCCACTTGTTTCTGAATTCCGACGCCCTGGATGTCGTCGACTGGGTTTGCACAGAGCATGTCGTAACAGATAGTAGTAGACCAGTGACATTCGAGGTACATGCAGCTGCAACTTGAGTGACATTTGGAGACTGGAGATCGAATGCCAGTTTGACAGCTCTTTCAACCTCCATTTTCGGGTCAACCTCTATATTACATGTATTGGCGAGAAGCCTTTGCCAAAGGTTCTTGAACTGATGAGTTTCACTGTTTTGAGACTATTATTTTAGGGACGATAAGGCAAAGCTTCCGCAAACTAGAGGGAGGAAACGATGGCTTCGTCATCAAAAGCCAATTATAGTATCCTCACACATAGCCGAAATCTAATCGTTTAAGCAACTTCGAAAATGCCTTGATGCGAGAAAGACGAAGTAACTCGAGAGAGACATACAACACATGTCACGAGAGAAAGGACACATGAGTGCCCCCCACAAATTTCGTAGACCATGTACATAAGATTTGAGGGTAACAATGTAAATTCATACGAAAATGTATAGTGTCAGCTCTTATAAATAGGTGAACAATGCTTATGCGTGAGACACTTTTTGAATGATTCACGTGCTCCCTGGACCTTTGAAGTGCGTAGCCTTCAAAGCTCTCTGTGTATATCTCCCTTCGGACATCTTACAAGCTTTCCGAAGGTATTCTCAATTTAATTATGTTGCCTTATTTTGGTCTTGTGCGGAACCTGATAGGTGAGTAACATTATGAAAGCATTTATCATAACAAATTTAAAAATACAAATCTTATGGCTATCAACTTATATATTTTTTCTGAAATTAAGCACTATTCATCCATGCGGTACTAGTCATCTATAGGTACTATTCATCCACATGAATAGTCCCATGCCTCCCCATCCAACAGCCCGACAGCACCCAAGCATCAGGGTCCTGGTCCTAAACCCCCAAACCTACCACTTGTACTATCTCCATAACCCTAGATCCATAACAATTTGGTATCAAATATTTCAGGCCATCTATCCACCACCATCCTCCGCCATGCTGCTAATCTCCACACTGTTGGTGCCCAAACCCACCACATCCTCATCCACGACACCTCCACCTCTCCTCACGCTCGAGTCCTTGGCAGCAGCCATCCATGAGCTCACGCGATCCGTGGCAACCATGGAGGCAACATTGGTAGTCGCCTTTCTTCCTCCACGGCCACTGCCACCGACATCTTATGGCATGTCATGTACCAGCGCACCGATGGAACCATGCCTGCCCATTCATCTGTTGCCCATGCCATCGTTGCCTTCCCCTATTCCATCATACATCAAGGCTATGGGGGACCCCAGTACACCATTCCTTCACCGCAAACACAGATTGCGACATTAAGCGTAGTCATGCCTCAGGGATGATGTCTTCTACAGGGCGTGGATGGCATCCCGGCATTGACGGCATAGTTACAGGCGGCAGCACGCTGCCTCCTTGCATGCCGACAAGGACAACACCCCATCTTCAAGCGGCGATGCCGAGTTGTCCCCGCAACCTTGCAGTAGCTCGCAGAGAGGAAGGCGATTGCACGAGCAAGTGCATGTAATGTGTCTGCGGCGGTGTGGCTACAGGAAGCGGTGTGTGGCCTTCTAGTGCGTCGGCAGCTTTAAGAGGTGCATCGGCAGATGCTCGAAGCAGCCTTGGTGGCGGTCGACCTCAGCACACGATGGCACGACCTCGCCCTGTCGGATGGCCATCAGCAACCACGTTGGCCCGCTGTCTCCAAGCGCGAGCATGGTGCGTGTCCCGCAGGCGATGAACTCCAACTCTATGGCAGCGATGATAGGGAAGGCGCTCCCCTCCTTGTCATTGATGAGGGCGCACTACTTAGTGCCATGTTATTCCGTTACCGGCTGCCACGAAGGCGCCTCCGCTGGTCATTGTTGTGACCCATTTCTGGTGGCTATAATGTGCTCCCTTTATGTCCAGATGGAGTCCATGGGATCCAGGTGGCTGTACACGTACAGGTCCAGTGTACAAAAGTTGTCTATCTTATCTTAAGGGGGTCGAAAAATAAAGAGTCACAATATATTTCATATTCGGAATAATAAAATAAACCGAGATGTAAAGGCTTACTTTTAGGTGTTAGGTTTGTGTCTAGCAGATTCATCGTTAGGTTACAACTTGAGGATGACCTGCTTGTATAGGAGGGATGTAGTGTTAGGGCCCGCTACAGTAACATCGGTACTATAGCACGCCCCTCAGGTAGGTTAGATAAAGATAACGCTAGTTTGGGATAAGATTAGAATTAGAGATAAGATTAAATCTAGTGCTTAGAGGTCAAGTATCCCTCTCTATATTAGCACAAGGATTGTATCAATCGAAGGTAAACAAGAGATTAGAAGGAAATCCCTTCTCTCTTGCCGGCCGTGGAGAAGTCCTTGTGGTCGGCCTCCCTAATGCCCATAACCCTAGCCATCGCCCTTAAACCCTCGCAGCCCAACCAGCGAACAGTACCACGAGTACTATAACACTGTTCATCCATGTGACACTGTTCATTCGTGGGTATTGCTCATCCGTGTGAACAGTATCATGCCTCCCCAACCAACAGCCCGACAGTGCCCAAGCATCGAGGTCCTAGTCTTAGATCCCAAACCTACCACTGGTACAATTTGGATCTATACAAGCGGTAGGCTTTTTACATCACAGGCGGTTCGGTTATAAAACCGCCTGTGATGTCCTAGGCGGTTCAGTACGCCTGTGATGTAATAGTATCACAAGCGGTTTTTGTTTAGGACCACCTGTGGTGCTCTATCCTTTTCACAAGCGGACCCTAAGACAAAACCGCCTGTGATTGTAAAAATATGAAAAATACAATTTAAATATGAAAATAATTTTAATTTTTAACAGAAATATGCAAATACAATTTAAATGAATTAATATTTAATTTTTAACAATAATATGCAAATACAATTTAAATGAATTATAATAGCACACATAGATAACTAGAGAGATTTTAAATTAATTGGCAACCACAATTCATAGTCGATCATACATGATAACAAATACAATTTGATTCATACAATTTTTCATGAACTACCATTTTTCCACATGTATGGCTTTAAGTTCTTATCAATTTTCTTTTCCACACGCTTGATTCTCTCTGGACCGTTAAAGACGAACATCTCTTCATACTTATTGTATTCCTCATCTTGGTCTCCCACATTCTCAACTCCAACAATTTTTTGCTTTCCAGAAATAACTACATGCATCTTCTCATCTGCTGGATCGAGTACATAGAACACTTGTGCAACACATTCGGCGAGAACCCACGGGTCATCTTTATATCCTACTTTCTTTAAGTCTACCAGTGTGAGTCCGTAGTTATCCACTATCACCCCCACGGGATGTTGTACCCATTGGCACTTAAATAAGGGTATTTTCATGCTTGGGCCATAATCAAGTTCCCATATTTCCTCTATGAATCCAAAATATGTGGTCTTCTGTCCATGTAGATCAAAAGCATCGATACGAACACCGCTATTTTGTGCAACACTTTTCATGTCTTTTGATTTAGTGTAGAATGTGTACCCATTGATGTCATATGCTTGCCATGATGTCACAAAACACGATGGCCCAGAAGCCAAATTCTTCATTGTTTTCTCTTCCGAAGAGTCTCCGAATGGGATGTTTTTGTCCATTAACCATTCGCTGAAACGATGTTTGTGCTCCCTCATGATCCAGTCCTCTGTGCGGTTCTGATTTTCTTTACGAAGCTCATTCAGGTGTTCCTCTATGTAAGGCTCGGCTATCGTGAGATGTTGTAGTACACTACCATGAGCACAATGTACTAGCTTGTAATCCTCAACGCGAAAAGTTTTCTTGCCCATTCTCCCTCTCCCATATAGTTTACCCTCATGTTTAGGTACAGGCACACCTATCATTGTTCTGTCACTGATGTAATCTATACAGCTCTCAATCACTTCTTCTGTAGTGTATCCCTCCATGATTGAACCCTCTGGGTGAGCGCGATTTCGCACATAACCTTTTAATACCCCCAGGTATCGCTCCAACTGAAACATATGATGTAAATATAGTGGCCCTAATATTTTTATCTGATCCACGAGATGTATGATTAGGTGTACTTGCATATCAAAAAATGATGGAGGAAAACACATTTCAAGCTTGCACATAGTCTCGATGATGTATGCCTTTAGATAGTCCAAGTCTTCTAAAGCTATTACTTTTTGTGAAACCGCATTGAAAAAGTAACACAAGCGTGTGATGACAACTTTGACATGCTCTGTTTCGAGGGCTCTTACTGCAATTGGGAGGAACACCGTCATCATCACATGGCAGTCATGAGAGTTGTAGCCAAATAGAGACAAGTCCTTCATCCTGACTAGTCTGCTGATATTGGATGAGAAACCTGTGGGCACTTTGACCCCACGCAAACATTTGCAAATCTTTGTTCTCTCCTCAACTGACAAGTTGTAGCTAGCTGGGGGGAGGTAAGGCTTCCCTTTGCCACTATCCACTGGATGAAGTTCCGGTCTGATTTGAAGATCTACTAGATCATTGCGTGATTTAAGTCCGTCTTTTGTCTTACTCGGCATGCCCAGCAAGGTTCCAATGATGCTGTCAAAAACATTTTTTGTTACATGCATCAAATCAATGCTGTGGCAAATTTCCATATCCTTCCAGTATGGGAGGTACTTGAAAAATATTGATTGCTTCTTGAAAGTTGTGTAAGTTGAAGGGTCAGTTCTCTTTCTCTTTTCTCCTTTGTTTTTTCCCTTTCCGAATACAACATGAATGTTCTTTACAATTTCAAAAACAAGTTTCCCACTATAAGGCTTTGGTGCACCTTCACTTTCCAGTTGATTGTTAAATTCCTCTTTCATCTTTCGGTACTTATGCTGCTTCATCAAGAACCGTCTGTGTCCCATGAACACCAACTTCTTGGATGATTTAAGGTACATGGAAGCAGTTCCATCGACGCACACTACACAACCATTCTTTCCTTTAGTCTTTTGCCCTGATAGTGTGGCGCCACCAGGAGAATCATGGATGGTAACAAATATAATTGCTCTTAAGTTGAAATACTCACGGCAATACTCATCCCATATTCTAACTCCTTCATTCCAGAGCTTTGTCATATCTTCCATAAGAGGTTCTAGGAACACATCAATATCAACACCAGCTGATTTCGGACCTTGAATAAGAATAGTCAACATAATATACTTTCTTTTGTGACACAGCCATGATGGAAGGTTGTACATCGTTAAAGTCACGGGCCAGGTGCTATGTACACTTCTTTTTTCACCAAATGGATTCATTCCGTCTGTACCCAAAGCAAATCTTACATTTCTGGTTTCTTTGGCAAACTCAGGATACATAAGATCGAAATTTTTCCATTGTGATGCATCAGCAGGGTGTCGAATCTGTTTGTTATTCTGCTTGCGATTTTCAGCATGCCAACGCATAAGCTTAGCCTCCCTAGGATTTGAGAACAAACGTTTTAAGCGATCAATTACTGGAAGATACCACATCACCAAAGCTGGGTTCTTTGACTTCTTTTTCCCATCCATGTCATCAAAAGTGTCATCGTCACTTTCAGGTCCAATAGTGGATTTCTTGTTTTTATTTTTCTTCGGGAATTTTTTTACACAGTCTTGATTGTAGCTCTTCTTGTATCGACTGACATTGCAAACTGGGCATCTTGATGCGTTCTCAAAATCGCCACGATACAGAATACAATGGTTCGGACATGCATGAATTTTTTGCACACCCAGAGCTATGGGAGATATAAGCTTCTTCGCTTTATAAGTGCTTGTTGGTAGTTTGTTGGGTTTTGGTAGTAATTGAGACAGAAAATTCAAAAGATCTGTGAAGCTAGTATCAGACCATCCGGCGCTAGCCTTCAACTTCAGAAGTTCTAGAACTGTACGCAGTGTAGTAAACTCTTTTTCACAACCCTTTGATTCATCATATAAAGGTTCTTTTGAGGCACTTTCCAGTCCCTCCATTTTAGATAGCCCTTTCTGCGATCCCACAGAACTTAACATTTCTGGTTCCATATGGCGCAACATCTCTTCACAATCAAATTCTTCAAAATCTTGATTAGCATCCACATTATCCACTTTACCATCAACTTTAAGATCTAAAATTCCGACAACTCTCTCGTCATTACCAGGCACTTCACACGGATCCAACTCACCATGTTCTGACCATATCGTGTAATTGTTTTTAAACCCTCTTTTTAGCAGATGTGATTGGATTACTCCTATATCTCTCCAAGCTATCTTATTATCACAATCGATGCACGGACATAATATCTCCTTGCTCTTTCGCAAATTCGCGTGCTTGTTGGCCGCTTCAATAAAGCTTCTCAAATTTCGAATGTACGACGGATGTGGTCTTGGCACATTGTACATCCAACCTCGGTCCATTACCTATCCCTATATTGATTAACGTCAATATCGAGATGTAACATGAAAAAATAAATGTTCATGAAAGTGAAACAAGATCATATCGAGATGTACCTAGCACATGAGACAAAATTTTTTAAAATATCCCTAATTAATTGAATTTAATCCCTAAATCATGAACGAATTAATGTGCATGAAAATGAAACAAGATTGCAGCAATATAGGTACCTTGAGGTGAGACAACTCTTGATAAAAAATCTTTAAATTAGATCAACTACAAGTCCAAATCTTGGAATTCCTGAGTTTTTCTTCAATTCCGGTCTATATTACAAAATTGAGGCAAAAAATCGTATCAAAATGAGAAAGAAAACAAACGGAGATCATATATATGCATAAACTCTTCAAATCAAGCCCGAAAATCAAAAACAAAACCTTCTCCCCGTAGATCAAAAAAATCCGCCGCCGCTACAGTGCGCAGCCTAGCGGCGTGTCGGGCTCCGGAAGTTAGGGTTCCTGCGCTGGAACCACCGAGCCTTTTATACTTACATACACATCACAGGCGGATTTTTAGAAAAACCGCTTGTGATGTTTAACATCACAAGCGCTTTTCTATTTCGACCGCATGTGAAGTTTACATATCACAGGCGGTCGGAATAGAAAAGCGCTTGTGATATTATACATCACAAGCGGTTTTTCTAAAAATCTGCCTGTGATGTGTTTACAATATAAAAGCCTTGGTACGGTGGTTTAGGGTTTAGGTTTCGCCCGGAGCTGATACTACGCCGCCAGGCAGATACTGCGCCGTTGTTCCCGTCCTCGTCTCCGAGCCGTGAGCGCCCGCCACGCCGTCGCCGAGCCCGAGCCCAAGCGCCACCGTCTCCGAGCTGGGCGCCCGCCACGCCGCGCCGTCCTCGAGCCCAACTCCGCCGTCCCCGTCCCCATCTCCGAGCCCGAGCGTCGCCGTCTCCATCTCCGAGCCCGAGCGTCGCCGTCTCCATCTCCGAGCCTGAGCGCCTCTGTCCCCGTCCCCGAGGCCAAGCGCCGCCGTCCCCGTCCCCGAGCCCACGCGCCGCCGAGCCCGAGCGCCGAGTGCGCCGCCGTGCCCATCTCCGAGCCCTCGGTGCACTCCTTGATCATGCCTTAATTACTTGTTACAAATTCATGCCTTGATTACTTGTTTTTGCTAGTCATGCCTTGATTCCTCGGTCCACTCCATGATCATGCCTTGATTACTTGTTACAAATTCATGCCTTGATTACTTGTTTCTGCTAGTCATGCCTTGATTCCTCAGTGCACTCCTTGATCATGGTGCACTACATTGCAGATAGTGTACATTAGATTAATTATCAATGCTTAGATTAATTATTGTTAATCTTATATTGTTAATGTTGGTCATTATGCTTATATTGTTGGTGTTTTCACTTACATATTTTGTTAAGGTCACCATTTTTGCTTTAGTAGCTTGTATCCCTTGTGATTAAATGTTTGTATACCATTAAGGTGTTAGTATCCTTCGAATGAAGAATTTTGTGTCCCTCCATCGATGTCAGTTGTTTGATGTTGTCATGGATAGTTGATGCAACTACTAGGACCCCTTCTTGGTAGAAAATCTCCATAGTGATTGGGGCAACAAGTCTATTTTTAGTGTTTTTTGACTACCTATCTTTGTTTGATAATCATTAGGGCAAATGTGCTTATGGCCACATACATCATGGAAGTACATAGCCATGACAATGTTATTATCTCCCTATGTTATAAGACTTGTTCTTATCTCCCTTCTTAGTTTTTTGACTACCTATCTTTGCTTCCCAACCCTATGTTATAAGACTTGTTCTTATCTCCCATCTTTGACTTGTTCATAGCCATGAAAATGTTATTTGGACCCCTCTTTTTGCCCTATAAGCCACTGTAATACCCAAATTTGTAAACTATGGTAATGGGGATAAATCTCCTACTACTTTGTTTCAATTTAACTAAACATGAGAACAACCACATCTAAAGGGGGTTAAAAGACTAATGTCAACTTGTGCATCATATTGGAGTTTCTATGTTTGTGCATTAAATAAAATAATAATAGTAATAATAATAAGGATAAATTTGCCTCCAAAAATGAATTCAAATTAGAAGTAAATCTGAATTGGGAATTTAAAGAGAGAAATACTATAAGAAGACAAGATAAAATTTATAAGTAAACAAACTCATCCCACACTAGTATGTTTATTTGGTACACTTAACATGACTACCAATTCATCTCCATATTTGAATTCAAAATTCACACATGAATTTGAATTTAGTTTTGATTTGTGAAAATAAGAGAAAATAGGAAAGAAAATAAAAAGAAAAAGAGAAAAACCTGCTGTTGGGCCAAATCCTCCTCTTCTCGGCCCACCTTACCCCTACTGCGCGGCCCATCTCCCCTGGCGTGCGCGCTCCTCAGCATTTCCTTGTTGTGTCACTGGCGCGTGGGCCCTGGCGGTCAGCGCTTTTCCCCTCTGGTCGGAACCCACCCGCGCGCGCCTGCCTTCCTTTCTGCTCCGCTGTTCCGCTTACATGTGGGACCCCCCCTGTCAGGGTTATCTCCTACCTCGGATTCACTCGCTGACCGAAGAACCTCCTACCGATCTTCTCGCCGTAGATTCCGCTCCCGTAACCACCCGTGCGCTTCGACCAGGTTGTTGGAGCTCATACTCGCGCCCTACATAAACTGCCCCCTGACTGTCTCACCTGGGCCACCATCGTCAAGCCATGGAGCGCAGAGGAGAATAGGATTTCGCCGCCGCAGCCGTCCGTGGCCTCTACCGCCGTTTGAAGCCCATCGGGTGCTCGAGGATGGCCGCCGGGATGCATACATGCGTTTTGTGGCGTTGGCGGGTGAAGAATGCCACCGTTCCCGACCCAATTGCTCGCCGGACTTGGGGAGGGGCCGGTGTTCCGCGCTACACCGTGGGCGGGCTCCTCCGCGATCTCTTGCAGGTGAGAAACCCTTCCATGCTGACCGCCATGTCCTTCCCGGCGTATAGCTCTTCGGAATCGAGGTTTGGGCGTCGGGCGCACTGGCCACCGGCGTCGCCGCCGTGCGGACTGTTTGGCGCCGCCGTATTCACGGGCGCGGAATGCGCCGTTGGGACGATGGTGGTGCGCCGTTGGATCTGGCGCGTGCGACCGAGATTAGCTGACCCAGCGTTCCCTTGCGCGCAGCTGATCTGGGTCGTTGATGGCGCGATCTGCGGTGTAGATTCAAGGGCGTGTACTGGGTTAGGTCAGGGTAGTGTGGAGCGTTCGATTTCGAACGGACGGGCAGGGAACGAATCGGGATTCATTAAATCCTGCGCGCTGGAATCAGATCGGACGACTAGGATAGATTCATACCCCTTCGGCGGGGCATTTTGCGAAAAAGCCCTCGGGATTTTAATAAAATAACCCGCCGTCCTCCGCGGGGATTCGCCTGAGTCACGGGAGTATTTGCGCTGAGACCCCTGCTTTCTTGATTAATTGAGGCGCAGTCCAAGGGAATAGAAAATCCAGTAAAATGATTTAGAAAATGATTTTTAGTGTTAAAATAAATTCAGAAACTTATTTAATTCATAACTAATTCATTTTAGCTCCTTTTTGACCCATTCCAGTTGCAATAATTTTGTTTTAATATTATTTATCACCTAATACCTTTATTTAGCCAAGAAACTTGCAGCAAAACTGTTCATTTGAATTACTCTGTTCTAGGTGCTTAATAACTTCAGAAATTCATAACTTAAAATCTATAACTCCAAAATTAATAATTCTTTTTCCTGTGATCTTATTTTAATATGTAGATTATTAATATGTATTTTGGCATATATGTTTGGTGTAATGTTAATTTTGCCTATACACTGTTTGTTTGTATTGCTACGACTAGTGCGAGGTCACGAGTCATCTGAAGATCATCCTGGTACCTGGATTCTCAAGGCCCAGGCAAGTTGTGCCCTTGATCACTTCTTTTCACCTACTCATGTTCTAATTAATCATAATGATCTGCATAGGTTAATTTTGATGGGACCCAATAGGTTACCCTAGTTTGTCTATCTTACCTTGTTTACCACTGAACTTTCTGGGTAGTACTTGCTAGTGCTATATGTGGTTTTTGGGTATGAAGATTACACTATTCATGATTATACTTTTGTTATCAGTTGTTATTTATTGTTCATGATAAGATCATTATGTTAATTGGAACATGGAGAACCACCCGGGAAAACAGTGCTACCACGAGGGTGGAATGGGACGCCCTTGGCTGATTAATTAGGAAAGCTAGTGGAAGACTACCTTACCCGAAAGGGGCAAGGGCAGTAGGGGAGAGGTCAGTGTAGGGAGGCCCTCGGGAGGATTTTGCTGCGATGGCGGTCCTGCAAGGGATTCCTGCACTGGATCTTCCTATAAACTGTAGCGGGTTTTCGGAAGCTAGTGGAACTTTGTAAAGGCCTCGTAGTGGATCCCTAGCCATTCACCTCGGAAGTGTCTAAGGGCTTTGCAAACCCTGGCGACATGGGATACACGACTTGTGGGTAAAGATGCGCAACCTCTGCAGAGTGTAAAACTGGTATACTAGCCGTGCTCACGGTCATGAGCAGCTCGGACCCTCACATGATTAAATTATGGAACTTAAACTCAATTTGTCATATGCATTGCATTGCAGGTGCTGTTGTTGTTACTTTTGTTCTATTACTTAATTGGGTTTGGTATTTACTTATACTTAGTAACTGCTAATAAAATTTTGACCAACTTTAAAAGCAATGCTCAGCTCTAACCATCTTCTTTGGTAAGCCTTACACTTCACGTGAGCTCCCACCTTTGGCGAGTTCATGCACATTATTCCCCACAACTTGTTGAGCGATGAACGTATGTGAGCTCACTCTTGCTGTCTCACATACACCACAGGTCAAGACCAGGTACTGCAGGATGATGCTCATGGAGGATGCTGTGGTGAGTTCGTGAGAGATCTAGGCCGTCGTCTCCCAGTCAACTTTGGGTTGCTGGACTGTTGTCTCCTTATAATGTAATTATTTATTTTGTATAGAACTCCTGTTATATATAAAGATGTGACATTCGATCCTGTGCCACTATACATCATATGTATGAGACTTGGTCCCAGCATACCTGGTGTTTATGTTAACCCCGGGTTTTGGACCCCTAAAATCCGGGTGTTACAGAAGTGGTATCAGAGGAATGTTGACTGTAGGACGAAACCTAGTTAGAACTGGACAACCATTATCTACTTACCTTTGCTACTTTGATTCTTTCTAAACTTTTCTTAATCTTTTCTCATCTATTTCCGCTTTACTCTGATTATTCTTACCTGTTCCTTCTAAAGATAAATGTGGATTTCACACTTTGAAATCCTGTGCCTAAAGTGACCTTTAGGAATAGGAGACCTACTCTTAGGAACAAAAGCAAAACTATTTTTGTAGATATTGGTATGCTTGAGTGTTTGTTCTTATGATACTTGTCTGATTTGGATCTTTGATTGAGTGTGATGGGTTGTGGAGTAATGTCCACAATTGCATCTGCATATACACATAGGTATAAAAATATATTTATAAAATAACTAGACAACCTGGATTGTCCCCATTGGAACATATCTAGCTTAAGAGATTTATCTTATCCTAAAAGATCTCATTCTAACCAATTCATCTTATCTTAAAAGACTCTCTCTTATCTTAATAAGATCCATCTCATCTTAAAAGATACTCATCTTATCTTAAAAAGATTTTATCTCATCCTAATAGATCTAACTGACCTCAAAAGATTCTATCTTATCTTTATGGATCCATCTTATCCTAATAGGCATACTTATCCATCCTAGTTTATCAACCATGATCTAATGCAAGTTAATTAGACCTTATCTAGTCAAACTAGTCATACCAAACTAATCTAGATCCCATCTAACCTAATATGATCCAATCTAAAGTGAGATATTAACAAGTTAGTTAAGTTGGTGATATAGGTTAGACACTGTCTCTACAAATATATCTTGACCTAAATTAATGTCTTATACCAACTCATCCTTGAACAATGACCTACCTACATCATATAATCCATCCTATCCTAAAAGATTCTAACATATCCTAACAAGATATATCTTACCCTGATAAATCTATCTAACTTAAACTAGTCTAATCTAGATCATAGCTAATTTAATATGGTCTAATCTAGTGTGAGTTACTTAATGCTGGTACAAGGATTAGGCCATACTCCTAAATCACTTAAGCCTAATTTGAAGACTTATATCAACTTGGCCATACACAACAACTCGATCTATTTAACAAGTTACATAACTTACCCAATCAATAGAGTCTTAATGGATTGCATAATCTATCAACCACCACCTAACATCAAACAAACTTTTGACCTACATCACGCAGTCCATCTCACCCATATCTATCTTAACCCTATTTCCCAGCCCGATAATATACACTAACTCCTGATCAATGAGACAAGACCGAAGAAGATGATCAACTTCATCAAGGAAGGATGAGCACCAACTCAAGTCTTCAAGGATCAAGTAAGGTTACCAAGAAGAGGCAAGATCCACAATCTTGGATAAAGTCTTTTCTTATCCTACTCTTTCTTATCCCAAACCTATATATGCCCTAAATACATCTTCTATCCTATAATAAAGTAGACATACACATATAACACCCATGCTCTCCTATCACTTACTAATAATAAAAAGAGGGACCCTTGATTTAGAAATTAAAAGCTAAATTGCAAACCAATCCTTTTGTATTCCCTTTTCTTACAAATCTCGAGGACGAGATTATTTTTAAGGGGGGTAGGATTTGTAATACCCAAATTTGTAAACTATGGTAATGGGGATAAATCTCCTACTACTTTGTTTCAATTTAACTAAACATGAGAACAACCACATCTAAAGGGGGTTAAAAGACTAATGTCAACTTGTGCATCATATTGGAGTTTCTATGTTTGTGCATTAAATAAAATAATAATAGTAATAATAATAAGGATAAATTTGCCTCCAAAAATGAATTCAAATTAGAAGTAAATCTGAATTGGGAATTTAAAGAGAGAAATACTATAAGAAGACAAGATAAAATTTATAAGTAAACAAACTCATCCCACACTAGTATGTTTATTTGGTACACTTAACATGACTACCAATTCATCTCCATATTTGAATTCAAAATTCACACATGAATTTGAATTTAGTTTTGATTTGTGAAAATAAGAGAAAATAGGAAAGAAAATAAAAAGAAAAAGAGAAAAACCTGCTGTTGGGCCAAATCCTCCTCTTCTCGGCCCACCTTACCCCTACTGCGCGGCCCATCTCCCCTGGCGTGCGCGCTCCTCAGCATTTCCTTGTTGTGTCACTGGCGCGTGGGCCCTGGCGGTCAGCGCTTTTCCCCTCTGGTCGGAACCCACCCGCGCGCGCCTGCCTTCCTTTCTGCTCCGCTGTTCCGCTTACATGTGGGACCCCCCCTGTCAGGGTTATCTCCTACCTCGGATTCACTCGCTGACCGAAGAACCTCCTACCGATCTTCTCGCCGTAGATTCCGCTCCCGTAACCACCCGTGCGCTTCGACCAGGTTGTTGGAGCTCATACTCGCGCCCTACATAAACTGCCCCCTGACTGTCTCACCTGGGCCACCATCGTCAAGCCATGGAGCGCAGAGGAGAATAGGATTTCGCCGCCGCAGCCGTCCGTGGCCTCTACCGCCGTTTGAAGCCCATCGGGTGCTCGAGGATGGCCGCCGGGATGCATACATGCGTTTTGTGGCGTTGGCGGGTGAAGAATGCCACCGTTCCCGACCCAATTGCTCGCCGGACTTGGGGAGGGGCCGGTGTTCCGCGCTACACCGTGGGCGGGCTCCTCCGCGATCTCTTGCAGGTGAGAAACCCTTCCATGCTGACCGCCATGTCCTTCCCGGCGTATAGCTCTTCGGAATCGAGGTTTGGGCGTCGGGCGCACTGGCCACCGGCGTCGCCGCCGTGCGGACTGTTTGGCGCCGCCGTATTCACGGGCGCGGAATGCGCCGTTGGGACGATGGTGGTGCGCCGTTGGATCTGGCGCGTGCGACCGAGATTAGCTGACCCAGCGTTCCCTTGCGCGCAGCTGATCTGGGTCGTTGATGGCGCGATCTGCGGTGTAGATTCAAGGGCGTGTACTGGGTTAGGTCAGGGTAGTGTGGAGCGTTCGATTTCGAACGGACGGGCAGGGAACGAATCGGGATTCATTAAATCCTGCGCGCTGGAATCAGATCGGACGACTAGGATAGATTCATACCCCTTCGGCGGGGCATTTTGCGAAAAAGCCCTCGGGATTTTAATAAAATAACCCGCCGTCCTCCGCGGGGATTCGCCTGAGTCACGGGAGTATTTGCGCTGAGACCCCTGCTTTCTTGATTAATTGAGGCGCAGTCCAAGGGAATAGAAAATCCAGTAAAATGATTTAGAAAATGATTTTTAGTGTTAAAATAAATTCAGAAACTTATTTAATTCATAACTAATTCATTTTAGCTCCTTTTTGACCCATTCCAGTTGCAATAATTTTGTTTTAATATTATTTATCACCTAATACCTTTATTTAGCCAAGAAACTTGCAGCAAAACTGTTCATTTGAATTACTCTGTTCTAGGTGCTTAATAACTTCAGAAATTCATAACTTAAAATCTATAACTCCAAAATTAATAATTCTTTTTCCTGTGATCTTATTTTAATATGTAGATTATTAATATGTATTTTGGCATATATGTTTGGTGTAATGTTAATTTTGCCTATACACTGTTTGTTTGTATTGCTACGACTAGTGCGAGGTCACGAGTCATCTGAAGATCATCCTGGTACCTGGATTCTCAAGGCCCAGGCAAGTTGTGCCCTTGATCACTTCTTTTCACCTACTCATGTTCTAATTAATCATAATGATCTGCATAGGTTAATTTTGATGGGACCCAATAGGTTACCCTAGTTTGTCTATCTTACCTTGTTTACCACTGAACTTTCTGGGTAGTACTTGCTAGTGCTATATGTGGTTTTTGGGTATGAAGATTACACTATTCATGATTATACTTTTGTTATCAGTTGTTATTTATTGTTCATGATAAGATCATTATGTTAATTGGAACATGGAGAACCACCCGGGAAAACAGTGCTACCACGAGGGTGGAATGGGACGCCCTTGGCTGATTAATTAGGAAAGCTAGTGGAAGACTACCTTACCCGAAAGGGGCAAGGGCAGTAGGGGAGAGGTCAGTGTAGGGAGGCCCTCGGGAGGATTTTGCTGCGATGGCGGTCCTGCAAGGGATTCCTGCACTGGATCTTCCTATAAACTGTAGCGGGTTTTCGGAAGCTAGTGGAACTTTGTAAAGGCCTCGTAGTGGATCCCTAGCCATTCACCTCGGAAGTGTCTAAGGGCTTTGCAAACCCTGGCGACATGGGATACACGACTTGTGGGTAAAGATGCGCAACCTCTGCAGAGTGTAAAACTGGTATACTAGCCGTGCTCACGGTCATGAGCAGCTCGGACCCTCACATGATTAAATTATGGAACTTAAACTCAATTTGTCATATGCATTGCATTGCAGGTGCTGTTGTTGTTACTTTTGTTCTATTACTTAATTGGGTTTGGTATTTACTTATACTTAGTAACTGCTAATAAAATTTTGACCAACTTTAAAAGCAATGCTCAGCTCTAACCATCTTCTTTGGTAAGCCTTACACTTCACGTGAGCTCCCACCTTTGGCGAGTTCATGCACATTATTCCCCACAACTTGTTGAGCGATGAACGTATGTGAGCTCACTCTTGCTGTCTCACATACACCACAGGTCAAGACCAGGTACTGCAGGATGATGCTCATGGAGGATGCTGTGATGAGTTCGTGAGAGATCTAGGCCGTCGTCTCCCAGTCAACTTTGGGTTGCTGGACTGTTGTCTCCTTATAATGTAATTATTTATTTTGTATAGAACTCCTGTTATATATAAAGATGTGACATTCGATCCTGTGCCACTATACATCATATGTATGAGACTTGGTCCCAGCATACCTGGTGTTTATGTTAACCCCGGGTTTTGGACCCCTAAAATCCGGGTGTTACAGCCACATCCTTGTTTTCCCTCTGATCCCTGCCTTTGTTGCGATCTCAATTTTGATTGTGAGACTTGGCCATTTTCAGTTTTAGAGATGGAAAAAGAGCCACTTGACATGGTTGAGAGCTCAGTTCGAGTCATCGAGACACATGTTGACATCATTCGCAGTCTAGTGACTGATGGGGTTGTGGATACTAGTGAACCGGAATCAGTGTACACACTTAAGACCACTTTGTTTCAAATTGGAGATGTATGCGACATGCTTGAGAAGTGTGCTCTGTCCATCAAAAAGTATGCTGACTCCAAAAGGGCTAAAATTATTCAAGATGAAGCCCTGCAATATGCTGAAGATGATGAAGCTGCAGATGATTTGGAGGAACTCCCAAGCCCAGATCTCCTTACTCAAGCCGACATATTGGAAAAATATTTTGGAATTGAGTATGATAGCGACCAGTCAAGGGGTTGTTGATGTTTAGTCCTAAACAACACGATATGAGTATCGTAGGTTTCACTCTTAGAGATAATGTATTTTGTATGAACCTCTTAGAGAGTGTCAAGTCAATGAACTATCTTCGAGTACTATTGGGAAGTGGATCTCTTTGATGTATTTTTTTTCTAGTGATATCGATGGTGCCGAGTAGCACCAAATTTGGACTTGTGTCCATATCTATAGATGCTAGTAGTTGAGCACTAGCGCCTACAATCTTGACTACCTCATCCCTATTATCTGTTTGGGACTTATATGGAGAATGCCTGAATCGGGTCGGGAAGCAAGCTCGTAGATAGAAGTGCACTTTCCAATGCAGTTAGACAGAGAAGGCATGGCTGTGATGTTATAATGCTGAAGGACCCCAAGAAGAGATTAAGTCCTGTAGTCTACCACCTCCCGTTATTTGTGGGCTTCACCGATGGCTGGAAACATTTGGTGATAGCAAACGACCTTCGGGCTGAAGACGTCTGTGAGCTTGTTAAGGGGCCAGACGATGTTGAGCCGGTGTACTATGTCCGGATGTGTGGTCACAAAATTAAAAGCCGCCCCGGCTGCATGTGTGTGCTTCTCTTCTCTTAGGTGGGGTGCTAAGTGATCTTAGTAGCCGACATAAGAGAAGAGAAGCGCACAGATGAAGCCGGGGCGGCTTTAAATTTTGTGACCACACATCCAGACAGAGTACACCGGCTCACCATCGTCTGGCCCCTTAACAAGCTCGCAGACGTCCCCAGCCCGAAGGTCGTTTGATGTCACCAAATGTTTCCCGCCCTCGGTGAAGCCCACAAATAACGGGAGGTGGTAGACTACAGGGCTTAATCTCTTCTTGGGGTCCTTCAGCATTATAACATCACAGCCATGCCTTCTCTGTCTAACTGCATTGGAAAGTGCACTTCTATCTGCGAGCTTGCTTCCCGACCCGATGTGGTGCCCCGGAGGGGGGTTTGGGCTCGATTTCTTTTGAATCACCTTTTCTCCAAGTTCCCTTATTGATGGAACCAGTATATCAGACTAACAGTATATCCCTTTATCGATGGAACCAGCTTGAATGGCAGACAACGAGCAGCCTAGTATGGATGTGGTCTGCACCGGTGCGTCTAACAAAGTTGATGAAGACGCGACGAAACTTGAATGGCAGACAACGAGCAGCTCCGGTGAAGGGAGCGGGCAGGATAGTTCTAGTGACGACAATCCTTGTACTCCTATACCTCCAAGGAAGAAAAAAACATCAGATGAGCTTGATGCCGACTATATTCCCAACGATGAAGAGGTAAATATGCCGACTATATTGTAAAATAATGTTCATATATGAAAGGCCATTAATTTTTTCACTATATAGATTTCAAATGAAGAGAAGAAAGAGGATGCATCTTCTACACGAAACACGGAGGATGCTCCGATGCCTGAATCATCCGTTTCACATAAGCGGAAACGAGGGCGACGAGGTCCAAATCAGATGAAAGAAGGTGCAGTTATGTACGTAACAAAACTAAATGCAGAGGGGTTTCCTGAAGAACCACTTAATGTGGTTACAAAGTTTCGAAATTCCTGCGGGTCTACTGTTAGAGATATAGTGCCAATCACACTTCAAAAATGGAAGGATTTAGGTGAAGACACCCGCAACAAGCTATGGGCTAAGTTGTCTAAGTCATTCAAGTTCCCAAAAGGCACAGAGGATGCAGTAAGGAAGTCGATGCTCTCTGCTATGGCCAAGATGTTTCGTGGGTAGAAGGCCGAGATGAATAGGGACTTTGTTAAGAAGAATAAGGTTCCTCCGCCCAAGAAAATGGGGAAAATCACTCAAGCTCAGTGGGAGGAATTTGTTCGTCAGAAGACCGAACAGAAGGCCAAAGAACTGGGCGAAACTAATTCTCAGAGAGCGAAGATGAACAAACACCCCCATCGCCTGGGGTCAAGCGGATATCACCATAAAGTTGTGCAGTGGAACAGGATTATCGAGGAAGCTATAACTAACGGCACTTTGGACCCAATATTAAAAGATATCGATGAGAGAGTTATTCGTTGGATCTTAGGTCGGGCAGGTTTGAGTGAGGACGGCAAACTTTTGCATCCAGAATTGGTAGGCGAAGTTTCGATAAAAATTCAAGAATATGCAGATAAGAGAAAAAAAGGAGAATTTAAGCCTCGGAGGGAGAATGACATACTAACTGCAGCACTAGGCAATCCTGAACACACTGGACGGGCTCGAGGAATCTCTTCTAAGATTTCCTGGAGAGAGGCGTTTCCAGAGTATGCGTCGTCATATAGGAAACACGAGAAGTCAAAAAGAACCCTTGAAGAGACTATTGATGAAAGGGTACAAAAGGCTATTAATGACGTGATGAACAAAATGAAGAAAACAGAATGCATATCATTTGAACTCAAGCCAAGCCACATGAGTCCACCTATAGTCCCTAGCAGCGTTGGATCTGTGCAAGACTTGACCAAGTACCCTATAGACGATATTGTTGAGGACAAGCCTTTCTTTCTTCATATTCCAATCAATCGATCTGGGACAAAAACAAAGCAAGCTGCTACTGGTTTGGTAAAACCAGGACTTGTTAACTACAAGGACAATCCTGTCCCGCCACACTATGCTGTGGTCCAAGTTCTAGAAATCACAGACAGTGGTTGTGAAGATTGGGAGATAGATTTTCTAGTTGAGGGGATCATAACTTTGCAGGAGGCAATGAACGAGTTGGTCCTTTGGCATCGACGCGACATCAAGTTTGGTGATGAGCCGAATTCAACACCAATGCAACAAAAAGCTAGTTCGATCATTCCACACCCCATGGTGCAGGAAAATATGACACCGACCTCCAAAATTGTTCACCAGAATGTCGACGAGGGGGACGTAGACAAAATTGTTCCTCAGAATGTCGACGTCAACATCAAAAAGGAACCAAAGGTTGGCACCAATGTTGAAGGGCCAACTATTTCAAAGAAAATTCATAAGCGAATCGCCACTTACGATGTCAAGAAACCGTCAGAATCAGTGGCATGCTACCTGCATAAATTGCAGAGAGTTATGACTAATCAATCAAAAGCGGTATCAGCATCTCATGGAGTAGGCACACGGTCGACCCAAATAGACAATTTCGAAGTATGGGAAGAAGATGGAATGATTCATACTCGAGAATCATTACGTCTTAAAACCAATATCTCGGTATACAAGAAGGAGGATGTTCCTCCTAAATTTGTGAATGGGAGGCCGTTCTTAACGACGGTGCAACTTTCTAAGTTGTCGACTCCGGAGATTAGAATGCATGAGTGGTACATGGTGGCTAGCAACAAATACAAACTCGAGGAATTCACATTTGTTGTGCCAGAAGATGCATTTTGGAGCAATGATCATATAGATCCTGTGCGACATTTATTCTTTGACGATCTCTGGTCGTTGTACCACCGACAAAGGATGGAAACCAACTACTTAACCCTCTTTTTCTTGTAAGTACCTCTAAACTTTCATATTTGTTAGTTTTGTACACGCACACATAAACGAGAGTCTAACGATTAACACTATTACACGTAGGATGCAATACATGGATGATAAGAAGAAACAACTTAAGACAGGGTTTCTTGACCCGTTGATGATATCCCAAGCTCGCTACAAAGTAGTTGCTCGGAGGCAAGGAGAAGAATACAAAGACTTGGACGATGCTGAATTTGAGAAAGCCGTCAAACAGAATCAGAGAAAGAAAATGAAGGTAATGGCGGCATACATTGGACGAGCCATGTATAATCATGTACAACATGGCAAGGACTTAATAATAGCTCCGCACCACTTTAAGTAAGTTATCGACATGGTTTAATTTTGAACTATAAATTATGGCAATCGTGATATTAACATGTGTTTTCGTCTATGTCTATATAGTGACCACTACATTTGTATCATGATCTGGCTAAAGGATGGTAAAGTCGTGGTCTTCGACTCACTGAGAATGGAAAAGGCTACGTATAATGACTTCTTGAAGATTTTAGAGAAGTATGATTATTATTGCACACTTGTACTTATTACAACTTAACAAATGTATTCTTAATCTCACAATGCTATTCTTATATGCAGTGCATACCGTTTTTATTGGAAAGATCTTGGTGGCGAACATCCAGAGGACAAGCCTAATTTGTCAATATCATTATTTCCATATGGTGACAAACAACCTCCGGGTACTGTCCTGTGCGGTTATTATGTATGTGAATGGTGTCGTGTCACCTTCCATTACATGGTCAATCGTGAGGATGTAAGTTCGCTATCATTGTCTATGTTGCAATTTTTATGTTATATTGTTGCTCATCACATTACTCTTAGCACCGATTGCTTTTTGCTTTCATTGCAGGTTCCTAAATCTAAGATCAATGCTGAATGGTTAGAAAGAGATATGGTTTCCACCGGTGTGGCTAAGGTTGTAAGAGACTTGCTTTACTTTATGCGCCGTGAAGTTCTTCATCAACAAGGGCTATTCTACAATGTAAATGGAAATTTGCAAAAATTCCCAGAACTAAGTTTGTACACAATATCACACAGTGTTTAGGTCTTTAGTTAGGAACTTTAGATGTTTAGTTGTCTATGGAACTTTGAGATGTTGAGTTGTTATGCAACTTGATGTGTATAAATCTGTGTATGATGGAACTTGATATATATGTGGATGAATCTGTGTATGGAACCTGCTATAGAACTTGTTTGAATCTGTGTATGGAATCTTTGTATGATGAATATGTGTATGGAATATGTGTTTGAATCTGTGTTTGAATCTGTTATTAATTCTGTTTCTGTATATGAATCTGGAATCTAAATATGAATCTGGAATCTGCATATTGAAATACAGTCAGACTTATAATTAAAACCGCTTGTGATGTGTGCTAACACAGGCGGTTCTTTTAAACCGGACCGCTTGTGATGTGTGCTATCACAGGCGGTTCTTTTAAACCGGACCGCCTGTGATGTGTGTCTATCACATGCGGTTTTTGATTGACCGCCTGTGATGTTGTTTTACATCACAGGCGGTGCACCACAAGCGATTCCTGGAACTGCCTGTGTAGAGGCTAACCGGACCGCCTGTACAGAGGATCCCTGTAGTAGTGTACCACTCGTACTACCTTGATAACCCTAGATCCATAACAGGTTGTCACTGCTCAGAGTCGATTTTGTGATAGATGCAAGAGTGAGGATTTATTTTGGTTTGCCGTAAGTGTGGCCTAATTGTTGGATTTGTTTTTAATTATTACTAGGTGAGTGCCCGTGCGTTACAACGGGAACATATAATACCACGATAATTTATATACAAATGTGTTGTATTGTTATTAGAAATTGATTTGAACTTACCTTGTCAGCAATACTTTCAAGAAGGTCTAGATCAGTGGTAGGAGAACCAGTCGATTTCTTCAGCTTGAGGAAGACGATAGGAGACAGAACATGACTGGAAATTTCAAGCTATGCAGTTTCTGATAGTTCTGCAAATTGAATATAAAGAGTAGGACTGGGCGTTCGGGTTACCCGATTAGTTCGGGTCGGGTAGTTCGGGTTTTGGTAAATTCGGTTAATAGAAACTGATACCTGATCACATCTTTTAAAACGCACGACCCGTAATTTCGGGTACCCGCAATTTCGGGTTCGGGTTCGGGTATACCCAATTTACCCGAAATATATAAAAACTACAGTTCAGACTTTAGGTTTCAAAGTCCAAATTCTCCAAAGACTGCAACAGTCCGCAATCCAGTTCTCCATAGACTACAATCCAATTCACGTCGACCGTAGTCCAAACTGTGCAATAAAAAATCATGGATAAATTCAAATCTATTATCTGGGCAAAACAACAATGCAACATATTTGAAAACACATTGAAAAGTAGACCGCGGTGGTTTGTCTATTATCCTTGCTGTCGTGCCTTGCCTGGTTGGTGGTTGCCTTCCGGTCAGGTGGTCTGCAGACCACAGTGGTTTGTCTGCTCTGGCTTGCCGCCGTGCCTTGCTGGCTTCCTGGCTTGCTCCTTGCGCTGGAGAGTGGAGACAGGGAGAGAGTCACAACCGCCGCTGGACACGGACAGGGAGAGAGCCGCAGCCGCTGGACAGAGAGAGCTAGGGTTGCCAGGTTTTGTAGTTGGCTAACTGGCCCGTGGCCGCGTGGCCTGTGGGCTGTGTCGCTGTGGGCTAGCGCTCGGCCTGGCGTCTAGATGGTGCTGGGTATTTCGGGTAGAATGGGTACTTCGGGTACCGCAGGTTAATACCCGATTAGGCCCGAACTTAATTCGGGTATTCAGTTTTGCTACCCGCTAGATCTGTAACGGGCTTCGGGCTAAACGAGTATGGGTTCGGGTATTTCGGGTTTAGGGCTTTGGGCTCGGGTTTTATGCCCAGATCTAATAAAGAGTGTTGAGATGGTGGCCACCAGTTCGTTACACTGTAAATTAGAAACCATGATGTATCTCAAATCATAAGTTCACCAGAAATATCATGGCTACAAAAGATAAGTGTATCTCAAATCATGATAAAACATACTCTACAAACAATAAACCGTCATGGCTATAAAAGATTAGGATTTGCAACAAAAGAGGGAAAAAGGGATGAATTGCCATTCAAAGTTCACCAGAGATATCAAAATAAAAGGAACTGTTATCTACCAGCATTACCTTCTCAGCTATATCAGCAAACTTGAGGAGAAACTACTATCTACCATTCAAAGTTGTTGCTGGAATTATTGGTTTGCTAGCAAGAGGGGAGTCAATGCGTTCTAGGACATCTTCTTATGTTGTTCCACAAAGGTCTCAGTTTATAGGAGAACATAAGCTTGGACCATCTGAATTTGGGCACCAATTACCTAATTTCTTAAATAATAAAAAATGTTGGCATGATGGATTTTGATAACTTTGGCAGTTCATTGCAGATTCAGCCTAATCTAGAAAGACTCTCTCTATACCACAGAGATCCACAAGGTCAAATTCAAGGCTACTAAATCATTTTTGTAACCCTGAAGTGAACGAAGCAAGTTAAAATAGAACCGGTCAGCATAGTAGATCACATAGCTCCCAAGATCAAACTCGATCGGCTAATTCCCAACTACTGCTAAGCAGCTGAAAGCCAACACAATGTTTTGTGTACTAACTCTACTTGACACAGGGAAAGCTGCACACATGAGGGAGGGAGAATTTTGAACCTTGCATCTCCTTGGTGACCTTTGCCTGCATGTAATCACCAGTTCACCACTAATGCCACCCTTGTAGTATACATTTTTGCCTAGAATTTTACATCAAATCTTGTACTAATACAATTTGTGCGAAATAGTGCTAGTTTAAGCAACTAAGAAAAAATGTACCCATGGAGATGATCAAAAATTATCCAAGGTAGTGTATAATCAAAATAAGCATGAAGATCTAATAATTAAAGATCTCAATGGCGGGCTTGAGGTGGAGGCTAGGGCGCGACTGCTGGCTCTTTAGCGATGGGCCCTTATCCTCGTCGTATAGATCGGCCATGGCCGCCATAGCGCAATGCAGCTGCCCTGCCAGGCCCTGAGATGTTGTCGATCTCTCACTCCCTCGCCGTTGGGGGTGGTGGCGGGTAAGTGGAGGCGAGAAAGAGGGGGAGGCCTACAGTTGTCCCCTGGTCGCCGCTCGCCTGTATCAGGAACAGAACAAAACCGACGCCACGCCCCAGAATTCAGAAATAGCAGGAAACCCCAACACAATCAAATCAGAATGAAGAGGATGTTGTAACCTGGTCCCGTTGGTGCTCGTCGTCCTTGGATTGGCATGGGGTTACGGGCACAGCCAGATCTTCATCGTCGTAGTCGACGTCGCGCGAGGGGTGCTCGTGCTGGACGACGACACAGTCACAGTTGTCCGCCCACCAGGTCTGCTCCACCCACGCGTCGTCAAAGTACTCGTTGAACCGGTTCCTGCAGAGGTAGTTCATGCCGTCGCCGTACTCCATTGCGTTGTCGTTTGGCCGGTAACACGCATGACATAGTGCAAGATGTTGTAAACCTAGAGGATCATCTTTCTTGGCATCTGCAAACACAAGCTCAAGCATGATATTATTTTGGTAAAAGAGGGAAACAACTATTTAGAGCAGCACCATTACCATATTTTCCATCAGTCTATATGTAACATCAGAATAGTTATTCTTTGTCGTTAAATATCATTGCACACCAAGTCATACACTTGGTACTCCTCTTGTCTGTTGTTGTTAATTTCTCACTGATCACACGCCTTGTAGGTTTCTTGGAATGAATGTCCTCCAAAACAATGTCAGCTCTCTGGATGACTTCAATTGGAACACCTGCTAACAGGAAAACATGAGGACCATATTTAAATTACAGTTTAGAGTAACATGATATCATGTTTCTTTGTACCATCTCTGGAGACCATCCACGTGACAGTGTGACTTTTAGGTAAATTTTAGATTGCACGTCAAATTAACATGCTAATCACTTCAATACAAACTTCAACTTTTAATTGCAGCCATACAATGCTGACAACACCAATTTGATCAAAACAGTATAGCAGTTTATGCTTCCACTAAAAAAGTAATCGTGGTGATTAGAAGTTCGTCCAGGTACGTACCATTAAGTTGTGCACAATGCCGACATGCAGGGCAAAAAAAAGTGTTACCTTGTAACTGATTCGAAAGGATCCATAGCAAAAGTATGTAAGCTTACCAAAGCTTAAGAGAGATTGCCTAGATATCAGCCTTCATCATGTGCATTACAAATTAAGGAATTAATACATAAGGAAAACAAGACAAGAACAAGAATAAAGCATGGCTACATGGCTAGTTTGCTAGTATTTCAATTGATTGCATCTTAGAAAAATACAAGCAGAATTTCTACAGCTAGCTAAAACAGTTTAATGGAGAGAGAAGGGTGAAAGCTAGCACCTCACTGGCAAGCACTCATTCTTGCCCCGTCAATAAACTGTATCCCTCCATGCACATTACTGGCAAACCGCACACCAACAGTGAATGCACCTAATAATGTTTCAGTAGAAAAAGTCACGGTGGTAGACAAGACAAACTGTTCTTGTCTGTTGTTTTCAAAGAACAAAAAGAAAACAAAAAAGGATAGACTGCAGCATGGGCTAGAAGAAAGAACCTAAACCCATTTTAGAGAAACACAAAGGTACTTAACTAAATGAAAATAAGAAACACAAAAAAGAATTCTTGGATAAATAGATTGTGTGTCGAGTGAGCTCTTGTCCACGATCTGTTTCCATCATCCCTGTTGTCTGATTCAAAATTCTAACTCATCCCTTCCTAGAGTAATTACTGCTAATTCATCGATGCTTTTAATTGACGAATACCACTGAACTGGGACAACTTTGATTCTGCTTGGTGTATTGGTTGTTGGTGCTAGACTGACTGGCCTCTAAAACTACTAATGTGGAGAATTACCGAGCTAAATTTTGATCCAATATGCAATGATCTGGATAGCATGGGTCATTACATAAACATGAACCTTCCCACATGTGTTCCTTTCATATATATGACACACATTTTTTCTAACTGAATACTATTAGGACAAGTTAGAGACAATATGGAATTTCCAAACCAATATGCTCAGACATGCATTCTAGATCACATATGATATATATATATACATCCATACCAGTATTAAACAGGAGGATGCCATAACCAATAAATAAGATTTTAGTTTAATTTGCTAAGCGAAACCATATATGGATAGATGTGCAGAAGGAGTACAATCAAGTTACCATAAAAAATTGATGGAGAACCATAAAGCGGGTTAAAGATAGATGTCACAAAATTAATAAATTGACAAGCTTGTTCTTGGTTTACATGTATTATTGGTTGAAAAGGCAGCCACAATTTTCAGTACTATCTGATAAGTTTTCTTGGTTTTCTTTGTTTTAAAAGTGGCACTTCCCAAATACAAGTTACGACAGAGATAGAAAAGTATATATAAATTACATAAGATTATCAAAAGAAAAAGGAAACAAAACATGTAAGGATTGAAGAGAGCACCATAACCTGCTTTAAGGACACAGGAAAAGTGGTTTTGCAGAAAACTCTGAATTCATAACAATCTCTTTGCATATATCTCTTCAAGTTTGACAAGCAACTGCACAAGAGACTACACTCTTCCTTTCAGTGAGTATGGAAACATGAGCCTGTCTAACAAGAGAAAAGAAAACTCATGTTATCCTCTAAAATTTCTTTTCTGGTAAGAATAGAGAGATGCTGCTTAATTCAGAGTAACAGAGAAGTAACAGTCCAAAGATAAAACTCTGCAACATGCCTTGTATAATATTTGAATCTCACCATACAATTTCTCAAATACATTAGTATAATCAGTCATTATAAATAGGGGAGAATGTATCCCCCTCTTGCAAAAAGGCTTGACGTATTTTCAGAAAGGATAGCAATTAACTGATTCAAATAGAATAATCCACTCTAGTAGAGCATCGGACACACATACAAAGCATCAGGAACCTAGGAGCAGAGAACACGAAACAGACTACTTGAATCAGTAGTAGTAGCTGGCCATAGTATACAAGGGAGGTGTTGAATCCGGCCAGAGCGTTCTCAATCATGGGCAATCCCACCAGATCAAACACATCAGCCTGCAAATAACCACCATGATTTTGCTGCCACATGACGACATACCACCTAGATGTAGAGTCCAGGCGGGAGCAGGCTACGAGAACTGCGGAGAGGTAGCGGGAGTCAGGGACAGCCCCCTCCTCCTAGGAAGTAGTGGCGCCAGTTGTGGTGGTCTTGTGGTCGCGGAGCACGCAGAGGGATGATGACGGGCGCGGGGATGATGACACGGCGATGGACTCGCGAGTCGAGGAGCGGCTATCTCGGCGCATCGCGTGTTGGGCGGGGAGGACGGTGGCGGGGATCACCGCGGTAGCGCATCAGCCTCGTCGCCGCAACTTGAGTCCAGCGAGTCGTCCTCGCAGAGAATCAACGAGGAGAAGCCACATTAGGTGCGACAGTCCTGCTTGGTGGTAGGGCATGGGGGATCTCGAGGGGTGCCCCGTTGTCGCTCTAGACTCGGCGGTGTTGTTGTGCAGCATGCACGCATCTCTAGTGGAGGTGGCGAAATCGGCAGCAAGCGAGGTATCAGAGTCAATCGTGGGAGGGGCAGTGGGGGAGCAGAGCGGGAAGGTGGGGCGACGAGCATCACGGACGCGGACACCGGGCGGCGGGCATCACGGACACGGACACCGGGCGGCAAGCATCGCGGACCCGTGGCTATTGCACGCGTGGGGTGGGGAGAGGGGGCAGAACACGGTGCACGGATGGTCTACTTTGCATTCTTATAGAGTAGTAGAGATGTGTCCCTTCTACCGGGATCCCCTGTTTTAGGCAGCTCAGGAAGAGATGGACGAGTGGGACTCGAACACTGTTGCAGTTTCAATTGATGTTTTGTGTAAGCATGGTTGTGATGATTTGTTTTCAATAGTTTCCTCTTTCATGTGATGCAAAGTACACTGACACGACAATAATCATCATAGTGCAGATTTGCTGAATGGACACAATTGAACACGACTAGGGAGAGAAACCATCAAATATAAGCTCCGAGTTTGTAGCTTGTAAATGTAGTGTCTCCTTTATATTATTTACATATTCTTCTTTTGTATTAAGCATTCATTCGTGTAATACCTAACTGACATAATGTTTGTATTTTTTATTTTCTTTCCACTTGATATCAAAAGCACATCGGTGTTGGCTAATGAAGTCCTCATGATTGCTCACTTCCTCAAACTTTTCGTTTCTGTTTTGTGTTTTGTGAAACGGTGATATTCAAGGTTTATGACATTGATGGCAAGGGGAAAATTACCTTCAAGGTTTATTTGTATTTTGTTGGGAAGATTTTCCTTTTCTATGTCATAAAAATTCTTTGGATTTATGGCATGACCATTTTGCCACCTTCCCCTTCAACTAAATGTTATCCTTCCATTAGTGACCTGTCAAGTGGGCATCATTCTTTCTAAATTGGATGGAAACCTTGAGACCTGAAACTAGATTGTAGGTTCCTTATAGCAGAAAAGTGTGAAGCACCATGAATTATAGTCCATTTCTGTGTGCTGTGCAAAGTTATTTGCACATGATTTGATATATAAATCTACATAATGGTTTAGAAAGTCATATTGTATGACTAAGTGGTCCCCATAATGGCTTAACAAAATAAGCTCACTTTATGGTTTAGTAATTTGAATTATATGCGATAATAGTTATTTATGATGTTGGTTAGTTTTGTCGTGCAGTTTTGTGGCCCCCTAAATTCTTGTCCTGTGTCCGCCACTTGATATGATTATTAAAGTTAAGCGCTTTAATATTATTTTGGGCTCAGTGTTTGGCTCCGTTGTTCCATATTTACATGGTACTTCTCTAAATTGTGTTACTTATGTTGATTATAGTGTTTGTCAGGGGTAATAATTAGGGATACCCGAATTATCCCCCTAACAAACGCACTCAGAGAAATAAGGACGAAACTCCCGAAGGGTGACAGCCGAGCTACCTATAAAAACCGAGACATCTCCCCGAGTTTCTCCCACCTCGAGCAGGACTCCGCCTCGCCCGAGGTCGTCGGCGCTCAGTCCATCTCGCCCGAGCCAGCCTCAGGCAGATAATACAAGGGCACCCAAAAACATGAAGAACATGCACATTTAATGCGTGTGCCAACCCACGCTGCGGCAGCAGAGCACAATGACTGACAAGATGGCGATCACGTCTGGCGCAACAGCATGATTACGTCTACACTACAATGTGTGCACGCCGCCTGCCACCCTCCGATGGGACGCCTAATACAACAAGCTGAGCAGACTGGCCCTTGGGCGCAATCTCTCCCCTCGCCCGAAGCAGGATTTAGCCTGCGGGCACAACCTCTCCGCCTCGCCCAACCCTGGGTCCAGCCTTCGGGTCATTTCTCTGCCTCGCCCGATGTCAAGTTCGACCCTCAGGCAAATTCTCCGCCTCACCGGAGCTCAGCCTCGGCCACCTACTATGCCGCGAATCCCTTAGATGGCTACTCCCCCCAAACTGTGGCACACGTCAAGGGATCGTTTGGCTAACACCTCGGGAAGACTTCCGCCTCGACCAAGAAGGGCTCTAATCTCGATAAACACAGTAGGGAATCTCGACGTCATTTCGTGCCAGGACGCTGACGCCCCCCGTAAGCAGCCTTTAGCCCATACCTCGGCGCTGTTACAACAACTATGACATAGGCAGCCTCTACCTCGGAGGTTCGGGCGTACGGACAACCCCTTAGTGTCACACCCGGTTTTAGAAGGCAAACTGAATGCGAACCATGTACGTACCAAGATCAGTAATTTAAGTACACAACAGTTACATAGTTGGACATCATCACACAGTGCTCAAATAATAACATAAAATAGTATTAATTTGATTACATCATGATGCCCGAGACATCCACATAGTCATTAACATAGATCAAAGTGCGAAAACAAAACGTAGCTAAACACGGCCTTCATAGGCAGCCGACTGGGGATTTGCCGCTAACCCGCGCCTAGAACTCATCATAATCTTGGAACTCATGGAAATCCTCCACCATGACTTCATCTTCTCCTGAGCAGTGGTTGCAATGTGGACAACCTGGGGGCATTTGGTGTTGTAAAACAAGGGTGGGTACACATCAACATACTCAATAATTGTCCTGTTTGGCTGTGGTGGACTAGCTTTATGTGGGGTTAAGATCAAGCAGTTGCTTTTAATTGGTCATGTAGTTATTACTAGTAGAGAGCCATATATTAGCATTAAGCCCAAGTTATTAGCCCAAAAGTACTCCTTCCAAACGGAAAGAATACCAGAAACCATAATCATAATCATAATCATCAAAACCATAACTATCCTCATCATCATATGTAATCATAGTATCTCTAATCAATGGAGCTCCTAAGGCCACTCATAACCGTGAGCACGGTTGATATATTAGTTTCATAATACTCTACAGAGGTTGCACACTTTACCCACGAGTCGTGATTCCTTTTTACCTCGGGCCGATCAAACCCTTAAACACTACCAAGGTGAATAGGCAAGGTTTCATTACATAGCCTTTACAAAGATTCTCTAAGGCAGTAGCCGCACGTTAGGTTTCCTAAATGTACCACACTCCTCCCCAAGGGGCAAACCACCCTCAGCAGAGCGAGCCGTATACACCGAGCCCCATTGACGGCACGACGGTGAAGCAAACTACACCTCAGTTTCTCTAATTATTTAGCTAAGGGCGTCCCATACCACCCTCATGGCTGTATTGTTTTCCTGGGTGATGATCCAACGAACCAGTCCTTACGGAGAGGCACTCGAGAAACCGACCGAATCCCCTTAAATGTCACAATGCCATCATCATAATCAAAAGTAAACTTCGTATCATAAATAATCTCATCATGTTCATTGATTAAAGTAAAGCACTAGCATAGAGCTAAACCAAAATGATCCAACCCAAATAGGTGAACAAGGACAGTATAAACAAGAACTAGTAAATCCTTAGGTATAAGTTATGTAAATGCGGGAGATGAATTATAGAATGATTAGGACATAAATAGATCATAGGACACTTTGAAAGCTCCCTTGTGAGTTTTGGTGTTTGAATGACAACTCAATTAAAGGACTAACAAGTGTACTAAGTGTTGAACAGGTGCTTAAGGTAAATCTAACAGGGTTCAACACAAGTGAACAAATGTGATGGTCCAAGAACTGGATTATGGATACATGATGGACATCACAAGTAAGATGGACGTTGCAAAAGTGATACTCGGGTGCATAGCTCGGAGACAACTGATCAAGCCAAGGACGGAGGCAAGAAGAGCTTCGAGGTACCAAGTGCATGGGAGAAGGTCAAGAAGGCTGAGGAACCCAAAGCCAAGGGTGAAGAAGAAGGCTTGCAAAGTCAAGGGTGATCGAGTTGAGAACAGCTACGGCACATCAAGGATCACTACATAAGGACGTGACTTACAACCAATGAGGCAACAGCTATAGTTATGTGGTGTAAGTCATAAGGCTCAAGATCAAGCTCTAAGAAGGAGATCAAGGTCACTAGAAGGAGAACAAGTGTCAAAACCAGAACTGGAAGCAGCCCAAAAGAGCTAAGTTCACCTTGATCTTTAGTTTGGGTTGTTCCTATGTTTGGAGATGTTCTATGTGACCTTTGCAGGATGTTGGAGCCAAGAAATGTCAATCTAGATCAAGTCAAGCCGACTTGATGATTTATGAGTCCAACATCAAAGCTCAAGCATGTGAAATGCTATAGATGTAATAATTAAGAGAAGGTATGTTTCTAGACTTAGTACATTGGTTTTTGTGTACTAATATACTTGTCTAAGTGTTAGAAACAGAAGGAAGAAGAAAAGGAAAGAGGTGCAAATGGCTTGGCCGTGTACAGCCAAGACTCAGCTCAGTCTGGCACACCGGACTGTCCGGTGGTGCACCGGACAGTGTCCGGTGCGCCAGATTGAACTCCGGTGAACAGGCCGCTCTTGGGAGGAGTCTGGCGACGTACGGCTATAATTCACCGGACTGTCCGGTGGTGCACCGGACTGTCCGGTGAGCCAACGGTCGGCTAGGGCAACGTTCCGCCGCGCGATCTACGCGTGACGCGTGGCCGAGCCAACGGTTAAATGGGGGCACCGGACTGTCCGGTGTGCACCGGACAGTGTCCGGTGTGCCAACGGCTCCTGGACTGCAACGGTCGACTGCTCCATTTATGGAAGGAAATCAGGCACCGGACAGTGTCCGGTGGTGCACCGGACTGTCCGGTGCGCCACCCGACAGAAGGCAAGATTTGCCTTCCTGGATTGCTTCCAATGGCTCCTAGGCCCCTTGTGCCTATAAAAGGGACCCCTAGGCGCCTCAAGCAAGGTACAAGTGCAGCCAACAAGTGTAGACATCACTCGAATCAATTCTCACTCTCCCTCTTGTGTGTAACTCTATAGTTTGTGTAGAAGGCACAGCTATAAGCCTTTAGAGAGAGGAGAAGTGCTGGTAAGAGCTAGAGCAAGGTCTTGAGCGTATCGTTACTCTACAGAGGTGCTGCCGAGAAGTTTGTAAGCAGCCACAGCGTTGTTGTAACCCAACTCAATAGTGAAAGGCTCTATCTGTCATACTGACAGATCTGAGCAAACGGAGGAAGGAGTTGAAATAGACTCTAAGCCCAGGTGTGGCTAACTCCAACGAGGACTAGGCAAGCATTTCAGGCTTGGCCGAACCTCGGGATAAATCCTTGCATCTGTGTGCTCTGTTCTGTATTGTATCCTGACTCTCTGTCTTACTCGCTTATATATCTGCACTTCAACACTTATCTGTGGTATAAACTTTATTTGGAGTGCAGGACATATTGAGACAGGATCTTCGATTCCGCTGCAACCTACTCGAAGGATCTTCTCATTCCACTGCGTACGAAGTCTTCGAGTAGAGTAAGAATTTAAGTTTTAAATTGAAAAGTTTTATTCACCTATTCACCCCCCCTCTAGGCGACATCCAGATCCTGTTCTCGGGTCAAAGGGAACTTTCAATTGGTATCAAAGCTAGGCCTCTCCAGTGTGGGCTTAGCCGTCCGGAGATAACGATGTCGTCACAAGAGGTAACTATAGAACTTCTTTTAGGCGATGGTTCTAATTACAAATCTTGGTCTGTCTCTATTTACAAAGCTTTCATGAATATTGATCCTAATTTGAGACAAATCTTTAGTAGAAGTATTTTCCCTCTGATTTTAGTAAAAATCCTTCTAATGAAGAACTAAGATGTTTATCTCTCAATCACCATGCTTGCAACATCTTAGTTGACTCTCTTTCTAGAAGTGCTTATTTTGCCATCATGAGCAGTGATAGTGATCTATTTGTTGATGCTCATGATTTATGGAATAGAATTAAAGAGAAATATTCTGTGGCAAACTGTGATGCTCCTACTCCCTATATTACTTGTGTTACTAACCATTCAGAGGGAGAAGAACAAGAACGATGGCACCCAAACGATGAATCCACCTCGTCGACAGGTTTGTTCTCCACTAGTGATAAATGTTTTATTGCTAACAATGACGGTGGAGACAAAAGCCATGATGAGGAGGAATATGAGGATGATAGCGAGGATGAATCTTCATCATCACAAGGTACATTTTCCTATATTGCTTCCACTGACATTAATGACAGGGAAAATGAGACCGATAATGTGGAAGAAGAGGAGATTCGTCGTTTCTACAACCATCTCAACAAAGCGGACAAAGCTCTCTTGGTTAAGTTGTTGAGAAGGAACAAGGAACAAGGCGAGATGCTTCTCAGGCTAGAGGAGACTCTCATCAAAACAAACAACAGCCTGGAGAAGATGACCAAAGAACATGAGGAGCTAAGGTGCTCTCATGATGTCTTGGTCCAACGGTATGATTCAATGTTAATTGAGCAAAGTAATAATGATGACACTCTATCTAATGTTGCTCAACTTAAAACTGAAAATTCTATGCTTAGAAGTCAAGTAGAAACAATGAATTTAGAAAAGCTTGCTCTTAGTGAAAAGTATGATACGTTGTCATACTCTCATAGTAAACTAGTTGATGATCATATCATGCTCGATATTGCTCATGAGGTAGTAATTACTAGTTTAAACTCATATGAACCTCATTCTTGCACTAGTAATCAATTGGTCAAAATATTATCATGTGCTAACCTCCACCGCCCCAAGAAAGGCCAATCTTTGTTTAAGAAACAAGTTGCAGGATCAAAAAGGAAATTGCTAGGGAACAAGAAACAAAGACAATTAAGGAGAAGATGCCTTGCTCGACTTCCGCAAGATATCTACGAACACGTGGTGAAGAAGCTTGAGGAAGGAGAAACCGCAGCAAGGGTCAAACTCCATAAGAAGTATGTTCCCAAAGCAATAAATGAAGAAATCAACATGAACAAGGAAAAAGGTAAAAATTCAATTAATCATGTTGTTTGCACTGATCATCTCTCCATGTCATTCAAGTACAAAAAGGGAAAAGGAAAAAGGAGGTGCTTCAAGTGCAAGAAGTTAGGCCACCTCATCGCGTCTTGTCCGTACAAAGACAAGAATGAAGGGACAAGGAGTTGTTTTGGATGCAACAATAAGGACCACACGATCACTTCATGTCCGGTCATGAAGAATCAAGGATGTGCATCCTCCAAGGTGACCCTCACTAAGGAAAATGACAAACAGCAAGCGTCATGTCAGGTTGAGCGACGCTTCTACTACAAGTGTGGTGAGCAGGGTCATCTATCCAAGGTATGTTATAAAGGTAAGATTCCTAAGCAAGTGAATTTGTCTCAATCTTATTCGCGTAGGAGACCCAAATCATACACTTGTGCTAGATCTATAACGAGATCACCTAGAACTAGCACAAAGGCAATTTGGGTACCAAAGGCACATTTAGATGATCATTATGGACCCATTCCGAGATGGGTACCAAACTGTGCTAACTAGACCATGCAGGTGCCTTGAGATGGACTGGAGACCATGGGAGAGCTTAAGACGGTTACCTAAAACTCTATGCTTAAGCTGTTAATTGTTTTGGTGTTTATTGACCCAAGGTTGAATTATTGTGAGACACTAATCCCATGTTCATCTCAAGTGAAATAAGGTGTATAGGTCCTTAATCATTATTGGTGAATCAAACAAAGGACCTTGATGAGATTCTTCAACTTGCTCTCCATAGGATGGTACCCTTGTATCGTAAGTACTTTGTTGATAATCAGTATTGCTCGGTGTGTTACCTGTCCTTGGAGTAGTTATGTCTCTTGATTGCCTGTGTTAAGTATCTTTCAATCAATGATTAGTGATTTCCAAGATCGTAACCATGCGTGCTTAGTCATGATTAGGTGCTCTCAATTGGTATCTTATCATTGCTTAATCATTCTTTGGGTAACTTATCATTTGAGATATCCTCCATGATTAACTCTTGTTGTGTTCGTGAATAAACCTGCATCCCGTTGTGAGTTATGCTATATGGTTTTATGATTAGCCTGTGTGAAAACATGACATATTGCTTAGTTTATATGATGACCCTATTGTGGCACTATGTGTTATGCCTCTAATGCCTCTAATGCATTCTCTCGAGCTATGAAGTGCATAAATAATAGGGAATTTTCAGTTGGTTTGTGGTAATAACTGGTGCTCTCATGGCCATACTGGTAAAAGGCAAAGGTATGGAAAATGGAACTGTGCAATTTTATTGAATATCTTGAAGTTCCATTGATTGTGATCATAGTTGTGTTCTTGCATTTCACTGGTAGTACCATGGCTTAGGAGACTTATGCCTTAAAATGTTTTTTCTTCTGGTGTACCTAAAGAACCTTGTTAACTATGATGTGCTTAAGACAAGATTGTGCTGTTTTTCAATTGGTATATGTGATGCAATGATAGTTAAGTATGAAGCATGTCTAAGTTGCGTGTAAAAGTTAGACTTCCTGTGAGTATTCAATTGGCTTAGGTGCTCCTGAGGCATGCATTGTTGTATTTAGTCAACCTTTCATTTAGCCTTCAATTTGTATTAAGTGGCTTTCAATTTGGTATTTAATTGATATCTCTTTGGGATGAAAGTGATAGAGTATGCCTTGACCAAGGTATGTTGTGATCCCCTCTAGTTTTGAGGAAGCTAGAATGTGCAAAGTGCAAGTCATTCAAATACTTGATGCACAACTTGAGGGGGAGCACACATAACTTGTGTCTTTTGAGACTAACTGTTTCTTGAGCAATCTTGTACAGTCTCAAGGTGGAAAAGAGAAGATGAGCATGAAATGGAGCAATCAGGACTTGGGTACCTCTGTGAGTCAAGTAATTGGTATCTTAAGTCATGAGTAATTGTATATCCCTAGATTGCTCATGCTCTATAATATTTGGTGATACTCTATGCCTATCCTTAAATATCATGGAGCTATGATAATAAATGATCTTGCAATTGGTATCTTTCAATTGGTAGCCGTGATAGTTTGCTTCAATTGACATCTTTTAATCTTTTTGCGTATATGTATCTTACTTAAATGTTGGTGGTGCATATGTTCAATAAGTAAGGGGGAGTGTTGATAGTGTGTTTTTCCTCCTAAAACACCCTGCTGTCCCTTGATATCATCCTATGTTCTTGCTTGAGTATGGTTTTTGGTGTTTGATGTCAAAGGGGGAGAAGTTGTGCATTAAAGCTTATCTCAACCTGAGAGGAAAGCTTATCCTAAGGGGTGATGTGTTAGTTTGAGCTTTGCCAGTGTGATATTCATATGCTTTTTCTTGCAGTATTATATGTGTTGCATCATATGGACTAGTGCTTGCGCTGCTATGAATTAATTGGCATCTATTGTGTTCTTTCTGAAATAGATAGTCATGTGGATAATGGTGCATGTGGTTAGATATTCATGTGGATAATGGTGCATGTGGTTAATGGTGCTTTAAGATTGTTTTAAATTAGTATCTTAGTTTAAATTGGTATCTTAATGGTGAATAGTGGTAGGTTGATATTCCTGTGATATATCCACTAAATTGAATGATGTTTAACTCTGATTACATGCATTTATGTGTTATAGCATCATGGTTTGATTCTTGACACAATGCATCCCTAAAAGTGCTAAGGTGTAGAAATGTTTCGAATTGCCTAAGTATGTGCAAATTGGCGTCTGAGGCCAAAATTATGTTTTTGAAGTAAGCACATATTTAGGGGGAGCATTCTATAAAGTTAAAATTCAAAATTTGTGCTTAAAATCTTATTCTTATGTAAGCTTTAATTGTGTTTCCATCAATCACCAAAAAGGGGGAGATTGAAAGCTCTCTTGTGAGTTTTGGTGTTTGAATGACAACTCAATTAAAGGACTAACAAGTGTACTAAGTGTTGAACAGGTGCTTAAGGTAAATCTAACAGGGTTCAACACAAGTGAACAAATGTGATGGTCCAAGAACTGGATTATGGATACATGATGGACATCACAAGTAAGATGGACGTTGCAAAAGTGATACTCGGGTGCATAGCTCGGAGACAACTGATCAAGCCAAGGACGGAGGCAAGAAGAGCTTCGAGGTACCAAGTGCATGGGAGAAGGTCAAGAAGGCTGAGGAACCCAAAGCCAAGGGTGAAGAAGAAGGCTTGCAAAGTCAAGGGTGATCGAGTTGAGAACAGCTACGGCACATCAAGGATCACTACATAAGGACGTGACTTACAACCAATGAGGCAACAACTACAGTTATGTGGTGTAAGTCATAAGGCTCAAGATCAAGCTCTAAGAAGGAGATCAAGGTCACCAGAAGGAGAACAAGTGTCAAAACCAGAACTGGAAGCAGCCCAAAAGAGCTAAGTTCACCTTGATCTTTAGTTTGGGTTGTTCCTATGTTTGGAGATGTTCTATGTGACCTTTGCAGGATGTTGGAGCCAAGAAATGTCAATCTAGATCAAGTCAAGCCGACTTGATGATTTATGAGTCCAACATCAAAGCTCAAGCATGTGAAATGCTATAGATGTAATAATTAAGAGAAGGTATGTTTCTAGACTTAGTACATTGGTTTTTGTACTAATATACTTGTCTAAGTCTTAGAAACAGAAGGAAGAAGAAAAGGAAAGAGGTGCAAATGGCTTGGCCGTGTACAGCCAAGACTCAGCTCAGTCTGGCACACCAGACTGTCCGGTGGTGCACCGGACAGTGTCCGGTGCGCCAGGTTGAACTCCGGTGAACAGGCCGCTCTTGGGAGGAGTCTGGCGACGTACGGCTATAATTCACCGGACAGTCCGGTGCAGGTGGTGCACCGGACTGTCCGGTGAGCCAACGGTCGGCTTGGGCAACGGTCGGCCTCGCGATCTACGCGTGACGCGTGGCCGAGCCAACGGTTAAATGGGGGCACCGGACTGTCCGGTGCGCCAATGGCTCCAGGACTGCAACGGTCGACTGCTCCATTTATGGAAGGAAATCAGGCACCGAACAGTGTCCAGTGGTGCACCGGACTGTCCGGTGCGCCACCCGACAGAAGGCAAGATTTGCCTTCCTAGATTGCTTCCAACGGCTCCTAGGCCCCTTGTGCCTATAAAAGGGACCCCTAGGCGCCTCAAGCAAGGTATAAGTGCAGCCAACAAGTGTAGACATCACTCGAATCAATTCTCACTCTCCCTCTTGTGTGTAACTCTATAGTTTGTGTAGAAGGCACAGCTATAAGCCTTTAGAGAGAGGAGAAGTGCTGCTAAGAGCTAGAGCAAGGTCTTGAGCGTATCGTTACTCTACCGAGGTGCTGCCGAAAAGTTTGTAAGCAGCCACGGCGTTGTTGTAACCCAACTCAATAGTGAAAGGCTCTATCTGTCATACTGACAGATCTGAGCAAACGGAGGAAGGAGTTGAAATAGACTCCAAGCCCAGGTGTGGCTAACTCCAACGAGGACTAGGCAAGCATTTCAGGCTTGGCCGAACCTCGGGATAAATCCTTGCGTCTATGTGCTCTGTTCTGTATTGTATCCTGACTCTCTGTCTTACTCGCTTTTATATCTGCACTTCAACACTTATCTGTGGTATAAGCTTTATTTGGAGTGCAGGACATATTGAGACAGGATCTCCGATTCCGCTGCAACCTACTCGAAGGATCTTCTCATTTCACTACGTACAAAGTCTTCGAGTAGAGTAAGAATTTAAGTTTTAAATTGAAAAGTTTTATTCGCCTATTCACCCCCCTCTAGGCGACATCCAGATCCTGTTCTCGGGTCAAAGGGAACTTTCACACTTGCCTTCACCAACCAGCTGCTACTCAGGGTCATCGCCTGCAACTCCTTCGGACTCCGCCAATGGACCGTTATCTATACGAGCTCAAACATACATTCCACAATCTTAACATGGAAATAAATAATACACCACATAATAAAATATTACAACTAAAGAGACGCATGGTGCAGGATTCGCCTCTATGACTATGTGAGAAACGAACTTACAACACTCGAGGCTACGGCCGAAAGACAATTACGTTAAGCAGCTGGATTAAAATACTTATATAAACATAATCATATTAATTAGCCATCACGCAATGCATAAATAAAATTAGCACTAGATCCTAATTAGTTCGGTATTTGATTAATCGTCGTTACACTACACACATTAATTATTAAACGTGATCCTAGGTAAATTTAAAAGGATTGTCGCGCGACAAAGCACGTGACACAATGCACTACTCGAACGAAATTAAAAATGGATTGTCACACGGCGAAGCGCACGACACAACGCGTAATTTAAACAGAATTTAAAACGGATTGTCCAGCGACGAAGCGCGCGACACAATGCGATCTAAACTGAAATTAAAACGGATCGTGCGACGAAGCGCGCGACACCACACGCGATCTACACTGAAGTTAAAACGGATTGTCGCGCGACGAAGCGCATAACACCACACGTGATCTAAACTGAAATTAAAATGGATTGTCGCGCGATGAAGTGCGCGAAACCACACTATCTAAACTGAATTTAAAACGTTACTAAGCGCGCTAGGTCTACACACACGGGGCAGGGGCGATGCATGCTGGGGAGCCCGTTGGGGGCTACCGCACCGGGGTCGAGCCGCGTAGGGGCTGCCACGCCGTGGGGAGCCGGGCCGGAGCGGACTGGCCATGTGGGGGACAGATATCCCCGGGTCCACCAGAAGACTAAAAGACCTCGCGAAAGGCCTGCGGGCCCAATGATTCGCAAGGTCATCCCTTCGTGGGCCCGGAGAGGCACGTCCAGAAAAGTGAATTGACACAAGATTGGATTTACGCAGGCCCAGACGGCTCGATGAGTTTGAACGGCAACCGCAACAGGGACCCGACCTTCCTGCGCGGGGGCCTCATACATCGGAACAGAGCGTAGATAGGTCGGTGGAATTATAGGAAGATAGGCTCAGTCGATTCACTATTACTTAGGCTCACATTGTTATCATATCCACATGTACTGCCCCACGGTCGAATATATAAGGCCTAGGGGCCATCCCTTCAAAATATATATCTCACTACTTAGGCATCCACCCAGTTCTCTAACATCCTCGATACTAGAGAACCTCCTTGTAACTCACCACACAAAGTATTCACGCCAGGACGTAGGGTATTACGCATCTCAAAGCGGCCCGAACCTGTACAAAAATTGTCCACTGTCTCTCGTGCATCTAGCGCGAACCATCGAGCTACAGTCGGTAACACCGTTCTACTCCAAAAAGCACCTCGAGGGGCAACCCTAGGTGCACGGTCGAACCCAAAACACTGACAGCTGGCGCGCCAGGTAGGGGGTGTGTCACTGATCCAAGCTAGCTCAATGGCCATCACTTTCCATCGCAAGATCGTCCTCCGCCTCGGGTCCACATTCTACTTTGGAACCATCTCATCCGTGGCAGATGAAGAAGGAAATCTACATCACATCGCGGATCCTTCGGAGAGAGAGCCTTCCTCAACAAACTCCGGAGAAGCCGGAGTGAAGCATGAAAAAGCGCAACCTCCGGCGCCCCGAACAAAGACTCCCTCCTGCAAGCCAGGGGCAGAGGGTCCGTCAACCTGGAGAACTCCGTTGTCCACCTCTTCCACAGAGACGTGGACACATATCACTAGGAGAAAGGAGGCGAGCAAGGTCAAGGATCGTCAAACTGCTCTTCGGGTACCTCCGCCCTCGAAGGAGAACAGAAAGAAGCTCATCACTACAACGGTTCCGTTCTACCCCGACGTCCTCTTCATCGGAGGAAGAGTGGAATCAACTCCCATCTCCGACGATGAACCAACCGCGCCAGGAGAAGAACCTCTTCAGTGGGAATCTCGTCGACGAAGGAACCGACGTCGAAATGTTCGGCGACATCACGAAGCCGGAGAGCGGGACTCGGCGCAGCCCGTGTCACGAGATGAGGTATCGGAGATGGGAGAAACTCCAGAAGAGCAGGTCTTCAAGGAAAGGAGGAATTCCCGATGATGTGATCGTCGACAAGCTCAAGAGCAGGCTGAGAAGGAAGCGAGACAACGCCGAGAGAATCCACTTTTCGGACGAAACCTGAACCCCGACTTCACCCGAGCCATGAACACACTGAGTGAGGTCAGTGGAGTATTGGCTCGGATAGCCGATGGCCTCCCCCGGACTCCGGACGCCGAGGCCTATCAGCGGCTGTTCACTCGGGCAGCTAATCACCTTCTACCTCTCGCTCATCCACCGAGTGATCTACGACACGCCATCAACAGTCGGCAAGACGCACGGAGCTCCATCAACGCGATCCGGCGCTGAGAAGAATATGACTGGGATCATGGCATCCTTGCATGGAGTCAGGCCACCAGAACTCAATCGGCAACAGCTTCGACTGGTGGCACGACCCGGGGACGGTCGAGGTACCACGACAACAACGCCCCCCCGGGATAGACATCATCATCGACGACAGGAGGACACGTGTGGAGTATCGGCGCTCACTCCACGCCTCAGGGCCATTCAATGGCCCCCTAACTTCAAAGTCTCTAACGTCGACAAGTACGAGCCTAAGTAGGATTCGGGAGGCTGGTTGGTCGTTTACACCACCGCCGGCACGAGCTGCTGGGGCGACCGAAGATGTGATGACCGCATACTTGCCTATCGTCCTCGGGCAGGATGCACTGCAATTGCTGCGACACCTACCCCGACACTGCATTGACGACTAGAGCGACTTCAATCGACAATTCACCGCCAACTTTCAATCTCTCTCCGACAAACCGGCGCAGCCATGGGACCTCAAATCCATCAAGCGCCGAGGGGATGAAACCCTCCGGTCATACCTCAAGAGATTTCAGACCATGAGAAATCGTATCCCTGAGGTCGCAGAAGTGGCAGTGATCGAGGACATCTACCGGGGATCTAATGACTCGGCCTTTGTCCGAGCCATACTGCAGAAGGCACCAACTACCTCCGAGCAGCTGTTCTGGGAAGATGACCTCTACATCACCGTCGACGAACGAGCTCAGGACCTCATCGGAGGAGCAAAGCCTGCACCGACGACACCGCGACGCGACACGAACCAACAACCCGACAAACGTTGGGAGAAGAGGCCTCGTGAAGAAGTCCATGCCGCCGGACCACCCGCCTCTCGCGCCCGAGGAGGACCTCGTGGAGGAGAACGTACACTGGACAACATCCTCGACGCCTAGTGCCCATACCACAAGGACATGCGCCACACCCTCTGGAACTACAGAGACTTCAAGCACTCCGTGGGGAACGACCGACCCTTCCAACCTCTGCCACCTCCCCCACCACGAGGACGACCTGGGGAACCTCGACAACCCCAACAGCAGGAGGGGGGAGGAGGCGGAGCATTCCCGCGCGTCGACGGAGAAGTCAACGTCATCTTCGGCAGACATGGGTCGCAAGAAAGCAAGAGGCAACAAAAGCTCAACGACCATCAGATACTGGTTGCGACCACTGGTCCTCCCGCCCCATATCGATGGTCCGAACATCCGATCACCTTCACTTAAGTGGATCAATGGCTCAACTTCGACCACCCGGGCAAGTACCCGCTCCTCGTCGATCCAGTGATCTGAGAAAGCAGGGTAAAGAAGGTACTAGTGGACGGGGGAAGCAGCATCAACGTCACCTTCCCACGGACGCTTCAAGGCTTGGGAGTTCCCCTCAAAGAGCTCCACGAGTCAGACACTCCTTTCTTCGACATCGTGCCGACTGAAGGAGAATATCCACTGGGACACATCTACATGCTGGTCACCTTCGGAACTCTGGAAAACTACAGAACCGAGTTCCTAAGGTTCGAGGTGGCAAACTTCGACTGCGGGTATAATGCCATCATCCGCAGGCCTGGATTGGCGAAATTCATGGCCATTCCACATTATATGTACATGATATTGAAGATGCCAGGACCACAAGGAATCATAACTGTGCACGCTGACCTCCAAGGCACCGTAGAGTGTTTCCGAGTGGCCATTTAGGCGGCCCTCACCACCAAACCGTCGGTGACTCCTTCTGCGTAGGCGAACTGAAAGCCTGAGGAAGACCTTGCAGTACCCGCGAATGAAGCTCTATATGCCCGACTGAAGAAACCAAGAGAATCAACCTTGGGTTCCCTGATGAGTGCAAGACTGCCATCATCAGTTCTAGCCTGGATGACAAATAGGAAAGCGCGCTCGTCCAGTTTCTGCAAGATAACCGAGACGTATTCACATGGCAACCTGCGGATATGCCGGGAGTCCCGAGAGAACTGACCGAGCACAAACTGAAGGTCTACCCCCAGGCAAGGCCAATCCGACAGAAATTACGTCGTTTCACGCCCGACAAGAGAGAAGCCATCCGCGCAGAGCTGGCTCGCTTGGTCACGGCCGGATTCATTAGAGAAGTGTTACATCCTGAGTGGTTGGCAAATCCTATTCTTGTACTCAAAAAGAATAAAGTGGATTGGCGCATGTGCGTCGACTATACGGATCTCAACAAACATTGTCCGAAGGATCCCTTCGGGCTTCCTAGAATAGACCAGGTGGTAGACTCAACTGCCGGGTGTTCTATGTTGTCTTTCTTAGATTGCTATTCCGGATATCATCAGATCAGCTTGGCAAAAGAAGACGTGGAAAAAACAGCATTCATCACCCCGTTTGGAGCCTTCTGCTATACCTCCATGCCATTTGGCCTTAAAAACGCTGGAGCGACTTACCAGAGGGCTATTCAGACTTGCTTAGCCGACCACTAGGGCAAGCGTGTGGAAGCTTATGTGGATGACGTGGTGATCAAGACAGAAAACTCCAAAAATTTCATCGAAGATTTACAGCTGGTCTTCAACAGTCTACAGCGATATCAATGGAAGCTTAATCCTGAAAAGTGTGTCTTTGGAGTACCGGCAGAGAAATTGCTCGGGTTTATCGTCGGCCACCGGGGAATTGAGGCTAATCCAGAAAAGATCGAGGCTATCATGAGAATGGAGGCACCATGATCACAGAAGAAAGAACAAAGACTTACTGGATGCATGGCAGCCCTAAGCAGGTTCATATCAAGGCTGGGAGAAAAGGGCCTACCATTCTACAAGTTGCTCAAGAAGGTAGACAAGTTCTAGTGGACTTCAGAGGCTCAGGAAGCTCTAGACTCACTGAAGAAATTACTGACAACACCACCAGTGCTAAAACCGCCTCGCCGAGCCACGCCGAGTCAACCGGCTGAAGACCTGCTGTTGTACATCTCTTGCACGACTCACGAGGTGAGCACCGCGTTAGTAGTCGAGCGAGCAGAAGAAGGACACGCATACCCAGTGCAACATCCCGTCTATTTCATCAGTGAAGTCCTGGGTCCCTCGAAGAAGAAATATCCTCAAGTTTAGAAACTATTGTATGCAGTACTTCTAACTGCATGCAAGCTCCGTCACTACTTTGACGATCACAAAGTCATAATAGTCACCGGATTTCCAATAGGGGATATTCTCCACAACAAAGAAGCCATCGGAAGAATAGCCAAGTGGGCCTGCGAGCTGGGGGCTCACGACATTGAGTTTCGACCTCGTACTGCAATCAAGACCCAAGCACTAGGTAACTTCATATCAGAATGGACCGAGCAACAAGTACCAGATAACCCGGAGACTGCAGAAGTATGGAGGATGTATTTTGATGGCTCATTGAAACTACAGGGGGCAAGCGCAGGAATCCTTTTCATTACACCAGGAGGTGAACAACTCAAATATGCTCTTCAGTTACTGTTCTCAGCATCCAACAATGCGGCAGAATATGAAGCTTTGATTCATGGACTGAACATTGCCATATCACTGGGCATCATGAGGCTGATGGTATATGGGGATTCACTAGTGGTCATAAGTCAGATAAACAAAGAGTGGGATTGCTCAAATGACTCCATGGGGAAATACTGCACCGTCGTCCGAAAGCTAGAAGACAAGTTTGAAGAGCTGGAATTTCATCATGTGGAGAGGGATCGCAACGCAGCAGCTGATGCACTGTCAAAGCTAGGATCCAGTCAGACTCAGGTCCCACCTGGAGTCTTCGTCCAAGAAGTGCTACGCCCGAGCATCTCATTAGATCGGGTAGAAGAGTGCAATATTCTGAGCCAACTAGAGTCAGATTCTGATGACTGGAGGGAGCCAATCATCAGATACATAAAGAACAAGGAGGAGTTGGATGACAAAAATACAGCAGAGCGCATTGCAAGGCAGCAGCTCACTACACCCTCATTGGGGAAACACTATACAGAAGGGGCGCGACAGGAGTCCTCATGAAATCCATTCTTTCGACTACTCGGAAGCAACTGCTAGATGAGGTCCACGCTAGACAATGCGGGATACATGCAGCATCCAGGACTCTGGTTGGGAAGGTCTTCAGGTCTGGTTTCTACTGGCCAACGGCGAAGAGTGATGCAGCCAAGTTAGTCTAGAGGTGTGAAGCTTGTCAATACTTATCAAAACAGCAAGATCTACCAGCACAGCAACTGCAAACCATACCTGTAACATGGTCGTTCGCGTGCTGGGGACTGGATATGATTGGACCTTTCAAGAAAGCTCAAGGAGGATACACTCATGTACTGGTTGCTATCGACAAATTCACTAAATGGATAGAGTTCAAGCCCATTGCTTCTTTAACTTCAGCTAAGGCAGTGGAATTCATACAGGACATAATATTCAGGTTCGGAATACCGAACAACATCATAACCGACCTTGGATCCAATTTCACCAGTTCAGAATTTTTTTATTTCTGTGAACAAAAGAGCATCCAGATCAAATATGTGTCAGTAGCACACCCAAGAGCCAACGGGCAAGTAGAAAGAGCCAACAGAATGATATTAGAAGCACTCAGAAAGAAAATCTTCGACAAGAATGAAAAGTTCGCAGGAAAGTGGATTAGAGAGTTGCCGTATGTGGTCTGGAGCCTAAGAACTCAACCTAGCCGAGCTTTGCATGGAAACACTCCCTTCTTTATGGTGTGTGGTTCAGAGGCAGTGCTACCTGTTGATCTCAAGTTCGGGGCGCCAAGATTGATTTTCGAAAACATAGTTGAAGCTGAAGCTACCAGATTGGAGGATGTTGATATACTAGAAGAAGAACGATTGAATACAGTAATTCAGTCAGCCAGGTACCAACCGACTCTGAGGCGCTATCATGATAAGGCCATACGACATTGATCCTTCGCAGTGGGAGATCTTGTCCTCCACCGAATTCTAACGGGGGAGGGGCGACACAAATTGTCACCACTATGGGAAGGAGCATTCATAGTAACAAAAGTCACCCGACCTAGATCATATCGTCTTACCCAAATGGATGGCACGGAAATAGGGAACTCATCGAATATAGAGCATCTCAGGAAGTTTTATCCCTAGCTAGATTTCAAAAGCTATTGGGATGGCATTGTATTCTGTAATTGGGAGATACATCATCAATAAAATGACTTCATTCTCAAAGGCACTCGAATTGTTTTCTGCACGCTTACTTGACCTAGGGTGGCCACTATACCCTATTAACGGAGCAATCGGCTTAAGTCGGCAATGACTTAAGGCGGTGTGACATGCTCATGCTTACTTAACCCAGGGTGACCACTATACCCTATTAATGGAGCAATCGGCTTAAGTCGGCAATGACTTAAGGTGGTGCAACATGCTCACGCTTACTTAACACAGGGTGACCACTATACCCTACTAAACAGAGCAATCGACTTAAGTCAGCAAAGGCTTAAGGCGGTGTGGCATGCTCACGTTTACTTAACTCAGGGTGACCACTAGACCCTACCAACGGAGCAATCGGTTTAAGTCGGTAGTGACTTAAATCGGCACGGCATGCTCGCGGCTACTCGATTCAGCATAAGCACATTTTCGATTGCTCATCTTAGGGCGATCTCTAAGCCCGGCGAATTGGGAAAAAGCTTCAAAACCATCACACTGCACACACTTCTGCAATCATAACAACTGTTGAATTCAAACAACAGAGAAATAATAATAGCATTCAGTACCAAGAACATTTTCTAACAGAACATTCGAGCACATTGACCACACACACAATGCATTCAGTGTTTCTACTTAGTAATGTTTTTCTCAGGAGCAACTGATGAAGAAGGACGACTCGAAGAGTCAGGAGCAGTGTTGACATCAACAATTATGTCGTCAGGAACAATCACACCCAACCTTCTCATCAAGATCCACCCCGCGCGAATGGCTTTGTCCATAGCTTTGTCACGCTGAGCCTTCAAGGTGATAGAAGTGTCTTCAGCAGCCTTAACAGCCAGCCGAGCAGCTTCTAGCTCCTGGACGACTGATCTTTTGGAAGCGCGTAGATCCTTGATGACAGAGTCTTTGCTTGACACCAATTGCCTAACACGAATGAGTTCATCCTGGGACTCTTGCAGCTTGTAACGATGATTATCCAAGTCTGCCATGGTAAAGCGATGGCTCCTCTCCAAGATAGTCAAAGAATTGTTGGTGTCACGATACAACCTATCAAGGTTATCGCGAGAAGCTGCAAGGGCACGTTTTTCTTCCAGTAGACAAGAATCAGCCCTCGAATACCCAGCAGGCAGTAAGAACACATCATAGAAAGTCAAAGCAAACTTACCTTGTTAGCCACCCTTTCAGAGTCAAGCTGAGCACTGAGAGAGGAATTCAATAAGTTGGCGTCGTCTAAAGAAGCAGAAACTCGAGCCTGGTCCACTTGACCTTGAGAGTACTTCTCCTCGAGCACTCAGTAAAAAGCAAACTAATCAAGTGGCCAAAGAGGAAACAGAGGCGCTAACCAGCATTTGTCATCTCCAACTCAAATACCCGCTGCTGAAGTAGCACTGGATTCCAATGCATTAGAGACAGAGCTCTTTCTAGGACAGAAGCACCCTGTGATCTCAGCCGATCAGCCATCTCGTCAACCAAAGCCTGGTATTGAAAACAAGTGAGTGCAAAGACAATATTTCGCCCGAAGTTTAGCTATATCAGGAAAAACCAAGTTACCTGAAGATTAGAGAAGAATAAAGGAAGCCCTAGATCATGAGAAACCAGTTGGTGACTCAATGAGGGAATATCATCTGAGGCAATCTGAAGAGAATCATTGGGGATTGACTCAAAATCATTGGCAGAAATCAAAACTCTAGCGTCGGGTGTGCCGGTCTCTAAGGCGACTTCTTGATTTGAAGCATGTACTGCTGCCATGCAATCAGAATGTGGAGGAGAAGACCCGACGTGGACATCCATGGAGGTATGAGAAGGGGAGCCCGCTCAGACACCCTCGGGGGCTGGGTCGTAGCTTGCATTGCCCATCGGAGCCGGATCACCACCTGCAGCACCCTCGGGGCTGGGTTGTAGCTCGCACTACCCACCCGGGCCGGATCATTGCCGGTAGCACCCTCGGGGGCAAGGTAATCGCTGGTGCCATCCTTGAGGACCGGGTTCTCTGCAACAGCCACCTCTAAGGCTAAAGGATTCTCATTTACCTCCATAGGAATGGAGCAACCTAGACCAGCTTCTTGACTCTGAAGACCGCACTCCAAGGTCGATGAGGTTCGAGACGCTACTCGGGATAACTCTAACCCCACATCCGGAATGTTGGCTCGGACAGCAGACCTTCAAGAACCATATCCTCGAGAGCCTGATCAAAATTTGCTATGGACAACTTTTGCAGACCAATGAGTGCCGACAAGGCTGGAGAAGGAATATCACTACTCCCCCCACTGACCAGGTAGAGCCGACTATTTTTCTGAATTAAGGGGATTCCCTCCTCCTCTTCCTCATCCTCGTCAACAATACGAACAACACACCCATTGGGGTCAGCGGCGGCCGGATTGCACCCATTAGGTTCAGCATCATCAAGGTCACACCCATTGGGGCCAGCGTCAGCAGGGTCACACCCATTGGGATCAGCCCCAGTAAAAAGTTCCACTGGCACTTCCTCAGTAGCAGGAGCAGAAGGGCCAGCATCCCGATTCAAACATAACACTCGCCGAAGCCTCCTCTTTTTCTTCTTCTTCTCCTCGGCAGGAGCAGTTGGATGAGTGGCCAGGCGAAGGCGTTTTGGGCGAGCACCATCAGATTTTTGAGCAGTCAATATCTTTTCAGGCTCAGGGACAGTTGCAATAGCAATGGTTTTAGCAGGGATGGAGTCAGAGGAATCCTCAGCCAACACGACACCCACTGAGACTCAAGTCAACTGCTTGGACGATATGATTACACCTGCGGTCACGTCAAGTTACTACTCAGGGGCAGTCTGCTAAACGCTCAGCGCACCAAGCCGTCCCTTACCCACACCCATTGGGGGGGACGTCCAGGAATTTTCAATAGATTTTCCCAAGCAGTCACATCCATACAGTGTACGCAATGAATACCTCAAGACAGAAGGAGCATATCGACGGAGATCAGAGGAAAGCCAAATATAGCCGATGAGGTACAAGTCTAATCAACAGAAGCATTAAAGCACAAAGTGATATGAAGACTAGCCAAGAGCCATCTACCGAACGTCCAATCTGTCGCAGATCAAATAAATTTCAAACCTAACAAGATATGGGCAGATCGTGTGCTCGATCTCAAGGGCAAAAAACTGTATGCTGACCTCTAAGGCATAAGGTTGATGGTATAATGCTGATTTCTAAGGCATTCGATGAAGAGGAAAGGATGATTTCTAAAAAACAGCATGAGATGAAGACCTTCGAGTGGATTATTTTTAGTAATCCACTCAAAGCTCGGGGGCTACACCCATTGGGTGCACCTCCAGTGCACCCAATGAATCATCAACCCCAAAAGGCAGAATGCTGATTTCTAAAGCATGAGATGAAAATAAAACAATGCTGACTTCTAAAAGCATGAGTTGAAGATAAAAATGATCTCTGAGAAGACTTGAAATGAATACCTTCGAGTGGATTATTTTCAAAAATCCACTCGAAGCTCGGGGGCTACACCCATTGGGTGCACCTTTGGTGCACCCAATGAGTCTTGAATTCCAAAGAGCAGAATGCTAATCTCCAAAGCATAAACCCAAGACAGAGCACCGATTTTTGAGGAACAATGCGAAGGCCGATGAATGATGGCAGAAGAAAACAACAGAAGATCGTTTTTTCCGAGTCATTCGGAGTTCAGAAGCAATGGCTCGACGGACTGATTTCAAGGCATTCCTTATCAAAATCAAGAGTTGCAAGCTAGACCTAGAATCTTTGGGTCGTTTATTTTAAAATCAACCCAAAGATTGGGGGCTTGTGGGGGACAGATATCCCCCGGGTCCACCAGAAGACTAAAAGACCTCGCAAAAGGCCTACGGGCCCAATGATTCGCAAGGTCATCCCTTCGTGGGCCTGGAGAGGCACGTCCGGAAAAATGAATTGACACAAGATTGGATTGACGCAGGACCAGACGACCCGATGAGTTTGAATGGCAACCGCAACAGGGACCCGACCTTCCCGCGCGGGGGCCTCATACATCGGAACAAAGCGGAGATAGGTCGGTGGAATTATAGGAAGATAGGCTTAGTCAGTTCACTATTACTTAGGCTCACATTGTTATCATATCCACATGTACTACCCCACGGTCGAATATATAAGTGAAAGGGAATTAGGCTTACACCTAGTTCCTAAATATTTTTGGTGGTTGAATTGTCCAACACAAATATTGGACTAACTAGTTTACTCTAGTGCATAAGTTATACAGGTGCAAAAAGTTCACATTTAGCCAATAAAAAGACCAAGTGTTGGATTCAACTAAAGTGCAATGAGGCAACCGAGGGCACCTCTGGCTGGAGGCACCGGACTGTCCGGTGTGCACCGGACATGTCCGGTGCGGCCAGAGGACTTCGACTCAAACTCTTCGCCCTCGGGAATTCTCGGAAGCCGGCGCGCTATAATTCACCGGACTGTCCGGTGTGCACCGGACATGTCCGGTGCTCCAAGGAAGCGCGGTCTCCGGAACTCGCCAGCCTCGGGTTCGCGCGGCAGCCGCTCCGCTAAAATTCACCGGACTGTCCGGTGTGCACCGGACTGTCCGGTGTGCCAGCGGAGCAACGGCTCCCTGCGGCGCCAACGGCTCCCTGCGGAGCATTTAATGCGCGCGCAGCGCGCGCAGACGTCAGGCACGCCCATACCGGTGCACCGGACATCAAACAGTACGTGTCCGGTGTGCACCGGACACCCAGGAGGGCCCAGAAGTCAGAAGCTCCAACGGTCAGAATCCAACGGCAATGGTGACGTGGCAGGGGCACCGGACTGTCCGGTGTGCACCGGACTGTCCGGTGCGCCATCGAACAGACAGGTTCCAGCAACGGTCACTTTTGGTGGTTGGGGCTATAAATACCCCAATCACCCCACATTCATTGCCATCCAAGTTTTCCACTTCTCAACTACTACAAGAGCTCTAGCATTCAATTCTAGACACACCAAATAGATCAAGTCCTCTCCAAATTTCCACACAACACCATAGTGACTAGAGAGAGTGATTTGCTTGTGTTCTTTCGAGCTCTTGCGCTTGGATCGCATTCTTTTCTTTCTCACTTGTTCTTGAGATCAACACTCAATTGTAACCAAGGCAAGAGGCACCAATTGTGTGGTGGCCCTTGCGGGGAAGCTTTGTTCCCGGTTGATTGAGAAGAAGAGAAAGCTCACTCGATCCGTGGGATCGTTTGAGAGAGGGAAGGGTTGAAAGAGACCCGGCCTTTGTGGCCTCCTCAACGGGGAGTAGGTTTGCGAGAACCGAACCTCGGTAAAACAAATCCTCATGTCACACTCTTATTTGCTTGCGATTTGTTTTGCGCCCTCTCTCGCGGACTCGTTTCTTTATTACTAACGCTAACCCGGCTTGTAGTTGTGATTATTTTTTGTAAATTTCAGTTTCACCCTATTCACCCCCCCCCCTCTAGGCGACTATCAATTGGTATCAGAGCCTGGTACTTCATTAGAGCCTAACCGCTCGAAGTGATGTCGGGAGATCACACCAAGAGGGAGATGGAGACCGGCGATAACAAACCCACTACAAGCCAAGGGAGCACTTCATCGGAAGAGTCCCGCACCAAGAGAAGGGAGAAGAAGAAGAACTCCTCCAAGCGGAAGGAGAAAAGATCTTCCTCTTCTCACCACAAGGAGAAGAAGGAAAAATCTTCTTCTCACAAGCCGCATCGGAGTGGGGACAAGCACAAAAGGATGAGGAAAGTGGTCTACTACGAGACCGATACTTCATCGACATCCACCTCCGGCTCCGACGCGGCGTCCGTCACTTCTAAACGCCAAGAGCGTAAGAAGTATAGTAAGATCCCCCTACGCTACCCTCGCACTCCTAAACATACACCTTTACTTTCCGTCCCATTAGGCAAACCACCAACTTTTAATGGTGAAGATTATGCTATGTGGAGTAATTTAATGCGATTTCATCTAACCTCTCTCCACAAAAGTATATGGGATGTTGTTGAGTATGGTGTACAGGTACCATCCGTAGGGGATGAGGACTACGACACGGACGAAGTGGCCCAAATCGAGCACTTCAACTCCCAAGCCACAACCATCCTCCTTGCCTCTCTAAGCAAGGAGGAATACAACAAAGTACAAGGGTTGAAGAACGCCAAGGAGATTTGGGACCTACTCAAGACGGCGCACGAGGGTGATGAACTCACCAAGATCACCAAACGGGAAACGATCGAGGGGGAGCTCGGTCGCTTCCGTCTTCGCCAAGGGGAGGAGCCACAAGACATGTACAACCGGCTCAAGACCTTGGTGAACCAAGTGCGCAACCTCGGAAGCGCAAAATGGGATGACCACGAAGTGGTTAAGGTTATTCTAAGAGCCCTCATTTTCCTTAACCCCACACAAGTTCAATTAATTCGTGGCAATCCTAGATATACACAAATGACCCCCGAAGAAGTCATCGGGAATTTTGTTAGTTTTGAATGCATGATTAAGGGCTCCAAGAAAATCAACGAGCTTGACGAGCCTTCCACATCCGAGGCGCAACCGGTGGCCTTCAAGGCAACGGAGGAGAAGAAGGAGGAGTCTACACCAAGTAGACAACCAATTGACGCCTCCAAGCTCGACAACGAGGAGATGGCCCTAATCATCAAAAGCTTCCGGCAAATCCTCAAGCAACGGAAGGGGAAGGATTACAAATCCCGTTCCAAGAAGGTTTGCTACAAGTGTGGTAAGCCCGGTCATTTTATTGCAAAATGTCCTATGTCTAGTGATAGTGACAGGGGCGACGACAAGAAGGGCAAGAGGAAGGAGAAGAAGAGATACTACAAGAAGAAGGGCGGCGATGCCCATGTTTGTCGGGAGTGGGACTCCGACGAAAGCTCAAGCGACTCCTCCGACGACGAGGATGCCGCCAACATCGCCGTCACCAAGGGCCTCCTCTTCCCCAACGTCGGCCACAAGTGTCTCATGGCCAAGGACGGCAAAAAGAAGGTAAAATCGAGGTCCTCCACTAAATATGAAACATCTAGTGATGAGGATGATGATAAAAATGAGGAGGATAATTTGCGTATTCTTTTTGCCAACCTTAACATGGAACAAAAAGAAAAATTAAATGAGCTAATTAGTGCCATCCATGAAAAGGATGATCTCTTGGACTCCCAAGAGGACTTCCTAATCAAGGAAAACAAGAAACATGTTAAGGTTAAAAATGCTTATGCTCTAGAAGTAGAAAAATGTAACAAATTATCTAGTGAGCTAAGCATATGCCATGACACTATTGCCAACCTTAGAAATGAAAATGTTAAATTAATTGCTAAGGTTGATTCTCATGTTTGCATTGATCCTAGAAATGATAATGTTGATTTGCTAGCTAGGATTGATGAGTTGAATGTTTCTATTGTTAGCCTTAGAAATGAGAATGAGAAACTAATTGCTAAGGCTAAAGATTTTGATGTTTGCAATGCTACTATTTCCGACCTTAGAACCAAAAATGACATGTTGCATGCTAAGGTTGTTGAACTTAAATCTTGCAAACCCTCTACATCTAATGTTGAGCATGTTTCCATTTGTACTAGATGTAGAGATATTAATGTTGATGCTATCCATGATCATCTAGCCTTAATTAAAAACCAAAATGATCACATAGCACAACTTAATGCTAAAATTAGAGAGCATGACTTAGAAAATGAAAAATTTAAACTTGCTAGAAGCATGCTCTATAATGGGAGACGCCCTGGCATTAAGGATGGCATTGGCTTCCAAAGGGGAGACAATGTCAAAATTAATGCCCCTCCAAAGAACTTATCTAACTTTGTTAAGGGCAAGGCTCCCATGCCTCAGGATAACGAGGGTTACATTTTGTACCCTGCCGGCTATCCTGAGAGCAAGATTAGGAAAATTCATTCTAGGAAGTCTCACTCTGGCCCTAATCATGCTTTTATGTATAAGGGTGAGACATCTAGATCTAGGCAACCAACCCATGCCAAGTTGCCTAGAAAGAAAATTGCTAATGCATCAAATGATCATAGCATTTCATTTAAAACTTTTGATGCATCTTATGTTTTAACTAACAAATCAGGCAAGGTAGTTGCCAAAATTGTTGGGGGCAAACACAAGGGCTCCAAGACTTGTGTTTGGGTACCCAAAGTTCTTGTATCTAATGCTAAAGGACCCAAAACCGTTTGGGTACCTAAAATCAAGAACTAAACTTGTTTTGTAGGTTTATGCATCCGGGGGCACAAGTTGGATACTCGACAGCGGGTGCACAAACCACATGACAGGGGAGAAAAAGATGTTCTCCTCATATGAGAAAAACCAAGATCCCCAACGAGCTATCACATTCGGGGATGGAAATCAAGGTTTGGTCAAAGGTTTGGGTAAAATTGCTATATCCCCTGACCATACCATTTCCAATGTTTTTCTTGTAGACTCTCTAGATTACAATTTGCTTTCCGTATCCCAATTATGTAAAATGGGCTACAACTGTCTTTTTACTGATATTGGTGTTACTGTCTTTAGAAGAAGTGATGATTCAATAGCATTTAAGGGAGTGTTAGAGGGTCAGCTATACTTGGTTGATTTTAATAGAGCTGAACTCGACACTTGCTTGATTGCTAAGACTAACTTGGGTTGGCTTTGGCACCGCCGACTAGCCCATGTTGGAATGAAGAATCTTCACAAGCTTCTAAAGGGAGAACACATTTTAGGACTAACCAATGTTCATTTTGAGAAAGACAGGATTTGTAGCGCATGCCAAGCCGGGAAGCAAATTGGTGTACATCATCCACACAAAAATATCATGACTACCGACAGGCCGCTGGAGCTCCTACACATGGATTTATTCGGCCCGATCGCTTACATAAGCATTGGCGGTAGTAAGTATTGTCTTGTAATTGTGGATGATTATTCTCGCTTCACTTGGGTGTTCTTTTTACAGGACAAATCTTATACCCAAGAAACTTTAAAGGGATTCTTGAGACGGGCTCAAAATGAGTTCGGCTTAAGGATCAAGAAAATTAGAAGCGACAACGGGACGGAGTTCAAGAACTCTCAAATTGAAGGCTTTCTTGAGGAGGAGGGCATCAAGCATGAGTTCTCTTCTCCCTACACTCCACAACAAAATGGTGTAGTGGAGAGGAAGAATCGAACTCTATTGGACATGGCAAGAACCATGCTTGATGAGTATAAGACACCGGATCGGTTTTGGGCCGAGGCGGTCAACACCGCCTGCTACGCCATCAACCGGTTATATCTTCATCGAATCCTCAAGAAGACATCTTATGAACTCCTAACCGGTAAAAAGCCAAATATTTCATATTTTAGAGTTTTTGGTAGCAAATGTTTTATTCTTGTCAAAAGAGGTAGAAAATCTAAATTTGCTCCTAAAACTGTAGAAGGCTTTTTACTAGGATATGACTCAAACACAAAGGCATATAGAGTCTTTAACAAGTCCTCAGGACTTGTTGAAGTTTCTTGTGACGTTGTGTTTGATGAGACTAACGGCTCTCAAGTAGAGCAAGTTGATCTTGATGATATAGGTGAAGAACAGGCTCCATGCATAGCGCTAAGGAACATGTCCATTGGGGATGTGTGTCCTAAGGAATCCGAAGAGCCTTCAAGTGCACAAGATCAACCATCCTCCTCCAAGCAAGCATCTCCACCAACTCAAATTGAGGATGAGGCTCAAGATGTTGAACAAGAAGATCAAGAAGATGAGCCACCTCAAAATGACGGCAACGATCAAGGGGGAGATTCAAATGATGAAGACAAGGAGGATGAACCACCAAGACAGCCACACCCAAGAGTCCACCAAGCAATCCAACGAGATCACCCCGTCGACACCATCCTCGGCGATATTCATAAGGGGGTAACTACTCGATCTCGTGTTGCTCATTTTTGTGAACATTACTCCTTTGTTTCCTCTATTGAGCCACACAGGGTAGAGGAAGCTCTTCAAGATTCAGATTGGGTGATGGCGATGCAAGAGGAGCTCAACAATTTCACAAGGAACGAGGTATGGCATTTAGTTCCACGTCCTAATCAAAATGTTGTAGGAACCAAGTGGGTTTTCCGCAACAAGCAAGACGAGCATGGTGTGGTGACAAGGAACAAAGCTCGACTCGTGGCCAAAGGGTATTCACAAGTCGAAGGTTTGGATTTTGGTGAAACCTATGCACCCGTAGCTAGGCTTGAGTCAATTCGTATATTATTGGCCTATGCTACTTACCATGGCTTCAAGCTTTATCAAATGGACGTGAAGAGTGCCTTCCTCAATGGACCAATCAAGGAGGAAGTCTATGTTGAGCAACCTCCCGGCTTTGAAGACAGTGAGTACCCTAACTATGTTTATAGGCTCTCTAAGGCGCTTTATGGGCTCAAGCAAGCCCCAAGAGCATGGTATGAATGCCTTAGAGATTTCCTTATTGCAAATGGCTTCAAAGTCGGCAAGGCCGATCCTACTCTATTTACTAAAACTCTTGACAATGATTTGTTTGTATGCCAAATTTATGTTGATGATATCATATTTGGGTCTACTAACAAATCTACATGTGAAGAATTTAGTAGGATCATGACACAAAAATTCGAGATGTCAATGATGGGGGAGTTGAAGTATTTTCTAGGATTCCAAGTCAAGCAACTCCAAGAGGGCACCTTCATCAGCCAAACAAAGTATACTCAAGACATTCTAAGCAAGTTTGGAATGAAGGATGCCAAGCCCATCAAGACACCCATGGGAACAAATGGGCATCTCGACCTCGACACGGGAGGTAAGTCCGTGGATCAAAAGGTATACCGGTCGATGATTGGTTCATTGCTTTACTTATGTGCATCTCGACCGGACATTATGCTTTCCGTTTGCATGTGTGCAAGATTCCAAGCCGACCCTAAGGAATCACACCTTACGGCCGTGAAACGAATCTTAAGATATTTGGCTTTTACTCCTAAGTTTGGGCTTTGGTACCCTCGGGGATCCACTTTTGATTTGATTGGTTACTCGGATGCCGATTGGGCGGGGTGCAGGATTAATAGGAAGAGCACATCGGGGACTTGCCAGTTCTTGGGAAGATCCTTGGTGTCTTGGGCTTCAAAGAAGCAAAATTCGGTCGCTCTTTCTACCGCCGAAGCCGAGTATATTGCCGCAGGCCATTGTTGCGCGCAATTGCTTTGGATGAGGCAAACCCTGCGGGACTACGGTTACAAATTAACCAAAGTCCCTTTGCTATGTGACAATGAGAGTGCAATCAAAATGGCCGACAATCCCGTCGAGCATAGCCGCACTAAGCACATAGCCATTCGGTATCATTTTCTTCGGGATCACCAACAAAAGGGGGATATCGAGATTTCTTACATTAATTCTAAAGATCAATTAGCCGATATCTTTACCAAGCCACTTGATGAACAATCTTTTACCCGACTTAGGCATGAGCTCAATATTCTTGATTCTAGGAATTTCTTTTGCTAGTCTTGCACACATAGCTCATAATTATACCTTTGATCATGTCTCTTTTATATATGCTATGACTAATGTGTTTTCAAGTGTATTTCCAACCAAGTCATAGGTATATTGAAAGGGAATTGGAGTCTTCGGTGAAGACAAAGGCTTCCACTCCGCTCTACTACTCATCCTTCGCCGTCGCTCCGCATCATCTCTCCAACTTTGGTATAACCTTTACTCATTCATTTCATGACCAAAGAGGGAGAAAGTATTTTTTGGGCTCTAATGAATCCGTTTTTGGCGATTCATGCCAAAGGGGGAGAAGATATGAGCCCAAAGCAAAAGGACCGCACCACCACCTAACTTTATAAATTTGATGATTTTAAATTGGTAAATTTCAAAATTGGTATCTCTTTGTGTTCTAAAGCGGGAGCAACTAGTATTTTCAAAATTGATGTCTTAAAACCCTCTTGAACACTAAGAGGAGACCTTATTTGAGGGGGAGTTTTGTTTAGTCAAAGGAAAAGCATTTGAACAAAGGAAGAAAATTTCAAATCTTGAAAAAGCTTTGCAAAATCTTATTCATTTACCTTTGACTATCTTGCAAAATGACTTTGAAAAGGATTTACAAAAGAGTTTGCAAAAACAAAACTTTTGGTGCAAATGTGGTCCAATATGTCAAAAACAAAGAAACCATCCATGCGCATCATATAAGTATTTATTGGCTCAATTCCAAGCAACCTTTGCACTTACTTTATGTGAACTAGTTCAATTATGCACTTCTATATTTGCTTTGGTTTGTGTTGGCATCAATCACCAAAAAGGGGGAGATTGAAAGGGAATTAGGCTTACACCTAGTTCCTAAATATTTTTGGTGGTTGAATTGTCCAACACAAATATTGGACTAACTAGTTTACTCTAGTGCATAAGTTATACAGGTGCAAAAAGTTCACATTTAGCCAATAAAAAGACCAAGTGTTGGATTCAACTAAAGTGCAATGAGGCAACCGAGGGCACCTCTGGCTGGAGGCACCGGACTGTCCGGTGTGCACCGGACATGTCCGGTGCGGCCAGAGGACTTCGACTCAAACTCTTCGCCCTCGGGAATTCTCGGAAGCCGGCGCGCTATAATTCACCGGACTGTCCGGTGTGCACCGGACATGTCCGGTGCTCCAAGGAAGCGCGGTCTCCGGAACTCGCCAGCCTCGGGTTCGCGCGGCAGCCGCTCCGCTAAAATTCACCGGACTGTCCGGTGTGCACCGGACTGTCCGGTGTGCCAGCGGAGCAACGGCTCCCTGCGGCGCCAACGGCTCCCTGCGGAGCATTTAATGCGCGCGCAGCGCGCGCAGACGTCAGGCACGCCCATACCGGTGCACCGGACATCAAACAGTACGTGTCCGGTGTGCACCGGACACCCAGGAGGGCCCAGAAGTCAGAAGCTCCAACGGTCAGAATCCAACGGCAATGGTGACGTGGCAGGGGCACCGGACTGTCCGGTGTGCACCGGACTGTCCGGTGCGCCATCGAACAGACAGGTTCCAGCAACGGTCACTTTTGGTGGTTGGGGCTATAAATACCCCAATCACCCCACATTCATTGCCATCCAAGTTTTCCACTTCTCAACTACTACAAGAGCTCTAGCATTCAATTCTAGACACACCAAATAGATCAAGTCCTCTCCAAATTTCCACACAACACCATAGTGACTAGAGAGAGTGATTTGCTTGTGTTCTTTCGAGCTCTTGCGCTTGGATCGCATTCTTTTCTTTCTCACTTGTTCTTGAGATCAACACTCAATTGTAACCAAGGCAAGAGGCACCAATTGTGTGGTGGCCCTTGCGGGGAAGCTTTGTTCCCGGTTGATTGAGAAGAAGAGAAAGCTCACTCGATCCGTGGGATCGTTTGAGAGAGGGAAGGGTTGAAAGAGACCCGGCCTTTGTGGCCTCCTCAACGGGGAGTAGGTTTGCGAGAACCGAACCTCGGTAAAACAAATCCTCGTGTCACACTCTTATTTGCTTGCGATTTGTTTTGCGCCCTCTCTCGCGGACTCGTTTCTTTATTACTAACGCTAACCCGGCTTGTAGTTGTGATTATTTTTTGTAAATTTCAGTTTCGCCCTATTCACCCCCCCCCTCTAGGCGACTATCAATAAGGCCTAGGAGGCATCCCTTCAAAATATATATCTCACTACTTAGGCATCCACCCAGTTCTCTAACATCCTCGATACTAGAGAACCTCCTGGTAACCCACCACACAAAGTATTCACGCCAGGACATAGGATATTATGTGACGGAACCTCCCAAGTCATTAGGCCCACCTACAGTTGTCAGACATCAGACAACCCTGTAGATGTACCTGAATCACTTGACAAGTTCGGTATCTTCTTTCTTACCTTTCCAGGAACGCTTCACCCATCTTGCAGACATTACAGAACATCGGAGATATAGAAATGCGGAAGCGATTACATAAACTTACATTTATTCAGAAAGTAAGATTAAGTTACTTATTACAGACCAGACTTATAAAACGAGTGCTGAGTATTATTATTACAATACCAAGGGAGGCAGAAGCTCCTCCCGATAAGTTCTTACATAAAAGTTTTATGGAGGACTAGGTCCTCCCGCATCTTCAGTCTTGCTTTTCTTCGTTTGACACCACCTTTGTACAAAAGCAACAAAAATTTGTTGCTCCTCACCTAAAAACAATAGGGAATAAAACCCTGAGTATGGAATTACTCAGCAAGTCTTACCCGACTAAAGAAAAGACTCTCAAGGGTATGCTGGTTATCAGGGAGTCAAGGTAAGGTTCCTAAATGATCAAAGACTCTGTTTTGCATAAATGCTTACTAAAGTGGATCCTTAAAAATCCAGTTTTATTGTCAGGTTAGTAAAATTACCTGCATCTAGAGTTCTGTCTACTCTAGTTCGAACACTTGTCCTGCACTAGCCGATTTCTCATCAATCCCTTCATCTTTAGTGGAATTCTACGTATAGGTCAGTGACCAAGTCTTCATAACCGCGAAGGTACGGCGATCCGAATCGATTATACTCAGCTGAGGATCTCCAATCACACGACATATGTAGCAATTAACCCTTGCATATGTCAACCCGCCACTGGGGTTCTTAAGACCAGATCAGGTTCACGCAAACCGAGAGCACAGATACACCACCGTCCAGCCTCTTGCTACGGAGGGTACACGCTACTCTCGCCACCGCTCCACGCCCATTTCGTGTTATCTTATTCTGGCCTTAGTCTGCCCGAGGCAAGGCTTACCCATGACGAGGCATGTGACCAGTTAAGGGTCCTCGGTCATCAGGCCTACATCGACACGGTCCTTAATCGACTCAGACGGAGACACTACACTGAGACTCTCTTCTTGTGCAAGTCACCCGCCCGGTCTCAGCTTAATCATTTACCCAAAAACTTGGTACCTGGCAGAGGTACATCTTTTTCGATGTTGAATCCATCACGGCCATGATGGATCCACCATCAAGTTTTATTTTCAAAAACATCCCTCCCACTTTACCAATCATCTTTTGTAAAACAAAACCTTTTATTTTAGCTAAAGCAATACTAAGCATAGTAAAACCTTTTGTAAAAATAGGGTTTCAAAGGAAGGGTACTCAAGTTCAAGGAAGGTAATGTAGGAATTGTTTGAGCAATCAACTCCTATCACCTAATGCAGCAAGTAAGTGAGAAAGATTTTAAAAACATCAAGGAAGGTGGCAAATGCACCAGGGCTTGCCTTCGTTAGTAGGTGAGTCAGGCTCGGGCCCGTAGATGTCAAAGTAGAGACAAGTCCCTGCCTGAGATCCCAAAGGTGGTGGTGTCTTCTCTTCAGTCACTTCGACCTCTTCTTCGTTTTCTAAACATAACCATATATATGTATATAAGAATGAATGCCATGTAATGCTCATGAGAGTGCAAAGATAATAAGAATTTATTATCTAAGGTCTTGAATACAATTTTCCTTCACGGAACTCCGAGAACTTAGGGTTTCCGGAGTCAGTAAAGGAGTTCAAAGGGCAGGGGTGGGGGTTTTGGGTTCTAAGTATCAAACAAGGTCCAAATCAAACCAAACTCTACCCAAGGCTTCTAATTAATGTGTAGAGTTCATATAAAAAATTTGGACATTTATGGAATTACCATTTATTTTCTAAAAATCCAGAACTAATGTTTTAAACTACTTTAAATACTCCAAAATTCCTTATTTGTTCTAAAAATCAGTCAACTATTTTTATTAAATACTATGAAAAATAAGAAGTCTAGGAAAATTGGTTTGACAATTTTAGGATTTTTCTATAATTTTCCATAGATTTCTAAAATCCAGAAGAAAAAGAAAAGAGAAAAGGTGCTACAGAGCAGGGCTCAAACTGGCCTGCGTCGGCCCAGTTACGGCAGAAGTGCGTCCACGCGCGCCCGCGCTGCAAGTTTTGCAGAAAGGGCCCTGAGCAAGCGAATAACTTGAAGCGGGGTCACAACACTGTTTCTGTGAGTCGCTGACATACTACAGAAAACCCCTCCAGGTTCTAATCCTTCACGAGGTGAGGTCCCTGACGGCGTCGCGCGTAGCCAAGCTCCGGCGAGCTATCTAGACCGGCCAAATGGGGCAACGACTAGGGCTCCCGAGCGACTAACACGGAATTGGACCCGTTCCAAACCTTTCCCCTAACCTAATTTCACTAATGACCAACTAATTAGCTCTGGCCACGGTGACCGAGAATGTTGCGAATGGATGAAGGTGTTCCCGGCGATGGGTGGTGATCCAGTTCAATTGAACGGGTCGAGGGGTTTGTGTGGTGCCTACGGATGCTAGAACAAGCAGTAGAGGGACTTGAGCTAACCTGAATCAGGCTGGCCGCTGTGAGCTGTTCTTCACGGCGGCGGAGACCGAATTTGGGGAGAATTTGAAATTCGCGAGCGCTGGTGAATGATCGAGGGTGGAAGCGGGTGCTATGGCTTCAGGATGATCTAGCGTAGTTGCTCGGGCCATCAATTTATAGGAGTCTTGGACGGTGGCGCGTAATTTAGTCGGGCAGTGCGGGTGGCCGGAGATAAGGAAGAACATCGTCGTCGCGATTTCGTGTCCTCCGTCGTGGCAACTTCACCGGTGACGATGAGACAGCGATAGGGAGTCACGATGATGCGACGGGGGTGCTCGGATACGTGGCACAAGGCCATGCGATGGCGGTTCACCGGTGGGTCTTATCTACTCTAGTCGCCGAGCAAGGGGGGTACGACGGGAGTCATCGGAGTGGAGTCCAGCTCACCAGCGGTGAAGATTCACTCACCCCGCGATGTTATCCATCTGCCCCGAGAGCGAATCCTTACAACAATGACACGAATCGTGGCAGAGGAGAAATCGTCGATGGTGAAACGTTCTGAACCCGAGCGGTTACTGTACCATGGAGAACTGATTCAGAGCGCCTGACAGACCATGTTTAGGGTTAATTTTATCCAATTTTTATGTGGTGACTAAGCCAACCTTCTGTATCAAAGATATACACCTATAATCCATGTTCAACTTTGTCACAATGCTTTCCATCAAATAGTTACCGAAGCCCATTCAAAATCGAGCTCAAAGTTCATCCCATCACACTGTTACTGAAAACTCAGTCTAGGGACTGCCTGACAGCCCGATTTTGAGCTTAATTATCTTCAATGTATTCTTAACAACTGAGCTCACATTCTTAAACAAAGTTGTTCTCCTATGGTTGGTCTACAACTTTGATGTGGTGCCCTAGGGCAAAAACCCTAGAGTTTGAAAGTTACAAGGCTCAAAAGTTGGGCAAAAACTCTGAAATTCAGACTTCGGCTATATAGGACTTAAGAGGTGATTTTTGCAAATAGACCCAAAACAAAGGATTTAACTTGCAAATTCACATATTTGTGAACCAAAGGACTTAATATGCCTTAATATTGTAATTTTTACACTTAAGTCCAAATGTGCACAATTTTTGCACATAGGCCCCTAGGGTTTGGACTTAGGGTTTTCCAGGGTTCAAATGGGGTTTTTGGTATCTCAGGGGTATAAATGTGATTCAAGTTCATTCTTGGGAACATTTTATGACTATTCCCCTAAAGCTTTTAGGTTTTCTCAATTTGGGTTAGGTTTTACCCCCTTTAATCCCTATTTAGTGTTGAGTTCCCTATCCAGGGTTCTATTTGCAAAATGTTATAACAATACAACTTGTTTGAAATTTTTACCCAGTAAATGCACTCTAGGTGTGTCAAACATTTGCAATGCCAATGTTTATGATGTCATGCTCAAGTTTTAGTTGCAGTAACACCAGGGGTGTTACATCCTTCCCCCCATAAAAAAATCTCGTCCCAAGATTAAAAGTCCTAGGGTAAGTAATGGAAAAGGAAATGTGTCACATTCTTATTTCCTTATTTCTGGTACAAGGCAGGGGTGGTGTGGGGCTTACTCCTTTATTACAACAACTATACACGCTTTACAAATTACATGAGGTTAAAAAGCCCGGGAAATTCTTATCTAAAAAGTCTTGAGTTTCCCATGTAGCCTCATCTTCAGAATGTTGGTTCCACTGTATCTTATAGAACTTGAGAGTTTTTCTCTGGGTAACCCTGTCCTTTTGATCCAAGACTTGAATAGGGTGCTCAGAATATGTCAAGTCTGGTTCAAGGACAACATCTGTTACTTCAATGGTTCGATCGGGAACCCGAAGACATTTCTTCAATTGGGACACGTGGAACACATTATGTACAGCAGACAAAGTTTTGGGGAGCTGAAGTCGATACGCCACTGGTCCACATTGCTCAAGTATAGGGAATGGACCAATGTACCTAGGTGCAAGCTTCCCTTTAACCCTGAAACGCGATACGCCCTTCATTGGTGAAACTTTCAGGTAGACATAATCTCCCACGAGAAAGTACAAGGGTTGTCGTCGTTGGTCTGCATAACTCTTTTGACGAGCTTGGGCTTTCTTCACATTATGAATTATTTTCTGAACTTTTTCCTCTGTTTCTTTCACCATATCAGGTCTAAAGAAATACCTTTCTCCAGGTTCAGACCAATTTAGCGGAGTACGACATCGTCGTCCATATAAAGCTTCGAAAGGTGTCATCTTGATACTTTCTTGATAGCTATTATTATATGAAAACTCCGCTAAGGGCAAACATTCATCCCATTTTTGCGAGAAGTCCAGAACACATGCCAACAACATATCTTCAAGTATTTGATTAACCCTCTCAGTCTGTCCACTTGTTTGAGGATGATAGGCCGAACTGTGGAGCAGTTTAGTACCTAGGGATTTATGAAGTTCTTCCCAGAATTTGGATACGAATTGAGGTCCACGATCCGACATTATAGTCTTCGGAACCCCGTGCCAACTGAGAATGCGAGCAATGTATAATTCCGCATAGGTAAGAACCGGGTAAGATGTCTTGACTGGTAGAAAGTGAGCAATTTTCGTGAGCCGATCAACAATAACCCAGATAGAGTCATACCCTTTTGCGGTCCTGGGTAATCCCACAATAAAGTCCAAACTTATGTCTTCCCATTTCCATGTCGGTATTGGTAGAGACTATAATGGACCGGCAGCTTTCAAGTGTATGGCCTTGACACGTCTACAGGTGTCACATCTAGCCACATAGCGTGCAATCTCGATGTTCATTTTCGTCCACCAATAATATTGTTTCAGATCTTGGTACATCTTAGTGCTTCCGGGATGAATAGAATAGCGACTAAGATGTGCCTCATCCAGAATTTGCTGGCGGAGCTCTTCATTCTTCGGCACCACTATGCGGTTACTAAACCATACAATGCCTTGATCATCTTCTTTAAAACATTTGGCCTTTCCAGCCCTTATCTTCTCACGAATGTGTTTCATACCCTCATTATCCCTTTGAGCATCAATTATCCTTTGCAAGAGTACTGACTCAAGCTTTAGCTGACTTAGAGTTCTTGTTGGACCATTCCCAGGTTTAGCTTCTCCATCTCCTGAAATAATGTATTGTCAGAGGTCTTCACCATAAGACAGTGACAGGAAATCTTATGGCTAAGTGCATCTGCCACTACATTGGCCTTGCCTGGGTGATAATAAATTTCCAGTTCATAATCCTTAATAAGCTCAAGCCATCGCCTTTGTCTCATGTTCAACTCTGACTGGGTGAAGATATACTTCAAGCTTTTATGATCTGTATAAATGTGACAGATATTACCCAGCAGATAATGACGCCAAATCTTCAGGGCATGAACCACAGCAGTTAGCTCCAGATCATGAGTTGGGTAATGCTCCTCATGTCGGCGCAACTGCCTTGAAGCGTATGCAATTACTCGGCCTTCTTGCATTAACACACAGCCAAGACCACTGCCTGATGCATCACAGTACACATCAAAGGGCTTAGTGATATCTGGTTGAGCCAATACCGGAGCAGTGGTTAATAATGTCTTCAATTGTTCAAAAGCTTCATTACACTTGGAAGACCAATTGAATTTAATATCATTCTTCAATAAACTTGTGATTGGCTTCACAAGCTTAGAAAAATCTGGTATAAATCGGCGGTAATATCTAGCCAGTCCAAGGAAACTTCGGACTTGATGAACAGTGGTTGGGGGTTTCCACTCCAAAATGTCCTTGACTTTGCTGGGATCCACCGCAATTCCCCTAGCAGATAGTACATGTCCCAGAAACTGAATTTCCTCCAGCCAAAACGCGCATTTGCTGAACATAGCATATAACTGATGTTCTCTCAAGCGTGTTAAAATGATCCATAAATGTTGGGCATGCTCCTCTTTGTTCTTGGAATATATTAAAATATCGTCTATGAAGACCACCACGAACTTGTCCAACTTGGGCATGAACACCGAGTTCATCAAATACGTGAAGTGGGCAGGAGCATTTGTCAATCCGAAAGACATTACCAGGTATTCAAATAAACCATATCGCGTAGTGAACGCGGTCTTTGGTATATCCTCGGACCGAATACGGATCTGATGATAGCCCGATCTGAGATCAATCTTGGAGAATACCCTCGCCCCGATCAGTTGATCAAATAAAATATCAATCCTCGGAAGAGGGTACTTGTTCTTGATAGTGACCTCATTCAGGGGTCGATAATCCACACACATCTGTAAAGTTTGATCCTTCTTCTTGACGAATATGGCTGGACAACCCCATGGTGACGAGCTTGGCCGGATGAATCCTTTATCTAGTAGATCTTGTAATTGAATCTTCAGTTCTACCAGTTCATTAGGAGGCATTCAGTACGATCTTCTAGAAATGGGAGCCGTACCGGGCTTTAACTCAATTACAAACTCTACATCCCTTTCAGGTGGCAATCCAGGCAAATCCTCTGGAAAGACATCGGGAAACTCGCATACTACCAGAATATCCTTGATTTCTGGTATAATGACTTCATAAACTCTGCCAGTAGCTTTGGTTGGAATGGGGATGGGTAATAGAATTTCCTCTTGATTATGACTCAACCTGATAGTTCTTTGATCAGTGTTGAGGGTTGCTTTATGTTTGGCCAACCAATTCATGCCCAAAATGACATCTATGTCTTGGCCTTTCAGAACGATCATATTAGTAGGAAAGTCCCGTCCGGCCAATGTTACGGGCACTTGATAGGCCACTTCTCTAGTAAAGATTTGTCCCCCAGGTGAGTGAATTTTAAACCCTTCTTTTGATTCATGGTATGAAATGCAATGTTGCTCCACAAATTTCCTGCTGATGAATGTATGCGAAGCACCAGAATCAAAGAGAATAACTGCGGGATGATTGGCCACAAGGAACATACCCATCATGACCGGTTCACCATCCGACGTAGTGGCCACTTGCGTATAATATATACGTCCTGTCTTCTTTGTATTTTTGCCCGAATTATTTCCCTTGACTTGAGATGAATTCCCAGATCCTTGCTGATTATTTGACTGGTTCTGCTTTGGATAAGGGTAATCTTTGATGAAATGCCCAGATTTTCCACAATTGAAACATCCAGTCAATGAACTGGGAAGAGCAGGGAATCGAGTGCCTGGGGCACCCGGCTGACTTGGTGAAGTGGGGGCATTATTGGGATGAATAAATATTGGTTGCTTAAAAGGGAAGGAGGGTGGATAAGAGAAAGAGCGATTCTGGTTGGAAGGCTGGAGAACAAACCGTTGCCTTTTCACCGGGCCCTGACTAGGCCTATCACCTCCAAATCCCTTAGATTTTCCGACGCCTGCATACTTCGCTTCTACTGCCAATGCTGTACTGACAGCTCTTCCATAAGTAAGATCTATGCAGGTTGCCATCTTTCTTTGCAGTCGATCATTTGAACCTCTCATAAAACAATTCTTCTTCTTTAGATCGGTGTTCACTTGATCGATTGCATACTGCGACAAATGATTGAACTTATTGAGATACTGATTAACAGTATCCCCTCCTTGCTTCAGCTTTATAAATTCTTCTTGCTTCATGTGAAGGACACCTTCTGGGATATAGTGTTCGCGGAAGGCCACCTTGAATTCTTCCCATGTTATCTGATGATTGGCCGGTTGAACGGCCACGAAATTTCCCCACCAGGTGCTGGCAGGGCCGCGCAGTTGCTGGGCTGCGAATAAGGGCTTCTGGGTTTCCGAACATCGCAGAAGTCTGAACTTTTGCTCGATGACACGAATCCATTCATCTGCCTCTAACAGGTCTTCGGCTTTGACAAATAGGGGTGGACGTGTCTCTCAGAAGTCCAAGTAAGAGGTTTCACGGGGGCCCTGTTGATAACCCCGCCCGCCTTGTTGTTGAAATTGTTGACCCGCCATCTCTCTCAGAAAACGGGTATTATCCGCGGTTGCATTTACCAAGGCGGCAATTACCTCGGCAAGTGTGGGAGGGACAGGAGGTGGATTTGGGGTAGACTCCGTCCCACTGGAGGTTCTAGCTGCATCCTGTGATCGGGTCTTGGATGGCATCTGTGGCAACAAACATTTGGAAACAAATATGATATGCCAAAGAAAAAACCATCCAATTTACATTACCAACAAGAGTAATGATACAGACGCGATTTTATACATCAGGAGTACAGTACCCATTATACAATAGTACAACCTATTATACAATACACTACTTCTATTTCTACTACTACACCACTACTCCTGCTTCTGGTTGCTCCTGGCAGCCTCATCGTCAGGTGTGGGAGACCATTCATCGACCAGCCTCATAGAAGGAGGGGGCCTAAAAAGGTCCAACTCACCACCATGCGCTTCTCCCGCAACATGCGAGGGTCCGGCTTCCGACCCGACAGGATCCGTAGGTGCACCGGGGTGTAGTTGCGAATACAGTACATGGACTTCCTCATGTAGGGTATTGCAATATGCCTGCAGGTTGTCAATGGCAGAGCTAAGTTCTTCGACTCGGGCTCGAGCCTTTGCTTCCTTAGCCCAAGCCACTGAACGAGACTGAACTGCCCAATCGAGCGCTAAATCTCGATCCGCAAGCTGATCCTGCAGACGGCGGATGTGACTTCTTAATTCATTTATTCTTTCGCCATCCGCGACCCATATGTTCGTCCTGCGTTGAAGCTCCGCTTGAAGCTGATTTACTCGGGCTTCAAGATCCCCAATCGGATCGTTGCTTCCGCTACTACTATCCTCGTGCCGTGGAGCAATTTGGTGACGAGGTACACCAATTGGGCCAGTTGACTTACACGCGGTTTTCCTCGTGCGCGGTGGCATTCCTCTAAGGGGGAAATTTTATTAGTATGGTTCTTAGCATGATGCATGTATAATTACAGAACCAACCTTAGTTGATTCATACCTTCTATACATTGCACTCCTCCTATCTGGTCTTTCATATAGATTCTTCAGATATAAAGGGTAAGAATGGAAGAAATCTTTCTAGGTATGTTTTTAGAAAATCCTTTTGAAGATGCCTCATAATATCTGCAGAGCAGGGCTTCGCTCCGATACCAGCTGTGACGGAACCTCCCAAGTCATTAGGCCCACCTACAGTTGTCAGACATCAGACAACCCTATAGATGTTCCTGAATCACTTGACAAGTTCGGTATCTTCTTTCTTACCATTCCAGGAACGCTTCACCCGTCTTGCAGACATTACAGAACATCGGAGATATAGAAATACGGAAGCGATTACATAAACTTACATTTATTCAGAAAGTAAGATTAAGTTACTTATTACAGACCAGAGTTATAAAACGAGTGCTGAGTAGTATTATTACAATACCAAGGGAGGCAGAAACTCCTCCCGATAAGTTCTTACATAAAAGTTTTATGGAGGACTAGGTCCTCCCGCATCTTTAGTCTAGCTTTTATTCGTTTGACACCATCTTGGTACAAAAGCAACAAAAATTTGCTGCTTCCTCACCTAAAAACAATAGGGAATAAAACCCTGAGTATGGAATTACTCAGCAAGTCTTACCCGACTAAAGAAAAGACTCTCAAGGGTATGCTGGTTATCAGGGAGTCAAGGTAAGGTTCCTAAATGATCAAAGACTCTGTTTTGCATAAATGCTTACTAAAGTGGATCCTTAAAAATCCAGTTTTATTGTTAGGTTAGTAAAATTACCTGCGTCTAGAGTTCTGTCTACTCTAGTTTGAACACTTGTCCTGCCCTAGCTAGTTTCTCATCAATCCCTTCATCTTTAGTGGAATTGTACGTATAGGTCAGTGACCAAGTCTTCATAACCGCGAAGGTACGATGATCCGAATCGATTATACTCAGCTGAGGATCTCCAATCACACGACATATGTAGCACTTAACCCTTGCATATGTCAACCCGCCACCGGGGTTCTTAAGACTAGATCAGGTTCACGCAAACCCAGAGCACAGATACACCAACGTCCAGCCTCTTGCTACGGAGGGTACACGCTACTCTCGCCACCGCTCCATGCCCATTTCGTGTTATCTTATTCTGGCCTTAGTCTGTCTGAGGCAAGGCTTACCCATGACGAGGCATGTGACCAGTTAAAGGGTCCTCGGTCATCAGGCCTACATCGACATGGTCCTTAATCGACTCAGACGGAGACACTACACCGAGACTCTCTTCTTGTGCAAGTCACCCGCCCGGTCTCAGCTTAATCATTTACCCAAAAACTTGGTACCTTTTGTTTTAGCTAAAGCAATACTAAGCATAGTAAAACCTTTTGTAAAAACAGGGTTTCAAAGGAAGGATACTCAAGTTCAAGGAAGGTAATGCAGGAATTGTTTGAGAAATCAACTCCTATCACCTAATGCAGCAAGTAAGTGAGAAAGATTTTAAAAACATCAAGGAAGGTGGGAAATGCACCGGGGCTTGCCTTCGTTAGTAGGTGAGTCAGGCTTGGGCCCGCAGATGTCAAAGTAGAGACAAGTCCCTGCCTGAGATCCCAAAGGTGGTGGTGTCTTCTCTTCAGTCACTTTGACCTCTTCTTCGTTTTCTAAACATAACCATATATATGTATATAAGAATGAATGCCATGTAATGCTCATGAGAGTGCAAAGATAATAAGAATTTATTATATAAGGTCTTGAATACAATTGTCCTTCATGGAACTCCGAGAACTTAGGGTTTCCGGAGTCAGTAAAGGAGTTCAAAGGGCAGGGGTGGGGGTTTTGGGTTCTAAGTATCAAACAAGGTCCAAATCAAACCAAACTCTACCCAAGGCTTCTAAATAATGTGTAGAGTTCATATAAAAAAAATTGGACATTTATGGAATTACCATTTATTTTCTAAAAATCTAGAACTAATGTTTTAAACTACTTTAAATACTCCAAAATTCCTTATTTGTTCTAAAAATCAGTCAACTATTTTTATTAAATACTATGAAAAATAAGAAGTCTAGGAAAATTGGTTTGACAATTTTAGGATTTTTCTATAATTTTCCATAGATTTCTAAAGTCCAGAAGAAAAAGAAAAGAGAAAAGGTGCTACAGAGCAGGGCTCAAACTGGCCTGCGTCGGCCCAGTTAGGGCAGAAGTGCGTCCACGCGCGCCCGCGCTGCAAGTTTTGCAGAAAGGGCCCTGAGCAAGCGAATAACTTGAAGCGGGGTCACAGCACTGTTTCTGTGAGTCGCTGACATACTACAGAAAACCCCTCTAGGTTCTAATCCTTCGCGAGGTGAGGTCCCTGACGGTGTCGCGCGCAGCCGAGCTCCGGCGAGCTGTCTGGACCGGCCGAATGGGGCAACGACTAGGGCTCCCGAGCGACTAACACAGAATTGGACCCATTCCGAACCTTTCCCCTAACCTAATTTCACTAATGACCAACTAATTAGTTCTGGCCACGGTGACCGAGAATGTTGCAGATGGATGAAGGTGTTCCCGGCGATGGGTGGTGATCCAGTTCAATTGAACGGGTCGAGGGGTTTGCGGGGTGCATCCAATGCTAGAACAAGCAGCAGAGGGACTTGAGCTAACCTGAATCGGGCTGGCCGCTGCGAGCTGTTGTTCACGGCGGCGGAGACCGAATTTGGGGAGAATTTGAAATTCACGAGCGCTGGTGAATGATCGAGGGTGGAAGCGGGTGCTATGGCTTCAGGATGATCTAGCGCAGTTGCTCGAGCCATCAATTTATAGGAGGCTTAGACGGTGGCACGTAATTTAGTCGGGCAGTGCGGGTGGCCTGAGATAAGGAAGAACATCATCGTCGCGATTTCGTGTCCTCCGTCGTGGCAACTTCACCGGCGACGATGAGACAGCGATAGGGAGTCACGATGATGCGACGGGGGTGCTCGGATACGTGGCACAAGGTCGTGCGATGGCAGTTCACCGGCGAGTCTTATCTACTCTAGCCGCCGAGCAAGGGGGTACGACGGGAGTCATCGGAGTGGAGTCCAGCTCACCGGCGGCGAAGATTCACTCACCCCACGATGTTATCCATCTGGCCCGAGCGCGAATCCTTATGACGGTGACACGAATCGCGACAGAGGAGCGATCGTCGATGGTGAAACATTCTGAACCCGAGCGGTTACTGTACCATGGAGAACTGATTCAGAGCGCCTGACAGACCATGTTTGGGGTTAATTTTATCCAATTTTTATGTGGTGACTAACCAACCTTCTGTATCAAAGTTATACACCTATAATCCATGTTCAACTTTGTCACAATGCTTTCCATCAAATAGTTACCGAAGCCCATTCAAAATCGAGCTCAAAGTTCATCCCATCACACTGTTACTGAAAACTCAGTCCAGGGACTGCCTGACAGCCCGACTTTGAGCTTAATTATCTTCAATTTATTCTTAACAACTGAGCTCACATTCTTAAACAAAGTTGTTCTCCTATGGTTGGTCTACAACTTTGATGTGGTGCCCTAGGGCAAAAACCCTAGAGTTTTAAAGTTACAAGGCTCAAAAGTTGGGCAAAAACTCTGAAATTCAGACTTAGGCTATATAGGACTTAAGAGGTGATTTTTGCAAATAGACCCAAAACTTAGGGTTTAACTTGAAAATTCACATATTTGTGAACCAAAGGACTTAATATGCCTTAATATTGTAATTTTTACACTTTAGTCCAAATGTGCACAATTTTTGCACATAGGCCCCTAGGGTTTGGACTTAGGGTTTTCCAGGGTTCAAATGGGGTTTTTGGTATCTCAGGGGTATAAATGTGATTCAAGTTCATTCTTGGGAACATTTTATGACTATTCCCCTAAAGCTTTTAGGTTTTCTCAATTTGGGTTAGGTTTTACCCCCTTTAATCCCTATTTAGTGTTGAGTTCCCTATCCAGGGTTCTATTTGCAAAATGTTATAACATTACAACTTGTTTGAAATTTTTACCCAGTAAATGCACTCTAGGTGTGTCAAACATTTGCAATGCCAATGTTTATGATGTCATGCTCAAGTTTCAGTTGCAGTAACACCAGGGGTGTTACATATTACGCATCTCAAAGCGGCCCGAACCTGTACAAAAATTGTCCACTGTCTCTCGTGCATCTAGCACGAACCATCGAGCTACAGTCGGTAACACCGTCCTACTCCAAAAAGCATCTCGAGGGGCAACCCTGGGTGCGCGGTCGGACCCAAAACATCGACAGGTTGGGCAGGGCTGCACGCGTGCCAGGAAGAGGCTCGACTAGGGGAAGGAGAGAGAGGGGAGGGAGGAGAGGGGAGCTCACCACGGGCTTGGTGGGCGACAGCAACCGCTCACCGGATCCACTCTAGGGCAGGGAGAGAGGTGGAAGAGAGGGAGAGGGAGGTTATTTTGTGCGGGAAAGAGAGAATGAGGGGGAGGGGCGTGCATGGGGGGCAGGGCACTGGGGCACGCATCTAGGGCCAGGTTGGGCTCGGCCATGGGACGGGCTGACTTACCTCTAATCAATCTCACCTGCTTCTAATCAAGATCAATGCACGAATCAAAAACCAAAACTAGACGAACACATGCCTAGGCACAACATCAGACAAAATAAATATGCTCCAGCATGATGCAACAACAATATTAACTTAGGTTTTGGTTACACACGATACGGACACCAGTCTCTATATTGTTTTAAAAATATGAAGAAGGAGCGAAACAAGAAGAGAAAAAGAGAGTAACGCCTGAATTTGGTGAATATTGGGGACAAAAAATTATAACCCCAAATTCAGGGCGTTACACTCAGTCTCTGCGTCGGCTCTCTACGGGGAATTAGCAGGCGCAAGTCAACAGCACAGTTCACTGTCACGTTGGCTTGCAGATGCTAGGACATCTATCCTCTGGGTACCGCACTTGGCTTCACTGTGGACGCTCCCCTTCGTATATAAATAGGGTAGTAGGGTCCCTCCAAAGGGACACGAGACGACAGACGATTCGGCCTCCAAACACTCAGTTCTTCACTCGGCCTACTCGGTCTTAGATATTGGCACTTGCCTCAATCATCTCTAGGGACTTGGGGACTTCCCCTCTACTGAAAGTAGGGCCTTGTGCTGCCCGAACTAGGATAATTGCTTGTGTCTTCTTGCACACCATCTAGAGTCCGGCCACGCGGCACAATTTACTAGTTGGTTAAGGACCCATGGTCCAAACACTGACAATGTTATTGGTAGGACAGGTTCTTGTTGATGTATTTAAAGGAATCACAGATGAGGATGCAGCTAAAGTTGTTGATAGACACGTATGAAAATTTTTGCAAATGTGATTGCACATTGTTGGAGGTATGCAGTGAGAAATGTCCCTAATTTTGATGCTTCTATCTTATTATTACATTCTTATTTGTGATATTATACTATAATTTAGATGCTTAATGTGGGTAGATAAATCCTCTGGTGGAGATAGCTGACAACAAGATTATTGCTACTAATGTAAAATTGAACTTTGATGATAATGTTGCATTTAGATAAAAAAAAGATATATAGAAACAGTGGCAGGACACGTAACTAGTTTATTGTAAAAACTTAGTCAATATTTTGCTCAAGTGAAAGCATCCAATACACCTTTGCTTGTGTCCATCACAGAACTTTCTATTGTGTGCAAATGTTGACTTCATATATTTTCACACTTGTTCGATAAAAACTGCTTTTATGTTGCATTGTGATCACTGGTCCTTGCCATCGTCACTACAGTAAAGCATATGATGTGTTTTGCTTCTGAATGTACATTGTGGGACTATTTAGGAGGGTTCTCAAACTGGCTCCGGCTCATGCAAGAGCCATTCCAAAAGGTCTAAAAAAAGCTCCCAACAAAGACCACTGAGAAGCCAGAGCTATTTTTATAGAGAGAAGCCGGAGCCAAAAAAAGCTAGCTACTTGCGGCTCCTCCCTCACTCCCCATATTGCCCTTCTATCGCGTCAAGAGGAGCCATTTTGCAAAATGATTTGTTAAAAATACACTAGCTCCTATAGATGAACTACTCTAGAAGAGAAGCCAGAGCCGAAGTCATTTTTAGAGAAGACGGAACCGTGCTAAACATGCCCTGAAGTATTTGCTAAGCGTATTTTGACAAGCATTTATTTGATTTACTAGGTCCATTTTGGTGGAGCTCCAGTCACCTTTGACTCGTGCACTAATATAGCAAGAGTTGTTTAATTCAGGCCCTGTTTGGTTGGAGGGACTAAGTGCCCATTTGTGAAGGCTCCTGGGTGGCTCTGGCTCATTGTCGGAGCCCTCCCAAACGCCGCTGAAAAAACAGCTCCTAAATGGGAGTTTAAGGGGAGTCGAAGCTATTTTGGGTGTGGGAGCGTGTCGGGTATTGTAATTAGGGGTACCTAGATTACTCCCCTAAACATGCTTAACACCTAACTACCCAAAAAGGATCATAAGACACATTTCCTGAGGTCAATAAAGGATGAGCCACGATTCGCCCGAGACCCTGCTCGGCGGTTGCTCATAATTTCGTCTCACCCAAGCCTGTCCTTGGGCCTCAGGGAAATCCTCGTCTTGCCTGAGGTTCCCCTCCATGGAACAACGGTTTCTGCCTCGCCCGAGCCTGTCTCGGATAGAAGAACAACCCCAAGCCTTTCCCCAATCAAAGGTCATGGGAACCACGGGGACATGAGCATTTAATGCAAATACCTACCCCACGTGACGCCACTGTCAAACAAGAGTGACCGACCGTGGTCCCATCCACTTTCACCAACTATGATGATGCATACCCAAGAATAACGGACACTACTCCTCCATGTCATCGGCTGTATTCCAACAACTCCGGATAGGACATGTGTACGTCAGAGCATGGTCTCACCGTCAGGAGAGAACTCTGCCTCACCCGAAGTCAACTTCAGCCTCAAAGAAACCTCTGCCTTGCCAGAGCTCAACCTTGGCTAACTGTCCCCTGCGAATCCTGTAGGAGGCCACTCCCTCAACTGTTCCCTGCACGACTACATGCCCCAGAGTAGGCTTGGCCATGGCCTTGGGAGGAGTTTTGTCTCGTCCAAGGATGGCTTCGGCCTTGATAGCATCAACAAAAGGATGCCCGATGTCCCTAGAAGCTACAACACTGACATCAGGATACTCTACGGATTGCCAAGCGCTTTTTTCCATACTTATCACTATTTGAACAACTATGACTTGGCCAACTCCTCCATCAGGTAGGCTGGGGTACGCGTCCGAACCCCACACCCTAGCCTCAGCTCTGTGCTCGATCAAAGATGCAAATACAAGGATTGGACATCCTCCTCAGGCTTAAGTCAACAGCAAGTTCGAAGGCCATGTCGATGACCATACTAGCTACAGGGGCTAGGACACGCCTCCTCTCTTATATACAACAAACCCCAGCACTCCTAGTAGCCCTCCTTAAGGCTATAAATAGAGGAGCCCAGGGCTTCATTGAGGGGAGGAGAAGACGTCATGGGTTTTCACCTCCACATTAATATTGACACTTACCTCAATCATCCCCATGGACTTGGGATCATCTCCCTCTCCCCACAAGATTGTATCATCTACTACAAGCACTTAGATTCAAGTAATATAAGTCTCATCCCATCTACTGTAAGTAGGGCCTTCTCTCGCCCAAACTAGGATAAAGACTTATGTCTCCTTGTACCACCCATCTAGGCCTGGGCACACAACACTAAATCACTAGTTGGTAGAACCCTCGGGTCAAAACACCGATAGAGCGGGAGCCACAAAAAGTGGTTTCGAGTAGCTCATATGCTCGCTTGTCTCTAAGACTATTCACAGCGGTTCCCCCTAAATTTTTCTCCCTATATCACTTTTTTGCGTCACATCACCAACATTTCATCCACTACTTTTTTATCTCCCGCAGCAGTTCCCCCTATATTGTCCCCCTATACCCCACTACAACTATAAAATATCATTATCCAACCCTATTCATCATCTATTACCATTTTTTCTTCACCTATTAAAAAACTAACATACACATGAACAATGATATAGGAGTTGAAAGGGAAATGCACACTTGGGCCATTTCTATATTGTTTTGGTGATTAAATGATTAACACATTATGTTTATACTAACATCATCTTACATGAGCAAAGAGCATAGGCACGTAAAGCAAATTGAGCTTGGAAGAGGGCAAAATAAATATCTATATGGTGCTAAGTGAAAAAGGTAAGCTCTGGACACATAGTCAATTGTTTTGTGTACTAATCATATTTGTCTAAATGCTAGGGACCTTGAAGTCAAGCCAAAACGAGCAAAAGAGACTAATTGAAAAAGGAGAAAGTGGACTACACTGTGTAGCTTCGGACGATCCGGTGCCACCCACCAGACAGTCCGGTGCACGGTCCGTTGAACAGCCTGCTCTCGGAATTTTTTGCCTACGTCAGCTATAATTCACCGAACTGTCTGTGCGGAGCGCTAGACAGTCCGGTGTGCCAGTTCGCCAATGGTTAGTGGCCACGTCGGTCGGGGGCCCACAATCACATGGTGCACCGGACGGACCGGTGCCACCTACCGCATAGTCCGGTGCCCCCTAGAACAGGAAACCAGCTAATCAGAGATTTTGTAGCCATTGCACTTTTCATTGTCCAGTGTGCACCGGACAGTCTGATGCACCTGCGGCAGAAGGCAACCAGGGCCTTCCAAATGAAGCTCCAACGGCTCCTAGGTCCTTTGGGGCTATAAAAGGGACCCCTAGGCGCATGGAGCTCTACATCAAGCATCCTTTAAACATCCTACAACATCGAGACACTATGACCTCACTTTTGCTTTGATAGATTAAGATTCGAGCACATGTTTTGAGTTGTAACTCCGTTGTGTTGTCTCTTGTGTGCTCTTCTCTTGACTTGTGTGCGTGTGTTTATGTGATTTCGTCTCTTGTGTGTGTCTCTACTCCCCCTTACTCTTGTGGTTTATTTTAGATCAATTGTGTAAGGTGTGAGAGACTCCAAAATGTGGAGATTCCTCACAACAGGAAAACTTGAGATAAGAAAGAGAATCGTGGTACTCAAGTTGATCATTGGATCACTTAAGAGGGGTTGAGTGCAACCCTCGTCCATTGGGACACCACAATGTGGAGTAGGCAAGCATTTTTACGCTTGACCAAACCATGGGATAAACATCACCATGTCACTTGTCTACTTTACTTTATTGTGATTCTATTCTTTTTAGCACTTCACTTTACTTACAATATTGCTCTAAGTTTAATACTCATCTTGTGAGAGCGATTAAGTGAAGAAGTCCTCCTCTCTCACACTCTTCATTCGAACTTGGTTTTTTATCTCACTAATCCATTATAGACCAAGTTTGTTTTGTTGAGCTATTTTTTACAGGATCACCTATTAACCCTCCCTCTAGGTGCTCTCAATTGGTATCACAGTCGTTCTCTTCATCAAAGGACTAACCACCCGAAGAGATGGATCCTAAGGGCAAGGTGATCGTGATCAACGATAAGGAGAAGGAAACCCTCAACATCGAAGAGCCTAAAGGTGACAAGATCACCAACTTAGGCTCTAACAACAAGAGGAAGGATGGGAAGAAGAAAAGGTGCATCAAGAAAACCATTTACGATGACAGCAACACCTCCTCTTCTTCACCAAGGGACGATGATGATGAAGAAACGTCTACGAAAAAGAAAATGGTTAATCAAAACTATTCCTTTGACTATTCTCGCATTCCATATAATTCAAATTATCATTTATTGTCTATTCCACTTGGTAAAACCCCTCACTTTGATGGGGAAGACTATTCATTTTGGAGTCACAAAATGCGTAGCCATTTATTCTCACTTCATCCTAGAATTTGGGAAATAGTGAAAAATGGAATGCACTTTGATAGTACTGACAATCATGTATTTATTAATGAGCAAATCATAAGAATTCTCAGGCTACTACTGTTTTGTTAGCAACTCTATACAGGGATGAGTACAACAAAGTTAGCGGCTTGGACAATGCCAAACAAATATGGGACACCCTCAAGATTTCTCATGAGGGAAACGATGCCACCATGATCACCAAGATGGAATTGGTGGAAGGAGAGTTGGGTAGTTTTGCCATGAAAAGAGCGGAGGAGCTAACTAAAAAATTCAACAAGCTCAAGAACCTAGTAAACAAGATTAGGAGCTACGGAATCACAAGATGGACGGATCACGACGTCATGCGACTAATCCTAAGGTCATTTACTGTAATTGATCCCCATCTTGTAAATCTTATCCGTGAAAACCCTAGGTACACCAAGATGTCGCTTGAGGAAATTCTAGGAAAATTCGTAAGCGGGCACATGATGGTGAAGGAGGAGAGGTATGTTGACGATATTGCCAATGGACCTCTTCCACTCTATGAGCCATAGCCCGTTGCACTCAAGGCAACAACTAGCAAGGAGACGCTACCAAACAAGGTAGCACAAGTGGAGGCTGCCGGACTCAATGAAGAGGAAATGGCGCTTGTAATTAAGCGCTTTAAGACCGCATTGAGGTGACGCAAGGAGTACCCCAACAAGAATAAATCAAAGAGAAAGCGTTCATGCTTCAAATATGGTAAGTCTGATCATTTTATTGCACAATGTCCCTATAATGACTATGACCAGGAACAAGAAAAGAAAGGGATAAAGGCAAAAAAGAAGAACTATAGGAAGGCGAAGGGTGAGGCACACATTGGCATGGAATGGGACTCGGACTTCTCTACATCTAACTCCGACGATGAGGGACTTGTTTCCTCGGCCTTCGGCAAGTCCTCCCTCTTCCACAACGAGCGACATACATGCCTTATGGCTAAGGAGAAGAAGGTACGTACACGAGATACTCCTGAGTACACTTCTTCTAGCGATGAGAATTCTGATGATGAGTTAGATTACAACGATCTCTTTAAAGGCTTAGATAGATCCAAAGTTGATAAAATTAATGAATTAATTGATACCCTTAATGAGAAAGATAGATTGTTAGAAAAGCAAGAAGATGTTCTTTATGAAGAACATGATAAATGTGTTAATGCTGAAAATCTCTTGCTTTAGAAATTAAGAAAAATGAAACACTTGCTTCTGAATTGTCTTCTTATCATGATTCTATTTCTAGCCTTAAGAGTTTAAATGTTGATTTAAATGCTAGAATAGAAAAATTAAGTGTTGCTAGTTCATCAATGGAGCATGTTTATATTTGCAATAGATGCAAAGATTTTGATATTGATGCCTGCAATGATCATACCTCTACTATTTCTAAGTTGAATAATGAAATTGCTAATCTTCATGCTCAACTTAAAATTTGCAAAAATGAATGTGAAAAGATAAAATTTGCCCAAGATGCCTACACCATTTGTAGACATCCCTCCATTAAGGATGGACTTGGTTTCCAAAAGGGAACCAAGGACTTAAAGAGCCAAAGGGCCTCCAACATCATTAAAGAGAAAGGGAAGGTGCCCTTGACTAGTAGTTTGCATTCTTTTCATCACAAGAAGAACCATGCTTGTTTGTATGCTCATGTTAAGAATGCTTCTAATGTTTCTCATGTTGCTCATCATGATGTTTGTTATGATCGTGTTGTTTTACCTGTGCGTCATGATGTTGCTTTTGATTCTCATGCCATGATTGCATCATCTAGGTCTTCATATTTTCATGGTAGAAATAGATCTAGGTGCCATGTTCATCATGTTGTTTCTCATGCGCCTAGGAATGCATCTAATGGCCCAACTATGCTTTATCACACCTATGATGCTTCATATGTGCTACATTGTAAAAATGATAAAGTTGTTGCTAAAAATGTGGGGCCCAAATGCAAGGTAGGCAAAACTTGCATTTGGATTCCAAAATCTTATGTGACTAACCTTGTAGGACCCAACAAGAGTTGGGTACCTAAATCTCAAGCTTAAACTACCTTGCAGGTTTATGCATCCGAGGGCACAAGTTGGATTATGGATCAATGATCAAGTGCACGAGCACGAGGAAGCTTGTGCCAGCAGCCAAGAAGATGTCATTGATGGCACATCTAATGTACATGAGCAAAAACATTGCCTAGTCTTAAATGAGTATAATTCTTTTGCTATGAAAGATAATGAGCTTGTTAGAGACATGTATTCTCGTTTGAATCTAATCATCAATGAGCTCAATTATATTGGCATTAATGAGCTAGGTGATGTAGATATTGTGAGGAATATTATCTCCCTGCTACCACAATAAAGATATGGGAGCATCATCACTATTCTTCACAACATGGAGGACTTGAGTACAATGACCCCGACCATTGTGATTGGCAAAATCGCGACCTTTGAGATGTCGCAAAAAATGTGTTGGGGAGAGGAGTCAACTTCCTCAAGACCATATGCTTTTGCATGTGATGAAAGGAAAGGGAAAATGAAGGCTCCCACTCCAAATTCCTCAAGTGAAGAAGAGGAAGAAGAAGAAAGTGATGATGGTGAAGATAATCAACCATCAACATCATCATCCGAGGACGAAGAAACAATCCGACGTGTCGGAAAGGTAATGGGGATGATCCGCAAAATTAATCTAATGGGTGTGCCTCTGCTGGTAGAGGATCTTCTCTTTCACATTGATAGAAAAAAGCAAAGAAAGATAGGATGTTTCGCATGTGGGGAGAAGGGCCACTACAGGGACAATTGTCCAACTATGGCCGAACCCAAAAAGGGGAGGAGCAAAGGCAAGGCACTAATAAGTTTCAAAACTTGGGATGACTCTTCAAGTGAAGATGAACCTCCAAGGATGCGTAGCCACCGATCCTCATCACGATCATCATGGTCATCAAGCAAGTGCCTTATGGCAAGAGGTAAAATTAGTATTCCATCCTCTAGTGATGATAGCAGTAGTGATGATGAAGGTGAGGGAAAGCCTTCTGTAAATGAGCTTGCAGAAGACGTTAAATTTTTTAGGATGTATGCACTAAATATAAAGCTCACCTTAAAACCTTGAAAAATAATTTGATTAGATCTCAAAATGATTACAAAGGTTTGCTAGAAAAATTTGAAACATTTGTAAATTTAAATTGTGAGCTATCAACTAAAATTGAGCAATTAGAGTCTAGTGCTCCATCCACAGCTACCGATGATGGCCTTATTAAAAGGAATGAAAAACTTAAGGCTAAGTTAGCTAGCTCCGAAGAAGCTATTGAAAATTTGCTAGGGAAAATGGAAATTCTTAGCATACACAATAATGATCTACTACTAAGCTAGAAAACATTGGTAGCACCCTAGGAGCATCTTTAGTTGAAATTCCTGAAATTGTTAAGAAAGATGCTTCTACTTTTTGCTTTGATTTAATTAACCCCTGCAACCAAGTTCTTGTTAAGAATGTTGTTATAGAAACATGTTCGGATGAGATTGCAATGGAGAATGAGCAATTAAAGCAAGAGGTGGCTCGTCTTGGAAAGGTTTTGTATGACAAGAAAGGCAAAGCTAAACAAATCCAACCTACATAGGATAACACCACTGTGGGAGTGAACAAGCCTATGGAGGGCAAAATTGTGATTTGAAGGCTATGTCACAAAGAAGGCCACAAGTCTTTCCAATGCAAGGCGAAGATCGGGGATAAGCAAAGGAAAAAGCTCAAGCAAAAGCCAACAAGCAAAATCTCCAACACCTACATCAACAAGGTGGACAAAAAGGCTGCTACACCATATTTGATCAAGAATAAAAAGAATGGAAAGGTGATAGCAATCAAGACCAACAAGCAAGCCAACAAAGGAAAGGGGGCCAAATGCATTTGGTGCCAAAGGAAATAATTTCAACCATGAAAAGCACCAAGAAGGTTTGGATCCCGAAAGGGAAGTGAGTAGTCCGAAGGACTGCGGGGAATTTGGAGACTTGGCAAAATTGAGATGTATATCATAGGATACATCATAATGGATCAAGTCTATTGCCAAGTGGGTTAGAGAATACTTTGGACCCAAATTTCCCCACCCATGACTAGGGTAACTAGATTTATTGTATTTCTTGTTTTCAGATATGCGTATCTATTTTCCTTGTATCTAGTTTTACTTTTCATGCCTAGTATTTCAATTGGCATTTACTTTTGTTTGAATGCATGCATACTAGGTAAATCATATGGTAGGATTGCTCACTTTAAATTCATACTCTTGAACAAATCTACATGGTTTAAAATGATAAGCACGACACATAGCTTATTTAACATTTCTATGAAAATGATATATCACTTGATATGGTGAAATACTTCAAGTGGTATAACACTTCAATTATACTACATTTGATATGCTTCAATTGGTATCATTTAACTTTTATGTGCCAAAGCTCGGATTATAGATAATTTTCCATTCTTGATCGATATCAAATCAAAGTGCATGCCTCCTACAAGTATTCAAAACTTGTATGCACACTTTTGGGGGGAGGTTACTCTATAATCTAAGACTTTGAGACTAATACCTTTTCAAGTCTATTTCATGCAGTAGTCTCATTGTAAGAAAAATGAAGTCCCCGGAAAAAGATAACAAGCTTCCACTGTAAATCTACAAGAACTCTTATGTCTCACAAGCCTACCATTGCTCTTCAAATGGTCTGCCATTGATTTTCAATTGGTATCTTTGATACTACATTTAGCATCATTTTACATGTTTTCTCCAACATTTGGTTAGACTATATTTCATATCTTATACTTCCCATATTGTTATACATGCATAAGTAGTTAAATCATATTCTGTTACCTATGCATAAGGGACGATAGTCTAATCAAATCATGTCTTGCACCTCTATTCTTCACATGCTTTTTCCTAAGTAGAAGATCTCTGTCAGAGGGAGTATTTCTTCATCTCTAATGGGGGAGAAAATTCTTCTAAAGGAGAACAATCATTTAGGGGGAGTTATAATGTCAAGTTCTTCAATTGGTTTTAATTGATAAATCTTTTACGAGGGCAAGTCCTTATTTGCTTCCTACATGCTTTTAATGTCTTCCTTTTGGTGGTTGATGCCAAAGGGGAAGAAGTTTAGGGACCAAAGCAATGAAAATTGTATCAAACACCAAACACCACCAAATTTAAATTTTGATTCTTCAAGTGGTTTTGGCTCTTTGATCTAAAATAGGAAGTAAGTGAATTATAGAGTTAGGGGAGGCTTAAGTCCATAATATCACATTGTGGGGACAAACATGCATCCTTGCAAGTAGATTGCATATTTACATTCAAATGTTTGTAATATTTGCTTGCTTTGGTTGTGTTGTCATCAATCACCAAAAAGGGGGAGATTGTAAGAAAAATGGACCCTAGGCCATTTGGCTAAATAGGTTTTGGTGTTTGATGATCAACATTACCTGTGGACTAATGAATTTGCTAGTGTTTATGATTGTAGTTCACAGGATGCTAAAGTTACTTGGACCAAGACATTGAGGAAAGCAACACCTCAAAAGAAGACATTATGAAGATCAAGTGAAGTCCAAAAAACAAAGGAAGTGTTGCCTATGGACTGTCTAGTCTGGAGCACCGGACTGTCCGGTGCACTAGGGAACAGTAGCCCCAACGGCTAGTTCTAGGTGGCACTGTGGAGAGAAGACCACCGGACTGTCCGGTCTGAAGTCCGGGGTGTTCGGTATAAAAAGCCTGCGCGCCAACGGTCGGCTGCAGTGTCAAACCAATGGCTAGGCGTACCAGACAGTGAACAGTGCACTGTCCGGTGCACCACCGGACTGTCCAATGTGCCGCAGAGAGCACAACTTTTCTCCAATGGCTAGTTTTGTGTTGGGGGCTATAAATACACCCCCAACCGGCCATTTCTAGGTGTGGGAGCCCAAGCAACATACCAAGGCATATTGTAGACATTTCCAAGAGCTCAAACACCTAAGTGCTTAATAGAATCACTCGGTGATTAGCGTAGGTGCTTTGCGAAGTGCTTAGATTAGTTAGACTGCATTAGTGCTTGCTCTAGGTGAATCCTAGTTAGTTGAGTAAGTTTAGACAAACCACACAACCCCTCGGCTCTTGCGCGAGCCGTTGTAGTTGTACCAAGTGGGGCGAGAGTCTTGTGAGACCGTGACAATCGCGTTTGTGTCACGACTGCCACCGTGTACTGGAGGGAACGAGGCCCGCGGCGTTTTGGCCGGAAGCTCGATAGTGGAGACAACGGGGAGCGTCTGAGAGGAGCTAGAAGCGGAGAACCACTTGCATGTGGAGAAGGCCCATGACTCTCTACGGAGTTACTCGACCGAGGTGCTTGGCCCTCGCGTGGGCTTCTCTTTGCATAGGGGCACCAACGAGAACTAGTCAGGACCTTGCGTGGTTTCGGATACCTTATTAAAAATACCGGCATCATCCACGAGAGTTTGCATCTCTACCTCGCTCTTTAGCTTCCGCATTTATATTAAGCATTTAAGTTTTAATCTTGTCTTTATACTTATATTGTTGTAGATTGAAACTTAGCCATTGTGGTAGAGATAGCAACACTTAGACAAAACCTAGTTTGATTAAGTACATAGGTTTTGCTCTAGGGATTTATTTGTGGCTTAGTTTAGAGAAAGTTTTAGAAGTCCTAATTCACCCCCTCTCGTCGCCTGTTTCTTTCAGACATCAAGACCATTGGAGCTTCTCCATATGGATCTCTTCGGGCCTGTTGCTTATCTTAGCATCAGTGAAAGTAAGTATGGTCTTGTAATTATTGATGACTATTCCTGCTTCACTTGGGTATTCTTTTTACAGGACAAATCTAAAACCCTCAAGCGCTTCTTAAGATAGGCGCAAAATGAGTTTGAGCTAAAAGTGAAGAAGATAAGAAACGATAATGGATCTGAGTTCAAGAACCTTTAGGTGGAAGAATATCTTGAGGAGGAAGGCATCAAGCATGAATTCTCCGCTCCCTACACGCCACAACAAAATGGTGTAGTCAAGAGGAAGAACATGACGCTCATTAACATGGCAAGGACGATGATTGGAGAGTACAAGACGCCAGAACGGTTTTGGTCGGAAGCCGTGAATACGGCTTGCCATGCCATAAGTTGTCTCTACCTTCATCGCCTCCTCAAGAAAGCAGCCTATGAACTTCTTATCGGTAACAAACCCAATGTCTCTTACTTTTGTGTATTTGGGAGCAAATGCTACATCTTGGTGAAGAAAGGTATGCATTCAAAGTTTTCTCCCAAAGTTGTTGAAGGGTTCTTACTTGGTTATGACACAAATACAAAGGCATATATAGTATTCAACAAATCTTCGGGTTTAGTTGAAGTCTCTAGTGACATTGTATTTGATGAGACTAATGGCTCTCCAAGAGAGGAAGTTGATCTTGATGATGTAGTTGAAGATGATGTTCCAACAGCCGCAATAAGAACTATGGCAATAGGTGATGTGCGACCACAGGAGCAACAAGAACAATATCAACCTTCCTCAACAATGATGTAACCCCCAACTCAAGATAAGGAATAGGTACCTCAAGATGGAGGCATAGAACAAGGGGGAGCACAAGAACAAGGTGGAAGGGAGGAAGAAGAAGTACCACCGACACCTTCAACCCAAGTCCGCACCAACATTCAAAGAGATCATCCGGTGGATCAGATTCTTGGTGACATTATCAAGGGAGTAATCACTTGTTCACGTATTGCAAACTTTTTTGAGCACTACTCTGTTGTTTCTTCTATTGAGCCTTTTAGGGTAGAAGAAGCCTTGCAGGATTTGGAATGGGTGTTGGTCATGCAAGAGGAACTCAACAACTTCAAGAGAAATGAAGTTTGGAGCCTGGTGCCATGTCCAAAGCAAAATGTTGTGGGCACCAAGTAGGTGTTTCGCAATAAGCAAGACGAATATGGAGTGGTGACAAGAAAAAAACAAGACTTGTAGCAAAAGGTTATGCTCAAGTCGCAGGTTTGGATTTTGAGGAGACTTTTGCTCCTGTAACTAGGCTTGAGTCTATTCGAATATTGTTAGCCTATGTTGCGCGCCATTCCTTTAAGTTGTTTCAAATGGACGTGAAGAGCGCTTTCCTCAATAGGCCAATCAAGGAGGAGGTGTATGTGGAGCAACCCCCTAGCTTTGAGGATGAAAGGTATCCCGACCATGTCTATAAACTCTCTAAGGCGCTCTATAAGCTTAAGCAAGCTCCAAGAGCATGGTATGAATGCCTTAGAGATTTTTTTATTTCTAATGCTTTCAAGGTCAGAAAAGTTAATCCTACTCTTTTTACTAAGACTTGCAGTGGTGATTTATTTGTATGCTAGCTAAATATATGTCGATGACATTATATTTGGTTCTACTAATCAAAAGTCTTGTGAGGAGTTTAGCAGGGTAATGATGCAAAAAATTGAGATGTCGATGATGGGCGAGTTGACCTACTTCCTTGGATTTCAAGTGAAACAACACAAGGAAGGGACGTCCATCTCCCAAACAAAGTACACACAAGACTTGCTCAAGAAGTTTGGGATGAACGACGCAAAGCCTGCTAAGACGTCAACAGGAACCGATGGACATTGGATCTTGACAAAGGAGGTAAGTCTGTTGATCAAAAGGCTTACCGATCTATGATAGATTCACTACTTTATCTTTGTGCTAGTAGACCGAATATAATTCTTAGCGTATGCATGTGTGCTAGATTTCAATCCGACCCCAAGGAATGTCACATTGTGACTGTGAAGCGGATTCTTCGATATTTAGTTCATACGCATTGCCTCAAGGTCTGGTATCCAAAAGGGTCTACCTTTGACTTAATTGCATATTCAGACTCTGACTATGTCGGGTGCAAGGCTGATAGGAAGAGCACATTGGGGACTTGTTAGTTTCTAGGAAAGTCCCTGGTGTCCTGGAGCTCGAAGAAACAAACATCCATTGCCCTATCCACCGTTGAGGCCGAGTATATTGTCACAGGTCAGTGTTGCGCGCAACTACTTTGGATGAGGCAAGCCCTCCAGGACTTTGGCTACAATTTGAGCAAAGTCCCACTCCTATGTGATAATGAGAGTGCAATCCGCTTGGCGGACAATCCTATTGAATACAGCCACACTAAGCACATAGACATCTGGCATCACTTTTTGAGAGACCACCAGCAAAGGGGACATATCGATGTTTGCCATATTAGCACCGAGAACCAGCTAGCCGATTTCTTCACCAAGCCTTTAGATGAGAAAAGGTTTTGCAGGCTACGTAGTGAGCTAAATGTCTTAGATTCATAGAACTTGGATTGATCTGTAGCATACATGTGTCTTTATGCCTTTGATCATGGTCTTTTCAGCATTATTGTCTTTACTTGCTTATTTTGGTGCTCAAGTTGTAGAATGTCATCTCCAAACCTCATAAGTACTTGTCCAAATGATGCATATGTTTTGGGGGAGGATATGCTACAACTTGACCCTTTGGGACTAATATGTTTGCTTGAGTGATTTTGATATAGTCTCAAAGATGGATTCAAATGGACAACGTGAACTTGGACAAAGAAAAAGCTTCCACTGCATTACGGTATCATTGTATCTTGTTCCAAGTCACTATGATGTTTTCTCATTGCCCCTAGTGTTTTATTTGCAATTTTGGTAAGGCAATGGGGTTAGTACGCCACTAGTTCTTTCTTTTTGGTGCTTAATGCCAAAGGGGAGAAATTAAGGCCAAAGCAAATGGATAAAAAATTTTAAAAATTTAAGTGTAATTTTCAAAAAAATTCAAAAATTTAAGTGTAAGCATACTTGGTCTTTTGATCAAAACCCTCTTATTGAAAAACTACTCTCTTATGGGGAGAAATTTGATTATAGAAACGGGGGAGTTTCTGGCTTTTTGATCAAAACTTGTCTTGAAAAATATATTGATTTGCCAAAACAAAGTGTTATGACATAGAAATAGGAAAATGAATTTGTTTTGCGAAAACAAACCAAGTGGTGGTAAAATGATCCAAGTATGTCAAATCTTTTAATAATTCAATTTGTTTTAAGTTTGATATCAATTTGCACGTTTTGGCTCACATGTGGATATGTTAGTGCATTTTGAGGTGCTTTTGATGTGTTGGCATAAATCACCAAAAAGGGGAAGATTGAAAGGGAAATGTGCCCTTGGGTTATTTTTATATTGTTTTGGTGATTAAATGATCAACACATTATGTTCATACTAACATCATCTTACATAAGCAAAGAGCATAGGCACGTAAAGCAAATTGAGCTTGGAAGAGAGCAAAATACAAATCTATATGGTGCCAAGTGAAAAGGTAAGCTCTGGACACATAGTCAATTGTTTTGTGTACTAAACATACTTGTCTAAGTGCTAGGGACCTTATGTAGAGACTTAGATTAAAAAAGGAGAAAGTAGACTGCTCTGCGTAGCTCCGGACGGTCCGGTGGCACCCACCGGACAGTCCAGTGTGCATCGGACAATTCGGTGCACGGTCCGTCGAACAACTTGCTCTCGAGAACTTTTGCCTGTGTCGGCTATAATTCACTGGACCGTCCGTACGGAGCACCGGACAGTCCGGTGCGCCAGCTAGACAACGGCCAGTGCCCACGCCGGTCGGGAGCCAACGGTCATATGGTGCACTAGACGGTCCCGTGCCACCTACCGGACAGTCTGGTGCCGGAAACCAGCCAATCAGGGATTTTGTAGTCGTTGCACTATTCATTGTACGGTGTGTACCGGACAGTCCAGTGCACTCGCGAACAGAAGGCAACCAGGGCCTTCCAAATGGAGCTCCAACGGCTCCTAGGTCCGTTGGGGCTATAAAAGGGACCCCTAGGCGCATGGAGCTCTACATCAAGCATCATTTGAACATCCTACAACACCGAGACACTACGACCTCGCTTTTGCTTTGATAGATTAAGATTCAAGCATGTGTTTTGAGTAGTAACTCCGCTATGTTGTCTCTTGTGCTCTTCTCTTGACTTGTGTGCGTGTGTAGCTATGATTTTGTCTCTTTTGTTTGTCTCTACTCCCCCTTACTCTTGTGGTTTATTTGAGATCAATTGTGTAATGCTTGAGAGAATCCAAAGTGTGGAGATTCCTCACAACAGGAAAAACTTGAGATAAGAAAGAGAATTGTGGTACTCAAGTTGATTAATTGTGGTACGCAAGGGGAGGAGGTGGCCACATGGCGAACGCTACGGATAGCCTAATGGCCAAACAGTCAGCTTCCTTCGAAGATGACAAGTTGGGGGACAAAGTGACAAGACGTGGAGGCAAGGCAAGCAGCCGAGTCACCGGCTGTGGGCTTGTAGTCTGTGTTGGCACTAGTCTGACCGTCTATGAGCCGTTTAGCCAATTTGCAAAAAAAAAACGGCGGCTCTGGTGGAGGAGCAGCAGGAGCAGCAGATGAATTTAGATCTGGAGTCATTTTTAGAGTAGCGAGAGTCCTACCAAATAAGCCCTAAAGATTAGTCCCTCTATTTGATATGATTTAGTTTCTAAATTATTAAATGGTCAGACTAAAACAGGAACCAAACCGCTTTAGTCTTTGGTCCCTTAAAGGATGACTAAAAGGAACTAAATCATATTAATTTCACGTTTTGTCCCTCATTTATTTTAGTTCACTAATGACGGAAAAATGGTAAAGGATATTTTAGTGTTCTTACGAGTCATTTAACGTGTTTTGAATATTTTTAGCCTAGCAACCAAATAAATAGGGACTAAAGTTTAGTCATAAATGTAGAACTAAAAAGACCAAACATAGCCTTAATCTCTTTACATAAAATAAACTAAAATTCGATAAAAAACCATTCACTACAGGAAACGCATAAATTTTCGTGGGCCAAAAACCCACGAAAATAAGCCTAAACCGACGAAAATAGATAATTTTCGTCGGCAGGCCGACGAAAATAGCCGCCGAAAATATGCGGCTATTTTCGTCGGCACCGACGAAAATAAGTTATTTTCGTCGGCTTTCCCAAAGACGACGAAAATAGGCAGTCGACCATCAATTTTCGTCGGCCGGTGGTGGCCGACGAAAATACGTGCAGGCTATTTTCGTCGGCCTCGGTGGTGGCCGACGAAAATAGCCTGGGAACATATTTTCGTCGGCCACCACCGAGGCCGACGAAAATTGATGGTCCCCCCCCCCCCCAAAACAGATTTTTCTGCACCTATTAATAATTCACAGCAATATACACAATATATCACAATTCACATATACAGATTCACAAGACTAATACATAATTCACAAAACACATTCACATATACATAGATAGTCCATAGTCCATTCAAATAAGTCTAGAGTCTATAAGTCCATTGTCCATTCAAATACACAATTCACAAAACTCTAGTCCATAAGTCTAGAGTCCATAAGTCCATAAGCTACTCACTACTCACTCCTCACTGATCACTCCGGCGGGCTGTGGGAGTTTTGGCCACTCCCTCCTCCGCCACAAGGAAGGTGGCCACTCCCTCCAGCACCATGGACGTTGACACCACCCTCCGATCCATGAGCATGTGACGCTGAACCCTGCAATTCATCAATCATTCAAATAAGGCTGTATTTTGCTATCACTATACATAAACATTGATGTGTTTGGTCAATATTTGCATAAAACTAAACATGGAACGTCACCTGTGATCCATGGTGAGTAGGAGGTTGTGCATGCATCCACGGATACTGTTGTGGTGGCCACCCCAGCGGTGGTGGCACCCACCCCGTCGGTGGTGGTGCCATCCACGCTTGAAATGGCTGAGAGCCCGCCGGTGGCTGGGAGACCGGTGGCACCCATCCCGGGACTGGCTGCGATCCTTGGGGTGGATGCGTCCAAGTGCCTGGAGGTGCCTGCGTCCACCCAACACCGGTCCACTGTGGCTGCAACGCTGGAGCTTGTCCTGGCCACTGTCCCCATTCTTGTGCCTGCGAGCCATTTTTGATAATAAAGAAAGAGTTGCTATGGAATTGAAGTGTTCAGATAGTGTTACCTGGGGAGGGCGAAAAGCGGGCAAGTTCATATCAGGGCCGAGTCGAGTAGTCATTTCCTGCAAATGGATGCAACGTTAGAATCACAACATTATACTTTGAATTCAATGACGACACGTGATGAGATAGACGGATTACCTGAAAATAAGAAGCCATATATTGCGTCAGCTGTCCAACCTGCTCCTGCGCTGCTCGAGCCTGCTCCTGTGCTGCTCGAGCCTGCTCCTGTGCTGCCCGAGTCTCCTCCTCCAGCTTAGCCTCTCGAGCAGACCTTTCTATAGGATACATCCACCTGAATTGCACTGGTCCGCCTACCAAAGCTTCCCAAGGCAAATGCACAATTAGATGTTGCATCACATTGAAGAATCCTGGCGGGAAAACCTTTTCAAATTTACAAATAAGAATTGGAATTTCTTTCTCAAATTTCTGCATCAACCTCTTCGATACCGTCTTTGCGCATACTTCCCTATAGAAGTAACTCAACTCTGCAAATATGCTCCAAAGCTCATCCTTAAAATAGCCTCGAAACATCACAGGCATCAGCCTCTCCATAATAATATGGTAGTCATGGCTTTTCAAACCGATCAATTTACCGGTCTTCAGATTGACTGCCCGTTTCAGATTTGCCGCATATCGATCTGGAAATTTCAGATTCTTCAACCACTTAAATATTTCTTTCCTTTCATCTGGCTTGAGGCAGTAATCAGCTCGCGGCCTACTCTCATGCCCTTTATCGCTTACTTTCAACTCGAGCATCGATCTCTTACAAATTTCAGCCATGTCTTTTCTTGCCTTCATATTATCTTTCGTTTTATCAGTCACATCGAAACATGTGCTTATGATGCTTTCAGCAACATTACGCTCTTGGTGCATCAAGTCTATGTTGTGCGGCATGATCAAGGCTTTTGCATACGGAAGCTCCCATATTGATGAAATATGGGTCCAGTTGTGGTCCTCCCCGTAGCCTTGAAACCTATCATTTTCTCCTTGCTTCAGACAAGCATGCCATGCCATTATCTGCGGTGCAGTTTGCCTCTTTGGTGGCCCATTTCTGATTTTGGCTCCACTTCTGAATGCAGTAAGCGAATTCCTGAAATCATGCTTGAATGGAGTCCAACGTCGATGAGCATCAAAGAATGACACTTTCCCACCATGCTTCAATCTGAATGCATCCGTATCATTCATACATATGGGACAGCACAACCGACCATGAACACACCATCCAGACCAATCTCCATACGCCAGCAGATCATGCACTGACCACAAATAAGCAGCGCGCATGGTAAACTCCTTTTCAGTATGGCTGTCATAAGCCTTCACACCTCTCCACAATTGTTTCAGCTCTTCAATTAAAGGGCGAACAAACATATTTAGCTTTGGCCCTGGATGCTCGGGGCCTGGGATGACTAGTGCAAGGAACATGAACTCTTCTTTATTGACCAACTCAGGAGGAAGATTATATGGCACAATGAAGACAGGCCAACACGAGTAAGGGCTTGCACTGGTATTGAAAGGTGTGAATCCGTCTGTCGATAGACCAAGCCGTACACTCCTAGGGTCGTTTGCAAATTCGGGATCAAACTCGTCAAATGCCTTCCACGCATCACCGTCCGACGGATGGACCATTATGTCTGGATCAGTGACGAGACGTACACCATTCTTTGGCCACGTCATATGCAGAGCTATTTCCTTGTTGAGGAACAACCTTGAAAGCCGAGGAATGATGGGCAACCGACGAAGTTGCTTAGCTGCGACCTTCGTAACTACCAATTCACCCTCATCATTTGTCACCTCGACATATCTAGAAGCTTCACAATACTTACAACGGTCCAGCTTGTCATCCTCCTCAAAGAATAGCATGCAACTGTTGGGACACACGTCGATCTTCTCATATGTCATCCCAAGACCAGCCAACATCTTCTTTGCGAAGTACATATTTTTTGGCAACTTATGATTCTCCGGTAGAACCTCGCCCATAAGTTGGACGATGTCGTTGTAAGCACTGTTTGAAATGTTGTGCTTCGACTTTATCGCCATTAGTCTTGTGAGAGTCCCAAGAACTGACATCTGAGTGTGCTCGTGCAGTCTCTCTTCTCCTGCGGCGAGTAGCCGGAAGAATTCTTGAGCATCGCGTGGAAGCTGCCCCGGCTCCTCAGCGTTCATTTCAACCTCCCTACCAAGATCATGCAACATATCGTCCATCCTATCATGATCGTCATCAAGCTCCACATCCGCGTCAACGTGTCTAATAGACTCTCCATGCCGGTACCATACAAGGTAGTTCGGCATAAACCCACTTTTGCAAAGGTGTTTCTCCATTTCTTCCTTCTTCTGAGGCCACTTGTTCTCGCAGCGATTGCAAGGACACTTCACTAGACGACCAGTTGCATCTTTGAAAGCGTGCTCAAGAAAATCCTTTGTTACACCCATCCATTCATTCGAATGTGCCCCATCCTTTCTCCACCCGTCATACATCACCCTCCGATCACCGTCCATTTCAAAGGCTAAACAAAAGTCAAAGAACATCAACGATCGTCCGTGGCTTATTTAGGTGAACTCCCTATTAGGTAAAGGCCCTAAACCCACCCAAGAGTGTAGGCCGATGCTTGTGATTTATGACGTGTAGCCTACGATTGCCGCGAAATTTCGGCAGCATAACCCCGCTGCTCTCCAAGCACACGCCTGAACATGGTGTGTTGGAGAACAACTGGGTTTCAAAACTGAAATTCCGCGTCAATCGTAAGGCACATGTCACAAATCACAAGCATCAGCTTACACTCTCAGGCTGTCCAAAATACGTGGACAATTCCGGAACGGCGAACCTCACAAGCCAATGTAACGTTCGCCGTTCCCGAACGGGTGACGCATACGGTTCGCTACGGTTAACGATTAAAACTGAGAATAATGTATACATGAGAAATTACAAAAACAATGTATACCTGAGAATAATGTACGAGTCTAGCTAATGGTGGAGAAGGTCAAGTCGGAAGAACACCTATATACAAAAAATATTATTGTCAATAAAAAATTCGGCAGCACCTCCCCTATAAAGTGATGTTTCTAAAACCTGCAAATAAACGACAACACGATGGTTGCCAACACAGAAAACTACATGATAGCTACATAATAAACAATATGCTGACCAGTATATGCTAAACAATATGTTGACAAGTATATGCTAAACAATATGCTACAAGTATATGCCCTTACAATTATAGTTAATTAATTAACACATGCTATTGATTCTATACCTATGTAGGCTTCACCAAACTTTAGTTGCTATCAGGATGATTGGTTTTTGTGTGTAAATAAGAATCTCATCTGCTAAGTGTGTATTATCTTCATCTCAGGCTAAACAACACATGGCCTTATTATGGACATTTCTATCATACTGATATGAGGGTCAAGCAGGCACATGGACATGATGAGGAGCGGATGGCATCTCTGTAGCTGCGCTGCAGTGTATCTACATCAATATGGCAATGCTTGTCTGGACACGAATGCTACATCTACATGTAAATGCAGAGTTGCAGGTAGATAGCAACCCCTCTCCCCTGAGATGCCAACTCCGACTCCTGTCCTACTGTGTGTACTGATCTGTACAGCAAGCAATATTCAATCAGCAGTCAATTCCTAGGATGTCCTAAGGTACTGTGGAAACATTTTTCCTTCGAATACTGTTATACTAATGAAAAAAGGGAGTGTCGAAATGTTTGTTGTCAACTGACGAAAATCCAGCCAGCAGGCCCATGTCCTACCTGCAGACAGATTGGATAACAAGCTTATGAATCCGAAGTGCATATTTATATCGCATATCATATATTAATCAATCCTGTCTTTCTGCCTGCTCCTATTTGTAGGTCACGACAATGATCCTATCTAAGTACATAAGTCACTAACACCATTTCCTGCTTGTGGAAAGGTTTGGTCTTGCAGGAGATGAGCTCGCCAGATAGTCCATCACACTGCGGGCTTGATTGCATCTTCACAGGACGTGGACTTGTGGGCACATGCTCCACAGGCAACAGTTCGGCATCCTCCTGGCGTTCTTGTGGCTGGCAGTAGCCGCGAGAATCTGTGTGGAGCCCTGGGCTGGGCTCGTTGCAAGATATGCCAGCCTCTCATCTTCAGACTGGAGGAGGAGGAGGGGTTCCCTCTCCAGGCTTTTTCCATGATGTTACAGCATTGAGTGCATGTTACATTCACGGCCCTATCAGCACATGCTGTGGGCAGCCGGTGATGATAGGATCAGATGCTCATATCTCCTGCGGTTTTCTGTCTACCGCATTTGGATTGGATTGGATTGGATTTGGACCCCCCCTGTACTGTACTTCCTCCTTGCTCCCCTGCTGCTTGGCGCTTTGTCCATGTGCTTTGTCCATGTGCTTGGGTTGTAACACTATGGTTAAAAACTTGGAGTGGTGGTCACATGGACATTTCTATCATACTGATATGAGGGTGTTACCTTTGGGGGTATTTGATGCCATACTTGGTTATGCATGGTTGATGGAGCACAGTCCTATGGAGTGTGATTGGATTGATAAAGTATTACAGTTTAAGGATGCTGGCCAATGGGTGAAGTTGTATGGAGATGGTGCTGGGAACAATTCTTCCATTCAGAATGTGTCAGTTCTGCAAGTGCAGAAAATGCTCAAAGGTCATGACGTGTGGGTCATGGTTCTGCTAGAGGAGGTTAAGGAGGATAACAGCACTGTTCATATTTCTCATGTACTCAAATTATATTACCCTCATCCAGTCCAAAACCATGGTATATACTCTATAAATCAATGAACGAACTACATTCAGAATTAAAATTGGTTAAGACATGAAGCATAAAAGGATCGACAGCAAACCTGTCCTAAGTCTACTGCAGGGTTCAAGCTCTTCCCACAGTCGTACACAAGATCGCCCCTTATTATAGTGATTGCTCCCGTAAGAAGATCAATCTCCACCTGCACGATTTCGAATAGAAATAGCAATCCGCCTATAAGACATCCAAACATGACTTAGCTGCCCCGGCCTGTTGTAATTAAACTAGTCTTGAGGATTTCGACGCGCACCTCGCTTATACCAGCTCCTTACAGCGTATCGCATGCCTGGAGCCAGAGAACGGTGAGGTGGGGCGCGAGCGCGGCGAGGCGCGATGGAGCTCGCCGAGCTTGCGTGCGCGCGACGGCCATGGGGAGCCAGAGAACGGCGGGCGCGCGCGACGGAGCTCGCCGAGCAGAGAACGGCGAGGCGGGGCGCGAGCGCGGCGAGGCGGGGCACGACGAAGGTCACCGGGCTTGCGTGCGCGCGACGGCCACGGGCTTGCGTGCGCGCGACGGCCACGGGCGCAAGCGAGCGCGGCGAGGCGGGGCGCGACGGAGCGAGGCGGGGCGCGAGCGCGGCGACGGCGGGGCGCGAGTGCGGCGGCGGCAGGATTAAGGGACGGGCGAGGAGGTTGTGTGCTGAGTCAGGGATGGACGATTAAGGGACACTATTTTCGTCGGCCTCACGGAGGCCGACGAAAATAATGGTCGGTTAATAACGTATTTTCGTCGGCCTGGCTGAGACCGACGAAAATACACCACATTTTCGTCGGTCCTGAGGCCGACGAAAATAAGTTTCGTATTCTCGTGGGCCTACCCACGAAAATATTCACTGGCCCACGAAAATAGCCACATTTTCGTCGGTAACGACGACCGACGAAAATAACATTGCATTTTCGTGGGCCGGCCGACGAAAATAATCCGGCCCACGAAAATTTATGCGTTTCCTGTAGTGATTTTTCCTTCTACGTCAGCTTTAAAGATATATCCTCCAGCGTCGTAATAAGAAGCCGAAGTTATGCTTCTTTGATAATATCTCTCTTGATGCCTTGAACCTTCTTTTGATATTCTAATGCCTTTAGTATTGCCCTCATTGTCTTCACTCTTCACTTGGGGTGTTTGGCCACCGAAGTGTATCTCATCGCATTATGCCAATAATACTTGTTTTAGTATATGTAGCACACGTTTTGTAGTCCGTTATTGACCATATCATTGTTGTTCAAACGAAAAATTACATTAACTCTGCCAAAGTCAAATGATATTTTGATTTGACTACGGCTAGAAAAAGCATCGTCATGAATTGTGCAGTAAAGCTACAAATTTTCGACGGTCTAAACCGTCTGACATAAATTCTAAACCATCAGACATTGTTTTAATATTCTATTGTCGCTTTTTACTAAACCATCAGACATTGTGTTAATCTTCTATTGTTGCTTTTTAAACCGTCGAGATTCTATTCGTTTCGTGTTGTGGTGGAAACCAAATCTCTACTACCTATTAAGACGGTAAGGGGTAGGCTGTCATTCCGTGTTCTGTCATTCCCGGCTACTTGTCTTTCTCATTCCCCCTCCCTGCAAAGCTCTTTCACATTTACATTCTCGGCTGTCACGTGTCTTTCTCATTCCCCCACAAAGCTCATTCATATTCCCATGTGCATCCCACATGTGTGTTTATGTCCAAGGGGATTCGAACCCACAACCCCTCAAGTAAATATGCTCGTAGCTACCGCTACACCAAATGTGTGTTTATGTCTACATCTATTATAGTAAAAACATATACTACATCTCTCCTGAAGCCCACCTGCTACCCTTGCACAATGTGTAGTAGTAGATAAGTATCACTGAGATTATTAAATTATATTTCTGGATTGAGGGAGTAGTATTTAAATAAGAGCCTTGCATGCAATTTCTTTTGTTTGAATAATATTTTCAACTTAAATACTTTTTTTGCATGTGTGACATTTATTCTCCGTAATATTTTTCCATGGATCTAACTTATAAGTCATTTTCATAAACCAATGCCAAAAATGAATCCATATTTCTTACTTGGAAACCCCAAACAACACACCACTAGCACGAGGCGCTCGCGTTGGCGTCGCTCACCGACGACGAGAAGAAACTTGGCGACTGCCAGTTCGACCTCTGGAAGCAGTCCTATGTGGCCCATGCGCCGCTGTGTACGGCAAGCTTCGGCGCAGCCGCCGCTTAGACGTGGTCCAGAGCGGATGCACCGCGCTGTCCATCGTCAAACATGGGGACCTCATGGTCGTCGCCAATGTCAACGACTCTCGGGTTGTTCTGGGCACCGCAACCTACGACGACGCCATCACGCCGTCTAGCTCATCATCCACCTGAAGCCCAACCTGTCACGTAAATCGCTACTGACCGGCCATGAATTCTTGTGCGCTGGGATGACGATCATTGTTGCTGTTGTGTGGGTGTCCTCGAACAAGATGTATGTAGATGAGTAGCACATCCGGTGGTGCAACGACCAGATATACTACCTGACTGATGAGCCCGGGGTGCATTTCATTTGGCAGCCCAGCCAAGAGTGATCGGTACTCACCATATCGCGCGCGTTCGACGGCTATTATATCAAGGATTGTGGCGTCATCTTGACGCCGAAGGTCAGCATAGGAGGACCGACAACAATGACCACTCGCCATCGTCGGGGATAGCTTTTGTGCCGGCCTGCCTTTAATTCTCTTCGTAAACACACACTTGCATATTTTTGTTTAAGCAAGCGTGTATGGTGGTGTGTGCCTGATGACTAACGATGTACGACGGAACTTCTACCGGCAGGTGTGGCACGTGCTCTCCAATGATGAGACCATGCAAATCATGACGTATATCGAAGTCTGCATGATACTGATGGTTGCAATGTAGTAGTGAAACAACTAAATTAAAATAACAAAATTTATGTAAGGCTAGGATCATAAATGGATTATAAAATATTTTCTTATAACAAAATAAGACACATTTTGTATATAAGTTATCATGGTATTATATGTTCCAGTTGCAACGCACGGGTACTGACCTAGTCACATAAAAATGGAAACTAATGGTATGTTTGGTTTGCTGCCTAATTTATATATTTTACCTAACTTTTCTATCTAAAGTTATTTCTTTAATTCAAACGACTAATCTTAATTTTAGATAAAATATGACACAGTTAGCCACGAACTAAACATGTCCTAACTTAATCAAACATATGGTCGCCATCTTGCTTCTAGTAAGCCCTACGCCCACAGCTTACATGAAACTGAGCACCGGAAAATGACGCTACAGTCTATCCCAAATATTATTGAAATATAATTGCTCACAACCACCCCTATAAAAAAAGCCATACAATGCTACTACCGATGTGTATTTCTAGCTAAAAACCAAACTATATTGATCATTCAATATACGACTCGGGATGAAAATGAACGTGAACAGGCGAGAAACTACCTCTCCCATTTCTGTTACCATTTTTTATTATCGAAAACGGTTACATAATATATGGGTATACGAAAACGAACAAATACGAACGAATATTCACCGAAAACGAACGAATACGAATGAATATTCATCGAAAACGGATGGTAGCTGATTGTAGCCGGAACAACTACATGCACACAGCAGTGGCAGCACATATGCTCCGGAAAAAATAGACCCACCACCCACGTGAGGTCAGCAGCAGTCCAGCATCTAGACCAGCACCTTCATCGTCCAGCCGAGCAGAGGCAGAGCTGCTCCTCAATGCCTCAAGCATACCGCACACACACATGCGGTATATTTGTGCACTTGAAATTCCCTATGAACCAAGAATTTATGGGCTTTGATACACGCATATGACCTGTAAAACATAAAACAGGATAAAACGGAAAGTTCTTGGTACAATACAAGATACCGTAAATACAAGTGGGAAACACCTTCAACCATTTTCGGTCCTGTTTCTGGATATACCTATCTTGGTTTCTGTACCGTTTTCACATTTTTCTCATAAAACAAAAACGGACGGTTCTAAACGAAAATACGGGACGATATGAGACGGGACGGAACGGGATCGTATAATTTATGTTCGTTTTCATCCCACGAGGAGCATTGCCACCGACCGGAGACCGGACAGGCGGACACATAGAGCACGTAGTGTGCTCCTAGCTATACCGCCGAGGTCGCGCCCGCTGGTGCCTCTCGTTGTGCCCCCGCGTCGGGCTGTTTGACCGGACCCGTACTCCGTCGCGTAGACGCGTAGTGGGGCAGCGACGCGAACCTCCTCCGCATGCACATACGCTTTCTCCACGCCGCCTCTCGATAGAGGAGATAGCGCACGCAGCGGGGAAGAAGAGCTGTGCTCCCGCCACTGATTTTGCGTCGTGGTTGCTTGTGCTCAAGAGGTATTTGACGAAATGCACTATCAGACATTTCTCCCATTCTAAACAACTTTTAGGCTTTGACACATATTTCTCCCATTCTAATTTCTCTATGTCACATAGGGATGGACACTTTTTTTAACATAAATCGAAAACCGAACCATACCAAACCGAACTAAAATTTCGGTTTTTTTGATAGTTCGGTTTCGATTCTCAGAAGTTCGGTTTTCGGTATCGTAATCGATTTTCACTGTATACCAAACCGAAATACCAAAAAACCGAATACTAAACTTTATCAATTCTAAAATTTGACTATTCGATTATGTGAACTAAATGTGTGAAGCAATTAATTTTATTCACTTATTTATATGTGATGTATGAGGTATCTCTAAATATTTATACCTATATAATTTAAACTTTTTAAAATTATGTGTAATCTATCATGTAAACTTATTGTATGTATTGTCTTGTGTATAAGTTTGGTATTTGGTTTTTACCGAAAAACCGAAGTAAAATTTCAAAACCGAACTTCTCGGTTTTTCATTTTCTAGAAAACCGATCGGTTTTTAATATCTAGAAAACCAAAATTTTTTAAAACAAAAAAACTAAACCGAAGTTTTAAAAAACCGAATGCCCAAACCGTTGTCACGTATTTTGCTACTTTGACAAGCACACGTGTCCGCTACCCAGCTCTTGGTTGCATTTTCCTTTCGATTTGTTTACTATTTTGGGCTTTGATTAACTTGAGGCGTTTGCTAAACTGCCAAAGAAAAATCTACAGCAACAAAAAAAATGATATTTGTGGATGAGCGTTTGTTTAGTGTCGTATTAGTGACAAACAGGTATAGTCATGTTTTGTAGGGCTGCTAAACATATGCAGAATTGAGGGAGTGGAAAAAACTCTCGGTTCCATTTAATTCATCGATTTGGGCCATGAAAAAAGGTAGTATCCGAGATTATTACCATTTTTATACTAAGTTTTACTATTTAAATTATATAACAACTTGAATGCCAAAAAACCATTTTGTTTTCAATTAGGGCAACTGTATATTCACAAATTTACATGTGAATGTACGTCTTGTTGGGTACCATAATTATGGGTACCCCCAACGCTCCTAATCATGGCTGGTAAACACCCTCAGACCAACTGACGGGTACAGTTCAGGTCAAGACTTCGTCTACCCGAAGGACGCGATCTCACCCGAGCCCAGCCTCGGCTTGGAACAGTAGTCCCAGACGAGTTCACGCCTCGCCCGAGGGCCTCCTCAGGCAGCGGACGCCCCCTCGGCTCTCCGGAGGCCCGGCTCGGGCAGGCTTCGTTGTGAAGCAACTTTGGCCAGACCGCCCCACCAACCGACTGCTTCGCAGGCGCATTAAATGCAGGGGATGCCTAATGTCGTATCCTGACACACGCGCCTCAGTCGGGTAGGCCGAAGTGACCGCAGTCACTTCGCCCCTCTTCTTTACTGTCTGATATGACAGGAAAACAGCGTCGCTCGCTCCGCTCCGACTGCCATGTCAGCCACCCAGGCGACGACTGACAACAAGTCACGATCAACCACCGAGTTCAGCCTCGGGCGCAACAGGAAGCTCCGCCTCGCCCGACCTCATGCTCCGGCCTCGGGAGGAGGTTTCCGCCTCGCCCGACCTCAGGCTCCGGCCTCGGGAAGAGGTCTCCGCCTCGCCCGACCCCCGGACTCGGCCTCGACCCCGGTCTCGGGAGGAATCGCGTCCTCGCCCGACCTCGGCCTCGGCATCAAGAGAAGTCTCCGCCTCGACCAACCCTGGGCTCGGACCGACCGCGCTAACAAGGGATACATCATTCCCTATTCCTAGCCTGCTCAGGATACAAGGAACAAGACCGGTGTCCCATCTGGCTTACCCCGGCGACGGGTAATGATGGTGCCCCGCGTGCACCATGACGCCGGTGGCTCTCAGCCCCTTACGACAGCAAGGAGACGTCAGTAGGATCCTTGCTGCGCTGCTAGCTGTGCTCCTACAGGACTCAGGCGCTCCTCCGACGGCCACGCCATCACATGTACAGGGCCCAAGCTCTCCCCCAATGGCCACGTTGGCATGTACACAGGGCTTACGCACTCCACTGCCGGACACGTTAGCGCATAGCTACGCCCCCCGTTGTACGTCTGGACCCTCTCCTTGCCTCTATAAAAGGGAGGTCCAGGGCCACCCTGAGGGGGGTTCGCGCGGGGGAAGCGACGGAGGAACTCTGTGTCTCTCTCTCCCTCACGTGACGCGCTTGTAACCCCTACTACGAGCGGCACCCCTGGTGCAGGATAATACAAGGCTTGTCCCACCTCTTGTGTTCCATCCCGTGCCAACCCATGTGGGCAGGGGCACGCAGCGATTTCACTGGTCGGTCCAAGGGACCCCCCGGGTCCGAGACGCCGACACTTGGCACGCTAGGTAGGGGCCTGCTGCGTGTTAACGAACACCTTCCCGTTGAGTTCCAGATGGGGAGTCTTCAACAACCTCTTCAGCCCGGGACGGTGCTCCGCTTCGGGAGTCTCGAGTTCATATCCCTCGACAGCAGCTACGACATGGTACTCCTCCCCCCGCGGCGTGACGACAACGGCGGTCTCTGACTCGCCCGACGGCGGTGAGCTCTACGACAGCATCTCCCCGCGGCAGAAGAGGAGCACTCCGGTCGTCCCCGCCACCCTCCTCATCGAAGGAGGCGGAGGCGAGGCAACCATGGCCACGCAGGAGGCGGCACCTTGTCAGCTGTCGCACCAGAGCGAGTCGACGACGTCGGCACTCCCCCGGGGGACATGTCGGGCATTGTCCTCGCACCTGAGACGACGGAGGGTGTCACTTCCCCGCGACGTGTCAGCCCCAAGCGGACTGATGATGCCAGCACCCTTGCAAAGGACCTGCTGGGCGTTACCCTTGTACCTGAGATGATGGTGTGCTCCGCCCCCGACGCGACTTCACCACCGTCCATCGACCAAGAGGTACCGTCCGTTTTCCATCCCATACCTTTTCGGTTCAGCTTCGATCCACCTAGCGACCCCGCTATGGTGAGCGCCTTCGTAAAGGCGTATCCAAACCTTCCGGGGTACCACATGTGGTCGACCTGGGACCGACTGACAGCCGTCTCAACCTTTGGACCGGCGGGTTCTGAGGAAGAGGACGACCCCGACTCCGGTTGGGATTTCTCTGCCCTCAATGACCCCGGTGCCATGCGGGACTTCATGTCCGCATGTGACCACTGCCTCTCCGGTTGTTCTAACGATGGCCATGACCTTGACGACGAGGTTTACGGCCCAAGTCGCGAATGTTTCCACGTCGATCTGGGAGATCACAACGAAGGCAACCACCTCGGTATGCCAGAGGTTGACGATCCCCCTGGGCCCGCATCTCGCATTGACATCCCGCGGGAGCTAGCTGTGGTCCCAGTCCCTGCGGGGGGTCAGGACATACAACTCGAGCAAATCCATGAGATGCAGGCCTCGGTCGACGGGGAAGTAGGCCGGCTTGTACAGCTCCGACAGAACATCGAACAGGAGTGGGCAGGCCGAACACTCGCCGGAGAAGCCTGTCATCGGGCCCAAGACATCTGGCGCCGCATCGTCGATAATGCCAGGGCAGCGCTGCCCCCGGCCGTCAGCGGGTCCGGCCTGGACCAAGCTGCAGCGGCAATGCTGCTTCGAGCCATGCCGGAGCCATCCATCACCGAGGGACGGCGTATCCAGGGCAACTCAAGAATCTCCTAGAAGGCGCTGCGGTTCGACGAGCCGAGAGCTCCGCCTCCCGCAGGCGAGCTAACCCCTCGAAGCATCACGCGGTGTCCTCCCGACGCATTCGAAAAGCCTCAGTCCATCTCGAGCGCACACGGGACGAGGCGCCCGCTGCCCGGGAACGCCTCGGCAATGAGCACCACCATCTCGACCATCGAGCCCGCCTCGACGAGAAGGTGCACCGAGGCTACCATCCCAGGCGTGGGGGACGCTGCAACAGTGAGGAGGATCGCAGTCCTTCGCCCGAACCACCTGGTCCGCGAGTCTTCAGCCAGGCCATACGACGAGCGCTGTTCCCTGCCCGTTTCCGAGCCCCGACTACCATCACCAAGTACTCGGGGGAGACGAGGCCGGAGCTGTGGCTCGCGGACTACCGACTGGCATGCCAGTTGGGAGGGGCGAATGATGACAACCTCATCATCCGTAATCTACCCCTTTTCCTCTCCGACGCCGCCCGAGCCTGGCTGGAGCATCTGCCTCCTGCGCAGATCTCCGACTGGGACGATCTGGTCAAAGCTTTCGCGGGAAACTTCCAAGGCACGTATGTGCGCCCTGGCAACTCATGGGACCTCCGAAGCTGCCGCCAGCAGCCAGGGGAGTCCCTCCGAGAGTACATCCGGCGGTTTTCAAAGCAGCGCACCGAGCTGCCCAACGTTACCGACTTGGATGTCATCGGGGCTTTCCTCGCCGGCACCACTTGCCGAGACCTGGTGAGCAAACTGGGGCGCAAGACTCCCACCCGTGCGAGCAAACTGATGGACGTCGCCACCAAGTTTGCCTCGGGTCAAGAGGCGGTCGAAGCCATCTTCCGAAAGGACAAGCAGCCTCAGGGAGAGCCAAAGACAGACGCCCCTGAGGCGTCCGCCCAGCTGGGCACGAAGAAGAAGGCTAAAAACAAGTCGCAAGCGAAGCGCGATGCTGCAGACACGAATCTCGTCGCTACAGCCGAGCATAGGAACCCTCGGAAACCTCCTGGAGGGGCCGGCGCGTTCGACAAGATGCTCAAAGAGTCGTGCCCCTATCACCAGGGGCCCGTCAAGCACACCCTCAAAGAATGTGTCATGCTCTGGCGCTACTTCCATAAGACCGGGCCCCCAGCGGAGGATGGCAAGGGCCATGACAACGATAAGAAGGAGGGCGGCAAGGAAGAGGGATTCCCGGAAGTCCATAACTGCTTTATGATCTATTGCGGGCAGGCGGTGAATGCCTCGGCTCGACACCGCAAGCAGGAGCGCCGGGAAGTCTGCTTGGTGAAGGTGACAGCGCCAGTCTACCTAGACTGGTCCGACAAGCCTATCACCTTCGACCAAGGCGACCACCCCGACTTCGTGCCAAGCCCAGGAAGGTACCCGCTCGTCGTCGATCCGATCATCGGCAATGTTAGGCTCTCCAAGGTCCTCATGGACGGAGGTAGCAGCCTTAACATCATCTACGCCGAGACCCTGGAACTCTTAGGGGTTGATCGGTCCGAAGTCCGGGCCGGTGCGGCACCCTTCCACGGGATCGTGCCCGGGAAGCGAATCCTACCCCTCGGACGGATCGACTTACCCGTCTGCTTCAGAACTCCCTCTAACTTCCAAAAGGAAGCTCTCACCTCTGAGGTCGTCGGGTTCCGAGGAACCTACCATGCGGTATTGGGAAGACCATGCTACGCCAAGTTCATGGTCGTCCCCAACTACACCTACCTCAAGCTCAAGTTGTCGGGCCCGAATGGGATCATCACCATCGGATCCACATACCACCACGTGTACGAATGCGACGTGGAGTGTGTGGAGTACGCCGAGGCTCTCGCCGAGTCCGAGGCCCTCATCGCCGACCTAGAACGCCTCTCCAAGGAGGCGCCCGACGCGAAGTGGCACGCCGGCAACTTCGAACCAGTTGAGGCGGTCAAGTCCGTCTCTCTCGACCCCAGCAACGACGCCAGCAAGAAAGTTCAGATCGGCTCCAAGCTCGACCCCAAATAGGAAGCAGTGCTCGTCGACTTTCTCCGCGCAAACGCTGAAGTCTTTGCGTGGAGTCCCTCGGACATGCCCGGCATACCGAGGGATGTCGCCGAGCACTCACTGGACATCAGAGTTGGAGCCCGACCCGTGAAGCAAACCCTACGCCGTTTTGACGAAGAAAAGCGCAGGGTCATAGGCGAGGAGATCCACAAGCTACTCGCAGCAGGGTTTATCAAAGAGGTATTCCATCCCGAATGGTTAGCTAACCCTGTTCTTGTAAGGAAGAAGGATGGGAAATGGAGGATGTGTGTAGACTACACTGGTCTAAACAAAGCATGTCCGAAAGTTCCTTATCCTCTACCTCGCATCGATAAAATCGTGGACTCCACTGCTGGGTGCGAAACCCTGTCATTCCTCGATGCCTACTCAGGCTATCACCAAATCAAGATGAAAGAGTCCGACCAGCTCGCGACTTCTTTCATCACACCTTTTGGCATGTACTGTTACACTACAATGCCATTTGGTTTGAGGAATGCAGACGCCACTTACCAGAGGTGCATGAACCACGTGTTCGGAGAACACATCGGCAGAACGGTCGAGACTTACGTCGACGACATCGTTGTCAAGACGAAGAGAGCCCCCGACCTCCTCTCTGACCTTGAAACGACATTCAAGTGTCTGAGAGCGAAAAGCGTGAAACTCAATCCCGAGAAGTGTGTCTTCGGAGTCCCCCAAGGCATGCTCCTTGGATTCATCGTCTCCGAGCGGGGCATCAAGGCCAATCCGGAGAAAATCGCGGCCATCACTAGCATGGGACCGATCAAAGATTTGAAAGGAGTATAGAGGGTCATGGGATGCCTTGCGGCTCTGAGCCGCTTCATCTCACGCCTTGGCGAGAAAGGCTTGCCTCTATACCCCCTCTTAAGGAAGGCCGAGTACTTCACTTGGACCCCCGAGGCCGAGGAAGCCCTCGGAAACCTTAAGGCGCTCCTTACGAACACACCCATCCTGGTGGCCCCCGCTGCAGGAGAAGCCCTCTTGATCTACGTAGCCGCGACTACTCAGGTGGTCAGTGCCACGATCGTAGTCGAGAGACGAGAAGAAGGGCATGCACTGCCTATCCAGAGGCCAGTCTACTTCATCAGCGAAGTGCTTTCCGAGACCAAAGTACGCTACCCACAGATCCAGAAGCTGCTCTACGCAGTGATTCTGACACGGCGAAAGTTGCGACACTACTTCGAGTCTCATCCTGTGACTGTGGTGTCATCCTTCCCCCTGGGGGAGATCATCCAGTGCCGCGAGGCCTCGGGTAGGATAGCAAAGTGGGCGGTGGAACTTTTGGGCGAAACGCTATCATTCGCTCCTCAGAAGGCCATAAAATCCTAGGTCTTGGCAGACTTCCTGGCTGAGTGGACTAACACCCAGTTACCGACAACTCCAATCCAGCCCGAGCTCTGGACCATGTACTTCGATGGGTCACTCATGAAAACAGGAGCAGGCGCTGGCCTGCTCTTTGTTTCACCCCTCAGAAAGCATCTCCGCTACGTCATTCACCTCCAGTTTCCGGCATCAAACAATGTGGCCGAGTACGAGGCTCTGGTTAACGGGCTGTGCATCGCCATCGAGCTAGGGGTCCGGCGCCTCGACGCTCGAGGCGACTCATAGCTTGTCATCGACCAAGTCATGAAGAACTCCCACTGCCGTGACCAGAGGATGGAAGCCTACTGCGACGAAGTCCAGCGCCTGGAAAACAAGTTCTACGGGCTGGAGCTCAACCACATCGCCCGACGGTACAACGAGACTGTGGACGAGCTGGCGAAAATAGCCTGGGGGCGAACGATGGTTCCCCCGGACGTCTTCTCTAGAGACCTACATCAACCATCCGTCAAGATCGACGACGCGCCCGAGCCTGAGGAAGCCTCGGCCCAGCCCGAGGTACCCTCGGCCGAGCCTGAGGCACCCTCGGCCATCGAGGAAGAGGCCTTGCCCATCGAGAAGGAACAGAATGGGGTCACGCCAGATCCGAACTGGCAGACCCCGTACCTAGAATACCTCCTCCGAGGAGAGCTTCCCATCGATAAGACCAAAGCTCGGCAGCTGGCTCGGCGCGCCAAGTCATTCGTCTTGCTGGGTGATGAAAAAGAGCTCTATCACCGTAGCCCCTCGGGCATCCTCCAACGATGCATATCTATCGCCCAAGGACAAGAACTGTTGCAAGAAATACACTCGGGGGCTTGCGGCCACCATGCAGCACCACGAGCCCTCATGGGGAATGCCTTTCGACAAGGTTTCTATTGGCCAACCGCGGTGGCCGACGCCACTAGGATTGTACGCTCCTGCTAGGGGTGTCAATTTTACGCAAAGCAGACGCATCTGCCCGCTCAGGCCTTGCAGACGATACCCATCACCTGGCCATTTGCTGTGTGGGGTCTAGACCTCGTCGGTCCCTTGCAGAAGGCACCCGGGGGCTTCTCGCACCTTCTGGTCGCCATCGACAAATTCTCCAAGTGGATCGAGGTCCGACCCTTGACCAGCATCAGGTCCGAGCAGGCGGTGGCGTTTTTCACCAACATCATCCATCGATTCGGGGTCCCAAACTCAATCATCACCAACAATGGCACGCAGTTCACCGAAAAAAAGTTCCTGGACTTCTGTGACGGCCACCACATCCATGTGTACTGGGCCGCCGTAGCTCATCCCATGACGAATGGGCAGGTGGAGCGTGCCAACGGTATGATTTTGCAGGGGCTCAAACCGAGGATCTACATCGACCTCAATAAGTTCGGCAAGCGGTGGATGAAAGAGATACCCTCGGTAGTCTGGAGTCTGAGGACGACGTCGAGCCGTGCCACGGGTTTTTCGCCATTCTTTCTAGTCTATGGGGTCGAGACCGTCCTCCCCACGGACTTAGAATATGGCTCCCCGAGGACCAAGGCGTACGACGACCGAAGCAACCAGACCAGCCGAGAAGACTCGCTGGACCAACTCGAGGAGGCTCGGGGCGTTGCCTTACTACATTCGGCACGGTACCAGCAGTCGCTGCGGCGCTACCACGCCCGAAGCGTTCGGTCCCGTGGCTTCCAAGTGGGAGACTTGGTGCTTCGCCTGCGACAGGGCGCCCGAGGGTGCCACAAGCTCACTCCTCCCTGGGAAGGGCCCTTCATCATCGCCAAGATCTTGAAGCCCGGAACATACAAGCTGGCCAACGACCAAGGCGAGGTCTACAGCAACGCTTGGAACATCCAACAGCTACGTCGCTTCTACCCTTAAGATGTTTTAAGTCGTTCATGTACCTCGTTTATATACACAAAGTCTAACTGTCAAGGAAGGGTCGGCCTTGCCTCAGCAAAGCCCGACCCTCCCTTGAGGGCTAGAAGGGGGGAACCCCCTCTGCGTCAAAATTTTCCTTGGAAAAATTTTCTACCAAAACAACCTTTGAGCTTTCAACTTCCGTATCGATAGCGGGATCCTGAGAACGACGAGAGTACACATAAGCGGCAAGGCCGACCGAGCCGAGGAACTCCTACGCCTCCAGGATACGGATACCTCACTCATCACCTTCAGCGAGAAGTAACTCACGCTCGGATAAGCGATCCTGCTACCGAACAAGTCCTAACACTCGGGTAGAAAACGACTTTCGCGCCTTCTCGACTGTACCAATAATGGAATCCTTCGACCAAATGAGAGTGCATGTAAGCGGCAAGGCCGACCGAGCCGAGAGACTCCTACGCCTCCAGGATACGGATACCTCACTCACCACCTTCCGTGAAAAGTAACTCTCGCTCGGATAAACGATTCTGCTATTAACAGACAAGTCGTGATGCTCGAAACAAGAGGAGAGAAGACGCAACTTTTAAACACGACGATAAAGTGTTTAGGCCTCGGCGGCCGCGAAAAAGCATGTGCATGCTACAAACAAACTGTTCCTGTAGGTTCGGGCATCGGCAGGGGGAGCAGCAGCACCCTCGGCGTTGTTTCCACCCTCGGCGGAACCTGGCCCGGCCTCGGACGGCGACCCGGGCAAAAGGAACTCCACCTAAGGGAGGACGCCAGCACCACATCAGCAGATGTCTTGGCCAAGCTCCAGCGGCTGCTACCACATCTTCCTCGGCCTAGGAAGCCGCCATCTCCCGGGCCAACGAAGTCTCTTTCCGAGCCGACTCCGCTTCTGTCCGCGCTAACACCGCTGCCTCCGGCTCCGGCTCATCGCAGAGCAGCCGAGGGTTCCAAAAACTGAGGAAGAGAAGCCTAGAGCGGCAAGGCCGACAGAGCCGAGGGACTCCTACGCCTCTGGGATACGGACACCTCACTCGTCACCTTCCGCGAAAGGCAACCGACGCTCGGTTAAGTGGTTCGGCTAGCCAACAGGCAAGTCCCAACGCTCAGAATGAGGAAGACACACAGCTTCATTCTCAAATACCCAAATGTTCAGGCCTCGACAGCCACAAAGAACAAACACATATACTTTGGGTAACTATGCTACATAGACTTAGACGTCGGCAGAACCCTCAGCGGTTCTCCCGACCTACGACAAGTGTCTAAGTACCTGAAGCGGTTACATTTTGCTCCGGCAAAAACCCGGTATATCTCCTTACAAACAGGACTCTGGTTCCGCTCCCGCGGATATGAACAACCTCCACAACGGGGGGCTAGCGGGATGACGAACTCCAAGCGGCTTGCCGGCGACCCCTGACAGCTGCGACAACGACCTCCGCCTCGGGCGGCCAGACAGCTGCAGCAACGGCTTCGGGGCAAACGCTGCTGTGAAGAGGCCCTCGCCCACGTCCCCACACAAGGGGCGAGGACAATGAGAGCACCTAGAGGGGGGTGAATAGGTGATCCTGTAAAAACTTGAAACTTAATGCCACAAAACTTGATTAGGAGTTAGCACAATAATGCCAGGTGGCTAGAGAGGAGTTCTTGCAAAACACAATAACCATAAGATGATCAACACAGATAGACACAGTGGCTTATCCCGTGGTTCGGCCAAGTCCAACACTTGCCTACTCCACGTTGTGGCGTCCCAACGGACGAGGGTTGCACTCAACCCCTCTCAAGCGGTCCAAAGACCCACTTGAATACCACGGTGTTTTGCTTTCACTTTACTATATCTCGCTTGCGAGGAATCTCCACAACTTGGAGCCTCTCGCCCTTACACTTTGATTATCACAAAGAAGCACAGAAGTAAGGATGGAATGAGCAACGCAAACAAGACACAAAATCAGAGCAACAACACGCACACAAGTCACAACAAGAGCTCTCAACACAACTCAAAGAGTTCTCTACTCAAATGGAGCTCTAGTTACTATCACGAAGAATCAAATGCGCGGAATTGGAGTCTAGGTGCTTAGGAATGCTTAGAGAATGCTTGGTGTATTCCTCCATGCGCCTAGGGGTCCCTTTTATAGCCCCAAGGCAGCTAGGAGCCGTTGAGAGCATTCCAGGAAGGCAATTCTTGCCTTCTGTCACCTTGCGCACCGGACAGTCCGGTGCACCACTGGACACTGTCCGGTGCGGATTTCTTTCCTTCTGTGGCGCAGCCGACCGTTGAAGATCCAGAGTCGTTGGTGCACCAGACACTGTCTGGTGCACACCGGAAAGTCCGGTGCACACCGGAAAGTCCGGTGCCCCCTTCTGACCGTTGGCTCGGCCACACGTCACGCGCGGATTACTCGGCCGACCGTTGGCCCGGCTGACCGTTGGCTCATCGGACAGTCCGGTGCACCACCGGACAGTCCAGTGAATTATAGTCGTGCGCCGTTAATCGCTTCCCGAGAGCGACGACTTCGCCTGTGAATGGCTCACCGGACAGTCCAGTGCACCACCGGACAGTCCGATGATTTATAGCCGTACGCCGTTGATCGCTTCCCGAGAGCAGCCAGTTGACAGTCGCCAGCCTGGCGCACCGGACACTGTCTGGTGCACCCAGACTGTGCAGAGTCTTGGCTGCTTAGCCAAGTCTTTTCCAAATTGGTCTTTTCCTGTTTCTAGCACTTAGACACAATACATTAGTCTCTAAAACAATGTACTAAGTCTTAGAAACATACCTTTACTCTTGATTTGCACTTTGTCCATCAATTGGCATAGATTAACACTTAAGCACTTGTGTTGGCACTCAATCACCAAAATACTTAGAAATGGCCCAAGGGCACATTTCCCTTTCAATCTCCCCCTTTTTGGTGATTTATGCCAACACAACAACAAGCAACTAAAGAAGTGCAACATCAATGCAAATGAGAACACAAATTTGTTTTGATTCAAATTTGGCATATTTGGATCATTCTTTGCCACCACTTGGTTTTGTTTTTGCAAATCAACCTCAATTTCCTATCTCTAAGTCAAACACACTTGTTGAGACGTAAAGAGAGTTGTTCCAAGAGAAATTGATCAAAGATTTCAAAAACTCCCCCTTTTCCCATAATCAACTATTCTCCCCACAAGAAGCCAACTTTTGACAAAAAAGACAACAAGGGAGTTTTGACAAACCAAAAGCTCTATTCTACTATTTTCAAAATTCTCAAGTGGTAGCTGATCCATTTATTGCTTTGGCCTTATTTTCTCCCCCTTCGGCATCAAGCACCAAAACGGGATCAATCTTGGCCCTAGAACCCCATTGCCTCACCAAAATCTTCAAATAAGAGTACAAAGGCAATAAGGATATTGAGATGGACTTGGAGTAAGTTACCCTCTCATCGGAGTGCAGTGGAAGTCTTGCATGGTCCAAGTCCACCTTTCCCTTTCAATCCACCTTTGAGGCTAAATCAAGCAAGCTCAAAACACATGGTTAGTCTCAAAGGGTCAAGTTGTAGCACATCTCCCCCTAAATATGTGCATCAATCACACATGGACTTTTGAGGTCCGGGGAGTGTTTGTACAACTTGAGCACCATAAATAAACAACAAAATGCGTAAGGAACATGATCAAAGGCATAAACACATGTATGCTATAAATCAATCCAAGTTCCACGAATCTAAGACATTTAGCTCACTACGCAGCCTGCAAAAGGTCTTCTCATCTAAAGGCTTGGTAAAGATATTGGCTAGCTGGTTCTCGGTGCTAATATAAAACACTTCGATATCTCCCTTTTGCTGGTGGTCTCTCAAAAAGTGATGTTGAATGTCAATGTGCTTTGTGTGGCTGTGCTCAACAGGATTGTCCGCTATGCGGATAGCACTCTCATTGTCACATAGGAGTGGGACTTTGCTCAGATTATAGCCAAAGTCCTGGAGGGTTTGCCTCATCCAAAGTAGTTGCGCGCAACACTGTCCTGCGGCAACATACTCGGCCTCAGCGGTGGATAGGGCAACGGAAGTTTGTTTCTTAGAACTCCATGACACCAGGGACCTTCCTAAGAATTGGCATGTCCCTGATGTACTCTTCCTATCGACCTTACATCCAGCATAATTGGAGTCTGAATATCCAATTAAGTCAAAGGTAGACCCCTTTGGATACCAGATCCCGAAGCAAGGCGTAGCGACTAAATATCTAAGAATTCTCTTCACGGCCACTAAGTGACACTCCCTTGGATCGGATTGAAATCTAGCACACATGCATACACTAAGCATAATATCCGGTCTACTAGCGCATAAATAAAGCAAAGAACCTATCATGGACCGGTATGCTTTTTGATCAACGGACTTACCTCCTTTGTTGAGGTCGACGTGTCCGTCAGTTCCCATCGGAGTCTTTGCGGGCTTGGCGTCCTTCATCCCAAACCGCTTTAGCAAGTCTTGTGTATACTTCGTTTGGGAGATGAACGTGCCGTCCTTGAGTTGCTTCACTTGGAACCCAAGGAAGTAGTTCAACTCGCCCATCATCGACATCTCAAACTTTTGAGTCATCACCCTGCTAAACTCTTCACAAGACTTTTGGTTAGTAGAACCAAATATTATATCATCGACATAAATTTGGCACACAAATAAATCACCATCACAAGTCTTAGTGAATAAAGTTGGATCGACTTTCCCAACCTTGAAAGCATTAGCAATTAAAAAGTCTCTAAGGCATTCATACCATGCTCTTGGGGCTTGCTTAAGTCCATAGAGCGCCTTAGAGAGCTTACATACGTGGTCGGGGTACCGTTCATCCTCGAAGCCAGGGGGTTGCTCCACGTACACCTCCTCCTTGATTGGCCCGTTGAGGAAAGCGCTCTTCACATCCATTTGGAACAACCTCAAAGAATGGTGAGCGGCATATGCTAGCAAAATACGAATGGACTCTAGCCTAGCCACAGGAGCAAAAGTCTCCTCAAAGTCCAAACCTGCGACTTGGGCATAACCTTTTGCCACAAGTCGAGCCTTGTTCCTTGTCACCACCCCGTGCTCGTCTTGTTTGTTGTGGAACACCCACTTGGTTCCCACAACATTTTGCTTGGGACGAGGCACCAGTGTCCAAACTTCATTTCTCTTGAAATTGTTGAGCTCTTCTTGCATGGCCAACACCCAGTCCGGATCTAGCAAGGCCTCTTCTACCCTGAAAGGCTCAATAGAAGAGACAAAGGAGTAATGCTCACAAAAATTAACTAATCTAGAATGAGTGGTTACTCCCTTGCTAATGTCACCCAAAATTTGGTCGATGGGATGATTCCTTTAAATCGTCGCTTGAACTTGGGTTGGAGGTGCCGGTTGTGCTTCTTCCTCCATCACATGATCATCTTGTGCTCCCCCTTGATGACACGCCTCCTCTTGATGAACCTGTTCATCATCTTGAGTTGGGGGATGCACCATTGTTGAGGAAGAAGGTTGATCTTGCTCCTCGTGTTCCTGTGGTCGCACATCGCCAATCGCCATGGTGCGTATTGCGACCGTTGGAACTTCTTCTTCATCTACATCATCAAGATCAACAACTTGATCTCTTGGAGAGCCATTAGTCTCATCAAATACAACGTCGCTAGAGACTTCAACCAAACTCGATGATTTGTTGAAGACCCTATACGCCTTTGTATTTGAGTCATAACCTAACAAAAACCCTTCTACAGCTTTGGGAGCAAACTTAGAACTTCTACCTTTCTTCACTAGTGTCGGGGACCATAATTAGGGGTACCCTCAAGACGCCTAATTCTCAGCTGGTAACCCCCATCAGCATAAAGCTGCAAAGGCCTGATGGGTTTGATTAAGTCAGGGATCAGTCCATACGAGCGACTTGATCACGCCACGCCCGAGCCTAGCCTCGGGCGAGGGTAGCCGACCCTAAGATGACTCCGTCTCGCCTGAGGTCTCCTCTTTCACGGCAGACGCATCACCGGCTCGCCCGAGGCCCCGCCTTCGATAAGAAGTAACCCTGACTAAATCACCGCGCCAACCGACCAAATCCCTGGGGCCTTCAACGCAAAAGGTAAGACCGACGGGCGACCAGACTTCGCCAGAGGCGCTATAGGAGGCTCCGCCCGACCCAGGGCTCGGACTCGGGCTAAGGCCCCGGAAGACGGCGTACTCGGGCTAAGGCCCCGGAAGACGGCGAACTTCGCTCCGCCCGACCCAGGGCTCGGACTCGGGCTAAGGCCCCGGAAGACGGCGACCTCCGCCTCGCCCGACCCAGGGCTCGGACTCCGCCTCGGCCTCTGCCGAACGATCTCCGCCTCGCCCGACCCAGGGCTCGGACTCTGTCTCTGTCTTGCAGGACGGACTCGACCTCGGCTTCGGAGGAGCCTCCACGACGCCCGACCTAGGACACGAGACCGCCACGTCAACAGGAAGCGTCATCATCACCCTGCCCTGAGCCGACTTGGGTCGCAGAGAACAAGACCGGTGTCCCATCTGGCCAGCTCCGCTGGATAGGCAATGATGGCGCCCCGCTAGACCATGACGACGGCAACTCTCAGCTCCCTTACGAAAGCAGGGAGACGTCAGCAAGAGCACAGCTGTTCCAACAGCTGTCCCTCCGTCAAGCTCCATTGCTTCTCCACCGGCCACGACGCCACATCAACAGGGTGCCAAGATCTCTCCGGCTGCCACCTTGGCATGTACTTAGGGCCCTAGCTCTCCCTTGCTAGACACGTAGCACCTTGCTACACCCCCATTTTGTACACCTGGCTCCTCTCCTTACGCTTATAAAAGGAAGGACCAGGGCCTTCTTAGAGAGGGTTGGCCTCGCGGGAACGAGGGCAGGGGCAGGCGCTCTCTTGAGGCCGCTCGCTCCCCTCACCCGTGCGGACGCTTGTAACCCCCTACTGCAAGCGCACCCGACCTGGGCGCGGGACGAACACGAAGGTCGCGGGAACTTCCGTCTCTCTCTCTCTCTCTCTCTCTCTCGACCCGGCTCCGGCCACCGACCTCGCTCTCTCTTCCCCCCTTCGCGCTCGCCCACGCGCTCGACCCATCTGGGCTGGGGCACGCAGCACTCTCACTCGTCGGCTCGGGGACCCCCCGGTCTCGAAACGCCGACAGTTGGCGCGCCAGGTAGGGGCACGCTGCGTGTTGACGAGCAGTTTCCCGTCAAGCTCCAGATGGGCAGTCTCCAACAACCTCTTCAACCCGGGACGGTGCTCCGTTTCGGGAGCCTCGAGTTCATGTCTCTCGACAGCAGCTACGACATGATACTCCTTCCACCGCCGCGCGACAGCAACAATGATGGCGGACTGCCCGCCCGCCGGCGGCGGAATCGACGACGCCTTTCCCGCGTGGGGGAAGGACAACTTCCGAGCTCGCCCCATCCTCTCCCTCGCCGTCGGAGGAGGAGGAGGCGGGGCAACCAGGGCCGAGCGGGAGGCTGCGCTCCGACGGCTGTCGAGCAAATCGACATTCCCGGCGCCCCGACGGAGGACACGCCAAGCGTCGCCCTCGCGTTCGAGGCAAAGGCGAGCAGCATCCCCCCGCAACACATCGACCCCGAGCAGGCGGACGACGCCGGCGCGCTCACGAAGGGCCTGCAGGACGTCGCCCTCGTACCCAAGACGACGGCGCGATCAGCCCCCGACATGACTTCGTCGCTCCTCGTCGACAAAAAGGTACCAACTGCTCCCCATCTTTCGTCATTTCGACTCGACCTCAGCCCGCCTGGCGACCTCGCTTTGGCGGGCGCTCACATTGAGGCGAGTGCAACCTCTCTGGGGTTTCGTGTGCGGTCGCCTTGGGACCAATTGACGGGTGTCTCGACCTACGGACCCTCTGGGTCCGAGGACGATGACGACCCCAGCATCTGCTGGGATTTCTCCGGATCTGGCAACCCTAGTGCCATGCGGGACTTCATGACCGCATGTGACTACTGCCTCTCCGACTGTTCTGACGGCAGCCGCAGCCTTGGCGACAAGGACTGCGGCCCGAGCCGCGAATGTTTCCACATCGAGCTAGGGGATCCCTCCGGAGGCGGCTGTCTCGGCATGCCGAAGGATGGTGATCTCCCTAGGCCAGCGCCTCGCGCCGACATCCCGCGGGAGCTAGCTGTGGTCCCCGTTCCGGCGGGGGGTCACAACCCACAGCTCGAGCAAGTCCGTGGGGCGCAGGCCGGGCTCGATGAGGGAGCGGGAGCGCTCGAGGCAATCCGCCAGAACATCGGGCAGGTATGGGCGGGCCAGCCCTCGGCTGGAGAAATACGTCACTTGCCCCAGGGTCTCCAACACCGCATCACCAACGATGCCAGGGCCAGACTGCCTCCCGCATCCGGCGGAACCGGTCAGGACCTGGCAGCGGCAGCGATGCTCCTCCGCGCGATGCCGGAGTCATCAACCACCGAGGGTCGGCGAATCCAGGGAGAACTCAAACATCTCCTGGAAGGCGCTGCGGCCCGGCGGGCCGAAAGCTCTGCCTCCCGAAGGCAGGGGTACCCCTCGGAACCTCGTGCCGCGACTTCCCGACTCACGCGGGAAGCCTCGGTCTTCACCGGGCGAACGCGCAACACCGCGCCTGCGGCCCCGGGCCACCTCGGCGACGAGCACCCTCATCGCGACCGTCGGGCGCGCCTCGACGAAAGGGTGCGCCGAGGCTACCACCCTAGGCGTGGGGGACGCTACGACAGCGGGGAGGATCGGAGTCCCTCGCCCGAACCACCCGGTCCGCAGGTCTTTAGCCGAGCCATTCGGCGGGCGCCGTTTCCGCCCCGATTCCGACCCCCGACTACTATCACGAAGTACTCGGGGGAAACGAGACCGGAATTGTGGCTTGCGGACTACCGCCTGGCCTGTCAACTGGGTGGCACGGACGATGACAACCTCATCATCCGAAACCTCCCCCTGTTCCTCTCTGATACCGCTCGTGCTTGGTTGGAGCACCTGCCTCCGGGGCAGATTTCCAACTGGGAAGATCTGGTTCAGGCTTTCGCCGGCAACTTCCAGGGCACGTACGTGCGCCCCAGGAATTCCTGGGACCTCCGAAGCTGTCGGCAACTGCCGGGAGAGTCTCTTCGGGACTACATCCGGCGGTTCTCGAAGCAGCGCACCGAGCTGCCCAACGTCACCGACTCCGATGTCATCGGCGCGTTCCTCGCCGGCACCACCTGCCGCGACCTGGTGAGCAAGTTGGGTCGCAAGACCCCCACCAGGGCGAGCGAGCAGATGGACATCGCCACCAAGTTCGCCTCCGGCCAGGAGGCGGTAGAGGCCATCTTCCGAAAGGACAAGCAGCCCCAGGGCCGCCCGTCGGAAGATGCTCCCGAGGCGTCTACTCCGCGCGGCGCCAAGAAGAAAGGCAGGAGGAAGTCGCAAGCGAAGCGCGACGTTCCCGATGCAGACCTTGTCGCCGCCGCCGAGCACAAGAACCCTCGGAAGCCCCCCGGAGGCGCCAACCTCTTCGACAAGGCTCTCAAGGAGGCGTGCCCCTACCATCAGGGGCCCGTCAAGCACACCCTCGAAGAATGCGTCATGCTTCGGCGCCACTTCCATCGGGCCGGGCCACCCGCAGAGGGTGGCAAGGCCCGCGACGACGACAAAAGGGAGGATCGCCAAGCAGGAGAGTTCCCAGAGGTCCGCGACTGCTTCATGATCTACGGAGGGCATGCGGCGAATGCCTCGGCTCGGCATCGTAAGCAAGAGCGTCGGGAGGTCTGTTCGGTGAAGGTGGCGGCACCAGTCTATCTAGACTGGTCCGACAAGCCCATCACCTTCGACCGGGACGACCACCCCGACCACGTGCCGAGCCCGGGGAAGTACCCGCTCGTCGTCGACCCCGTCATCGGCGATGTCAGGCTCACCAAGGTTCTGATGGATGGAGGCAGCTGCCTCAACATCATCTACGCTGAGACCCTCAGGCTCCTGCGCGTCGACCTGTCGTCCGTCCGAGCAGGCGCTGCGCCCTTCCACGGGATCATCCCCGGGAAGCGCGTCCAGCCCCTCGGACAGCTCGACCTCCCTGTCTGCTTCGGAACACCCTCCAACTTCCGAAGGGAGACTTTGACGTTCAAGGTGGTCGGGTAACGAGGAACCTACCACGCAGTGTTGGGAAGGCCATGCTACGCGAAGTTCATGGCCATCCCCAACTACACCTACCTGAAGCTCAAGATGCCGGGCCCCAACGGGGTCATCACCGTCGGCCCCACGTACAAACACGCATTCGAATGCGATGTGGAGTGCGTGGAGTACGCCGAGGCCCTCGCCGAGTCCGAGGCCCTCATTGCCAACCTGGAAAGCCTCTCCCGAGAGGTGCCGGACGTGAAGCGACATGCCGGCAACTTCGAGCCAGCGGAGACGGTCAAGGCCGTCCCTCTCGACCCCAGTGGTGACGCCTCCAAGCAGATTCGGATCGGTTCCGGGCTCAACCCCAAATAGGAAGCAGTGCTCGTCGACTTTCTCCGCGCAAACGCCGACGTCTTTGCGTGGAGTCCCTCGGACATGCCCGGCATACCGAGGGATGTCGCCGAGCACTCGCTGGATATTCGGGCCGGAGCCCGACCGGTCAGACAGCCTCTGCGCCGATTCGACGAGGAAAGGCGCAGGGTGATTGGCGAGGAGATCCACAAGCTGATGGCAGCATGGTTCATTAAAGAGGTATTCCATCCCGAATGGCTTGCCAACCCTGTACTTGTGAGGAAAAAAGGGGGAAATGGCGGATGTGTGTAGACTACACTGGTCTTAACAAAGCATGTCCGAAAGTCCCCTACCCTCTACCTCGCATCGATCAAATCGTGGACTCCACTGCAGGGTGCGAAACCCTATCCTTCCTTGATGCCTACTCAGGGTATCATCAAATCAAGATGAAAGAGTCCGACCAGCTCGCGACTTCTTTCATCACGCCCTTCGGCATGTACTGTTATGTCACGATGCCGTTCGGTTTGAGGAACGCGGGTGCAACTTACCAGCGGTGCATGAACCATGTGTTCGGCGAACACATCGGTCGCACGGTCGAGGCCTACGTCGATGACATCGTAGTCAAGACGAGGAGAGCCTCTGACCTCCTCTCCGACCTCGAACTGACATTCCGGTGTCTCAAGGCGAAGGGCGTCAAGCTCAATCCCGAGAAGTGCGTCTTCGGGGTGCCCCGGGGCATGCTCTTGGGATTCATCGTCTCCGAGCGAGGCATCGAAGCCAACCCGGAGAAGATCGCAGCCATCACAAACATGGGGCCCATCAAAGACTTAAAAGGCGTGCAGAGGGTCATGGGATGTCTCGCGGCCCTGAGCCGTTTCATCTCGCGCCTCGGCGAAAGAGGCCTGCCCCTGTACCGTCTCTTAAGGAAGGCTGAGTGCTTCACTTGGACTCCCGAGGCCGAGGAAGCCCTCGGGAACCTGAAAGCGCTCCTCACCCAGGCGCCCATCTTGGTACCCCCAGCTGATGGTGAAGTCCTCCTGGTCTACGTCGCCGCTACCACTCAGGTGGTCAGCGCCGCGATCGTAGTCGAAAGGCAGGAAGAGGGGCATGCTCTGCCCATTCAGAGGCCAGTTTACTTCGTCAGCGAAGTGCTGTCCGAAACCAAGATCCGCTACCCACAAGTCCAGAAGCTGCTATACGCAGTGATCCTGACGAGGCGAAAGCTGCGACATTACTTCGAATCCCATCCGGTGACTGTGGTGTCATCCTTCCCCCTGAGGGAGATCATCCAGTGCCGGGAAGCCTCGGGGCGGATCGCGAAGTGGGCGGTGGAAATCATGGGCGAGGCAATCTCGTTTGCCCCTCGGAAGGCCATCAAGTCCCAGGTACTGGCGGATTTCGTAGCCGAATGGGTCGATACCCAGTTGCCAACGGCTCCGATCCAACCAGAGCTCTGGACCATGTTTTTCGACGGGTCGCTGATGAAGACGGGGGCGGGCGCGGGCCTGCTCTTCGTCTCGCCCCTCGGGAAACACCTGCGCTACGTGCTCCGCCTCCATTTCCCGGCGTCCAATAATGTGGCTGAGTACGAGGCTCTGATCAACGGATTGCGAATCGCCATCAAGCTAGGGGTCCGACGCCTCGATGCACGCGGCGACTCGCAGCTCGTCATCGACCAAGTCATGAAGAACTCCCTCTGCCGCGACCCGAAGATGGAGGCCTACTGTGAGGAGGTTCGACGCCTGGAAGACAAGTTCTACGGGCTCGAGCTTAACCACATCGCCCGGCGCTACAACGAGACTGCGGACGAGCTGGCGAAGATAGCCTCGGGGCGAACGACGGTTCCCCCGGACGTCTTCTCCCGAGATCTGCACCAACCCTCCGTCAAGATAGGCGACGCGCCCCAGCCCGAGCCATCCTCGGCTCGACCCGAGGAACCCTCGGAGCCCGAGGGCGAAGCACTGCGCATCGAGGTGGAGCAGAACGGGGTCGTGCCAGATCAAGATTGGCAAACCCCGTACCTGCAATATCTCCGCCAAGGAGAACTGCCCCTCGACCAAGCCGAGGCTCGGCGGGTAGCGCGGCGCGCCAAATCGTTCGTCTTGCTGGGCGATGAGAAGGAGCTCTACCACCGCAGCCCCTCGGGCATCCTCCAGCGATGTATCTCCATCGCCGAAGGTCAGGAACTCCTGCGGGAAATACACTCGGGGGCTTGCGGTCATCATGCAGCACCTCGAACCCTCGTCGGGAATGCTTTCCGTCAAGGCTTCTACTGGCCAACGGCGGTGGCTGACGCCACTAGAATTGTCCGCGCCTGCGAAGGGTGCCAATTCTATGCAAAGCAGACCCACCTGCCCGCTCAGGCTCTGCAGACGATTCCCATCACCTGGCCCTTCGCTGTGTGGGGTCTGGACCTCGTCGGCCCCTTGCAGAAGGCGCCCGGGGGCTACACACACCTGCTGGTCGCCATCGACAAATTCTCCAAGTGGATCGAGGTCCGACCCCTGAACAGCATCAGGTCCGAGCAGGCGGTGGCGTTCTTCACCAACATCATCCATCGCTTCGGGGTCCCGAACTCCACCGACAACGGCACCCAGTTCACTGGCAAAAAATTCTTGAATTTTTGCGAGGATCACAACATCCGGGTAGACTGGGCCGCCGTAGCTCACCCCATGTCGAATGGGCAAGTAGAACGTGCCAATGGCATGATTCTACAGGGGCTCAAGCCTCGAATTTACAATGATCTCAACAAGTTCGGCAAGCGATGGATGAAGGAACTCCCCTCGGTGGTATGGAGCCTGAGGACGACGCCAAGCCGAGCCACGGGTTTCACGCCGTTCTTCCTGGTCTACGGGGCCGAGGCCGTCTTGCCCACGGACTTGGAATACGGCTCCCCGAAGACGAAGGCCTACAACGAAGAAAGCAACCAAGCAAGCCGAGAAGACTCGCTGGACCAGCTGGACGAGGCTCGGGACAGGGCCTTACTACACTCGGCGCGGTACCAGCAGTCCCTGCGACGTTACCACGCCCGAGGGGTCCGACCCCGAGACCTCCAGGTGGGCGACCTGGTGCTTCGGCTGTGGCAAGACGCCCGAGGGAGGCACAAGCTCACGCCCCCCTGGGAGGGGCCGTTCGTCATCGCCAAAGTTCTGAAGCCCGGAACGTACAAGCTGGCCAACAGTCAAGGCGAGGTCTACGGCAACGCCTGGAACATCCAACAGCTACGTCGCTTCTACCCTTAAGATGTTTCCAAGTTGTTCATATACCTCGCACCCACGCAAAGTTTAGTCAACAAGGAAGGGTCGGCCTCGCCTCGGCAAAAGCCCGACCCTCCCTCGGGGGCTAAAAGGGGGGAAACCCCCTCTGCGTCAAAATTTTCCTCGAACAAAAAATCTCTTTTACCAGAACATCTTTCGTGCTTTTTGACTACTTCGAAAAGTGGGTCCCGGAAACGACGGGGTACACGTAAGCAGCCAAGGCTGACCGAGCCGAGGGATTCCTACGCCTCCGGGATACGGATACCTCACTCATCACCTTCTGCGATAAGTAACTCGCGCTCGGATAAGGTGAACCCGCGGATCGAACGAGTCTTTACATACGGAAGCCCTTCTGTCGAAGCGATTCTTCGAGCCTTCTAGACCGAGCCGGTGACAGGGCCTCATGGACGGGTGAAAGTACGCGTAAGCGGCAAGGCCGACCGAGCCGAGGGACTCCCACGCCTCCGGGATACGGATACCTCACTCATCACCTTCCGCGAGAAGCAACTCTTGCTCGCCCTAACATCCCTGCTACCGACGGAAAGTCCAGATACTCGAAACAAGAGGAAAAGAGACGCAGCTTTATATCGCAGCAAGGGTGTGTGTTCTGGCCTCGACGGCCGCACAGGGCCCACGCTACAAGACGATTTGACCCTGCAGGCTCGGATCTTGACGATGGAAGAGAGCGACAACAACCTCGGCGTCGACAACACCTTCGGCAGGGCCCGACCTAGCCTCGGATGGCGACGCGGTCCCAAGGCCTCCGCTTCGGAGGACGACGTCATCACCACGCCCGAGCAATCTCTGCCAGGGACTTCTCCGAGATCCCGGCCCGAGCAGACGGCTCAGCCGGCCACCTCCGGGGCTTCGGCCGACCACCTTCCGAGGGCGCCGGCCCGGTCCGAAGCCTCGGCTGGTCGACTCCGACGACAATCTTGCCAACAACCAGGCTAGGCTCTGGCCAACCAGGTTCCGTTTCCGAGCCAACTCCGCCTCTGCTCGTATTGATACCGCTACCCCTGGCCTCGGCTCGTCGAAGAGCGGCCGAGGGGTCTCTTTAACTAAGCTAGAGGAGCCTCGGACAACAGGTCCGGCCGAGCCGAGGGATTCCTACGCCTCCGGGATACGGATACCTCACTCGTCACCTTAGCACGAGGCGACTCACGCTTGGTGAAGCGGGTCATACAAACAACAGGCAAGTCTTAGTGCTCGAAAATGAGGAAAAAACACGGCCCCGTGCCGTAGTTACATACATGTTCAGGCCCCGAAAGCCGAAATGAACAAAAAACCCGGCACTCGAAGTGCCATTACAAACGGAACTCCGGTTCCCCCCCCCCCCCCCGCAGGTACGAACAACCCCACTCGATGGGGGTGGGCCTGCGGAGCAGCAGAAGACCGACGAACGGCACGTCGCCGCCCACCCCGGCAGCGGCGACGATGAAGACGTCTGTCCTAGGGGGCCGAACAGCAGCAATGATGGCCTCGGGGCGGACGCTGCTGTTGGGAGGCCCCCGCCCTTGCCCAAACTCGAGAGGCAAGGACGGGCAGAAGGCCGTAGAGTCGGAGGTCGGTCCATGGCCAGTCTCGGCTGTCGCCCCGGCGGAAGAACCTCTTCCAGTTGCCGTGGCGGGAAGCGGCACCGGGGGTGGCTCCGAGACTGCTCGGCTCAGAGAGCCGGGCACGCTGCAGCTGTTGGCGCCACGGACGACTCCCGCCCTTCCCCCCGATCACTGAGGGAAGGAGCGGGTCACCACCCGCGCGGGGGCCAACCCCGACTCAGCACACGCCCCTCCTCAGCCCTGGTGATGAAAATCCTTGAGGCTGAGGAAGGGGCGGATGCCGCAGCCCGGCTCGCTTTCCCCCACCATCAAGCCGGAAGTCGCCCTCTTGGGTGACCGCCGGTGGAGGGGTGCAGCCGGGCTGCATGATGAAAATCCTTGAAGCTGAACGATGGCTGAAAGGTACCAACTCCCGCAGAGTTGTGTTCCTCCAACGATGGAGCGAAAAAACGGTGGTTTCCCCCATCCGGGGGCTTGGAAGATGGAGAGACACGATGCATAGGGGAGGAAGGAGACATGGCCGACCTACGAAGGGGGTCGCCCCCCCTTTTAAAGGCAACTCCCCCTGCTTGCATCCTCAACCGTCACGGGCCGAGTCTTCTTCAACACGCCTCCAAAGTCCTCCCCTGCGGCGCGGGGGCTGGGGCCCGCCTGTCATGCAGACCGGCTCTAAGCAGAAGAAGCCGAACCGCCGCGCACGACGCACGCAATCACCCAGCGGTTACAAGCAATCTTCCACTTTCGCCCAGACCGGTGGGCGGAAGGGGCAGGCAGCCATGCGGGCGGCATGCAACCGCGCCAAGTGGACGCGCCTCTCCGACTCCTGACAGGCCAGCGCGACGGCTCGAGCCCACGCGTCGTGCAACTGGCGCGCCGGGTGCTGCATGCGGGCCGCTGTACCACTCGCTCCACCACCGCACCTCCTCGATTGCGGAACCGATACCGCGGTTCGAGGCGACCCAGCCCGCGACCCAGCGGCGCCAGCCTGGCGCCGTGGTCGAACGCGGTCAAAAATGGGCCGGCAGTAATGACGGTGGCAGGCGCGCGAGAGCAGCGGTCACGCCATCTGCCAAGCTCACGTCCCATCCGGAGGCAGCAAGAGAACCCCCTCTCACGGCGTGAAGACGACGCGCCCGTGACCCGTACCTCGAACGGCTCGCGCACGCGCAACGGCAACCTCGCCAACTACCCACCCCGGCGCATTAACTCCGCGGCTCGGCGGACAGCGCTACGGGCGGGAGCGGCTGGCGACGTTTCGCCTTCGCCAAAACAACCACGCCGAAAAAGGTACGCCACGACGTTCAATTTCGAACCCCTTTTTCCCTTTTCCTTCTTTCTCTATCTCTTGCAACAGGGACCGAGAAGGGGGATAACCCCAAAGGGAACCTTCCCCGTGAAGGAACTAGGCTCCGAGCCCCCCTACTGATCAGAGGTTCGAAGGCTGGCCCCCCAAAGGGTTCGACAGCCGCCTCAGATCGCGTGGGCCCGACACCCACTACTGGTCAGGGGTTCGAAGGTCGGCCCCCGAAAGGTTCCACGACCGCCTCAGGCTACTCGGGCTCCGCGCCCCCTACTGATCAGGGGTTCGAAGGCTGGCCTGTCGAAGGGTTCACAGTCGCCCCAGACGCCGAGCGAGGGATGACCAGGGGTACGTTCGATACATAACCAAGGCTCGGGCTGCGCTCCCGAGGTACCCTAGGACATTTCCGAGACCAGCGGGAACGACTCTGTAACGGAATCCCATCGGAGGGAGGCAACGAGCCCTCGGACCCCGTCGCTAGGGGACCGGGTCCGGCAGATCACCCGCAGGTACTTTTGGGCGTGCCTCCGGGCCCCTAGCCGACCCCCAACGAACGGGGCACGGACGTCCACTCGGATTACCCGATTGCAGCTCACCGGAGACACCATGTTCGGTGCCCATCGAGGGTAACATGGCGCACTCCCCCCCTCCTCCTTGCGGAAAGGCGACGTAGGGGCGTATATAAAAAAGCCGAGTCTGTCCCTGACCGTCCTCTCGCTCCGTGCGGAGGCTCGGGGGCTGCTCTCGCAAACCCGGCTCCGGCCGAACCGTTGACAGCGTCAACATACCAGCCCGAGAACTTGGGCCCCGACAGTGCACCTGGGCTACGCCCTGCTCGCATGAGGGAACCGCCAGACCAGCCGAGGCATTACGCAAGGCATTAAGACCTCGGAGGAGTGAAACCACTCCTCCGAGGCCTCGGGGGCTACACCCGGCGGGTGCGCTCGCGCGCACCCACCGGAACCAAGTACCGCCGAGAAAGGCTGGTCCCCTTGCAAAAAAGTGCGATGCAAGCCTCCAAGCGAGTGTTAACACTCTCTTCGAGGCTCGGGGGCTACTGTCGGGGACCATAATTAGGGGTACCCTCAAGACGCCTAATTCTCAGCTGGTAACCCCCATCAGCATAAAGCTGCAAAGGCCTGATGGGTTTGATTAAGTCAGGGATCAGTCCATACGAGCGACTTGATCACGCCACGCCCGAGCCTAGCCTCGGGCGAGGGCAGCCGACCCTAAGATGACTCCGTCTCGCCTGAGGTCTCCTCTTTCTCGGCAGACGCATCACCGGCTCGCCCGAGGCCCCGCCTTCGATAAGAAGTAACCCTGACTAAATCACCGCGCCAACCGACCAAATCCCTGGGGCCTTCAACGCAAAAGGTAAGACCGACGGGCGACCAGACTTCGCCAGAGGCGCTATAGGAGGCTCCGCCCGACCCAGGGCTCGGACTCGGGCTAAGGCCCCGGAAGACGGCGTACTCGGGCTAAGGCCCCGGAAGACGGCGAACTCCGCTCCGCCCGACCCAGGGCTCGGACTCGGGCTAAGGCCCCGGAAGACGGCGACCTCCGCCTCGCCCGACCCAGGGCTCGGACTCCGCCTCGGCCTCTGCCGAACGATCTCCGCCTCGCCCGACCCAGGGCTCGGACTCTGTCTCTGTCTTGCAGGACGGACTCGACCTCGGCTTCGGAGGAGCCTCCACGACGCCCGACCTAGGACACGAGACCGCCACGTCAACAGGAAGCGTCATCATCACCCTGCCCTGAGCCGACTTGGGTCGCAGAGAACAAGACCGGTGTCCCATCTGGCCAGCTCCGCTGGATAGGCAATGATGGCGCCCCGCTAGACCATGACGACGGCAACTCTCAGCTCCCTTACGAAAGCAGGGAGACGTCAGCAAGAGCACAGCTGTTCCAACAGCTGTCCCTCCGTCAAGCTCCATTGCTTCTCCACCGGCCACGACGCCACATCAACAGGGTGCCAAGATCTCTCCGGCTGCCACCTTGGCATGTACTTAGGGCCCTAGCTCTCCCTTGCTAGACACGTAGCACCTTGCTACACCCCCATTTTGTACACCTGGCTCCTCTCCTTACGCTTATAAAAGGAAGGACCAGGGCCTTCTTAGAGAGGGTTGGCCTCGCGGGAACGAGGGCAGGGGCAGGCGCTCTCTTGAGGCCGCTCGCTCCCCTCACCCGTGCGGACGCTTGTAACCCCCTACTGCAAGCGCACCCGACCTGGGCGCGGGACGAACACGAAGGTCGCGGGAACTTCCGTCTCTCTCTCTCTCTCTCTCTCTCTCTCTCTCTCTCTCGACCCGGCTCCGGCCACCGACCTCGCTCTCTCTTCCCCCCTTCGCGCTCGCCCACGCGCTCGACCCATCTGGGCTGGGGCACGCAGCACTCTCACTCGTCGGCTCGGGGACCCCCCGGTCTCGAAACGCCGACAACTAGAATATAACATTTGCTCCCAAATACACAAAAGTATGACACATTGGGTTTGTTACCGGTTAGGAGTTCGTACGACGTCTTCTTCAGGAGGCGATGAAGGTAGACTCGGTTTATGGCGTGGCAAGCTGTGTTCACAGCTTCCGACCAAAATCGCTCGGGCGTCTTGAATTCTCTAAGCATCGTCCTCCCATGTCTATAAGCGTCCTGTTCTTCCTCTCTACCACACCATTTTGCTGTGGTGTGTAGGGAGCGGAGAACTCGTGCTTGATTCCTTTATCCTCAAGGTACTCCTCCACTTGGAGGTTCTTGAACTCGGACCCGTTGTCGCTCCTTATCTTCTTCACCTTGAGCTCAAACTCATTTTGAGCTCTCCTTAGAAAGCGCTTGAGGGTCCCTTGGGTTTCAGATTTATCCTGCAAGAAGAATACCCAAGTGAAGCGGGAAAAATCATCAACTATAACAAGACCATACTTACTTCCTCCTATGCTTAGATAGGCGACGGGTCCGAAGAGGTCCATATGAAGCAACTCCAAAGGTCTTGATGTGGTCATCACATTTTTGGTATGATGAGAGCTTCCCACCTGTTTGCCTGCTTGACAAGCTGCACAAGGTCTATCTTTCTCGAAAGTAACATTTGTTAGACCTATCACATGTTCTCCCTTTAGAAGTTTGTGAAGGTTCTTCATCCCCACATGTGCTAAGCGGTGATGCCACAGCCAGCCCATGCTAGTCTTAGCAATTAAGCATGCATCTAGACCGGCCTCCTCTTTTGCAAAATCAACTAAATAGAGTTTGCCATCTAATACACCCTTAAAAGCTAATGAACCATCACACCTTCTAAAGACAGACACATCTACATTTGTGAATAAGCAGTTATATCCCATATTACAAAGCTGACTCACAGACAACAAGTTATATCCAAGCGACTCAACTAAAAACACATTGGAAATGGAGTGCTCGGAGGAAATAGCTATTTTTCCTAACCCTTTCACCTTGCCTTGATTCCCGTCACCGAATATGATTGAGTCTTGGGAATCTTTGTTCTTGACGTAGGAGGTGAACATCTTCTTCTCCCCCGTCATGTGGTTTGTGCATCCGTTGTCGATAATCCAGCTTGATCCCCCGGATGCATAAACCTGCAAGGCAAATTTAGGCTTGGGTCTTAGGTACCCAACTCTTGTTGGGTCCTACAAGGTTAGTGACAATATCCTTAGGGACCCAAATGCAAGCTTTATCTCCCTTGCATTTTGCCCCTAATTTCCTAGCAATCACCTTTCTATCCTTTCTACAAATTGCAAAGGAAGCATTGCAAGCATGATAAATTGTAGAAGGTTCATTAATTTTTCTAGGAACATGAGCAACATTTCTCCTAGGCATATGACGAATGACATTTCTCCTAGGCATATCTCTACTATGCGTATAGGAAGAACTTGAAGCAAACATTGCATTTGAATTATAAGCATTACAACTCCTATCATGATGAATATTTCTAGAAAATTTCCTATCATAAATAAATGCATGATTCTTTTGACAACTATTAGTCATCGGGGCCTTCCCTTTCTCTTTGGCGGGAATGGGAGCCTTATGACTAGTTAAGTTCTTGGCTTCCCTCTTAATGCCAAGCCCATCCTTAATTGAGGGGTGTCTACCAATAGTGTAGGCATCCCTTGCAAATTTTAGTTTGTCAAATTCATCCTTGCTAGTCTTAAGTTGGGCATTAAGACTAGCCACTTCACCATTTAGTTTTGCAATAGAAACTAGGTGTTCACTACAAGCATCAACATTAAAATCTTTACACCTATTGCAAATCACAACATGTTCTACACAAGAGTTAGATCTATTTGCTACTTCTAGTTTAGCATTTAAATCATCATTAGCACTTTTTAAACTAGAAATTGTCTCATGGCAAGTAGATAGTTCACAAGAAAGCATTTCATTACTTTTAACTTCTAAAGCAAGAGATTTTTGTGCCTCTACAAATTTATCATGTTCCTCATACAAAAGATCCTCTTGCTTTTCTAACAATCTATTCTTATCATTCAAAGCATCAATCAATTCATTAATTTTATCAATTTTAGTTCTATCTAAGCCCTTGAACAAACTAGAGTAATCTATTTCATCATCGCTAGATTCATCATCACTAGAAGAAGCATAAGTAGACTTTCGAGTACATACCTTCTTCTCCTTCGCCATGAGGCATGTGTGGCGCTCGTTGGGGAAGAGGGATGATTTGTTGAAGGCGGTGGCGACGAGTCCTTCGTTGTCGAAGTCGAACGAGGAGCAATCCGAATCCCACTCCTTTCCAAGATGTGCCTCGCCCTTTGCCTTCTTGTAGTTCTTCTTCTATTCCCACTTTCCACTCTTCTTTTCCTGGTCATTCTCATTATCGGGACAATTAGCGATAAAATGACCAATCTTACCACATTTGAAGCAGGAGCGCTTCCCCTTCGTTTTGTTCTTGTTGGGGTGCTCCTTGCGACCCTTTAGCGCCGTCTTGAAGCGCTTGATGATGAGGGCCATCTCTTCCTCATTTAGCCCCGCCGCCTCAACTTGCGCTACCTTGCTAGGTAGCGCCTCCTTGCTACTCGTTGCCTTGAGAGCAATGGCTTGAAGTTCATGGATTGGGCCATTCAATGCATCGTCGACGTATCTTGCCTCCTTGATCATCATCCGCCCGCTTACAAACTTCCCAAGTACTTCTTCGGGCGACATCTTGGTGTATCTGGGATTCTCACGAATATTGTTTACAAGATGTGGATCAAGGACAGTAAAGGACCTTAGCATTAGGCGGACGACGTTGTGGTCCGTCCATCGTGTGCTTCCATAGCTCCTTATTTTGTTGATGAGGGTCTTGAGCCGGTTGTACGTTTGGGTTGGCTCCTCTCCCCTGATCATTGCGAATCTCTCAAGTTCGCCCTCCACCAACTCCATCTTGGTGAGCATGGTGACGTCATTTCTCTCATGTGATATCTTGAGGGTGTCCCAGATCTGCTTGGCATTGTCCAAGCCGCTCACCTTATTGTATTCTTCCCTGCACAGAGATGCTAAAAGGACAGTAGTAGCTTGTGCATTTTTATGGATTTGTTCATTGATGAACAAAGGACTATCCGTGCTATAAAATTGCATTCCATTTTCTACTATCTCCCATATACTTGGATGGAGGGAGAACAGGTGACTACGCATCTTGTGACTCCAAAATCCGTAGTCCTCTCCATCAAAGTGTGGAGGTTTGCCAAGAGGGATGGAAAGCAAATGTGCATTTGAACTATGCGGAATACGAGAATAATCAAAGGAAAAGTTTGAATTAACCGTCTTCTTTTTCTCGTAGTCGTTGTCGTCCTTTTGGGAAGAGGAAGATTCATCGCTGTCGTAGTAGACTATCTCCTTGATGCGCCTTGTTTTCTTCTTCTTCCCGTCTTTTCTTCTGTGGCCCGAGCCCGAGTCAGTAGGTCTGTCATCTTTCGGCTCGTTGACGAAGGACTCCTTCTCCTTATCATTTATCACAATCCCCTTGCCCTTAGGATCCATCTCTTCGGGCGATTAGTCCCTTCGTGAAGAGAACGGCTCTGATACCAATTGAGAGCACCTAGAGGGGGGGTGAATAGGTGATCCTGTAAAAACTTGAAACTTAATGCCACAAAACTTGATTAGGAGTTAGCACAATAATGCCAGGTGGCTAGAGAGGAGTTCTTGCAAAACACAATAACCACAAGATGATCAACACAGATAGACACAGTGGCTTATCCCGTGGTTCGGCCAAGTCCAACACTTGCCTACTCCACGTTGTGGCGTCCCAACGGACGAGGGTTGCACTCAACCCCTCTCAAGCGGTCCAAAGACCCACTTGAATACCACGGTGTTTTACTTTCACTTTACTATATCCCGCTTGCGAGGAATCTCCACAACTTGGAGCCTCTCGCCCTTACACTTTGATTATCACAAAGAAGCACAGAAGTAAGGATGGGATGAGCAACGCACACAAGACACAAAATCAGAGCAACAACACGCACACAAGTCACAACAAGAGCTCTCAACACAACTCAAAGAGTTCTCTACTCAAATGGAGCTCTAGTTGCTATCACGAAGAATCGAATGCGCGGAATTGGAGTCTTGGTGCTTAGGAATGCTTAGAGAATGCTTGGTGTATTCCTCCATGCGCCTAGGGGTCCCTTTTATAGCCCCAAGGCAGCTAGGAGCCATTAAGAGCATTCCAAGAAGGCAATTCTTGCCTTCTGTCACCTAGCGCACCGGAAAGTCCGGTGCACCACCGGACACTGTCTGGTGCGGATTTCTTTCCTTCTGTGGCGCAGCCGACCGTTGAAGATCCAGAGTCATTGGCGCACCGGACACTGTCCAGTGCACACCGGACAGTCCGGTGCCCCCTTCTGACCGTTGGCTCGGCCACGCGTCGCGCGTGGATTACTCGGCCGACCATTGGCCCGTCTGACCATTGGCTCACCGGACAGTCCGGTGCACCACCGGACAGTCCGGTGAATTATAGTCGTACGCCGTTAATCGCTTCCCGAGAGCGACGACTTCGCTTGTGAATGGCTCACCGGACAGTCCGGTGCACCACCGGACAGTCCGGTGATTTATAGCCATACGCCATTGATCGCTTCCTGAGAGCAGCCAGTTGACAGTCGCCAGCCTGGCGCACCGGACACTGTTCGGTGCACCACCGGACAGTCCGGTGCACCCAGACTGCGCAGAGTCTTGGCTGCTTAGCCAAGTCTTTTCCAAATTGGTCTTTTCCTGTTTCTAGCACTTAGACACAATACATTAGTCTCTAAAACAATGTACTAAGTCTTAGAAACATACCTTTACTCTTGATTAACACTTAAGCACTTGTGTTGGCACTCAATCACCAAAATACTTAGAAATGACCCAAGGGCACATTTCCCTTTCAGACAAGCCATTAAGGCCGAAGAGTCGGAGGGCGCCGACCGTGGGTTTGAACCCACCGACACCACGCCGGCGAACAACGGCCGCCCCAAAGCGCACCGGCAGGTCCTCACTCCCGTCCTCGCCGAGGCCGCCCCAGAACACGAGCACCGCCCTCGCGATGTACGACGTGCTAGGCAACCCTCCGGCGCGGCTGACGGTGCGAGGAAGACCTGGACGTGGTCGGCCCATGCGCGGCACGACCGCCGCCCGGACGAAGGTCGGAAAGCTGCACCCTGTCCAGGGAGTAGCAGTTCGCCTTCCCCCGTATGGCTGGAGGACGCCTCCGCAGGGCTGGAGGATGCCTTTCTCCCCCAAACGCTGGGTGAAGAAAAGGTTTACCGGCCCACGCGGAGGCAACCCCCCACTCGGTGCGCTCCTTCGCCTCAGCCCGGATGATGAAGATCCTTGAAGCTGAGGGCGGGGCGGAGGCCACAGCCCGGCTTGCATTTCCCCACCAAACTGCCCATTGGTGAGGGAATGCAGACGGGCTGCACGACGAAAATCCTTGAAGCCGAGTGATGGCCGAAAGGTGCCGATCTCCACGAGGCCGCGCTCCTCCAACGACAGCAAGAGCAAGGCGACGCTGGTGCCCCCATCCGGGGGCTCAAAAGGTGGAAGGGCGCAATGCATGAGGGGAGAACGAAGGCATGGCCACTGCTCAGGGGATCGATCCCCCTTTTATAGGTAGACCTCCTCACTTGCACCCCTTAGCGTCACGGGCGAAATCTCCACTGACATCCTCCAGGGTTCTCCCCCTATGACATGGGGGCTGGGACCCACACGTCATACGAGCTGATCCGAAGCACGAAGAAGGCGAACCACCGCACGCGAGGCATGTAACCGTCCCGCGGTTACAAGCGCTCTCCCATCTTCGCAGAAACTGGTGGTCAAAAGGGTGGACTGCCATGCGACAGGCATCCAACTGCACCGCAACTGTGCGCCCCTTCGGCTTCGACCACATCTGGCGGACCAGCGCAAAGGAAGCGGGCCCGCATGTCATGTAACCGGCGCGCCGGTTACGACGTGCGAGAAGTTACACCACAATTCGCGCCAATGCTGCGCCTCCTCGACTGCGGAACCAGTACCACGACTCGAGGTAGCCCTGCGCATGACCCAACAGTGCCAGTTAAAGGTGACGGCCACGGGTCAGTCAGCCGCGGGGTAGGCACGACGGTTGGCATGGTCAAAAGTGGGCCGACAGTAACTGCAGCGGCAGACGAGCGAAAGCAGCGGTCAAATCGCCTGCAGGCTCGCATCCCCTCCTGAAGCGACGGGAGAGCCCTCTCCCACGGCGTGAAGACGACGCGCCCGTGCCTCGTTCCTCGAACGGCTCGCGCGCGCAACGGGCGCTACGCGAATCGCCCGTCCCGTCGCATTAACTCCCCGACGGAGCAGGCAACACCTCTGGCAGGCGAGGCGGGCGTCGCTTCGCCTTCGCCATAATAACCGCGTCAAAAAAGGTGCGCCACCTTATTTAAAATCATATCCTTCCCCTCCTCCTCTCTCTCTCTCTTGCTACAGGGACCGGGAAAGAGGATATTGTGGAAAGGATCCTTCTCAACGAAGGAAGCGGGCCCCGAGCCCTCCTACTGATCAGGGGTTCGAAGGCTGGCCCCTCGGAAGGGGTTCGACAGCCGCCCCAGAGCGCTCGGGCTCCACGCCCACTACTGATCAGGGGTTCGTAGGCTGGCCCCTCGGAAGGGTTTGACAGTCGCCCCAGAGCACGCAGAGTGAGGGATGACTCTGGGTACGTCCGATACATGGCCGAGGCTTGGGCTACGCTCCCGAGGTACCCTAGGACATTTCCGAGACCGGCGGGAACGATTTGTAACGGAATCCCACCGGAGGGAGGCATCGAGCCCTCGGACCCTGTCGAAGGGGTCTGGGTCCGGCAAATCACCCGCAGGTACTTTTGGAGCGCGCCTTTGGGCCACCAGCCGACCCCTAACGAACGGGGCACGGGCGTCCACTCGGATCACCCGTTAGCAGCTCACTGGAAACACCATGTTCGACGCCCTCTGAGGGCAACATGGCGCTTCCCCCCCTCCTCCTTGCGGAAAGGTGACGCAGGGGCGTATAATAAAAGTCGGGAAAGTCCTTGATCGTCCTCTCGCTCCGTGCAGAGGCTCGGGGGGCTGCTCTCGCACCCGGCTACGGCCAAAACTGTTGACAGCATCAACAAACCAGCTTGATAAACTTGGAACCCGACCAGGCACCTAAGCTACGGCCAGGCCGCATGAGGGAACAATCAGACCGCTGAAGCGCCACGAAAAGCATTCAGACCTCAGAGGAGTCAAACCACTCCTCCGAGGCCTCGGAGGCTACACCCGGCGGGTGTGCTCGCGCGCACCCACTAAAACAAGGCAAAAACCGAGAAAGGCCGGTCCCCTCACCGAAAACGCGGCAAAAGCCTCCAAGCGAGTACCAACACTCCCTTCGAGGCTCGGGGGCTACTGTCGGGTACCATAATTAGGGGTACCCCCAACGCTCCTAATCATGGCTGGTAAACACCCTTAGACTGTAATACCCACTTTGCAATTGGTTAGAAATAATATCAATGGAGAAGTAATTTCACTTTATGTAAGTTGACCTTTATGCGTCATCACATGTGAACACCCTATGTAAAAAGAAAAAACAAATAATTAATACCATAAAAGCCACAAAAATATGCATCATGCTGGAATTTTATTTTGTGTGCATTTTGGGACAATATAGAATAATGTGAAATATACCCAAGTCCAAAGTAGAATTTAAGAATCAAAGGGAAATTCAAGAATTTAAATAAGAGGAAGAAAGAGAGAAATGATATAAGAATATAAATGATATATAAGTATATCTCCAAATTTGAAACTCCTTAATGGCGCCATGTAATCTAAATATAAATCTGTCACAAGTTTGAATTTAAATTAGGATTTAAATTTGAATTGGTAAAATAATGGGGAAAATAGAAAATAAAACATAAAAGAAAAAGGGAAAACGCTTGTACTGGGCCGCCAGCCTTGAATTCGGCCCAATCTCCCTTTGGTACCGCGCGGCCCACGCTCCTCACCGCGCGCGGCGCTCTGTCAACCTAGCCCCACTACTCTAGTCACTGCGCGCGGGCGAAACGCTGGCGGGTGGGGCCCGTTCGTCAGGTCGTCGTCTTCCCCTGAGAAATCGCGGATGGAGCGGACCTGCCGGGATTCTCGGCACCGCCTGAGCTATATCCATGCCAGGGATATAAAACCCCACTCGACCCGTCTCCTCTGCACTCCTCCTCTGCCGTATTGCACCGCCATCTCAACTTCACCCGGGAATCGCTCGCGGACCTCGGCAAGGCGCAAACCACGAACTGCGCAGGGCGCGCCACCGTGGGATCGGGCCTCTGCGTCAACCGGAACATCAAGGTTTGCACCGACCCCTTCTCTGGAGTTGTTAGAAGGCAGTAGAAGTAGCGCCACGTAGAAACCTCGGCGTGTGCCCCCGGAATTTCACACCGGAGCACCGCCGGCCGCCCTAAATCGCGAAGCACCGTGGACCGGGGGTCTGCGTTGTGCAGCGATTAAAATTGAGGGGCGAATTGGGTTCGGGATGTCGCGAATCTCGCGAGGGTCAGGCGAATTTGAGTTTGGCGCTCGGATCGGCCGGATTCGAGGGCTCCGGTGATCCCGCCGCCGTGCGCAGGGATGAACTGCGTGGGTCGAGTTGTGTGGAAGATGAAGCTTCCGCGGCTGTCAGATCGGGCGCGGGCGGACAGGATTAAAACGAGGGATACCCCTTCGCGCTGGTTTGATCCTGGCCGTTGGCTTCGAATCGTGCGAAGCGTATTAAATCGTGCATATTTTAGATTTGAGTCGAAGGATCGTGATCTGGCGATCGGCATTGCGTACCGATTCAAAGATTTTAGAGATCTAATCCGGGCCGTGTAGCTGCGATCGGACGGTTAGTATTAAAAGGTACCCCATCGCGGGTCAGTTTTGTTAAAGAGCCCGTGAGATTCCAGAGAATCAACCCGCCATCCACGGGAGTTGTGCGCTGTGTCTTAGGAGTTTTACTCCGTGGCCCCTGCGTTTTCCAGGATTTGAGGCCCAGTCCAGAACATAATAAAATCAGGGAAAATAATTTATAAATAGATTTTTAATAGGAAAATAATTGCTAGAACTTCAATAATTCATAGAAAATGCATATGAACTCCAAATTACTCCATTCCACTTTCTAAATTTTTGTAATTTAATTCTCTATCACTTAGTGTCTCTGTTTTATCATGACAACAGTAAGAAAATTAATCCCACACTTAATCCTATTTTAAACACATAAAACCTTTGGAAATTCATAACTTAAATTCTATAACTCCAAAAATTATGGTTTCTATTCCTAGAATTTTATTTTAATGCGTAGATTATTACTGTGTATTTTGTTTATATGTTTGGTGTAATGTTAATTTCTCTATATGCACTGTGCTTGTTTGTATTGTGGCGAGTAGAAGAGCCCGTTGCGGAGGATATTGGTGAGCAGCAGGTTGAAGTAGCTGAGCAGGAGCTCATTGAAGGCAAGTTGTGCCCTTGACCACTTTTTACCCAATAATGTTCTTTAATATCACTTATCCATGCATAGTTTAATTTTGATGGGACCCAATAGGTCACCCTAGATTGTTTATCTCATTACCTTGTTTACCCCTGAATCACTTGGGTAGTTTGCTATTGCTTTATGTGGTTTTGGGATAATCATTTATTACCTCTATGTTCCAATTCTTTTTGTTATTCTATTTATGTTCATGATGAGATCGTTAATGTTAATTGGAACATAGAGCTTAACTTGAGTAACACGTGCCACCACAAGGGTTTAATGGGACACCCTTGGCTGACTAATTAGGAAAGCTAGTGGAAGACTACCTTACCTGAAAGGGGCAAGGGCAGTAGGGGAGTGGTCAGTGTAGGGAGGTCCTTGGTTGATTTTGCTGCGATAGCGGTCAGCCAAGAACCTTGCATTGGAGCTTCCTATAAACTGTAGCGGGTTTTCTGAAGCTAGTGGAACTTTGTAAAGGCCTCGTAGTGTTACCCTGCCTCGCCTCCTCGGTAGAGGTGTATGGGAAGTCGCGATCCCTTGGCAGATGGGTAACATGACTTGTGGGTAAAGGGTACAACCTCTGCAGAGTGTAAAACGGGTATACTAGCCGTGCTCGCGGTCATGAGCAGCTCAGGACTCTCTGATGTTTAAATTATGGAACTTAAATTCAATTTGTCATTCGCATACGCATGGGTTTATTATTAATTTTGTTCTATTACTTTACTTAGGGTTTGGCATTTACTTACACTTAGTAACTTCTAATAAAATTTTGACCAACTACTTAAAAGCAATGCTCAGCTTTAACCCCTATCATTGATTAGCCTTACACATCACATGAACTCACACCTTTGTGAGTTTATGTCCACTGGTTCCCCCACAACTTGTTGAGCTATGATCATGTGTGAGCTCACCCTTGCTGTCTCACACCCCCCCCCCCCACAGGAGAAGAGCAGGTGGTTCAGGAGGAGCCACAAGGCGAGGAGTATGATCTGATCTAGGTGGCGTTTCTCAGTTGACATTGGCGCCGACGATCCTTAGTTCGTTTTATATTTATCTTTTATTTTGTAATAAGTCTTCCGCTATGTAATAAATACTCTGCTGTTATTGACATTTATCTCTATACACTCTGTTATTATATATGTTGTCTTCTTGGCGCATGTATGAGATGCACCTAGCTTTGTCCCTTAAAGCCGGGTGTGACAGAAGTGGTATGAGAGGAAATGTTGACTGTAGGACGAAACCTAGATAGAAATGGACAAACCCTTCATTACTTACCTTACTCTGATTCAATCTATACTCATCTTATCTTGATCTTGTCTCACCTTTTGCTACTCTACTCTGATTAATCTTATCTTTTCTACTCTAAGACAAGATGGATTTCACACCTTGGAATCCTACCACTATGATCTTTTTAAGATATAGGGAACCTAAGACAAAATTCAAAACTACTTTCTTTAAAAATGTTGTTTGATTGTTCTGATGTTAAATGTCTGATTTGCTTCTTTGATTGATTGATATATTATATATGGACATCTTAGCATGTACCACCATAAGGTATTGAATTAGCTATGGTAGGTAAAATATTAATCTGCTTAGCTAATAAAATTCCCCAAAGTAACATGATTTGTAATTACCTACCTTGTCTACTATTTTCTTACCATATGTATCTAACTCAGATGGTCAATACCAGGCGGGGTGGTGGAATTGATTTGCCTCCTAATCGACACACTCGGTGGATATATAGACAACCCCAGCCACAACCTGTAGAGATGACTCCTCCTAATCCTCCACCAGGCGGAGTTGACCCACTGGTTGCTGCTCAGATGGCGGTGATGCAGCAAATGGCGGACACTATGGCTGATATGCGTACCCAGATGCAGCAAGAACGCCAGGAGATGCGTCAGGAAAGAGAAGATATACGACAGGGGTTACGCCAGGAGCGAGAGGAGATACGCCAGGAAAGGAGGGCACAACAACAGCAGCTGCAACAACAAATGCAACAACAACAACAGCAGCAACAGCAGCAACAAGTACCATTGCCTCCACCTCCACCACCAGTTCCACCCCGAGATAAGCACCGGGAATTCATGAGTCATAAGCCACCTACATTTGCAAGCTCTCCTGATCCACTGGACACGGATGATTGGCTGAAGTCCGTTGAGAAGATGCTGAATATTGCACAATGCACTGACCGGGAGAAGGTTTTATATGCTTCTGGACGTCTAACAGGTCCTGCTGCTGATTGGTGGGATTCATATACTGTTGCCCACGATGCTGCTGATACTATCACTTGGGCAGAGTTCAGTACACAGTTCCGGAATTATCATATACCAGCTGGATTAATGAAGGATTAAGAAGAAGGAATTTCTATCGCTAAAGCAAGGAAGTATGTCAGTCAGCGAGTACCGCGACAAGTTTATCCAGTTATCCAGATATGCCCCTGATGAAGTTGCTGAAGATGAGAGGAAGCAGGAGCATTTTATTGAAGGACTTAATGGACCACTGCAGTATGCTCTAGTGGCACACACATTTCCATCATTTCAAAGGCTGCTTGATAAGGCCCTGCTATTGAACACAAGCGTGTTCAGCTAGGAGATTTGAAGAGAAAGGCTATATCTCAAGGACAAGGAAGCAGTAGTGTGCATCCTCGCTACAGTTCACCTCAGGGTACACCAGTTCGCACTGGCGGAGGCTAGCGCCCAGTTCAGCAATCACCACTGAGGACCCCACCTCCTCGACAGGCTACCCCTACTGGCACCCCGACGAAGTTTTCAGGACAGAGTCTAGGCACTACTTGTTTCAAGTGTGGGAAGACTGGTCATTATGCAAATGTCTGCCCACAGAGGATTGCTACTACTCCAGTTCAGAACAGGCAGCAAACTCCAAGATCTGGCAAGGGATATTCTATTGCCAAGGTTAATCAAGTCAGCGTTGATGCTACTCTGGATGGTGGGGACATCGTACTTGGTATGTTTTATGTTAATGCAATTCCTGCAACCATATTATTTGATTCTGGTGCTACACATTCATTCATGTCTGCTAGATATGCCAACACAAATGAAATACCGCTGCTAACTATGAGAAAACCCATGATAGTAATTACACCTAAAGGGCCTATTGAGGCGAATCAAATGACACGTAGATTGACATTGACCATTATGGGTAGAGAATTTGGAGCTACTGCTATAATATTAGAGTCAAGCAGTATAGATCTGATCCTTGGTATGTCATGGCTAAGAAAGGCAAAGGCCGTTATAGCATGTGGTAGAGGTACCGTAGAACTCACTACCACTAAAGGAGAAAGATTTCAAGTTAATGTTGCAGTAACCTCCTCATCCATGCGTGCAATGTTCTTTATACCTGAGGAGTTTGTTGGTGACAACATCTGGGTGGTTAGAGATTTTCCGGATGTATTCCCAGAGGAGTTACCAGGGATGCCACCTGATAGAGAAGTTGAGTTTGTTATTGATCTCTTACCTGGAACCGCCCCTATTTCTAAACGGCCATATAGAATGTCTGTAGAGGAGTTGAAGGAACTTAAGAAGCAGTTAACTGAGTTACAAGAGGCTGGGTACATTCGTCCGAGTTCCTCACCTTGGGGAGCACCGGTACTGTTTGTACAGAAGAAGGATGGATCACAAAGAATGTGTGTGGATTATAGGTCACTTAATGATGTTACTGTGAAGAACAAGTATCTGTTACCCCGTATTGAGGATTTATTTGACCAGATGAGAGGTGCTAGAGTATTTTCGAAGATTGACCTCCGATCGGGTTACCATCAAATGAGGATTAGACCATCGGATATTCCCAAGACAGCATTCTCGACTCGATATGGATTATATGAGTTCACTGTTAAGTCATTTGGATTAACCAATGCACCAGCTTATTTTATGAACTTGATGAATAAGGTGTTTATGGAGTACTTGGATAGATTCGTCGTGGTGTTCATCGACGACATTCTTATTTATTCCCAGAGTGATAGCGATAATGAGGAACATCTGAGGTTGGTGCTACAGAAGCTACGATATAACCAGCTATATGCCAAGTTCAGCAAGTGCGAGTTTTGGATTGGCGAGGTGCCATTTCTTGGTCATATTATTTCTAATGGAGGAATTTCAGTGGATCCTACTAAGGTCAAGGAGATAATGGAGTGGAGAGTACCCACTAAAGTTACTGAGATTCGGAGTTTCTTGGGATTAGCAGGCTATTATCGGAGATTTATTGAAGGATTTTCTAAGATTGCTAAACCTATTACTTCGCTTTTGGAGAAAGGAAGAGAATTTAAGTGGGACGATAAGTGCCAAGATAGTTTTGATCAATTGAAGAAGAGATTTATGTCGCCACCAGTATTGGTTATGTCGGACTTACAGAAAGGATTTGATATCTATTGTGATGCATGTGGCCAAGGCTTAGGATGCGTGCTCATGCAGGAAGGACATGTGATTGCCTATGCTTCTCGTTAATTGCGGAAACATGAAGTGAACTACCCCACTCATGACTTGGAATTGGCAGCCGTTGTGCATGCGCTTAAGATTTGGAGACATTATATCATGGGGACCAAGTGCCAAGTATATACGGATCATAAGAGTTTGAAGTATATATTCACTCAGAAGGATCTCAACCTTAGGCAACGCCGTTGGTTGGAGCTTATTAAGGATTATGATTTGGAGATTCACTATCACCCGGGTAAGGCAAATTTGGTTGCAGATGCCTTGAGTCGAAAGGAGCATGTTCATTCAGCTATTGTTGCCCAGCTACCCGATGAGATTGTTGAGGATTTCAGGAGACTTAACCTGGGGATAGTTGCCCATACTGAAGGAGTTACTATTGATGTGGAACCTACTTTGGAGCAAGAAATTTGCAAAGGTCAACTTGACGATGCTAAAATAAAAGAGATTAAGGACCTAATTACTGAAGGTCGAGTTTCGGAATTTACGGAAGATGAGCAAGGCACTGTATGGTTCAAGGACAGGATGTGTGTTCCTTATATTAAAAGCCTTCGAGAGACTATTTTAAAAGAGGCCCATGATTCGGATTATTCTATTCATCCTGGTAGTACTAAGATGTATCAGGATTTGAAGCGGAAGTATTGGTGGTATGGATTGAAAAGGGATGTGGCTGCACATGTGGCTATGTGCGATGTATGTCAAAGAGTTAAGGCTGAACATCAGAGGCCAGCTGGACTACTACACCCACTGAAGATACCCGAGTGGAAGTGGGAAGAGATTGGTATGGATTTCATTACTGGATTGCCTCGCACCCAGAAAGGATATGATGCTATATGGGTGATTGTGGATAGATTGACTAAAGTGGCTCACTTTATTCCGGTGAAGACTACTTATAAAGGTTCTCAGCTAGCAGAGTTATATATGGCTCGGATTGTGTGTTTACATGGAGTACCAAAGAAGATCGTGTCTGATCGAGGTTCACAGTTTACCTCAAGATTTTGGAGAAGCTTTCATGAGAATATGAGTACGAAGTTGAATTTTAGTATGGCTTATCACCCTCAGACTGATGGACAGACTGAGAGGACTAATCAAGTATTGGAAGATATGTTGAGAGCTTGTGCACTTCAGCATGGAGGAAGTTGGGATAAAAGTCTACCTTATGCTGAGTTCTCATATAACAATAGTTATCAGGCCAGTCTGAAAATGTCACCTTTTGAAGCTTTATATGGGAGGAAGTGCAGGACTCCTTTGTATTGGGATCTGACTAGAGAAAGACAGTTCTTTGGGCCTGAACTGATTCAAGAAGCAGAAGAACAAGTCCGTATAGTTCGAGAGAATTTGAGGGTGGCTCAAACCAGGCAAAAGAGCTATGATGATAATAGAAGGAGACCACTGGAATTTGAAGAAGGAGATTATGTGTATCTCAAGGTGTCACCACTTCGTGGTATGAGGAGATTCAAAGTCAAGGGCAAATTGTCCCCTCGCTATATTGGACCATTCTTGATCTTTAGGCGAGTTGGGGAGATGGCATACCAACTCGAGTTACCGGATAGTCTATCGGATGTGCATAACGTGTTCCACGTATCTCAACTAAAGAAGTGTCTCCGTGTCCCTGAGGAACAGTTACCAATGGAAGAGCTCAGTGTTCAGGGTGATTTGACTTACACGGAGTACCCGATCAAGATTCTTGACACCTTGACTAGAGTTACAAGGAATAAGGTGATAAAGATGTGCAAAGTCCAATGGAGTCACCACGGCGAAGATGAAGCAACGTGGGAGAGAGAAGAAGAGCTTCGCATAGATTTTCCCCATCTTTTCCCTAGATCTTCCTAAATCTCGAGGACGAGATTATTTTTAAGGGGGGTAGGATTTGTAATACCCACTTTGTAATTGGTTAGAAATAATATCAATGGAGAAGTAATTTCACTTTATGTAAGTTGACCTTTATGCATCATCACATGTGAACACCCTATGTAAAAAGAAAAAACAAATAATTAATACCATAAAAGCCACAAAAATATGCATCATGCTGGAATTTTATTTTGTGTGCATTTTGGGACAATATAGAATAATGTGAAATATACCCAAGTCCAAAGTAGAATTTAAGAATCAAAGGGAAATTCAAGAATTTAAATAAGGGGAAGAAAGAGAGAAATGATATAAGAATATAAATGATATATAAATATATCTCCAAATTTGAAACTCCTTAATGGCGCCATGTAATCTAAATATAAATCTGTCACAAGTTTGAATTTAAATTAGGATTTAAATTTGAATTGGTAAAATAATGGGGAAAATAGAAAATAAAACATAAAAGAAAAAGGGAAAACGCTTGTACTGGGCCGCCAGCCTTGAATTCGGCCCAATCTCCCTTTGGTACCGCGCGGCCCACGCTCCTCACCGCGCGCGACGCTCTGTCAACCCGGCCCCACTACTCTAGTCACTGCGCGCGGGCGAAACGCTGGCGGGTGGGGCCCGTTCGTCAGGTCGTCGTCTTCCCCTGAGAAATCGCGGATGGAGCGGACCTGCCGGGATTCTCGGCACGGCCTGAGCTATATCCATGCCAGGGATATAAAACCCCACTCGGCTCGTCTCCTCTGCACTCCTCCTCTGCCGTATTGCACCGCCATCTCAACTTCACCCGGGAATCGCTCATGGACCTCGGCAAGGCTCAAACCACGAACTGCGGACGGCGCGCCACCGTGGGATCGGGCCTCTGCGTCAGTCGGAACATCAAGGTTTGCACCGACCCCTTCTCTGGAGTTGTTAGAAGGCAGTAGAAGTAGCGCCACGTAGAAACCTCGGCGTGTGCCCCCGGAATTTCACACCGGAGCACCGCCGGCCGCCCTAAATCGCGAAGCACCGTGGACCGGGGGTCTGTGTTGTGTAGCGATTAAAATTGAGGGGCGAATTGGGTTTGGGATGTCGCGAATCTCGCGAGGGTCAAGCGAATTTGAGTTTGGCGCTCGGATCGGCCGGATTCGAGGGCTCCGGTGATCCCGCCGCCGTGCGCAGGGATGAACTGCGTGGGTCGAGTTGTGTGGAAGATGAAGCTTCCGCGGTCGTCAGATCGAGCGCGGGCGGACAGGATTAAAACGAGGGATACCCCTTCGCGGTGGTTTGATCCTGGCCGTTGGCTTCGAATCGTGCGAAGCGTATTAAATCACGCATATTTTAGATTTGAGTCGTAGGATCGTGATCTGGCGATCGGCATTGCGTACCGATTCAAAGATTTTAGAGATCTAATCCAGGCCGTGTAGCTGCGATCGGACGGTTAGGATTAAAAGGTACCCCTTCGCGGGTCAGTTTTGTTAAAGAGCCCCTGAGATTCCAGAGAATCAACCCGCCATCCACGGGAGCTATGCGCTGTGTCTTAGGAGTTTTACTCCGTGGCCCCTGCGTTTTCCAGGATTTGAGGCCCAGTCCAGAACATAATAAAATCAGGGAAAATAATTTATAAATAGATTTTTAATAGGAAAATAATTGCTAGAACTTCAATAATTCATAGAAAATGCATATGAACTCCAAATTACTCCATTCCACTTTCTAAATTTTTGTAATTTAATTCTCTATCACTTAGTGTCTCTGTTTTATCATGACAACAGTAAGAAAATTAATCCCACACTTAATCCTATTTTAAACACATAAAACCTTTGTAAATTCATAACTTAAATTCTATAACTCCAAAAATTATGGTTTCTGTTCCTAGAATTTTATTTTAATGCGTAGATTATTACTGTGTATTTTGTTTATATGTTTGGTGTAATGTTAATTTCTCTATATGCACTGTGCTTGTTTGTATTGTGGCGAGTAGAAGAGCCCGTTGCGGAGGATACTGGTGAGCAGCAGGTTGAAGTAGCTGAGCAGGAGCTCATTGAAGGCAAGTTGTGCCCTTGACCACTTTTTACCCAATAATGTTCTTTAATATCACTTATCCATGCATAGTTTAATTTTGATGGGACCCAATAGGTCACCCTAGATTGTTTATCTCATTACCTTGTTTACCCCTGAATCACTTGGGTAGTTTACTATTGCTTTATGTGGTTTTGGGATAATCATTTATTACCTCTATGTTCCAATTCTTTTTGTTATTCTATTTATGTTCATGATGAGATCATTAATGTTAATTGGAACATAGAGCTTAACTTGAGTAACACGTGCCACCACAAGGGTTTAATGGGACACCCTTGGCTGACTAATTAGGAAAGCTAGTGGAAGACTACCTTACCTGAAAGGGGCAAGGGCAGTAGGGGAGTGGTCAGTGTAGGGAGGTCCTTGGTTGATTTTGCTGCGATGGCGGTCAGCCAAGAACCTTGCATTGGAGCTTCCTATAAACTGTAGCGGGTTTTCTGAAGCTAGTGGAACTTTGTAAAGGCCTCGTAGTGTTACCCTGCCTCGCCACCTCGGTAGAGGTGTATGGGAAGTCGCGATCCCTTGGCAGATGGGTAACATAACTTGTGGGTAAAGGGTACAACCTCTGCAGAGTGTAAAACTGGTATACTAGCCGTGCTCGCGGTCATGAGCAGCTCAGGACTCTCTGATGTTTAAATTATGGAACTTAAATTCAATTTGTCATTCGCATACGCATGGGTTTATTATTAATTTTGTTCTATTACTTTACTTAGGGTTTGGCATTTACTTACACTTAGTAACTGCTAATAAAATTTTGACCAACTACTTAAAAGCAATGCTCAGCTTTAACCCCTATCATTGATTAGCCTTACACATCACATGAACTCACACCTTTGTGAGTTTATGTCCACTGGTTCCCCACAACTTGTTGAGCTATGATCATGTGTGAGCTCACCCTTGCTGTCTCACACCCCCCCCACAGGAGAAGAGCAGGTGGTTCAGGAGGAGCCACAAGGCGAGGAGTATGATCTGATCTAGGTGGCGTTTCTCAGTTGACATTGGCGCCGACGATCCTTAGTTCGTTTTATATTTATCTTTTATTTTGTAATAAGTCTTCCGCTATGTAATAAATACTCTGCTGTTATTGACATTTATCTCTATACACTCTGTTATTATATATGTTGTCTTCTTGGCGCATGTATGAGATGCACCTAGCTTTGTCCCTTAAAGCCGGGTGTGACAGAAGTGGTATGAGAGGAAATGTTGACTGTAGGACGAAACCTAGATAGAAATGGACAAACCCTTCATTACTTACCTTACTCTGATTCAATCTATACTCATCTTATCTTGATCTTGTCTCACCTTTTGCTACTCTACTCTGATTAATCTTATCTTTTCTACTCTAAGACAAGATGGATTTCACACCTTGGAATCCTACCACTATGATCTTTTTAAGATATAGGGAACCTAAGACAAAATTCAAAACTACTTTCTTTAAAAATGTTGTTTGATTGTTCTGATGTTAAATGTCTGATTTGCTTCTTTGATTGATTGATATATTATATATGGACATCTTAGCATGTACCACCATAAGGTATTGAATTAGCTATGGTAGGTAAAATATTAATCTGCTTAGCTAATAAAATTCCCCAAAGTAACATGATTTGTAATTACCTACCTTGTCTACTATTTTCTTACCATATGTATCTAACTCAGATGGTCAATACCAGGCGGGGTGGTGGAATTGATTTGCCTCCTAATCGACACACTCGGTGGATATATAGACAACCCCAGCCACAACCTGTAGAGATGACTCCTCCTAATCCTCCACCAGGCGGAGTTGACCCACTGGTTGCTGCTCAGATGGCGGTGATGCAGCAAATGGCGGACACTATGGCTGATATGCGTGCCCAGATGCAGCAAGAACGCCAGGAGATGCGTCAGGAAAGAGAAGATATACGATAGGGGTTACGCCAGGAGCGAGAGGAGATACGCCAGGAAAGGAGGGCACAACAACAGCAGCTGCAACAACAAATGCAACAACAACAACAGCAGCAACAGCAGCAACAAGTACCATTGCCTCCACCTCCACCACCAGTTCCACCCCGAGATAAGCACCGGGAATTCATGAGTCATAAGCCACCTACATTTGCAAGCTCTCCTGATCCAATGGACGCGGATGATTGGCTGAAGTCCGTTGAGAAGATGCTGAATATTGCACAATGCACTGACCGGGAGAAGGTTTTATATGCTTCTGGACGTCTAACAGGTCCTGCTGCTGATTGGTGGGATTCATATACAGCCCACGATGCTGCTGATACTATCACTTGGGCAGAGTTCAGTACACAGTTCCGGAATTATCATATACCAGCTGGATTAATGAAGATTAAGAAGAAGGAATTTCTATCGCTAAAGCAAGGAAGTATGTCAGTCAGCGAGTACCGCGACAAGTTTATCCAGTTATCCAGATATGCCCCTGATGAAGTTGCTGAAGATGAGAGGAAGCAGGAGCATTTTATTGAAGGACTTAATGGACCACTGCAGTATGCTCTAGTGGCACACACATTTCCATCATTTCAAAGGCTGCTTGATAAGGCCCTGGCTATTGAACACAAGCGTGTTCAGCTAGGAGATTTGAAGAGAAAGGCTATATCTCAAGGACAAGGAAGCAGTAGTGTGCATCCTCGCTACAGTTCACCTTAGGGTACACCAGTTCGCACTGGCGGAGGCTAGCGCCCAGTTCAGCAATCACCACTGAGGACCCCACCTCCTCGACAGGCTACCCCTACTGGCACCCCGACGAAGTTTTCAGGACAGAGTCTAGGCACTACTTGTTTCAAGTGTGGGAAGACTGGTCATTATGCAAATGTCTGCCCACAGAGGATTGCTACTACTCCAGTTCAGAACAGGCAGCAAACTCCAAGATCTGGCAAGGGATATTCTATTGCCAAGGTTAATCAAGTCAGCGTTGATGCTACTCTGGATGGTGGGGACATCGTACTTGGTATGTTTTATGTTAATGCAATTCCTGCAACCATATTATTTGATTCTGGTGCTACACATTCATTCATGTCTGCTAGATATGCCAACACAAATGAAATACCGCTGCTAACTATGAGAAAACCCATGATAGTAATTACACCTAAAGGGCCTATTGAGGCGAATCAAATGACACGTAGATTGACATTGACCATTATGGGTAGAGAATTTGGAGCTACTGCTATAATATTAGAGTCAAGCAGTATAGATCTGATCCTTGGTATGTCATGGCTAAGAAAGGCAAAGGCCGTTATAGCATGTGGTAGAGGTACCGTAGAACTCACTACCACTAAAGGAGAAAGATTTCAAGTTAATGTTGCAGTAACCTCCTCATCCATGCGTGCAATGTTCTTTATACCTGAGGAGTTTGTTGGTGACAACATCTGGGTGGTTAGAGATTTTCCGGATGTATTCCCAGAGGAGTTACCAGGGATGCCACCTGATAGAGAAGTTGAGTTTGTTATTGATCTCTTACCTGGAACCGCCCCTATTTCTAAACGGCCATATAGAATGTCTGTAGAGGAGTTGAAGGAACTTAAGAAGCAGTTAACTGAGTTACAAGAGGCTGGGTACATTCGTCCGAGTTCCTCACCTTGGGGAGCACCGGTACTGTTTGTACAGAAGAAGGATGGATCACAAAGAATGTGTGTGGATTATAGGTCACTTAATGATGTTACTGTGAAGAACAAGTATCTGTTACCCCGTATTGAGGATTTATTTGACCAGATGAGAGGTGCTAGAGTATTTTCGAAGATTGACCTCCGATCGGGTTACCATCAAATGAGGATTAGACCATCGGATATTCCCAAGACAGCATTCTCGACTCGATATGGATTATATGAGTTCACTGTTATGTCATTTGGATTAACCAATGCACCAGCTTATTTTATGAACTTGATGAATAAGGTGTTTATGGAGTACTTGGATAGATTCGTCGTGGTGTTCATCGACGACATTCTTATTTATTCCCAGAGTGATAGCGATAATGAGGAACATCTGAGGTTGGTGCTACAGAAGCTACGATATAACCAGCTATATGCCAAGTTCAGCAAGTGCGAGTTTTGGATTGGCGAGGTGCCATTTCTTGGTCATATTATTTCTAATGGAGGAATTTCAGTGGATCCTACTAAGGTCAAGGAGATAATGGAGTGGAGAGTACCCACTACAGTTACTGAGATTCGGAGTTTCTTGGGATTAGCAGGCTATTATCGGAGATTTATTGAAGGATTTTCTAAGATTGCTAAACCTATTACTTCGCTTTTGGAGAAAGGAAGAGAATTTAAGTGGGACGATAAGTGCCAAGATAGTTTTGATCAATTGAAGAAGAGATTTATGTCGCCACCAGTATTGGTTATGTCGGACTTACAGAAAGGATTTGATATCTATTGTGATGCATGTGGCCAAGGCTTAGGATGCGTGCTCATGCAGGAAGGACATGTGATTGCCTATGCTTCTCGTTAATTGCGGAAACATGAAGTGAACTACCCCACTCATGACTTGGAATTGGCAGCCGTTGTGCATGCGCTTAAGATTTGGAGACATTATATCATGGGGACCAAGTGCCAAGTATATACGGATCATAAGAGTTTGAAGTATATATTCACTCAGAAGGATCTCAACCTTAGGCAACGCCGTTGGTTGGAGCTTATTAAGGATTATGATTTGGAGATTCACTATCACCCGGGTAAGGCAAATTTGGTTGCAGATGCCTTGAGTCGAAAGGAGCATGTTCATTCAGCTATTGTTGCCCAGCTACCCGATGAGATTGTTGAGGATTTCAGGAGACTTAACCTGGGGATAGTTGCCCATACTGAAGGAGTTACTATTGATGTGGAACCTACTTTGGAGCAAGAAATTTGCAAAGGTCAACTTGACGATGCTAAAATAAAAGAGATTAAGGACCTAATTACTGAAGGTCGAGTTTCGGAATTTACGGAAGATGAGCAAGGCATTGTATGGTTCAAGGACAGGATGTGTGTTCCTTATATTAAAAGCCTTCGAGAGACTATTTTAAAAGAGGCCCATGATTCGGATTATTCTATTCATCCTGGTAGTACTAAGATGTATCAGGATTTGAAGTGGAAGTATTGGTGGTATGGATTGAAAAGGGATGTGGCTGCACATGTGGCTATGTGCGATGTATGTCAAAGAGTTAAGGCTGAACATCAGAGGCCAGCTGGACTACTACACCCACTGAAGATACCCGAGTGGAAGTGGGAAGAGATTGGTATGGATTTCATTACTGGATTGCCTCGCACCCAGAAAGGATATGATGCTATATGGGTGATTGTGGATAGATTGACTAAAGTGGCTCACTTTATTCCGGTGAAGACTACTTATAAAGGTTCTCAGCTAGCAGAGTTATATATGGCTCGGATTGTGTGTTTACATGGAGTACCAAAGAAGATCGTGTCTGATCGAGGTTCACAGTTTACCTCAAGATTTTGGAGAAGCTTTCATGAGAATATGAGTACGAAGTTGAATTTTAGTATGGCTTATCACCCTCAGACTGATGGACAGACTGAGAGGACTAATCAAGTATTGGAAGATATGTTGAGAGCTTGTGCACTTCAGCATGGAGGAAGTTGGGATAAAAGTCTACCTTATGCTGAGTTCTCATATAACAATAGTTATCAGGCCAGTCTGAAAATGTCACCTTTTGAAGCTTTATATGGGAGGAAGTGCAGGACTCCTTTGTATTGGGATCTGACTAGAGAAAGACAGTTCTTTGGGCCTGAACTGATTCAAGAAGCAGAAGAACAAGTCCGTATAGTTCGAGAGAATTTGAGGGTGGCTCAAACCAGGCAAAAGAGCTATGATGATAATAGAAGGAGACCACTGGAATTTGAAGAAGGAGATTATGTGTATCTCAAGGTGTCACCACTTCGTGGTATGAGGAGATTCAAAGTCAAGGGCAAATTGTCCCCTCGCTATATTGGACCATTCTTGATCTTTAGGCGAGTTGGGGAGATGGCATACCAACTCGAGTTACCGGATAGTCTATCGGATGTGCATAACGTGTTCCACGTATCTCAACTAAAGAAGTGTCTCGGTGTCCCTGAGGAACAGTTACCAATGGAAGAGCTCAGTGTTCAGGGTGATTTGACTTACACGGAGTACCCGATCAAGATTCTTGACACCTTGACTAGAGTTACAAGGAATAAGGTGATAAAGATGTGCAAAGTCCAATGGAGTCACCACGGCGAAGATGAAGCAACGTGGGAGAGAGAAGAAGAGCTTCGCATAGATTTTCCCCATCTTTTCCCTAGATCTTCCTAAATCTCGAGGACGAGATTATTTTTAAGGGGGGTAGGATTTGTAATACCCACTTTGTAATTGGTTAGAAATAATATCAATGGAGAAGTAATTTCACTTTATGTAAGTTGACCTTTATGCATCATCACATGTGAACACCCTATGTAAAAAGAAAAAACAAATAATTAATACCATAAAATCCACAAAAATATGCATCATGCTGGAATTTTATTTTGTGTGCATTTTGGGACAATATAGAATAATGTGAAATATACCCAAGTCCAAAGTAGAATTTAAGAATCAAAGGGAAATTCAAGAATTTAAATAAGGGGAAGAAAGAGAGAAATGATATAAGAATATAAATGATATATAAATATATCTCCAAATTTGAAACTCCTTAATGGCGCCATGTAATCTAAATATAAATCTGTCACAAGTTTGAATTTAAATTAGGATTTAAATTTGAATTGGTAAAATAATGGGGAAAATAGAAAATAAAACATAAAAGAAAAAGGGAAAACGCTTGTACTGGGCCGCCAGCCTTGAATTCGGCCCAATCTCCCTTTGGTACCGCGCGGCCCACGCTCCTCACCGCGCGCGACGCTCTGTCAACCCGGCCCCACTACTCTAGTCACTGCGCGCGGGCGAAACGCTGGCGGGTGGGGCCCGTTCGTCAGGTCGTCATCTTCCCCTGAGAAATCGCGGATGGAGCGGACCTGCCGGGATTCTCGGCACGGCCTGAGCTATATCCATGCCAGGGATATAAAACCCCACTCGGCTCGTCTCCTCTGCACTCCTCCTCTGCCGTATTGCACCGCCATCTCAACTTCACCCGGGAATCGCTCATGGACCTCGGCAAGGCTCAAACCACGAACTGCGGACGGCGCGCCACCGTGGGATCGGGCCTCTGCGTCAGTCGGAACATCAAGGTTTGCACCGACCCCTTCTCTGGAGTTGTTAGAAGGCAGTAGAAGTAGCGCCACGTAGAAACCTCGGCGTGTGCCCCCGGAATTTCACACCGGAGCACCGCCGGCCGCCCTAAATCGCGAAGCACCGTGGACCGGGGGTCTGTGTTGTGTAGCGATTAAAATTGAGGGGCGAATTGGGTTCGGGATGTCGCGAATCTCGCGAGGGTCAAGCGAATTTGAGTTTGGCGCTCGGATCGGCCGGATTCGAGGGCTCCGGTGATCCCGCCGCCGTGCGCAGGGATGAACTGCGTGGGTCGAGTTGTGTGGAAGATGAAGCTTCCGCGGTCGTCAGATCGAGCGCGGGCGGACAGGATTAAAACGAGGGATACCCCTTCGCGCTGGTTTGATCCTGGCCGTTGGCTTCGAATCGTGCGAAGCGTATTAAATCACGCATATTTTAGATTTGAGCCGTAGGATCGTGATCTGGCGATCGGCATTGCGTACCGATTCAAAGATTTTAGAGATCTAATCCAGGCCGTGTAGCTGCGATCGGACGGTTAGGATTAAAAGGTACCCCTTCGCGGGTCAGTTTTGTTAAAGAGCCCCTGAGATTCCAGAGAATCAACCCGCCATCCACGGGAGCTATGCGCTGTGTCTTAGGAGTTTTACTCCGTGGCCTCTGCGTTTTCCAGGATTTGAGGCCCAGTCCAGAACATAATAAAATCAGGGAAAATAATTTATAAATAGATTTTTAATAGGAAAATAATTGCTAGAACTTCAATAATTCATAGAAAATGCATATGAACTCCAAATTACTCCATTCCACTTTCTAAATTTTTGTAATTTAATTCTCTATCACTTAGTGTCTCTGTTTTATCATGACAACAGTAAGAAAATTAATCCCACACTTAATCCTATTTTAAACACATAAAACCTTTGGAAATTCATAACTTAAATTCTATAACTCCAAAAATTATGGTTTCTGTTCCTAGAATTTTATTTTAATGCGTAGATTATTACTGTGTATTTTGTTTATATGTTTGGTGTAATGTTAATTTCTCTATATGCACTGTGCTTGTTTGTATTGTGGCGAGTAGAAGAGCCCGTTGCGGAGGATACTGGTGAGCAGCAGGTTGAAGTAGCTGAGCAGGAGCTCATTGAAGGCAAGTTGTGCCCTTGACCACTTTTTACCCAATAATGTTCTTTAATATCACTTATCCATGCATAGTTTAATTTTGATGGGACCCAATAGGTCACCCTAGATTGTTTATCTCATTACCTTGTTTACCCCTGAATCACTTGGGTAGTTTGCTATTGCTTTATGTGGTTTTGGGATAATCATTTATTACCTCTATGTTCCAATTCTTTTTGTTATTCTATTTATGTTCATGATGAGATCATTAATGTTAATTGGAACATAGAGCTTAACTTGAGTAACACGTGCCACCACAAGGGTTTAATGGGACACCCTTGGCTGACTAATTAGGAAAGCTAGTGGAAGACTACCTTACCTGAAAGGGGCAAGGGCAGTAGGGGAGTGGTCAGTGTAGGGAGGTCCTTGGTTGATTTTGCTGCGATGGCGGTCAGCCAAGAACCTTGCATTGGAGCTTCCTATAAACTGTAGCGGGTTTTCTGAAGCTAGTGGAACTTTGTAAAGGCCTCGTAGTGTTACCCTGCCTCGCCTCCTCGGTAGAGGTGTATGGGAAGTCGCGATCCCTTGGCAGATGGGTAACATAACTTGTGGGTAAAGGGTACAACCTCTGCAGAGTGTAAAACTGGTATACTAGCCGTGCTCGCGGTCATGAGCAGGTCAGGACTCTCTGATGTTTAAATTATGGAACTTAAATTCAATTTGTCATTCGCATACGCATGGGTTTATTATTAATTTTGTTCTATTACTTTACTTAGGGTTTGGCATTTACTTACACTTAGTAAATGCTAATAAAATTTTGACCAACTACTTAAAAGCAATGCTCAGCTTTAACCCCTATCATTGATTAGCCTTACACATCACATGAACTCACACCTTTGTGAGTTTATGTCCACTGGTTCCCCACAACTTGTTGAGCTATGATCATGTGTGAGCTCACCCTTGCTGTCTCACACCCCCCCCCCACAGGAGAAGAGCAGGTGGTTCAGGAGGAGCCACAAGGCGAGGAGTATGATCTGATCTAGGTGGCGTTTCTCAGTTGACATTGGCGCCGACGATCCTTAGTTCGTTTTATATTTATCTTTTATTTTGTAATAAGTCTTCCGCTATGTAATAAATACTCTGCTGTTATTGACATTTATCTCTATACACTCTGTTATTATATATGTTGTCTTCTTGGCGCATGTATGAGATGCACCTAGCTTTGTCCCTTAAAGCCGGGTGTGACAGAAGTGGTATGAGAGGAAATGTTGACTGTAGGACGAAACCTAGATAGAAATGGACAAACCCTTCATTACTTACCTTACTCTGATTCAATCTATACTCATCTTATCTTGATCTTGTCTCACCTTTTGCTACTCTACTCTGATTAATCTTATCTTTTCTACTCTAAGACAAGATGGATTTCACACCTTGGAATCCTACCACTATGATCTTTTTAAGATATAGGGAACCTAAGACAAAATTCAAAACTACTTTCTTTAAAAATGTTGTTTGATTGTTCTGATGTTAAATGTCTGATTTGCTTCTTTGATTGATTGATATATTATATATGGACATCTTAGCATGTACCACCATAAGGTATTGAATTAGCTATGGTAGGTAAAATATTAATCTGCTTAGCTAATAAAATTCCCCAAAGTAACATGATTTGTAATTACCTACCTTGTCTACTATTTTCTTACCATATGTATCTAACTCAGATGGTCAATACCAGGCGGGGTGGTGGAATTGATTTGCCTCCTAATCGACACACTCGGTGGATATATAGACAACCCCAGCCACAACCTATAGAGATGACTCCTCCTAATCCTCCACCAGGCGGAGTTGACCCACTGGTTGCTGCTCAGATGGCGGTGATGCAGCAAATGGCGGACACTATGGCTGATATGCGTGCCCAGATGCAGCAAGAACGCCAGGAGATGCGTCAGGAAAGAGAAGATATACGACAGGGGTTACGCCAGGAGCGAGAGGAGATACGCCAGGAAAGGAGGGCACAACAACAGCAGCTGCAACAACAAATGCAACAACAACAACAGCAGCAACAGCAGCAACAAGTACCATTGCCTCCACCTCCACCACCAGTTCCACCCCGAGATAAGCACCGGGAATTCATGAGTCATAAGCCACCTACATTTGCAAGCTCTCCTGATCCACTGGACGCGGATGATTGGCTGAAGTCCGTTGAGAAGATGCTGAATATTGCACAATGCACTGACCGGGAGAAGGTTTTATATGCTTCTGGACGTCTAACAGGTCCTGCTGCTGATTGGTGGGATTCATATACTGCTGCCCACGATGCTGCTGATACTATCACTTGGGCAGAGTTCAGTACACAGTTCCGGAATTATCATATACCAGCTGGATTAATGAAGATTAAGAAGAAGGAATTTCTATCGCTAAAGCAAGGAAGTATGTCAGTCAGCGAGTACCGCGACAAGTTTATCCAGTTATCCAGATATGCCCCTGATGAAGTTGCTGAAGATGAGAGGAAGCAGGAGCATTTTATTGAAGGACTTAATGGACCACTGCAGTATGCTCTAGTGGCACACACATTTCCATCATTTCAAAGGCTGCTTGATAAGGCCCTGGCTATTGAACACAAGCGTGTTCAGCTAGGAGATTTGAAGAGAAAGGCTATATCTCAAGGACAAGGAAGCAGTAGTGTGCATCCTCGCTACAGTTCACCTCAGGGTACACCAGTTCGCACTGGCGGAGGCTAGCGCCCAGTTCAGCAATCACCACTGAGGACCCCACCTCCTCGACAGGCTACCCCTACTGGCACCCCGACGAAGTTTTCAGGACAGAGTCTAGGCACTACTTGTTTCAAGTGTGGGAAGACTGGTCATTATGCAAATGTCTGCCCACAGAGGATTGCTACTACTCCAGTTCAGAACAGGCAGCAAACTCCAAGATCTGGCAAGGGATATTCTATTGCCAAGGTTAATCAAGTCAGCGTTGATGCTACTCTGGATGGTGGGGACATCGTACTTGGTATGTTTTATGTTAATGCAATTCCTGCAACCATATTATTTGATTCTGGTGCTACACATTCATTCATGTCTGCTAGATATGCCAACACAAATGAAATACCGCTGCTAACTATGAGAAAACCCATGATAGTAATTACACCTAAAGGGCCTATTGAGGCGAATCAAATGACACGTAGATTGACATTGACCATTATGGGTAGAGAATTTGGAGCTACTGCTATAATATTAGAGTCAAGCAGTATAGATCTGATCCTTGGTATGTCATGGCTAAGAAAGGCAAAGGCCGTTATAGCATGTGGTAGAGGTACCGTAGAACTCACTACCACTAAAGGAGAAAGATTTCAAGTTAATGTTGCAGTAACCTCCTCATCCATGCGTGCAATGTTCTTTATACCTGAGGAGTTTGTTGGTGACAACATCTGGGTGGTTAGAGATTTTCCGGATGTCTTCCCAGAGGAGTTACCAGGGATGCCACCTGATAGAGAAGTTGAGTTTGTTATTGATCTCTTACCTGGAACCGCCCCTATTTCTAAATGGCCATATAGAATGTCTGTAGAGGAGTTGAAGGAACTTAAGAAGCAGTTAACTGAGTTACAAGAGGCTGGGTACATTCGTCCGAGTTCCTCACCTTGGGGAGCACCGGTACTGTTTGTACAGAAGAAGGATGGATCACAAAGAATGTGTGTGGATTATAGGTCACTTAATGATGTTACTGTGAAGAACAAGTATCTGTTACCCCGTATTGAGGATTTATTTGACCAGATGAGAGGTGCTAGAGTATTTTCGAAGATTGACCTCCGATCGGGTTACCATCAAATGAGGATTAGACCATCGGATATTCCCAAGACAGCATTCTCGACTCGATATGGATTATATGAGTTCACTGTTATGTCATTTGGATTAACCAATGCACCAGCTTATTTTATGAACTTGATGAATAAGGTGTTTATGGAGTACTTGGATAGATTCGTCGTGGTGTTCATCGACGACATTCTTATTTATTCCTAGAGTGATAGCGATAATGAGGAACATCAGAGGTTGGTGCTACAGAAGCTACGAGATAACCAGCTATATGCCAAGTTCAGCAAGTGCGAGTTTTGGATTGGCGAGGTGCCATTTCTTGGTCATATTATTTCTAATGGAGGAATTTCAGTGGATCCTACTAAGGTCAAGGAGATAATGGAGTGGAGAGTACCCACTACAGTTACTGAGATTCGGAGTTTCTTGGGATTAGCAGGCTATTATCGGAGATTTATTGAAGGATTTTCTAAGATTGCTAAACCTATTACTTCGCTTTTGGAGAAAGGAAGAGAATTTAAGTGGGACGATAAGTGCCAAGATAGTTTTGATCAATTGAAGAAGAGATTTATGTCGCCACCAGTATTGGTTATGTCGGACTTACAGAAAGGATTTGATATCTATTGTGATGCATGTGGCCAAGGCTTAGGATGCGTGCTCATGCAGGAAGGACATGTGATTGCCTATGCTTCTCGTTAATTGCGGAAACATGAAGTGAACTACCCCACTCATGACTTGGAATTGGCAGCCGTTGTGCATGCGCTTAAGATTTGGAGACATTATATCATGGGGACCAAGTGCCAAGTATATACGGATCATAAGAGTTTGAAGTATATATTCACTCAGAAGGATCTCAACCTTAGGAAACGCCGTTGGTTGGAGCTTATTAAGGATTATGATTTGGAGATTCACTATCACCCGGGTAAGGCAAATTTGGTTGCAGATGCCTTGAGTCGAAAGGAGCATGTTCATTCAGCTATTGTTGCCCAGCTACCCGATGAGATTGTTGAGGATTTCAGGAGACTTAACCTGGGGATAGTTGCCCATACTGAAGGAGTTACTATTGATGTGGAACCTACTTTGGAGCAAGAAATTTGCAAAGGTCAACTTGACGATGCTAAAATAAAAGAGATTAAGGACCTAATTACTGAAGGTCGAGTTTCGGAATTTACGGAAGATGAGCAAGGCACTGTATGGTTCAAGGACAGGATGTGTGTTCCTTATATTAAAAGCCTTCGAGAGACTATTTTAAAAGAGGCCCATGATTCGGATTATTCTATTCATCCTGGTAGTACTAAGATGTATCAGGATTTGAAGCGGAAGTATTGGTGGTATGGATTGAAAAGGGATGTGGCTGCACATGTGGCTATGTGCGATGTATGTCAAAGAGTTAAGGCTGAACATCAGAGGCCAGCTGGACTACTACACCCACTGAAGATACCCGAGTGGAAGTGGGAAGAGATTGGTATGGATTTCATTACTGGATTGCCTCGCACCCAGAAAGGATATGATGCTATATGGGTGATTGTGGATAGATTGACTAAAGTGGCTCACTTTATTCCGGTGAAGACTACTTATAAAGGTTCTCAGCTAGCAGAGTTATATATGGCTCGGATTGTGTGTTTACATGGAGTACCAAAGAAGATCGTGTCTGATCGAGGTTCACAGTTTACCTCAAGATTTTGGAGAAGCTTTCATGAGAATATGAGTACGAAGTTGAATTTTAGTATGGCTTATCACCCTCAGACTGATGGACAGACTGAGAGGACTAATCAAGTATTGGAAGATATGTTGAGAGCTTGTGCACTTCAGCATGGAGGAAGTTGGGATAAAAGTCTACCTTATGCTGAGTTCTCATATAACAATAGTTATCAGGCCAGTCTGAAAATGTCACCTTTTGAAGCTTTATATGGGAGGAAGTGCAGGACTCCTTTGTATTGGGATCTGACTAGAGAAAGACAGTTCTTTGGGCCTGAACTGATTCAAGAAGCAGAAGAACAAGTCCGTATAGTTCGAGAGAATTTGAGGGTGGCTCAAACCAGGCAAAAGAGCTATGATGATAATAGAAGGAGACCACTGGAATTTGAAGAAGGAGATTATGTGTATCTCAAGGTGTCACCACTTCGTGGTATGAGGAGATTCAAAGTCAAGGGCAAATTGTCCCCTCGCTATATTGGACCATTCTTGATCTTTAGGCGAGTTGGGGAGATGGCATACCAACTCGAGTTACCGGATAGTCTATCGGATGTGCATAACGTGTTCCACGTATCTCAACTAAAGAAGTGTCTCCGTGTCCCTGAGGAACAGTTACCAATGGAAGAGCTCAGTGTTCAGGGTGATTTGACTTACACGGAGTACCCGATCAAGATTCTTGACACCTTGACTAGAGTTACAAGGAATAAGGTGATAAAGATGTGCAAAGTCCAATGGAGTCACCACGGCGAAGATGAAGCAACGTGGGAGAGAGAAGAAGAGCTTCGCATAGATTTTCCCCATCTTTTCCCTAGATCTTCCTAAATCTCGAGGACGAGATTATTTTTAAGGGGGGTAGGATTTGTAATACCCACTTTGTAATTGGTTAGAAATAATATCAATGGAGAAGTAATTTCACTTTATGTAAGTTGACCTTTATGCATCATCACATGTGAACACCCTATGTAAAAAGAAAAAACAAATAATTAATACCATAAAAGCCACAAAAATATGCATCATGCTGGAATTTTATTTTGTGTGCATTTTGGGACAATATAGAATAATGTGAAATATACCCAAGTCCAAAGTAGAATTTAAGAATCAAAGGGAAATTCAAGAATTTAAATAAGGGGAAGAAAGAGAGAAATGATATAAGAATATAAATGATATATAAATATATCTCCAAATTTGAAACTCCTTAATGGCGCCATGTAATCTAAATATAAATCTGTCACAAGTTTGAATTTAAATTAGGATTTAAATTTGAATTGGTAAAATAATGGGGAAAATAGAAAATAAAACATAAAAGAAAAAGGGAAAACGCTTGTACTGGGCCGCCAGCCTTGAATTCGGCCCAATCTCCCTTTGGTACCGCGCGGCCCACGCTCCTCACCGCGCGCGACGCTCTGTCAACCCGGCCCCACTACTCTAGTCACTGCGCGCGGGCGAAACGCTGGCGGGTGGGGCCCGTTCGTCAGGTCGTCGTCTTCCCCTGAGAAATCGCGGATGGAGCGGACCTGCCGGGATTCTCGGCACGGCCTGAGCTATATCCATGCCAGGGATATAAAACCCCACTCGGCTCGTCTCCTCTGCACTCCTCCTCTGCCGTATTGCACCGCCATCTCAACTTCACCCGGGAATCGCTCATGGACCTCGGCAAGGCTCAAACCACGAACTGCGGACGGCGCGCCACCGTGGGATCGGGCCTCTGCGTCAGTCGGAACATCAAGGTTTGCACCGACCCCTTCTCTGGAGTTGTTAGAAGGCAGTAGAAGTAGCGCCACGTAGAAACCTCGGCGTGTGCCCCCGGAATTTCACACCGGAGCACCGCCGGCCGCCCTAAATCGCGAAGCACCGTGGACGGGGGGTCTGTGTTGTGTAGCGATTAAAATTGAGGGGCGAATTGGGTTCGGGATGTCGCGAATCTCGCGAGGGTCAAGCGAATTTGAGTTTGGCGCTCGGATCGGCCGGATTCGAGGGCTCCGGTGATCCCGCCGCCGTGCGCAGGGATGAACTGCGTGGGTCGAGTTGTGTGGAAGATGAAGCTTCCGCGGTCGTCAGATCGAGCGCGGGCGGACAGGATTAAAACGAGGGATACCCCTTCGCGCTGGTTTGATCCTGGCCGTTGGCTTCGAATCGTGCGAAGCGTATTAAATCACGCATATTTTAGATTTGAGCCGTAGGATCGTGATCTGGCGATCGGCATTGCGTACCGATTCAAAGATTTTAGAGATCTAATCCAGGCCGTGTAGCTGCGATCGGACGGTTAGGATTAAAAGGTACCCCTTCGCGGGTCAGTTTTGTTAAAGAGCCCCTGAGATTCCAGAGAATCAACCCGCCATCCACGGGAGCTATGCGCTGTGTCTTAGGAGTTTTACTCCGTGGCCCCTGCGTTTTCCAGGATTTGAGGCCCAGTCCAGAACATAATAAAATCAGGGAAAATAATTTATAAATAGATTTTTAATAGGAAAATAATTGCTAGAACTTCAATAATTCATAGAAAATGCATATGAACTCCAAATTACTCCATTCCACTTTCTAAATTTTTGTAATTTAATTCTCTATCACTTAGTGTCTCTGTTTTATCATGACAACAGTAAGAAAATTAATCCCACACTTAATCCTATTTTAAACACATAAAACCTTTGGAAATTCATAACTTAAATTCTATAACTCCAAAAATTATGGTTTCTGTTCCTAGAATTTTATTTTAATGCGTAGATTATTACTGTGTATTTTGTTTATATGTTTGGTGTAATGTTAATTTCTCTATATGCACTGTGCTTGTTTGTATTGTGGCGAGTAGAAGAGCCCGTTGCGGAGGATACTGGTGAGCAGCAGGTTGAAGTAGCTGAGCAGGAGCTCATTGAAGGCAAGTTGTGCCCTTGACCACTTTTTACCCAATAATGTTCTTTAATATCACTTATCCATGCATAGTTTAATTTTGATGGGACCCAATAGGTCACCCTAGATTGTTTATCTCATTACCTTGTTTACCCCTGAATCACTTGGGTAGTTTACTATTGCTTTATGTGGTTTTGGGATAATCATTTATTACCTCTATGTTCCAATTCTTTTTGTTATTCTATTTATGTTCATGATGAGATCATTAATGTTAATTGGAACATAGAGCTTAACTTGAGTAACACGTGCCACCACAAGGGTTTAATGGGACACCCTTGGCTGACTAATTAGGAAAGCTAGTGGAAGACTACCTTACCTGAAAGGGGCAAGGGCAGTAGGGGAGTGGTCAGTGTAGGGAGGTCCTTGGTTGATTTTGCTGCGATGGCGGTCAGCCAAGAACCTTGCATTGGAGCTTCCTATAACTGTAGCGGGTTTTCTGAAGCTAGTGGAACTTTGTAAAGGCCTCGTAGTGTTACCCTGCCTCGCCTCCTCGGTAGAGGTGTATGGGAAGTCGCGATCCCTTGGCAGATGGGTAACATAACTTGTGGGTAAAGGGTACAACCTCTGCAGAGTGTAAAACTGGTATACTAGCCGTGCTCGCGGTCATGAGCAGCTCAGGACTCTCTGATGTTTAAATTATGGAACTTAAATTCAATTTGTCATTCGCATACGCATGGGTTTATTATTAATTTTGTTCTATTACTTTACTTAGGGTTTGGCATTTACTTACACTTAGTAACTGCTAATAAAATTTTGACCAACTACTTAAAAGCAATGCTCAGCTTTAACCCCTATCATTGATTAGCCTTACACATCACATGAACTCACACCTTTGTGAGTTTATGTCCACTGGTTCCCCACAACTTGTTGAGCTATGATCATGTGTGAGCTCACCCTTGCTGTCTCACACCCCCCCCACAGGATAAGAGCAGGTGGTTCAGGAGGAGCCACAAGGCGAGGAGTATGATCTGATCTAGGTGGCGTTTCTCAGTTGACATTGGCGCCGACGATCCTTAGTTCGTTTTATATTTATCTTTTATTTTGTAATAAGTCTTCCGCTATGTAATAAATACTCTGCTGTTATTGACATTTATCTCTATACACACTGTTATTATATATGTTGTCTTCTTGGCGCATGTATGAGATGCACCTGGCTTTGTCCCTTAAAACCGGGTGTGACATAGACCAACTGACGGGTGCGGTTCAGGTCAAGACTTCGTCTACCCGAGGGACGCGATCTCACCCGAGCCCAGCCTCGGCTTGGAACAGTAGTCCAGACAAGTTCACGCCTCGCCCGAGGGCCTCCTCAGGCAGCGGGCGCCCCCTCGGCTCTCCCGAGGCCCAGCTCGGGCAGGCTTCGTTGTGAAGCAACCTTGGCCAGACCGCCTCACCAACCGACGTCGTATCCTGCGCATTAAATGCAGGGGATGCCTGACGCCGTATCCTGACACACGCGCCTCAGTCGGGCAGGCCGAAGTGACCGCAGTCACTTCGCCCCTCTTCTTTACTATCTGATATGACAGGAAAACAGCGCCGCTCGCTTCGCTCCGACTGCCGTGACAGCAACCCAGGCGACGACTGACAACAAGTCACGATCAACTACCGAGTTTAGCCTCGGGCGCAACAGGAAGCTCTGCCTCGCCCGACCTCATGCTCCGACCTCGGGAGGAGGTTTTCGCCTCGCCCGACCTCAGGCTCCGGCCTCTGGAGGAGGTCTCCGCCTCGCCCGACCCTCGGACTCGGCCTCGACCCCGGTCTCGGGAGGAATCGCGTCCTCGCCCGACCCCAGCCTCGGCCTCAAGAGAAGTCTCCGCCTCGACCGACCCTGGGCTCGAACCGACCGCGCTAACAGGGGATACATCATTTCCATATTCCTAGCCTGCTCAGGCTACAAGGAACAAGACCGGCGTCCCATCTGGCTTACCCCGACGACGGGTAATGATGGTGCCCCGCGTGCACCATGACGCCGGTGGCTCTCAGCCCCTTACGACAGCAAGGAGACGTCAGCAGGATCCTTGCCGCGCTGCCAGCTGTGCTCCTACAGGACTTAGCCGCTCCTCCGATGGCCACGCCATCACATGTATAGGGCCCAAGCTCTCCCCCAACGGCCACGTTGGCATGTACACAGGGCTTAGGCACTCCACTATCAGACATGTTAGCGCATAGCTACACCCCCCGTTGTACGTCTGGACCCTCTCCTTGCCTCTATAAAAGAGAGGTCCAGGGCCACCCTGAGGGGGGTTCGCACGGGGGAAGCGGCAGACGAACTCTGTGTCTCTCTCTCCTTCACGCGACGCGCTTGTAACCCCTACTACGAGCGGCACCCCTGGTGCAGGATAATACAAGGCTTGTCCCACCTCTTGTGTTCCATCCCACGCCAACCCATCTGGGCAGGGGCACGCAGCGATTTCACTGGTCGGTCCAAGGGACCCCCGGGTCCGAGACGCCGACACGTCTGCACGATGGTATGGTCATGGTCTGGTGCTGTTTTGTAGACAATCATGAGGAATGAGTCCAAGCATAAGTGCAACTCACTAATAAAAGGTGTTTGGGTTTTAGGAACTAATTTTTATTACATCTATTTTATTTTATTTTATTTTATTTTAGTCTCTAAATTACTAAATACGGAAACTAAAATAGAGTTTTAGTTTTCGTATTTGGTAATTTAGTGACTAAATTGAAATAAGATGGAGGAACTAAAAATTAGTCACCAGCTAGAAACCAAAGACCCCCTAAGTCTACTGGAGTAACCAAGTTCTTAGCTGATCCATATATATATGCGTACCTAATTTCCATGTTTATGGCGTTTACTTTTTTTTTCTACATACGTAGTTACCAACATGAGATATCTTGGCAATGCAGCTCTATTGCGACACTTCACTCGCAGCCCTGCTCAAGCATCTTTAACTTTTTTTCATTATACTGATGCTTTCTATTATTCTTAAATTAATTTCATCGGTTAAATGTCCCAAACATCATAACATTTCGCTGTACCCTTTTGAAATGTACAGAGTACTATATGCATTTCTATTACAAGGAATGCAGCTAACAAGTACACAACTGTCCACCATGCCAGCATTATGCACACTGTGACAACGATTGCCATGTCGTGCGCTGGGCCTTTGCCCTATCATTGTGCACTCAACCAACTTGATCTATAATTATAAATTTTGCTATAGAACATGTTCAAGTTTGATGTCTACTTACATAAATCCTTGCTTATCAATTAATTTGCCTTTACAATATCTTGTAGGCGGTATGATTGAGTTGAAGAAAGACAATTTTAGCTATATATATATAAGAGATCTATATCAGAAGTGACCCCTATTAAAGTTCGCCGAGATCATTTCCCAAGCGGTGCTGGTACAATGTCCATGCATATTCAACCATCTGTAACTTTTCCCAGCTTCTTAGTAACGTAGTCGGTCTTGCAATTGCTAAAAGTGTGTCAGCTAAGCTAGAACTACACTAGTGAATATTCACCTGCCAGCACTATCAGCTTGCACATATTTTTATATCTAATTACTTGTTGCTAATTATATATATAAAAACTTTCAAGTTCATGTCCTCAAGTCCAGATTGATGATCTACTAGAGACATCGAAGGTGGAGAGGACTCAAAATATATCCGGCTCTGGGTGCCATAACAAGGATATAGATAGAGATGGCAACGGGTACCCACGACTCAATACCCGATAGGTATTTACTCCATTAGGGTATGTATGTGGGCTAAATATTCTACTCGTGGGTCTGTTATTGGACAAAAATGTTCACCCAATGGGTAAACGGGTATTAGAACGTTCCAGCTTCACCCACACCTGTTAACCCGTGGGTATAAAATGCCCAATATAAACTTAGCCCAAGCATGAATTTGGACTTTAGTCATCCATTTTTTTACTATTTAACAACCTTTTAGGCCATAATGTCATAGAAGGCTTAACGACAATTTAATGACCACGTAATGGAACATGTAATGTGCTATGTAGTACTGACATAGTGTTACTACTTTATCCAATTATATTTTGTGTGTTGAATGGATGGTTAAATGATGCTAGAAATTTTACAATGGTATTTAGATGGATATACTTGACATCTATATAATATAATATTTTAATAGATGTTTAATTTTTGTGGGTTCGGGTGACCCGATGGGTGACCCATACCCACGTGGGTATGGGTATGGGGGTAAATTTATACCCACCAGTGTATATGGGTGACTCGATGAGATTATTTTTTTGTCGTGAGTATGGATATGGGATAGTAATACCTGGTGGATATTTACTCATTGCTATCTCTAGATACAGAGACTAGCTATGAGTTAGATTGTTTATTTTATTTGTTTACACACTCAAATTAGCATCGGCTGTACTTGCTACACCTTTAGGCCCCATCTAAAACGCAGGAATTTAAAAAAAAAATCATACAGGAATTTCGTTCACAGAAAAAACACGGGAAAAAGAATAAAAATCCCGCATTTGTATATATTCCAAAGGCGGCCTTAGAAATGTTGCATATTCTTATCATCGTAATGTCATTGGTAATTAATTGCTATTTTCAGTTATTGCCACTTTGCATCACTGTGGCTTTACCATTCAATATATATATATATATATATATATATATATATATATATATATATATATATATATATAATGGATATTGTTTATATATATCATCCAAGCAGCTTGCTAGCGAAGGAGCATGAGCTGCCGCCCACGCACCTAGCTACTGGTCCAACACAGGACAGGAGTAATCTACTAATAAATCCACTAGGAGTCAACCACTGCTGCTTAGTGGTTGCCTAACTGTGTGGAACAATGCACACCACACAGAAACTTCGAGTGATGTTGCTGAACGTACTCTCGTGGATGTCACATCCACCGTCCGCGCGCACGTCCTCTTCTGTGTTTGTGTACGCACCGCACGTAGATCTTGTGGTGCCATGAGCTAGCTAGTTTAGTATACAGGGCAGCCGCCGGAGCGCACCTCGCGAGTTAACAAGTTGCCGGTGGGGCGCTAGGCTAGCTAGCAGCAAATGGGATTTCAGTGGTTTTTGACGCAGGTGATCAAATCCCAACATCTTTCAAAGCGTTCTACAGGTTCGGCGGTTCCATCACTAGACACTAGTAACATGTTCATATTTAAAAAATGGTCGCCCATTTCAGCCATGCATGTGCATCCTTTTCCGCGCGCCTGCATGGGTGGGTTAATGCTTTTGGTGTTTGTAGGAAGCGTTCGTCACGGTGGTTACACATAAGTATAGATGTCCAAACGGGCGACACGGCGTGGTCCAGCTCCAGCATGTTTTGGCCAGGCATGTTTGAGCCTGATACGGATAAGTCCAAACCCTTAACCGTGCTGGGCTATGCCGCCCGACGGACTGATATATTTAAACGAGCACGGCACTGTTCTGGCCTGACCGTGCCAGGCTAGCTCGAAAAGCACGGCCCATGAAGGAGCCTGTGCCAGCCCCAGCACGGCAAATAACAGAACCATTAATCCATTATCCATTCACACTTGCATAATTACATAGTTTACACACATACACACATATATATACAGATCAGAAATATACACAGAAATATACAGATCATAAATATACAGATCAGAAATATACACAGATCATAAATATACAGATCAGAAATATACACAGATCATAAATATACAGATCAGAAATATACACAGATCAGAAGTATACACAGATTCATACGTGCACATTCACACAATTGAGATAAAGAGTAGATCCTAAATAAAGGATTAGAGCTGTTCGTATAATGGCTGCCTCATTAAAAACATTTTTAGGTAAAAATTCACTCCTCGTGAGAAAACCCTAGAAAGGAAAAAAGAGTATATCACAGCTCTAATTTAATAGTTCATGTAAAGGTTGTTCAATTACAACTTACATCACCAGATGTACAAATCAACAAAATAGAGTAGGAACTAGGAAGATAAAAGTCCTAAGGGTCATATCAAGATAAAGTCCTTCAAATGCATCTTCAAGTTCTTGGTCCTGTGTACAGTGCTGCCCTCTAGTTTTACCAAGTTCCCAGTCTTTCATGCAAAGAAGCATCTCTACCATTTCTGGTGCTAGGCGCCTTAGTCGTTCCTCGGTTATCCTGCCACAGAGACTAAATGCAGATTCTGAGGAGATAGTTGAAATAGGAACAGAAATAACATCCCTAGCTAAGATGGAGAGAACAATATAGGACAACTTATGTTCATGCCAAAAGTTTAGGATATTGAAGTCCTCATCAAACTTCTGCAAGGTGTCACTATCACTATCCAAGTAGGAGGACAGCTCTGTGTCAAGTGAACTAAGGCCACACTAGAGTGTGCTTGTTCAAGCAAAGCAAATGCTGATGTTCCACTACCAAGGTTAGGTGTGCTAGAACCAGGATATGGGAACTCAGCAGTACAATTAGATCCATAAATCAATCCCCAGTTTTGTTTTCTTTTACCTGTGACAAGTGGAGGAGGAGGCACTTGTTGCCTAACTACACCAAACTTCATATCATATTTGTTAAACATTGTAGACAATTCACTTTTCACACAAGTATAGTAAAGTGAGTAGTTAGTACCAGATAGCCTAGATAGTAATCTCAAGATATTGCTGAAACCCCTTAGTTTGGCTCTAGGATCTAATATAAAAGCAAATGCATAGAGCATAGGAATATCCCTCCAATGCTTAAGAAACTTAGACTTCATAGGAGTAACAGCATGTCTAAGCAATGCATCATTCTCATACTGATTTAAATGCTGGACAATGTCAAGAATGTTATGCATTATAAGTGGAGATGTAGGATGGTGAACCCCAGAAAGGGTCACAATAGCATCATAAAACAGTTCAAGAAACTCAAGCAACTTTTCAGCCACATACCAATGTGAATTTGTCAACAGATTAGGCTCACCTGGTTTTCTAGGATAGTTAGTGTCCATGAATACACCAAAGGTTTCCTTGTAAGGAACTAAATGTTTAAGCATATATAAGGTCTGTAGAATTTCATCTCACAGTCATGTCAATGCCAAATTTACGAGGGCGCACATTCATAGCAACACAGTAGCCCTTAAATGCAACAATGCGTTCAATAGAAGCATTTAAGAAAACTATTGCAGTTCTAAATAAATCAAGGTAAGGTTGTAGCCTTTTCAAGCCACACTGCACAATCAGGTTTATAATATGACAAGAACAATGTTGATGCAAGAATAAAGTACTAACATAACCAGACAACAATGGACTAAGCTTCTCCATAACCCTCAAGCACAGTCATAACCCTCTCAACAATGTCCTCACCAGTGTGAGATGTTTCAATTAGTCTAAACCCAATTACTCTCTTTTCTAATAGCCAGTCCTTAGAAACATAATGAGCAACCACACTAATATAGTCCTCCTTAGCATTACCACTCCAAATATTAGATGTAATTGCAATAGAAGTAACAATTTGCAAGCATTCAACAACTATCTTACGTCGATCAGTAAAGAACTTAACAAAGTCTCTAGAGGTGGTTTGTCTAGATACTTTTTTAAAGGCAGGATTATGAGATAGCCTAATATACTCTTCAAAAGCAGGTGACTAGCAAAATTAAGAGGAAGATCAAGCCCAGCAATCAACCTACACAAATGAGTTCTAGCACGATCAGGACAGTAATCCTTGTTACGCACAGAACCATCAGGGTTAAACTTAAGGATTGACTTCTTGCCCTGCTTAGCTAGCTTAACTTTGCAATCACATTGATGCCTATGCAAATGACCAGTACCACTAGAAGACACATCACTCAATGTACATTTTCACCAGTGACACTTACCACCATACCTGATCCTCTTACCGTCTACAGTCTTGTAGAGCGGCTCAAAATCCTGCCACACTTCACATGTGCAAATTCTTTTATGCTTCATCAACATTTTCTAAAGTGTCTCCAGTACTATTGTTGACAGCACCACCCTCCTCTAGGTTAATAGGAGCGACACTGCTACCATTGTTATTGGACTGAGATGGACCATTCTCATCAGAAGGAAGAAGACTCAGATCATTGTTAATGAACTGAGATGGACTATTCTCACCACCAACACCTTGCTTTATCACAATTCAGAGGCCAGAGCACCAGTTTCATCGCCGTCAAGGTGGCGTGCACCGGTTCCTCATGGCCTACAAGCAAGGTAAGGTAATGTAAGGTAAGACAACAGCAAGGAAGGTAAGGTAAGGTAAGGTAAGACAATAGCAAGGAAGGTAAGGTAAGATATGGTAACACAACAACAAAGGTAAGGTAAGGCCAGATAATAGCAAGTAAGGTAAGGTAAGGTAAGCAAAGGTAAGGTATGGTAAGACAACAACAAGCAAGGTAAGGTAAGATAAGCAAAGGTAAGGTAAGTTAAGACAACAACAAGCAAGGTAAGGTAAGGTAATACAACAGCAAGCAAAGTAAGGTAAGGTAATACAACAACAAGCAAAGGTAAGGTAAGGTAAGGTGAGACAACAACAAGCAAGGTAAGGTATTAGTTAACATATGTTCCAGAAAAGCATCAGTCAACACATGTTACACAAATTATTTAAGTTATCATAGGGGTATCAGTTAACACAAGTTACTTTAGTTAACACAGGGATATCAGTTAACACAAGTTACACAAGTTACTTCAGTTAACATAGGGGTATCAGGTAACACAAGTTACACAAGTTAACACAGAGGTATCAGATAACACAAGTTACACAAGTTACAGAAGTTAAGCATCAGATAACACATGTTAAAGAAAAGCATCATCAAACAAGGTAACACAAGTTACTTGGACAGTGACACAAGTATGTTGTGTCAAGTGAACTAAGCACTGACAACACACACTAGACAAACAAGGTAACACCCTATTCTGGGTATTTAGTTAATACAATTTACTTCACTTAAGCATCGGTTACCAAAATTATAGACATGTTACAAATCAGTCAAGCACCACTACTACACAGATCACACAGCAAGCAGATCAGATTACCTCTGCGTCGGACACGAAGAACTCGCCGTCGTTAGTAGTAGATCTAGAGCACCTATTCCAAAAGCACTGGTTCCTCATGGTCAAGAAAACTCACGAGGAAGACTTGCAGAGGAAAAGGATGACGGGAATAAGCAGATTAGGAGCGAAACAGACTAGATCCGAACATCCATAATAAGTTAGGGTTTCAATTGAACACTAGTTCATCACTATGCCGAGCAGATCAGGTCACTTACCTCTTTGCCGAACGCAGAGATGAGGCCTCCGTTAGCAGTAGATCTGGAGCCCCGGTTCCGTCGCCAACTCGTCGTGGAAATCGAGCTGACGCGCACTGGTTCCTCATGGATCAAGACAACACACGACGCACACTTGCATGGGAATAAGAAGATCAGGAGATCAAGACCAAATTGTACAAGATCTGGACAATCGGAATAAGTTAGGGTTACAGCTTAAGGTCGTGACCTTACCTTCACTGACGAGCAACAGATTCAAAGCACCGGTTCAAGTCGCTAGCGCCTTTGAGGTCAGGGTAGAGAGGGGGAGGAGTGGAGGAAAGGAGCCAGAGCACGAGCACCGAGATCCAGCGTCGTAGCGTCTGAGTTGGGGTTACCATGTGGTGTACCGATACCGAGAGGGAGGAGGAGGACAGGTCCACGGTAGTGCCGAAGCGCCGGTAAGCCATCGTCGGAGGTCGGAGACTCGAAGAGTAGTGGAGAGGCGCATGCACGTTTGGGACTTAGGGTCACGGGGTCAGGGATGCTAGGACTCGGGAGGGGCAGGCGACTTATGAGCCATGCGCCCATTCCCGCGCCAATGGCTATGGTGGGCCGCCCTGTCGCTAAATTGTAGCGGGCCGGTTTCTAAGCCCACCATCCACCGGTCCATGCCAGGGCCAGCCCAATGGGCTCGGATGACTGTTGAGCCTGGCACGCTCTCCGGGCCAGGCTGAGCCCGGGCTCGCATTAATCCGTGTCGTGCCGGGCTCGTGTCGTGCTAAAAAAACGTGCTTCATGCTGGACTAACGGCCCATGTGCTTTCTGTACATCTATACACATAAGCAAGGGATAACGTTTATCTTATCTGGTTCATATTGAGAAGTGTAGGACAGGTTTATGCTCCTACATACATGACGGACGGATGACGATCGTCGAAACTGATGCTTTATATGAGTATAAAAGAGAGATCTCATCAACCACTTAATTATCATATTATCTAAACTAGATATGTGCCTGTGCGTTACCACGAGAGTTAAAAATCTGTATAAAACATAGATATGTAATGACAACTGTCACTATGATATAAAAAATCCGTGTAGCAAAATATCACCTTAACACTAATATTATATTTTAAATATAGACTGAATCCTTTGGTATCTATTCATAGTCAAATATTTAACTGAGAAAACTTGATTAATCATTCACTGTCCAGATGCAACTGAGAACACAACAAGAACCCAATTTGGAAGGACGAGAAAGAATCAAATGCACACGGTTCAGCTCATCCTTCTGAATTGAACATCCATCAAAGATAGCATAGCATAGCTATATGCATTGATAAGTAGGTGTCACACCCGGTTTTAGAAGGTAAACCGAATGCGAACCATGTACGTGCCAGGACCAGCAATTCACGTACACAGCGGTTACATAACTGGACATCATCACACAATGCTCAAATAATAACATAAAAGGGGAATAATAGTCGATTACATCATATGTCTGTGACATCCACATAGTCTTTAAAATAATCAAAGTGCGGAAAAGAAACGTAGATACACGCGGCCTTCACAGGCAGCCGACTAGGGGTTGCCGCTAACCCACGCCTAGAACTCGTCGTAATCTTGGAACTCCTGGAAGTCTCCTTCCACGGCTTCGTCTTCTCCTGAGCAGTGGTTGCAATGCTGACAACCTAGGGATGGGGGGTTTGGTGTGTAGAGCAAGTGTGAGTACACATCAACATACTCAACAAGTATCTTGTTTGGCTGTAGCGGACTAGCTTTATGTGGGGGGTAAGTCAAGCAGTTGCTTTTAGTTGGTTAGATTGTTATTACTAGTAGAGAGAGCCAGATTTTAGAATTAACCCACGTTATTAACCCAAATGTACCCTTTCCAAATGAAAATAATACCACTTACCGTTACCATAGTCAATACCAAAACCACCATTCTCATCACCACCTGTAATCCGAACATCTCTAATCAAGTACCACTAATCAATGGAGCTCCCTTGGCCGCTCATAACCGCGAGCACGGCTGATATATCAGTTTTCAAACACTCTGCAGAGGTTGCACACTTTACCCACAAGCCGTGATTCCCTTTCTGCCCGGAGATCATGACTCTCCATTGATCACTACCAAGGTGACCCAGCAGCGTATCACTACGTAGCCTTTACAAAGATTCCCCGGGGCTGTAGCCGCCCGTTAGGTTTCCTAAATGTACTGCACTCCTCCCCAAGGGGCGAACCAACCTTGGCATAGCGAGCCGCATACACTGAGCCCCATTAACGACACGACGGTGAAGCGAACTACATTCCGGTTCCTCTAATTATTTAGCTAAGGGCGTCCCACTCCACCCTCATGGTTGCACTATTTTCCCGGGCGGTCATCCAACGAACAGGTCCTTACGGAGAGGCACTCGAGAAAACGCTCGAGCCCCCTTAAATGCCACAAGTATATCATCATAAATAAGAAGGAAAATAGCGTATCAGAGATAAATCTCATCATGTTCATTGATTACTGTTAAGCACTAGCATAAAGCTAAACCATAACAATCCAACCCAAATAGGTAAACAAGGACATGGATAACAAAAGCTAGTCAATCTTTAGGTATAAACTGTGTAAATGCGAAAAGTGAATTATGGAATGCTTAGGACATAAGTGGGTCAAGGGACACTTGCCTCCACCAACCAGCTGTTGCTCAGGGTCTTCTCCTGTGAGTTCTTCGGACTCCTCCAACTGACCGTTATCTATACGAGTTCAAACATACATTCTACACATTTAATACAAAAGAACAATACACCATACAATGGAATGCAATAGTCAAACACACGTTCGACGTAGGGCTCGCAATTAAGGTTAAGCGAGAAAGAGGAAATAACGGCCGAGTCTACAGTCGAGAAGCGATCACGTTGCACAATTATAAATTAAACTACTCGTTTAAACAGAAGGGTATTAATTTGGCCACTGCATTTAGCATAAAGTAAGGTCATATTCCACATTTAATCATTATAAGCAGATAAAGATGAATTAAAGGAGATGGTCACACGGCGAGACGCGCGACGCAACATTTAAATTGAATTAAGAAATAAACGATTCATCGCGCGACAGAGCACGCAACGAGACTCTTGCGTTAATTATGAATAAACATTGAGCGTCGCACGACGAAACGCACGACGGCTTACGTCAACTGAACTGAATTTAAAACGAATCATCGCGCGACGGAGCGCGCGACACAGCAACTTAATAAATATGAATTTAAAATGAATCATCGCGCGACGAAGCGCGCGACACAGCACACTAATAAAGACGATTTTAAATAAATCGTCACGCGACGAAACGCGCGACACAACACATTAATAAAGACGGATTTAGAATGACTCGTCACGCGACGAAGCGCGCGACGCAGCACCTTAACTAAACTAAAATTAAAATGGATTAAGACGAGAGTTGAACGCAGCACGACTACGGTCACACGCGCGAGAGCACGCTGCGCATGCCGAGGGCACGCGAGCCGTGCAGGCGCGCGGGGCGCAAGGCCGCCGGGGCACGAGCACGGGCGCGAGCAGGGGCGCGCAAGGGCGCGGTCGGGGGCACAGCAGGGCACGGCCAGGGCGCACGACGGGGCGCGGGGCTCGTCGGGGAGGGCGCGCGGCGGGCGCGGGGCACGGCGGGCAGGGGTGCGCGAGCAGGGGCCACGCAGGGAGCAAGAAAGCGAGGGGGAGGGAGAGAGATAGGGAGAGGGAGAGGGGGAGGAGAAGCTCACCTCGAGGATCAAAACTCCAGCGATCACCGTCTCCAAACCCTAGGGCACCGCGGGGAGAGGGAGAGAGATGGGAGAAATAGAGAGGTTGTTGCGCGGGAGCAATCAAATGAGAGAAATAGACCAGGGGGAGGGGGCGCATGGGGAGGGCAGGGGGCGCCAAGGGCGCGCGGGCCAAGCTGGGCCAGGCCGGGCTGGGCAACACCGTGGGTTAAAATCCCGGGCACGCACAACCATAGATCGGAAGATTGATCCATGAGCAAAAATCCCGAAACGAAACTACGCAACACACGCGATCAAGCACAAAATCAGACAAAGAAATATGATTCAGCATGATGCAACACTCATGTCAACTTAGGTTTTGTTTATCCACAACATGGACACCGGTCACTATACTGCTTTGAAATTAGGGACGAAGGAGCGAAACGGGAAGAGAAAAGAGAGTAACGCCTGAATTTGGTGAGTAAAAAGAAGAAAAAATTCTACCCTCAAATTCGGGGCGTTACAAACCTATCCCCCTTAAAAGAATCTCACCCTCGAGATTCAAGGTTGGCCAGCAAAGAGTTCAGGGTACTTGGCCATCAGATCATCTTCACGCTCCCAGGTTACTTCTTCCTCAGAGTGGTGACTCCATCTGACTTTGCACATTCTGATTGTTTTACTCCGGGTGACTCTGTCTGCCGACTCAAGAATCTGCGTTGGCTTCTCTATGTAGGTCAAGTCCTCCTGGACCTCCAGACTTTCCACTGGCAACTTCTCTTTTGGCACAAGCAAACACTTCTTCAACTGAGACACATGAAAGACATCATGCACAGTAGACAAATTTTCTGGCAGACTAAGCTGATAGGCCACTTCTCCACGCCTTGCGAGAATCTGATACGGACCAATGTAGCGGGGTGCTAGCTTGCCTTTGACTCCGAATCTTCTGACTCCTCGGATAGGTGATACTTTCAAGTAGACAAAATCTCCCACTTCGAAACTCAGCTCTCTTCTTCTTGTGTCTGCATAACTTCGCTGCCTTGATTGCGCTATCTTCAGGTTCTCCTGAACCATCTTGATGTTCTCTTCAGCTTCGAGCAGAATGTCTGGCCCACACACTTGCTTTTCTCCAGGCTGATCCCATTGCAACGGAGTTCTACAACTCCTTCCATAAAGCGCCTGAAATGGTGACATCTTCAAGCTGGCCTCGTAACTGTTGTTATAGGAGAACTCTGTATAAGGTAACCTCTTGTCCCATCCGGACTGATCTTGCAATGCACAAGATCTCAATATGTCTTCAATGATTTGATTAGTTCTTTCGGTCTGACTGTCTATCTGCGGATGGTAGGCTGAACTGAAATTCAGATGCGTACCCAAGGCTTCATGCAACTGCTGCCAGAAATGTGAGGTGAACTGTGTTCCTCTGTCTGACACTATCTTCTTTGGCACACCATGAAGACAAACGATCCAAGACATGTACAACTCTGCCAATACTGCACTACTGTAGTTGGTCTTGACAGGTATGAAGTGGGCTGACTTGGTTAAGCGCTCCACCACTACCCAAATGGAATCGTAGCTAGCTCGAGTGCGAGGCAATCCGACTATGAAGTCCATACCGATTTCATCCCATTTCCACTAAGGAATTTGCAACGGTTGCAACAACCTAGCTGATCTCTGATGCTCTGCCTTGATCCATCGACAGCTATCACACATAGCCACATGCTCTGCGATTTCCCTCTTCATTCCATACCACTAGAATTTCTTCTTCAGATCCTGATACATCTTCTCACTTCCAGGGTGTATCGAATAAGCTATCTCATGAGCTTCCTTGAGGATCAATTCCCGAATAGACTGGACATTAGGAACACACAAACGGTCCTTGAACCATATCACACCTTTTGCATCTTCCCGAAAGTCTTTACCTCTGCCTCCTAGAATCAGTCGCTGGATTTCACTGATCTTCTCATCATTCTTATGTGCTTCTTTGATTTCCCGCTCCATGGTGGGCTCTAACTCAACTGTTACTCCTTGCATATTATTCATAAATCCGAGGCTCAACCTGTCGAACTCTTTGGCCAACTCATAAGGCATCGGATGAGCGACCATCAGATTGACCTGACTCTTCCTGCTCAAAGCATCTGCCACTACGTTCGCTTTGCCTGGATGGTAATGAATCTCCAATTCATAGTCTTTGATCAACTCTAACCATCTTCATTGCCTCATATTCAGTTCCGATTGAGTGAATATGTACTTCAGACTCTTGTGGTCTATGTAAACATCACACTTCTGCCCATACAGATAGTGCCTCCATGTCTTTAGTGCGTGAACCACTGCTGCCAACTCTAGGTCATGGATTGGGTAATTCTTCTTGTGAACCTTTAGTTGTCAGGACGAGTAGGCCACAACTCTTCCCTCTTGCATCAACACGCATCCCAAACCAGTGTAACAAGCATCGCAATACACCGAAAAGGGCTTGTGCACATCAGGCAAGACTAAGACAGGCGCTGTAGTCAACTTCTCTTTCAGTGCTTCAAAGGCTTCTTGGCATTTCTGGGTCCACTTGAACTCAACTTTGTTGCCTAGCAAAGCTGTCATCGGTTTCGCAATCTTCGAGAACCCTTCAATGAATCGCCGATAATACCCGGCCATTCCAATGAAGCTCTTGATTCCTCAAGCATCTATTGGCGCTTTCTAGTTCAGAATGTCTACCACTTTCTTCGGATCCACAACCAATCCTTCTTTGTTGATTATGTGACCTAAGAACAGTACTTCATCAATCCAGAACTCACACTTGCTCAACTTTGCATACAGCTGGTGCTCTTGCAATCTCTGCAAAACCATCCTCAAATGACTCGCTTGCTCTTCTTCGCTTTGAGAATATATAAGAATATCATCAATAAATACCACCACAAACTTGTCAAGATAATCCATGAATACACTGTTCATCAGATTCATGAAGAAGGCTGGTGCATTTGTTAGACCGAAAGACATCACAGTGAACTCGTACAACCCATACTTGGTAATGAATGTCGTCTTCGGAATGTCTGAAAGTTGAATCCTGAGCTGGTGATAACCTAACCTCAGATCTATCTTTGAGAACACGCTGGCTCCTCTCAATTGGTCGAACAGATCTTCTATTCTGGGCAAAGGGTACTTGTTATTGATTGTGACCTCATTTAGAGCTCGATAATCGATACACATCCTTCTGGTGCCATCTTTCTTCTCCACGAATAGGACAGGGGCGGCCCAAGGCGAGGTGCTTGGCCGGATGTAGCCTTTCTCTGACAGCTCATCAATCTGCTTCTTAAGCTCAACCAACTCTGGTCTAGATACTCTGTAAGCTCTCTTAAAGATGGGGGCAGTGCCAGGAAGAAGTTCTATGGCAAACTCAACTTTTCGCTTTGGTGGCATACCTGGTAGGTCCTTTGGGAACACATCTGGGAACTCGAACACAACCTTGATAATCTCAAGTGGTTCTGCTTCACTGCTATCAACAGCCATCTGATAACAACTTCCTTTCTTTGGCTCAGGTAGGACTAACTCGGTCACCACTTCCTCTCCTAGTGGGGACATCAACTTGATTGTCCTCTTATCACAACTGACAACTGCCTGATACTTATCTAGCCAATTCATCCTTAGGATGACATCTATTCCCTGAGTACCCATTACTATGTGGTTAGCGGGAAACGCTATCCCCCTTATTTCCACACTTACATTCAAACAGATGCTATCGGCTCGAATTCTACCACCGGCTGAGTCAATTTGAATGGGGGTTGACATGGTAGTTATTGGAAGATTATGTGCTTCTACCCATGATGCAATAATAAATGAATGCGTTGCTCCAGTATCAAATAACACTTCTGCAATATGGGAGTCGACTGGAAACATACCTACTATCATGCCAGGGGTTTCCTAAACTACTTTAGCCTCCAAGTGGTTCAGTCTCCCATGGTTATAGCGTGGCTGAGAGCGGTTGCTTGCTCCAGGCTGGGGCACATTCTGCTTCGCTGAGGCACTGGGGCCTGACTGCTACTGGGCTGCCTTCTTTGGACACTGCATCACCCAATGGCCTTGCTCTCCACAATGGAAACATGCTATGCTTCCGCCTTAAACTGGTGCTGCTTGACTGCTCTGCTGGTTTGCTGGGGCAGGAAGACAAGGTGCCTGCTGATTCTGCCTCTGGAACTGGCCTCCTCCTGACTGGTTGTTCTGGCGATTCTGATGCTGGTGCTGAGGGTACTGCCTCTGAAACTGCTGATGCTGAGGTGGGCGCTGGTTCTGCTTGAACTGCTGAGGTGGATTGCCTGAGAAACGAGGGCGATTGTTACTCCTAGGTTGAGGTCCACTGATCTTATGCTTGCGATCCTCCATCTCTTTATGCTTCCTCTCTGTCATGATTGCTCTGTCAATCAGGTGCTGGAATGTCGGGAAGGTATGATTCATCAGCTGATACTGCAGAGGGTCGACCAAGCCTCTCAGGAAACGATACTGCCTCTTGGCGTCGGTGTTGACATCTTCAGGAGCAGAGCGAGACAGTTGCAAAAACCTATCTCGGTACTCACTAACAGACATTGACCCTTGCTTAAGTGCCAGGAACTCCTCCTTCTTCACTGTCATCAGACCTGCAGGAACATGGTAATGACGGAAGCTATCTCTGAATTCTTCCCAGGTGATGGCGTCGGGGTTGGCATGGGTGGCGAGATAAGATTCCCACCAGGACTGAGCTGCTCCTCTCAACAGATGGGGACCATATAGAACTTTCTCCCTGTCATCACACTCAGCGGTGTGCAACTCCCGCTCCACTATGCGCAGCCAGTCTTCAGCATCCATGAGGTCAGAAGAGTGAGCAAACACCGGGGGATGACCTCTCATGAACTCAGCACGCTTGTCCCTAGGCATCGGAGGCATCTGAGGCTGGGGTGGTGGCTGCTGCTGCTGTTGCTGAATGGCGGCCAGAGCCTGGCTGATGGCCTGAACTGCCTGAGTCTGCATGAGGAACATCTGCTCGATGGTCATCGGGGGCGGGGTGGCAGCTGCTGTTGCTGGGGTGCCTCATCCTGCGGGGCTGCATGCTCCTGCTGAGCATGCCTTCCTCCTCTGCGCCTGTTTTCTGACATCTGTAGAATGCAACCACACATCAGAACTGATCTTGCAACTTGCAGCATAAGAAAAGAGTATAGAATTCTCCACAATACTGAACAGATGAACATCTTCGCTGATCTCCAACACCGACCAACACAGCTTCTCAGATAAAGAGAAAAGTGGAATAAAAAGGCTTCCCAACTAGATGACTAACTCTATTAACATTTAACAGGTAATCCAAGGTGCAGGGGATGCCCACACTTTGTTGACAGTCATTACAAAGATCCAACTCCAACATTGTTCATCATAACAAGCATAAAAGCACAGGATAAGCAAACTACCCTGTCTAACTAAGACTAACTAAGAGCAAGACTGAGACTGTTGAGGACTTGTTCTCAAGTGCTATGAATTAAGAACAAGGCAACATAAAATGTTAAAGGATAATGCCCTTTGTCTTCCGAAGCATTATTTCTCATAGGATATAATGATTTTCAGACGCAGCTAGGCGATCTCAGCACGAGCCCTACTCAGCTCATCTAATGCATGGTCTGGCTCCGTGTTTAGCACAACGGCTAGGTTGACTATGCTGCTCAACCTAGGATTGTCCTCATCAACAAGTGAGACAATCATGCCTCCTGTGCTGCCAGATGGACGACGGGGGTAGTACTTTAGGTTGAGACCATCGGCTATCCCGCCGAGCACTGAGCATTAGTGCGAAAGCGCACGCCGTGCGGCATCTTGCATGGCCGCCTCAGCTGAGTCCCGCTCAGAGATGGAATAGTGCTCTGAGTAGATCTCCGCACCTTGGAGACTGTTCTCCGGACGGCACACCGAACAGGTCGCCTCCCAGCGGTCCGGGTAGACCCCGCGACTGTGCTAGAAGACCACACAGTGATACTCGATGGACCAAGTACGCCGATTGAGTGCCTGACGTAGCAGGGTGTCGAGCGCATCATGGAAGTGACACTCGTGAGCAGCGTCGCGAGTGATGGGTTGAGCAACCCATCCTTCTGGCTCCTGGTCGGCAGAAAGGTCAGTGCTAAAGCTCGAGCTGTCGTCGCCACCTCTGTCGTCTGGGTCTCCTCCAGCAGCTACTCCAGGGGCTGGGGCGCTCAGTGGTGGTGCAGGGGGCACCTCTAGTGGGAGCATAGGGGAGCAGCTCCTCACAGACTCTATCTCCTGCTGGAGCGAGAAAGAAGAGCCCTGCTGCTCTAGCTCCTATCGTCGACGCTCCTGCTCCTCGTGCAGGCGGTGGTGCAGCCTCTCCAAGTGGCTAGACTGACCGGTCACTGGACGGTTAAGCAGACGCTCCGCGAGACGGGAGGGTAAGAAGGGGATGACAGACTTCCGTGCAGTGTGTCTAAGACGAGCCATCTACAAAAGACACCGTAAGCATAAGAGTGAGAACAGAACTAGTATGACCAGCAAGTAAACCATGAATATATGAGGAATTAGAATAAAACAAAATTTTCAGCAAGGTATAATACATATAGTGGAACATAGGTTTGGTCGATATAACCTACTTTTGAAGGGATACCAAAGTCAAGGTGATAATAGGGGTCTAAAATCCTTAGAACGACCATTCTACTCTAGGTTAGCGGTCCTACAGTCAGCACAACTTTGATACCACCTATGTCACACCTTGTTTTAGAAGGCAAATCGAATGCGAACCATGTACGTGCCAGGATCAGCAATTCACGTACACAACGGTTACATAACTGGACATCATCACATAGTGCTCAAATAATAAAATAAAAGGGGAATAATAGTCGATTACATCATATGTCTGTGACATCCACATAGTCTTTACAATAATCAAAGTGCGGAAAAGAAACGTAGATACACACGGCCTTCACAGGCAGCCGATTGGGGGTTGCCGCTAACCCACGCCTAGAACTCGTCGTAATCTTGGAACTCCTGGAAGTCTCCTTCCACGGCTTCGTCTTCTCCTGAGCAGTGGTTGCAATGCTGACAACCTGGGTATGGGGGTTTGGTGTGTAGAGCAAGGGTGAGTACACATCAACATACTCAGCAAGTATCATGTTTGGCTGTAGTGGACTAGCTTTATGTGGGGGGTAAGTCAAGCAGTTGCTTTTAGTTGGTCAGATTGTTATTACTAGTAGAGAGAGCAAGGTTTTAGAATTAACCCACGTTATTAACCCAAATGTACCCTTTCCAAATGGAAAGAATACCACTTACCATTACCATAGTCAATACCAAAACCACCATTCTCATCACCACCTGTAATCCGAACATCTCTGATCAAGTACCACTAATCAATGGAGCTCCCTTGGCCACTCATAACCACGAGCACGACTGATATATCAGTTTTCAAACACTCTGCAGAGGTTGCACACTTTACCCACAAGCCGTGATTCCCTTTCTGCCTGGAGATCATGACTCTCCATTGATCACTACCAAGGTGACCCAGCAGGGTATCACTATGTAGCTTTTACAAAGATTCCCCGGGGTTCTAGCCGCCCGTTAGGTTTCCTAAATGTACCGCACTTCTCCCCAAGGGGCGAACCAACCTTGGCAGAGCGAGCCGCATACACTGAGCCCCATTAACGGCACGACGACGAAGCGAACTACATCCCGGTTCCTCTAATTATTCAGCTAAGGGCGTCCCACTCCACCCTCATGGTTGCACTGTTTTCCCGGGCAGTCATCCAACGAATAGGTCCTTACGGAGAGGCACTCGAGAAACCGCTCGAGCCCCCTTAAATGCCACAAGTATATCATCGTAAATAAGAAAGAAAACATCGTATCATAGATAAATCTCATCATGTTCATTGATTAATGTTAAGCACTAGCATAAAGCTAAACCATAATAATCCAACCCAAATAGGTAAACAAGGACATGGATAACAAAAGCTAGTCAATCCTTAGGTATAAACTGTGTAAATGCGGAAAGTGAATTAAGGAATGCTTAGGACATAAGTGGGTCAAGGGATACTTGCCTCCACCAACCAGCTGCTGCTCAGGGTCTTCTCCCGCGAGTTCTTTGGACTCCTCCAACTGACCGTTATCTTTACAAGTTCAAACATACATTCCACACATTTAATACAAAAGAACAGTACACCATACAATGGAATGCAATAGTCAAACACACGTTCGACGCAGGGCTCGCAATTACGGTTAAGCGAGAAACAGAAAATAACGGTCGAGTCTACGGTCGAGAAGCGATCACGTTACACAATTATAAATTAAACTACTCATTTAAACAGAAGGGTATTAATTTGGCCACTGCGTTTAGCATAAAGTAAGGTTATGTTCCACATTTAATCATTATAAGTAGATAAAGGTGAATTAAAGGAGATGGTCACACAGAGAGACGCGCGACGTAGCATTTAAATTAAATTAAGAAATAAACGATTCGTCGCGCGACAGAGCGCGCAACGAGACTCTTGCGTTAATTATGAATAAACGTTAAGCGTCGCGCGACGAAGCGCACGACGGCTTACGTTAACTTAACTGAATTTAAAACGAATCGGCGCGCGACGAAGCACGCGACACAGCACCTTAATAAATATGAATTTAAAATGAATCGTCGCACGACGAAGCACGCAACACAGCACACTAATAAAGACGATTTTAAAATAAATCGTCGCGCGACGAAACGCGCGACGCAACACATTAATAAAGACGGATTTAGAATGACTCGTCGCGCGACGCAGCACCTTAACTAAACTAAAATTAAAATGGATTAAGACGAGAGTTGAACGCAGCACGACTACAGTCGCATGCGCGAGAGCACGCTGCGCGTGCCGAGGGCACACGAGCCGTGCAGGCGTGCGGGGCGCAAGGCCGCCGGGGCACGGGCGCGGGCAGGGGCGCACGAGGGCGCGGTCGGGGGCACGACCAGGGGCGCGGCCAAGGCGCGGCCGAGGGCGCGGCCAGGGCGCGTGGCGGGGCGCGGTAGGGCGCAGCTGGGACGCGGGGCCGAGGCGTGGGGCTGGGGACGCGAGGCCGGGGCTTGGGGCTCGCCGGGGAGGGCACACGGCGGGCAGGGGCGAGCGAGCATGGGCCGCGCAGGGAGGAAGAAAGGGAGGGGGAGGGAGAGAGAGAGAGGGAGAGGGAGAGGGGGAGGGGGAGGGGGAGGGGAAGCTCACCTCGGGGATCAAAACTTCGATGATCACCGTCTCGAAACCCTAGGGCACCACGGGGAGAGGGAGAGAGATGGGAGAGAGAGAGGTTGTTGCGCGGGAGCAATCAAATGACAGAAAGAGACCAGGGGGAGGGGGGCACGCGCATGGGGAGGGCTGGGGGCGCCAGGAGCACGCGGGCCGAGCTGGGCCGGGCTGCGGGTTAAAATCCCGCGGCACGCACAACCACAGATCGGAAGATCGATCCGCGAGCAAAAATCCCGAAACGAAACTACGCAACACACGCGATCAAGCACGAAATCAGACGAAGAAATATGATTCCGCATGATGCAACACTCATTTCAACTTAGGTTTTGTTTATCCACAATATGGACACCGGTCGCTATAATGCTTTGAAATTAGGGACGAAGGAGCGAAACAGGAAGAGAAAAGAGAGTAACGCCTGAATTTGGTGAGTAAAAAGAAGAAAAAAAATTCTACCCCTAAATTTAGGGCGTTACAGTAGGCAAACAATCTGGGAGATAAATAATGTACTCCAGTGAGTAGCTAACACGACATTTGGCATAAGTTTCATATCCTTACTTTTCATATATGAGCATTCATATCTGCTAGTTATAAGCAACATGTTGTAAAAGTGTTGTGAAAATGATTAAGTAAATTTGACGGTAGTTGATAGTTAGTCACTATTTTCTATATATTATCCATAAAGAGAAGTATGCCTAAGAAACTGGGTATATCTATTAAAAACTTGACCAACATAGAAGGGTTTTTAATTAAGAACATATACAAAAAGTTGACTCGACAATAACTTGGACTTGAGGGGTCGAGTCTGCGCGTACATGCATACTGTCGACCAATTGAGCTACACTGAGCTTCTTCAGATTTTCATTTTAATTAAGAACACATGCAAAAAATTATCTCGACAAGAACGCATGCAGCATGAGCGAAGGGAGCCACGAGGCCTAGCTTCGGAGGCTAGTTGTATGGTTGCATGCAGCATGAGTGGATGAGAGGGGCACCCGTATCTTGCATAGTTGCATGCTTGCATGCAGGTGAGCGGGAGAGCGCGGGATAAGGTGAGCGGGGTACGTTTTGGTCTACCTTCTTAATAGTTAGTAGAGATAAGTATTTTATGAAACCAATGCTACAACTAGTTAGTACGTATTCCGATCTTTTCACGCCATACATAATGCATTTTGAAATTAAGCTAACTAAATTGATGTCGGAAGTTAGAACACAAACAGCCATATAATGTCTTTGTGTTGTTGTGGTATACTACCGTATGCCCATATGTTAAGAGAGAGAGAGAGAGCGAACGAATAGAGCAACTAGTGTATTTGAACCCGACCAACCCAACCGAGACAAATGTGACCTCCCCCATGCAATAATCCAAGCTCGAAGGGTGGACATATGCCGCCGGTTTGGCGTCGCCACCGTCATGGACTCACGGTGCACACGCGCTTTCCTCGCCATGAACAGCCACATGGACATCACGAGTAGTCAACCCATGTTTGACCTGCCTACTTTTCGAAATTACCATGAAGCCCTCGGATCCACATTATAAAAGAACACCATGATCAAACCCTTGGTTGCTCACCACCTCTCTCAAACATCAACACACAAGCAGCTTCATTCACACTGATTACCACCAAACATGGCAGCGTCCTTCCGCACCACCACTGCGCTCTCCGCCATCCTTCTGCTCTCCTTGTTCGTCGCCGTGGTCCGCTCCGACACCGCGGCCACGCCGGTGACGCCGTCCACGGCGTGCAACGGGACGACGGACCCCAACTTCTGCCGGAGCGTGCTCCCGTCGAACGGCACCAGCAGCCTCTACACCTACGGGCGCTTCTCCGTCGCCAAGTCCCTCGCCAACGCCAACAAGTTCCTCGGCCTCGTGAACCGGTACCTCGCCCGCGGCGGCCTCTCCCCCGGCGCCGTCGCCGCGCTGCAGGACTGCCAGCTCCTCTCGGGGCTCAACATCGACTTCCTGTCCGCCGCGGGCGCCACGCTCAACGCGTCGGCCAACAGCACGCTCTTGGACCCGCAGTCCGAGGACGTGCAGACGCTGATGTCGGCGATCCTGACCAACCAGCAGACGTGCGCCGACGGCCTTCAGGCGGCCGCCTCCGCGTGGTCCGTGCGCAACGGCCTCGCCGTGCCCATGGTCAACAGCACCAAGCTGTACAGCGTCTCGCTGTCGCTCTTCACCAGGGCGTGGGTGCGCTCGTCCAAGGCCAACAAGCCGCCGCGCCACGGCGGCCACGGGAGGGTCCTGTTCGACGCCACCGACGACGAGATGGTCCGCAGGATGGCGCTCGAGGGCGTCGCGGCCGCGGTGTCCGTGGTCGGCGAGGTGACGGTGGACCAGAGTGGCGCGGGGAACTACACGACCATCGGCGCGGCCGTGGCGGCGGCGCCCAGCAACCTTGGCGGGAGCAGCGGCTACTTCGTCGTACGCGTGCCCGCGGGCGTGTACCAGGAGAATGTGGTGGTGCCCAAGAACAAGAAGTACGTCATGATGGTCGGAGACGGCATCGGCCAGTCGGTGGTCACCGGTAACCGCAGCGTCGTCGACGGCTGGACGACCTTCAACTCCGCGACGATCGGTGAGAGCTTCATTCGATCGACTTGCTTCTGTTAAAATATTGTATCATTAATTCTCTATATATATGTCTCCTAGTCAAAAGAAAATATTCCGAACGCATGAAATGCAATAATGCAGCTGTTCTCGGGACCGGGTTCGTTGCGGTGAACATGACGTTCCGGAACACGGCCGGGCCGGCGAAGCACCAGGCGGTGGCGCTGCGCTCCGGCGCGGACCTCTCGACGTTCTACCAGTGCAGCTTCGAGGCGTACCAGGACACGCTGTACGCGCACTCCCTCCGGCAGTTCTACCGCGGCTGCGACATCTACGGCACCGTGGACTACGTGTTCGGCAACGCCGCCGTGGTGTTCCAGGACTGCAACCTCTACTCCCGGCTGCCCATGCAGGGGCAGAGCAACACGGTGACGGCGCAGGGGCGCACCGACCCAAACCAGAACACGGGCACCACGATGCAGGGCTGCACCGTCGCCGCCGCGCCCGACCTCGCCGCCAACACGGCGTTCCCCGTCGCCACCTACCTCGGCCGGCCCTGGAAGCTCTACTCGCGCACGGTGATCATGCAGTCGGAGGTGGACGCGCTGGTCGACCCCGCCGGCTGGATGCCGTGGGACGGCGACTTCGCGCTCAGCACGCTCTTCTACGCCGAGTACAACAACTCCGGCGCCGGCGCGGACACGAGCAGGAGGGTGGCCTGGCCGGGCTTCCACGTGCTCAACAGCACCGCGGACGCCGCCAACTTCACCGTCGGCAACATGGTGCTCGGGGACTTCTGGCTGCCTCAAACCGGCGTGCCTTTCACCAGCGGACTCATCAACTGATGATAGATGATGGATAATCGTAATCTGCTAGCTTCGTGGGGAAGTCTATCTATCCTAATTAATTAGTGGATACTGTATGTTATATTGTTGTATTCGTTGCAATAGGTAGATAATTAACTAACAGAACAATAACACAATACAAATGCATGATCCATAGTCATGCTTGCCGTATCAGAGATCTGATTGAATTTATACGATCGAGCCGAGCTGAATGGTTGCGCATTGGTCTTACGTTGCCGCCCGTCCATCAACTATGTGCGTGGCAGCTGTTGCATTTTATGCGCATAACAGTCAGATTTTCTTTTTTAAAGATGGCATAATAATATATCCCAGACACGTACAGACGCTCGTAACGGATTCACCTTCCTGGTCGTCGTTCCTAGTCGTCAGTCGTCACCGTGTAGCCGCCCACAGGCCACACATGTGCTCATTCTGCACCCACACGCCATGCAAATTAAATTTATTTGCCTACAGCAAGCTGATCCTATTTTGTTTTTTAATTATTTTAGTTTTGCGTCGATTAGTACCTTACATTGAAAAGCTGAATCTCACCTAAGGGGTCGATTATTCAGAGGACATGGTTTATTTCATTTTAAATTTATGTTAAGATTTTTGCATTTTAAGGTGGTGATGGATATGTATAGAGGGCGTATAAGCAAAATCCCTTACTATTCAATTTTGAATAATAACGGATTTTGGTCTCCTCAATCTCTTCTATTGTTAGAATTATAGATTTATAGGCATTTTCCATATCATTTTAATTCCATAAATTAACATTATGATGATGACATATAAAAGATAATTAATCATAGAAATCGTGATATCAAATATATCCATAACAATATGGATCATGAGAACATAAAGTATATGAATCACATAAATATAATAAGCATATAAACATGGTACATGTATTATGATGGAACAACTGAAAATAAACAGATAGCAACATAAACATCATGACTGTAAAATTAAAACAAACAGATATAATATATTATAATATGACAGGACAGATGAGATAAATTCATGGCTACATATGGAACAGCAGAGATGAATATATGAAACATATATAATCTGCAGAACGCAAAACAGTAAGTAAATAAATTGATCATACCCTCCCAAGCGCTCTGAGGATCCAGATCCTTGTCCAACTTCTCTTGTCATGTCGCCAGAAAGAAGAAGATGTTTTGGGCAGTCGCGTAGACGCTCCCCAAAAATCTAATTGTTGATCCCCCGTGCAAGGTCTCGAACGATAAGGGCTTTGGAGGCACCTGCCCTCTCGCTTCTCTGTGCGCGCATTGTCACGAGATGGAAATACCCTCACTTGCGGCTGGACTGTGACTCTGAAGGTTCTGCTCTTGTGTACCAAATGACAGGGGTTCTCCCCTACTTATCCTTTCGCGGAAGGAAGCTGAAGGAGAAGAGTTGCATGCGGCACGCCAAGAGACGGGCATCTGAAGGATAAGGGTCTCGCATGCGGCTGACGAAGAGACGAGCAACTGAAAGATCTCACATGCGAATGATGAAGAGACGTGCAACTGAAAGGTTTAACACGGAGTCGAAACTCCCGCGGTTAATGAGTGCTAAAAATTAACACAACCATACCACGCTCGCTCGCCACCTGCCTGTCTCGCCTCGCCTCGCCTCGCCTCGCCACGCCCGGCGGCGGCGGCAGCGCGCGCGCGTGTGGCACGCCCTTGTCCATTTCTTGACTTCTCAAATTAGGTGGAATAATTCCCACCATATAAGTTAAGCCAAAGACCATTGGACTTCCAATATGGTACTATTGGTATTCTCCAACATTACACACCATAGAGTTTATTCAATAAATGGGCTAAGCCCATAAAAAATCCAACAACCCCACCAAACTCTAGGGTTTGTAATGATGAAGTATCAGAATCATAATCCTTTGATATACCAGTGTTTCATGGAGACTGTTAAGTTGAACATCCATCTAGAATAAGAGTTTCACTCATTCACAACTGAACAATGGACTAAGCCTTGAATTAACAGTTTTGTGCGAAATGAGATTCGCTCAAATCCTTAGCTGATACTAGGCTGCAAAAGGACATTCCCGCTGTTTAGAAGCATATAAGTCACACTTTAGTGCCTTTCATGAGTATTTAGGGATTACCCAAGTCCCATAGACTGTGACCAGCAGTCTGACTCATATAGGTGTATTCCTCAGAAGATGTTCTGTAGGACATCTCACCTTTATAAGACTCTTGGAATACATTAAGGTAAATACCATCCTGCCTTATAGATAGGAAAGATGTGCATCAGAAATGAGTTAAAGGAAGGGATCTTTCCTCACAACCTACTCCTAGCTTGTTTCTCCACTCTACTTCACGAGATCTCTGATCACATAGAGCAGGTTACCACTAGAGTAGATTTCACATGGGTCTCATACCCATTTCTCTCGATGCACTTTCTATCACATTGAGTGACAGACCCTTCGTGAATTAATCTGCTAGATTATTAGATGTGTGGACATAATCCACCGTTATAACTCCAGAGTTTTTCAACTTTCTGACAGATTTCAATCTTCTCTTAACATGCCTTGTAGACTTCATGTTATTCCTAGAACTGTTAACCTTCTCTTATCACAGTTCATGGAAATAGCCGGTATCGGTTTTTCAACTACCAGTAAATCCAATAGGAAATCACGAAGCCACTCGGCCTCAGTCCCAGCAGTGTCTAATGCTGCGAGTTCTGCTTCCATTGTAGACTTCGTTAAGATAGTCTGCTTGCAAGACTTCCAGGAAACAGCGCCACCTCCAAACAGAAACACATATCCGCTTGTGGCATAAAGCTCATGAGCATCAGAGATCCAGTTGGCATCACAATAGCCTTCCAGCACTTTTGGGTTTCTAGTATAATGAATACCGTATGTCATAGTACCTTTCAAATACCGCAACACTCTCTCAAGAGCACGCTAGTGATCATCTCCTGGTTTTGACACAAACTGACTCATCTTACTCACAGCATATGAGATGTCTGGCCTTGTTGCACTTGCAAGGTACATGAGCGAGCCAATGATCTGGGAGTATGTCAATTGATCCCTTGCTATCCTCCGATTCTTTCTCAATAGCATGCTAGGGTCATAAGGTGTTGGAGCAGGATCATAGTCACTAAAACCAAAGCGACTCAATACCTTTTCCACATAATGGGATCGTAACAAAGTTACCCCACCATCAGCTTCTCTAACAAGCTTGATGTTTAGAATGATGTCAGCTTCTCCCAAATCTTTCATTTCGAAATTGCTCGATAGAAGATTTTTAACTTCCTCAATCACATTGAGATTTGATCCAAAGATCAAGATGTCATCAACATAAAGACACAGCATAATGGACTCACCCCCACCATACCGATAATATACACACGTGTCAGATTCATTTACAGCAAAACCGGCGGCTGTAAGAGTATTATCAAACTTTTCATGCCATTGCTTAGGTGCTTGTTTTAGGCCATACAATGATTTTATCAACCTGCACACCTTATTCTCTTGATCATCCGCAATAAACCCTTCTGGTTGATCCATGTAGATCTCCTCATCCAACTCTCCATTTAGGAAAGCTGTCTTAACATCCATCCGATGAATGATAAGACCATAAGAGGCTGCCATAGCTATTATTGTGTGAATCATAGTCAATCGAGCCATTGGTGAGTAGGTATCAAAGAAATCTTCACCCTCTTTTGGGTATATCCTTTGGCCACAAGCCTTGCCTTATACCTCTCGATTGTACCATCAGGCCAAAGCTTTTTCTTGAAGATCCATTTGCACCCTATAGGTTGACAACCATAAGGACGGTCAACGACCTCCCAAGTTCCATTAGACATAATAGATTCCATCTCACTCCTTACTGCTTCCTTTCATAAGTCAACATCAGGAGAGGAATATGCCTCACTAATGGTAGTTGGTGTGTCTTCCCCAAGGTACACTATAAAGTAATTACCAAAGGATTTTGCAACCCTCTGTCTTTTGCTCTTTCGAGTGACTATAGTGTCATCCTCCTCAGGGATGTGCACGTGAGAATCCTCAGCATGATCTATAGAAATAGACAGTTCGTGCTCATGGGGAATTATAGTCTCATGACTTGTATCACTAGGTGTATTCTTCATGGGAAACTCATTCTCAAAAAATGTTACGTCTCTTGATTCCATGATAGTATCAACATACATATCAGGCACATCGGATTTTATAATTAAGAACCTATACCCAGTGCTGTGAAAAGAGTACCCAAGGAATATACAATCAATAGTTTTAGGCCCAAGTTTACGCTTTTTGTTGATTGGCACATTCACTTTAGCCAAGCAACCCCAAGTGCGCAAGTATGAGAGATTTAATCTTCTCTTTTCCCATTCCTCAAATGGTGTGATCTCTTTGTTCTTTGTTGGAACTCTGTTCAGGACATGACACACTGTCAAAATCGCCTCACCCCACCGTGCCTTGGATAATCCCGCTGTACTCAACATGGCATTCACCAAATCTGTTAGAGTGCAGTTTTTCCTTTCAACAATCCCATTGGATTGTGGTTAGAATGGCGGTGTCCTCTCATGAATAATACCATGTTCCACGCAGAACTCATCGAACACATTAGAGAAATATTCTCCACCTCGATCAGACCTTAACCGTTTTATTTTCCTCTCAAGTTGGTTCTCAACTTCAACTTTATAGGCCTTAAAATAATTAAACGCTTCATCTTTTGTTTTTAATAGATACACATAGCAAAATCTGGTGGAGTCATCTATAAAAGTGTGAAAGTATCTTTTACCACCTTTGCTCAAAATTCCATTCATCTCACACGTATCAGAATGAACAAGTTCTAGAGGTGCCAAATTTCTCGCCTCAGCAGCCTTGTGAGGCTTGCAGGGTTGTTTTGATTCAACACACACATGGCACTTAGACTTTTTGACCAAGTTAAATTTAGGAATTAGATTTAGATTTGCTAACCGCATAAGACAGCCAAAGCTTGCATGACAAAAACGTGAATGCCATAAATTTGACTCATCAGAAATATTAACAGAATTCACCATTTTATTACACACATCATTCAGTGATAAGCAGAACAAGCCTCTGCAGTCATATCCTTTCCAACAAAAGTAACATGTTTCGACACAACACATTTATTTGACTCAAGAACAACTTTGTATCCATCTCGACATAGCATCGAAGCACTAACGAGATTCTTCTTGATAGAGGGCACATGCTGCACATTCTTCAATGGCACTGTCTTTCCCGAAGTAAACTTCAGAATGACTGTACCAACACCAAGAACATGAGCACGCGACCCATTTCCCATTAACAAGGCGCCAGACCTCCCGACCTGGTAGGAAGAGAACATAGAGACATCAGCACACACATGAATGTTTGCACCACTATCCATCCACCACTCAGGTGAATTACAAACTGAATGAAAAAATGGTAAAGAATTAGCATACCCAGATGTTCCATCTCCAGTTTTAGTGGTTACAACATTAGCTGATTTCTTGTCCTGTGTGAACTTGCGGAAGTTTCTCTTCTACACCACATTAGCAGTAGAGATCTCAACACCTTTTCCATTGTCCTTTGTTCTAGCCCTTTCCTCAACATCAAGAGTACCAATGAGCTCTTCCACATTGAACTCTTGTCTATTATGTTTGAGAGAGGTAGCAAAGTCCTTCCAAGAAGGTGGCAACTTGGCGATTATACCGCCAGCCACAAACTTGTTAGGCAAAGGACAAGGAAAAAGCTCAAGTTCCTTAGCTAGTGCCTGAAACTCATGAGCCTGATCCACTACAGATCGGTTCTCAACCATCTTGTAGTCATACAACTACTCCATGAGATACAGCTCGCTACCAGCGTCAGTAACTCTAAACTTTCCAACAAGTGCATCCCACAGCTCTTTCCCTGTGGGAAGGATGATATAGCTTTTCTGGAATTTTGTATCAAGTGCGCTAATCACTGCTCCTTGGAAGAGGTTGTCATCAGCTTTAAACTTAGCCTCATCCTCAGGAGGTAAGTTGGCAGGCTTGCCCTCAGCGGCATGATAACAAGACATTGCAGTTAGCCACAATTCCATCTTAGCTTTCCAAATCAAGAAGTTTTTAACATCAAAAGGATCAGGCTTTAGCACAGCAGCAAAACCACTGACAGAAAAATGCCTAACATTAGGTTTTTGGATTGTTAGAATTATAGGCATTTTCCATATCATTTTAATTCCACAAATTAACATTATGATGATGACATATAAAAGATAATTAATCATAGAAATCGTGATTTCAAATATATCCATAACAATATGGATCATGAGAACATAAAGCATATGAATCACATAAATATAATAAACATATAAACATGGTACATGTATTATGATGGAACAACTGAAAATAAACAGATAACAACATAAACAATATGACTGTAAAATTAAAACAAACAGATATAACATATTATAATATGACAGGACAGATGAGATAAATTCATGGCTACATATAAAACATCAGAGATGAATATATGAAACATATATAATCTGCAGAACGCAAAACAATAAGGAAATAAATTGACCATACCCTCCCAAGCGCTCTGAGGATCCAAAACCTTGTCCAACTTCTCTTGTCATGTCGCTAGGAAGAAGAAGAAGTTTTGTGCAGTCGCGTAGACGCTCCCCAAAAACCTAATTGTCGATCCCCCGTGCAAGGTCTCGAACGACAAGGGCTTCGGAGGCACCTGCTCTCTCGCTTCTCTGTGCGCGCAGAGTCACGAGATGAAAATACCTTCACTTGCGGTTGGACTGTGACTCTGAAGGTTCTGCTCTTGTGTACCAAATGACAGGGGTTCTCCCCTACTTATCCTTTCGCGGAAGGAAGCTGAAGGAGAAGGGTCGCATGCGGCACGCTAAGAGATGGGCAGCTGAAGGATAAGGGTCTCGCATGCGGCTGACGAAGAGACGAGCAACTGAAAGATCTCGCATGCGGCTGACGAAGAGACGAGCAACTGAAAGGTTTAACCCGGAGTTGAAACTCCCGCGGTTAATGAGTGCTAAAAATTAACACAACCACACCACACCTGCTCGCTGCCTGCCTGCCTTCCTGTCTCGCCACGCCACACCACGCCATGCCTGAGCCCGGCCCGGCCGGCTGGCGGCTGCGGCGCGCGCGCGTGTGTGGCACGTCCTTATTCGTTTCTTGACTTCTCAATTTAGGTGGAATAATTCCCACCATATAAGTCAAGCCAAAGACCCTTGGACTTCCAATATGATATTATTGGTATTCTCCACCATTACACACCATAGAGTTTATTCAATAAATAGGCCAAGCCCATAAAAAATCCAACATCTATTACCATTGGTCCCAAACGAGCCCTAAGTGTCATAGAAATTATTTGGATCTATTTGCAACTAATATTTAGCTAATTAATACTGGTTTATAGCTAAAATTAGTTAGATAACTATAGCTAGATCCATAACTTGGGCTTGCTACTATTGATCTCCGGTGGTCAATGGTTGACCAAGTCATAAAAAGGTCAACATGCATTAACCAAGCCAAGGAAATCCGCAAGGGCGCGGACGGAACCGCCACCCCGTATATTTTCCTGATTCTAGGTTGCCCTCCGATGTATCCTGAGTCGGGCTTAGTACAATTTGTGAGTTTGCCTGGTTCCCCTCCTTTCCTCTCCTTTTTTTTGTTTCTTGTCGATTTCGCACCCTCTGACCCTTAATTCTTCTAGCCATCCTCTTTGGTGCTGCGGGGTGATCTTGTTCTCTTACCAAAAAGTGCCACGGAGAAGGAGGCTGCTTGATCACGAGCGGAGCAACAGCAAAGGGACAAAAAAGTTAGGGTGGAGAAGAAGCGATGAAGGGTCGAGCGCTAGATGCACAGGGACCATGGCATCGAGACCGACTCAACTGTTGAGGATGGAGATGATGATGATGATGATGCGGGCGCGGGCTCCGAGCTTTAGGCCATTCATGACGCCTCCTTGACACATCAACAACCAATTTTGTCTCACTTTTTCCTAGCATGGCGGCGAGTGCCCTCCCCTTCATGGAGGATGCTGACTTCCCCAAATTCCCTACCCTGCTTTCCGTGCCGATGGCCTCGGTGGCACTCATCCCCCCACCCGCCAAGCCCCCAGCTGGCCGACCACTAAGGGCAGCTTGCGAGGGAAGCTTTTCTGCCTCAGGCTTGCCCGAGGTCCCGACTGATACACCCCGAGGGTCATCCATGCTCGCCTCCAAAGCGGGTGGCGGGACTGGTGCCTCGCCTTGGTGCCATGGGGGCGAGACACTTTCTAGAGGACAAAGGTTTGTTTGGGCGCGGTCAACCAGGCAAGGGCCTAACTGGTCCACATCATTCGGTTCCTTCTTCGCCACAACCCCTGATCTTCTCCTTTTCCTTTTTCCCCTGCGGCACCTCTCATCCTATCGCCTTCATGCCATATGCGAGGACAGTGGTTCCAAGAGGAGGAGAGTGATGTCTACCATCGACGAGTTCCTCCTTGCGATGCTTCCATGGGGTGCCATCGGGGTCGATGTCTTAGGTTCATATCTGAATAGTCCTGGCATGAGTCTGGTGGGGGTGGCTGAAGTTTACCCTTTTCTTTTTTATAGTGGTCTCAAACGTTGCCTTACTCGGCACGCAGGCCACCCCTCCCCATGAGCATGTTTATGATCCTTCCCCCTGTACCCCTCGCCGAAGGGGTATGAGTTCCGTTTCTATGGAGATCGCAGTCTCGAGGGGAACGACGTCCGTCCTTACTCATGGGGAGTCTTGGACCGTACTAGCAAGCCATGGGGGCCAGTTAGGCGTCCAACCCACTCCAGACCACTTAGTTGAAGGCGACGACCCCCGACCCTATGTAGGGAGCTGAGCAAGGAGAGCAATGCGACTGAGAAGGCGTTGCAGGACAACCTTGATCAACTCTTGTTCTTGCGCCAAAAGCTCTTAGTAAGCCACATGCGGGGGTGGCCTATTGAGGGAAACACTTCTTTTGTTAGCTCCTTTTGTTAATCGACTCGTTGTGTGACTTTCTAAAAGGAAAATGTGTCCTTAGGCCATTTCTAAGTGTTTTGGTGATTAAGTGCCCAACACATCACTTTGAGCTAACATGCCAACTATGAGTATGAGAACATGGATAAAGAAAGGCAAATTGACAAATGTATGAGTATATTGCAAATCCTAGTAGAATGGAGAAACCAAGGTATGAAACTAGCACTTAATCAATTGTTTTTGTTGCTAGTTGTGCTCGTCTAAATTCTAGGAAACTTCTCAAGTCGAGACAAACTGGAATGAAGAAGTTTGGCTATGTTTGGCCAAATTTGCACCAGTCTGGGGAGTATCGGACTGTCCCGTGTGCACCGGACAGTGTCCGATGCCTAGGCTGGCTGAGCCGGTGAATAGGCCACTCTCGACAATTCGGCGAGGTGTTGTGGCTATAATTCACCAGACTGTCCGGTGTGCACCGGAGTGTCCGATGTGCCATCCGTGTATCTGGCCAACGGTCGGCCGCGCGATCAGCGGCTGCCATGTGTGCCGAGCCAACGGTCACCAGGTCGCACCGGACTGTTCGGTGTGCCACCGAACCGTCCGGTGCATCATGGAGCCAATGGCTAGCAACAATCGGCTTTGCCAAGAAAGGAAGGAAATCACACATTGTTCACTGTCCGATGTGCACCAGACAGTACGGTGCGTCACACATAGAAGGCAACTAGGCCTTCCAAATGAAGAACAAATGGTTGTCCTAGCTATTGGGGCTATAAAAAGACCCCCTAGACGCATGGAGCAGTCACCCAAGCATTCTTTGAACATCCTACAACACCGAGACCTTGTGACCACGCTACTGCTTTGCTAGATAAAGATTTGAGCACGTGTTTGAGCTGTAACTCCGCTGTGTTGTTTCTTGTGCTCTTCTCTTGACTCGTGTGTGTGTTGTTGCGATTTGAGTTCTTGCGTGTATTGCTACTCCCCTTACTCTTATGTTTTTATCAAGATCATTTGTGTAAGGCGTGAGAGACTCCTACTTATAGATATTCCTCACAAAGGGAAAACTTGATATAAAGAATAAAATTGTGGTACTCAAGTTTGATCTTTGGATCACTTGAGAGGGGTTGAGTGCAACCCTTGACCGAAGGAGGTCACCATAAAGTGGAGTAGGCATTTGCCAAGCCATAGGATAAAATTGTCGTGTCTCTTCTGCATTTCTTTATTGTGATTGTTATCTTCCAAAGAGTTCCCATATTTCACTTGTGTCATTATTCCTAAGTTTAATACATATCTTAAAGGAACAATTAAGTGAAGAGTTCTCTTCTCCTTTCTACTTCTATTCATCACAACTTGGTTTTGGCTTCTACTAACACCTATTGTAAACAAAGTTTGTCTTGTTTAGAGTTAATTTTTGCAGGATCACCTATTCACCCCTCGTCTAGGTGATCTCGCCATCTTCTCGACCAATGGGAGGTGTGGGAGCGTTTCACTAGTGATCTTCTGGCAGCGAAAGGTGAGGCCGCTGAAGCCCACGCCCGTACTGTGTCGATCCAAAATGCCTATGATGCCCTAATCAGAGTAGTGAGGAGGGCATAGAGTCAGCGACCCTTGCATGTTTGAGAGCATTAAACGAATTCCCACCTTCATATCCTAGAGCGAGGGAAAGAGGTCATTGAAGCCCGAGTCACGACCCTAGAGGAGGAGCTAGGCGGTCGAACCAAGAAGGAGGAGGAACTCCATGCCACTCTACAAGGTAACACCTTTTCATTGCCTCCTCTGAAGCAGGCGTTTGTTGCCCACTTTCACCCTCTCATAGCTCATGACTTCTCCGATCAGCTATACAAGAGAAATTTGACACTACCGAGGGGGACTTCATCGAGGCACAAAGCCGTCTTGAGGGTCTAGAGAAGGAGAGCACCTCCTTCATCCGGGTCCGAAACGCTCGCCTCCTGCCTTGAGGGCCTCACTGCTGATTTCGTGAGCTCAAAGAGGAATCCTTCCTGCCAAGGGATCTGCCTGGCCTTCGCCGTCGTGATGTCCCACTATGAAGGGGGGATCGAGCTAGAGGACCAAAGCGAGGGCTATTGCGATGCTTGGAGTGATTCAGACTTTGTCGGCATGGTGAAGGCCGCGTAGCCTTTCGCTCAGAAGCTTGGAGCTGCCCTGCTCGGCAACACCCTGCCTAGGGGGCATCAAGGTGGTCCCGCACCTTTGTAATGGCTATGAAAAAGGAAAGGAGGCCTTCCTTTCCCTTAGCACCTTATCCAATCTTCTCGTGAACACCCATACTTACCAGTGCTTTGAGAGTGCTTCTCTCTTTTAACCAAACCTAGGGATAAAAACGGTTTGCTGTCGAGCCACGTTTGATGGTAACTTAATGCTCGGGGCACCCGTTGTCGCTGACTATGAGTCTATGACGAGCATTTCTTGTTGTTCTCCCGTGCTCGGCTCTAAGAAAGACTTTTGCAAACATGCTTTATTCATGGCCGCCGGCTTGGGACCATAGAAGTTAGGCGGTCCTTGTCCTCCTCGCCACTTGGGAGTTGCTCCTCGCTGCTCTAAGGAGGACTCAGACCTGAGTCCGAGTTAGTGCAGAGTGCGTCGAAGATGAGTTCCCCACCACCGTCAGCCATCCCTACGAACCCCATGTCGTCAAAGGAGGGGAGATGGCCGCGGGCCACCAGGGCGGCGATCATCGTCGGGGCATGGCACAATCCAGGCAGGAAATCGCCAAGACGGCTAATGGAGCCGCCATAATAGGACGATGCTTCCTCATCGTATAACGTGGAGAACTCTGCATAGAACATGAAGAAAGTCGATAGATCATCATACAAGGGGTTTGGCCCCATATGGAGCGCGATTTGTCGGCTTATGTCGTCAGCCTCGGATAGAGGGGTCGGCCTGTGCCCCTCACGCCGTTCATGCATGGTGAGGCTGAGGCTGCCAAGGACCCCCAAGATGGTGTCGGGGCTCTTAGGCAGAAGTGGTCGGGCAGGCGCCGCCCTGACCATATCGCCTTCCTGATTGATGACAAAATCAAGCCTTTCGAAGCGGATGGCCGCTCCAGGGTGTATTCGATGCAGTGGCCACTGCCAATCCTCGCGATCGTGCCGAATTTCCTCAGTGGAGGGGGTCGGGCTTCCAGGGCCCTAATCGCCTCGCCTTCGCCGTTGAAGGAGAAGTCGAGCTCCAAAACGGATCGTCGTTCCTGGCATCACGGCTAGCCATTCGAAGCTTGAAGAACTTCGTCACGAACACGCAATGCCCCTACCTGTCATATCAACTATCGATGTTTCGAACCCCACTCTGACAAGTAAATTTATTGTGTGCGTTCTAGACTCCAGACGGAGTGCACAATGAGCGCAAGATTTATACTTGTTCGGGGGAAACGTCCGTAACACCTCAAATCCATCAATTCAAATAATACATTAATAGTCATTTAAAACATAGTAGAGTAAAATTTTAAATCAAGTGTTTGATCTCATTTATCTTTAGAGAATGATTTTTGTTTGCTAATAATTGATTGATGATTTTATTGATAAAATCCCTTTTATGTGAAACCCAATTTATTAATATTTTGGACTATTGGTCTAAAAATAAATATTTTAATTGTAAACAATTTTGGTATAATTATTATGGTTTTTTGTAAATATTTAAAATATATTTATTTATATTTTAATGGATATATATAAAAAATAAAAAAAGCGAAACCCTAATCGGCGAGGCCAAATTAAATCGGCCCATTAGCAGCCCAATCGGCTGCCTCCCCCACTTCCCTCCTCTCCCTCACTTACATGCGGGCCCCACCCGTGGCCCTTCCCCTTCCTCCAGCCGAGCCGCCCCGGCTCCGCGCCCTGGCCCGACGCCCCGGCTTCCGTGCCACCTCACCTCCCCCGCACCGGAAACCGCCGCCTCTCACCCTTCTCCTCCCCCCCGCACCGGTAACCGTCGTGGCTATTAAGGCCGGCCGCTAGCTCTCCCTCTCCTCTGACGCCCCTCCACCTCCTTCTCCCTCTATAAAACTCGACCGTGCTCCATGGAGCCGGTTCCCTACCTTCCCAACTATGCGAACGCTTCTCCTCTCTCCCTCGTCGATGCCGCCACCAGATCTCGACACCGCCGCCACCGGAGCTCGCCATGACCGTGCCCTGCCCTCGGCTGCGCCCCTGCTCGTTCCCAGCCACGCCCTACTCGACCTTGACCCTCCCCATTCTTCGATTTCGTCCCTGCGCATAGACCCGTGAGCAAGGTTGAAGAAGACACAAATTTAATTAAATTTTCAAAATCATGTTTGAATTAGTTCATGATTTCTGTCATGATTTGTTTAAATTTGTATATACTGTGATTTGGAGATCATGTGGATGTTGAAAGATCAATATTGAGTGACATTGTGTATGATAATTTGTGTACGATTATTTTAGAAATTATGTTTAGAATGAAGAATGGCAGGATTTGGTAGACCACATATTAGTGACAAAAATACTAGATGAGTAATTTCACGGTTAACTTTGCTTATAATGAATTTTAGAGTTTAGTTGAGAGGTTTGTGCTCATAGGTTCATATACTTAATTTAGATCTACTAAATAAATAATAGAGTCTCCATTAACACTAAGATAATATAAGTAGTACCCATGCCCACGATAATTTGGTAGTATAGTTAAATTGGTGGTTTAATTTATTACTAAAGTTTTTTGACCTCTGGTTAACATGGTGTCATTTTCTTTTAGAAAGGAAAGATAAAACTAAAATGAGACCCATATTTATGGTTGAAATAATTAATTAATAATTAATTTATTTCCGTGGAGTTGGTTAAATCACTACATCCAAGTTATGTTATATAAAGTACTTCCATAGTCGAATTGCCATATAGCTTTCAATAGTGACTACCCAAAGTAGAATTAATATTTTATGACGTAGCGAATGAGATGGACCTCAATATGAATAGACCTATACTATGGTTACGAATTAGGTATTATTCTAGACATTTTCTTTTTATAGGTATGATTGTTTATTCATGTAATGATGTATATTTAATTCATGTAATGGTGTATGTTTAATTCATGTAATGGTGTATGTTTATTTATTTTGTGTATGTTTTTTTTGTATGTACGATGTGCGAATCCATATTAGAAGCTGATTTCGTGGTAGAAGACCAAAATACATTTAAAGACGATCCGCAGCACACCTTTGACCAAGGCAAGTGGATTCTCTCTCCGCTTTTCTGATTGTACCCAAATAATGCATACAATAATATTTACTTTTGGATATTTGCATAAATTTGATGGGTTTTGCCTAAATAGGATTACCTAGAAATACCAACCATATTTCTTGATTACCTTGGTGTCGGCATTTCGAGACCGGGGAGTCCCTAAGCCGACGAGTGAGTGTGCCGCGTGCCCCAGCCCAGATGGGTCGAGCGCGTGGGCGAGCGTGAAGGGGGGAGAGCGAGGTGGCCGGAGCCGGGTCGTGAGGGAGGCGGAGATCCCGCGGCCTTCGTGTTTGTCCCGCGCCCAGGTCGGGTGCGCTTGCAGTAGGGGGTTACAAGCGTCCACGCGGGTGAGGGGAGCAAGCGGCCCCAAGAGAGTGCCTGCCCCTGCCCTCGTTCCCGCGGGGCCAACCTCCTCTAAGAAGGCCCTGGTCCTTCCTTTTATAGGCGCAAGGAGACGATCCAGGTGTACAATGGGGATGCAGCAGAGTGCTACGTGTCTAGCGGGGGAGAGCTAGCGCCCTGGGTACATGCCAATGTGGCAGCCGGAGAGAACTTGGCACCCAGCTGGTGTGGTGTCGTGGCTGTCGGAGGAGTAACGGAGCCTGGTGGAGGGACAGCTGTCGGAATAGTTGGGCTCTTGCTGACGTCCCCCTGCTTCCGTAAGGGAGCTGAGAGCCGCCGTCGTCATGGGTCTAGCGGGGCGCCATCATTGCCTATCTGGCGGAGCTAGCCAGATGGGACGTCGGTCTTGTTCTCCGCGGCCCAAGTCGGCTCGAGGTAGGGTGATGATGGCGCTTCCTGTTGACGTGGCGGATTTGTGCCCTAGGTCGGGCGACGTGGAGGCTCCTCCGAGGCCAAGGTCGAGTCTGTCTTCCATGGCCGAGGCTGAGCCCGAGCTCCTGGGTCGGGCGAGGCGGAGGTCGTTCGGCAGAGACCAGGGCGGAGTCCGAGCCCTGGGTCGGGCGAAGCGGAGTTCGTCGTCTTCCGGGGCCTTAGCCCGAGTCCGAGCCCTGGGTCGGGCGGAGCGGAGTTCGCCGTCTTCCGGGATCTTAGCCCGAGTCCGAGCCCTGGGTCAGGCGGAGCGGAGTTCGCCGTCTTCCGGGGCCTTAGCCCGAGTCCGAGCCCTGGGTCGGGCGGAGCGGAGTTCGCCGTCTTCCGGGGTCTTAGCCCGAGTCCGAGCCCTGGGTCGGGCGGAGCTTCCTATGGCGCCTTTGGCAAGGCCTGGCTGCCTGTCAGTCTCACTCTTTGCGTTAAATGCCCCTGCGACTCGGTCGGTCGGCGCGGTGATTTAGTCAGGGTTGCTTCTTAACGAAGGCAAGGCCTCGGGCGAGCCGGAGATGCGTCTGCCGTAAAAAAGGGGGCCTCGGGCGAGACGGAAACACCTCAGGGTCGGCTGCCCTTGCCCGAGGCTAGGCTCGGGCGAGGCGTGATCGAGTCGCTCGTATGGACTGATCCCTGACTTAATCAAACCCATCAGGCCTCTGCAGCTTTATGCTGATGGGGGTTACCAGCTGAGAATTAGGCGTCTTGAGGGTACCCCTAATTATGGTCCCCGACAGTAGCCCCCGAGCCTCGAAGGGAGTGTTAGCACTCGCTTGGAGGCTTTCGTCGCACTTTTTTGCAAGGGGACCAGCCTTTCTCGGTTGCATTTTGTTCCGGTGGGTGCGCGCGAGCGCACCCGCCGGGTGTAGCCCCCGAGGCCTCGGAGGAGTGGTTTCACTCCTTCGAGGTCTTAATGCCTTGCGTAATGCTTCGGCTGGTCTGGTGGTTCCCTCATGCGAACAGGCCGTAGCCCGGGTGCACTGTCGGGGCCCAAGTTCTCGGGCTGGTATGTTGACGCTGTCAACGGTTTGGCCGGAGCCGGGTTCGCGAGAGCAGCCCCCGAGCCTCCGCACAGGGCGAGAGGGCGATCAGGGACAGACTCGGCTTTTTTACATACGCCCCTACGTCGCCTTTCCGCAAGGAGGAGGGGGGGGAGAGCGCCATGTTACCCTCGATGGGCACCGAACATGGTGTCTCCGGTGAGCTGCAAGCGGGTAATCCGAGTGGACGTCCGTGCCCCGTTCGTTGGGGGTCGGCTAGGGGCCCGGAGGCACGCCCAAAAGTACCTGCGGGTGATCTGCCGGACCCGGTCCCCTGGCGACGGGGTCCGAGGGCTCGTTGCCTCCCTCCGATGGGATTCCGTTACAGGATCGTTCCCGCTGGTCTCGGAAATGTCCTAGGGTACCTCGGGAGCGCAACCCGAGCCTTGGTTATGTATCGAACGTACCCCTGGTCATCCCTCGCTCGGTGTCTGAGGCGACTGTGAACCCTTCGGGGGGCCAGCCTTCGAACCCCTGATCAGTAATGGGCGCGGAGCCCGAGTAGCCTGAGGCGGCCGTGGAACCTTTCGGGAGGCCGACCTTCGAACCTCTGACCAGTAGTGGGTGTCGGGCCCACGCGATCTGAGGCGGCTGTTGAACCCTTCGGGGGGCCAGCCTTCGAACCCCTGATCAGTATGGAGGCTCGGAGCCTAGTTCCTTCACGGGGAAGGATCCCTTTAGGGGTATCCCCTTTCCCGGTCCCTGTTGCAAGAGATAGAGAAAGAGGAAAAAGGAAAAAAGATACGAAATTTGAACGACGCGGCGTACCTTTTTTGGCGCGGTTGTTTTGGCGAAGGCGAAGCGTCGCCAGCTGCTCCTGCCAGAAACGCCGCCTGTCCAGCCGCGGAGTTAATGCGACGGGGCGAGTAGTTGACGAGGCTGCCGTTGCGTGTGCGCGAGCCGTTCGAGGGACGGGTCACGGGCGCGTCGTCTTCACGCCGTGAGAGGGGGTTCTCTCGCTGCCTCCGGATGGGACGTGAGCTTGGCTGACGGCGTGACCGCTGCTCCCGCGCGCCTGCCACCGTTATCACTGCCGGCCCACTTTTGACCACGTTTGACCGCTGCGTCAGGCTGGCGCGGCTGGGTCGCGCGCTGGGTCGCCTCGGGTCGCGGTATCGGTTCCGCAATCGAGGGGGTGCGGTGGTGGCGCAAGTGGTACAGTTGCTTGCATGCAGCATCCGGCGCGCCGGTCGCGCGACGCGTGGGCTTAGGCCTCCGTGCTGGCAGGTTAGGAGTCGGAGAGGCGCGGCCACTTGGCGTGGTTGCATGCCGCCTGCATGGCTGCCTGCCCCTTTCGCCCGTTGGCCTGGGCAAAAGTGGAGGGTCACTTGTAACCGCTGGGTGATTGCGTGCGCCGTGCGCGGCGGTTTGGCTTCTTCTGCTCGGAGCCGGTCTTGTATGACATGCGGGACCCAGCCCCCGCGCCACAGGGGAGGGCTTTGGAGGCGTGTTGGAGAAGACTCGGCCCGTGACGGTTGGGGGCGCAAGCAGGGAGAGTCGCCTTTAAAAGGAGGGCGACCCCTTTCGTAAGGCGACCATGTCTTCTTCCTCCCTTATGCATCGTGTCTTTCCACCTTTCAAGCCCCCGGATGGGGGAAACCGCTGTCTTTTCGCCCGATCGTTGGAGGAACGCAACTCCGTGGGAGTTGGCACCTTTCAGCCATCGTTCGACTTCAAGGATTTTCATCATGCAGCCCGGCTGCACCCCTCCACCGGCGGTCACCCAAGATGGTGGCCTCCAGTTTGATGGTGGGGGAAAGCGAGCCGGGCTGCGGCCTCTGCCCCTCCCTCAGCCTCAAGGATTTTCATCACTAGTGCTGGGGAGGGGAGTGTGCCGAGTTGGGGTCGGCCCCTGCGTGGGCGGTGGCCCGCTCCTTCCCTCAGTGATCGGGGGGAAGGGCGGGAGTCGTCCGTGGCGCCGACAGCTGCACCGTGCCCGGCTCTCTGAGCCGAGCGGTTTCAGAGCCGCTCCCGGTGCCGCCTCCCGCCACGGCAGCTGGAAGAGGTTCTTCCGCCGGCGCGACAGCCAAGGTTGGCCATGGACCGACCTCCAACTCTACGGCCTTCTGCCCGTCCTTGCCTCTCGAGTTTGGGCAAGGGCGGGGGCCTCCTAGCAGCAGCATCCGCCCTGAGGTCATCACTGCTGCTGTTCGGCCCCCCGGGGCAGGAGTCTTCATCGTCGCCGCTGTCGGGGCGGGCGATGACATGCCGTTCGTCGGTCTTCTGTTGCTCCGCAGGCCCACCCCTATCGAGTGGGGTTGTTCGTACCTACGGAGGGGGAACCGGAGTTCCGTTTGTAATGGCACTTCGAGTGCCGGGTTTTTTGTTCATTTCGGCTTTCGGGGCCTGAACATGTATGTAACTTCGGCACGGAGCCGTGTTTTTTCCTCATTTTTGAGCACTAAGACTCGCCTGTTGTTTGTCTGAACCGCTTCACCAAGCATGAGTCGCCCCGTGTCAAGGTGACGAGTGAGGTATCCATATCCCGGAGGCGTAGGAGTCCCTCGGCTCGGTCGGCCCTGCTGTCCGAGGCTCCTCTAGCTTAGTTAAAGAGACCCCTCGGCCGCTCTTCGTCGAGCCGAGGCCAGGGGTAGCGATATCAGCATGAGCAGAGGCGGAGTTGGCTCGAAAATGAAACCTGGTTGGCCGGAGCCTGGCCGGGTTGTCCGTTGGCTGGATCGACGTCGGGGTTGATCAGTCGAGGCTTCGGACCGGGCTGGCGCCCTCGGAAGATGGTTGGCCGAGGCCCCAGAGGTGGCCGGCCGAGCCGCCTGCTCGGGCCGGATTCCCGGAGAAGTCCCTTGCATCGATTGCCCGGGCGTGGTGATGACGTCGTCTTCGGAGCAGAGACCCTCGGACCGCGTCGCCGTCCGAGGCTAGGTCGGGCCTCGCCGAAGGTGCCGTCGATGCCAAGGGTGTTGCTGCCCCCTTCCAGCGTCAAGACCCGAGCCTGCAGGATCAGATTGTCTTGTAGTGTGTGCTTTGTGCGGCCGTCGAGGCCAGAACACACACCCTTGTTGCGTGTTAAAGCTGCGTCTCTCTTCCTCTTGTTTCAAGTATCTGGACTTTTTGTCGGTAACAGGGACGTTTGTGCGAGCGAAAGTTGCTTCTCGCGGAAGGTGAGGAGTGAGGTACCCGTATCCCGGAGGCGTGGGAGTTCCTCGGCTCGGTCGGCCTTGCCGCTTACGCGCACTTTTACTCGTCCCTGAGGCCCTATCACCGACTCGGTCGAGAAGACTCGAAGAATCGCTTCGACAGAAGGGCTTCCGAACGTAGAGACTTGTTCGATCCGCGGAGTCTCCTTATCCGAACGCGAGTTACTTATCGCAGAAGGTGATGAGTGAGGTATCCGTATCCCGGAGGCGTAGGAGTCCCTCGGCTCGGTCAGCCTTGACTGCTTACGTGTACCCCGTCGTTTCCAGGACCCACTTTTCGAAGTAGTCAAAATGCACGAAAGATATTCTGGTAAAAGAGATCTTTTTTTTTCGAGGAAAATTTTGACGCAGAGGGGGTTTCCCCCCTTTTAGCCCCACACCCGACGGGTGTAGCCCCCGAGGGAGGGTCGGGCTTTGCCGAGGCGAGGCCGACCCTTCCTTGTTGACTAAACTTTGCGTGGGTGCGAGGTATATGAACAACTTGGAAACATCTTAAGGGTAGAAGCGACGTAGCTGTTGGATGTTCCAAGCGTTGCCGTAGACCTCGCCTTGACTGTTAGCCAGCTTGTACGTTCCGGGCTTCAGAACTTTGGCGATGACGAATGGCCCCTCCCAGGGGGGCGTGAGCTTGTGCCTCCCTCGGGCGTCTTGCCGCAGCCGAAGCACCAGGTCGCCCACCTGGAGGTCTCGGGGTCGGACCCCTCGGGCGTGGTAGCATCGCAGGGACTGCTGATACCGCGCCGAGTGTAGTAAGGCCCTGTCCCGAGCCTCTTCCAGCTGGTCCAGCGAGTCCTCTCGGCTAGCTTGGTTGCTTTGATCGTCGTAGGCTCTCGTCCTCGGGGAGCCGTATTCCAGGTCCGTGGGCAAGACGGCCTCGGCCCCGTAGACCAGGAAGACCGGCGTGAAACCCGTGGCTCGGCTCGGCGTCGTCCTCAGGCTCCAGACCACCAAGGGGAGTTCCTTCATCCATCGCTTGCCGAACTTGTTGAGGTCATTGTAAATCCGAGGCTTGAGCCCTTGTAGAATCATGCCGTTGGCACGCTCTACTTGCCCATTCGACATGGGATGAGCTACGGCAGCCCAGTCCACCCGGATGTTGTGGTCCTCGCAAAAATCCAAGAATTTTTTGCCGGTGAACTGGGTGCCGTTGTCGGTGATGATGGAGTTCGGGACCCCGAAGCGATGGATGATGTTGGTGAAGAACGCCACCGCCTGCTCGGACCTGATGCTGTTCAGGGGTCGGATCTCGATCCACTTGGAGAATTTGTCGACGGCGACCAGCAAGTGCGTGTAGCCCCCGGGCGCCTTCTGCAGAGGGCCGACGAGGTCCAGACCCCACACAGCGAAGGGCCAGGTGATGGGTATCGTCTGCAGAGCCTGAGCGGGCAGGTGGGTCTGCTTCGCATAGAATTGGCACCCTTCGCAGGTGCGGACAATTCTAGTGGCGTCAGCCACCGCCGTCGGCCAGTAGAAGCCTTGCCGGAAAGCGTTCCCGACAAGGGCTCGAGGCACTGCGTGATGGCCGCAAGCCCCCGAGTGTATCTCTTGTAGGAGTTCCTGACCTTCGGCGATGGAGATGCACCGCTGGAGGATGCCCGAGGGGCTGCGGTGGTAAAGCTCCTTCTCATCGCCCAGCAAGACGAACGACTTGGCGCGTCGCGCTACCCGCCGTGCCTTGGCCTGGTCGAGGGGTAGCTCTCCTTGGCGGAGATATTGCAGGTACGGGGCCTGCCAATCTCGATCAGGCGTGACCCCGCTCCGCTCCTCCTCGATGCGCAGCGCCTCGTCCTCGGGGGCCGAGGGTTCCTCGGGCTGAACCGAGGATGGCTCGGGCTGGGCCGAGGTCACCTCGGACGGGGCCGAGGGCGCCTCGGGCTCGGGCGTGTCACTGATCTTGACGGAGGGTTGGTGCAGATCCCGGGAGAAGACGTCCGGGGGAACCGTCATTCGCCCCGAGGCCATCTTTGCCAGCTCGTCCGCAGTCTCGTTGTAGCGCCGGGCGATGTGGTTAAGCTCGAGCCCGTAGAACTTGTCTTCCAGGCGTCGAACCTCATCACAGTAGGCCTCCATCTTCGGGTCGCGGCAGTGGGAGTTCTTCATGACTTGGTCGATGACGAGATGCGAGTCGCCGCGAGCATCGAGGCGTCGGATCCCTAGCTCGATGGCGATTCGCAATCCGTTGATCAGAGCTTCGTACTCAGCCACATTGTTGGACACCGGGAAATGGAGGCGTAGCACGTAGCGCAGGTGTTTCCCGAGGGGCGAGACGAAGAGCAGGCCCGCGCCGCCTCCCGTCTTCATCAGCGACCCGTCGAAAAACATGGTCCAGAGCTCCGGTTGGATCGGAGCCGTCGGCAACTATGTGTCGACCCATTCGGCTACGAAGTCCGCCAGTACCTGGGACTTGATGGCCTTCCGAGGGGCGAACGAGATTGTCTCGCCCATGATTTCCACCGCCCACTTCGCGATCCGTCCCGAGGCCTCTCAGCACTGGATGATCTCCCCCAGGGGGAAGGATGACACCACAGTTACCGGATGAGACTCGAAGTAATGCCGCAACTTTCGCCTCGTCAGGATCACTGCATACAGCAGCTTCTGAACTTGTGGGTAGCGGATCTTGGTTTCGGACAGCACCTCGCTGACGAAGTAAACTGGCCTCCGAATGGGCAATGCATGCCCCTCTTCTTGCCTTTCGACCACGATCGCGGCGCTAACCACCTGAGTGGTAGCGGCGACGTAGACCAAGAGGGCTTCTCCATCAGCTGGGGGTACCAAGACGGGCGCCTGGGTGAGGAGCGCCTTCAGGTTCCCAAGAGCTTCCTCGGCCTCGGGAGTCCAAGTGAAGCACTCGGCCTTCCTTAAGAGACGGTACAGGGGCAGGCCTCTTTCGCCGAGGCGCGAGATGAAACGGCTCAAGGCCGCGAGACATCCCATGACCCTCTGTACGCCTTTTAAGTCCTTGATGGGCCCCATGCTGGTGATGGCTGCGATCTTCTCCGGGTTGGCTTCGATGCCCCGCTCGGAGACGATGAATCCCAGGAGCATGCCTCGGGGCACCCCGAAGACGCACTTCTCGGGATTGAGCTTGACGCCCTTCGCCTTGAGACACCGGAATGTCACTTCAAGGTCGGAGAGAAGGTGGGAGGCTTTCCTTATCTTGACTACGATGTCATCGACGTAGGCCTCGACCGTGCGACCAATGTGTTCGCCGAACACATGGTTCATGCACCACTGGTACGTTGCACCCGCGTTCCTCAAACTGAACGGCATGGTGACATAACAGTACATGCCGAAGGGCGTGATGAAGGAAGTCGCGAGCTGGTCGGACTCTTTCATCTTGATTTGATGATACCCTGAGTAGGCATCGAGGAAAGACAGGGTTTCGCACCCAGCAGTGGAATCCACGATTTGATCGATGCGAGGTAGAGGGTAGGGAACCTTCGGACATGCTTTGTTGAGACCAGTGTAGTCTACACACATCCGCCATTTCCCCCCTTTCTTCCTCACAAGCACAGGGTTGGCAAGCCATTCGGGATGGAATACCTCTTTGATGAACCCTGCTGCCATCAGCTTGTGGATCTCCTCGCCTATCACCCTGCGCCTTTCCTCTTCGAATCGGCGCAGAGGCTGTCTGACCGGTCGGGCTCCGGCCCGAATATCCAGCGAGTGCTCGGCGACATCCCTCGGTATGCTGGGCATGTCCGAGGGACTCCACGCAAAGACATCGGCGTTTGCGCGGAGAAAGTCGACGAGCACTGCTTCCTATTTGGGGTCGAGCCCGGAACCGATCCGGATCTGCTTGGAGGTGTCGCCACTGGGGTCGAGAGGGACGGCCTTAACCGTCTCCGCTGGCTCGAAGTTGCCGGCGTGTCGCTTCACGTCCGGCACCTCTCGGGAGAGGTTTTCCAGGTCGGCGATGAGGGCCTCGGACTCGGCGAGGGCCTCGGCGTACTCCACGCACTCCACATCGCATTCGAACGCGTGTTTGTACGTGGGGCCGACGGTGATGACCCCGTTGGGGCCCGGCATCTTGAGCTTCAGGTAGGTGTAGTTGGGGATGGCCATGGACTTCGCGTAGCATGGCCTCCCCAATACTGCGTGGTAGGTTCCTTGGAACCCGACCACCTCGAACGTCAAAGTCTCCCTTCGGAAGTTGGAGGGCGTTCCGAAGCAGACAGGAAGGTCGAGCTGTCCGAGGGGCTGGACGCGCTTCCCAGGAATGATCCCGTGGAAGGGCGCAGCGCCTGCTCGGACGGAGGACAGATCGACGCGCAGGAGCCTGAGGGTCTCGGCGTAGATGATATTGAGGCAGCTGCCCCCATCCATCAGGACCTTGGTGAGCCTGACGTCGCCGATGATGGGATCGACGACGAGCAGGTACTTCCCCGGGCTCGGCACGTGGTCGGGGTGGTCATCTTGGTCGAAGGTGATGGGCTTGTCGGACCAGTCTAGGTAGACTGGCGCCGCCACCTTCACCGAGCAGACCTCCCGACGCTCTCGCTTGCGATGCCGAGCCGAGGCATTCGCCGCATGCCCTCCGCAGATCATGAAGCAGTCGCGGACCTCGGGGAACTCTCCTGCTTGGTGATCTTCCTTTTTGTCGTCGTCGCGGGCCCTGCCACCCTCTGCGGGTGGCCCGGCCTTGTGGAAGTGGCGCCGAAGCATGACGCACTCCTCGAGGGTGTGCTTGACGGGCCCCTGATGGTAAGGGCACGTCTCCTTGAGCATCTTGTCGAAGAGGTTGGCACCTCCGGGGGGCTTCCGAGGATTCTTGTACTCGGCGGCGGCGACAAGGTCTGCATCGGCAGCGTCGCGTTTCGCTTGCGACTTCCTCCTGCCTTTCTTCTTGGCGCCGCGCGGAGTAGACGCCTCGGGAGCATCCTCCGACGGGCGGCCCTGGGGCTGCTTGTCCTTTCGGAAGATGGCCTCGACCGCCTCCTGGCCGGAGGCGAACTTGGTGGCGATGTCCATCAGCTCGCTCGCCCTGGTGGGGGTCTTGCGACCCAACTTGCTCACCAGGTCACGGCAGGTGGTGCCGGCAAGGAACGCGCTGATGACATCGAAGTCGGTGATGTTGGGCAGTTCGGTGCGCTGCTTCGAGAACCGCCGGATGTAGTCCCGAAGAGACTCTCCCGACTGTTGCCGGCAGCTTCGGAGGTCCCAGGAATTCCCGGGGCGCACGTACGTGCCCTGGAAGTTGCCGGCGAAAGCTTGGACCAAATCCTCCCAGTTGGAAATCTGCCCCGGGGGCAGGTGCTCCAACCAAGCGCGAGCAGTGTCGGAGAGGAACAGGGGGAGGTTGCGGATGATGAGGTTGTCGTCGTCCGTTCCACCCAGTTGACAGGCCAGGCGGTAGTCCGCGAGCCACAGTTCTGGTCTTGTTTCCCCCGAGTACTTTGTGATAGTAGTCGGGGGTCGGAATCGGGTCGGAAACGGCGCCCGCCGAATGGCCCGGCTGAAGACCTGCGGACCGGGTGGTTCGGGCGAGGGACTCCGATCCTCCCCGCTGTCGTAGTGTCCCCCACGCCTGGGGTGATTGCCTCGGCGCACCCTTTCGTCGAGGCGGGCCCGACGGTCGCGATGAGGGTGCTCGTCGCCGAGGTGGCCCGGGGCCGCAGGCGCGGTGTTGCGCGTGCGCCCGGTGTAGACCGAGGCTTCCCGCGTGAGTCGGGAAGTCGCGGCACGAGGTTCCGAGGGGTGCCCCTGCCTGCGGGAGGCAGAGCTCTCGGCCCGACGGGCCGTAGCGCCTTCCAGGAGGTGCTTGAGCTCTCCCTGGATTCGCCGGCCCTCGGTGGTTGATGACTCCGGCATAGCGCGGAGGAGCATCGCTGCGGCTGCCAAGTCCTAACCGGTCCCGCTGGATGCGGGTGGCGGCCTGTCCCTGGCATCGTTGGCGATGCGGTGCTGGAGACCCTGGGGCAGGTGACGTATTTCTCCGGCCGAGGGCTGGCCCGCCCATACCTGCCAGACGTCCCGGCGGATCGACTCGAGCGCTCCTGCCCCCTCGTCGAGCCCGGCCTGCGCCCCGCGGACTTGCTCGAGCTGTGGGTCATGACCCCCCGCCGGAACAGGGACCACAGCTAGCTCCCGCGGGATGTCGACGCGAGGCACTGGCCTAGGGAGATCACCATCCTCCGGCATGCCGAGACGGCTGCCTCCGGAGGGATCCCCTAGCTCGACATGGAAACATTCGCGGCTCGGGCCGCAGTCCTTGTCGTCAAGGCTGCGGCTGCCGTCGGAACAGTCGGAGAGGCAGTAGTTACATGCGGTCATGAAGTCCCGCATGGCACTGGGGTTGCCAGATCCAGAGAAATCCCAGCAGATGCTGGGGTCGTCATCTTCCTCGGACCTAGAGGGCCCGTAGGTCGAGACGCCCGTCAATCGGTCCCAAGGCGACCGCACACGAAACCCAAAAGGGGTTGCACTCGCCTCAACGTGAGCGCCCGCCAGAGCGAGGTCGCCAGGCGGGTTGAGGTCGAGTCGAAATGACGAAGGATGGGGATCAGTCGGTACCTTTTGGTCGACGAGGAGCGACGAGGTCACATTGGGGGCTGATCGCGCCGTCGTCCTAGGTACGAGGGCGACGTCCCGCAGGCCCTCCGCGAGCGTGCTGGCGTCGTCCACCTGCTCGGGGTTGGCGTGTTGCGGGGGGACGGCGCTCGCCTTCGCCTCAAACGCGAGGGTGACGCCCGACGCGTCCTCCGTTGGGGCACTGGGGATGTCGATTCGCTCGACATCCGACGGAGCGCAGCCTCCCGCTCGGCCCTGGTTGCCCCGCCTCCTCCTCCGATGGCGAGGGAGAGGATGGGGCGAGCTCGAATGTTGTTCTTCCCCCACGCGGGAAAGACGTCGTCGATTCCGCCGCCGGCGGGCGGGCTGTCGGCCGCCATTGTCGCCGCCGCGCGATGGTGGAAGGAGCATCATGTCGTAGCCGCCGTCAAAAGACATGAACTCGAGGCTCCCGAAACGGAGCACCGTCCCGGGTTGGAGAGGTCGTTGGAGACTGCCCATCTGGAGCTTGACGGGAAACTGCTCGTCAACACGCAGCAGGCCCCTACCTAGCGCGCCAACTGTCGGCGTTTCGAGACCGGGGGGTCCCTAAGCCGACGAGTGAGTGTGCCGCGTGCCCCAGCCCAGATGGGTCGAGCGCGTGGGCGAGCGCGAAGGGGGGAGAGCGAGGTGGCCGGAGCCGGGTCGTGAGGGAGGCGGAGATCCCGCGGCCTTCGTGTTCGTCCCGCGCCCAGGTCGGGTGCGCTTGCAGTAGGGGGTTACAAGCGTCCACGCGGGTGAGGGGAGCGAGCGGCCCCAAGAGAGCGCCTGCCCCTGCCCTCGTTCCTGCGGGGCCAACCTCCTCTAAGAAGGCCCTGGTCCTTCCTTTTATAGGCGCAAGGAGAGGATCCAGGTGTACAATGGGGATGCAGCAGAGTGCTACGTGTCTAGCGGGGGAGAACTAGCGCCCTGGGTACATGCCAATGTGGCAGCCGGAGAGAACTTGGCACCCAGCTGGTGTGGTGTCGTGGCTGTCGGAGGAGTAACGAAGCCTGGTGGAGGGACAGCTGTCGGAATAGTTGGGCTCTTGCTGACGTCCCCCTGCTTCCGTAAGGGAGCTGAGAGCCGCCGTCGTCATGGGTCTAGCGGGGCGCCATCATTGCCTATCTGGCGGAGCTAGCCAGATGGGACGTCGGTCTTGTTCTCCGCGGCCCAAGTCGGCTCGGGGTAGGGTGATGATGGCGCTTCCTGTTGACGTGGCGAACTTGTGCCCTAGGTCGGGCGACGTGGAGGCTCCTCCGAGGCCGAGGTCGAGTCTGTCTTCCATGGCCGAGGCCGAGCCCGAGCTCCTGGGTCGGGCGAGGCGGAGGTCGTTCGGCAGAGACCAGGGTGGAGTCTGAGCCCTGGGTCGGTCGAAGCGGAGTTCATCGTCTTCCGGGGCCTTAGCCCGAGTCCGAGCCCTGGGTCGGGAGGAGCGGAGTTCGCCGTCTTTCGGGGTCTTAGCCCAAGTCCGAGCCCTGGGTCGGGCGGAGCGGAGTTCGCCGTCTTCCGGGGCCTTAGCCCGAGTCCGAGCCCTGGGTCGGGCGGAGCGGAGTTCGCCGTCTTCCGGGGTCTTAGCCCGAGTCCGAGCCCTGGGTTGGGCGGAGCTTCCTATGGCGCCTTTGGCAAGGCCTGGCTGCCTGTCAGTCTCACTCTTTGCGTTAAATGCCCCTGCGACTCGGTCGGTCGGCGCGGTGATTTAGTCAGGGTTGCTTCTTAACGAAGGCAAGGCCTCGGGCGATCCGGAGATGCGTCTGCCGTAAAAAAGGGGGCCTCGGGCGAGACGGAAACACCTCAGGGTCGGCTGCCCTTGCCCGAGGCTAGGCTCGGGCGAGGCGTGATCGAGTCGCTCGTATGGACTGATCCCTGACTTAATCAAACCCATCAGGCCTCTGCAGCTTTATGCTGATGGGGGTTACCAGCTGAGAATTAGGCATCTTGAGGGTACCCCTAATTATGGTCCCCGACACTTGGGATAAAAACTGTGCTTAGTAATTGTGATACTGCTCAACTTAATCATTATGATGTCACCCTTTAATGATACTATTGTTTCAGTAATCAAATTTGTATTATGATGATAACTCGATGGTTAAACAAGATCATGTTGTATCTAAATGGAACATGGAGTGACCACCCAGAAAAACAGTGCAACCACGAGTGCTATCATGGCTCTGGCTTTGGTAAATAGCTTTATAGACTTAGTGCTTAGCAACCCTACCTGAAAGATGGGCAAGACGGGGTGTCAGTGGTTTGGTGGCAGCTCACGTTAATATGGGGTGGTAGTCTGGGCTAAGTTACCTCGCCCAGAGGGTCACCAATACTGATGTGGAAACCTTAGCGGGTGGCTTTGTACTAAGGATATTTTGTGAAAGCCTCATAATGGATCCCTAGCTATTCACCTCGGCAGTGTTTAACAGTCCGTACAACCTAGGTTAGAGGGGATACATGGCTTGTGGGTAAAGTTGTACCACCTCTGCAGAGTGCAAAACTGATATGTCAGTCGTGCTCACGGTAAAGAGCAGCCTGGACCTGTAACACTCCTGGTGTTACTATTACTAAAACCTAAGCATAACATCATAAGCACTGGCATTTCATGTGATTGTCACACCTAGAGTGCATTCACTAGGCAAAAATTTCAAACAAGTTGTATTGATATGACATTTTGCAAATAAAACCCTAGAGTAGGGAACTCAACCCTAGAATGGGTGTAATAGAGTAAACAAGGCTTAAACAAGTGAAAACTTCAAAGCTTGCTAGAGATAATCATAAAGTGTCACCATGGATGAACTCAAGTGGGATCCAAACCCTAAGAGTGCAAGAAACCCTAATTAGAACCCTAGAAAACCCTAGCCTTAAACCCTAAGGGGCTATGTGCAAAATTAGTGCACATTTGGACTAAAGTGTAAAAACTATGAAGTTAAGATGTCTTAAGTCATATGGTTCACAATTATGAAGATTTGCAACCTAAACCCTGAGTTTTGGACCTATTTGCAAAAAGGCCCTATTTGAGTTCTAATGTTAAGTCTGAAACCAGTGATATTGGCCCCACTTTGAAGCCCTATATCTCCCAAATTATGAGGATTTTGTTCTATGTCACCACATCAATTTGGTAGAGCTATTATGGGAGAATAACTTTGATGCAGACAGTCACTTTAGTTGTTATACAAAAATCAAAGAAATTGTTGCCCAAAGTTGCTCTGTCAGACTTGTATCAAGTAACTAAAACTGAACCTGAAGATATAAATGGTCACAGTGATATGGGACCAATTTGAGCACGCCATATCTTTGAATTCGTTCGGTTTTGACCCAAGAATCCTATAGTAAGTTTGTAGACTGATGTTTAGTGAACAAATTTTATTAAGGGAAGTTGCTCTGTTCTTAACAAAAATCCAGAGATAAAGAGGGTAGAAGGTGGTCGTTTGTAACACCCTGAATTTGGGGGTATAAAATTTCTTTGCTCATATTCACAAATTCAGGTGTTATTTTTCTTTTCTCATCCTTCCCCAATCTTTTCTTTCTCATTTCTATAGGAGAAAAATGCTTATTTTATTTGTAATAGTAGTGTGATAGGTTAAACCCTAAGGGAGTATGAATTGTTGCATCATGTTGAACCCTAGATTTCACTTTTGTTTGGTGCATAATTCTCAAAAAGTCTAATTTGAATTTGTGGCACATTTGAATTTGAATCAAATAGAGAAAATAAAAAAGAAAAGAGAAAGGAAATTCCAGAATAAAAGAAAAAGGGAAGCAGCCCATCACCCCCGCCCGCTCGGCCTTTCGGCCCACCAGGCCCAACCCGCGCGCCCGCGCGCGCGCTCTCCCTCCCGCCCCTCCTCTCTCTGCGCAGCGGGCCCGACCCGTCGGCGCGGCGGCCTTCCGTGCGCCCGCCTCCCTCTCTCCCTGCTCGCTTGGCCCCACCTGTCGGCGCTCCCGCTTCACCGCGCGTGCGCCATCTCCCTCACTCTCTCTCTGCCCGTGGGCCCCTTCGTTCAGCCCCGTTTTCCTCGCGCCCGCGCCCGTTTTCTTCTCTCTCTCTGCGTCACGGGCCCCGGCTGTCAGCTTTGCCGTTCTCGCGTAACCGCCGCCGAGCCGCGCGCGCCCGCCTTCTCCGCGCCCACGTCGCGCGTGGGGAGCTCGCCCCACCTCGCCCTCGGCCACTAGAGCCCCGAACCTCACTCGCCATCTCCCCCTCCCTCATTTGCGCACCAACTGGCCCCCTCTCTCCCCCTCTTCCTCGCTGCGCGCATGCCCAAGCGCCATTGCCGCGATCCGCCGCCGCCCGAGCTCGTTTCCCGGTCGCCGTTGGAGCTCCGCCGTGTCCATTACCACGGTGAGTTTCGCCCCGACGTCTGCAACCCGGAACGCGCTCCAATCTCCCCTTCCCCTCCCTATTTCGCTCTGCCCGCGCTCACCCGCCGTTCGCCGTGCAGCCGCCATCGTCGACTCGGGCTGCCGTCGCGTCTCTGTCGTCGCCGAGGAGTCCCCGGAGTTCGCCGTGAGGTAAGGAACCTCTCCCGCCCCTATTGGCCCTTGTCTTGCACTCTGTCGCGCTTAATTCCTCGCTGGAGACCCTTAGCGCCGCCGCCGAGCCACTCCACCGTGAAACGCCTTCCTCCGGTGCCCCTACCCCGACCCAGACCCCACCAATAGGTTCCCCGTGCCCTCCCCAACCTCCCCGGCCACTCAGGTCGCCCCGGGAGCCCGCAGGGCCCCCGCTCCCCTCGTCTCCGGCGAGCTTCTTCGCCGCGGGGGCGAGCGCCGCCGCCCCAGCTAGCCGAAGAAGACAGCAGCCAGCCATCCCATCCCCGCCGTCCATCTCAGATCGGACGATCCCGTTTTAATTAGGCCAAGTCCAATCGTAGCCGTCCGCCCAAGATCCAACGGCCCAGGGCCGCTTTCGCCCGCGTCCCGTCTCTCTGCAGCTGGGCCCGCCTGTCAGCCCGCCCGCGCGCTCTCTCTGCCGCTGGGCCCCGCCTGCCCGCGCGCCCGCGCGCCCGCGCTGCCCGCTGGCCCCGCTTGTCAGCCGCCGCGCCCGCGCTCGCGCTGCCCGCTGGCCCCGCCTGTCAGCCACCCCGAGCCGCCGCGCGCCCGCGCGCTCGCCCGCAGGATCTAATCCTGGCCGTTGATCTGAGATCCAACGGCTGTAGGCACCCGATACCCCTTCGTCCGCGCATTTTCTTAAAGAACCCCCCGGTTTTCGGGATTTTGCGCCGCCGTCCCTGGTTTCTCGCAGTTAAGTCCTCAGCCCTTTTATTTAATTCAAAATAGGTCCTTAGGGCATATTTTTAACCCCTAAACTTGTAAAATTCATAACTTTGCCATATGAACTCCAAATTAGGTGCTTCAAATTGCAAAATGTTCATAATATTATTCTCTATCTGTTTATGCAATGTTTCCCTGCTGTTTCCATGTCCCAATTAATGGTTAATCATTAGGATAGGATTAATGTTATTGGAACCTTATTTGAAATAAATAAAAGATAGTGGACTTTAATAAAAGTTGGAGCACTTAAGTTTATGGACTCAAACCCTTAAGTTTAGGAACTTAAACCAGATAATTATTTAATCCCACCACTGACTTAAACCTGAGTAGTGGATAATGACTCACTTTGTATAGTCCTCTACCCCAGACCTAGGGAACACCAGAGTGCCTATCCCTTTTCTGTTATGAACTTGTGATCTCTCTGCTGCATATGTTTGGTATATTGTTTTTGTTTGTTATTTCCCAAGTGCATAGTGTGAATGATTACTTTACATAGACAACGAGCAGTCTGTGTTTCCCGAGGGAGTTGCAGAGGAAGTTCCTGATCAACAGTTTGGTGAAGGCAAGTGTCCTCTGACCCATTATGTCCTATTCATTTATAACTTACTACCCCGCATTACTTACTTGAAACCTAAGGATTGACTAGCTCTACACTTTACTTTATCCTTGATGACCTTATGGGCTATTATGGTTAGCATTTTGCTACTGCTTTAACTTAATCAATGAACATGATGTGGATATTTATGATACTGTTATCCTGATGATGTTGATGATCTTGTGATACTCTAGGGGGCTCAGGCTGTTTCCTGAGTACCTCTCCGTAAGGACCTGTTCGTTGAGAGACCACCCGGGATAACAGTGCAACCATGAGGGTGAAATGGGGCGCCCTTAGCTAATTAATTAGAGGAACTAGAGGTGTAGTTGCTTCGCCGTCGTGCCGTCAATGGGGTCCAGGCACAGTGCTTGCTCTGCTGAGGCTGGGTGCCGAGGTTCTTTCGTTTTGCTTTTTAGTCGCCCTCCTGCGGGGAGAGGTACTGTGTTTATCAAACTGGAGAAACCTAATGGGCAGCTATGACCTCTAGGAAATCTTTGTAAAGGCTTCGTAGTGAATCCCTGGCCATTCACCTTGGGAGTGAATAAGGGTCTTGCAAGCCCGGGCTAGAGAGGGAATCATGACTCATGGGTAAAGTGTGCGACCTCTGCAGAGGGTAGTGAAACTGATATATCAGCCGTGCTCACGGTTAAGAGCAACCTTGGGATCCTCTTTGATTAGAGATACAGATGGTTCGAGATACAAGGATTATGTTATGGTTTTGGTTCGAATATGATGGTGTTGTTCCTCGATGAGGAAATGGTTCATGGGTTGGTAAATGCTAAAATCTGGCTTCTGCTAATGATAAATACCTGACCAACTAAAAGCAACTGCTTGAGCCTAACCCCACATAAAGCTAGTCCACTTCAGCCAAACGGGACATTTGCTGAGTACGTTGATGTGTACTCATCCTTGCTTTACCACCAAACACCAGGTTGTCCGCATTGTAATCACTGCTCAGGAGAAGGCGAAGCCGTGGAAGGAGATTTCTAGGAGTTTTAGGACTACGACGAATTCTAGGTGTGGGTTGGCGGCAACCCCCAGTCAGCTGCCTGTGAAGGCCTTATCTTTACTGCGTTTCGCTAGCACTTTGATTTAACTGTTAAGTTGATGACTATGTGGATGTCTATGACTCTGTGATGTAACAAGTTATTACTCTTTTATGTTATTATTCGAGCATTGTGCGATGATGTTCATTTATGTAATCGCTGTGTACGTGAGTTCTGATCCTGGCACGTACATAGTTCGCATTCGGTTTGCCTTCCAAAACCGGGTGTGACATAAGTGGTATCAACGCCGTGCTGACTGTAGGACCGCTGACCTAGAGTAGCACTGGTCGTACTAAGGACTATTGACCTTCCCTCTCACCTTGACCTCTGATGTTACTTCAAAAGTCGGTCACTTCGACCAACCCTATGTTTTACTACATATATATATATATATATACTATATTATACCTTGTTAAAATTTTTATCTTATTCTGTCTATGGTTTATTCACTTGTCATATTAGTTCTGCTCTTACTCTTATGCTTACGGTGTCTTTTGTAGATGGCTCATCTTAGACACACTGCACGTAAGTCGGTGATTCCTTTCCTGCCGTCTTGACTTGCGGAGCGTCCTCTGCACCGCACCGTGTCCGGTCAGTCGAGTCACCTGGAGAGACTGCACCACCGCCTGCGTGAGGAGCAGGAACGCCGACGCCAGCACAGAGAGCAGCAGGGCTCTTCCTCCTCATCCCAGCGAGAGGTGGAGTCTGTGAGGCCCCGTTCTTCTGTTGCCCAGCTGGAGGCGCCCCCTGCACCACCGCGGGACGTCCCGGCTGTTGGAGGAGCTACTGGAGGAGACCCCGACGACGACGACTCAGACCATAGCACGGAGTCTTCTGAGCCGCAGGAGGCGGAAGGATGGGTCGCCCGACCCATCACCCGTGACGCCGCTCGCGGTTGTCACTTCCACGACGCACTCGACACCTTGCTGCGCCAGGCCTTCGACCGGCACACCTGGTCGATCGAGTATCGTTGTGTAGTCTACCAGCACAGTCGCGGGAGGTACCCGGACCGCTGGGAGGCTACCTGCCTAGTTCGCCGTCCGGAGGATGACCTCCGGGGTGCGGAGGCCGTTTCGGAGCACTATTCCATCTCCGAGAGGGACACTGCAGAGGCGGCTATGCAGGATGCAGCACGACGTGCACTCTCTCAGTACTGTTCTTTGTTCGGTGGCGTGGCCGACGGTCTTACCCTTCGGTACTACCCCCGCCGCCCTACTGGCAGCACAGAGAGTGTGGTTGTCTCCCCTGTTGGTGAGGCTAACCCTAGGTTGAGCAGCACAGTCAACCAAGTCGCAGTGCTTAACACTGAGCTGGATCATTCTCTGGACGAGCTGAGCAGGGCTCGAACGGAGATTGCGGAGTTGCGTGCTGAGCTGGCAGAGCGCCATCACCAGGAGGGTGGTTCTCCCGCTCCTGTTGGGACTCAGCACCCTTACCGCTCGCCGCCACGTGGTCACCACACTTATGGTTCCCCTGCCTGTAAGACCAAGATAGATCTAGATCCTTAGATCGTTAGCGTCGAAGTTTGTAATAATTCTTAAGTCAGATGTCTCAGTCTTAGATAGTCGGTTTAGTTTGCTTATCAGTTGCTTCCATTTAGCTTAGTTTGCTTATCAGTTGCTTGCATGCTTGTTATGATGAACTTGTGCTGGATTCGAATCTTTGTAATGACTGTTGCCAACCTGTGGGTTTCCCCTGCAGTTTGGCCTAGCTATAATGTTAGTAAAGTCAGTTATTTAGTTGGGAAGCCATTTACTTCTACTTTCCTTCTTATCTGAGAAGCTGTGTTGAATCATGATGAGGATCAGTGAAGCTCTTTGTTCACTCAGTGTCATGAAGAATTCTGTATTCTCTTTTCCTATGCTGGAGGGTTGTAAGATCAACGCTGATGTATGAATGTCTTCCACAGATGTCTGACAACAGGCGCCGATGCAACAGGCGTGCTCAGCAAGAGCAGCAGGACCAGCAGGAGGAACAACAGAGGCAGCCTCCCCCGCCACCCCCGATGACAGTGGAGCAAATGTTCTTGATGCAGACTCAGGCAGTGCAGGCCATTGGGCAGACTCTGGCAGCCATGCAGCAGGCTCAACAGCAACCCCAACCCCAGTTGCAAGTGCAGATGCCCCAGATGCCACGGGATAAGCGTGGTGAGTTCATGAGAGGGCACCCTCCTACCTTCGCCCATTCTGCCGACCCCATGGATGCAGAAGACTGGCTGCGCGCAGTGGAAAGAGAACTGCGCACCGCCCAATGTAACGACAGGGAGAAGGTTCTGTATGGTCCCCGTCAGCTAAGGGGAGCAGCCCAGTCCTGGTGGGAGTCCTACCTCGCCACACATGCTGACCCCGAAGCCATCACCTGGGAAGAATTCAGCGAGAGTTTTCGCAGATACCATGTTCCGGAGGGACTGATGATCGTGAAGAAGGAGGAGTTTCTGGCTCTGAAGCAGGGACCCCTGTCTGTCAGTGAATACAGAGACAAGTTTCTGCAGCTATCTCGTTATGCACCTGAGGATGTCAACACTGATGCTAAAAGGCAGTACAGGTTCATGAGAGGTTTGGTGGATCCCCTGCATTACCAGCTGATGAATCACACCTTCCCCACCTTCCAGCACCTGATCGATAGGGCAATTATGACTGAGAAGAAGCGTAAGGATATGGAAGATCGGAAGCGTAAGATGAGTGGACCCCAGTCCGGAAGCATCAGCCGTCCACGTTTCTCAGGCAGTTCATCTCAGCAAGGCAGGCCTGGTCACTCACAGGGATATCAGAATCAGAATCAGCGTCCGCATCAGCAGCAGTTTCAGAGGCAGTACCCACAGCAGCAGCAGCAGTATCGTCAGAACAGCCAGCAAGGAGGTAATCAGTATCAGAAGCAGAACAACCAGGCACCTCGCCTTCCTGCCCCAGCAGCAAACCAGAGCAACCAAGCAGCCCCAGCACAAGGAGGAGGCAGAGGATGTTTCCACTGTGGAGAACAAGGCCACTGGGCGATGCAGTGCCCGAAGAAGGCGGCGCAGCAGCAGATCAACCCCAATGCTCCAACAAGGCAAGGTGTGCTGCAGCCGACAGCAGGCAATCGTAACCAAGCGTACAACCGTGGAAAGGTGAACCACTTGGAGGCCGAAGCGATCCAGGATGCACCAGATGTGGCAGTAGGTATGTTCTCAGTCGAATCTCATCCCACGAAAGTGCTATTTGATACTGGTGCAACTCATTCATTTGTCACTGCAACCTGGGTAGAATTGCATAACATCTCAGTAGAGGCAATGATGCCGCCCATGAGGATTAATTCGGTTGGTGGCAAGGTGCAAACAGATAAAATATGTTCAAATATAAGGGTGGAAATAAGGGGGATAGGGTTCCCCAGTGACTTAATAGTAATAGACACCCCTGGGATAGATATTATTCTGGGAATGAATTGGTTAATGAGGTATGAGGCGAATATTAGCTGTGACAAGAGGACCGTAACATTGAAGTCCCCGTCAGGAGAAGAGGTAGTGGCCGAGCTAAGGATGCCTAAATCAGCGAAGGGTGTCTGTCACCAGATTTCAGTTGACAGTAAGGAGCCCAACCCGCTCGAGGCTATCAAGGTCGTGTCGGACTTTCCGGACGTATTTCCCGAGGAGCTAACGGGCATGCCACCCGAGAGAAAAGTTGAGTTTGCCATAGAGCTTATCCCTGGTACCGCCCCCATTTCCAAAAGAGCCTACCGAGTGTCTGGACCAGAATTGGTGGAACTCAAGAAGCAGATAGATGAGATGTTAGAGAAGGGTTACATCAGACCAAGTACCTCGCCTTGGGCCGCTCCGGTGTTGTTTGTAGAGAAGAAAGATGGTACCAAAAGGATGTGCATAGACTACAGGGCCTTGAATGAAGTCACTGTCAAGAACAAGTACCCCCTGCCAAGGATAGAAGATTTGTTCGACCAGCTCAGAGGTGCCAGTGTATTCTCGAAGATAGATCTGAGGTCTGGCTACCATCAACTCAGAATCCGACCCTCGGACATACCGAAGACGGCATTCATCACCAAGTACGGGTTATATGAATTCACAGTTATGTCCTTCGGTTTGACCAATGCGCCAGCTTTCTTTATGTACCTGATGAACAGTGTGTTCATGGATTATCTGGACAAGTTTGTGGTAGTGTTTATCGATGATATTCTCATATACTCTCAAAGTGAGGAAGATCATGTAGAGCATTTGAAGATGGTATTGCAAAGACTTCGAGAGCATCAGCTGTATGCCAAGCTGAGCAAATGCGAGTTCTGGATTCATGAAGTCTTATTTCTGGGTCACATCATAAATCAAGATGGGTTGGCAGTGGATCCAAAGAAAGTGGCAGATATCCTGAACTGGAAAGCACCAAAGGATGTTCGTGGGATCAAGAGCTTCATTGGAATGGCTGGGTATTACAGGCGTTTCATCGAAGGCTTCTCAAAGATTGCTAGACCAATGACAGCGTTACTAGCGAAGAAAGTTGAGTTCAAGTGGACCCAAAAGTGTCAGGAAGCATTTGAAGAACTGAAAAATAGATTGACTACAACTCCGGTGTTAGTCCTGCCTGATGTTCACAAGCCATTCTCAGTGTATTGTGATGCTTCTTACACCGGATTGGGATGTGTGCTAATGCAAGAAGGAAGAGTTGTAGCATATTCATCTCGACAGCTGAAGATCCATGAGAAAAATTATCCCACACATGACCTAGAGTTGGCAGCAGTAGTTCATGCTTTGAAGACATGGAGACATTACCTGTATGGGCAGAAGTGCGACATCTACACAGATCATAAAAGTCTGAAGTACATATTCACCCAGTCAGAGTTAAACATGAGACAGCGAAGATGGTTGGAATTGATCAAAGACTACGAGTTGGAGATACATTACCATCCAGGCAAAGCCAATGTGGTTGCAGATGCTCTGAGCAGGAAAAGTCAAGTCAATATGTTGGCCACGTACCCAATGCCATATGAGTTAGCCAAGGAGTTCGACAGATTGAGTCTCGGTTTCCTGAACGGTACGCAAGGGGTAACAGTGGAATTAGAGCCCACCCTAGAACGGGAGATCAAAGAAGGGCAGAAGGATGATGAAAGCATCAGTAAGATCCGGCAGCTAATCTTAGAAGGAAGAGGCAAAGACTTTCGAGAGGATGAAGAGGGGGTAATATGGTTCAAGGATCGATTGTGTGTCCCCGACATCAAACCTATTCGGGAGCTGATCCTAAAGGAAGCTCATGAGACAGCCTACTCCATACACCCGGGAAGTGAAAAGATGTACCAGGATTTGAAAAGGAGATTTTGGTGGTATGGCATGAAAAGAGAGATCGCAGAATATGTCGCCATCTGTGATAGCTGTCAGAGAACCAAAGCAGAGCATCAAAGGCCCGCCGGATTGTTGCAACCATTGCGGATTCCTCAGTGGAAGTGGGATGAGATCGGGATGGATTTTATAGTTGGCCTACCTCGCACCCGGGCCGGTTATGATTCCATCTGGGTGGTTGTGGACCGCTTAACAAAGGTAGCCCATTTTATACCTGTGAAGACCACGTACACCGGAGCGGTGTTAGCTGAGTTATATATGTCTCGAATAGTTTGCCTTCATGGTGTGCCAAAGAAGATAGTGTCAGATCGAGGAACGCAGTTCACCTCTCATTTCTGGCAGCAGCTACAAGAAGCTTTGGGCACCCATTTGAACTTCAGTTCGGCTTATCATCCGCAGACAGACGGTCAGAGGGAAAGAACTAATCAGATCCTAGAAGATATGCTAAGAGCCTGTGCGTTGCAAGACAAGTCAGGATGGGACAAAAGGTTACCTTATGCAGAATTCTCCTACAACAATAGCTACCAAGCCAGCTTGAAGATGTCACCGTTTCAGGCACTTTATGGACGGAGTTGTAGGACTCCGCTGCATTGGGACCAGCCTGGAGAGAGACAGGTGTTTGGCCCCGACATTCTGCTTGAAGCCGAAGAGAATATCAAAATGGTTCGGGAGAACCTGAAGATAGCCCAGTCAAGACAGCGAAGCTATGCGGACCGAAGGAGAAGAGAACTGAGTTTTGAAGTGGGGGATTTTGTCTATCTGAAGGTGTCACCGATCAGGGGAGTCAGAAGGTTCGGAGTTAAAGGCAAGTTAACACCTCGGTACGTTGGACCATATCAGATTCAAGCAAAGCGTGGAGAAGTGGCTTACCAACTCAACCTACCAGAAAGTTTGTCGGCAGTACACAATGTGTTCCACGTGTCGCAATTGAAGAAGTGTCTGCGAGTACCAGAGGAACAGTTGCCAGTGGAGGGTTTGGAAGTCCAGGAGGATCTGACATACATAGAGAAGCCAACGCAGATTCTGGAGTTTGCAGACAGAGTCACCCGGAGGAATACCATCAGAATGTGCAAAGTCAGATGGGGTCACCACTCCGAGGAAGAAGCAACCTGGGAGCGAGAAGATGATCTGAAAGCCAAATACCCTGAACTCTTTGCTGACCAACCCTGAATCTCGAGGGCGAGATTCTTTTAAGGGGGATAGGTTTGTAACACCCTGAATTTGGGGGTATAAAATTTCTTTGCTCATATTCACAAATTCAGGTGTTATTTTTCTTTTCTCATCCTTCCCCAATCTTTTCTTTCTCATTTCTATAGGAGAAAAATGCTTATTTTATTTGTAATAGTAGTGTGATAGGTTAAACCCTAAGGGAGTATGAATTGTTGCATCATGTTGAACCCTAGATTTCACTTTTGTTTGGTGCATAATTCTCAAAAAGTCTAATTTGAATTTGTGGCACATTTGAATTTGAATCAAATAGAGAAAATAAAAAAGAAAAGAGAAAGGAAATTCCAGAATAAAAGAAAAAGGGAAGCAGCCCATCACCCCCGCCCGCTCGGCCTTTCGGCCCACCAGGCCCAACCCGCGCGCCCGCGCGCGCTCTCCCTCCCGCCCCTCCTCTCTCCCTGCTCGCCTGGCCCCACCTGTCGGCGCTCCCGCTTCACCGCGCGTGCGCCATCTCCCTCGCTCTCTCTCTGCCCGTGGGCCCCTTCGTTCAGCCCCGTTTTCCTCGCGCCCGCGCCCGTTTTCTTCTCTCTCTCTGCGTCGCGGGCCCCGGCTGTCAGCTTCGCCGTTCTCGCGTAACCGCCGCCGAGCCGCGCGCGCCCGCCTTCTCCGCGCCCACGTCGCGTGTGGGGAGCTCGCCCCACCTCGCCCTCGGCCACTAGAGCCCCGAACCTCACTCGCCATCTCCCCCTCCCTCATTTGCGCACCAACCGGCCCCCTCTCTCGCCCTCTCCCTCGCTGCGCGCACGCCCAAGCGCCATTGCCGCGATCCGCCGCCGCCCGAGCTCGTTTCCCGGTCGCCGTTGGAGCTCCACCGTGTCCATTGCCACGGTGAGTTTCGCCCCGACGTCTGCAACCCGGAACGCGCTCCAATCTCCCCTTCCCCTCCCTATTTCGCTCTGCCCGCGCTCACCCGCCGTTCGCCGTGCAGCCGCCATCGTCGACTCGGGCTGCCGTCGCGTCTCTGTCGTCGCCGAGGAGTCCCCGGAGTTCGCCGTGAGGTAAGGAACCTCTCCCGCCCCTATTGGCCCTTGTCTTGCACTCTGTCGCGCTTAATTCCTCGCCGGAGACCCTTAGCGCCGCCGCCGAGCCACTCCACCGTGAACCGCCTTCCTCCGGTGCCCCTACCCCGACCCAGACCCCACCAATAGGTTCCCCGTGCCCTCCCCAACCTCCTCGGCCACTCAGGTCGCCCCGGGAGCCCGCAGGGCCCCCGCTCCCCTCGTCTCCGGCGAGCTTCTTCGCCGCGGGGGCGAGCGCCGCCGCCCCAGCTAGCCGAAGAAGACAGCAGCCAGCCATCCCATCCCCGCCGTCCATCTCAGATCAGACGATCCCGTTTTAATTAGGCCAAGTCCAATCGTAGCCGTCCGCCCAAGATCCAACGGCCCAGGGCCGCTTTCGCCCGCGTCCCGTCTCTCTGCAGCTGGGCCCGCCTGTCAGCCCGCCCGCGCGCTCTCTCTGCCGCTGGGCCCCGCCTGCCCGCGCGCCCGCGCGCCCGCACTGCCCGCTGGCCCCGCTTGTCAGTCGCCGCGCCCGCGCTCGCGCTGCCCGCTGGCCCCGCCTGTCAGCCACCCCGAGCCGCCGCGCGCCCGCGCGCTCGCCCGCAGGATCTAATCCTGGCCGTTGATCTGAGATCCAACGGCTGTAGGCACCCGATACCCCTTCGTCCGCGCATTTTCTTAAAGAACCCCCCGGTTTTCGGGATTTTGCGCCGCCGTCCCTGGTTTCTCGCAGTTAAGTCCTCAGCCCTTTTATTTAATTCAAAATAGGTCCTTAGGGCATATTTTTAACCCCTAAACTTGTAAAATTCATAACTTTGCCATATGAACTCCAAATTAGGTGCTTCAAATTGCAAAATGTTCATAATATTATTCTCTATCTGTTTATGCAATGTTTCCCTGCTGTTTCCATGTCCCAATTAATGGTTAATCATTAGGATAGGATTAATGTTATTGGAACCTTATTTGAAATAAATAAAAGATAGTGGACTTTAATAAAAGTTGGAGCACTTAAGTTTATGGACTCAAACCCTTAAGTTTAGGAACTTAAACCAGATAATTATTTAATCCCACCACTGACTTAAACCTGAGTAGTGGATAATGACTCACTTTGTATAGTCCTCTACCCCAGACATAGGTAACACCAGAGTGCCTATCCCTTTTCTGTTATGAACTTGTGATCTCTCTGCTGCATATGTTTGGTATATTGTTTTTGTTTGTTATTTCCCAAGTGCATAGTGTGAATGATTACTTTACGTAGACAACGAGCAGTCTGTGTTTCCCGAGGGAGTTGCAGAGGAAGTTCCTGATCAACAGTTTGGTGAAGGCAAGTGTCCTCTGACCCATTATGTCCTATTCATTTATAACTTACTACCCCGCATTACTTACTTGAAACCTAAGGATTGACTAGCTCTACACTTTACTTTATCCTTGATGACCTTATGGGCTATTATGGTTAGCATTTTGCTACTGCTTTAACTTAATCAATGAACATGATGTGGATATTTATGATACTGTTATCCTGATGATGTTGATGATCTTGTGATACTCTAGGGGGCTCAGGCTGTTTCCTGAGTACCTCTCCGTAAGGACCTGTTTGTTGAGAGACCACCCGGGATAACAGTGCAACCATGAGGGTGAAATGGGGCGCCCTTAGCTAATTAATTAGAGGAACTAGAGGTGTAGTTGCTTCGCCGTCGTGCCGTCAATGGGGTCCAGGCACAGTGCTTGCTCTGCTGAGGCTGGGTGCCGAGGTTCTTTCGTTTTGCTTTTTAGTCGCCCTCCTGCGGGGAGAGGTACTGTGTTTATCAAACTGGAGAAACCTAACGGGCAGCTATGACCTCTAGGAAATCTTTGTAAAGGCTTCGTAGTGAATCCCTGGCCATTCACCTTTGGAGTGAATAAGGGTCTTGCAAGCCCGGGCTAGAGAGGGAATCATGACTCATGGGTAAAGTGTGCGACCTCTGCAGAGGGTAGTGAAACTGATATATCAGCCGTGCTCACGGTTAAGAGCAACCTTGGGATCCTCTTTGATTAGAGATACAGATGGTTCGAGATACAAGGATTATGTTATGGTTTTGGTTCGAATATGATGGTGTTGTTCCTCGATGAGGAAATGGTTCATGGGTTGGTAAATGCTAAAATCTGGCTTCTGCTAATGATAAATACCTGACCAACTAAAAGCAACTGCTTGAGCCTAACCCCACATAAAGCTAGTCCACTTCAGCCAAACGGGACATTTGCTGAGTACGTTGATGTGTACTCATCCTTGCTTTACCACCAAACACCAGGTTGTCCGCATTGTAATCACTGCTCAGGAGAAGGCGAAGCCGTGGAAGGAGATTTCCAGGAGTTTCAGGACTACGACGAATTCTAGGTGTGGGTTGGCGGCAACCCCCAGTCAGCTGCCTGTGAAGGCCTTATCTTTACTGCGTTTCGCTAGCACTTTGATTTAACTGTTAAGTTGATGACTATGTGGATGTCTATGACTCTGTGATGTAACAAGTTATTACTCTTTTATGTTATTATTCGAGCATTGTGCGATGATGTTCATTTATGTAATCGCTGTGTACGTGAGTTCTGATCCTGGCACGTACATAGTTCGCATTCGGTTTGCCTTCCAAAACCGGGTGTGACATCGGTTCAGAAGAACACTGAAGATCAAACCCTGATAAATATCTTATGAACGCGATAAGATTAGGGCCACTGTTCAATCAGATGGGCTCGCGCGATCCAGTGATGAGAATCGATCCGGGGATGGATAACTTCGAACGTGGCACAATTCCGCGAACCCAGTCGAGCGTGGTCGGAGTTAGTCACCGGCGGCCACCGTGACTCAGTTAACTTTTGCCGCGGTGTCACCCATGCCTCGATCTCCCTCACTGTGTCTCTTCTCTACGTGGTAAGCATGCACTAACGAAGTTATCCGTGTCTGGAAATTGCTAGCCGGGCTGCCGTGACTATAAATAGCACCATAATCCACGGTGGGGTATGCACACCTCCACCCAGTGAGTTGATCAAAGTCCAAAATTCGCACTCCCTCTGCCCCCTCCTCCCAAATTGATTGTGCATAGTGAAACTACAGTCTCTTACGACCGTATAGCCCCAATCCCACCCCCTAATTTCACCCAGAGCCGCCGCGACACCCTTTTCCCCCTTCCTCTGTCACCGGTAGGCCTCTGTCACCGGTAGGCCAAAGTTCTCCGCGCTCCATGGCCAGCCCACTCTGGTAAGGCTCTATGCCTCTCGAGTGTCATTTTAGCAGCTCGGTGTGCCCAGGAAGCTCATCGTGGAAATCGTTTGGTCAATTTGGCCATGATTGAATGGGAACGTGAGCTCGATGTCACGGTTTCCGCCGTGCACGTGGGCAGACCGTTCTCAAAGTGTTTAAGTCAAATTGACGAGTGTCCCTAGGTCACCCTTGGTCAGTTATGCCTCCCCTGTAGCTAGACTAGGCAGCCGTCGCCGGCCATGGCTTGTACATGCCGCGTCGGTGATCGACGGCAAGCGCGTCGTGGCCAGGGATCTATTTGGAGAAGAAACAAAGGTCAAGGGACCTCTGTGTAACTGTCAGAGAGAGAGGGAATAGTAACTAGGGGTTCTTAACAGATATTCTAAACAGCGGGGCCTCTGTGCAAGTCTGCCAGCGCGGGCGCGGACGCGAGCGTTTTCCACCCGGGATAGGGCCGCCCGGGCTGGATTTGGCCCAAGACTGTTCATTCCTTTTCTTTTTCTTTTTCTATTAGAGCTAAATAAATTCTAGAAAATTGTAGAAAAATGGTAAAAATACCAAACCAATTTTGTTAGATTCCTAATTTCCTATAGAATTTAATAAAAATAGTTTCATGATTTTTAATGCAAATAGAAAATTATAGAGTATTTAAAATAGGCTAAAATCTTGTTTCTGGATTTTTAGAAAATAGATAATGATTCCAAAAATCTCCAAACTTTTTGGATGACCCTTATATATTATTTAGAAGCTTTGGGTAGAGTTTGGTATGATTTGGGTTTGAGACCTAGAACCTAAAACCCTACCCCCTGCTCTGTGAACTTCACTATTGACTCTGGAAACCCTAAGTTCTTGGAGATCCGTGAAGGAAAATTGTACTCAAGACTTTAGATAATAAACTTTTATTATCTTTGCACTCTCATGAGCATTACATGGGCATTCATTATTATATGTGGTTATATTTAGAAAATGAAGAAGAAGTAGAAGAAGAGAAGACTCCACCACCACCACCTGAGGAACATCAGGCAGACAACTGTTTCTATTTTGACATCTGTGGAACTGAGCCTGATTAACTAGTAAAACAAGGCAAGCCCCGATACATTTGCCACCCCCTTGTTCCTTTTTAAATCTTTCTCACTTACTTGATGCATTAGTTGATAGGAGTTGTGTGCTAAACTATTGCTGCATCAACTTCCTAGGATTACTTCCTAATCCCTGTTTTACAAAAGGTTTTCTTATGCTTAGCTTTGCTTTAGAAAAACAAAATGTTTTGCTTTCTCAAAGATGTTGTTGCAAAGTGGGTGGGAAGTTTTCGAAAATAAAACTTGATGGTGGATCCACCATGGCCATGATGGGTTCAACATCGAAAAGGATGTACCTCTGCAAGGTACCAAACTTTGGGGTTTGAAATGATTAAGCTGAGACCGGGCGGGTGACTTGCACGAGAAGAGAGAGTCTCGGTGTAGTGTCTCCGTCTGAGTCGATTAAGGACCTTCTCGATGTAGGCCTGCTGACCGAGGACCCTTTAACTGGTCACATGCCTCGTCATGGGTAAGCTTTGCCTCGGGTAGACTAATACCAGAATAAGATACCACGCAATGGGAGTGGATAGATGGCGAGAGTAGCGTGTACCCTCCGTGGCAAGAGGCTGGACGGTGGTGTATCTATGCTCTCGGTTGGCGTGAACCTAATCTGGTCTTAAGAACCTCGATGGCGAGTTGACATATGCAAGGGTTAAGTGCTACATATGTCGTGTGATTGGAGATCCTCAGCTGAGTATAATTGATTCGGATCACTATAACTTCGTGGTTATGAAGACTTGGTCACTAACTTACACGTAGCAATCTAGTAAAGATGAAGGGTTGTTAAGAAATTGGCTAATGCAGGTCAAGTGATTGAACTAGGGTAGAATGAACTCTAGTTACAGGTAATTCTACTTAACCGGGCAAATAAAACCGGATTTTTAAGGATCCACTCTTATTAAGCATTTCTACAAACAGAATCATTGACTATTGTTAAGCCTTACCTTGACTCTCTAAAAGCCAGCATACCCTTGAGAGTCTTTTCTTTAGTCGGGTAAGACTTGCTGAGTAATTCCATACTTAGGGCTTTGTCCCATGTTGTTTTTAGGTGAGGAAGCAACCAACTTTTGTTGCTTCTGTTCTAAGGTGGTACCAAAGGAAGAGCACCAGGAGTGAAGCTGCGGGAGGAAAAGATCCTCCATAAAACTTTTGTTTAATACTTATCGGGAGGGGTTTTTGCCTCCCATGATTTGTAATAATAATACTCCACACTCTTATATTATATTCTGGTCTGTAAATATTTAACTCTGTCTTACTTTTCAATAAAAGTAAGTTACTGTAATTGCTTCCGCATTTTTGTATCTCTGATGCTTGTAATGCCTGCGTGACGAATGAAACGCTCTTGGGTAAGGTAAGGAAAGCAGATACCGAACTTGTCAAGTAATTCAGGGGCACCTGCAGGGTTGTCTGAGGTCCGTTGGACAAGGACAACTGTAGGTGGGCCTAATGACTTAGGAGGTTCCGTCACAGCTGGTATCGGAGCGAAGCCCATCTCTGCAGAAGTTATGAGGCATCTTCAAAAAGAATTTTCAAAGACTTATCTAGAAAAGTTCTTCCTTTTTTATCTAGCTTCCTTCTAAAGTATTTATTTAAAGACCAGATATAGAGTGCAATGTATAGAAGGTGTGAATCAACTAAGGTTGATTCTATAATTACACATGCATCATGCTAAAAACTATGCTAATAAGATTTTCTCCCCCCTAAGAAATGTCGCCGCGCATAAGAAAGACCACACGCAAGTCTACTGGGCCGATTGGCGTACCCCGTCATCAGCTTGCCCCACGACATGAAGATAGCAGTAGTGGTAGTAACGATCCAATCGGGGATCTGGAAGCCCAAGTTGATCAGCTTCAAACAGAACTCCGTCACAGGAATGACATATGGGTTGCAGATGGTGAAAGAATAAATGAATTAAGAGCAAACATCCGCTTCCTGCAAGATTAGCTCGCGGAGCGAGATCTAGCGCTCGATTGGGCGGTTAACTCTCGTTCGCTTGCCTGGGCTAAGGAGGCAAAAGCTCGAGCCCACGTGGAGGAGCTTAGCTCAGCCGTAGATAACTTACAGGTTTATTGTAATACTCTACATGAAGAAGTTCATGTATTGTATTCCCAACTGCATCCCAATGTACCTGCGGATCCTGTCGGGATAGAAGCCGGACCTTCTGGGACAGCGGGAGAAGCCTTTGGTGGTGAACTAGACCTTTTCAGGCCTCCTCCCTCTATGAAGTTGGTGGATGAATGGTCTCCTACGCCCGACAGCGAGGCTACTAAAAGTGACAAGAAGCAAGAGTAGTATAGCGTAGAAGTAGTAATAATGTATAATAAGTAATGTAATCCTGTTGTAAAAATTCGAGTCTGTAACATTACCCTTTTCAGTAATGTATAATGGATGGTTTTCTTTGGCATATTATATTTTTTCTCAATGTTTGTTGCCTCAGATGCCTTCCAAGACTCGTTCACAGGATGGAGCAGGGACCTCCACTGGGAGGGAAGCAACACCAAACCCACCTCCAGTACCTCCCACCTTAGCTGAGGCCATCGCTGCCTTGGTTAACGCTACAACAGACAATACCCGATTTCTACGGGAAATGGCGAGTCAACAACTACAACAACAAGGCAGGCGGGCATATCCGCAAGGCCCCCATGAAACATCCTATCTGGATTTCTCCGAGACGCGCCCTCCATTGTTTGTCAAAGCAGAGGACCCTCTAGAAGCGGATGAATGGATCCGCGTCATTGAACAGAAGTTCGGGCTCCTCCGGTGTTTAGAGGTTCAAAAGCCCCTATTCACAGCCCAACAATTGCGTGGCCCTGCCAGCACTTGGTGGGGAAATTTTGTAGCCATTCAACCGGTGTCACACCCGGTTTTAGAAGGCGAACCGAATGCGAACCATGTACATGCCAGGATCAGTTATTCACGTACACAACAGTTACATAACATGAACATCATCACACAGTGCTCAAAATAGTATTAAAAGGGAAATAATAGTCGATTACACCATACGTTTGAGACGTCCACGTAGTCCTTACAATAAATCAAAGTGCGAAAACGAAACGTAGATAACTGCGGCCTTCACAGGCAGCCGACTAGGGGTTGCCGCTAACCCACACCTAGAACTCGTCGTAATCTTGGAACTCCTGGAAGTCTCCTTCCACAGCTTCATCTTCGCCTGAGCAGTGGTTGCAATGCTGACAACCTGGGGATGGGGGGGTTTGGTGTGTAGAGCAAGAGTGAGTACACATCAACATACTCAGCAAGTATCCTGTTTGGCTGTAGTGGACTAGCTTTATGTGGGGGGGGGGGTAAGTCAAGCAGTTGCTTTTAGTTGGTCAGATTATTACTTACTAGTAGAAAGCCAGGTTTTAGCATTATCCCAAGTTATTAGCCCGATGTACCCTTTCCAAACAGAAAAAATACCACTTACCAGCACCATAGACATAACCAAAACCATCAGTCTCATTGCCACCTGCAAACCCAAAATGTCTCTGATCAAGTACCACTAATCATTGGAGCTCCCTTGGCCGCTCATAACCGCGAGCACCGCTGATATATCAGTTTTTAAACACTCTGCAGAGGTTGTGCACTTTACCCACAAGCCGTGATTCCCTTTCTGCCTGGAGATCATGACTCTCCATTGATCACTACCAAGGTGACCCAGCAGGGCATCACTACGTAGCCTTTACAAAGATTCCCCGGGGCTGTAGCCGCCCGTTAGGTTTCCTAAATGTACCGCACTCCTCCCCAAGGGACAAATCAACCTTGGCAGAGCGAGCCGCATACACCGAGCCCCATTGACGGCACAACGGCTAAGCGAACTACACCCCAGATCCTCTAATTATTCAGCTAAGGGCGTCCCACTCCACCCTCATGGTTGCACTGTTTTCCCGGGCGGTCATCCATAGAACAGGTCCTTACGGAGAGGCACTCGAGAAACCGCTCGAGCCCCCTTGAAGACCACAAGTATAACATCATAATAAGAGAGGGGAAAACAGCGTATCATAGATATTCTCATCATGTTCATTGATTAGAGTTGAGCATTAGCATAAGACTAAGCAATAAAAATAATCCGACCCAAATAGGTAAACAAGGACATGGGCAACAAAAGCTAGTCGATCCTTAGGTATAAATATGTAATGCGGGAGGTGAATTAAAGAATGAATAGGACAGAGATAGGTCAAGGGACACTTGCCTCCACCAACCGACTGCTGCTTAGGGGCTTCTCCTGCGAGTTCTTTGGGCTCCTTGACCGAATCGTTCTCTATGTGATTGCAAGCATACATACATTCACATATTTAATACAAAAGAACAGTACACCATACAATAGAATGCAGTAAGTAAACAGACGTTCCACGCGGGCTCGCAATTACGGTTAAGAGAGAAAGAGACAGTCGAGAAACGGTCACGTTACATGATTATAAATTAACCACTCGCTTAATAGAAGGAAGCTAATGTAGACACTATGTTTAGCTTAAAGTAAAGTCATGTTTCATGTCTAATCATTATAAGCGAATGAAGATAAATAAAAAGAATTGTCGCGCGGCGAGGCGCGCGACATAGCACTCTAAAACGAATTAAGAAATTAACGACTCGTCGCGCGACCGAGCACGCAACGAGACACTTCGCATTAATTATAAAGAGACGTTAAGCTTCGCGCAATGAAACGCACGACGGCATACGTCGACTAAACTGAGTCTAAAGTGGAACGTCGCGTGAATACACACGCGACGTTACACCTTAAACAACCTGAAATTAAAATGGATTGTCGCGCGACGAAGCGCACGACGCAACACATAAATAGAATCTGAAATTAGACAAATCCGTCGCGCGACGAAGCGCGCGACGCAGCACGCTAACTAACGGAGTTTGACATTGACTACCGACAAAAAATAATCACCGCGAGCGCGGGTTTGCGCACGCGGGAACGTGCTAGCGGTAAACGGGGAAGCGCGAGGCCACGCCAAGGCCACGCGAACCACGCCGAGGGCCAGGACGCCGCGCGCAGGGGGCCGAGGCCGCGCGCAGGGAGCTGCGCGCCAGGGGCAGGGGCCGCGCCGGGAGCTGGGGCCGGGGCCGGGGCAAGCGCTACGCCGGGGCCGAGCCGCCGGGGCCGCGCCGGGGGCTGCGCCGGGCGAGCAGGGGGCGGGGGCCGCATGCCGCCGCGGGCAGGGGGCGGGCGGGGGGCGCCGCCGGACGGGGAGGAGGGGGGGGGGGAGAGCGCCGCCGCGGGGGGAGGCCGAGGCGGGCGAGCATCACCGCGCGCAGGGGAAGGGCGGGGCGGGCCGCACAGCTGGCGAGCGGGGAAGGGCTGGGGCGCGCGCGAGCAGGGGAAAGGGAGGGCGCGCGCGGGGGAGGAAGAAGAGGAGGGAGAGGGAGAGAGAGAGAGGAGGAGGGGAGGGGAGCTCACCTCGGGGTCCAAATTCCGGTGATCGCTGTCTCCAATTCCTAGGGCACCATGGGGAGAGAGAGGTGGAAGACGGAGAGGGAAGTTGTTGCGCGGGAGATCCAAATGAGAGAGAGAGGAGAGGGGGGCGCATGGGGGGGGGTGTGGGCACCAGGGGCGCGCAGGGCTGGGCTGGGGCGGACCGGGCCGGGCTGGGTTGGGTTGGGCTGGGCCACTTCGCGGATCGAAACCCACGACACGCACAACCCAATCCGAGACGCACGACACGGGCTCCAATCGCGAACCAAAAACCGAGACAGAACGAGACGAACACGCGATATCAGACAAAGAAATGCGCCTCGGCATGATGCAACACCCATGACACTTAGGTTTTGGTTTATACATGACACGGACACCGTCACTATACGGGTTTGAAATTGGGAGGAAGGACCGAAACAGGAAAGAGAAAAGAGAGTAACGCCCGAATTTGGTGAGAGAAAATAAGAAAAAATTCTACCCCCAAATTCAGGGCGTTACAAACCTATCCCCCTTAAAAGAATCTCGCCCTCGAGATTCAGGGTTGGCTAGCAAAGAGCTCGGGGTATTTAGCCATCAGATCATCTTCACGCTCCCAGGTTGCTTCTTCCTCAGAGTGGTGATTCCATCTGACTTTGCACATTCTGATGGTTTTTCTTCGGGTGGCTCGGTCCGCAACCTTAAGGATTTGCACTGGCTTCTCAACGTAGGTCAAGTCCTCCTGGACTTCAAGACCTTCCACTAGCAACTGCTCTTCTGGCACACGCAAGCACTTCTTCAACTGAGACACATGAAAGACATCATGCACAGCAGACAAATTTTCTGGCAGACTGAGCTGATAGGCCACTTCTCCACGTCTTGCAAGAATCTGATACGGACCAATGTAGCGGGGTGCTAGCTTTCCTTTGACTCCGAACCTTCTGACTCCTCTGATCGGTGACACTTTCAGATAGACGAAGTCTCCGACCTCGAAACTCAGCTCTCTTCTTCTTGTGTCTGCATAGCTTCGCTGCCTCGATTGCGCTATCTTCAGATTCTCTCGGACCATCTTGATGTTTTCTTCAGCTTCAAGCAGAATGTCTGGCCCAAACACTTGCTTCTCTCCCGGCTGACCCATTGCAACGGAGTTCTACAACTCCTCCCATAGAGCGCCTGAAATGGTGACATCTTCAAACTGGCCTGGTAACTGTTGTTATAGGAGAACTCTGCATAAGGCAATCGCTTATCCCATCTAGACTGATCTTGCAACGCACAGGCTCTCAACATGTCTTCAAGAATTTTATTGGTTCTTTCGGACTGGCCATCTGTCTGCAGATGATAAGTTGAACTGAAATTCAGATGTGTGCCCAAGGCTTCATGCAACTGCTGCCAGAAATGAGAGGTGAACTGCGTTCCTCTATCTGACACTTTCTTCTTTGGCACACCATGAAGACAAACGATCCGAGACATATACAACTCTGCCAATACTGCACTGCTGTAGTTGGTCTTGACTGGTATGAAGTGGGCTGACTTGGTCAAACGGTCCACCACTACCCAAATGGAATCGTAGCCGGCTCGAGTGCGAGGCAATCCGACTATGAAATCCATACCGATTTCATCCCATTTCCACTGAGGGATTTGCAATGGTTGCAACAATCCAGCTGGTCTCTGGTGCTCTGCCTTAATTCTTCGACAACTATCGCACATAGCTACATACTCTGCGATTTCCCTCTTCATTCCGTACCACCAGAACTTCTTCTTCAGATCCTGATACATCTTCTCACTACCAGGGTGAATCGAATAGGCTGTCTCATGAGCTTCCTTAAGAATCAACTCCCCAATAGACTGGACATTGGGAATGCACAAGCGGTCTTTGAACCATATCACACCTTCTGCATCTTCCCGAAAATCTTTGCCTCTACCACCTAGAATCAGTCACCGAATCTCACTGATCTTCTCATCATTCTTCTGCGCTTCTTTGATTTCCCGCTCTAGGGTAGGTTCCAACTCAACTGTAACTCCTCGCGAATTGTTCAGAAATCCAAGACTTAACCTGTCAAACTCTTTGGCCAACTCATAAGGCATCGGACGATTGACCATCAGATTGACTTGGCTCTTTCTGCTCAAAGCATCTGCCACTATGTTCGCTTTGCCTGGATGGTAGTGAATCTCCAACTCATAGTCTTTGATCAACTCTAACCATCTTCGCTGCCTCATATTCAACTCTGACTGAGTGAATATGTACTTCAGACTCTTGTGGTCTGTGTAAACATCGCATTTCTGTCCATACAGATAGTGCCTCCATGTCTTCAGTGCGTGAACCACTGCTGCCAACTCTAGGTCATGAATTGGGTAATTCTGCTCATGAACCTTCAGCTGTCGGGATGAGTAAGCCACAACTTTTCCCTCTTGCATCAACACGTATCCCAAACCTATGTAACAAGCATCACAATACACCGAGAAGGGCTTGTGCACATCAGGCAAGACTAGGACAGGCGCTGTTGTCAACTTCTCTTTCAGCGTTTCAAAGGCTTCTTGGCATTTTTTGGGTCCACTTGAACTCAACCTTGTTGCCTAGCAACGCTGTCATTGGTTTCGCAATCTTTGAAAACCCTTCAATGAATCACCGATAATATCCGACCATTCCAATGAAACTCTTGATTCCTCGAGCATCTGTTGGCGCTTTCTAGTTCAGAATGTCTGCCACTTTCTTCGGATCCACAGCCAATCCTTCTTTATTGATTATGTGACCCAAGAACAGGACTTCATGGATCCAGAATTCACACTTGCTCAACTTTGCATACAACTGGTGCTCTCACAATCTCTGCAATACCATCCTCAAATGATCTGCATGCTCTTCTTTGCTTTGAGAATAAATCAGAATGTCATCGATGAATACCACCACAAACTTATCAAGATAATCCATGAACACACTGTTCATCAGATTCATGAAGAACGCTGGTGCATTGGTTAGACCGAAAGACATCACAGTGAACTCATACAACCCATACATGGTAATGAATGCCGTCTTCGGAATATCCGAAGGTCGGATCCTGAGCTGATGATAACCTGACCTCAGATCAATCTTGGAGAACACACTAGCTCCTCTCAACTGGTCGAACAGATCTTCTATTCTGGGCAAAGGGTACTTGTTCTTGATCATGACATCATTCAAAGCTCGATAATCGATACACATCCTTTTGGTGCCATCTTTCTTCTCCACAAATAGGACAGGGGCGGCCTAAGGCGAGGTGCTTGGCCGGATGTAACCTTTCTCTAACAGCTCATCCATCTGCTTCTTAAGTTCAACCAATTCTGGTCCAGATATTCTGTAGGCTCTCTTGAAGATGGGGGCGGTTCCAGGAAGTAGCTCTATAGCAAACTCAACTTTCCGCTCTGGTGGCATACCTGGTATGTCCTTTGGAAACACATCTGGGAACTCGGACACAACCTTGATACTCTCGATTGGGTCTGCTTCACTGCTATCAATGGCCATCTGATAACAACTTCCTTTCTTTGGCTCATGCGGGACTAACTTGGTCACCACTTCCTCTCCTAGTGGGGACACCAACTTGATTGTCCTTTTATCACAACTGATAACTGCCTAATACTTATCTAGCCAATTCATCCCTAGGATGACATCAATTCCCTGAGTACCCATTACTATAAGGTTAGCGGGAAACACTATCCCCCTTATTTCCACACATACATTGAAACAAATGCTATCAGCTCGAATTCTACCACCGGCTGAGTCAATTTGAATAGGGGTTGACATGGTAGTAATTGGAAGATTATGTGCTTTTACCCATGATGCAGTAATGAAAGAATGCGTTGCTCCAGTATCAAATAACACTTCTGCAATATGGGAGTCGACTGGGAACATACCTACTATCATGCCGGGGGTCTCCTGAACTGCTTCAACCTCCAAGTGATTCAGTCTTCCATGATTATAGTGCGGCTGAGAGCGGTTGCCTGTTCCAGGCTGAGAAACGTTCTGCTTTGCTGGGGCATTGGGGCCTAATTGCTGCTGGGCTGCCTTCTTCGGACATTGCATCACCCAATGGCCTTGCTCTCCACAGTGGAAACATGCTCTGTTTCCAACCTGAGCTGGTGTTGCCTGACTGTTCTGCTGGTTTGCTGGGGCAGGAAGATGGGGTGCCTGCTGATTCTGCCTCTGAAACTGACCTCCTGACTGATTGTTCTGACGATTCTGGTACTGATGCCGAGGATACTGCCTTTGGAACTGCTGCTGCTGCTGATGTGGACGCTGGTTCTGCCTAAACTGCTGAGGTTGATTGCCTGAGAAACGAGGACGATTGCTGCTTCCAGGCTGGGGTCCACTGATCTTGCGCTTGCGATCCTCCATCTCCTTACGCTTCCTCTCTGTCATGATTGCACTGTCAATTAGGTGTTGGAATGTCGGGAAGGTGTGATTCATCAGCTGATAGTGCAGAGGGTCAACCAAGCCTCTCAAGAAACGGTATTGTCGCTTGGCGTCGGTGTTGACATCTTCAGGAGCATAGCGAGACAACTGCAGAAACCTGTCCCCGTACTCGATGACAGACGATGACCCTTGCTTGAGGGCCAGGAACTCCTCCTTTTTCACTGTCATCAGACCTGCAGGAACATGGTACTGACGAAAGCTACCTCTGAACTCTTCCCAAGTGATGGCGTCAGGGTTGGCATGGGTGGCGAGATAAGACTCCCACCATGATTGGGCTGCTCCTCTCAACAGACGGGGACCATACAAGACTTTCTCTCTGTCATCGCACTGAGCGGTATGCAACTCCCGCTCCACAGTGTGCAGCCAGTCTTCAGCATCCATGGGGTCAGAATAGTGAGCAAACGTTGGGGGATGACCTCTCATGAATTCAACACGCTTGTCTCTGGGCATCTGAGGCATCTGAGGTTGAGGTGGCGCCTGCTGCTGCTGCTGAATGGCGGCCAGAGTCTGACCAATGGCTTGAACTGCCTGAGTCTGCATCAGAAACATCTGCTCGATGGACATCGGGGGCGGGGGCGGCAGGTGCTGTTGCGGAGGCACCTCATCCTGCTGAGCGGCTCACTCCTGCTGAGCACGCCTTCCTCCTCTGCGCCTATTCTCTGACATCTGCAGAATGCAACCACACATCAGAACTGATCTGGCAAATCTTGCAGCATAAGAAAAGAGTATAGAATTCTTCAACAGCACTGAACAGATGAGCATCTTCACTGATCTCCAACACAGACCAACACAGCTTCTCAGATAAAGAGGAAAGTGGAATAAATGGTTTCCCAACTATATAACTAACTCCATTAACATAATATGTAAACCAAAATGCAGGGGATACCCACACTCTGGTGACAGTCATTACAAAGATCCAAACCAAACGTAATTCATCATGACAAACATAAATGCACAGGATATAGCAAACTACCCTGTCTAACTAAGACTAACTAAGACCGAGACTAACGCTAAGACTGTAGCTTCTACGTATATATTTTGTATTAATTACAAGATCCAACTCTAACGATCTATGGTTCTAGATTTATCTTGGTCTTGCAGTCGGGATTGCCATAAGGCTGGTGTCCACGCCGAGGTGAGTGGTATGGGTGCTGAGTCCCGACGGGAGCGGGGGAACCATCATCCAGGTGACGACGTTCCGCGCGCTCAGCCCGCAGCAGGGCGATCTCAGCATGAGCCCTTGTCACACCCGGATTTTAGGGGTCCAAAACCCGGGCGCGAACATAAACATCAGGTATGCTGGGACCAAGTCTCACACATATGATGTATAGTGGCACAGGATCGAATGTCACATCTTTACTATATAACAGGAGTTCTATACAAAATAAATAAATAATTACATTATAAGGAGACAACGGTCCAGCAACCCAAAGTTGACTGGGAGACGACGGCCTAGACCTCTCTCGAACACATCACCGCATCCTCCATGCGCTTCATCCTGAGGTACCTGTTCTTGACCTGTGGGGTGTGTGAGACAGCAAGAGTGAGCTCACATACGTTCATCGCTCAACAAGTTGTGGGGAATAATGTGCATGAACTCGCCAAAGGTGGGAGCTCACGTGAAGTGTAAGGCTTACCAAAGAGGATGGTTAGAGCTGAGCATTGCTTTTAAAGTTGGTCAAAATTTTATTAGCAATTACTAAGTATAAGTAAATACCAACCCAATTAATTAGTAGAACAGAAGTAACAACATCACCTGTGATGCAATGCATATGACAAATTGAATTTAGTTCCATAAATTAATCATGTGAGGGTCCGAGCCGCTCATGACCGTGAGCACGGCTAGTATACTAGTTTTACACTCTGCAGAGGTTGCGCATCTTTACCCACAAGTCGTGTATCCCATGTTGCCAGGGTTTGCAAGGCCCTTAGACACTACCGAGGTGAATGGCTAGGGATCCACTACGAGGCCTTTACAAAGTTCCACTAGCTTCCAAAAACCCGCTACAGTTTATAGGAAGTTCCAATGCAGGAATCCCTTGCAGGACCGCCATCGCAGCAAAATCCTCCCGAGGGCCTCCCTACACTGACCACTCCCCTACTGCCCTTGCCCCTTTCGGGTAAGGTAGTCTTCCACTAGCTTTCCTAATTAATCAGCCAAGGGGTCCCATTCCTCCCTTGTGGTAGCACTGTTTTCCCGGGTGGTCGCTCCATGTTCCAATTAACATAATGATCTTATCATGAACAGTAATAATAAACATATAATAAAAGTGTGGTCATGAATAATATACCTTCATACCCAAAACCACATAAAGCACTAGCAAGTACTACCCAAAAAGTTCAGTGGTAAACAAGGTATAAAGATAGACAAACTAGGGTAACCTATTGGGTCCCATCAAAATTAACCTATGCAGATCATTATGATTAATCAGAACATGGCTGGGTAAAAAGAAGTGATCAAGGGCACAACTTGCCTGGGCCTTGAGAATCCAGGTACCAACTTGCTCTTCAGATGACACGTGTCCTCACTGCTAAACGTAGCAATACAGGCAAACATAGTATAGGCAAAATTAACATTACACCAAACATAAGAACAAACTGTATGATAATAATCTACACATTAAAATAAAACCATAGGAACAGGAATCATAATTTTTGGAGTTATAGATTTTGAGTTATGAATTTTCAAAGGTTTTATGTGATTAAAATAGGATTAGATGGTAAATTAATTTTCTCACTGAGTTCATGTCAAAACAGTGATTCTAAATGATAAAGAATATTATTACAAAATTTTAGAAATTGGAATGGTTCAATTTGGAGTTCATATGCATTTTCTATGAATTATACAAATTCTATGAATTGTTTTTATATTAAAAACTCATTTTCTAATTCATTTTCTTGATTTTATAACTCTCTGGACTGGGCCTCAATTCCTGTGAAGCGCAGGGGCTCGGGGATAAAATTCCTAAGACCCTGGCAACAGATGCCGAGGACGGCGGGTTTTATTTTTAAGAAAGCAAGGGGCTCTTAAGTAAGAATGCCAAGCGAAGGGGTATCGGTGAAGATCGGCCGCCCGATCACTGATCAAGGGCCCAGATTAAATCTGGCCCGCGCAGAAATGGGTACGTGCTAATAGCCGCTGGATCACGATCCAGGGTTCCCGGCTTAACATAGATGGGATTTGTTTCAACCCGTCCGATCGCGGACAAACGGTCGAGACCAACCCACGAACCGATATCCACATCTTCTAATCTACGCCGTCGATTTTCAGAACAGCGGTCGACGTGTCTCCCCCCCACCTCCAGCCAGGAACGGCGGCGGCGCAGGGCAAGCCGCGGCGGTGGCCATCACCGGAGCTCCCCAACCACACGCACATATTTTCAGCTCTCGATTCCCTAGCGCTACGCGTAGTAGAGATCTCAGCGAACTCGACGAAGGTCTTCTTACCGCGGATGGGCGCTTGGGTGGTGCTGGCCGCGGTCGACGACACACAAGGGATTCCGGTGAGCAATCCAGTCGAGTTCGGCCAATGATTGACGCCCCCAAGTGGATAAGCACGAGCGGCAAGCACCAAGGATTGCCCCAGCGAAGTCCGGGCCGTGGACAAGCGCAGTTCGGCCGGCGGCGGCGCACTTTCCCCCCCCCGGTTCTTCCTTCGCGGCGGCCCTTGGTTCGATTCGGATGGAGGAGCAGGAAGGGTGGCATTGGGTTTTATAGTATCGCAGCTGAGCCCGATCCGTAGCTAATCCCCGGTAAACGCGCCCGAAGTCTGCGCGGATCTACGATGGCTACGCCAGCTCCCGCGCGGAGTTCGTTCATGGCGGCCAACGCGGAATTCAGTTTCCGTTGGCGTATTCCGTGGAGGAAGCGTGCCAGATGCGGAGTCCCGGGCACCCGGCCGGTCGCGAGGTTGTTACGGGTCCGAGGAAAATGCAGGCACGCAGCCGCGAGCACCGAGCATGGCGGCATCGGAATCGGCTTCGGTTGAAGGGGAAGAAGACGGCTGACGAGATGGACCCACCGGTCAGTGCCAGCGCAAGCGTGAGGGGGAAAACTGGCTGCGGGACCCACCCGTCAGCGAGCGCCAGGCGCGAGTGCGGCGCGCTGGTGGGCCGCGCGAAGGGGAACTGAGGTGGGCCGAGACAGGCGAGTGCTGGCCCAAGCGTGGTTTGTTCATTTCTTCTTTTCTTTTTTTTTATTTTCTTATTTTTCCTTATTCCCAAATTCAGTTTGAATTCAAATTTAAATTCAAAGTTTGTTATGAGCTTCACCTTTGAGTAAATTATACCAATTCAAACCCTAGTGTAGGAATCATATATCTTTGTTTACTTATTTTTCTCTACATAATATTTATTTCCTTCACTTTTCTAATTTCTATTTTCAAAAACCAAACTCAAGTTTACATTCCACATTTTTTTTACCTTTTAGTTGCACAAATAAAACATCAGCATGAGTGAAAAACTTTATATTGTTATTATTATTTATATACAGTTATTTTAGTTATTTTATACATGATTCCAATCATAAAATAGGGACTAGTTCACATTTTAGCGACATATAAATTATATTGTAGATTATATATTAAGGAATAGTTTAATCATAATTCTTATATATAATTGCAATCCAAGAATACTTTAATTTATATAAAAAAAATTATATTAATATTGGAGTAGTAACTTTTGAAATTATGAATATTATTTAAGGAAAGGTGTTTTGATTGAAAACCCTTGGGAAATTTTTCCTCAATTTCACAAGATCGAACTTTAGGGTGTTACAAATCCTACCCCCCTTAAAAATAATCTCGTCCTCGAGATTAGTAATAAAAGGGATGTATGCTCATATTGTTCTCGGAACATATGCACAAACAAAGAAATCTCGGCATGATGCATACTTTATTAGCAACACATGGGTCAATTAGACCTTATTGTTCCTTCTAAAATAATATCATATCATCTACTAACTAAAGTAACATCTAGATCTTACAAATCATCATAATTTATATTTATGTAGCTTGGTGGAGCTGGTGGTGGTGGTGGAGGTTGTTGTTGTTGTTGTCTCTCCAACCGTGCTTGCCTTATTTCTTGGCGGACCTGACGTATTTCCTCGCGTTCTTGTCTTATCTGATTTTGCATCTCGGTCACCAGGTCTGTTAATTGTTGTATTACCAGTCTTTGGGCAGCAACCACTTGATCGATTTCAACAGGTGGAGGATTTGGAGGATTCATTTCTGTTTGCTGTTACGTGATAATCTTTCCTTTCCTGGTATTGACCATGAAAGTTAGAAGCTTATGGTAATAGTTTTGCAAAGGAAATTATTCAATAAGCGGAATGAATAAGCTAGTAGCTGGTTATAATCTGAAGATTCTTTAGTAGGGCTTAATCTTTGTTTTACGTCCAGATTGGGGTAACCAGTTGTATAAGGTGAATATCCAAGGGTAAGATGGAATCTGTCAAGATGAGGGATATGTATGGGTGAGATAGACTACAAAATGTAGGTTACAAGTTTGTTTGTTGTTAGGTGGGAATAGAAAGGTTATACCATTCATCATGGTTCTAGGTTAGGTTAATACATGGCTAGTAGGGTTTAATTACTTCTACCAGTATCACTAATATGTTTAAGTAGACCACATTAGATTAGATCATATTAGATTAGATGGGATCTAGATTAGACCGGTATGACTAGTTTGACTAGATAAGATATAATTAATTTGCATTAGATCATGGTTGTTTAAACTAGGGTGAATAAGTATGCTCATTAGGATAAGATGGATCCATAAAGATAAGATAGAATCTTTTGAGACCAGTTAGATCTATTAGGATGAGATACAATCTTTTCAAGATAGGATGAGTATCTTTTAAGATGAGATGGATCTATTAAGATAAGGGAGAATCTTTAAGATAAGATGGGTATTGTTAGGCTAGATACTTTATTGAAGGATAATTTAGTTTGTCTAGTTATTTTACAAATGCTATCCTTTATGCCTAGTTGTATATGCAGATGTAGTTGTGGACATTGATCCACAACCCATCACACTCAAACAAAGATCCAAATCAGACATATTTCATAAGAGCAAACATTCAAATACATAGACACTTATAAAAATAGTTTTGTTTTTGTTCCTAGAATTAGGTCTCCTATTCCTAAAGGTCACTTCAGGCACAAGATTTCAAAGTGTGAAATCCACATTTGTCTTTAGAAGGAAAAGGTAAGAATAATCAGAGTAAAGTGGAAATAGATGAGAAAAGATTAAGAAAAGTTTAGAAAAGAATCAGAGTAGCAAAGGTAAGTAGACAATGGTTGTCCAGTTCTATCTAGGTCTCGTCCTACAGTCAACATTCCTCTGATACCACTTCTGTCACACCCAGATTTTAGGGGTCCAAAACCCGGGCGCGAACATAAACACCAGGTATGCTGGGACCAAGTCTCACACATATGATGTATAGTGGCACAGGATCGAATGTCACATCTTTACTATATAACAGGAGTTCTATACAAAATAAATAAATAATTACATTATAAGGAGACAATGGTCTAGCAACCCAAAGTTGACTGGGAGACGACGGCCTAGACCTCTCTCGAACACATCACCGCATCCTCCATGCGCTTCATCCTGAGGTACCTGTTCTTGACCTGTGGGGTGTGTGAGACAGCAAGAGTGAGCTCACATACGTTCATCGCTCAACAAGTTGTGGGGAATAATGTGCATGAACTCGCCAAAGGTGGGAGCTCACGTGAAGTGTAAGGCTTACCAAAGAGGATGGTTAGAGCTGAGCATTGCTTTTAAAGTTGGTCAAAATTTTATTAGCAATTACTAAGTATAAGTAAATACCAACCCAATTAATTAGTAGAACAGAAGTAACAACATCACCTGCGATGCAATGCATATGACAAATTGAATTTAGTTCCATAAATTAATCATGTGAGGGTCCGAGCCGCTCATGACCGTGAGCACGGCTAGTATACTAGTTTTACACTCTGCAGAGGTTGCGCATCTTTACCCACAAGTCGTGTATCCCATGTTGCCAGGGTTTGCAAGGCCCTTAGACACTACCGAGGTGAATGGCTAGGGATCCACTACGAGGCCTTTACAAAGTTCCACTAGCTTCCGAAAACCCGCTACAGTTTATAGGAAGTTCCAATGCAGGAATCCCTTGCAGGACCGCCATCGCAGCAAAATCCTCCCGAGGGCCTCCCTACACTGACCACTCCCCTACTGCCCTTGCCCCTTTCGGGTAAGGTAGTCTTCCACTAGCTTTCCTAATTAATCAGCCAAGGGGTCCCATTCCTCCCTTGTGGTAGCACTGTTTTCCCGGGTGGTCGCTCCATGTTCCAATTAACATAATGATCTTATCATGAACAGTAATAATAAACATATAATAAAAGTGTGGTCATGAATAATATACCTTCATACCCAAAACCACATAAAGCACTAGCAAGTACTACCCAAAAAGTTCAGTGGTAAACAAGGTATAAAGATAGACAAACTAGGGTAACCTATTGGGTCCCATCAAAATTAACCTATGCAGATCATTATGATTAATCAGAACATGGCTGGGTAAAAAGAAGTGATCAAGGGCACAACTTGCCTGGGCCTTGAGAATCCAGGTACCAACTTGCTCTTCAGATGACACGTGTCCTCACTGCTAAACGTAGCAATACAGGCAAACATAGTATAGGCAAAATTAACATTACACCAAACATAAGAACAAACTGTATGATAATAATCTACACATTAAAATAAAACCATAGGAACAGGAATCATAATTTTTGGAGTTATAGATTTTGAGTTATGAATTTTCAAAGGTTTTATGTGATTAAAATAGGATTAGATGGTAAATTAATTTTCTCACTGAGTTCATGTCAAAACAGTGATTCTAAATGATAAAGAATATTATTACAAAATTTTAGAAATTGGAATGGTTCAATTTGGAGTTCATATGCATTTTCTATGAATTATACAAATTCTATGAATTGTTTTTATATTAAAAACTCATTTTCTAATTCATTTTCTTGATTTTATAACTCTCTGGACTGGGCCTCAATTCCTGTGAAGCGCAGGGGCTCGGGGATAAAATTCCTAAGACTCTGGCAACAGACGCCGAGGACGGCGGGTTTTATTTTTAAGAAAGCAAGGGGCTCTTAAGTAAGAATGCCAAGCGAAGGGGTATCGGTGAAGATCGGCCGCCCGATCACTGATCAAGGGCCCAGATTAAATCTGGCCCGCGCAGAAATGGGTACGTGCTAATAGCTGCTGGATCACGATCCAAGGGTCCCGGCTTAACATAGATGGGATTTGTTTCAACCCGTCCGATCGCGGACAAACGGTCGAGACCAACCCACGAACCGATATCCACATCTTCTAATCTACGCCGTCGATTTTCAGAACAGCGGTCGACGTGTCTCCCCCCCACCTCCAGCCAGGAACGGCGGCGGCGCAGGGCAAGCCGCGGCGGTGGCCATCACCGGAGCTCCCCAACCACACGCACATATTTTCAGCTCTCGATTCCCTAGCGCTACGCGTAGTAGAGATCTCAGCGAACTCGACGAAGGTCTTCTTACCGCGGATGGGCGCTTGGGTGGTGCTGGCCGCGGTCGACGACACACAAGGGATTCCGGTGAGCAATCCAGTCGAGTTCGGCCAATGATTGACGCCCCCAAGTGGATAAGCACGAGCGGCAAGCACCAAGGATTGCCCCAGCGAAGTCCGGGCCGTGGACAAGCGCAGTTCGGCCGGCGGCGGCGCACTTCCCCCCCCGGTTCTTCCTTCGCGGCGGCCCTTGGTTCGATTCGGATGGAGGAGCAGGAAGGGTGGCATTGGGTTTTATAGTATCGCAGCTGAGCCCGATCCGTAGCTAATCCCCGGTAAACGCGCCCGAAGTCGGCGCGGATCTACGATGGCTACGCCAGCTCCCGCGCGGAGTTCGTTCATGGCGGCCAACGCGGAATTCAGTTTCCGTTGGCGTATTCCGTGGAGGAAGCGTGCCAGATGCGGAGTCCCGGGCACCCGGCCGGTCGCGAGGTTGTTACGGGTCCGAGGAAAATGCAGGCACGCAGCCGCGAGCACCGAGCATGGCGGCATCGGAATCGGCTTCGGTTGAAGGGGAAGAAGACGGCTAACGAGATGGACCCACCGGTCAGTGCCAGCGCAAGCGTGAGGGGGAAAACTGGCTGCGGGACCCACCCGTCAGCGAGCGCCAGGCGCGAGTGCGGCGCACTGGTGGGCCGCGCGAAGGGGAACTGAGGTGGGCCGAGACAGGCGAGTGCTGGCCCAAGCGTGGTTTGTTCATTTCTTCTTTTCTTTTTTTTATTTTCTTATTTTTCCTTATTCCCAAATTCAGTTTGAATTCAAATTTAAATTCAAAGTTTGTTATGAGCTTCACCTTTGAGTAAATTATACCAATTCAAACCCTAGTGTAGGAATCATATATCTTTGTTTACTTATTTTTCTCTACATAATATTTATTTCCTTCACTTTTCTAATTTCTATTTTCAAAAACCAAACTCAAGTTTACATTCCACATTTTTTTTACCTTTTAGTTGCACAAATAAAACATCAGCAAGAGTGAAAAACTTTATATTGTTATTATTATTTATATACAGTTGTTTTAGTTATTTTATACATGATTCCAATCATAAAATAGGGACTAGTTCACATTTTAGCGACATATAAATTATATTGTAGATTATATATTAAGGAATAGTTTAATCATAATTCTTATATATAATTGCAATCCAAGAATACTTTAATTTATATAAAAAATTATATTAATATTGGAGTAGTAACTTTTGAAATTATGAATATTATTTAAGGAAAGGTGTTTTGATTGAAAACCCTTGGGAAATTTTTCCTCAATTTCACAAGATCGAACTTTAGGGTGTTACAGCCCTACTCAGCTCGTTTAGTGCATGGTCCAGCTCCGTGTTTAGCACGGCGGCTAGGTTGACTGTGCTGCTCAACCTAGGATTGTCCTCACCAGCAGGTGAAACAATCACGCCTCCTGTGCTGCCAGATGGACGGCAAGGGTAATACTTCAGGTTGAGACCATCAGCTACCCCACCGAGAACCGAGCAGTAGTGCGAAAGCGCACGCCGTGCAGCATCTTGCATGGCCGCCTCAGCTGAGTCCCGCTTAGAGATAGAATAGTGCTCTGAGCAGGCCTCCGCACCCTGGAGACTGTTCTCCGGACGGCGCACCAAGCAGGTCGCCTCCCAGCGGTCTGGGTAGACCCCGCGACTATGCTGGTAGACCACACAGCGATACTCGATGGACCAAGTACGCCGGTCAAGTGCTCGACGTAGCAGGGTGTCGAGCGCATCATGGAAGTGACACCCGCGAGCAGCGTCGCGAGTGGTGGGTCGAGCAACCCATCCTTCCAGCTCCCGGTCAGCAGAAAAGTCGGTGTCGTGGCTCGAGCTGTCGTCGCCACCTCCGTCGTCTAGGTCTCCTCCAGCAGCTACTCCAGAGGCTGGGGTGCCCAGTGGTGGTGCAGGGGGCGCCTCCAGAGGAAGCACGGGGGAGCAGCTCCTCACAGACTCTATCTCCTGCTGGAGCGAGAAAGAAGAGCCCTGCTGCTCCTGCTCCTGTCATCGACGCTCCTGCTCCTCATGCAGGCGTAGTGCAGCCTCTCCAAGTGGCTGGACTGTCCGGCCACGGGACGGCGAAGCGGACGCTCAGCAAGGCGGGAGGGTAAGTAGGGGATGACAGACTTTCGTGCAGTGTGTCTAAGTCGAGCCATCTACAAAATACACCGCAAGCAAAAGAGTGAGAACAGAACTAGTATGACCAGCAAATAATGAACCATAAATAAATGAAGGATTAGAATAAACACAATTTTCAGCAAGGTATAATATATAGTAGAACATAGTTTTGGTCGATATGACCAACTTTTGAAGGGATATCAAAGTCAGGGCAAGGACAGAGGTCTATAGTCCTTAGAACGTCCATTCTACTCTAGGTTAGCGGTTCTACAGTCAGCATGGCTTTGATACCAGCTTATGTCACACCCGGTTTTAGAAGGCGAACCGAATGCGAACCATGTACGTGCCAGGATCAGTTATTCATGTACACAGCAGTTACATAACATGGACATCATCACACAGTGCTCAAAATAGTATTAAAAGGGAAATAATAGTCGATTACACCATACGTCTGAGACGTCCATGTAGTCCTTACAATAAATCAAAGTGCGAAAACGAAACGTAGATAACCGCGGCCTTCACAGGCAGCTGACTGGGGGTTGCCGCTAACCCACACCTAGAACTCGTCGTAGTCTTGGAACTCCTGGAAGTCTCCTTCCACAGCTTCATCTTCGCCTGAGCAGTGGTTGCAATGCTGACAACCTGGGGATGGGGGGGTTTGGTGTGTAGAGTAAGAGTGAGTACACATCAACATACTCAGCAAGTATCCTGTTTGGCTGTAGTGGACTAGCTTTATGTGGGGGGGGGGGTAAGTCAAGCAGTTGCTTTTAGTTGGTCAGATTATTACTTACTAGTAGAAAGCCAGGTTTTAGCATTAACCCAAGTTATTAGCCCGATGTACCCTTTCCAAACGGAAAGAATACCACTTACCAGCACCATAGACATAACCAAAACCATCAGTCTCATTGCCACCTGCAAACCCAAAATGTCTCTGATCAAGTACCACTAATCATTAGAGCTCCCTTGGCCGCTCATAACCGCGAGCACGGCTGATATATCAGTTTTCAAACACTCTGCAGAGGTTGTGCACTTTACCCACAAGCCGTGATTCCCTTTCTGCCCGAAGATCATGACTCTCCATTGATCACTACCAAGGTGACCCAGTAGGGCATCACTATGTAGCCTTTACAAAGATTCCCCGGGGCTGTAGCCGCCCGTTAGGTTTCCTAAATGTACCACACTCCTCCCCAAGGGACAAATCAACCCTGGCAGAGCGAGCCGCATACACCGAGCCCCATTGACGGCACAACGGCTAAGCGAACTACACCCCAGATCCTCTAATTATTCAGCTAAGGGCGTCCCACTCCACCCTCATGGTTGCACTGTTTTCCCGGGCGGTCATCCATAGAACAGGTCCTTACGGAGAGGCACTCGAGAAACCGCTCGAGCCCCCTTGAAGACCACAAGTATAACATCATAATAAGAGAGGGGAAAACAGCGTATCATAGATATTCTCATCATGTTCATTGATTAGAGTTGAGCAATAGCATAAGACTAAGCAATAATAATAATCCGACCCAAATAGGTAAACAAGGACATGGGCAACAAAAGCTAGTCGATCCTTAGGTATAAATATGTAATGCGGGAGGTGAATTAAAGAATGAATAGGACAGAGATAGGTCAAGGGACACTTGCATCCACCAACCGACTGCTGCTCAGGGGCTTCTCCTGCGAGTTCTTCAGGCTCCTTGACCGAATCGTTCTCTATGTGATTGCAAGCATACATACATCCACATATTTAATTCAAAAGAACAGTACACCATACAATAGAATGCAGTAAGTAAACAGACGTTCCACGTGGGCTCGCAATTATGGTTAAGAGAGAAAGAGAAAAAGACAGTCGAGAAACGGTCACGTTACATGATTATAAATTAACCACTCGCTTAATAGAAGGAAGCTAATGTAGACACTATGTTTAGCGTAAAGTAAAGTCATGTTTCATGTCTAATCATTATAAGCGAATGAAGATAAATAAAAAGAATTGTCGCGTGGCGAGGCGCGCGACATAGCACTCTAAAACGAATTAAGAAATTAACGACTCGTCGCGCGACCGATCACGCAACGAGACACTTCGCATTAATTATAAAGAGACGTTAAGCTTCGCGCGACGAAACGCGCGACGGCATACATCGACTAAACAGAGTCTAAAGTGGAACGTCTCGTGAATACACGTGCGACGTTACACCTTAAACAACCTGAAATTAAAATGGATTGTCGCGCGACGAAGCGCACGACGCAACACATAAATAGAATCTGAAATTAGACAAATCCGTCGCGCGACGAAGCGCGCGACGCAACACGCTAACTAACGGAGTTTGACATTGACTACCGACCAAAAATAATCACCGCGAGCGCGGGTTTGCGCACGCGGGAACGCGCTAGCGGTAAACGGGGAAGCGCGAGGCCACGCCAAGGCCACGCGAACCACGCCGAGGGCCGGGACACCGCGCGCAGGGGGCCGAGGCCGCGCGCAAGGAGCTGCGCGCGGGGGGCAGGGGCCACGCCGGGAGCCGGGGCCGGGGCGAGCGCTATGCCAGGGCCGAGCCGCCGGGGCCGCGCCGGGCGAGCAGGGGGCGGGCGGGGGGCGCCGCCGGACGGGAAGGAGGGGGGGGGGGCGAGCGCCGCCGCGCGTAGGGGAGGGGTGGGGCGAGCCGCGCCGCCAGCGAGCGGGGAAGGGCAGGGGCGCGCGCGAGCAGGAGAAAGGGAGGGCACGCGCGAGCAGGAGAAAGGGAGGGCGCGCGCGGGGGAGGAAGAAGAGGAGGGAGAGGGAGAGAGAGAGGAGGAGGGGAGGGGAGCTCACCTTGGGGTCCAAATTCCGGTGATCGCCGTCTCCAATTCCTAGGGCACCACGGGGAGAGAGGTGGAAGAGGGAGAGGGAAGTTGTTGCACGGGAGATCCAAATGAGAGAGAGAGGAGAGGGGGGCGCATGGGGGGGTGTGGGCGCCAGGGGCGCGCAGGGCCGGGCCGGGGCGGACCGGGCCGGGCTGGGTTGGGTTGGACCGGGCCACTTCGCGGATCGAAACCCACGACACGCACAACCCAATCCGAGACACACGACACGGGCTCCAATCACGAACCGAAAACCGAGACAGAACGAGACGAACACGCGATATCAGACAAAGAAATGCGCCTCGGCATGATGCAACACCCATGACACTTAGGTTTTGGTTTATACATGACACGGACACCGTCACTATACGGTTTGAAATTGGGAGGAAGGAGCGAAACAGGAAAGAGAAAAGAGAGTAACGCCCGAATTTGGTGAGAGAAAAGAAGAAAAAATTCTACCCCCAAATTTAGGGCGTTACAACCGGCGGGTCATCAAATAACTTGGGATGAGTTCAAGTTGGCTTTCCGCGAGCACTATATACCTGAAGGGGTGCTCCACATGAAGCGGGAGGAGTTCATGAAGTTGAAACAAGGCGGGGATATTGTTACCCAGTATCTCAATAAATTTAATCACTTATCTCAATATGCAATCGATCAAGTCAACACAGATTTGAAGAAAAGGAATTGCTTCATGAGAGGCTTGAATGATCGAATGCAAAGAAAGATGGCCACCTGCATCGACCTTACTTACGGAAGGGCTGTCAGCACAGCGCTGACAGTTGAGGCTAAATATGCAGGTTTCGGAAAATCTAAGGGTTATGGAGGCGACAGGCCCAATCAGGGCCCCAAGAAAAGACAAAAGTTAGTAATCCGACCTTTCAATTCGAATCGCTCTTTCCCACGCCCACCCTCCTACCCTTTTAAGCAACCGGTCTTTATTCGCCCCGCCATTGCCCCACTCCAACAAGTCAGCCGGGTGCCCCTGGCACTCGTTTCCCTGCCCTCCCCAGCTCTTCGACTGGCTGTTTCAATTGTGGAAAGTCCAGACACTTTATTAAGGACTGTCCATATCAGAAGCAGAATTGCTTAAGTAATCAGCAAAGTTCTGGGAATTCCGCGCAAGGGAAGGGAAATGCGGCAAACAATACCGCGGACAAAAATACAAGGAAAACGGGACGAATTTATTATACTCAAGTGGCCACAACACCGGACGGCGAACCGGTTATGATGGGTACGTTTCTAGTGGCCAATCACCCTGCAATTATTCTTTTTGATTCTAGTGCTTCACATACATTCATAAGCAAGAGATTTATGGAGCAACATTGCATTCCATGCCATGAATCAAGGGAAGGGTTTAAAATTCATTCGCCTAAGGGACAAATATTTACTAAAGAAGTGGCTTACCAAGTGCCTGTAACATTGGCGGAACGGGACTTCCCTACTAATATGATTGTTCTGAAAGGCCAAGATATAGATGTAATTCTGGGCATGAATTGGTTGGCCCAACATAAAGCTATTCTCAATACGGAATTGAGAACTATCAAATTGAGTTACGGCCAAGAAGAGATTCTCTTGACCATCCCCGTAGCTATTCCAGCTAAACCAATTGGCAGAGCGTATGAAGCTATCATACCAGAGATCCAAGATATTTCGGTAGTATGTGACTTCCCAGACATCTTTCTAGAAGATTTACCCGGATTACCTCTAGAAAAAGATGTAGAATTTGTGATTGAGTTGAAGCCCAGTACGGCTCCCATTTCTAGAAGATCGTACTGAATGCCTCCAAATGAACTGGCAGAGCTCAATACCCAGTTACAAGATCTACTGGAGAAGGGATTCATCCGGCCAAGCTCGTCACCATGGGGCTGTCCAGCCATCTTCGTTAAGAAGAAGGATCAAACACTACGGATGTGCGTGGATTATCGACCCCTTAATGAGGTTACCATAAAAAATAAGTACCCTCTTCCATGGATTGACATTCTATTTGATCAACTGACTAGAGAAAGGGTATTCTCCAAGATTGAGCTCAGATCGGGCTATCATCAAATCTATATCTGACCCGAAGATATACCGAAGACCGCATTCACTACGCGGTGTGGTTTATTTGAATACTTGGTTATGTCTTTCGGACTAACAAATGCTCCTGCCCACTTCACCTATCTTATGAACTCAGTATTTATGCCCGAGCTGGATAAGTTTGTGGTGGTATTCATTGATGATATCTTAATATATTCCAAGAATGAAGAGGAGCATGCCCGGCACTTACGGATCGTGTTGACGCGCTTAAGAGAACACCAATTATATGATAAGTTCAGTAAGTGCGCATTTTGGCTGGAAGAAATCCAATTTCTGGGACATGTATTATCTGCCAAAGGGATTGCGGTGGATCCCAGCAAAGTCAAGGATATTTTGGAGTGGAAACCCCCAACCACTGTACATCAAGTCCGAAGTTTCCTTGGACTAGATGGCTATTACCGCCGATTCATACCAGATTTTTCCAAACTTGTGAAACCAATCACAAGTTTATTGAAGAATGATATTAAATTTATTTGGTCTTCGAAGTGTAATGAAGCCTTTGAACAATTGAAGGTATTTTTAACCACTGCTCCGGTATTGGCTCAACCGGATATTGAGAAGCCCTTTGATGTGTATTGTGACACATCAGGCAGTGGTCTCGGCTGTGTTTTAATGCAAGAAGGCCGAGTAATAGCTTATGCTTCAAGGCAGTTGCACCGACATGAGGAACACTATCCCACTCATGATCTGGAGTTAGCTGCGGTGGTTCATGCCCTAAAAATCTGGCGTCATTATCTGCTGGGGAATATCTGTCACGTCTATATAGATCATAAGAGCCTGAAGTATATCTTCACCCAGTCAGAATTGAACATGAGACAGAGGCGATGGCTCGAGCTTATTAAGGACTATAAATTGGAAATTCATTATCACCCAGGTAAGGCCAATGTGGTGGCAGATGCACTCAGCCGCAAGGTTTCCTGTCATTGTCTTACCATGAAGATCTCTGACATTACCCTATGCCAGGAGATGGAGGAGTTAAACCTGGGAATGATCCAACATGGAACCTTAAATCAACTACAGCTTGAGTCGGTCCTTTTACAACGGATAATTGATGCTCAAAAGGATAATGAGGGTATGAAACACATCCGTGAGAAGATAGAGGCCGGAAAAGCCAAATGTTTTCGAAAAGACGATCAAGACATTGTATGGTTTAACAACCGCATAGTTGTGCCAAAGAATGAAGAGATCCACTAGCAAATATTAGATGAAGTGCATCTTAGTCGCTATTCTATTCATCCCGGAAGCACTAAGATGTATCATGATCTAAAACAACATTATTGGTGGACAAAAATGAAGATCGAGATTGCACGCTATGTGGCAAGATGTGACACTTGCAGATGTGTCAAAGCCATACACCTGAAGACTGCGTGTCCATTACAATCTCTACCAATACCAACATGGAAATGGGAAGATATTAGTATGGACTTCATTGTGGGATTGCCCCGAACAGCAAAAGGGTATGACTCTATTTGGGTTATAATTGATCGGCTGACGAAAATTGCGCATTTTCTACCAGTCAAGACAGATCACCCAATTGTTGTTTATGCCCAACTGTATATTGCTCGCATTCTCAGTTTGCACGGTATTCTGAAGACCATAGTGTCGGATCGTTGACCTCAATCTGTATCCAAATTCTGGGAAGAACTTCACAAGGCTTTGGGTACTAAATTGCTCCATAGTTCGGCCTATCATCCTCAAACCAGTGGTCAAACTGAGAGGGTAAACCAAATACTCGAAGACATGTTGCGGGCATGTGTTCTAGAATTTCCACAGAAATGGGATGATTGTCTACCATTAGCGGAGTTCTCATATAATAATAGCTATGAAGAAAGCATTAAGATGGCACCCTTTGAAGCTTTATATGGCCGACAATGTCGCACTCCGCTGAACTGGTCTGAACATGGTGAAAGGAGTTTCTTCAGGCCAGATATGGTAGAAGAAACCGAAGAGAAAGTTCAACGAATAATTCGTAATTTAAAGAAAGCTCAAGCTCGACAGAAGAATTACGCAGATAAACGACGGATGCCCTTGTATTTTCTAGAGGGAGACTATGTCTATTTGAATGTTTCACCAATGAAGGGTATATCACGTTTCGGGGTTAAACGGAAACTTGCACCTCGATACATTGGTCCTTTTCCTATCCTTGAAAGGTATGGACCAGTGGCATACCGACTTCAGCTACCCGAAACCTTGTATGCAGTACATAATGTGTTCCACGTGTCTCAATTAAAGAAGTGTCTTTGAGTGCCCGATCGAACCATTGAAGTGATAGATGTTGCCCTAGAACCAGACTTGACCTATTCGGAGCATCCTATTCGAGTCTTGGATCAAAAGGACAGAATTACCCAAAGAAAAACTCTCAAATTTTACAAGATACAGTGGAACCAACATTCAGAAGATGAGGCTACATGGAAAACTCAAGACTTTTTAGAAAAGAATTTCCCAGGCTTTTTGGCCTCATGTAATTTGTAAAGTATATACAATTGTTGTAATAAAGGAGTGAGCCCGAAACCACCCCTGCCTTGTACCAAGAATAAGGAAATAAAAGAGTGAAGCATTTCCTTTTCCATTACCTACCCTAGGACTTTTAATCTCGGGACGAGATTCTTTTATGGGGGGAAGGATGTAACACCCCTGGTGTTACTATTACTAAAACCTGACCATAACATCATAAGCACTGACATTTCATGTGATTGTCACACCTAGAGTGCATTCACTAGGCAAAAATTTTAAACAAGTTGTATTGATATGACATTTTGCAAATAAAACCCTAGAGTAGGGAACTCAACCCTAGAATGGGTGTAATAGAGTAAACAAGGCTTAAACAAGTGTAAACTTCAAAGCTTGTTAGAGATAATCATAAAGTGTCACCATGGATGAACTCAAGTGGGATCCAAACCCTAAGAGGGCAAGAAACCTTAATTAGAACCCTAGAAAACCCTAGCCTTAAACCCTAGGGGGCTATGTGCAAAATTAGTGCACTTTTGGACTAAAGTGCAAAAACTATGAAGTTAAGATGTCTTAAGTGATATGGTTCACAATTATGAAGATTTGCAACCTAAACCCTGAGTTTTGGACCTATTTGCAAAAAGGCCCTATTTGAGTTCTAAGGTTAAGTCTGAAACCAGTGATATTGGCCCCACTTTGAAGCCCTATATCTTCCAAAATATGAGGATTTTGTTCTATGTCACCACATCAATTTGGTAGAGCTATTATGGGAGAATAACTTTGGTGCAGACAATCACTTTAGTTGTTATACAAAAATCAAAGAAATTGTTACCCAAAGTTGCTCTGTCAGACTTGTATCAAGTAACTGAAACTGAACCTGAAGACAGAAATGGTCACAGTGATATGGGACCAATTTTAGCACGCCATATCTTTGAATTCGTTCGGTTTTGACCCAAGAATCCTATAGTAAGTTTGTAGACTGATGTTTAGTGAACAAATTTTATTAAGGGAAGTTGCTCTGTTCTTAACAAAAATCCAGAGATAAAGAGGGTAAAAGGTGCTCGGTTCAGAAGAACACTGAAGATCAAACCCTGACAAATATCTGATGAACACGATAAGATCAGGGCCACTATTGAATTGGATGGGCTCACGTGATCCAGTGATGAGAATCGATCCGGGGATGGATAACTTCGAACATGGCGCAATTCCGCGAACCCAGTCGAGCGTGGTTGGAGTTAGTCACCGGCGGCCACCGTGACTCAGTTAACTTTTGCCGCGGTGTCACCCATGCCTCGATCTCCCTCACTGTGTCTCTTCTCTACGTGGTAAGCATGCACTAATGAAGTTATCCGTGGCCAAAAATCGCTAGCCGGGCCGCCGTGACTATATATAGCACCATAATCCACGACGGGGTATGCACACCTCCACCCAGTGAGTTGATCAAAGTCCAAAGTTCGCACTGCCTCTGCCCCCTCCTCCCAAATTGATTGTGCACAGTGAAACTGTAATACCCAATTTGTAAATAAAAAAAAGTTGATCTCAATGTACGTTTTTCCCTCTACTCATTATAACATAAAAAAACTCTTTTGCTTATGAGAATTATTCATGTGACATAGTTTATGTTAAATAAATACCAGATAAAAACATGAACTTAAGTATCGTGCTGGGATTTCTATGTTCGTGCATGAAACCAAAACCTATAGTCAAAATAAATTAGCTTTAGAATTAAATTGTGCTCCGAAGGATAGGGGAGTAAAGGAATTGAGGAAGAAAATAAAATATAATGTGAAGAGATCCTTACATAAAATTAAGAGATAAGATATATTCTCTGAAATGTAAAGGTAGAGTATCCTTTAATAAATACTACACCTTCAGAATTAAAGAACATAATTTCTATCTATTTGTATGTTTAAAAGCATCCGCATGAAGGGATTAATAACAATAGTAGAGAAAATAAACATATATGAATCTCATTCTGGAATTTGATTATGATTTTATTCTGAAGTTTAAATTTTGGACCTAGAATCAAATTTGAATTTGAAATTTGCAACACAATCAAAAAGAAAAGAAATAATAATAATAAAAGGGGGGGGGGAATCTCCTACCTGGGCCGAAACCCTAGAGTTGGCCGCCTATGCGCACACCCACGACCCACGCAGTCTGCTGCTCCCACCGAGCGCTCCACTCCGCTCTCACTCGCCGACGAGTGGACCCCACCCTCCAGCCTCTCGGCAGCTGGCGCACGCGCTGGCAACGCGGGCCTGGGGAGTCAGCCGCCGGACGCTTGGAAACGCGCTCTGCACCGCATTGTGAAGCTGACAGGTGAACCCCCAATTACTGTGGATCTTCTCCAGCCCCGCGTCAGGCGCAGTCTGGCGAACGGAAGCGCCGATCCTCCAGCACGCGAAACCCGCGCGCACGTCCTCCCCTTTCCTCGCGGCGGACGGTTGCAACGGAACCCGCGCGCGCCGCGTTTCTCAAGCGAGTAGGGCCCAATCGCCAGTGTGCCAGTGCCCTCCTCCCTCAGGTCCGCGGATGGCGCCATGACCCCATAGGAATCGGATGCCGTTGGGATCCGGCTGCAGCTAGTTGAGGACTATAAACCAAGCACCGTGCACTCCCCGTTCCTAGTTTTCCTTTCCTTGACCTCCAATTGCTGCGCGTGGCGGCGAATTACGGGGATTGTGGGTCTCGGCGGTGGCTCCGCCTGGAGGCTCTTGGCTACCTGCCCTGCATTGGTGGTGTGATTGAGCGAGGTCGCGACGGCACTGTGTAGTTGCGTTAATCTTGTATTAACGCAAATTGAACCGTTCTAGTTGCGTTAATCTTGTATTAATATTTAATATGCAATAACAACATTTATTATACCATGACTCATTATTTTATGATTAGATCTTTACTTAACTTATGTTGGTTAGTCTTGTTAATGGGCTCATCATTACCTACTAAAATATGATCTATAATCAATTTATAATTTAGGTTAAAGTTGAATTATTTACTATTTTTTGTTATCTTTTCTCTGGAATTATAAAATAAACTTGGAACCTAGTTTGAGTCATCTAATCACATCATAACTTGATGACCGACTCCGATCTTAGTAGTTCTCGATTCCGCGATCTAGTAGTGACGCGTAGATCATTATTATTCAGTTTATACTTATGTTTGGTGTGATGTTAATTTTATCCATAGTATGTCTGTTTGTGTTGCTACGACTAGCAGTGAGGTTACGAGTCACCTGAAGTTCATCCTGGTACCTGGAATCTCAAGTCCTAGGCAAGTTGTGCCCTTGATTCACTTTTGTTACCCAATAATGTTCTTTATTATCACTATTCAATGCATAGGTTTAACTTTGATGGGACCCAATAGGTCACCCTAGTCTGTCTATCCTGTTTACCTTGTTACCCCTGATTCACTTGGGTAGTTATGCTACTGCATTATATGGTTTCGGGTTAATAATTCATTATATCCATGTTCCTATTATTCTGTTATGTTATTTATGTTAATGGGAACATGGAGCGACCACCCGGGAAAACAGTGCTACCACAAGGGTTTAATGGGACGCCCTTGGCTGATTAACTAGGAAAGCTAGTGGATAACTACCTTACCCAAAGGGGCAAGGGCAGTAGGGGAGTGGTCAGTGTAGGGATGTCCTTGGGTTGATTTTGCTGCGATGGCGGTCAGGCGAGGGATTCCTACACTGGAGCTTCCTATAAACTGTAGCGGGTTTTCTGAAGCTAGTGGAACTTTGTAAAGGCCTCGTAGTGTTACCTTGCCTCGCTTCCTTGGTAGAGGTGTATGGGATTCATGACCCCTTGGCAGATGGGTAACACGGCTTGTGGGTAAAGATGTGCAACCTCTGCAGAGTGTAAAACTAGTATACTAGCCGTGCTCACGGTCATGAGCGGCTCGGACCCTCACATGATTAAATTATGGAATCTAAACTCAATTTGTCATTTGCATCTGCATGGGATTATTTATTAATTTTGTTCTATTATTTATTATGGTTTGGTATTCACTTATACTTAGTAATTGCTAATAAAATTTTGACCAACTTTAAAAGCAATGCTCAGCTTTAACCATTCTCTTTGGTAAGCCTTACACATCACATGAACTCCCACCTTTGGTGAGTTCATGCCACATTATTCCCCATAACTTGTTGAGCGATGAACATGTGTGAGCTCACCCTTGCTGTCTCACACCCCCCACAGGAGAAGAACAGGTGGTTCAAGTGGAGCCACACATTGAGGAGTTCGATTCGATCTAAGTGGTGTCTCCCAGTTGACTTTCTGGCGCCAAGGATAGATTTTAGATCCTGTTATATTTATCTTTTATTTTTGTCAGTCTTCCGCTATGTAATAAGTACTCTGATTATTGTGACATTTATCTCTATACACTCTGTTATTATATATGTTGTCTTCTTTGGCGCATGTATGAGATGCACCCGGCTTTGCCCTTTAAAACCGGGTGTTACAGAAACTACAGTCTCTTACGGCCGTATAGCCCTAACCCCACCCCCCAATTTCACCCAGAGCCGTCGCGACACCATTTTTCCCCTTCCTCTGTCCCGGCAGGCCAAAGATCTCCGCACTCCGTGGCCAGCCCACTCTGGTAAGGCTCTACGCCTCTCGAGTGTCGTTTTAGCAGCTCGGTGTGCCCAGGAAGCTCATCGTGGCAACCGTTTGGTCAATTCGGCCATGATTGAACGGGAACGCGAGCTCGATGTCACAGTTTCCGCCGTGCACATGGGCAGACCGTTCTCAAAGTGTTTAAGTCAAATTGACGAGTGTCCCTAGGTCACCCTTGGTCGGTTATGCCTCCCCTGTAGCTAGACTAGGCAGCTGTCGCCGTCCATGGCCTGTACATGCCGCGTCGGTGATCGACGGCGAGCGTGTCGTGGCCAGGGATCTATTTGGAGAAGAAACAAAGGTCAAGGGACCTCTGTGTATCTATCAGAGAGAGAGAGAGAGAGGGAATAGTAATTAGGGGTTCTTAACAGATATTCTAAACAGAGGGGGCCTCTGTGCAAGTCTGCCAGCGCGGGCGCGGGCGCGCGCGTTTTCCACCCGGGATTGGGCCGCCCGGGCTGGATTTGGCCCACGACTGTTCATTCCTTTTCTTTTTCTTTTTCTACCAACACTAAATAAATTCTAGAAAATTGTAGAAAAATGGTAAAAATACCAAACCAGTTTTGCTAGATTCCTAATTTCCTATAGAATTTAGTAAAAATAATTTCATGATTTTTAATCCAAATAGAAAATTATAGAGTATTTAAAATAGGCTAAAATCTTGTTTCTGGATTTTTAGAAAATAGATAATGATTCAAAAAATCTCCAAACTTTTTGGATGACCCTTATATATTATTTAGAAGCTTTGGGTAGAGTTTGGTATGATTTTGGCCTTGTTCGATACCTAGAACCTAAAACCCTACCCCCTGCTCTATGAACTTCACTATTGACTCCGGAAACCCTAAGTTCTTGGAGATCTGTGAAGGAAAATTATATTCAAGACTTTAGATAATAAACTTTTATTATCTTTGCACTCTCAGGAGCATTACATGGGCATTCATTATTATATGTGGTTATATTTAGAAAATGAAGAAGAAGTAGAAGAAGAGAAGACTCCACCACCACCACCTGAGGAACATCAGGCAGGCAACTGTTTCTATTTTGACATCTATGGAACTCAGCCTAATTCACCAGTAAAACAAGGCAAGCCCCGGTGCATTTGCCACCTCCTTGTTCCTTTTTAAATCTTTCTCACTTACTTGATGCATTAGGTGATAGGAATTGTGTGCTAAACTATTGCTGCATCTCCTTCCTTGGATTACTTCCTAATCCCTGTTTTACAAAAGGTTTTCTTATGCTTAGCTTTGCTTTATAAAAACCAAAATGTTTTGCTTTATCAAAGATGATGTTGCAAAGTGGGTGGGAAGTTTTCGAAAATAAAACTTGATGGTGGATCCATCATGGCCATGATGGGTTCAACATCGGAAAGGATGTACCTCTACCAGGTACCAAACTTTGGGGTTTGAAACGATTAAGCTGAGACCGGGCGGGTGACTTGCACGAGAAGAGAGAGTCTCGGTGCAGTGTCTCCGTCTGAGTCGATTAAGGACTGTCTCGATGTAGGCCTGCTGACCGAGGACCCTTTAACTGGTCACATGCCTCATCATGGGTAAGCTTTGCCTTGGGCAGACTAATACCAGAATAAGATACCACGCAATGGGAGTGGAAAGATGGCGAGAGTAGCGTGTACCCTCCATGGCAAGAGGCTGGACGGTGGTGTATATGTGCTCTCGCTTGGCGTGAACCTGATCTGGTCTTAAGAACCCCGGTGGCGAGTTGACATATGCAAGGGTTAAGTGCTACATATGTCGTGTGATTGGAGATCCTCAGCTGAGTATAATCGATTTGGATCGCCGTAACTTCGCGGTTATGAAGACTTGGTCAGTGACTTACACGTAGCAATCCAGTAAAGATGAAGGGTTGTTAATAAATTGGCTAGTGCAGGTCAAGTGATTGAACTAGGGTAGAATGAACTCTAGTTACAGGTAATTCTACTTAACCAGACAAATAAAATCGGATTTTCAAGGATCCACTCTTAGTAAGCATTTCTGCAAACAGAGTCATTGACTATTGTTAAGCATTACCTTGACTCCCTGAAAGCCAGCATACCCTTGAGAGTCTTTTCTTTAGTCGGGTAAGACTTGCTGAGTAATTCCATACTCAGGACTTTGTCCCATGTTGTTTTTAGGTGAGGAAGCAACCAACTTTTATTGCTTCTGTTCTAAGGTGGTACCATAGGAAGAGCACCAGGAGTGAAGCTGCGGGAGGAAAGGATCCTCCATAAAACTTTTGTTTAATACTTATTGGGAGGGCTTTTTGCCTCCCATGGTTTGTAATAATAATACTCCGCACTCTTATATTATATTCTGGTCTGTAAATATTTAACTCTGTCTTACTTTTCAATAACAGTAAGTTACTGTAATTGCTTCTGCATTTTCATATCTCCGATGCTTGTAATGTCTGCGTGACGGGTGAAACGCTCTTGGGAAAGGTAAGGAAAGCAGATATCGAACTTGTCAAGTAATTCAGGGGCACCTGCAGGGTTGTCTGAGGTCCGTTGGACAAGGACAACTGTAGGTGGGCCTAATGACTTGGGATGTTCCGTCACAGGATCCTCACATGATAATTGAACTTTAAGATGGATATTAAATCGTGAACTTGTGGTATAAGGTGATTGTATAAGTGGTTTCACTTAGGTGCTTTTGAGATACAATTATTATGCTCATGATTAATTGGGTTTTGGGATAGACTTACAATTAGTAAGTTAGGTGTTGTTAATAAAATATTGACCAACTAAAATGCTTACCGCTTAACCATAGCCTACCTTGTTAACCTTGCATAACTCCTCCCATTTGCTGAGTCCCCACCATAAGTGAGCTCACCCCTTGCTAATTTTTTTTATCAGAAGGTGATGAGGAAGACTTTGACAAAGATGTTGACGAGTACTGAGTCTAGCGATGCTCCGGTCATCTTCCAGTGGGAGATTGCCCATGTTATTTCTGTTGTACTTTGATTATGATATTGTTAAGACTCTTAAGTTTGGATGATGTAATAAAGTTATTATACTCTCTTTTACGCCTTTATTGCATTGTATTTTGATATATTACACTTGTGATGCCAACATATGTGTGTAAAATGGATCCTAGCACACATATGCTATGCATTCGGTTTTGTCCCTAAAACGGGTGTGAAAGAAGTGGTATCAAAGCTATGATGACTCTAGGTTGTTAGACTAGTTAGAAATAGAAAGCCTAGTATCTCAAGCCCCTGCTCCTAGAGGTGATGACCCAGATGATTATGGTGATGGTGAAGACGATGATGAAGAAGAGGAAGAAGAAAACAATGACAATGAGTATGGCAACGATGAACATGAACAAGAAGACAACTTTGTTAGATTGTGGCCTGTCGTAGAGCACTATACTTCAATGTTCTAGACACGACACTTTCCAAACTTGCTGCAAGATGTGCTGCATGCGCTTTGAACCTACGTTCACCTCTCTATGACACAAGGCGGGTGTCTGAGACCCCTCAGGCTTGTTAATACATCACTCACGTACATATCATAGTGTTGGATGCAGGAGATAGAGGTTTCAAGACTCTATCATCTCACGAGTCTCTGACGCCGCTATCCACCTACGCTGCTTCGGTCAGCAATGCTGCTCGGAAAGCACTATGGTCCCTTAGCCACACCTATCGGCAGCAGCTGCACGACACAGCGTACAAGCACCTTCCCCTACGTCCTCATGGTGATAGCTAGACAAGCGTAGTTCTAGGTGAAGCTGGAGAAGATCTCCTCAACACCCTTGTAGGTGTGGTGGCAGGTCTTAACACTGACCTGAACAGTGCTACCCTGGATCTTTCAAGAGTACATGAGGAGTTGAAGACGCACATGCGAGAATTGCATCACTCGAAGCTCAACTCAAAGGAAGGAATCCACCCGAAGCCCAAGTCCCTACCATAGCTGTGTCCCTGCCCCGCAAGAGGATTCGCTATGGAGCCTCAAGATCAATTACTAGACTACTTTAGATTCTTTATGAGACATATTGTAATAAGTTAGATCTCGCATAGACGGTGAAACTCTATGATACTATTATTATAATAATAACAATGTGATGGTGATGTTTGCATAATGTTTGATTTGATTTTTTGGTTGAGTTCAATGATCTTATGGAATGATGGCCATAAGAACATTAAAATTAACAAATAAGCTTAACTTTAGTTCAAAAGCTATTCCCCCTAGAATCTTTCTCTACTCTTCACTTATCTAAAAGGATGCACTTTCTAACCAACCAGATGGTGAACACTCGCTCAGGTCCCCGACAGACTCAAGAGCAGCGTACTGGTCAATAGTTGCCACCACTGTCACCTAATCCAACAATGGAGCAATTTATTGCATAGATGCAACTTCTGCAAGGTCTCACTGCTTCAGTACAACAGATACATCAGAACCAACAGAACCCACAACAACAGAATGCACCTCAAGCTAGGGATAAGCATAGAGATTTCATGAGCCATCACCCACCTGCTTTCTCTCACTCGATTGATCCCTTGGATGCCGATGACTGGCTCAAGGTCATAAGCAAGAAGCTAGACATCACTCAATGCAACGACCGAGAAAATGTCTTATATGCTTCTAGAAGGCTTGAAGACGCTGCATCTGAATGGTGGGATGCCTTCACTTTGGCCCACACAGATGCAAATGCGATAACCTGGCAGTAATTTTAGGAGAACTTTTGTGCTCATCATATTCCCTCAGGAATAATAAAGCTTAAGAAGAAAGAATTCTTATCTCTTACTCAAGGAAACATGTATGTTAGCGAATACCGTGATCGCTTCACTCAGCTTTCACGTTATGCTCAAGAGGAAGTGGACACTGATGAAAAACACCAAGAGCGTTTCCTGGAAGGGTTGATTGGACCTCTGAATTATCAGCTACAGAGCCACAGTTTCCCAAACTTCTAGACTTTGCTCAACAAAGCAATTGGCTTGGAAAGAAAAGGAAGGAGTTATTTGATCATAAAAGGAAATTTTAGGGACAGTCTAGCAGGAACACCCATCATCCCAACAACTCCCATGGTTCTCAGTTTCGCTCTGCAAATCAGGGTGGAAACAATAATTACTAGATGCAATGTTCGGGACAACAAGGTCAGAGAAGCAACCAAACCTAGAGAAACAGTTCTCCGATAGGTCAAAGGTCTGGTGGTTACCAGCAGAATCATCAAGGAAACTGTTGGTCCTTGTTCCCGGATGTTGTACACCAAGAACAAAGCAACACAATTGTTAATAATTAGAGACCTTCGTCCTTCGAAGCATTATTTCCCTTGGGATATAATGATCTTTAGACGAAGGTCAAGAAGGGCATACCTTCATCATTTTAGTGAGTAAAGGTACGAATAGAGACATATGAACATTAAAAGAATATAAACAATCATTCCAAATCATTAGATTATTTATATTCTCATTCTATAAACATGAATAAACATCAGTAATATTTATATTGCATTTGTACCTTTGGCTTGTCAGAAGGTGAAAAAGCGGGAGTGACACAAGGGTGATTACAATTCAACGTGAACAGTACAGGGGCACTGTTCATCTATTTATAGGCATGGGACACAGCCTGGACAAAATTACACTCGTGTCCCTGATAACTAATTATAATTACAATACAAATTATCAGGGGCTATACAGTCTTTTCCTCTTTAAGTCGGTATCGTCCTTCGTCTTTAGCATGTTACCATGCTGAAGCTCCTTCAATCGTAGCTTCGGCTTACATCTTCATATCACACCTGCTTATGTATTGTCCTGCCGAAGGTGTTTTTACTTAGAGGACCTTCGGCGGAGAAGAAGACCCCCAACAGTAGCCCCTTCACGGTGCTAGATCGTTTTTCGTAACGAGCTCGATCCACGAAAAACACGAAGGCTTCGGATTGCCAAAGGTCAGAAAAATACCTTCCCTGAGCTCGTTGTCAAGAAACGATTATAATATTCCAAGCGCCGGATGGTCCACCGTTCAGTGGGTGCGAGCGGCCTGGCAGTTCACCTTCCCCCCTGTAGCACTATATAAACAGACGAGTTGGTGAGGAGTTACCACAGCATTCATTGCCATTGCACTATTGTGCTGTTAAAAAAATTAATCATAGCTAAAGCTTTCTGCATTGCTCTCTCAAGCAAACGCTTCATCATTTGAGATTAGCTTCGTCAAAAAGTGAAAACATTGAAATGGCCAGAGTGCGATCAACCGCTAGAGTGTCTCGTGAGGGAGACGAGGCCAAAATAACTAAGATGGCACCAATATCAGAGGTGATGAGGCAGTCGGGTCTTGTTGTGTCAGAAAAGCCTATTGCCGAAGGTACTCTGACTGCTGAAGCTGAAGGAACCACAGTTGGAGAGGGAAGTGGTAATGAAGACAAGGAGGATTACACCATCTTGAACCCAAAAAAACCTAGTCATCTTGACATTGGTAGATCCACCGTGACGGCGGATGATATGGTTATAATGAAGAAATTGGGTTACTTTGGTGAAGCCGAGAGTAGGCTTGTTCGCTTTACTAGTGAGGAAGTGGTACCAGAGCTGAAGGATGATGAAGTTGTTGTGTTTAAAAGCTTCTTCAGGGCGGGGCTTTGGTTCCCTCTTTATCATATAATAGGAGATGTTTTGAAGAATTTTGAAATATACCTTCATCAATTGACACCCAATGCAATTGTTAGACTTAGCGTCTACATCTAGGCCCTTCGAAGCCAAGGGATGAGTCCTAATGCAGAAGCTTTCTGTCGGGTGCACGAGCTGCATTATCAGACGAAGGCCAGGGCAGATGGCCTCCATGAGAATTTTGGCTATTACAATTTTGCGTATCGAAAGGATACGAAGGCACCAGTTCTTAGCTACCATACCAAGTGGCCAACTGGTTGGAAGAGTGAATGGTTTTACATGAAAACAAATGAGAAAAAGAGGGAGAAGTTAATGACTATGGTTATGAGTCCACTGACTTTGAGCTTCGGAATGACAAGGCCGTTGTACCATATGCAGCTTGGCTCCCCATGTCAAGTAGCCGAAGTGGAGTTTAGAGTGGTAGCGGCTAAGGTCAGCACTAGGGATCTGGTGCAAGAATTCTTGGCAAATAGAGTAGTCCCGACCTCTAGTGGCTAGGGATGCCTAAGAAGAAGGATGGGAGCAAGAAGCACGAACTTGTTTGGCTCCCCTACCGGTTCAAGTTTGAGAAAGAATTCAAGAAGCCATGCCAAGAGTGGCTGGAAATGATTGAAACCATGTGCAATGAAATATTTGTAACTATACCAAGAAGGAGGACCAACTGATGACTGCTGCCTTTGGCACACGGCCAAAACAAAGGCTGAATCGTGTGATGGACGCGCTAGGTTTTGAATATCCGGACTACGAAAGATTTGACAAGGGTGCCGAAGGATTGAATAGGAAGAGAATTGTTAGTATTTTAAATAGACAGGCTGCTAGACTGGTTAAGGAGGATGAGAAGATTTCAAAGAAGACAAAATCTGCTCCTGAGCCGAAGTCGGCAATCTCAAAAAAGAGAAAGCCTGAAGTAGCTGAGTCGAAGGTAACTAAGGCAACAGAAGAAACTCCTTCAACGTCTCCTGTTGCTGAAATAGCAGAAATTATCAAGCTGCTAAGTCCTCTGGGACCAGAACTGACGAAACTTTTATAGAAGAAGGATCAACCCTCAGCCATAAAGGGGAAGACTGAAGGTCAGAAGAGACGAAGAATTGTTAATGTTATGCAAGCTATTGAGCGAACACCACCTCTGGCCTCGGTGTCCAGAATGGTGCCTGGTGCAAGTGTTGAAGCCTCTGCCAAAGCTGAAACTGCTGCCGAAGCTGAAACTGTTGCCGAAGCTGCAGCTGCTACTGAAGCTGCCAATCTTGTGAGTACAATGTCAGGAATTGACAGACTAATATCAGATATGGCCGCAGAGGAGACAGTTGCGACCATAGAGGAAAACGTGGCCGCGGTGCCTAGAAAAGGGAAAGAAGTTGCTGATACTTCGTCAAAAGGTAAAGAATTTGACCTTCGGCACCTGGCGGGTCAAGAATTGTCTGAGGCGGAGAAATTAAGAGGAGCTAGAACAATATGGAAAATCTTGTGGGTACCAGCTGGGATCCATGCTCTTCGGTGGAGTTGATGAGGAAATGCTGGGATGTATCCGTAACCGAGCTGGGGCAAAAATAATCGGCACTTTATCAAAGAGAGTCGATTTCCTGAAGCTAGAGTCTGATATTAGTGGTTACCGATGGCAACATATCGTTGGCAGCCTCTGTTACTCCAATTTTAAGGTAAAATTCTTTTACCTAGATTCTTGCTATCTTTGTGATGAATTAAAATATTCTGAAGTTAACTTACTTTCATAGAGCATGCTGCTGAGCAAAGCATTAAGAATGCAACAAGACCTTGAAGATAAGAAAAACGAGATAATAATTGAGGGCTTGGAAAGCAAGATTAAAGATTACAAAGCTTCTCTTGAAAAGGACTTCTTGCTTCAAGCAATAGTAGGTTCCCTTATGGAGATTCAAGCTAAAAATGCTAGGTTAAACAAGGAGCTTCTCCAAGCTCAAACAACCTTAAAAGAAAAATCAGAGTCCTTTGAACAAGAGAAGAAGGAACTGTAGGCAAAATATAAAGCCGAAGTTGATAAAAACACGAAGCTATAGGAATCTCTAAGGGACCTTCGGAACAAATGCTTTGAATTTGCTAGCCGCTGCGTGCAACGGTTAAAAGAAGTCTTCAGCTCGGTTGGGGCTAGTTCTGAAGAAATTGTCCCTTCGGCTGAAGATATATCAGATACCTTCAAGCATATTGAAAATGAAGTTGATGCACTCGACGAAGTAATAACTGGGCATGGTGACTTCTGTGCTCTGTTAGCTTCTCGTGGCACGGCTACTGCATTCTTGAAGGCCGGATGCACGCATGCAAAAATAGTAAACAAGCCAAACTTCAGCCTATCGCCATCAGACTTGATTAATATTCCTGGTGAGGCCCGAAGTATCGGAAATAGATTCATTACTCAAATTTGGGCTAAAGGCGGACGAGAGTTTGCTAGAGACGAAGCTCGGAATCTGCTTAAATCAGTACGAAACTTATACCTGTTGTTTGCCTTGATTTTTATCATCACTTTTACCTTATACATTGTTTGTCTGCAGGATGGTGGTGCCGAAGGTCAATAAGTCAAAGCACATTCTAAAGATTGCTGGGCTGAAGCTTCCTTTTATGCCTTTCTATATAGAGCTTAGAATATATTTGCATTATTTTTTGCAAAAATTGTAATCGAGAGTTGAACTCAATACTATATATATTTGTCCATACCTTGTAATATAACTTTACCTTTCTGTCCATGTGCGAATTGCTTGCTGTGGATGAAATCCAAGTGACTTTTGAGCCGAAGGCGAAAAACACCTTCCCTTCTTTTCATACACATCGAAGCATTTTCTTGCATAAGATGCATGTATTCATGTTTGAAACGAAGCTTCTTCGTGTTCAACGAAGCACTTTGTCACCGAAGCCGGAGTGTTTCTGTTTATATTATCGTTCGTGCTTCATGTCATGATGATGATGACCCTACGAATGTCTAATGAATGTCTGTACGAATGCAATGAATGATGTAATGTTATATGCAAATGTATGACCCAAACACACATGAAGCCATACCCAGACTCTGCATCCCCTTAGGAATGACTTTGGAGTCTCTTCACCTTCTATTTCGGTGGCATTTAAGCTCTGCATCCCCTTAGGAACGACTTTGGTGCTTCTTCACCTTCTATTTCGGTGGTATTTGGCTCTGCATTCCCTTAGGAATGACTTTTGAGCTTCAGGACTTACTCTGTGCTCCCTTAGAAACAACTTTTCGTAGTCTCAGAACTTACTCTGCGCTCCCTTAGGAACAACTTTTTGTAGCTTCATCACCCTCGGAGTGATTACAGCTCTGCATCCCCTTAGGGACGTCTTTTGAGCTTTTGCTTGTTCTCTTTTGCAGTTGATGGTGCAGATTCTGATATAACATGTTACATTTTTGGGGAATTTTGGCCCTTGTATTGCATAGGGCTAAATAAGAAAGAAAATTACAAACTATGGCCACGTTAAAAACGTTTCTCCCCTCCTGAAAGGAAAGGGTGCCATAGGAAATATAAAAAAGATTATATCAATTATACATAATATCACTGAAGCTCATCCGCATTCCAAGATCTGGGTATGTCTTGTCGTCCATATCCTTCAATCAGTAAGAACCGGGACTTGACGAAGATACTACCAGAAAAGGACCTTCCCATTTCAGCTGTAGCTTGTGAAAGGGAAATGTGCCCTTGGGCCATTTCTAAGTATTTTGGTGATTGAGTGTCAACACAAGTGCTTAAATGTGATTTTATATGCATGGATGAACAAGGTGCAAATCATGAAGTAAAGGTATGTTTCTAAGCCTTAGTACATTGGTTTTGTATACTAATATACTTGTCTAAGTGTTAGAAACAGAAAGAAGAAGAAAAGAAAAGAGAAGAAAAAGACTTGGCTGTGTACAGCCAAGACTCAGCTCGGTCTGGCACACCGGACTGTCCGGTGTGCACCGGACAGTGTCCGGTGCGCCAGGCTGACTCGGCGCGAACAGGCCGCTCTCGGGAATTCGCCGACGGCGTACGGCTAAAATTCACCGGACTGTCCGGTGTGCACCGGACTGTCCGGTGAGCCAACGGTCGGCCGGGCTAACGGTCGGCCGCGCAATCTGCGCGGGACACGTGGCCGAGCCAACGGTCGGAAGACGGCACCGGACTGTCCGGTGTGCACCGGACATGTCCGGTGCGCCAACGGCTCCCACATCTACAACGGTCTGCAACGGTCGGCAGCGCCATTTAAGGAAAGAAATCGGGCACCGGACAGTGTCCGGTGTGCACCGGACTGTCCGGTGCCCCCGACGACAGAAGGCAAGGATAGCCTTCCAGATTTGCTCTCAACGGCTCCTAGCTGCCTTGGGGCTATAAAAGGGGCTCCTAGGCGCATGGAGGAGACATCAAAGCAACCTTTGAGCATTCTTGATCATCCACACTCAGTCTTTGCGCATTCGTTTGTCATTCTAAGAGATTCGAGCTCCGTTCTAGTGAGAACTTTGAGATAATCTTTTGAGCTCGATTCTTGGCCGTGTGTGTGCGCGTTTCGCTGTGGATTTGTGTGTGTTGCTTCCCTCCCTTACTCTGTGCTTCTTTGTGATCATATACGTGTAAGGGCAAGAGACTCCAATTTGTGGAGATTCCTTGCAAACGGGATAAAGAAAAGAAAACAAAACACCGTGGTATTCAAGTGGGTCTTTGGACCGCTTGAGAGGGGTTGATTGCAACCCTCGTCCGTTGGGACGCCACAACGTGGAGTAGGCAAGCGTTAGTCTTGGCCGAACCACGGGATAAACCACTATGCCATCTCTTGTGATTGATCTTCTATGGTTATTGTGTTTTGTTGGACTCCTCTCTAGCCACTTGGCATTATTTGTGCTAACACTTAACCAAGTTTTGTGGCTTAAGTTTGAAGTTTTACAGGATCACCTATTCACCCCCCCCCTCTAGGTGCTCTCAATTGGTATCGGAGCCGTTCTCTTCACAAAGGGACTAACCGCCCGAAGAGATGGATCCTAAGGGGAAGGGTATCGTGATCAACGACAAAGAGAAGGAATCCTTCGTCAACGAGCCGAAGGACGATAAGCCTACCGATTCCGGCTCGGGCCACAGACAGAAGGAAGGGAAGAAGAAGAAGACAAGGACATCAAGGAGATCGTCTACTACGACAGCGATGAGTCTACTTCTTCCCAAAAGGACGACGACCACAACGACTACGAGAGAAGGAAACCGGTTAATTCGAACTTTTCCTTTGACTACTCTCGTATTCCGCAAAGTTCAATTCACATTTGCTCTCCATTCCACTCGGCAAGCCCCCACACTTTGATGGGGAGGACTACGGATTTTGGAGCCACAAAATGCGTAGTCACCTATTCTCTCTCCATCCTAGTATATGGGAGATTGTAGAGAATGGAATGCACTTTGATAGTTCGGATAGTCCCATGTTCATTAATGAACAAATTCATAAGAATGCACAAGCTACTACTGTTCTTCTAGCTTCCTTGTGCAGGGATGAATACCATAAAGTGAGCGGCTTGGATAACACCAAGCAAATCTGGGACACCCTCAAGATTTCTCATGAGGGGAATGACGTCACCTTGCTCACCAAGATGGAGTTGGTGGAGGGTGAGCTTGGACGGTTCGCGATGATAAGGGGCAAGAAGCCGACGCAAACATACAACCGGCTCAAGACCCTTATCAACAAGATAAGGAGCTACGGAAGCACACGATGGACGGACCACGACGTCGTCCGACTGATGCTAAGGTCCTTTACCGTTCTTGATCCTCATTTGGTAAATAATATTCGTGAAAATCCCAGGTACACCAAAATGTCGCCCGAGGAAGTCCTAGGAAAATTCGTCAGCGGGCGAATGATGATCAAGGAGGCGAGGTATGTGGACGACGCCTTGAATGGACCGATCAACGAGCCGCAACCTCTTGCTCTCAAGGCAACGAGGAGCAAGGAGGCACTACCGAGCAAGGTGGCGCAAGTTGAGGCGGCCGGGCTAAATAATGAGGAGATGGCGCTCATCATTAAGCGCTTCAAGACGGCGCTTAAGGGTCGCAAGGGACAGCCAAGCAAGACCAAGACAAAGGAGAAGCGCTCGTGCTTCAAATGTGGTAAGATTGGTCATTTCATTGCTAACTGTCCCGATAATGAAAGTGACCAGGAAAAGGGGAACAAAAGGGAGAAGAAGAAACATTACAAGAAGGCCAAGGGCGAGGCACATATCAGAAAGGAGTGGGATTCGGATTGCTCCTCCTCCGACTCCGACAACGAAGGACTCGCCGCCACCGCCTTCAACAAGTCATCCCTCTTCCCCAACGAGCGTCACACTTGCCTCATGGCAAGGGAAAAGAAAGTAAGCACTCATGATACTAGTACTTATGCTTCTTCAAGTGAGGATGAGTCTAGTGATGATGATGAGATAGATTACTCATGCTTATTCAAGGGATTAGATAGATCTAAAATTAATAAGATTAATGAGTTGATTGATGCTTTGAATGACAAGAATAGATTACTAGAAAAACAAGAGGATCTTTTATATGAGGAGCATGATAAATCTGTTAGTGCACAAAATTCTCTTGCTCTAGAAATTAAAAGAAATGAAATGCTTTCTAGTGAATTATCTTCTTGTCATGAAACCATTGCCACTTTAAGAAGTGTTAATGATGATTTAAGTGCTAAACTTGAAGTAGCTAGTAAATCTAATTCTTGTGTAGAAATTGTTGAAACTTGTAATAGGTGTAAAGATTTTGACTTTGATGCTTGTAGTGAACACTTAGTTTCAATTTCAAAACTAAATGATGAAGTGGCTAGTCTTAATGCCCAACTTAAGACTAGCAAGAGTGAAGTTGATAAAATAAAATTTGCAAGGGATGCCTACACGATTGGTAGACACCCCTCAATTAAGGATGGTCTTGGCTTCAAGAGAGAGGCCAAGAACTTAACAAGCCATAAGGCTCCCATTCCTGCCAAGGAGAAAGGGAAGGCCCCTATGGCCAGTAGCGCTAAAAAGAACCATGCTTTTATGTATAATGATAGGAGACATGCTAGAAATGCTTATAATGATTTTGATTCACATGTTTATGATTCTCATGCCATGTTTGCTTCTAGTTCTTCCTATAAGCATGATAGAGATATGTGTAGGAGAAATGTTGTGCATATGCCTAGGAGAAATTTTGCTCATGTTCCTAGAAAAGTTATGAACAAACCTTCTACCATTTATTATGGTTGCAATACTCCCTTTGCTATTTGTAGAAAGGGTAAGAAGGTAATTGCTAGGAAGTTAGGGGCAAGATGCAAGGGAGATAAAACTTGCATTTGGGTCCCTAAGGATATTTGTGCTAACCTTGCAGGACCCAACATGAGTTGGGTACCTAAGACCCAAGCCTAAATTTGCCTTGCAGGTTTATGCATCCGGGGGTTCAAGCTGGATTATCGACAGCGGATGCACAAACCATATGACGGGGGAGAAGAAGATGTTCACCTCCTACGTCAAAAATAAGGATTCCCAAGATTCAATTATATTCGGTGATGGGAATCAAGGCAAGGTAAAAGGGCTAGGTAAAATTGCAATTTCTAATGAGCACTCAATATCAAATGTGTTTTTAGTTGAGTCTCTTGGTTACAATTTGCTATCTGTTAGTCAGCTATGCAATATGGGATATAATTGTCTTTTTACTAATGTAGATGTGTCTGTCTTTAGAAGATGTGATGGTTCACTAGCTTTTAAGGGTGTACTAGACGGCAAGCTTTACTTAGTTGATTTTGCAAAAGAAGAGGCCGGTCTAGATGCATGCTTAATGGCTAAGACTTGCATGGGCTGGCTGTGGCATCGCCGCTTAGCACATGTGGGGATGAAGAACCTCCACAAGCTTCTAAAGGGAGAACACGTGATAGGTCTAACCAATGTTTATTTCGAAAAAGATAGACCTTGTGCAGCTTGTCAAGCAGGTAAACAAGTGGGAGGAACACATCACAGCAAGAATGTGATGACCACGTCAAGACCTCTGGAGCTGCTGCATATGGACCTCTTCGGACCTGTCGCCTATCTAAGCATAGGAGGAAGTAAGTATGGTCTAGTTATTGTTGATGACTTTTCCCGCTTCACTTGGGTGTTCTTTTTGCAGGATAAGTCTGAAACCCAAGGGACCCTCAAGCGCTTCCTCAGGAGAGCTCAAAATGAGTTTGAGCTCAAGGTGAAAAAGATAACGAGCGACAACGGGTCCGAGTTCAAGAACCTTCAAGTGGAGGAGTTCCTTGAGGAGGAAGGGATCAAGCACGAGTTCTCCGCTCCCTACACACCACAGCAAAATGGTGTGGTAGAGAGGAAGAACAGGACGCTGATCGATATGGCGAGGACGATGCTTGGAGAGTTCAAGACTCCCGAGTGTTTTTGGTCGGAAGCTGTGAACACAGCTTGCCACGCCATCAACAGGGTCTACCTTCATCGCCTCCTCAAGAAGACTTCGTATGAGCTACTAACCGGTAACAAACCCAATGTATCGTACTTTCGTGTATTTGGGAGCAAATGCTACATTCTAGTGAAGAAGGGTAGAAATTCTAAGTTTGCTCCCAAAGCTGTAGAAGGGTTTTTATTAGGTTATGATTCAAATACAAAGGCGTATAGGGTCTTCAACAAATCATCGGGTTTGGTTGAAGTCTCTAGCGACGTTGTATTTGATGAGACTAATGGCTCTCCAAGAGAGCAAGTTGTTGATTGTGATGATGTAGATGAAGAAGATGTTCCGACGGCCGCTATACGAACCATGGCGATTGGAGAAGTGCGACCACAGGAACAAGATCAACCTTCTTCCTCAACAACGGTGCAACCCCCAACTCAAGACGATGAACAGGTTCATAAAAAGGAGGCGTGTGATCAAGGGGGAGCACAAGATGGTCATGTGATGGAGGAAGAAGCGCAACCGGCACCTCCAACCCAAGTTCGAGCGATGATTCAAAGGGATCATCCCGTCGACCAAATTCTGGGTGACATTAGCAAGGGAGTAACTACTCGATCTCGACTAGTTAATTTTTGTGAACATTACTCTTTTGTCTCTTCTATTGAGCCTTTCAGGGTAGAGGAGGCCTTGCTAGATCCGGATTGGGTGTTGGCCATGCAGGAGGAACTTAACAACTTCAAGCGCAATGAAGTTTGGACGCTGGTGCCTCGTCCCAAGCAAAATGTTGTGGGAACCAAGTGGGTGTTCCGCAACAAACAAGATGAGCACGGAGTGGTGACAAGGAACAAGGCTCGACTTGTGGCAAAAGGTTATGCCCAAGTCGCAGGTTTGGACTTTGAGGAGACTTTTGCTCCTCTGGCTAGGCTAGAGTCCATTCGTATCTTGCTAGCGTATGCCGCTCACCATTCTTTCAGGTTGTACCAAATGGATGTGAAGAGCGCTTTCCTCAACGGGCCAATAAAGGAGGAGGTGTACGTGGAGCAACCCCCTGGCTTCGAGGATGAGCGGTACCCCGACCACGTGTGTAAGCTCTCTAAGGCGCTCTATGGACTTAAACAAGCCCCAAGAGCATGGTATGAATGCCTTAGAGATTTCTTAATTGCTAATGCTTTCAAGGTTGGGAAAGCCGATCCAACTCTTTTCACTAAGACATGTGATGGTGATTTGTTTGTGTGCCAAATTTATGTCGATGACATAATATTTGGTTCTACTAACCAAAAGTCTTGTGAAGAATTTAGCAGGGTAATGACGCAGAAATTCGAGATGTCGATGATGGGCGAGTTGAACTACTTCCTTGGGTTCCAAGTGAAGCAACTCAAGGACGGCACCTTCATCTCCCAAACGAAGTACACGCAAGATCTGCTAAAGAGGTTTGGGATGAAGGACGCCAAGCCCGCAAAGACGCCGATGGGAACCGACGGACACACCGACCTCAACAAAGGAGGTAAGTCCGTTGATCAAAAAGCATACCGGTCCATGATAGGTTCTTTGCTTTATTTATGTGCTAGTAGACCGGATATTATGCTTAGCGTATGCATGTGTGCTAGATTTCAATCTGATCCTAAGGAGTGTCACTTAGTGGCAGTGAAGCGAATCCTTAGATATTTAGTCGCTACGCCTTGCTTCGGGATCTGGTATCCAAAGGGGTCTAACTTTGACTTGATTGGGTACTCAGATTCCGACTATGCTGGATGTAAGGTCGATAGGAAGAGTACATCGGGGACGTGCCAATTCTTAGGAAGGTCCCTGGTGTCATGGAACTCTAAGAAACAAACATCCGTTGCCCTATCCACCGCTGAGGCCGAGTATGTTGCCGCAGGACAGTGTTGCGCGCAACTACTTTGGATGAGGCAAACCCTCCAGGACTTTGGCTACAATCTGAGCAAAGTCCCACTCCTATGTGATAATGAGAGTGCTATCCGCATGGCGGAAAATCCTGTTGAACACAGCCGCACAAAGCACATAGACATCCGACATCACTTTTTGAGAGACCACCAGCAAAAGGGAGATATCGAAGTGTTTTATGTTAGCACCGAGAACCAGCTAGCCGATATCTTTACCAAGCCTTTAGATGAGAAGACCTTTTGCAGGCTGCGTAGTGAGCTCAATATCTTAGATTCGCGGAACTTGGATTGAAATGTAGCATACATGTGTTTATGCCTTTGATCATGTTCATTCTGCATTTTGTTGCTTATTATAATGCTCAAGTTGTACAAATTCTCCCTGGACCTCACAAGTCCGTTGCAAAGTGATGCACATGTTTAGGGGGAGATGTGTTACAACTTGACCCTTTGAGACTAACCATATGATTGAGTTTGCTTGATTTAGTCTCGAAGGAGAATTGAAAGGGAAAAGGTGGACTTGGACCATGAAAGACTTCCACTGCACTCCGATGAGAGGGTAACTTCTTCCAAGTCCATCTCATGAACTCTTATTGCCATTTGCTCTAAATTGAAGATTTTGGTGAGGCAATGGGGTTAAAGGGCCAAGATTGATCCCGTTTTGGTGCTTGATGCCAAAGGGGGAGAAAATAAAGGCCAAAGCAATAAATGGATCAGCTACCACTTGAGAGATTTTGAAAATAGTAGAATAGAGCTTTTGGTTTGTCAAAACCCTTTGGTTTGTCAAAACCCTGGTTTGTCAAAACCCTTTTGTTGTCTCTCTTATCAAAAGTTGGCTTCTTGTGGGGAGAAGTAGTAATTATGGGGAAAAGGGGGAGTTTTTGAAATCTTTGATCAATCTCTTTTGGAATGACTCTCTTTATGCTTCAACATGTGTATTTGACTTAGAGATAGAGATTTGAGTTTGATTTACAAAAACAAACCAAGTGGTGGCATAGAGTGATCCATATATGTCAAAAATGAATCAAAATAATTTGAGTTCTTATTTGAAGTGAGTTTGCACTTGTTCTAGTTGCTTTATGTTGTGTTGGCATAAATCACCAAAAAGGGGGAGATTGAAAGGGAAATGTGCCCTTGGGCCATTTCTAAGTATTTTGGTGATTGAGTGTCAACACAAGTGCTTAAATGTGATTTTATATGCATGGATGAACAAGGTGCAAATCATGAAGTAAAGGTATGTTTCTAAGCCTTAGTACATTGGTTTTGTATACTAATATACTTGTCTAAGTGTTAGAAACAGAAAGAAGAAGAAAAGAAAAGAGAAGAAAAAGACTTGGCTGTGTACAGCCAAGACTCAGCTCGGTCTGGCACACCGGACTGTCCGGTGTGCACCGGACAGTGTCCGGTGCGCCAGGCTGACTCGGCACGAACTGGCCGCTCTCGGGAATTCGCCGACGGCGTACGGCTAAAATTCACCGAAATGTCCGGTGTGCACCGGACTGTCCGGTGAGCCAACGGTCGGCCGGGCCAACGGTCGGCCGCGCAATCTGCGCGGGACACGTGGCCGAGCCAACGGTCGGAAGACGGCACTGGACTGTCCGGTGTGCACCGGACATGTCCGGTGCGCCAACGGCTCCCACATCTACAACGGTCTGCAACGGTCGACAGCGCCATTTAAGGAAAGAAATCGGGCACCGGACAGTGTCCGGTGTGCACCGGACTGTCCGGTGCCCCCGACGACAGAAGGCAAGGATAGCCTTCCAGATTTGCTCTCAACGGCTCCTAGCTGCCTTGGGGCTATAAAAGGGGCCCCTAGGCGCATGGAGGAGACATCAAAGCAACCTTTGAGCATTCTTGATCATCCACACTCAGTCTTTGCGCATTCGTTTGTCATTCTAAGAGATTCGAGCTCCGTTCTAGTGAGAACTTTGAGATAATCTTTTGAGCTCGATTCTTGGCCGTGTGTGTGCGCGTTTCGCTGTGGATTTGTGTGTGTTGCTTCCCTCCCTTACTCTGTGCTTCTTTGTGATCATATACGTGTAAGGGCAAGAGACTCCAATTTGTGGAGATTCCTTGCAAACGGGATAAAGAAAAGAAAACAAAACACCGTGGTATTCAAGTGGGTCTTTGGACCGCTTGAGAGGGGTTGATTGCAACCCTCGTCCGTTGGGACGCCACAACGTGGAGTAGGCAAGCGTTAGTCTTGGCCGAACCACGGGATAAACCACTGTGCCATCTCTGTGATTGATCTTCTGTGGTTATTGTGTTTTGTTGGACTCCTCTCTAGCCACTTGGCATTATTTGTGCTAACACTTAACCAAGTTTTGTGGCTTAAGGTTGAAGTTTTACAGGATCACCTATTCACCCCCCCCCCCTCTAGGTGCTCTCAGCTTGCCCACTGTGTCTGGGTTGGCTATCCTCCGAAGCACCAAATGGCCTGGCTTGATATTTTTCAATCGAACTTTCCTATCATGCCATTTTATTGTTTTGGCCTGATACTTATTGATCTGCTCTATGGCCTAAAGTCTGGTCCCTTCTATAGTGTCTTTTGTTATTTGGGAATCAGTTTCGTCCTCCGTTAAAGTTGTGGTTCTTATCGATCCTGTTCTTGATTCTTCTGGTGTTATTGCTTCGTCACCGAACAGGAGCTTGAAGGGGGTAAACTTGTTGACCTTGAGACATTAGTATTGTGGCTCCACACCACTTTGATCAACTAATCTGGCCACTTTCCTCTAGGCTGATTGAAGATTAACTTCATTATTTCTGTCATTATAATTCCATTTGCTCTCTCTACTAACCCATTTGACTATGGATGCGTTACTAATGAAAAACGTATTCTTATACCAATTCGGTCACAAAAAACTTTGAACATTTCAGCATCGAATTGAGTTCCATTGTCGACTGTAATAGCCTTCAGCACACCAAAGCGACAAACAATATTTTGCCAAAAAACTTTTGGACTGTGGCTGAAGTTATAGTAGCCAGAGGTTTAGCTTCGATCCACTTCGAGAAATATTCCACCGCTACCACAACATATTTTAAATTTCCTTGTGCTGGTGGGAGTGGTCCTAACAAATCGAGGCCCCATCTTTGCAATGGCCAATTAGGTTGGATTAATTGTATTAAAGACGAAGGTTGTTTCTGGTCTCTGGCACACTTCTGACATTTTTCACATTTCTGGACTAAGTCCGCTGCATCCGAAGCTGCCTTCGGCCAATAAAAACCTTGTCTAAAGACCTTTCCCAGTAGAGGCCTGGATCCGATGTGGGCTCCACACAGTCCTGCATGTATTTCCTTCATTAATTCCTGTCATTCATTCCTAGAGAGGCATTTAAGTAATGGGGAACAAACTCCATGCTTGTTCTTGCTTCCATTCTCTTATTATAAGCTTCGTCATCTGAGAGGCGGTTGCCTTGGAGGAAGGATATTATTTTGGTCCTCCAATCTTCACTATGTACATGTGATATTGTGAGCACTGCTCCCTCCATGAGTTCGACTGAGGGTGCTTTTATTGTTTCAAAAAATACTTCCGAAGGCAAAGGAAGCCCCTATGCCGCTGACTTAGCTAGCAAATCTGCATGCTCATTTTCCCCTCTTGGGATATTTTTTACAGAAAATCCCTCAAATGAAACTTCCAATCTTCGGATTGCATCCAAATATTTTTCAAGCTTCGGATCTATAACCTTGCTACTTTTATCTATGTGGCCAGAAATTACTTACAAATCAGTTTTTAGGATTGCCCTTCTTATTCCCATTGCCTTTAGTTTCCAAAGTCCTAGAAGAAGAGCTTCGTACTCAGCAATGTTATTTGTACAACTAAAGTCTAACGTTACTGCATAACATGTTCTGACTTTAGAGGGTGCTACTAGAATAGCAGCTGCTCCTGCACCGAAAGTTCCCCAAGATCCATCGTAGAATACCATCCAAGCTTCGGCATCTTTTGTTACTTCTTCACCCTGAGCCCCTGGCGTCCAATCAGCAATGAAGTCTGGTAACGCCTGAGATTGAATTGAGGATCTATGTACATAATCAATGGTGAATTCATTAAGTTCCGCGACCCATTTTCCGATTCTTCCTGTAGCTTCTCTGTTCCTCATTATGTCTTTTAGGGGTTGTGATGAAGGCACTATTATATGATATGCTTGAAAGTAGTGCCGAAGCTTCCTGGAGGCCATCAATACAGCATACAGTACCTTCTCCAATTCTGTGTAGTTTTTCTTTGATAGACTGAGTACTTTGGAGACGAAGTATACCAGTGCTTGTCTTTTTACTTGGCCATCTTGCTTCTCCTGTACAAGTGCCACACTAACCGCAACATGAGAAGCAGCCACATACAGAAGTAGCGGAGTTCCTGATGAAGGTGGAGTTAGAGTTGTCAAATCTATCAAATATTGTTTTAACTCTTCGAAGGCTTTTTGTTGGGCCGAACCCCACTAAAATACTTCGGCTGACTTCAGTATTTCAAAGAATGGTAAATTCCTCTCTGTTGATCTTGATATAAATCTATTCAACGATGTCAGCCTTCCTGCCAATCGTTGAGCTCCCTTCTTTGAATTTGGTGGTTCCATCCAAAGGATAGCTTCGATCTTGCTTGGATTAGCTTCGATACCCTTTGTTGATACTAGGTAGCCAAGAAACTTGCCCTTCTTCACACCGAAAACACATTTTTCTGGGTTCAACTTGAGACCAGCTTGTCTAAAATTGGCGAACATTTCTTATAAATCGGCCACATGATTTTCTTGTTTTGTGCTTTTCACTATGATGTCATCGACACAGGTCAGCACATTCCTGCCAATTTGAGAGTGAAGAACCTTGGCAGTCATCCTGCTGAAGCTTCCTCCAGCATTTTTGAGCCCCTCGGGCATCCGAATGTAGCAATAGGTACCACTAGGAGTTATGAAGCTTGTCTTTGGCTCATCCTCTTTTTTCATCCAAATTTGGTGATAGCCCGAGTAGCAGTCCAATAGGTTCATGAGTTCTAAAGAAGCTGCTGCATCTACAAGGGAGTCTATTCTTGGTAGAGGGAACTCATCTTTCGGACATGCCTTGTTGAAGTCTATGAAATCAATGTACATTCTCCATTTCTCATTAGCTTTCTTCACCATAACGGTGTTAGCCAGCCACTCTGGATATGTTACTTCTCTGATGACACTGGCACTGAGAAGTCTCTTTACTTCATTTCGTGCACCTTCGGCTTTATCATCAGACATTTTCCGAAGCCTCTGCTTTCTTGGTCTGAAGGATGGGTCCACATTGAGTGAATGCTCAATGATGTCTCTATTGACACCACAGAGATCATTAGGTGTCCAAGCAAAGACATCTTTGTTGTTGAACAAGAATCTTAGCAGAGTCTTTTCCTGTTCACCAGATAGCTAAGATCCCAGCAACACCTTTTGGTCCGCTATGTCTTCACATAAGAGCATAGGCTTCGGCTGATCTGCTGAAGCAGTCTTCTCTCTTTTGTGCTTATACTGCTGATAAGCTTCGGCTTCATCTATATTATGGATAGCCTTTGAATCCATCCAACTCCCCTCAGCCCTCCGGGCAGCTTCTTGACTCTTATGAACATCAATGGGCCCTTGTTCAGAAGATATCTTCATGCATAAATATGCTAGATGAAGTATTGCTTCGAAGGCATTAAGCATCCCTCGACCAAGGATTGCATTGTATGGATACTCAATATCAACAATGTCAAAGACAACCTGTTCAATTCTTGTGTTATGGATGTAGCGGAAGGTCACTGACATTGTTATCTTGCCAAGTGCCACAATCTGTCTTCCTCCAAAGCCACAAAGAGGGTGTGTTGCATCATGTATCCTGTCTTCTGGCTCTTGCATTTGCCTGAAAGCCTTTGCAAAGATGATGTCCACTGCGCTGCCTATGTCGACCAGAACATTGTGGACCAGAAATCCTTTGATGACACAAGATATGACCATGGCATCATTGTGAGGATAATCTTTGAGCTGAAGATCTTCCTGGGAGAAGGTAATTGGAATATGAGACCACTTGGATTTGATGAAGGGTCCTTGCACCCCAACATGCTGTACTCTTCTTTGTGCTTCCTTCTTTTGCTTCTTGTTGGCTGGTTCAGTGCTTGAACCACCTGTGATTGGGAGCACCAGCTTCGTGGCTAAAGGTGCTATAGCTTGGTTGTTGTACGAAGCCATCGTCATAACTGTGGAAGTGAGTTCACTGGAGGTGGGTGCCAATGTTGGTCCTTGTTCACGGATGCTGTACACCAAGAACAAAGCAACATAATTGTTAACAATTAGAGATCTTCGTCCTTCGAAGCATTATTTCCCTTGGGATATAATGATCTTCAGACGAAGGTCAAGTAGGGCATACCTTTATCATTTTAGTGAGTAAAGATACGAATAGAGACATATGAACATGAAAAGAATATAAACAATCATTCCAAATTATTAGATTATTTATATTCTCATTCTATAAACATGAATAAACATCAATAATATTTATATTACATTTGTACCTTCGGCTTCACAGAAGGTGAAAAAGCGGGAGTGACGTAAGGGTGATTACAATTCAGCGTGAACAGTATAGGGGTACTGTTCATCTATTTATAGGTACGGGACACAGCCCGGACAAAATTACACTCGTGTCCCTAATAACTAATTATAATTAGAATACAAATTATCAGGGGATATACAGTCTTTTCCTCTTTAAGTCGGTATCGTCCTTCGTCTTTAACATGTTACCATGCCAAAGCTCCTTCAATCGTAGCTTCGGCTTACATCTTCATATCACACCTGCTTATGTATTGTCCTGCCGAAAGTGTTTTTGCTTAGATGACCTTCGGCGAAGAAGAAGACCCCCAACAGAAATGCTGTGAACACACCAGCGAGGAAAATAATCAAATCACCCCAGTTCAGCCCAACGGATGCTTCAAATGTGGAGAAATTGGCCACTATGCAAACAACTGCCCAAAGTACAACCCACAAACGCCCCAAAGGAACAACAATCAAAGATTTGATCAGAATACACTTGCTCGTGGTAATGCATAGAACAAACCCCGCAGAACCAAAGCAAAGGCAGGGTACATCATGTGACAGCAGAAACAGTTCCAGAGGATGCTGACGTGGTGTGTGATATGTTCCTTATTAACTCCATACCTGCATCAGTTTTATTTGATTCTGGAGCATCTTATTCTTTCGTAACAAAGTCATTTGCAAAAAGCATAATATATCAAACTATCCTTTGAAGAGGAAATTATTAATTAGATCACCAGGAGGTGAAATTAGAGCCACTCACTCATGCCCTCAAACTAAGCTTGAGATTGGAGGAATAAGCTTCCTAGTAGAGCTGATAATTTTGGAGTCAAGTGGAATCGATGTGATACTTGGAATAGATTACTTAACCAAGTATGATGGAGTAATATCTTGTGCTAAGAGAACGGTTACATTAACAAGTCCACAAGGAGAAAGAGTTGGAGTCAATGTTAACATGCCAGCAGAAGCAGAAACCGTGATAAATCATTTGGAGGAGAAATCGTTGGAAAACATCAGAGTGGTGTGTGAATTCCTAGACGTATTTCCGGAGGAATTACCCGGTATGCCACCTGATCATGATATAGAGTTCTCTATCGAATTATTACCTGGAACTATACCTATATCAAAAAGACCTTATAGAATGGATGTTAAGGATTTAGGTGAATTTAAGAAACATATAGAAGAATGGTTAGAAAAAGGTTTTATCCATCCGAGCTCGTCCCCTTGGGGAGCCCCAGTTCTATTTGTGAACAAGAAAGATGATTCGAGAAGAATGTGTGTTGATTATAGAAGCTTAAATGAAGTGACAATTAAGAACAAATATTCCTTACCATGGATTGAAGATTTCTTTGATCAGATGAGAGGAGCTAAGATATTCTCGAAAATAGATCTAAGATCAGGATATCATCAGTGAAAGATTTGAATCAAAGGTGTACCCAAGACATCCTTTACCACAAGATATGGACTATATGAGTTTTTGGTCATGTCATTTAGACTAACTAATGCACCGGCTTACTTTATGAACTTGATGAATAAAGTATTCATGGAGTATCTCGACTAGTTTGTGGTTGTATTCATTGATGATATACTTGTATACTCCCAAAATGAAGAAACACATACAAATCATCTAAGACTTGTTCTACAGAAGCTTTGTGACAACCAATTGTATGCAAAGTTCTCAAAGTGTGATTTTTGGCTGAAGGAAGTCGATTTCCTAGGACATATCATCATAGATGAAGGAATCAAGGTAGACCCCGGTAAAATAAGTGAAATACTAAATTGGAAGCAACCAAAAGATGTGTCAAAGATCAGGAGTTTCCTTGGATTAGCAGGATATTATAGAAGATTCATTGAAGGCTTCTCTAAGCTAGTGAAACCTCTTACTTCACTACTAGAGAAAGGTAAAGAGTTTAAGTGGGATGAAGCTTGTTAGAAATGTTTTAAAGAATCAAAAGAAAAGCTAACCACTGCACCAATTTTGGTAATTCTATATATTCACAAAGGATTTGATGTATATTGTGATGCATCACATCTAGGACTTGGATGTGTGTTAATGTAGGAAGGAAAAGTAATAGCTTATGCTTCAAGGCAGTTGAGAAAACATTAAACGAATTATCCGACACATGATTTGGAACTAGCGGTTGTAGTACATGCTTTAAAGATTTGGATGCACTATATGATTGGGAATAAGTGCAAAATCTTCACCGATCACAAAAGTTTGAAATACATATTCACTCAGAAAGAACTCAACCTAAGACAACAAAGATGGCTTGAGTTAATCAAAGATTATGATTTGGACATTCAGTATCATCCGGGGAAAGCAAACGTCATGGCAGATGCGTTGAGACGTAAAGGTCAAGTAAATAGTATTACTACCTATCTGATGCTGCAAGAATTATGTTGGGAAATGGAACAACTTAATCTTGGTATGGTTAATAATATGGAAGCAATAGTTATGGAAGTAGAATCTACATTGGAGCAAGAGATTCGTAAAGAACAAGAATCTGATGACAAAATTAAGGAAATTAAAACACAGGTTACTTTAGGAAAAGCCCCTAATTTCACAGAAGATGGCCAAGGCACAGTTTGGTTTAAAAAGAGGATTTGTGTACCAAAAATTGAACATCTATACCAACTTATTTTGAGAGAAGCTCATGATTCAGCTTATTTTATACACCCTGGAAGTACTAAGATGTACTAGGACCTAAAAAAAATATTAGTGGTATGGTTTGGAAAGAGATGTTGCTACTTTTGTTGCACTATGGGACGTATGTCAGCGAGTTAAGGCATAACATCAAAGACCAGCAGGTTTGCTACAACCTCTTAATGTGCCTAAATGGAAATGCAAAGAAATTGGTATTTGTTTTATAGTTGGGTTACCCCATACCCGTGAAGGTTATGATTCCATATGGGTTATTGTAGATAGGTTGACTAAGGTTGCTCATTTCATACCTGTGAAGACAACGTACTCATGAGCTCAATTAGCAGAACTGTACATGTCAAGAATTGTATGTTTACATGGTGTACCCAAGAAAATTGTATCAGATAGAGGAACCCAATTTACCTCACGTTTTTGGAAAAGGTTACATGAGTCTATGGATACTAAACCAAATTTCAGCTCAGCTTATCACTCGCAGACAGAAGGACAAACAGAAAGAACAAATCAAGTGTTAGAGGATATGTTAAGAGCTTGTTCTTTAAAATATGGTAAAAGTTGGGATAAGAGTTTGCCTAATGCAGAGTTTTCTTATAACAATAGTTACCAAGCAAGTTCAAAGATGGCGCCATTTGAGGCACTGATGCGTCACGATGTCCCAATCTTCACGACATAGGATCAATCTTCAGATAACTAGCTTCGAAGAAGCCAAGATAACTTGCTGCAAGCAGCGATAACAAGTGCAACCTAACAAATAAAACTCGAAACCAACCAACATCATTAACCAGCAACCTAAATCGAGGATTTGCCCAACCACACTCTCAAAGAACCAACAAAATAGCCTACAATCAATCGAGGAGACCTCGAAGGGAGTACGAGCACCAATTGGGAGCGGATGAAGCCACCGCTTCTGCAATCCCGCGAAGGAACTCACAAGAGCAAAGGGGTAGAGATCACTCTCAAGATTTGTTAGCACACAACTAAACAAAAAGGTTCTATTTTTAGATTATCCAAAATTATCTTACATCATAGACATAGGGGGTATTTATACTAGCAACAACCAGCCTTAGATAGGTATAAACACGAAAAGAAAGTATTTTAACGTGTAAATATGAAGGGGCCTCTTCGGGAGATCTGTAGAGCTGAATTCCGTGTGGTTGTTTTACTTTTGTGCAGCCTTTAGTATTTTGATAATAACTTCTCCTAGGAATCTCAAAATGACATGGGGCTGGATGCATTGGAAAGCTGACTTGATAATCTTTCTCACCATGTATAGCATGTGTAACACCCTGATTTTGGGGGTATAAAATTTCTTTCTAATTATCACCCAAAATCATGTGTTACTCTTCTTTTTCTCACTCTAGGTTTTCTCTCTCTCTAGATTCATTCTCCCTTTTTTCCTTTTTGATTAGAGATAGCCTAAACTAGTGGAGGTTAATTGTTTATTTTTGTCAAAACCTTATGAGTCATGACATGTTGCATCATGTTGAGCTTAAAATATTCTTTGAAGTGTTGCACAAGTTTGAATTTATTTGAATTTGAAACCTAGTTTGAATTTGGATTTGAAAACCCTATAGAAGAAGAAACAGAAAAGGAATTAGAAAATCTAGAGAAAAAGAAAAAGAGAAAGCAGCCCAGTCGGCCCACTAAGCCCAGCCAGGCCGCGCGCCCACGCGCCCGCGCCATCTGACAGGCGGACCCCGCCTGTCAACGGCAATTTTCCCTCGCGCGCGCCCTCCATCTCTCGCTCGCTGCCCAGTGGGGCCGATCTGTCAGCTCCAGTTTCCCTCGCTCGCGCGCTCCCTCTCTCTCTATCTCGCAGGCCTGGATCGCCAGTCACCGAGCCGTTGCCCCGCGCACCCCTTTCTTCTCTCTCTGTGTCGTGGGCCTGCCTTGTCAGTTCCGCCCCCTCCGCGCTCGTCGTGGACCGGCGCATGCGCACTCGCGCACGTCGCCAGATTTCTCGGCCACAACGCCCGCCCACGCGCCCAGCTCCCTTCTTAGAGCCCCGCTAGTGCCCCGTGCATACCCCTCGCCTCATTTTGCTCAGCTTCACCCTCTCTTATGCTTTGCTCACGCCGTCAGCCGCCGTCGGAGACCCACGCCCGCTATACCCGGACCAGTGGGAGGCTATACCCGGACCAGTGGCAGGCTACTTTCTTGGTGTGCCGTCTGGACGATAATCTCCGGGGTGTAGAGGCCTTCTCAGAGAACTATTCTATTACCGAGAGGGATACTGCCGAGGCAGCCATGCAAGATGCAGCACGACGGGCACTTTCTCAGTATTGCTCGTTATGTAATAGACTCTATGGATGTCTTGGACATCTTGTTGTAATCAAGTACCTTTCCGCTATTTATTTCAAGCATTGTGTGATGATGTCCAATTATGTAATTGCTCTGTACGTCAGTTTCTGATCCTGACACGTACATTGTTCGCATTCGGTTTACCTTCTAAAACCGGGTGTGACAGCATGCTTAATGAAACTTTGTAGAATGATGTGGTTTAATATGGAAACTTGGTCATCAAACATAATGTTGACCTTCTGACCAGTCAGCACTAAAGTAGGTCGTCCGCCTTTCTGGTAGATTTGATTAAGTCGGCCTTAGAAGCATTGGAAACTTGACTTCAAGAGCTTTCCAAAAAGTATTTATGGGCCTTCATAGCTTTTGGGAATCAAAAGATAGGACTGTTTCTTCTGGATGGTTCTGTTGCACTAGACTGACTCGAACATAGCTCTTCTCTCTGATTCACCCATGATATGTTTTGTCCTTCCTTGTCACGGAACCTCCCAAGGTATTATGCTCACATACAGATGTCCTTGTCCTAAGGACCTTATACGGTCATGCAGGTGTCCATAATGACTCAGCAAGTTCGGTTATCTATATCTCCATCATATTGCCCAAGAGTGTTTAACCCATCACACAGACATTACACATCATCAGAGCAGAGAGTAAGCAAAAAAGGTTACAATAACATAATTTACATTCATACAAAAATATAGAAAGAGTAGTTAGTACATATCCGGGTACTTGAGTGCTTAACTTATTATTACATCACCGGGAGGCAAAACACCCTCCCCAAATAAGTTTTAGTGTTCATCCTCCTGCTTGGGAACCACCTTGGAACAGAAATATCAGAACTCTACCATTTCATCACCTACAACAACATGGGTTTGAAAACCCTAAGTACGGAGTGTACTTTTGCACGTCTTACCCGTCAAAGGAAAAGACTCTCAAGGATATGCTGGCTTTTGGGAATCAAGGAAAAGCTTAACAAGATTCAAAGACTCTCTTTGTAGAAAAGCTTACTTTGAGTGGATCTTTAAAAATCCATTTTTATTATCCGGTTAAGTAGTTACTTGCATCTAGATTTCTTTCTATTCTAGATCAAGCACTTGGCCTATACTAGCCATCTTTTATCACCCCTTGAGTTCACTTTATTGCTACGTGCAAGTCAGTGACCAAGTCTTTATGTCCGAGAAGTAATGGTGATCCAAATCAATTAATACGCAGCTGGGGATCTCCAAACACACGACATATGTAGCACTTAACCCTTGCATATGTGAACTCACACCCGGGTTTCTCAAGACCAGAATGGGTTCACGCCAACCGAGAGCACAGATACTCCACCGTCCAGCCTCTTGCCACGGAGGGTACACGCTACTCTCGCCATCTCTCCACTCCCACTGCGTGGTAGCCTTTCTAGTATTGGTCTGACTGAGCCAAATCTTACCCATGACGAGGCATATGGCTAATTAAAAGGTCCTCGGACAGCAGGCCTACAACGGCTCAGTCCTTAAGTGACTCAGACGGAGACACTACATCAAGACTCCCTTTTCGTGCAAGTCACCCGCCCGGTCTCATCTTTATCATTTACAACCCAAAGTTTGGTACCTGGTAGAGGTACTTCTTTTCAGATGTTGAACCCATCACAGCCATGATGGATTCACCATCACAAGTTTTTCTTTTATAAAAATTCCCTTTCAGTGTGAAGCATCACCTTTTGTTCAAAACAAAACATTTTGTTTTCTAAAGCAAGGCTAAGCATCAAAAAACCTGTTTGAATAAATCAGGTAACAAGGAATGTAACCAATTTTCCAAGGAAGGGAATGCATTAGTTGTTTAGCACATAACTCATATCACCTAATGCATCAAACAAGGTGATAAAGGTTTTAAAACAACAAGGAAAAGGGATAATGCACCGAGGCTTGCCTTGTGTTGCAGGAGGTTCATGGTCCACTCCACAGATGTCGAAGTAAAAGTTGTTCTCGGCTAGAGGATTTTCAGCTTAAGAGACAACCTCTTCTTCTACCATGGTTTCTTCCTCGTGTTCTATACATGACAATACATGTACATGAATATGCAGTTACACAATTGAAACATACTAAGTTATATCTTGAATACAACTTTCCTTCTCGGTACAACAAATCACTAGGGTTTCCTAATTTGGTATTCTATTAGTATTAAGTAACTTAACCCTAGGAAGCTAGTTATTGGGTTTTTGACTAAATAGTGTCCAAATCATTTCAAACTTCACCAGGGTCTTCAATCATCATGCTAAGCCTACCCAAAAAGTTTCACAATTTTTGGAGTTACTAAATTATTTCTAAAATTCTAAAAGGCTTGGTTTGAGCATCTTTAAATGCTACATAATTCCAGGTTTGGGATACAAATCTTGGAACTATTTTTATTAAATACTATGCGGTTTTAGGAGTCTAGCAAAATTGGTCTCATGATTTTATGAGTTTTCTACTATTTTCTACAAATTTCTTAAGCTGACAGTAAAAAGAAAAGGAGAAAGGATGAATAGTGTCGGGCTCAATTCAGTCCGGGTCGGCCTGCGTATAGAGAAAACTCGCCCACGCGTGCCCGCGTGAGACTTTCACATGGAACCCTCTAGGTATTCTAATAACCCCAAACCAACCTAGGACACTATTTTCTTAGTCACTGACATTTTTACTTAAACCCTCCCCTTCTTCCTCCTTCACACGACCAGGTCCCCGACCATGGACGGCGGTGCGATTACTCCGACGAACCTGCACTGGCCGCAATACCCTATAATCCATGCTCAAATTTGTTCTTACACCTAATTCAACTCTTGGCGCCACACTAGGGATCAAAAATCGGACACGAATTCCATCCTAGAGCTCAGTCTATGAGCACCAGCGGATCCGAAACCTTCACGGACCCGTTCCTAGTGACACAGCATGGTAGCGTTTGAATTGAGAGCATGATAAGCTTCAGTAACTTACAAGGACTCAAGAACGATGGCTAGAAAGACGGGTGAAGGGACAGAACGGTGAGTCGATGGAGGGAGCATCCGCGGTGGTGTTCCATAGTGGCGACATAGGGTTCTGGCTGTGGTAGAGTTCAATCGTGCGGGTCAATGGGCATCGCGACACATAAGAGAACTCAAAACACTCTTAAGCCCGACCGTAGTTACCTTAGAGGGCTCTGGCCACGGCGAGATGCCTCGCGGCGACGCGGATGACCGATTTGGGGGAAATCTTAATTCCTCGGGCTACAGTGGATGGCAGGACGTGGTTGGGGTTGCGTTGGGTTCGTGACAAGGGGGCAGAGCAAGGGAAACGCTCAATTTATAGAAGCCGGCCATGGTTGCTCTGAATTTGAACGAGATTCGGATCACAGCACTGACAGGATATTGTTACTAAGGCGAGTTCACCGTGGCACGCACTGGGGCAAAGTCCTACGGCAATCCCTAGTTACTCTCCACGATACGCGACGACATGGTAAGACGGCCTATGGCGTGGCGCAACTGAGATCGTCTGCGTCCCATGATGACATCGGCTGCTCGGCCACGTCGCAAGGCAATCGAGTGCGGCTGATAAGCTCACGTCTGAGCCAAATCCACCTCCCTTCCGATCTTTTTACCTCTCGCAGTTATCCACGTGCTAAAGAGCACGAATCGTAGCACCGGCACAGATCATAGCACAAGGATCACCGGCGGCAGATTCTGTGAATCTGCGATCTTCTTCAGTTACTGTATATACTGAATGGCTTCGTTCATCAGCCTGACAGCACAACTTGAGGAGCTTCATTCTCAAATTTTTATGTGATGGACTACCAATCCGACTGTATCAAAGTTGTTTTCCATTATACCAGCTTCAACTTTGTTATAAGGTTCTTGATCATACATTCACTCGATCGAGCACAATTCGGTTCTAAATTCGACCCGATGCAACTGTCTGTCTGACTTTCAGACCATCACATGACCGACAGCCCAACTTCCAGGCCATTTTACTCCAATTTCTATACAGCTCTAGGGCTCAATCACTTAATCAAACTTGTACTACTATAGTAGCTCCACAAATTTGTTGCAGTGACCCCTGGCAAAATCTCCATATATCAGGAGATAATATGGCTTGAATTCGGCCAGTTAACACTGCATTTCAGGGTTAAGTATAGGGGTATCTTTGGGATATTTTGCAATTTACTCCAATTTGCCTCACAAAACTTGAAATCTCCAAATCTAAAAGTTGCTTAGTTTTTGTTACTCTACCACTTTGATATATGCACTTTGGTCCAAAAGTGCATAGAAATTGGAGTCACCTTATAGAGCACTCATTAGGGTTTCTAGTGTCTCTACTAGGGTTTTAAGTGTTCTAGAGTTTAAGTGGCACTCAAACTTTCCAAATTTAGTCTCTCTTGAACATCTCCACTAAGCTTTGAGATCATACTCAAATTATCATCTCACACACCCACATGATTCTAATCCTTGGGTAAGTACCCTATCCTAGGGTTAGAGATCAAGTCAAGTCATCACATCACAAGCTTGTTTTGAAATTTTTACCTAGTGGATGCACTCTGGGTGTAACATACATAATGAAATGCTAATGCATATGATGTCATGCCAAAGTTTTAGTTCTTGTAACACCAGGGTCTGGTGTTACATCCTTCCCCCCATAAAAGAATCTTGTCTCGAGATTTAAGGCTCTAGGGTAAATCATGGAAAAGGAAACACGTCACAACTTTATTTCCTAATTTCTCTTACAGAGCAGGGGGTGGGTGTGGGGGTTTGCTCTTACTTTACAACCACATACATAAACCTCAATACTTATAGGAAGCTAAGAACTTGGGAAAATGTTTTTCTAAGAAATCTTCAGACTCCCATGTAGCTTCTTCTTCTGTGTGTTGGTTCCACTGCACTTTGTAAAACTTGAGAGTCCTTCGAGTAATTCAGTCTTTCTGATCTAAAACTCGAACGGGATATTCTGAGTAGGTTAAGTTCGGTTTCAAATTAACATTAGCCACATCCATAGTTCGATCAGGAATCAGAAGACATTTCTTTAATTGAGATATGTGGAACACATTATGCACAATAGACAGTGACTAGAATAGGGAACGGGCCAATGTATCGGGGTGCCAACTTTCCTTTAACCCCAAAGCAACTAACACCCTTCATTGGTGATACTTTCAGGTACACATGATCGTCGACTTGAAAAACTAATGGTCGACGTCGTTTATCTGCATAATTTTTTTTGCTGAGCTTGAGCTTCTCTCAAGTTATGTCTTATGCGTTGGACCTTTTCTTTTGTTTCTTTAACCAAATCAGGCCTAAAAAACCACCATTCTCCTGGTTCTGACCAATTCAAGGGTGTTCTGCATCGCCGTCCGTACAGAGCTTCAAATGGTGCCATTTTAATGCTCTCTTGGTAACTGTTGTTATAAGAAAATTCTGCCGGCGGCAGACAATCATCCCATTTTTGTGGGAACTCCAAGACATAGGCTCGTAGCATATCTTCCAATATTTGATTTACCCTTTCGGTTTGTCCACTTGTTTGCAGATGATAGGCCGAACTGTGGGGCAATTTGGTGCCCAAAGAATTGTGCAGTTCTTCCCAAAACATGGATACGAATTGCGGTCCTCGGTCTGACACTATCGTCTTTGGAACTCCATGCAGACTAAGAATACGAGCAAGGTACAACTGAGCATAAACAACAACTGGGTGATCTGTTTTAACCGGAAGGAAATGTGTTGTCTTTGTAAGCCGGTCCATTATCACCCAAATAGAGTCATACCCTTTAGATGTCTTGGGTAATCCCGCAACAAAATCCATACTGATGTCTTCCTATTTCCATGTTGGGATCAGCAATGATTGTAGAGGTCCAGCAGTTTTCATATGTATCACCTTGACACGTCTACAAGTGTCACATTTCGCCACATAGCAAGCAATTTCAATCTTCATTTAGTCCACCAGTAATGTTGTTTCAAAACTTGATACATCTTAGTACTTCCAGGTTGAATTGAATACCGACTAAGATGAGCTTCATCCAAGATTTGTTGACGGACTTCAGCATCCTTAGGCACCACTATGCGGTCTTGAAACCATATCACTCCTTGATCATCTTTCCTAAAACAATTAGCTTTGCTGGCCTCCATTTTCTCGTGAATATATTTCATACACTTATCGATCCTTTGAGCATCAATAATCCATTGTAGAATAACTGACTCAAGCTTCAAATGTGTCAAGGTTCCTTGTTTGTAACACCCGGATTTTAGGGGTCCAAAACCCGGGCGCTAACAAAAACACCAGGTATGCTGGGACCAAGTCTCACACATATGATGTATAGTGGCACAGGATCGAATGTCACAACTTTATATATAACAGGAGTTCTATACAAATAAATAGTTACATTATAAGGAGACAACGGTCCAGCAACCCAAAGTTGACTGGGAGACGACGGCCTAGACCACTCACGAACTCATCACAGCATCCTCCATGAGCATCATCCTGCGGTACCTGCTCTTGACCTGTGGTGTGTGTGAGACAGCAAGAGTGAGCTCACATACGTTCATCGCTCAACAAGTTGTGGGGAATAATGTGCATGAACTCGCCAAAGGTGGGAGCTCACGTGAAGTGTAAGGCTTACCAAAGAAGATGGTTAGAGCTGAGCATTGCTTTTAAAGTTGGTCAAAATTTTATTAGCAGTTACTAAGTATAAGTAAATACCAACCCAGTTAAATAGTAGAACAAAGGTAACAACTTCACCTGCGATGCAATGCATATGACAAATTGAGTTTAAGTTCCATAATTTAAACATCAGAGAGTCCTAAGCTGCTCATGACCGTGAGCTCGGCTAGTATACCAGTTTTACACTCTGCAGAGGTTGTACCCTTTACCCACAAGTCGTGTATCCCATGTCGCTAGGGTTTGCAAGGCCCTTAGACACTACCGAGGTGAATGGCTAGGGATCCACTACAAGGCCTTTACAAAGTTCCACTAGCTTCCGAAAACCCGCTACAGTTTATAGGAAGTTCCAATGCAGGAATCCCTTGCAGGACCGCCATCGCAGCAAAATCCTCCCGAGGGCCTCCCTACACTGACCACTCCCCTACTGCCCTTGCCCCTTTCGGGTAAGGTAGTCTTCCACTAGCTTTCCTAATTAATCAGCCAAGGGGTCCCATTCCTCCCTTGTGGTGGCACGTGTTACTCAAGTTAAGCTCTATGTTCCAATTAACATTAATGATATCAACATGAACATAAACAGAATAACAACAAGAATTGGAACATAGAGGTAATAAATGATTATCCCAAAACCATATAAAGCAATAGCAAACTACCGGGGTAACAAGGTAATGAGATAAACAAATCTAGGGTGACCTATTGGGTCCCATCAAAGTTAACCTATGCATGGATAATTGATATTAAAGAACATTATTGGGTAAAAAGTGGTCAAGGGCACAACTTGCCTGGGCCTTGAGATTCCAGGTACCAGGATGATCTTCAGGTGATACGTATCCTCACTGCTAGTCGTAGCAATTCAAACGAACATGGTATAGGCAAAATTAACATTACACCAAACATAAGGACAAAATGCACATTAATAATATACATATTAAAATAAGATCATAGGAACAGGAATCATTAATTTTGGAGTTATAGATTTTAAGTTATGAATTTTCAAAGGTTTTATGTGTTTAAAATGGATTAAGTGAGAGATTAAATTTCTAATTGTTTTTATGACAAAACAGAGGCTCTAGGTGATAGAGAACTAAATTACAAAATTTTAGGAACTGGAATGGATTAATTTGGAGTTAGTATGAATTTTCTATGAATTTATAAAGTTTTAGTAATTATTTTCATATTAAAAATCTATTTATAAATTATTTCTCTGGTTTTACACTGCTCTGGACTGGGCCTCAATTAATGGAAAACGCAGGGGGCTCGGTGTAAGTCATCCCAGACACAGAGAACAGTCGCCTAAGGACCGCGGGTTGATTCCACAAAAAGACAGGGGCTCTTTTAGAAAACCACCCCGCTGAAGGGGTATCGACGATTTCTGGCCGTTGGATCTAAATCAAGCGCCCAGATTACACTCCGTCGTTATAACACAGTTGCGCTCCTTGTGACCGTCGGATCAAAGATCTGGGGCCGAGATCCAATCACGCGCGCCAACCCTGCTGGACCATCCGATATGATCTAACGGCACAGATGCAATCTAGCGAAGGGGTACGCTACTTCTAATCTCAGCCGTTCCCTGGGATATCGACGGCGCATAAGCCTTCTTCTCCCCTGGTGGCCGAGCGCGACGGCGCCTGCTCCCACGGCGACCCGTTCGCCGGAGAACCGGCCAATTGGTCACAAACCCGCCCGAATTTCCAATCCAACCGAGCCACACTAAGCCAAAGGTAGGGCGAACCCGATAGAGCCCCCAATTTGATGTTTGACTAACGCTACCGCCCTGGCCACGGAGTAGGGCGGATACGCGGCGGCGCATAGACTCCGGTGAGCAATTGCCGCGATTAGACCGGTCGGCTTCCCCACCGGCTAGGTACTACACGTCAAGAAGAGGTAGGCGGAAATCGAGGTGGCTTCATACAGGTCTATTGACGCGAGGAAGATCCCGACGACGTGAAGGCGCGGTTCCTCGATCCGGTACGACGTCGACGAGCGATTCAATGCCCCAGGGACGAAGATAATCCCGGGTGGTTCCCGCGCTGGCTTCAGGAGATCACGGAGGGGAATCCCGCGCGCTACACGAAGGGCAGGTCGACGGCTAGCGAGTCTTGGCGCGCGGCGGATTGAGCTCTAACCTGGCGGCGGCGCGTTTGCGTTCCAGGGAACGGAGAGGCGGTCAAGGGATTCCGGCGATGGGAACGGAGGCTTTAAGGCGTGTAGGAGCACGGCCGTTATACAGCTCCGAGGTCCCCGGAGGGCTCCCCGCGCGAGGTAGGCGCGGTCCACGCGGCGAGGATCACGCGGCGTTCTGTTGAAGACGGCGCTGACGACTGGGACCAACCGGTCAGTGGCGGAGGAACGGGGCGCGATTCTGGGTCCACGCGCCAGCGAACGCAGAGGCGCGCACGTGTTTTGGTCGCTGACGCAAGGGGCCCACCTGTCGGCGCAAACAGCAGTTGGGTCACGCGGGCAAGCTGGTGGGCCGAAATGAGTAGAGGTCGACCCATGTGGCTTTTATTCTTTTTCTTTTTATTTTCTATTTTCTTTTCTCCATTTTCAAATCTAATTTGAGTTCAAGTTTAAATTCAAACTTTGTGAATAACTTGTCCTCAGTTTGAATGGTATAATTTAATGATATAAGTGTGAAGGATGTTTATTCTGATTTTTGTAGTATTTTTCTTAGTTCTTCCCTTCTCTAATCTTTCACAAATTCAAATTTAAAATACCAATTCAATTCAAACTTGTAACTAGTTCATTTTGGTGCAAAAAGTATTTGGTTTGGGAATATTTATTCAAATATATTACTCATGTTTTCATATTACTTCTCTTTTCTTCCTTTCCCATTTATTTTCTATTTTCTATTCCAAATTCAAATTTATAATTCTATTTTAGTTTTCAGATTTTTCAAATGTATCAATTGAAACCCAAAGGTGAATATAAACCATACTATTTTAGTATTACTAATTTAAGTTTTATTCTTCTTGTTATTTATTTCATGGGATGTATAAATGGTTTCCTTTAAAAGAAAAATCCTTTTCTCATCATTTTCTTATTTCCTAATTTCCAAAGTATTATGATACTTTATTTATATTTTTTTTCTCTACTAATTTTGGGTCTTACATTGTTGTACTATCCCTAGATTTAATCTTTCCATTTCCTGACATAAAGTGGTGTCAGGTGATCCCACTGTGAGATAATGACAAAAGGCTTTTCGACTTAGAGCAGCTGCCACCACATTAACCTTTCTTGGGTGGTAATGAATTTCTAGGTCATAATCCTTGATCAGCTCAAGCCACCTTCTCTGTCTCATGTTTAGCTCCAACTGGGTGAAAATGTACTTTAAACTCTTATGATCGGTATATATATGACATATATTCCTCAGTAGATAATGACGCCAAATCTCAAGGGCATGTACTACTGTGGCCAGTTCCAAATCATGTGTTGGGTAATGTTACTCATGCCGACGCAGCTGCCTTGAAGCATAAGCTATTACTCACCCTACTTGCATCAGGACACATCCAAGCCCACTACCTGATGCGTCATAATAAACATCAAATGACTTCCCAATATCCGGTTGAGCCAAAACCGGTGCAGTGGTCAGCAATACTTTTAATTGTTCAAAGGCCTCGTTGCACTTAGGAGACCAGTCAAACTTAACATCATTTTTCAACAACTCAGTAATAGGTTTAACGATTTTGGAGAAATCCGGGATAAACCTGCGGTAATAACTAGCCAATCCAAGGAAACTTCTAACTTCATGCACTGAAGTAGGAGATTTCCAGTCTAGAATATCCTTGACCTTGCTAGGATCAACCGCAATCGCTTTAGCAGATAAAACATGTCCTAGAAATAGGATTTCCTCCAACCAGAACGCGCAATTGTTGAATTTGGCATAAAGTTGATGTTCTCTCAAGCGCGTTAACACAATCCGCGAATGTTTTGCATGCTCCTCCTCATTCTTAGAATAGATCAAAATGACATCAATAAAGACCACCACAAACTTGTCTAATTCAGGCATGAATACCGAATTCATTAAGCATGTGAAGTGGGCTAGAGCATTTGTAAACCAAAAGGACAACCAAATATTCAAATAACCCATACCGAGTGGTGAAAGTGGTCTTGGGGATATCCTTGGGTCGAGTTCTGATCTGATGATAGCCCGATCTGAGATCAATTTTAGAAAATATCCGAGCTCTAGTGAGTTGATCGAATAAAAGATCGATCCGAGGAAGAGGATACTTGTTTTTAATGGTCACTTCATTAAGGGGTCTGTAGTCCACACACATTCGTAGGGTTTGATCCTTCTTCTTGACAAAGATTGCTGGACAACCCCATGGCGATGAACTCGGTCTAATAAATCCTTTCTCCAATAAGTCTTGTAGTTGCTTCTTGAGTTCCGCCAGCTCATTGGGTGGCATACGGTACAATCTTCTAGAGATAGGAGCCGTACCGGGCTTCAATTCAATCATAAACTCAACATCCCTCTCCGAAGGTAATCCGGGAAATCTTCAGGGAATACATCTGGGAATTCGCACACAACCGGGATGTCTTGTATCTCTTGCACTATGACTTCAAAAACTTGTCCAGATACTTTAACTCGAACAGATACATGGATGGACAACTTGACTACTTCTTGTCCATGACTTAGCTGAATAGTCCTTTGATCTGCATTGATGATAGCCTTATTCTGAGCTAACAAATTCATATCTAAAATCACATCCACATCTTGTCCCTTTATAACTATCATGTTGGTAGGGAACTCATGTCCGGCCAATCTTACTGGTACATGGAAGACTACTTCCTTAGTAAACATTTGACCCCAGGTGATTGAATAACAAATCCCTCCATTTATTAAATACTATGTATGCAATGCTTCTCAACAAAAGTCTTGCTCATAAAGGTATGTGATGCACCAGAATCAAAAAGGATGACAGCAGGATGGTTGGCAACGAAAAACGTACCCATCCTCATCGGTTCTCCTTCCAGGGTGGTCGCCACTTGGGTGTAGTAGACTCGCCTAGTTTTCCTTGTATTTTTGCCCGCTGGAGTGTTGGCCACATTTCCCTTGCCTTGAGACGTGTTCCGAGAAGTATGTTGAAAATTTGATTTATTTTGCTTTGGATAGGGACAGTCCTTGATTAAGTGTCCAGACTTCCCACAATTAAAGAAACCATTAGAGGAACTGGGTAGGGCGGGGAAACGAGCACCAGGGGCACTCGGCTGATTGTTCTGAGCGGGGGTAGGAGCGGGTGGATAAAAATTGGTTGCTTGAAAGGATATGTGGGTGGACGAGGAGAAGAGCGATTTGGGTTGAAAGGATGAATCACCAACCTCGACTGCTTCTCGGACCCTTGAGACGATCCTTCACCCCCATATCTCTTTGTTTTTCCCTGTCCCAAATTCTTGGCTTCCACCGAAAGCGTTGTGCTCATGGCCCTGCTATAAGTGAGGTCCAGGCATGTGGCCATCTTTCGCTAGAGTCGATCATTTAGACCTCTCATGAAGCAATTCTTCTTCTTCAAATCCGTATCCACTTGGTCTATAGCATACTAGGAGAGATGATTGAATTTGGTGAGATATTACATCACTGAGTCTCCTCTTTACTTTAAACGCACAAACTCCTCCATTTTCATCTGTAAAACCCCTTCTATAATATAATGTTCCCTGAACGCCTACTTGAATTTTGCCCACATGACAAGATCTCCTATAGGCTGAATAGCTGCAAAATTTGCCCACCAGGTACTGGCAGGACCTCTCAATTGTTGGGCAACGAGCAGGGGTTTTTGGGTCTCGGTACACCGAATCAATCCGAATTTTTGCTCCATGACCCGAATCCATTCATCCGCTTCCAAAGGTTCTTCAGCTTTAACAAAAAGCAGTGGACGGGTTTCAGAAAACTCCAAATACGTGGTGTCTTGGGGGCCTTGGGGTTGACCTCTGCCTCCCTACTGATGAAACTGATTTCCAGCCATTTCTCATAGGAAACGAGTGTTGTTAGCGGTGGCATTAACTAAGGCAGTGATAGCCTCAGCCAACGTGGGAGGTACAGGCGGCGGGTTCGGAGTTTCCTCCCCACTGCGGGAAGTTCCCACCCCGTCTTGCGCATGAGTTCTTGATGGCATCTAAGGAAGAGAAACATACTTGATTATCACAGGCGACAAGTACACCTTTATTACATAATGCCGGACTGGTACTAATTATACATACTCACTGTTACAACTCAACTTTCCTTATTTAATTTACACAAGCATACTACCTACTACTATACTACTCTAATTATCTTTGTCCTTGGCTGCTCCCGCTCTGTTGCCAGCTTCGGGAGAACGCTCATCTGCGAGGCTTAGGGAAGGAGGGGCTCCAAAGAGAGCCAACTCCCCATAAGGTCCTTCACTAGCTACTCCAGATGTTCTGGCTCCCATTGCTACAACCTCCGGAGGCACGTTCGGGTGCAGCTGGTCGTATAGCACGTGCACTTCCTCATGTAGAGTGTTATTGTATGCTTGCAGATTCTCCAGGGCTATGTTTAACTCCATCACCCGGCTCGGGCATTGACCTCGCAATCCCAGGCTATAGAACGCGAATTTATGGCGCAGTCTATAGCCCTGTCTCGTTCCACGATCTCCCGCTGCAAGCGATCAACCTCCGCCGACAACTCAGCAATATGATGGCTATCTCTCGCACGCTCCCTGTTCCCATGGCATAATTCCAACATGAGTCGTTCAACTCTAACCTCCAGATCCCCTATGGGATTGATACTTCAGCTACTGCTCCCCTCATGTCGAGGAGCCAACTGGTGCCGGGGCACATCTCGAGGTCCGGTTGCCTTCCGTTGGGTAGTCTTGGTACGTGCCGTACCTCCATAACAGGGAAAGATTTATTTAGTATGGTTTAAACATGATGCATGCATGACCTATGATTATGGAATCAACTTTTCGTTGATCCCCTACCTCCTATATATACTATGATTTGGCACTCTATTACATGTCTTCAAAAGATAAGTTACTACAAGAAAGGACCAAGGTAAGAATGAAAGAGGATTATAAGATAACTATTTTTAAAACCTTTTGAAGCACTATGTAATGTCCGAAGAGATGGGCTTCGCTCCGATACCAGCTGTCACGAAACCTCCCAAGGTATTATGCTCACCTACAGATGTCCTTGTCCTAAGGACCTTAGACGGTCATGCAGGTGTGCATAATGACTCGGCAAGTTCGGATATCTGTATCTCCATCATATCGCCCAAGAGCGCTTAACCCATCACACAGACATTACACATCATCAGAGTAGAGAGTAAGCGGAAAAGGTTACAATAACATAAATTACATTCATACAAAAATATAGAAAGAGTAGTTAGTACATATCAGGGTACTTGAGTGCGTAACTTATTATTACATCACCGGGAGGCAAAAAACCCTCCCCAAATAAGTTTTAGTGTTCATCCTCCTGCTTGGGAACCACCTTGGAACATAAACTGTAGAACTCCGCCGTTTCATCACCTACAACAACGTGGGATTGAAAACCCTGAGTACGGGGTGTACTTTCACAAGTCTTACCCGTCAAAGGAAAAGACTCTCAAGGATATGCTGGCTTTTGGGAATCAAGGAAAAGCTTAACAAGATTCAAAGACTCTTTTTGCAGAAAAGCTTACTATGAGTGGATCCTTAAAAATTCATTTTTATTATCCGGTTAAGTAGTTACCTGCATCTAGATTTCTTTCTATTCTAGATCAAGCACTTGGCCTATACTAGCCATCTTTTATCACCCCTTGAGTTCACTTGATTGCTATGTGTAAGTCAGTGACCAAGTCTTCATGTCCGAGAAGTAACGGCGATCTAAATTGATTAATACCTAGCTGCGGATCTCCAACCACATGACATATGTAGCACTTAACCCTTGCATATGTCAACTCGCACCCAGGTTTCTCAAGCCAGAATGGGTTCATGCCAACCGAGAGCACAGATACTCCACTGTCTAGTCTCTTGCCACAGAGGGTACACGCTACACTCGCCATCTCTCCACTCCCATTGTGTGGTAGCCTTTCTGGTATTGGTCCGACTGAGGCAAAGCTTACCCGTGATGAGGCATATGGCCAGTTAAAATGTCCTCGATCAGCAGGCCTACATCAGCTAGGTCCTTAAGCGACTCAGACGGAGACACTACACCGAGACTCCCTTCTCGTGCAAGTCACCCGCCCGGTCTCGTCTTTATTATTTACAACCCAAAGTTTGGTACCTGGTAGAGGTACTTCTTTTTAGATGTTGAACCCATCACGGCCATGATGGATTCATCATCACAAGTTTTTCTTTTATAAAAATTCCCTTTTAGTGTGAGGCATCACCTTTTGTTTAAAACAAAACATTTTGTTTTCTAAAGCAAGGCTAAGCATTAGAAAACCTGTTTGAATAAATCAGGTAATAAGGAATGGTAACCAATTTTCCAAGGAAGGGAATGCATCAATTGTTTAGCACATAACTCCTATCACCTAATGCATCAAACAAGGTGATAAAGGTTTTAAAACAACAAGGAAAAGGGATAATGCACCGAGGCTTGCCTTGTGTTGCAGGAGGTTCATGGTCCACTCTGCAGATGTCGAAGTAAAAGTTGTTCTCGGCTGGAGGATTTTCAGCTTGGGAGACAACCTCTTCTTCTACCACGGTTTCTTCCTCGTGTTCTATTCATGACAATACATGTACATGAATGCTTATGTGATTTCATAAATATGCAGTTACACAATAGAAACATACTACGTTATATCTTGAATACAACTTTCCTTCATGGTACAACAAATAACTAGGGTTTCCTAATTTGGTATTCTATTAGTATTAAGTAACTTAACCCTAGGAAGCTAGTTATTGGGTTTTTGACTAAACAGTGTCCAAATCATTTCAAACTTCACCCAGGGTCTTCAATCATCATGCTAATCCTCACTACAGGAATAATGACATTGAGGTCTACCAGGAGGGCCACAAAGGACCAGACCCTACCAACCCTGACCAGCTCTATAGCCAGACAGCCACAGATCGGCTGGTGAGTTTTGGCCCAAAAGTACAAACGTTCAAAGTATAGAAATTCCTGCATTTGTAAGGTTATGAATTATGTATAGGTGGCATATGTGGAGGAGATGGTTCGTCGCCATGGCCCTGACTTCGACTGGTGACATGAACCGGTGGATCCCTCGATGGTGTACGCAAGTGGTGGTGGAAAAGTGCATGGACGGTAAGCTCTAACTTATGAAATTACATGGTTGACACTAAATTGATTATGCAGTAATCACAATTTTTGAATCACTTATAGATACGCACTCTTCGACGGATTCATTGACTCGTCGTCGGTGAGATCTCAAAAGATGGATTCGTCTTCCCGTAGCTCGTGCTCTCGTTGATCGAACAAGCATGAGTTGGAGATTATGAGGATGCGTGAGGAGATGAGACAACAACGAGAATTTATGGAGGCTTGCAATGCACATAACCAAGCGATGTATCAAGTGAGTATACATAATCTGAACTCTAAATTATTATATTTCAATACAACATCTTTAATAGTAACACATATGTTTAACAATTAATGCAGCAATAGGGCATGACAACAAATATTCCACCGCCACCACAATGGAGCCAGTTTGCATCCACACCAGCTCCGCCGCCACAGTTCAACATCCCTCTGACACATATACCTGCACCTAGAGATAGGGTACGTTTGATAACTCTCGATGAATTTATACACTTGTATACTTGTTGATATTTGCATTTAACGTTTGATATTTGTATTAAAAATGTTAATATTTACTAACTTGCATAGATTACGCCCGAAGCGAGTGGTAGTGGGTCTGATCCCACAGCAGGGACTGGATTTGTTGACTCCCTCTTCACGTTCCCTCCTCCTGGTGGTGGCAGCGGTCAAAGCTACCACCCAAGTGGTGGTTATCTCTAAACACTTGAACTCGTGCACACTATGTTTCTTAACTCGTGGAAGTTATGTTTTTCGCGAACTAAACACTTGAACTTATCTCATTGTTCCTATTTGAAATGTTTGTGTAAACTATGTTGGTGATGTTAAGTTTGTGATGTGTGAATTGATATATATGTTATGTGTGTAAACTCAATGCATGTGTTTGTAATGTGTCTGTTCTGTGTGATGATATATATATTACATATGCAATTGTGGAGAAATAGTGACCTAATTCAGTTCTGGTTTTACAGCAGTATAGATTAATTCCCGTCGGCTATGGTCGAACCGACGGGGATTAACAATTAATCCCCGTCGGCCCAGTAACTCACGTCGGCCAGGTAGGGTCGACGGGAATTAATTGTTAATCCACGTCGGCCCGTCGTGGCCGACGGGAGTTACTGGGCCGATGGGGATTAATTGTTAATTCTCGTCGGCCTGCCGTGACCGACGGGAATTAGTGTTAATTGTCGTCGGCTTGTAAGTGGCCGACGGGAATAATCTTATCCCCGACATCTGACGCCTGTCAGCTTACCATCGACGGGAATAAGCCATAAACCGACGGGAATTAGTAATTCCCATCGTTTTATGGCTTATTCCCATCAGTTCTTAGCCGACAGGAATTAAGTGGATTCCTGTAGTGCCTACCCAAAAAGTTTCACAAATTTTGGAGTTACTAAATTATTTCTAAAATTCTAAAAGGCTTGGTTTGAGCATCTTTAAATTCTACATAATTACAGGTTTGGGCTAAAAATCTTGGAACTATTTTTATTAAATACTATGTGATTTTAGGAGTCTAGAAAAACTAGTCTCATGATTTTACCAGTTTTATACTATTTTCTACAAATTTTCTCAGCTGACAATAAAAAGAAAAGGAGAAATGATGAATAGTGTCGAGCTCAATTCAGCCCGGGTTGGCCCGTGAACAGAGAAAACTCACACGCGTGCGCGCCCGCATGAGACTTTCGCATGGAACCCCCTAGGTGTTCGACTAACCCCAGACCAACCCAGGACACTATTTTTTGAGTCACTGACATGTTTTACTTAAACCCTCCCCTTCTTCCTCCTTCACACGACCAGGTCCCCGATCACGGACGACAGCGCGATTACTCCGGCGAACCTGCACAGGCCGTAATACCCTATAATCCATGCTCAAATTTGTTCTTTCACCTAATTCAACTCTTGGTGCCACACTGGAGATAAAAAATCTGGCACGAATTCCATCCTAGAGCTCAATCTATGAGCATCCACGGATCTGAAACCTTCACGGACCCATTCGTAGTGACACAACATGGTAGAGTTTTAATTAGGAGCACGATAAGCTTCAGGAACCTACCAGGACTCAAGAACGACGGCTGGAAAGACGGGTGAAGGGACAGAACGGTGAGTCGATGGAGGGAGTGTCCGTGGCGGTGTTCCACGATGGCGACACAGGGTTCTAGGGTTTCGGCTGCGGTATTGTTCAATTAGGAGGGTCGATGAGCATCACGACACATAAGAGAACTCAAAACACTCTTAAGCCCGACCGTAGTTACCTTAGAAGGCTCTGGCCACGGCGAGATGCCTTGCAGCGGCGCGGATGATTGATTTGGGGGAAATCTCAATTCCTCGGGCTACTATGTATGGCAGGACATGGTTGGGGTTGCGTTGGGTTCGTGACAAGGGGCTAGAGCAAGGGAAACACTCAATTTATAGAAGCCGCCCATAGTTGCTCCGAATTTGAACGAGATTGGGATCATGGTGGTGACGGGATATTGTTACTAAGGCAAGTTCACCGTGGCACGCACTAGGGCAAAGTCCTACGACAATCCCTAGTTACTCTCCACGACTCACGACGACGTGGTAAGACAACGTATGGCGTGGTGCGACTGAGATCGCCGGCGTCCCACAACGACATCAGCCGTTCGGCCACGTCGGAAGGCAATCGAGTGCGGCTGATAAGCTCACGACTAAGACCAAATCCACCTCCCTTCCGATCTTTTTACCTCTCACCATTATCCACGCTCCACACAGCATGAATCGCAGCACCGGCGCGGATCACGGCACGAGGATCACCGGCGGCAGGTTCTGTGAATCTGCGATCTTCTTTAGTTACTGTATATACTGAATGGCTTCGTTCATCAGCCTGGCAGCACAACTTGAGGAGCTTCATTCTCCAATTTTTATGTGATGGACTACCAATCCGACTATATCAAAGTTGTTTTCCATTATACTAGCTTCAACTTTGTTATAAGGTTCTTGATCTTACATTCACTCGATAGAGCACAATTTCGTTCTAAATTCAACCCGATGCAACTGTCAGTCTGACTTTCAGACCATCACATGACTGACAGCCCAACTTCGAGGCCATTTTACTCCAATTTCTGTATAGCTCTAGGGCTCAATCACTTAATCAAACTTGTACTACTATAGTAGCTCTACAAATTTGTTGTAGTGACCCCTGGCAAAATCTCCCTAGATCAGGAGATAATAGGGCTTGAATTCGGCCAATTAACACTGCATTTCAGGGTTTAGTATAGGGGTATCTTTGGGATATTTTGAAATTTACTCCAATTTGCCTCACCAAACTTGAAAATCTCCAAATGTAAAAGTTGCTTAGTTTTTGTAACTCTACCACTTTGATATATGCACTTTTGTTGAAAAGTGCATAGAAATTAGAGTCATCTTATAGAGCACTGATTAGGGTTTCTAGGGTCTCTACTAGGGTTTTAAGTGTTCTAGAGTTTAAGTGGCACTCAAACTTTCCAAATTTAGTCTCTCTTGAACATCTCCACTAACTTTTGAGGTCGTACTCAAATTATCGTCTTACACACCCACATGCTTCTAATCCTTGGGTAAGTACCCTATCCTAGGGTTAGAGATCAAGTCAAGTCATCACATCGCAAGCTTGTTTTGAAATTTTTACCTAGTGGATGCACTCTGGGTGTAACATACATAATGAAATGCTAATGCATATGATGTCATGCCAAAGTTTTAGTTCTTGTAACACCAGGGGTGTTACATTCCTCTTTGGTGAACCTAAGCAATATCAACATACATGACTTAGGTAGCATAATGTTATCATTAGTGTTTAATTGAAATTCATAAAGTAGCATTTGCACCTCTTGTTGTTGCTTCTTAGCTCGGCTACATGTAATTGGTCCATCAAAGACTTAGACTAGTGATGATGTTGGTTGTACTTGAGTTGATGTAGTTTGACTTAGGGGTTGTAACATGTTGGTTAATGGCGTGGTCGTATCATCCTCCTCCCCTTGAAAAGGAGATGTCCTCGACTCTAAAGTGTCTTCACTTGTAAATGGTAAGAGTCAGCAACATTAAACGTGTTGCTCACACCACAGTTGGTGGAAGATCTATCTTATATGCATTATCATTTATGTTGGCAAGAACATGAAATGGACCATCCCCTCGTGGCATCAATTTGGATTTGCGCTGATCAGGAAAACGTTCATTGCACAAGTGAATCCAAACTAACACTTTCTTCCTATGCTTGTTCATGCTTGCAGCCTTGCACACTGCTTTGAGCTCAATTGCTTCCTTGGTCTTCTCATGTATCTTTTTTATATATGCAGCACGCTTGGAAGCTTCCATATTGATTCTTTCCTGCAATGGAAGGGACAATAAATCTATCAGAGCAATAGGTTTGAACCCATATACAATTTCAAAGGGGCATAAATTAGTTGTAGAATGTACTACCATGTTATAAGCAAACTCCACATGTGGCAAACATTGCTCCCAATCCTTCAAGTTCTTTTTTACCATTGTTCGCAGCAACATTGACAATGTATGATTCACCACTTTAGTTTGTCCATCTATTTGAGGGTGGCATGTGGTAGAGAACAAAAGTTTAGTCCCAAGCTTTCCCACAATGTTTCCAAAAATAGCTCACAAACTTGACGTCATAGTCAGATACGATGGTCTTGGGCATTCCATGTAGCCTCAAGATTTCTCTGAAAAACAAATTAGCAACATGTGAAGCATCGCCGCTCTTGTTGCATGGAATAAAATGAGCCATTTGTAACACCCTAGGTGTTACCAAGGCCCTGACTCCCTACTTGCACCCATATACCTATTATCACTTTTGGTTAAAAAACTTGGAGGAGAGGGAGCACTTAAGATCTTGGAAGCATGAGTGAGCTAAGAAATGCCAAGGACCAAAGCATTACCCAAGCTTGTAGGCAATAATCACCTTGGGCAAGGAAGGATTGAACCTTGGGCCCCCTCTCTTGAAGCCTTTAGTTGAGAGAAAGATTAGGCAAATTCCCATTTCATAATTTAAACCCTTAACCAAAGTTTAAGAGTACCAAAATGTTTGCAAAAGGCAGTAAAGGAACTTTACAAAAAGACCCCTATAAGACCCCTAAATCAGCCCCCAAGTGGAAAACACTATGGGATCACCGCCCATTCCTTCTAAGTCCAAGATCAACCCTAATTTAGAGTTCAGGGGTGTTCACCTAGCTAATGGCACCAAAACCCCAGGGTCTAAATAGAAAAAAGGAGCCAAATTATCTAAGGAACCCCCTGGAAGAGTTTGAACCCAAGCCAAGACCGTTTGACACGAGTTGGCACCTGTTTTGTCTTGGGTTGAACAGTGCAGACAGACAAGACTTGGCGCCACCATATCTTCTAAACCAGACCCGATCTTCCCTTGGAACTCACATGAACTAGGTAGCCCTAGGCACAGGGAAGAAATCTTACACAAGCCATATGGCAAGATTCGCACGTTTGGCTGCTCAACAGGCGCAAGAACAAGGGCAGAAGGCAACGGCCACGTGTTCCACACGCTCTGGGCTCGCCAGAGCACGCCCGACGCGCGCCCCGCGTGCCCCGCGTCGCGCCAAAGCCCAGCTGGCGCCATGGCCCACGCCCGCGCCTATAAAGCACCCAGGAACTTCGACCGTACCCCTCCGCACGCGCTCGACCTCCCCGGAGCCCAAAACCACCGGCGTTTGCCCGTGCGCGGCATGCCCGCGGCCGCCCGATCCCCCGCCACCGTAGACCGGCCAACCGAACCCTTCCTGACCCTGTTCAACCCTCGGAGAAGACTGTGCACACCTCGGTGAAGCTCCCCGAGCAAGGAATCGGAGTTTGCTTCGCCGGAGAAGCCAGCCCACGGTCGCCGGACTCCACCCGACCGTCGGTGAGCGTAGACCGGGTAATCCTCTGCTCCATTCTTTGATTCCTTGTGCATATAGCCTCTACGTCACCCCGTGAAGCTCACCGTGCCGTTGGATTGAACCAGATCGCCGTGGTTTGGCCGGAACAACCGCCGCCGACGAGAGCACCCGCCTGCGCGCATGGACCGGACGATACCGGCCACCCCCGTCGTCGAGCCGTACACCGTTGTGACCGCCAGGACCTCCCGAAGCCAACCCCGCCCCTCGCCGGACCTCTCTCGCCGCCGGTAAGCCGCGCCGCCCTTTTCTTTTTCGCGGGTACTGTTTAAACCTAGGGAGGGACCACGGGCGAGAAGAAGAAAAGGTTAGGGGGTTTTGCGCATTGTCAGTGACTCAGAGGAATAGTAGCGCAGGGGTATAACTGAGAGAGTTAGTTTGGAAAGAACCCGAGGACTTCGGTGCAAAGTGGTTTTTTCCAGGAAACCTTTTTAAAACTATGATTTAAATTCAAACAGAGCTTAAACAATTCATATCTTCTGTTTTGTTCACCCAAATTGAGTCAAACCAATTTTGCCAGATCTTAAATAATGTAAACTACTTAAGAAAAATATAAAACCCCTCAGTGTTACAGAAAACTTTAGAGTTTTGAATTAAATGATTAACTGGCCAAAAGCTAAAAGAAATAAGGAAAAATAGTTACACTATTTAACTGAAGTTAAGAAAATTTAGAGAAGTACTTGATCAATTACTAACCTGCTTAAAAATGATAAACCCCTCTGTACACCCAGTTAAGGTGGAGTTTACCCTTTTAATCCTTTTTAGCCTAAAGTTAGAGAAAATATTAATGGAGGTTTAAATAAAGAACCAGAAAGCACCCATATTTTTGTTAGTCTATTTATGCAGTATAGTTCACTAGAAAAATTTATTAGATCCTGGTTTAGTATAAAATAATTGGGATACCTTTTAATTTAAGAAAACAAGGAAAACATAGAAAAACCCTAGAAAAATAACCCCAAGGAGAAAACACTCCAAACCTTGGGATAACTAATGGGTTGTTATTATGAACATAGGAAAAATATGAAATCTGTTGTTTGATATTTTTCAAATAACAAGTTAGTTATAAGCACCTTTTTGGCATAAAACTTTAGAAAATCACAACTAAATAACCACCAATTAACCTTCTGTGATTTTTGGCACAGAAACTTGTGATTACTGTTAGACACCAACAAAATTGACCCTTAAGACAGAACCCACCCCTAGTGAAGAGTTGTAGTGTAAAGTGACCCCTTTTGCCCAACTGTTGTTATTTTTGTCCAAGGCATACCCTTTTTATGATGGACCTCAAATTCATAGAACAAACTGTAGTGACCAATGGCAACCCACTGAAATTTTTATATAATTTTTGGAAAAAAGATAAACCACTGTTGTAGTTCAAACCCACACTAGAATTCATAATTAGAATTGAAAAAGGGGAAATTGATAGTAGAAACTTGTGTCACCCTAACCCAACTAGCAAAACCCTTTTTAATTTGCCCACTGAAATATGTAAGGGAAAAATACAAATCCACCATGCTTATTCTTCACAACACCTAAACCTCGAGTGATAGGCATAAACCACTAAAAGCCACTAGGACCAAGAAACCCTAAGTTGCTAACTAACTTAGTTTTTCTTCCCTTAGCTTAATGTTGTTAAATCCTGCATAATCATAACATATATATTCGTTGCATTCGATAGATTGCAACATTGCTGATGGAGAGTACGTCCTCGTGCCGGAGCACGGAGTTGCTCAGGAGGTAGCCCCGGATCCAGCACCAGAGCCTACACCAGAGGATCTGCCTGCCACAGCTTTGGAAGGCAAGCCCCAGTTTATGCATAACCTGTTAATTATGCTATTTTGCTACATTTATTGTTTGTAGGATTGAATGTGCACTTAAGTGTAGGAGTTGTTTGAAACCTTAGTTGCATGATCTCAGGAATCCTTTTGAGATGAATACTAGTATGCTAGGTCGAGTAGTTGCTTTATTAATTAGGATCTCGGTAGAAGTCGAGTGATTTTTCTAGCACTCACGCGAGGTCAGGAATTGGTTGTACCCACTTTCCTATCATAATGATGCTGGTCTGTGGACAACAATCCATGGGGATTGGTTGTCTACGAGATGGAAAATTGGAATAAGGATTAACGTGCGGATACCTATGTCAAGCGTTTGAACATACTAAGCACATGCCGAGAAATATGGTAAATTGGTAAGCCTAGTACCTGAGTGAACCTGGTAGTGGACATATCCCCTCACGTGACCTGAGACGAGGTCTCCCATTCCGGTTATGGTGGGTACAAGTGCGGTCACTGCACGACGGCAGTCGGGGTCAGTGAGGCATTGTACGCCAAGGCGGTGAGCCCTGATCTGCTGACGGGGAATCGATGGGGACGGTTGATATGTGTGGGGACGGAGTGCCCCTACATGTCGTGTGTTTAGGTTTACCTTGCAAGGATAAAAACTCTATTCGAATCGTCTGCTTCTCGCAGCTAATGAGACTGCTTGATCCATTGTAATGCATTGAGTAACAAGTGGAAATGTGATGAGTTGACACAAGATGTTGATTGCTAAATATGTTTGATACCATGTATGAGTAGATAGTACACATTTAGCCTTAAGAGAGTCACACTTAAACTTGACAAAACTAAAACTGGATTTACAAACTCAGCTAGTGCTTTTTGGCAACCAAACCCCAGAGCCAAACAGCTGCATGTCTAGAGGTAGAGGAGTAGACTCCTCACACCGGGTAAGTCTAGCTGAGTATTAGTATACTCAGCCTTGCTTGTGGCATAATTTTACAGGTTCTCTGGAGGACATAGTTGCTGGAGTGACTTGGTCGTCCATCTTGCCACCGGGTTGGACAGTCGAGTGGGATCCTGCCTCGGCTGAGGAGGAGCATGAGGAGTGATGGGACAGGCTTCCCCTTCTCTCTGTTTATTTATCGTTAATTTCATTCCGCTGCACTTCGAACAGTAATGACTACTTTTGCAAAAACTCCGATGATGATGTAATAATTTAATACTCCTTAATGTATGGTTTTTATGCTTTATTGTATTTGCTCTGTGACTCACCATCGAGGGAGAGTGTGGTACTTGATCCTGTCAGTGGCCTCGTCGGACTAGATCCGAGGGATTGACGGGTTATTCCCATTTAAGTGTGGTCTAGCCTTTGAGGCGGGACTTAGGCACTTAAGTTGGAATAATTCGGGCAGTTCCGCCACAGCTGGTATCGGAGCTTGTACCACCACGGAGGAATCAATAAACTATAAATACCATCCTTTTTCAAAGTAAAACTTGATAGAAACAAATGTTGGATAGATCATAGGACGATCAGGATAGACCTAGGACGGAAGCCTTAGGATGATAGAGGGGTAGTTAGGTGGCTAAGTAAGTAAGCCCTACCGGCTACTATGGGGGATGGGAGTTCTTCCCTATCCCCTTTTCATTGATGTGAGGTCGTTCAGAACGAGCATGCATGCATTCTTAATTAAACTAATAGATAATTGGGTAAGGACTTTAATATAAAATGATGACCAACTAAGTACCCCAGTACCATTATTGTAGTTAGAGAGAGGCTGAGTTGTGATTCCTTTTTCTTTTTATAATTCTTTTTCTTTTACTTACGCTTAACCATACATAGATGACTTCCCACGGATCCTCGGACGAAGGGAATGCACTGTCACACACTGACGGGCTTGCACGAGAGGGCTTTCCCCGTATTTTGTGGGAGGTACTTCACGGGGCTAGTTACATGACGCTTCCTCAGTACGTGGTGCAGCAGTTCGAGAAGCACCGAGTGCCCCGCTATAGGGTGAGGATGACCCTGGAGCCTCATCCCCTACAGCCAGGCTAGTGTTCGCTGGACTCTGAGTCTTTTGGGTACCGGGCTGAGGATACGATCGAGGCAATTGCTCTGCACGGGTTGACCACTTTCTGCATATTCCACCCCTTGGAGCTATCCACCCACCCCATTGGCTTGTTCCCCGCTGAGAAGGAGGACGACCCAATGTGGAAGGACCGAGTGGAGCATGCCAAGGACATATGGGCTATCTACCTAGGTCAGACTACTCACTTGACAGTTTGGTGCATGAATGCCCTGTACCGTCTGCAAGTGATGCGTGGTGAGGCAATGTCTCATTTGATGGCATTGTTGGAGGCAACTAAGATCACCCTGGATAAAAGAGAGGAGCTTGTGGTTGACTTGTCCACTGAGATGGTGGAAAAAGACTTACAAGTGGAGCAGTTGTCAGATGAGATTCACGAGCTTGAGGAGCTAGTGGGAACCAGGGAGAACACCATCGAGGTTCTCGAGGATCAGCTTATTAACACCCAGCAGCAGCTTGCCGAGGCTAACGAGCACCTAGATATGCATCACCAGGAGATCCAGGATATGGGGGCCAACGAGGATGTCGACATCGAGGGAGGAGAGGAGCCTGCCTCCAGCTTGGACACTGCTGGCTCAGGGAGACCACCTTCCCTAGAGTTGAGTGTTGCCTCATTCACTCACTAGGTATCAGGGGTAGAGCTAAAAGTCAGTGATGGTAGAACTCCTCGAAGCTAGCTTAGCTTTCGCACCCCTAGGATACTAGGCTAGATAGAGTTGAGCTTTTGGGCTATTGATGTAATCGTGATAAACTCTTTTGGAAGCATGGTTGACAAATGATGTCAGTTTTAAATTTTAAAAGGAAAACTATGCCATGTGAAATCTCTTATGAATATGCAAGAATCTATCTGTTTCGCCTTTTGGCTCTTTCATCGCGCTTGAACCTTGAATCTCAAAGATGTGTATTAAAAATATATATGATTTTTCAGATGGCTGGGAGAGCGCGTCGTGGTCAAAATGAGCGCGTTCCTCCACCGCCGCCACCGCCCCCTATGATGCAGGAGCTAATGGCCCAGCAGAATGAGATCTTGAGGTAGCTAGCTCAGCGTCAGCCGCCACCTCAGTACTATGGTGGTGGTGATCATCAGCGCCACCCCGCAGCAGCCACCTACCAGGAGTTCCTCAGTATCCAGCCACCATTATTCACCAGGGCAGAGGACCCACTTGATGCGGATGTATGGTTGAGAGTAGTGGAATCCAAATTTCCGCTACTCCATGGAGTTTGCTCAGAGGTCACTAAGGTCAGGTTCGCCACCCAGCAGCTTCGCGGACCCGCACGAACATGGTGGGACCATTTTCTTGCTATGCAGCCAGATGGCCGAGAGGTGGAATGGAGAGAGTTCAAGGCCGCTTTCAGGGGACACCACATACCAGCGGGCATTATGGACCGAAAGCTCAACGAGATTCTGGCACTCACTCAGGGAAACAGGACAGTGTTACAGTATGCTCAGGCCTTCAATGACCTATGCCAGTATGCCGGATATCACGCAGACACAGACGAGAAGAAGAGAGACAGGTTCAGGAGGGGGCTCAGCACCAAGCTCCGTGACCGTCTCAACACCGTCAGGGCCAACAGCTATAATGAGTTAGTCAACATGGCCATTTCTCAGGAGGACTGTATCACAGCTCGTCAAGCAGAGAAGAAGAGGAAGACCACTAGGGCAGGACCTTCAGCTCCGCCGCAGCGCTTTAGGATTGTGTCTGACACTCAGAACAGGGGACCTCAGCAGCAGCAAGGGCGTTGGGTGATCCGACCACAGCAGCAGCAGGCACCCAACCGCACCCAGTTTCCAGCTCAGAGGAACAATCAACAGCAGCAGCAACCTCGTCAAGCCAATGACAACAGGTGTTTCACTTGTGGAAACACCGGACACTATGCCAAGAATTGCCCCAGGAACCAGCAGAGGCAGGGGCAGAATGCTAACCAGAACCAAGGCAAGAGGCAGAAAGGTGCAAGTGAGGCAAGGCAGGCTGAACTTCACTACCATGGCTGATATTCCAGAGGGAGCACCCGTCATGACTGGTATCTTTACAGTTTTGAAATATCCTGCTATTATTCTTTTTGATTCTGGTGCATCGCATAGTTTTATCAGTGCCAAATTTAGTGCCTAGTGTCAGTTACCTTTTCACCACACCAATGGGGGTATTACAATTTCAACACTAGGAGGTAGGATTGCCACTAATCAAATCAGCAAGAATGTGCCTATAAAGTTTGGCAGTCTGATAATTAAAACCAACCTTCTTATTTTGGGTTTGGATAGTGTGGATATCATATTGGGAACTGACTAGTTGACCAAACATCAGGCAGTGATTGATATCGCAGCTAGGGCCATTGAAGTGCACTCACCGACCCGTGGTGAAACCACATTATATTTACCTAACCAAGGATGTACCCGTTCCTGTGCCTTCACCATGATAGAGTCACCTGTTGAGAAGATTCCCGTAGTCTGTGACTACCCAGATGTTTTTCTGGATGAATTTCCAGGGATGCCACCTAACAGAGACATCGAGTTCGCAATCGAATTGCATCCCGGGACTGCTCCTATCTCCAAGAGACCCTATAGGATGCCGCCCGCAGAACTGGCAGAACTAAAAAGGCAACTGCAAGAGTTGTTGGATAAGGGGTTCATTCGCCCATGTACTTCACCATGGGGATGCCCAGCCTTGTTTGTAAAGAAGAAGGATGAAAGTCTGAGAATGTGTGTTGATTAACGCCCTCTCAATGCAGTGACCATCAAGAACAAATACCCACTACCCCGCATTGATGTTTTGTTTGGTCAGTTAGTGGGAGCCAAGGTATTCTCCAAGATAGACCTTCGCTCGGGCTACCATCAGATCAAGATCCGTGCCAGTGATATTCCAAAGACTGCTTTCTCTACCAGATATGGGCTCTATGAGTTTTTGGTGACGTCTTTTGGGCTGACCAATGCCCCGGCTTATTTTATGTACCTAATGAACTCAGTATTCATGCCAGAGTTGGACAAGTTCGTGGTCGTTTTCATTGATGATATTCTGGTCTATTCCAAGAATGAAGACGAACATACTGAGCACCTGCACACCGTGCTTCAGCGACTGCGCGATCATCGTCTTTATGCTAAGTTGTCTAAATGTGAATTCTGGCTAAAGGAAATTAAATTCTTGGGTCACACCATTTCTCAGGATGGGATATCTGTTGATCCTGAGAAGGTACAAGAGGTGATGGATTGGAAACCCCCGACTACAGTGAGGCAGATTCGGAGTTTTCTGGGATTGGCATGGTATTATCGACGATTTATTTTGGATTTCTCCAGAATTGCCAAGCCAATGACTGAACTGTTGAAGAAGGGAGTCAAGTATAATTGGAGCCAAAAGTGCGAAGATGTCTTTCATACGCTAAGGCAGCATTTGACAACAGCCCCAGTACTAGCTCAACCTGACAACACCAAGCCCTTTGAAGTTTATTGTGATGCTTCCTGTACTGGTTTGGGATGTGTCTTAATGCAAGATAACAGAGTAATTGCTTATGCCTCCCGAGCACTCAGACCCCATGAGCAGAACTACCCTACTCATGATCTGGAGTTAGCAGCCGTAGTTCATGCTCTCAAGATATGGAGACAATACTTGATGGGAGCTCACTGTAACATTTACACTGATCATAAGAGTCTCAAATACATTTTCACTCAGGCAGACCTTAACATGAAGCAGAGGAGATGGTTAGAGCTAATCAAGGACTATGATTTGGAGGTGCATTACCACCTTGGCAAAGCCAATGTTGTGGTCGATGCTTTGAGCAGAAAGGCCTAGTGCAATTGTATGAGCATGGATGCAAGAGTCACCACCCTGTGTGATGAGTTGTGCAAGCTGAACCTAGAAGTTGTTCCTTCAGGTGCCTTAACTTATATCTCGGTGGAGCCCACATTACAAGAGCAAATAGTTAGGGCACAGATTGAAGACAAGGGTGTTCAGGTCATCAAGGAAATGATCAAGCAGAAAGTCGAAAAATACAAATGCTTCTGTCAGGACAGCAAGGGAATTCTATGGTTTGGAGATCGATTGGTTGTTCCCAAGGACCCTGAGCTCAGAAAGAAGATATTGGATGAAGCTCACCTTTCAAAATTCTCCATGCACCCCGGTAGTAACAAAATGTACCACGACCTCAGATCCTTATACTGGTGGACCAGGATGAAGAGGGAAATTGCCAAGTACATATCCGAGTGTGACACCTGCCAGAGAATCAAAGCCAGTCATTTGAGGGCAGCAGGCCCTTTGCAACCCCTCCCCATACCATCTTGGAAATGGGAGGACATCTGCATGGATTTTATCGTGGGATTGCCCAATACCTGCTGGCACCATGATTCCATTTGGGTTATTGTGGACAGATTGACCAAGACCGCTCATTTCTTACCAGTGCATACCACCCACAAGACCGAGAAGTATGCAGAGATCTATGTTGATCAAATAGTGCGTTTGCATGGCATTCCGAAGACCATTGTATCTGACAGAGGAGCACTGTTTGTGGCACGCTTTTGGGAGCAGCTACAAGAATCACTTGGGACCCAGGTAATACGAAGCTCAGCATACCATCCTCAAACAGATGGCCAGATAGAAAGAGTAAATCAAATCCTCAAAGACATGTTGCGAGCCTGTGTGCTACACTATGGTAAAAACTAGGACAAGTGTCTTTCTTTGGCGAAGTTCTCCTACAATAACAGCTACCAGTCCAGCCTAAAAATGGCACCTTTTGAAGCCTTGTATGGGAGAAAGTGTCGGACACCGCTAAATTGGTCACAAGCCGGAGAGAGAGAAATTGTTGGACCAGACTTGGTGCTTGAAGCAGAGGAAAAGGTCAGAGTCATAAAAAAGAACCTAGAAGCTGCTCAGGCCAGGCAAAAGAGCTATCATGACAAGAGAAGGAAGCCTCTACAGTTTGAAGTGGGAGATCATGTTTATCTTAAGGTATCACCCACCAAAGGTGTTCAGAGATTTGGAATCAAGGGCAAGTTAGCTCCTCGCTACATTGGACCCTATGAGATCAAAGCAAATTGTGGACCCGTAGCCTATCAGTTGGACTTGCCACCACACATGTCAGTAGTTCACAATGTGTTTCATGTATCTCAGCTGCGGAAATGTGTCCGCCTACCCACTGAAGTATTACCTGAACCAGAAATTGAGATAGAACCAGACTTGTCTTATCAGGAACACCCCGTCAAAGTGCTGGATCAAAAGGAGAGATCAACGCGGACCAAGTCGATCATAATGTAAAAGGTTCAGTGGAGTCACCATTCAGTAGAAGAAGCTACATGGGAGACTGAGGATTTCCTACGTTCTCGCTTCCCCGACTTTCTGCCCAAAGGAGTCGGTACGTAACCCAAAACCCCACCCCCACCTGCCCTTTGAATCTAATTATAAGAAAAACTTAGATGTTTAAGGTAGTGTAAGCTCTAAAAATAACTCAAAAAGGACTTCCTTCTGAAGTTGCAAAGAGGATGACATTCGAAGAGTAGTTAACTAGAGAAACTTAGGTAAAGGAAGAAACCACATATCAGCACACCTTCATGGCACCCCTCTAAGGGACTCTACCTAAAATCTCGAGGCGAGATTCCTTTAAGGGGGGAGGGCTGTAACACCCCAGGTGTTACCAAGGCCCTGACTCCCTACTTGCAGTTAAAAAACTTGGAGGAGAGGGAGCACTTAAGATCTTGGAAGAATGAGTGAGCTAAGAAATGCCAAGGACCAAAGCATTACCCAAGCTTGTAGGCAATAATCACCTTGGGCAAGGAAGGATTGAACCTTGGGCCCCCTCTCTTGAAGCCTTTAGTTGAGAGAAAGATTAGGCAAATGCCCATTTCATAATTTAAACCCTTAACCAAAGTTTAAGAGTACCAAAATGTTTACAAAAGGCAGTAAAGGAACTTTACAAAAAGACCCCTATAAGACCCCTAAATCAGCCCCCAAGTGGAAAACACTATGGGATCACCCCCCATTCCTTCTAAGTCCAAGATCAACCCTAATTTAGAGATCAGGGGTGTTCACCTAGCTAATGGCACCAAAACCCTAGGGTCTAAATAGCAAAAAGGAGCCAAATTATCTAAGGAACCCCCTGGAAGAGTTTGAACCCAAGCCAAGACCGTTTGACACGAGTTGGCACCTGTTTTGTCTCGGGTTGAACAGTGCAGACAGACAAGACTTGGTGCCACCATATCTTCTAAACCAGACCCGATCTTCCCTTGGAACTCACATGAACTAGGTAGCCCTAGGCGCAGGGAAGAAATCTTACACAGGCCATATGGCAAGATTCGCACGTTTGGCTGCTCAACAGGCGCAAGAACAAGGGCAGAAGGCAACGGCCACGTGTTCGACGCGCTCTGGGCTCGCTAGAGCAAGCCCGACGCGCGCCCCGCGTGCCCTGCGTCGCGCCAAAGCCCAGCCGGCGCCATGGCCCGCGCCCGCGCCTATAAAGCACCCAGGAACTTCGACTGTACCCCTCCGCACGCGCTCGACCTCACCGGAGCCCAAAACCACCGGCGTTTGCCCGTGCGCGACGTGCCCGCGGCCGCCCAATCCCCTGCCACCGTAGACCGGCCAACCGAACCCTTCCCGACCCCGTTCAACCCTCGGAGAAGACTGTGAAGCTCCCCGAGCAAGGAATCGGAGTTAACTTCGCCGGAGAAGCCAGCCCACGTTCGCCGGACTCCACTCGACTGCCGGTGAGCGTAGACCGGGTAATCCTCTGCTCCATTCTTCGATTCATTGTGCACATAGCCTCTACGTCACCCTGTGATTTTCACCGTGCCGTTGGATTGAACCAGATTGCCATGGTTTGGCCGGAACAACTGCCGCCGACGAGAGCACCCGCCTGCGCGCGTGGACCAGACGATTCTGGCCACCCCCACTGTCGAGCCGTACACCGTTGTGACCACCAGGACCTCCCGGAGCCAACCCCTCCCCTCGCCGGACCTCTCTCGCCGTCGGTAAGCCGCGCCGCCCTTTTCTTTTTCGCGGGTACTGTTTAAACCTAGGGAGGGACCACGGGGAGAAGAAGAAAAGGTTAGGGGGTTTTGCGCATTGTCAGTGACTCAGAGGAATAGTAGCGCAGGGGTATAACTGAGAGAGTTAGTTTGGAAAGAACCCGAGGACTTCGGTGCAAAGTGGTTTTTTCCAGGAAACCTTTTTAAAACTATGATTTAAATTCAAACAGAGCTAAAACAATTCATATCTTCTGTTTTGTTCACCCAAATTGAGTCAAACCAATTTTGCCAGATCTTAAATAATGTAAACTACTTAAGAAAAATATAAAACCACTCAGTGTTACAGAAAACTTTAGAGTTTTGAATTAAATGATTAACTGGCCAAAAGCTAAAAGAAATAAGGAAAAATAGTTACACTATTTAACTGAAGTTAAGAAAATTTAGAGAGGTACTTGATCACCTACTAACCTGCTTAAAAATGATAAACCCCTCTGTACACCTAGTTAAGGTGGAGTTTACCCTTTTAATCCTTTTTAGCCTAAAGGCAGAGAAAATATTAATGGAGGTTTAAATAAAGAACCAGGGAGCACCCATATTTTTGTTAGTCTATTTATGAAGTATAGTTCACTAGAAAAATTTATTAGATCCTGATTTAGTATAAAATAATTGGGATACCTTTTAATTTAAGAAAACAAGGAAAACTTAGAAAAACCCTAGAAAAATAACCCCAAGGAGAAAACATCCCAAACCTTGGGATAACTAATGGGTCGTTATTATAAACATAGGAAAAATAACAAATTTGTTGTTTGATATTTTTCAAATAACAAGTTAGTTATAAGCACCTTTTTGGCATAAAACTTTAGAAAATCACAACTAAATAACCACCAATTAACCTTCTGTGATTTTTGGCACAGAAACTTGTGATTACTGTTAGACATTAACAAAAATGACCCTTAAGACAGAACCCACCCCTAGTGAAGAGTTGTAGTGTAAAGTGACCCCTTTTGCCCAACTGTTGTTATTTTTGTCCAAGGCATACCCTTTTTATGATGGACCTCAAATTTATAGAACAAACTGTAGTGACCAATGGTAACCCACTGAAATTTTTACAAAATTTTTGGAAAAAAGATAAACCACTGTTGTAGTTCAAACCCACACTAGATTTCATAATTAGAATTGAAAAAGGGGAAATTGATAGTAGAAACTTGTGTCACCCTAACCCAACTAGCAAAACCCTTTTTAATTTGCCCACTGAAATATGTAAGGGAAAAATACAAATCCACTATGCTTATTCTTCACAACACCTAAACCTCGAGTGATAGGCATAAACCACTAAAAGCCACTAGGACCAAGAAACCCTAAGTTGCTAACTAACTTAGTTTTTCTTCCCTTAGCTTAATGTTGTTAAATCCTGCATAATCATAACATATATATTCGTTGCATTCGATAGATTGCAACCTCGCTGACGGAGAGTACGTCCTCGTGCCGGAGCACGGAGTTGCTCAGGAGGTAGCCCCGGATCCAGCACGAGAGCCTACACCAGAGGATCTGCCTGCCACAGCTTTGGAAGGCAAGCCCCGGTTTATGCATAACCTGTTAATTATGCTATTTTGCTACATTTATTGTTTGTAGGATTGAATGTGCACTTAAGTGTAGGAGTTGTTTGAAACCTTAGTTGCATGATCTCAGGAATCCTTTTGAGATGAATACTAGTATGCTAGGTCGAGTAGCTGCTTTATTAATTAGGATCTCGGTAGAAGTCGAGTGATTTTTCTAGCACTCGTGCAAGGTCAGGAATTGGTTGTACCCACTTTCCTATCATAATGATGCTGGTCTGTGGACAACGAACCATGGGGATTGGTTGTCTACGAGATGGAAAATTGGAATAAGGATTAATGTGCGGATACCTGTGTCAAGCGTTTGAACGTACTAAGCACATGCCGAGAAATATGGTAAATCGGTAAGCCTAGTACCTGAGTGAACCTGGCAGTGGACATATCCCCTCACGCGACCTGAGACGAGGTCTCCCATTCCGGTTATGGTGGGTACAAGTGCGGTCACTGCACGACGGCAGTCAGGGCTAGTGAGGCATTGTACGCCAAGGCGGTGAGCCGTGATCTGCTGACGGGGAATCAATGGGGATGGTTGATATGTGTGGGGACGGAGTGCCCCTACATGTCGTGTGTTTAGGTTTACCTTGCAAGGATAAAAACTCGATTCGAATCGTCTGCTTCTCGTAGCTAATGAGACTGCTTGATCCATTGTACTGCATCGAGTAACAAGTGGAAATGTGATGAGTTGACACAAGATGTTGATTGCTAAATATGTTTGATACCATGTATGAGTAGATAGTACACATTTATCCTTAAGAGAGTCACACTTAAACTTGACAAAACTAAAACTGGATTTACAAACTCAGCTAGTGCTTTTTGGCAACCAAACCCCAGAGCCAAACAGCTGCATGTCTAGAGGTAGAGGAGTAGACTCCTCACACCGGGTAAGTCTAGCTGAGTATTAGTATACTCAACCTTGCTTGTGGCATAATTTTACAGGTTATCTGGAGGACATGGTTGCTGGAGTGACTTGGCCGTCCATCTTGCCACCGGGTTGGACAGTCAAGTGGGATCCTGCCTCGGTTGAGGAGGAGCATGAGGAGTGATGGGACAGGCTTCCCCATGTCTCTGTTTATTTATCGTTAATTTCATTCCGCTGCACTTCGAACAGTAATGACTACTTTTGCAAAAACTCCGATGATGATGTAATAATTTAATACTCCTTAATGTATGGTTTTATGCTTTATTGTATTTGCTCTGTGACTCACCATCGAGGGAGAGTGTGGTACTTGATCGTGTCAGTGGCCTCGTCGGACTAGATCCGAGGGATTGACGGGTTATTCCCATTTAAGTGTGGTCTAGCCTTTGAGGCGGGACTTAGGCACTTAAGTTGGAATAATTCGGGCAGTTCCGCCACACCATTTTTGAAAATCTATCAACCACAACAAAAATAGAATCTCTTTTTTAGTCCTAGGCAGCCCTAAAATAAAATCCATGCTTATGTCTTCCCAAGGAATTTTAGGAGCGGGTAAAGGAGTATACAAACCATGAGGGTTCATTTTTGACTTAGCTTTGTGACATGTGACACAACGCTCCACAAATCTGATGACATCTCTCCTCATCTTGGGCCAATAGAAATAGTCGCTGAGTAGTTCGTAAGTCTTGTTTTGTCCAAAATGACATGTTAGACCTCCTTCATGTGACTCCTGCAATAAAAGCAATCTATCCGAAGAATTTGGAACACAAAGTTTGTTAGCTCTAAACAAAAATCCATCATGTATGTGATATTTTCCCAACCTTTTCCATCTTCACAATGATTGTATGGTTCTAAAAATTTAGGATCATCATTATACACTTCTTTCAAATTTTCAAGACCCAAAACTTTTACCTCTAGTTGATTCAACAACACATTCATTCGAGACAAAGCAACAATGACCATATTGTCCTTACCTTTCTTATATTTTGCAATGTATGGAAATGTTTCGATGAACTCAACCCATTTGGCACAACGATGGTTCAGTTTGGCTTGCCCTTTCAAATACTTCAAAGCTTCATGATCGGAATGAATAACAAACTCTTTTGGCCATAAGTAGTGTTGTCATGTTTCAAGCACTCAGACCAAAGCATACAATTCTTTGTCATACATAGAATAATTTAATTGAGCATCTCCCAATTTTTCTCTAAAATATGATATAGGTTTTCCTTGTTGCATTAAATCTCCTCCTATCCCAATCCCGCTACCATCACATTCTACTTCAAAAGTTTTAGTGAAATCAGGAAGAATAAGTACAGGTGCTTTAGTCAAACGTTTCTTCAATTCTTGAAAAGCATCTTCTTTTGAGTTTCCCCATTTAAAATCAACACCTTTCTTTCTCAATTCATTTAAAGGGGAAGCAATGGTACTGAAATCTCTCACAAACCTTCTATAAAAAGCAGCAAGACCATGAAAACTTCTTACTTGACTTACATTTGTTGGAGCTAGCCAATCCTTGATTGCTTTCACCTTGGATTCATCCACTTCTATTTGTTTTCCTAAAACAACAAAGCCGAGAAACACAACATGGTCTATGCAAAAACTACACTTCTCAAGATTAGCAAATAATTTCTCCTTTCTAAGCTCATCTAAGACTTGCCGAATGTGTTTCACATGTTCATCAAAAGATTTGCTATAAATTAGAATATTATAGAAGTAGACAACAACAAATTTTCCAATGAACGTTCTTAAGACATGGTTCATTAATCTCATAAAAGTACTAGGAGCATTTGTCAACCCAAATGGCATCACTAACCATTCATACAACGCAAATTTTGTTTTAAATGCAGTTTTTCATTCATCTCCAATTTTCATACTTATTTGATGGTATCCACTTCTCAAATCAATTTTAGTAAAAATTGTGGAACCACTTAATTCATCAAGCATATCATCTAGCCGTGGAATAGGATGGCGATAGCGAACGGTAATATTATTTGTAGCTCTACAATCAACACACATCCTCCAAGATCCATCTTTCTTAGGTTCTAAAATCATAGGGACAACACAGGGGCTTAAACTTTCACAAACAAAACCTTTATCAAGAAGTTCTTGCACTTGCCTTTTTAACTCCTTAGTTTCTTCAGGATTGGTTCGATATGGTGGACGGTTAGGAAGTGCAGCCCCTGGAATGAGATCAATTTGATGCTCAATCCCATGAATTGGAGGTAGTCCAGCCGATGTTTCTTATGGAAACACATCTTCAAAGTCCTGTAAAAGATCATCCACAACACTAGGAAGAGATGTTATGTCGTTAGGAGAAATCAAAACATGTTTCCTCACAAGTACAAACAACACTTGATATGGGTTGTTCCTCACTTCTCTCAGCTCAAATTTTGTGGCTAGCATAACTAGATGTTCTCCCTCTTCTTTCTTTTTATCTCTTGAATTTGGCTTGTAGCACTCACTCACCGAATTGTGGATGACACTCAATTTCTTTTGCTCTTATCATCCTATACTTGCTGCACTAATTTTAGTTTTATTTTGTAAGTGTTCAGCCATGATTTGTTGAGGGGTCATAGGCTTGAGTACAAACTTTCTCCCTTTTAGATCTAGTGTGTACTAATTTGTTCTTCCATAATGCTGAGAATAATAGTCATATTGTCAAGGTCTTCCCAGTAGCAAGTGACACATAGACATGGGTGCAACATCACACTCCACTTTGTCAACATACTCTACAATCTTGAATGGAACTTTCACCTTATAATCAATCTTGATCTCTCCTGATTCATTCAACCATTGCACATGATATGGATGAGGGTGTCGCTACAACTTCATACCAAGCTTTTCAACCATCTCACGACTTACAAGATTATGGTAGCTTCCTCCATTAATGATCACCTTTACTACTTTGTCTTGCACTTTTCCTCTTATTTGAAAAAGATTATGTCGGTGTCCAATTTCAGATTCTTTCATTTGAACACTTAAGATTTGTGTAACCACAAGAGCAGTATCATGCTCAAATTCACATCCCGTATGTTCTTCAACTTTATCAGTGTCATCTACATTTCCTGCTTCAGCTTCCTCTTCACTAGCTGATGTGTATTCTCCATCATTCACAAGGATCACACGATTATTTGGACACTCCTTAATGACATGACCATGACCTCTACACTTGAAGCACTGAATACCACTAGTCTTGGTTGTTGAACCCACTGATGTAGAAGTGGATGCTGCTGATTTAGAACCCATGATTGGAGCAGCAGCGTTCTTTCCACTAGAATTGCCTTGAATATGGGATCGCAAGCCTCCAAATGAACCTTTTGATGCTGAGGGTGCAATAGTAAACCTTGAGATTGATTTGCTTCATCTAGTCATGGTTCGTGCACCATATGACAAGGGCTTGTTGTTCTTAGCATCTTGTTGCAACTGGCGTTTAGCTTTGGTGGCTTGATGTACCAAATCAATAAGACGTCGGTACGGCTGAAACTCAACAATGCACTAAATGCTGCAGTGTAACTCAGCCATGGAACGTGCAATGGTTTGCTCTTCATCTTCATACACATTGGCTCTAATCATGGCCTTCTCCATCTCCTTATAATATTCCTCAATAGAGAAACTTCCTTGCCTCAAATTCTGCAATTTATCAAAAAGATCACGCCGATAATGCTTTGCCACTAAACGAATTCTCATTTCTTGCTTCATCTCTTGCCAAGTAGCAATAGGATCCTCTCCTTCTTCACGATCACGAAGAATTTGCTCCCACCAAATCAGAGCATATCCTTCAAACTCAAGAGATATCATTGCAAGTTTATTCTCCTCTGAATAATTATGTAGGTAGAAGATTTTTCCACCTTCAACTCCCATGTGAAATAATCTTTAGGATCTGATCTACCATCAAATTTTGGCATAGTAAACTTAAGTTTCCCAAATCTCACTTCTTGGTTGACTCCTCTATGATGACGACGACCATAGCGATGTTGGGACTGATCATCATCACCCCAAATTGAAATTCCTCATTTTCATCATTTCTTCGATTCCGCCCTCTTCCTCTACCATGTTCAGCACCTTGATTCCTCCTCCCTTGTTCACTTGCTCTTCTAGAAGAATTTCCTTCACCTACTTCCCCATCTTCATCATGGTTTCTTGCACCATCAGGGGGTCAGCAACGACCTCTGATTTCAACCATAAGTGCTTGAAGATCTTATGCTAACCGATCTTGCTTGTCTTCTATGCTTTGTTTAAGCTCATTGAATTGTATCATGGTGACACATTCTTCAATCTCAACGTTGGAAACCATCTTCTAGCGAAATTAATGGCGACAAGGCAACAAATATAGGTGGAATATGAAGCTATATATGGAATCTCACAACCTCACCACTCTTACCAAACAAAACTCTTATGAGGTCCCTGCGGGTTGCAAGAAAAATGTGTGATGGTAACAAGAAAGTGATGGTTAAGCGAATACAAGACCAGAGTACCGGTTACGATGGCTTATATATGGAGCTTGGTGGGGAATAATAAACAAGGAATGCAATCTAAATCCTAGTTGTTGTAAAGTTCAACAACAATCCAACTGGAAGTTTCTTGCCTAGTGCTGACCACAAGATACGAGTGATGTAAGTACATCAAACACACGCGCAAAGAAATTTTAGATTTAATGCAAACAAGGAGTATGATTGGAATGCATGTGTTGCGATCAAACACAACCAAAATTTTGTACCAAATGACAATAGCAAACTGGTTGAACAACTTGATGAAACTTTCAGCACTTGTGCACATAAACAAACTGATTGTTCTACATTTCTTTCACAACCTTTCTCAACACCATTTTTGGTACCTTTCTTTCTTCTCTCTTTTTTTGATATTTATTTATAGAACTAAACACAGAGATCAGATATGATATTGCACACTTATAATAACTAATAAAGAACTCAACTTGTAACTATAGCTTATATAGGATCAAAGTTAACGCGAAGGAAATGATAAGGGTTTTCAGATTTTTCTTTTTGCGGATATTTTCATATATATAAGAGGCTCAAAGAAAACACAAAGGAGAGAGTGACCAGCAACTAAACAAAGACTCTAAGGACTGAAACTTAACAAAACTCACTGGAACAGCAGATTGAAACAAAGGGCTATGGCAAAAGATATTTTTATGGCTTTTTGGTGGATAGGACGAACAAAAAATAGATGTAGCCATGGGTAAAGAATCCTACCGTTGCAACTGAGGCTCTGATACCAGATGAGGCATCATGATGTCCCGATCTTCACGACGTAGGATCAATCTTCAGATAACTAGGTTCGAAGAAGCCAAGATAACTTGCTGCAAGCAGCGCTAACTAGTGCAATCTGACAAATAAAACTCAAAGCCAACCACTATCTTTAACTAGCAACATGAATCGAGGATTCGCCTAACCACAGTCTGAAAGAACTAACCAACATAGCCTATGATCAACCGAGGAGACCTCAAAGGGAGTAGGAACACCATTTGGGAGCAGATGAAGTTGTCGCTTCTGCAATCCCTCGAAGAAACTCACAAGAGCAAAGGGGTAGAGATCACTCTCAAGATTTATTAGCACACAACTGAACAAAAAGGTTCTGTTTTTAGATTATCCAAAGTTGTCTTACATCATAGACATAGGGGGTATTTATACTAGCAACAATTAGCCTTAGATAGGTATGAACATGAAAAGAAAGTATTTTTACGTGCAAATGTGAAGGGGCCTCTTCGGGAGATCTGTAGAGCTAAATTCTGTGTGGTTGTTTGACTTATGCGCAGCCTTCAGTATTTTGATAATAACTTCTCCTAGGAATCTCCAAATGATATGGGCCTGGATGCATTGGAAAGCTGACTTGATAAGCTTTCTCACCATGTATAGCATGCTTAATGAAACTTCATAGAATGATGCAGTTTAATATAGAAACTTGGTCATCAAACAGATTGTTGACCTTCTGACCAGTCAGCACTAAAGTAGGTCGCCTGCCTTTCTAGTAGATTTGGTTAAGTTGTCCTTAGAAGAATCGAAAACTAGACTTCACGAGCTTTCCAAAAAGTACTTATGCGTCTTCATAGCTTTTGGGAATCAAAAGATATGATTGTTTCTTCTGGACAGTTTTGTTGTGCTGGACTGACTCGAACATAGCTCTTCTCTCTTATTCGTCCTTGATATGTTTTGTCCTTCCTCTTTGGTCAACCTAAGGAATATCAACATACATGACTTAGGTAGCAATAAGTTCTCATTAGTGTTTAATTGAAATTCATAAAGTAGCGTGTGCACATCTTGCTGTAGCTTCTTAGCTCGGCTATGTGTAATTGGTCCATCAAAGACTTGGGCTAGTGATGATGTTGGTTGTACTTGAGTTGATGTAGTTTGACTTGGGGTTGTAACATGTTGCTTAATGGCGTGGTCGTATCAAGCACTCTATGGAAGGAAATGTAGAACACCACTATATTGGAATCAAACTAGAGAAAGTCAAGTGTTTGGTCTAGAAATTCTTCAAGAAGTAGAAAAGCAAGTGCAGAATGTTAGAGAAAATATGAAAACAGCACAATCAAGGCAGAAAAGCTATGCTGATAATAGAAGAAGAGAATTAATTATTGAAGTTGGAGACTTTGTGTATCTTAAGGTTTCCCCAATGAGAGGAATGAGAAGATTTAAAGTAAAAGGAAAATTATCTCCCTATTATATTGGTCCATTCAAGATCTTAGAAAGGAAAGGAGAAGTGGCATATCAATTAGAGCTACCCGTCCATTTATCGGATGTGCATGACGTATTCCACGTATCTCAACTCAAGAAATGCTTAAGAGCATCGAAAGAATAGTTACCCATGGAATAACTAAGCGTTAATGAGAACTTAACATATTCTGAGTATCCGGTTAGAATTTTAGAAACATCACGAAGAATTACTCAGAGTAAGGTTACCAATATGTGCAAGGTTCAATGGGGTCATCATTCAGAAGATGAGGCAACATGGGAAAGAGAAGATGAACTCAGAGCAGAATTCCCACAGCTATTTTCAGAAGTTCCTTAATCTCGAGGACGAGATTCTTTTTAGGGGATATGTTTTGTAACACCTCAAATCCATCAATTAAAATAATACATTAATAGTCATTTAAAATTAAGTAGAGAGTAAAGTAAAAATTTAAATCAAGTGCTTGATCTCATTTATCTTTAGAGAATGATTTTTGTTTGCTAATAATTGATTGATGATTTTATTCATAAAATCTCTTTTATGTGAAACACAATTTATTAATATTTTAGACTATTTGTCTAAAAATAAATATTTTAATTATAAACAATTTTGGTACAATTATTATGATTTTTGGAAATATTTAAAAATATATTTATTTATATTTTTAATGGATGTATATAAAAAAAGAAAAGAAAGAACGAAACCCTAACCGGCCAGGCCGAAACCGGCCCATTAGCAGCCCAACCTACCGCCTCCCCCACTTCCCTCCTCTCCCTCACACGCGGGCCCCACTCATGTCCTTCCCCTTCCTCCAGCCGCACGGGCGCACGCGCCCAGTGCCGCGCCACCACGTGTGGTGCCCGGCCGGCCGAGCCGCCCCATCTTCGCGCCCCGACCCGACGCCCTAGCTTCCGTGCCGCCTCACCACCCCCGCACCGAAACCACCACATCTCTCCCTTCTCCTCCCCCTCTCCTCCTCCGCACCAGTAACTGACACTGTCGTTAAGGCTGGTCGTTGGCTCTCTCTCTCCCTCGGCACCCTTCCACCTCCTTCTCCCTCTATAAAAGTCGACCGCACCCCATGGAGCCGGTTCTGTCACACTCGATTTTGGAAGGCAAACCGAATGCGAACCATGTACGTGCCAGGATTAGAAATTCACATACACAGGATTACATAAATGACTCATCATAGCATAATGCTTCAAATAACAATAAAGAGTAAGTAATAATATTAAAGACTAGAGTCATTTACATAATATAAATCAAAGTACACTGAATAGAAATGTAGCCAACGTAAACAAACCCACCACAGGTAGCTGACTAGGGGAGATCGCTAGCCAAATCCTCGAACTCCTCGAAGTCCTAGAACTCCTGGAGATTCACCTCAACACTTTCTTCTTTTTTATCTCAGCATAGATTGCACCAACGGCAACCTGGTGTTTTGTGAAAGCAAGGGTGAGTACGCATCAATGTACTCAGCAAATGTCCCGTTTGGCTGAGGTGGACTAGCTTTATGTGGGGTTAGGATCAAGCAGTTGCTTTTAGTTTGTCAGGTATTTGTTATTTGTAGAAGCCAAGTTTTAGCAATAACCAACCCATGAATCATCTCCTCATCGAGGAACATCATTACCATCATCGAACCAAAACCATAAATAGAATCATAGTATCTCGAACCATCTGTATCTCTAATCAAAGAAGATCCCAAGGCCGCTCTTAACCATGAGCACAACTGATATATCAGTTTCATTACACTCTGCAGAGGTTGCACACTTTACCCACGAGCCATGATTCCCCTTCTACCTGGAGAACGCTACTCCCCATTGACCACTACCTAGGTGGCCCGGCCGGGTATCACTATGTAGCCTTTACAAAGATTCCCCTGGTGTGCAGTTGCTCGTTAGGTTTTGCCAGTCGTACAAACACAGTACTCCTCTCTAAGGTGGGTGACTAACAAAACCAAATCAAATGAACCTCAGCACCCACCCTTAGCAGAGCAAGCACTATGCCCTGACCCCCATTGACGGCCCTCTGGCAAAGCCAACTACACCCCCAAGTTCATCTAATTAATCAGCTAAGGGCGTCCCATTCCACCATCATGGTTGTACTGTTTTCCCGGGTGGTCTCTCAACGAATAGGTCATTATGGAGAGGTACTCAAGAAACAACCTAAGTCTCCTAAAGTAATACATGCTCATCATCATAATCAAGATATCATCAGCGTATCATAAATGTTCACGTTATGTTCATTGATTAACGTAAAGCAATAGCATGAATCTAACCATAGTAACCCAAAAGGTAATCAAGGACAAGGTAAATACAAAGCTAGTTAATCCTTAGGTTTCAATTAAGTAATGCGGGATAATGAATTAATAAGTATGTAGGACATAATGGGTTAGAGGACACTTGCCTTCACCAAACAAATGCTCAGGATATTCAATTTTGTAGAACTCGAAGAGCTAGATAAATTGGTCGCCAAAGCTTGATTGTTGATTCCTCAAAGCTCAGAAATGGATCGCAGTCTAATCGCAACGCGAATCGAAGATGAAAAGGCACAAGCAAACAAACATAAGAACATTACACCATACCAAGGAAAACATAATAAAAACATGCAATACGAAATAGAGCGCCCTACTATGGTCACGCGAGGAAAAAGAAACACGATAGTCGGAGCCACGGTTGAGAAGTTAATGCATTTACACTAAGCAAGTATTAGTTAGAATGTTTAGTTCGATATGGTTAGGTTAATTGACATTTAATAACTGTAAATCAAAACTACTACTTAGTTTTGACTAACTTACTATTTTAATTGTGGATGATTAAATAACAACTAACTAACTGACATGAGTGATTATAAGTGAACACTTTAATCTCGCGTGCGGATAAGGCGCAATACGCGCGAACGGCGCGCGACACTCGTGAACGACATGTGACGACGAGCGCAAAACAGCACTGCGGCACGCGTACGGCACGCGGGCCGACACGATACGCGAAACCTAATAATTAAATAACATGATTAATCTAAACATTTATTAATAAGAAACATTTCAGTTAAGGTTAATAATGTTGGTGACTAATTATAAATGTGCAAATCGAATTCCTAAATTACATTTTAAAATTGAAACGTCGTTCTAATAGCCATCTATCAAACAAATATTTAAATAAATTAAATAAAATTTGCAACATTAGGGAAATATACTTCTAACATGAAGATAATTTTAATACAAATAGAACATAACTTGAACGGATTGAATCAGGTTTAAAACGCAAAAGTTATCACCGTTTTAAACTAGACTAAATTCCTGCGTATGGTTTCGAAATCTGACGGAGACATTTTCGCAAATAAGTCATTTCTTCCTCACCTCTCTCTCTCTCCACGTAGGGAACCACCATGGCCTTGGGGGGAAGCTCGGCCAGAGGGAGGGGGTCTGGCCACGCACAAGGGGGCCAGGGGCCACGCACCAATGGCAGGGGGAGGGTCGCGCGCAGGGGAGGCCGGGCCACGCCGAGCCCGTTGGCCGGCCGGTCGGCCACCGCCGCGGGGAGGGGCTGTGGGGGGGAATGAAGGGAAGGGGGTGTCACCACCGGGGAGAAGAGGGAAGGGAGAGGGAGCCCCTGCACAAATGAGAAAAGGAAGAAACGATGAAACCCTAGGTGCAACAATGGAGGTTTCTCAGCGGGGAAGAAGACCCTCGCCGGAGCTGAGGAGGAAATCGTCGATTGACAGAGATTCGAAGATCCGATCGATGAACCGGACGCGTCCAGACGAATCCCTTGATGAGACAAATGCACTGGTACCCTCGGATTCCGCAGACGATGTACGGATTGGGAGTAATTGCTCGCCGGAGTTGTCACCGGAGTTAGAACCGCTTCCGAACTTCGACGAGCAATTCCGGGAGCTGGGAAATGAATCTGAGGAAACTGATTCGTGCTCTAGAATGTGCTCGACGAGGAGAAGTCGAGCATGTACATATAGGTTGGGTTCGGACGAGATAAAAATTTGGGTCAAATTCCGATTTTACCATTTATAAAATTCAGAAAAGCCTAGAAATCCGTATTTTGTGCTCAAAATATTATAGATGCTTCCGAAAATTCTAGAAAACCTCCTAGAAATGTTTTGGCACCTAATGAACTCAAAAAACAAAATTAGACTTTCTAAAAACATTTTTAAGTAACTCAAATAAATAGATTTTGGTTTCTGGAAAATAGAAAAATACTCTGAAAAATATGAAAATCTACCGAGAGCTTCTATAGGATATGTTACATGTTTCAAACACATTTTGCACTTAGAAATACCGTGCAAAGGCATGAATGCAACAACCAAAGTGCCTCTAGGGCTCATTGCACTAGGTTTACACAATATAAAACAAAAAATTAATTCTCCATTTTTAGGAAAAAGAGAAGGAAAGCAAAGAAATGAGAGAGTAACACCTAAATTTGGTGGATATTAGAAAAGAAATTTTATACCCCCAAATTCAGGGTGTTACAAATCTAACCCCTTTAATAGAATCTCGCCCTCGACATTCAAGGAGAGGCTAGCAAGAACGACAATGTTGGTTCATTGGTCTTTCATAGCTTCTTCTAAGCCAGCATTGACTCCACTAACTTGACTTGTGAATTGGTTACTTTGACCTTTAGATGCTCGAGACCAACTGATGCAATTCTTGAGGATCTCTTGGACATGTGGGTTAGGACCCAACACGTTTCCACTGCGTGGTTGATGTTGATCACATTGTCTTCATTGGGGTTAGCGACAAACCCCCTTAACAGGAGCATTGATACACACTTGGTGAAGATGTTGTCGACTCTGATCTCGATTGATTAAGAGGAGTTGGAGAATGTCAACAGGACAGGTGCAAGAGGGAAGGGTATAGATAGAAAAAGGAAGCATAGATGGATTAAAGAGAGAAAAGGGGGAGCACCTGGCTACTTAACTCTATGGCACTCAGCTAGTAAACTTATGTCATTATGGACCAAGGGCCACAACACATCAACACTCATCACAAAGAAGCAAATCAGTCATCACACCAAGACAAACAGCACAAGCATAAAACAACAAACATCTCGTTGCTATATGTTCCTTTTAATTAAATGGTGGTCTTTCTTCAAAAAGGGAATAACTAGTCTTTAAGGTTGTTGAAGGACAAGGAGAAGAACAAGACGTGTAGGATAGGGACACAAGCACAATAAGGGATGGAGTTAAAGCAAGGGTTATATTCTACAAGGGAGAAAATGCAACCAAGGGCAGGGTAGGTAAACACCATTCTCAAATCGAGATGGGAAAGATGATAATTCAAAAGGTAGGCATAAGATAAGCGTCATGGAAAGATCTAGTGATTACAAAGGTACATGAGGTAACAGGCAAAAGCACACCAAAAGATCGAGTTAAGACAAGACTTGCAACGCGATAGAGGAATAGGGAACAAACAAGAGCTGGGAGGGGTAAGACAACACTATTGAACTGAAATGTGAGAGGAAGCTTTAAAATATGGTTACATGATAAGCATCAAGGTAAAGATCGAGGGATGACAAGGGTTAAGGTGATAACGGACAAACACACAACAAAGGATGTATTTTAGACAAAACTTGCAAGGTGTCAAAGAAGAGGGAGCAGTCAATGATGAAATAGATGAGGCATTATCCCTGAACAGGGATGGAAAAGAAGAGGCTTCAAAGGGTAGGTTCAATGTAAGCAGGAAGGCAAGGGCATAGATATCACAAGGGTTTTAAAGGTAATAATGGACAAGGATGTAGGAGAGGAGGTAAATAGGCATAAGACAAAGGATATAAGTACCATAAAGGATGGATTTAAGAAAGGACCTGCAATGGAAAAGGAGAGGGTACGTCCAAGGGTCAGATAGGTAATTTGCCACTCTCAAATTGAGGTGGAAGAGAGGGGATTTTTAAACAGTAGGAATAAAGATGAGTATCAAGGCAAGATCGATGGACGACAAGGTGAGGGTGATAGCAAATAAAAACACAACAAGGGATGCAATTAACACAAAACTTGTAAGGCGACAAGAAGTGAAAAGAAATCAAGGGAGAGATAGGTAACTCGCAACTCTCAAACTGGGTTAGAAGAAAGTGGAGGCTTTTAAAGGATAAGTTTAAGATAAGCATTTAGGTAGAAGACATAAATATCGCAAGGGTCAAAGGTGATAACAGACAAGGGTATAAGAGAAAAGATGAAGGCATAGAAGGGCCAGTGGTATAAGTACAATAAAGAATGGAGTTACGTCAAGGCTTACACGCAGTAAGGAAGAGGATATTAGCAAGGGTGAGATAAGTAAAACACCGCTCTTAAATTGGGATAGGAGATTGGAGATCTTAGAGAATGGACATAGTGTAATCACCAAGGTAAGATTGAGAGATGAGAAAGGTAAAGGTAATACCCAACCAGAGCACAACAAAGGATGGAGTTAGAAACTCGCAAGTGACAAACAAGATGATGCGTCCAAGCGAAAAATGGGTAAGAAAATACAACTCTCAGATTGAGAATGAAGAGAGGAGATTTTAAAGGGTAGGTATAAGATAAACATCAATGTAAGATATAGAGGTGTCAAAGGTAAAGATGATAATAATGACAAGCATAACAAAGAATAAAGTTAAGGCAAGACTCACCAAGTGGCGAAGTGGAGGAAACAATCAAGGGTAAGATAGGTAAGGTTTGGACAGAAGAGTTGAAGTAAAAAATCCATTTCCGAGGGAAGTTATAAGGAAATAACGAGATTACCATGGATGTGCAAAATAAAATGACCGCTCATGGATCATTAAGAAACAAGGGTGGTCAAGGTCATGTAAATTGAAATGTCTTAAACAAATATTGGGGTATGAAGATAAGCATACATAAAAATATGAGAGTATGCAAGACTCCAAGGATACGAGCATACCAAGAAAAGGGAATAGAAAACGCCAAAAGATAACGACTTAAGAATGGAATAGGAAGGGATCTTAGAAGACAAGAAGTTCATGGACATATAAACTAGAGTGTTTAAGTAGGCAGGATAAATTCAGATGTAAGTATTTGAAACAAGAGTATTTAAGAATCTAGGGATACGTGCATGTTAATGCCAAGGGAACAGAGATGTTCAAACGGTAAAAGTTTAATAATGGAAGAGGAAAGAATCCCAAAAGATTAAAAGCTATGGTCGGGGGACATCTACAAAGATGTCGCAAGCACAAGAGTAAGATCAGATCTAATAGAATGAATAAGTAAAGCATAGACAACACTAGAATAAAATACATTTAGCAAGGTGATATATATATATATAGAAGCATAACATAGAATTAGTCGAGGTGACTACTATTTTAAAGCAGCATCAAGGATGAAGTGAAGTAATAATCAGGAGTCCTTAAAACGGCCAATGCTACTCTAGGATAGCGGTCCTACAGTCAGCAAGGCTTTGATACCACTTATGTCACACCTAGTTTTGGAAGGAAAACCGAATGCGAACCATGTACGTGCTAGGATCAGAAATTCACGTCAAAACGATTACATAAATGACTCATCATAGCACAATGCTTCGAAAAACAATAAAGGGTAAGTAATAATATTAAAGACTAGAGTCATTTACATAATATAAATCAAAGTACACAGAATAGAAATGTAGCCAACGTAAACAAACCCACCACAAGCAGCTGACTAGGGGAGGTCGCTAGCCTAATCCTCGAACTTGTCGAATTCCTGGAACTCCTAGAGATCCGCTTCGACACTTTCTTCATCTTCTTTACTTGAGCATAGATTGCACCAATGAAAACCTGGTGTTTTGTGAAAGCAAGGGTGAGTACACATCAACGTACTCAGCAAATGTCTCGTTTGGCTGAGGTGGACTAGCTTTATGTGGGGTAAGGATCAAGCAGTTGCTTTTAGTTCATCAGGTATTTATTATTAGTAGAAGCCAAGTTTTAGCAATAACCTACCCATGAATCATCTCCTCATCGAGGAACATTATTATCATCATCGAACCAAAACCATAAATAGAACCATAGTATCTCGAACCATCTGTGTCTCAAATCAAAGAGGATCCCAAGGCCGCTATTAACCGTCAGCACGACTAATATATCAGTTTCTTTACACTCTGTAGAGGTTGCACACTTTACCCACGAGCCGTGATTCCCTTTCTGCCCGGAGAGCGCTACTCCCCATTGACCACTACCTAGGTGACCCGGCAGGGTATCACTATGTAGCCTTTACAAAGATTCCCCTGGTGTGCAGTTGCTCATTAGGTTTCGTCATTCGTACAAACATAGTACTCCTCCCTAAGGTGGTTGACTAACAAAACCAAATCAAATGAACATCGGCACCCACCCTTAGCAGGAAAGCATTATGCGCCAACCCCCATTGACGGCCCTCCGGCAAAGCCAACTACACCCCCAAGTTCATCTAATTAATCAGCTAAGGGCATCACATTCCACCCTCATGATTGTACTGTTATCCTGGGTGGTCTCTCAATGAACAGGTCCTTATGAAGAGTTACTCAGAAAACAGCCTGAGTCCCCTAAAGTAACACAAGCTCATCATCATAATCAAGATATCATCAACATATCATAAATGTTCATATTATGTTTATTGGTTAAATTAAAGCAATAGCATGAAGATAACCATAGTAACCCAAAAGGTAACCAAGGACAAGGTAAATACAAAGCTAGTCAATCCTTAGGTTTCAATTAAGTAATGCAGGACAGTGAATTAATAAGTAAGTAGGACATAATTGGTCAGAGGACACTTTACTTCACCAAATAGATGCTCAGGATCTTCAATCTTGTAGAACTCGAAGAGCTAGATCACTTGGTCGCCAAAGCTTGATTGTCGATTCCTCGAAGCTCAGAAATGGATCGCAGTCTAATCGCAACGCGAAGCGAAGAAGAATAGGCACAAGAAAACAAACATATATATATGCATAATAACATTACACCATACCAAGGAAAACATTACAAAATCATGCAATACGAAATAGAGCGCACTGCTACGGTCACACGAGAAAAAAGAAACAAGATAGTCGGAGCCACGGTCGAGAAGTTAACGTGTTTACACTAAGCAAATATTAGTTAGAACGTTTAGTTCGACATGGTTAGATTAATTGACATTTAATAACTGTAAATCAAAACTACTATTTATCTTTGACTAACTTACTATTTTAATTGCAGATGTTTAAATAATAACTAAATAACTGACATGAGTGATTATAACTGAATGGTTTAATCTCGCGCGCAGATAAGGTGTGATACACGCGAATGGTGTGCGGCAAGGCACGCGACACACGGGAACGGCGCGCAACAACGCGTGCGAATAGCACGCGCAACACTTGCGAACGACATGCGACGACGCGCGCGAAACAGCACTGCGGCACGCGTACAGCGCGCGGGCCAACACGATACGCGAAACCTAATAAATAAATAGCATGATTAAACTAAACAATTATTAATAAGAAACATTTCAGTTAAGGTTAATCATGCTTGTGATAAATTATAAATGCACAAATCGAATTCCTAAATTAGATTTTAAAATTAAAATGTCGTTCTAGTAGCCATCAGTCAAACAAACGTTTAAATAAATTAAATAAATATGCAACAGTAGGAAAAAATAATTCTAACATGAAGTTAATTTTATATGAATCTAATACAACTTGAACGGATTGAATCGGTTTTAAAATGCAAAAGTTATCACTTTTTAAGCAAAAGTTATCACTTTTTAAACTAGACTAAATTTCTGCGTACAGTTTCGAAATCTGACAGGGGCATTTTTGCAAATAAGTCATCTTCTTCCTCACCCCTCTCTCTCTCCACGCAGGGAACCACCATGGCCATATGGGGGAAGGTCGGTCGGAGGGAGGGGAGCTGGCTGCGCCCCAACGGCAGGGGGAGGGTCGCACGCAGGGGGAGGCCGGGCCACGCCGAGTCGGTTGGTCGGCCGGCCACCGCCGCCTAGGAGGGGCTAAGCGGGGGTGTACGTAGGGGAGGGGGTAGCGCCACCAGGGAAGAAGAGGGAAGGGAGAGCGAGCCCCTGCACAGACGAGAAAAGGAAGAAACGATGAAACCCTAGGTGCAACAATGGAGGTTTCTCACCGGGGAACAAGACCTTGGAAATCATCGATTGACGGAGATTCGAAGGACCTATCGATGAACCGGGCATGCCTAGACGAAGCCCTCGACGAGACGAACGCAGCGGTACCCTCGAATTCCATAGACGATGCTCGGATTGGGAGTAATTGCTCGTCGAAGTTGTCGTCGGAGTTGTAACCACTTCTGAACTTCGGCGAGCAATTCTGGGAGCTAGGAATTGAACCTGAGGAAACTATTTTGTGCTCTGGAACGTGCTCGACAAGGAGAAGCTGAGCATGTATATATAGTTGGGGTTTGGACCAGATCAAAATTCGGGTCAAATTCTTATTCTACCATTTATAAAATTCAGAAAAGCATAGAAATCCATATTTTATGCTCAAAATATTATAGATGCTTCCAAAAATTTCAGAAAAAATCCTATAAATGTTTTGGCGCCTAATGAAATCAAAAAACATAATTAGAGTTCCTAAAAATATTTTAAGTACCTCAAATAAATATATTTTGGTTTCCAGAAAATAGAAAAATACTCCAAAAATATGAAAATCTACCGAGAGCTTCTATAGGATATGTTAACATGTTTCAAACACATTTTGTACTTAGAAACACCGTGCAACAGCATGAATGCAACAACCAAAGTGCCTCTACGGCTCATTCCACTAGGTTTACACCAATATAAAACAAAAAATAATTCTCCATTTTTAGAAAAAAGAGAAGGAAAGCAAAGAAATGAGAAAGTAACAACTGAATTTGATGGATATTAGAAAAGAAATTTTATACCCCCAAATTCAGGGTGTTACCGGTTCCCTGCCTTCCTAACCACGCCCACGCCTCTCCTCTCTCCCTCATTCAACGCCACCACCGGAGCTCGACGGAGCTCACCGTGACCGCGCCCTGCCCCTGGTCGCGTCCCTGCTCGACCCTGACCCTCCCCGTTTTTTGATTTTGTCCCTGTGCACGGACCCATGAGCAAGGTTGAAGACGACACAAATTTAATTCAAATTTCAAAATCATGTTTGAATTAGTTCATGATTTCTGTAACGATTTGTTTAAATTTTTATATACTGTGATTTGGAGATCATGTGGATGTTGAACGATCAATATTGAGTGTATGTGATTGACTGATGTCCTTTTATCTGTCACATTGTGTATGTTAATCTATGTAGGATTATTTTAGAATTTATGTTTAGAATGAAGAATGACATGATTTGGTAGACCATATATTAGTGACAAAAATACTAGATGAGTAATTTCACAGTTAACTTTGCTTATAGTGAATTTTAGAGTTTCGTCAAGAGGTTTGTGCTCATAGGTTCATATACTTAATTTAGATCTACTAAATAAATAATAGAGTCTCCATTAACACTTAGATAATATAAATAGTACCCATGACCACGATAATTTGATAGTATAGTTAAATTGGTGGTTTAATTTATTAGTAAAGTTATTTGATCTCTGGTTAACATGGTGTCATTTTCTTTTTAGAAAGAAAAGATAAAACTAAAATAAGACCCATATTTATGGTAGAAATAATTAATTAATAATTAATCTATTTTTGTGGAGTTGGTTAAGTCACTACATCCAAGTTATGTTATATAAAGTACTTCCATAGTCGAATTGCCATATAGCTTTCAATAGTAACTACCCAAAGTAGAATTATTATTTTATGACGTAGCGAATGAAATGGACCTCAATATGAATAGACCTATACTAGGGTTACGAATTAGGTTTTATTCTAGACATTTTCTTTTTATAGGTATGGTTTGTTCGGTATATGTTTATTCATGTAATGGTGTATTTTTAATTCATGTAACGGTGTATGTTTATTTATTTGGTGTATGTTTTCTTTTTGTATGTACGATGTGCGAATCTATATTAGAAGCTAATTTCGTGGTAGAAGACCAAAATACGTTTGAAGACGATCTGCAGGACACCTTTGACCAAGGCAAGTGGATTCTCCCTCTGCATTTCTAATTGTACCCAAATAATGTATACAATAATATTTACTTTTGGATATTTGTATAAATTTGATGGGTTTTGCCTAAATAGGATTACCTAGAAATACCAACCCTATTCCTTGATTACCCTAGGATAAATACTATGCTTAGTAATTGTGCTACTGCTCAACTTAATGATTATGATGACACTCTTTAATGATACTATTGTTCCAGAAATGAAATTTGTATTATGGTGATAACCCGATGGTTAAACAAGGTCATGTTGTATCTAAATGGAACATAGAGTGACCACCTAGGAAAATAGTGCAACCACGAGTGCTATCATGGCTCTCGCTTTGGTAAATAGCTTTATAGACTTAGTGCTTAGCAATTCTACCTGAAAAATGGGCAAGAAGGGACGACAGTGGTTTGGTGGCAGCTCACGTTAACATGGGGTGGTAGCCTTGGCTAAGTTACCTCACCTAGAGGGTCACCAATACTGACGTGGAAACCTTAGCGGGTGGCTTTGTACTAAGGATATTTTGTGAAAGCTTCATAATATATCGCTAGCCTTTCACCTCGACAGTGTTTAAGGGTCCGTACAACCCAAGCTAGAGGGGATACATGGCTTGTGGGTAAAGTTGTACCACCTCTGCAGAGTGTAAAACTAATATGTCAGTCGTGCTCATGGTAAAGAGCAGCATGGACCCTCACATGATAATTGAACTTTAAGATGGAATTAAATCGTGAACTTGTGGTATAAGGTGATTGCTTAAGTGGTTTCACTTAAGTGCTTTTGAGATACAATAAGTATACTCATGATTAGTTGGGTTTTGGGATACACTTACAATTAGTAAGTTAGGTGTTGTTAATAAAATATTGACCAATTAAAATGCTTACCGCTTAACCATAGCCTACCTTGTTAACCTTGTATAACTCCTCCCATTTGTTGAGCCCCACCATAAGTGAGCTCACCCCTTGCTAAATTTTTTATCAGAAGGTGATGAGGAAGACTTTGATGAAGATGTTGATGAGTACCGAGTCTAGCGACGCTCCGGTCATCTTCCTATGGGAGATTGCCCATGTTATTTCTGTTGTACTTTAATTATGATATTGCTAAGACTCTTTAAGTCTGGATGATGTAATAAAGTTATTATACTCTATTTTATGCCTTTGTTGCATTGTCTTTTGATATATTACACTTGTGACGTCAGCATATGTGTGAAACGTGGATCCTAGCACACATATGTTATGCATTCGGTTTTGCCCCTAAAACCGGGTGTGACAACGTCCCTACTTCCAATGATCGGTGGCTTGCGCTACCGGCACCATTGATGATCAAAGCTTGTAGTATAGGTTACAAGCGGGTGAGAGAGGGTGGAGAGGCTCCCAAGTCTCTTATTGTGGTGGAGGTGGAGCTTAGAGTTACAGAGTGGAGTCCTAGCTAAGTCTTGGCTTGGCGACAAAGCTCCGACCTCTGGGTCCTCGTTGGTGCGTCCTCCTCCTGTTTGCTGATCCTTTTGGGTGTCTTCTCGTCTGGGTCTTTCGCTACACTCCACGTCTATGGTAATTCTATGACCTATAACCACAGAAGTTCTTGGTATTATGGAGTCGAAAATTTTGTTTTGCGCTAGTGTAGCCTCTCCATAATCCTACACTATCAACACAGAACATGGGCCTCTAGGTGCAGAAAACAGGAGTTTGGGGACCTCTCTGAAAGAGAAGAGGAGCCAAACACATGAGAAAGTAAGGGTCAGGGGTTGCTCTGTTAAAAACGGGAACATATCTGGTGCTCAAAGGGGTACGGTGCTCACGTGCACATTTTAAATCTGGAACGTCCATCAAATATCTAACAGAAACATCAATTTTACAAAGAACCCCTTTCACCTTCCTCCCTTGGTGGGAGGGGTTCTTAATCAAATTAACTGCTGCCGCTGGATGTGAGATGGATGTCTCAGATTTAAAATGTGCACTTGAGCACCGTACCCCTTTGAGCACCAGATATGTTCCGGTTAAAAACAGAGGCTCTCTAGCAAAAGGCTAAGGCCAAAAGGATATCGAGCTCCCTCTGCCCTAAGATCTAAGTCCCCCTCTCCATATTAGATCGAACAGGGGTAGGGTTCAACGAGGAACAGAGGGGTCAACTGCTCTCCAATCTAGATCAGACGGATGAGGTTCAAGGGCGTGGGGTCAAGTGAGAGAGGGGTCAGCTCCGAGCGGTGATCGGGTCTGAGTGCTTTGATGCAGATTAGATGGATTGAGTACAAACAGAAAAGCGGTCAGGTGAACTAGGGGTTAGGTCCAAACAAGGGGTCGGGCGTACCAGGGATCAGGTCTGATAGAGGGGGTTGGGTCGACTGGAAATCTAGCTAGGTTCGACGAAGTCTAATGGGCTCTGGCAAGATCCGACGGGGTCCGGTCGAGGTTTGGGCCTGCCGAAGTCAGGGACTTGGTGGCGCGGCTAGGCTACGACAGTAGTCTAACTACTTTGGCGAACAATTACACATAAGAAAATGGGTAATCAAATGCAAGAACAGTCTGATGTGTTCCTCTCCTTGGTGTGAAGCTCGGAACGTGGCTTCAACCGCTCATGAAGGTCTTAGGATTTGGGGTTCGATGGCGGTGGGCTCGGTCTATGCAGAACCACAAAAACTGCGATCAAAGAAGGTGTCAATGGCAACCTAACGAGAGCACGTGGCTTATGGCTTGGGCTTAGATGAGGAACTCACCAGTATTTTCTTTAGCGCTAGAGGCAATCTGGTGTTGTTGGAACAGGCTGTGAACTAGAGCGACGATCCAACTGCAAGGATGGTGGTAAACGGGGCAAAGGGATGCGTGAGAGAGCGAACTGTGGTGTATTTTGGGTATGAGTTTTGAAGGCGATGCTTATCGACATAACTTGATGGTGGTGACAAGCTACAGGCATGGTAACGCGTCAACAACCGCTACGACGATGGCACACAAGCAGAGGGGTGGGTTAGCGAGGTCGATGATCAAGGGCGAGGCTTAGCGATGTCGTTGGGGGTGCCTGCATTTATAGAGAGGGGCATGAGCGCGAGGTGGCCGAACCGCTCGTGAACGTGGGGAGCATAGCGGCGGTGTGCTCCCATCTGTACAGGAACGATGATTAGTGTAACACCAAGATCCACAAACACTTCGAGATGCTACTAGACTTCACTACCACCAGCCGAACAATAAAAAAATAAAATTTGGCAGCGTCCCCTTTGTATTTATAAGCATCACAGAAGCAAAAGGGATATATCACTACAAAATGAATCATACTAGTATGATATAATTCTCATCAAGGACGATTAACCACGAATGAACCAGCTTATGCCTACATCATACTTTAAAGTATGAAGCTCAAAAGTTAATAACCCAAGCTAATTATTTGGTTCTTTAAACAATGTGTTCAATGTGCCGCTACTTCACACTCCCCTTGATAAGCATCAAGCACCTGCATTGAATGTAAGAGTGAGATCAAACATCTCAGCAAGCAAAAAGTTTTGACGAGATATTTAAACCACAAGTTGAATTAATCAACATTTCAAAGGAATCACAATTAAGATCAGAAATACTTGTAGATATAGAACTCAATAGTCTCAATATAACCAATACAATCTCATTTCCTCGAACAACCACAATAGGTTGTATAACACTTCCCTGCGTCAACAATATCTGTAAATATCACTTCAATGTATGCATAATGCAATGTGTATGTCCTCTGCCTTCATACCTCTGAGGGTATAAAACCACATCATCTGCAAATATCACTTCAATGAATGCATATGAATGCAATGCATATGTCATCTGTCTTCATACCTCTAAGGGTATGAAGCCGCATCGTACCCCTCCTCGGGCAATGTATGATGCTAAGTTGTACCGGTACGGTCGGACCATAGGTCACGACAAAACTTCAGATGCAAATGAATCATGCAATGCATATGGCATGCTGCATTTATCAAAATACTTCACTTCCTTCACATACAATACAAACCTCAAATAATATTTCATCTTTCTTCAGATACAATACAAACCTCAAATAATACTTCATCTTCCTTCAGATACCATACAAACCTCAAATAATACTTCATCTTCCTTTAGGGGTGTGAATTAATCACATGAGTCATACTCGAACCATAATCATCATCAATATATGATTGAGCATCAATATGATACAATCAAGTAAAGCATCTTCATAGAGTTCAATTATGAAAGAATTCAATAATTCTGAATATTAGAGTGTATGCGATAAAAATAACAAGTCAAAATGGTAGCAACCACCGCTACATTCACTTGCCTTCATCGAAGAAGAAAAATGTACTAGGCATGATCCGGAGTGTAGCCACCTGTTGTGGGGCATAAAAATTAGTACAAATATTTCAGAAACATTTGCCAACAATCAACAAATCGCTCCTACACTTGAAACCAAGACCCGGTGGAAAGACTCCCACCCTGAACCACATGCCAAACAGCAGCAGCGCTGTTTGTTAATTTTGTATCTCTAAAATTATAACAGTAATGATATCAAACAAATACTCTAGGAGTATCTACACAAAATACTCTACAACTTTGGTATTCAATGGATAGTTAAATTTTGCCATCTATAAGTTTTCTAAAACATCCGACAAGATAACTGACTAAATCTGTTTCAGACAGCAGCATAGTTAACTTCAAAATTCGATATGTCACAAACTACTCAACCAAAAATTATGAAATTCTGCTGGCAATAAGAACTTTTATCCCTCTACAAAAGTCTCCATAGTTGGAAGAGCCAATTTGGCCATTTCCTAGAAGAAACCCACTAGTGAACAGACCCGCTCGTTTTTGCTAGACAAACAGGAACAGCCACATTAAACCAAACATAACTAGAGTTTCAAAATTCATATGAATACACTCTTTATCAATCTGGAAAACTTATAAAATTATCTACAACTTCTCTTAATAACCCAAAGTTTAATTCTATTGATAAAATTGCCTAAATTTTAAGAGAACAGATTGTGCACAGAATTATGAGACTAAAAAACTGTTATAATCAAACTGTAATTACTCTCTGATCTGATGTCCGATTGAGGTGTTCTTTGCGGCCATGGAAAGATCTACAAGTTATCTACGACTCATAGATAGCTTTTGTATTTTTTTGAGGCCACTAAGACCACGAAAAACTGGCATGAACAGAAACTATCGAATCTGCCATTCTGTAGAGACTAAATTCGAGATCAAAATCTAACCCCACATCTAATCCAACCTCTAATCCTTTAATCCCCATGATCCAAAACCTCTAGAAACACTTAATTATAGGGGAGGAACATGGATCCCATCCTTACCTAGGGTTTCCCCAAGAAAATCTGCAAGAAGAGGGGATAGAACATCTCCTTGGTCCTCTCTTCCTCTTCAATCCAACTTGCTCCTTCTCTTCTCGATCCTTGCTGCGTGGAGGAGATTTAGAGGGAGGAGGAAGCAGTGGAGAGGGTAGAGGGCTGCTGCAATGGGGGGATAGGGGCGGCTCCAGGGAGGGGAGTGGAGGGGCGGCCAGGAAGGGGAAAGGGGGGCGGCCACCTAGGGTTTTTGTGGGAGCAAAGAAATGACGCCTCAGATGACATCCACGCACCGAAGATCAACTTTTGGTCAACATTTTTTGGGATATTACACTCTACCCTCCTAAAAAAGAATTCATCCTCGAATTCGACCACTCCAAGCAAAGCATCCAAGGTACCCCATATAGCACCACCATTCAAAATATGGATCCATTATTGGTCTTAATTAACACAAGAACTTCTACCTCGGACAAATTGTCTAAGGAAACTACACAACCAGACATCAAGCATGGAACAACATGCAATGAAGCTCAAAGCAAGTCATAGATGCAATCAACACTACGATTTCACACCATCGAATTTGGATGCAGCTATACATCAACATCAATGTCTTAAAACAACACTCTTTTATGAAGGGGTAATATGCACTAAGCACAACCCTTACCAACTTCAACAATTCATTTTAATTCAATGGTGAAACATCCACACCAGATGAATGTATAAGAAGATCAAACACCTCACCTCAAAGCACCACAAAACAAGTAGTTCTATTGAAACAAAACTCCTAATCTTCCTAAACCTTGTTCTTGCCATCAAGAAAAGATAATCATGTAATCTAACATTCTTTGCGCCCCACAAAAGGGAGAAAGTCTACATAACTAATGGAGCAATAAAGCCGATAAGAAGCCAATAACATTCTGCGCAGCACAGTTCATCGAAGAAATGCCAAAAACTCCACAAAGAGCACCGACAGCACAACAACAACACAATACTTGCTTAACCAATGTCACTATACTTCATCCAACAACTCAACTAAGAAAAATATCCAAACTAGTAAGGTTAACCTACACATAATATAAGTCTTCATCTACTTTAGTTTAGAAACGTACATTTCATTCTATCATACGATGCTCTCAAAGTACCAGACATACAGGGTCAATAATAACCCCGTAATCCTTCACACATTTGACAAACATCTCAATCTGATGTAAAAATCACATCATTTAGAAATAGGTGGCTAACACACACAACCAACTCTAGAATAGGCAATGACTTCATTCAAACAAATAGATAAGTGGTCCAACAATGGCTCCACAAGCATGCATCGAGAAGAGAACCATTAGATCCTCAACGTATTAAAACATAACCAATGGATCAAGAAAATCAAAGATTTATTCTACAATTAGCATGACTAACATGCAACCACTTTAAACCACATCTAGGCTTTGTGGCTACTAAAAACACATGATAGAAGAGAGACATGTAAGCCATTCTGGCTATGTAAAGACTTCCCCCAAAATCCATATAAAAGTACCAATATTCATTTCTTTCAAAACTGATTTCTCGACATAAACAATCATTCTTTGCAAAGATAGTTGGAGCTATCCACCAACCGCTCAACAACTTAAATTCAAATTGATGGTTACCTTGTAACCCAAAACACGCAATTCACACTCCTCTTAGAAACATCATCAACCAAGCATATATAACAATATTATTGTAATAAAACTCAACCATGAAAAACATGGTGAAAACAACATAGGCATACTTGTATATCACAAGCATAATAACAACTTCAATCTCACAAAAGACTAGCGATATCAATCACATTAATAAAACAATATCAAAATTTAGAAATAAATTATATCACGCATTAAGTCATAAACAACTTACCACATCACCGTAAAGTAATAGGGAGGGGGGAAATTATTGTCACTTGTACTTCAAAGACACTAATATATATCAAAGATATTTGAACCCATGCCCTTCCTATATGTGCATGTGTGCAATTTCATGTTCAATTTACCTAGAATCTAAAGCCTAGGCTTTGATACCAACTGTAACACCTCGAGATCCACAAACACCCCAAGATGCTACTGGACTTAACTACCAACAGCCGAACAATGAAAAAAATAAAATTTGGCAGCATCTCCTTTGTATTTATAAGCATCGTAGAAGCAAAAGAGATATATCAATACAAAATGAATCATACTAGTATGACATAATTCTTATCAAGGATGATTGACCATGAATGAACCAGCTTAAGCCTACATCATACTTTAAAGTATGAACCTCAAAAGTCAATAACCCAAACTAATTATTTGGTTCTTTAAACAATGTGTGCAGCGTGCCGCTACTTCCCACTCCCCTTGATAAGCATCAAGCGCCTGCATTGAGTAATGCAAGAGTGAGATGAAACATCTCAGCAAGCAAATTGTTTTGATAAGATATTTAAACCACAAGTTGAATTAATCAACATTTTAAAGGAATCACAATTAAGATCAGAAATACTTGTAGATATAGAACTCAATTGTCCCAATATAACCAATACCATCTCATTTCCTCGAACAACCACAATAGGTTGTATAACACTTCCCTGCGTCAACAATATCTGAAATATCACTTCAATGCATGCATAGGAATGCAATGTGTATGTCCGCTGCCTTCATACCTCTGAGGGTATAAAACCACATCATCTACAAATATTACTTCAATGAATGCATATGAATTCAATGCATATGTCCTCTGCCTTCATACCTCTGAGGGTATGAAGCCACATCGTACCCCTCCTTGGGAAACGTACGATGCTAAGTTGTACCAGTACGGTCGGACCATAGGTCACGACAATACTTCAGATGCAAATGAATCATGCAATGCATATGACATGCTGCATTTATCAATATACTTCACTTCCTTCACATACAATACAAACCTCAAATAATACTTCATCTTACTTTAGATAAAATCAAACCTAAAATAATACTTATCTTCCTTCAGATACAATACAAACCTCAAATAATACTTCATCTTCCTTTAGGGGTGTGAATTAATCACATGGGTCATACTCGAACCATAATCATCATCAATATATGATTGAGCATCAATATAATACAATCAAGTAAAGAATCATCATAGAGTTCAATTATGAAAGAATTCAATAATTCTGAATATTAGAGTGTAGGCGATAAAAATAACAAGTCAAAACGGTAGCAACCACCGCTACATTCACTTGCCTTCATCAAAGAAGAAAAATGTACTAGGCATGATCCAGAGTGTAGGCACCTGTTGTGGGGCATAAAACTTAGTATAAATATTTCATAAACATTTGCCAACAATCAACAAATCGCTCCTACACTTGAAACCAAGACCCGGTGGAAAGACTCCCACCCTGAACCACATGCCAAACAGCAGCAGCGCTGTTTGTTAATTTTGTATCTTTAAAATTATAACTATGGTGATATTAAAGAAATACTCTAAGACTATCTACACAAAATACTCTACAACTTTAGTATTCAATGGATAATTAAATTTTGCCATCTATAAGTTCTAAAACATCCGACAAGATAACTGACTGAATCTGTTTTAGACAGTAGCATAGTTAACTTCAAAATTCGATATCTCCCGAGCTACTCAACCAAAAATTATGAAATTCTGCTGGCAGTAAGAACTTTTATCCCTCTACAAATGTCTGCATAGTTGGAAGAGCCAATTCGGCTATTTACTAGATGAAACCCACCAGTGAAAAGACCCGCTCGTTTTTGCGAGGCAAACAGGAACAGCCACAGTAAAACAAACATAACTTGAGTTTCAAACTTCATATGAATACACTCTTTATCAATCTAGAAAGCTTATGAAATTATCTACAACTTCTCTTACTAACCCGAATTTTAATTCTGTTGATAAAATTGCCTAAATCTTAAGAGAATAGATTCTACATAGAATTATGAGACTGAAAAACTGTTATAATCAAACTGCAATTTCTCTAATCTGATGTCCGATTGAGGTGTTCTTTGCGGCCATGTAAAGATTTACAAATTATCTACGACTCATAGATAGACTTTGTATTTTTTAGGCCACTAAGACCATGGAAAACTGGCATGAACAGAAACTGTCGAATCTGCCATTCTGCAGAGACTAAATTCGAGATCAAAATCTATCCCCACATCTAATCCAACCTCTAATACTTTAATCCCCATGATCCAAAACCTCCAAAAACACTTAATTATAGGGGAGAAACATGGATCCCATCCTTACCTAGGGTTTCCCCAAGGAAATCAGCAAAAAGAGATGGGGATAGAACATCTCCTTGGTCCTCTATTCCTCTTCAATCCAACTTGCTCCTTCTCTTCTCGATCCTTGCTGCGTGGAGGAGATTTAGAGGGAGGAGGAAGCAGTGGAGAGGGTAGAGGGCGGCTGCAATGGGGGGAGAGGGGGTGGCTCTAGGGAGGGGAGGGGAGGAGCAGCCAGGAAGGGGAAAGGGGGCGGCCACCTAGCGTTTTTGTGGGAGAAAAGAAACAACGCCTCAGATGACTTCTGACTTAGCATCCAACGGCCCACAACCCTTTCCCACATCCACGCACTGAAGATCAACTTTTGGTCAACATTTTTTCTGGTATATTACAATTGGATATTTGAATTGAAGCAGACTAGTAGGATCTAGGTGTTGGCGAGAGCATGGAGCTAGGTGTGGCTTTGGGCGATTCGATACACTGGTGGATGGTTGTGGGCTGCAGTGCGTGTTGCTCTAGGGCAACATGTGGCTAGGTCGCGAGAACTAGGCGCTGACTTGTCTGGCACGTAATTTAATATTATAACCTCCCTAATAGAGGGTGTTTGACAAAAAAAAACTTGTAAGTAGATATTTGGAAAACCTCTAAACTTGGGTATATGCAGTTTCCCTTCTTTTAGAGACGAAAACAGATACTTATTCGAATACCGATCTTTTGGTATTTTTTCTTTGATTGCAAATAAATAGGATATAGAATCTGCTATGTTAAAGGGAAATATGCCCTTGGGCCATTTCTATGTGTTTTGGTGATTAAATTCCCAACACATCACACTTTGAACTAACATGCAATTGTAAGTATGAGATCAGAATCAAAGAGAAGGAAATTGAGGGTCATGGGAGAAAGTTGAACATCCTATACTATTGGAGAAACTTAGGTATGATTCTAGCACATAGTAAATTCTTTTTGCTACTAACTATGTTCTACTAAATGCTAGGGAACTTCTCAAGTTGAGAGAAATTCAAATGGAGAAGTTTGGCTAAGTCTATCCCAACTTGCACCAGCCTGCGGTGCACCGGACTATCCGGTGTGCACCGAACATTGTCCGGTGCCAAGTTGGCGCACCCGGTGAATAGGCCGCTCTTAGGAAAAATCCAGGGCGCCGTGGCTATAATTCACCGGACTGTCCGGTGTGCCAGCCGTGCGCTCAACCAATGGTTGGCTGCGTGATCAGCGGGCACCATGTGTGCTAGGTCTTCCAAATAGACCTCCAACGGCTCCTAGGTCCCTTGGGGCTATAAAATGGACCCCTAGGCGTATGGAGCACTACACCAAGCATCCTCTAAACATCATACAACACTAAGACACTGCGACCACGCTAGAGCTTTGATATTTTGAGATTCGAGCAAGTGTTTGAGCTGTAATTCTGCTATGTTGTCTCGTGTGCTCCTCTCTCAACTTGTGTTCATGTGTTGCATTGATTTTGTCTTTTGTGTGTGTTTCTACTTCCCCCTAACTCTTGTGGTTTATTTGAGATCAACTCTGTAAGGAGTGAGAGACTCCAAATTGTGGAGATTCCTCACAACAAGAAAAAGTTGAGATAAGAAAGAGAATCATGGTACTCAAGTTGATTAGTGGATCACTTGAGAGGGGTTGAGTGCAACCCTTATCCATTGGGACACCACAACATGGATTTGGAAAGCATTTTACGCTTGACCGAACCAGGGGATAAAATTGTCATGCCACTTCTCTCTTTACCTTATAGCGATTCTACTCTTTCTAGTAGTTCATTTCATTACATAATTGCTTTAAGTTTAATACTCACCTTGTGAGAGCAATTAAGTGAAGAAGTTCTCTCCTCTCATCCTCTTCATTCGGACTTGGCTTTTGATTTCACTAATCCAATATTAGTCCAAATTTGTTTTTTTGAGCTATTTTTATAGGATCACCAATTCACCCCCTCTAGGTGCTCTCACTATGCAATTTCGTATTCTTGTTTTGAACATTGAGTTTTTAAAGGTTTATAAAAGGCAAACCTTTATCATATATTTTCTCAAATGATAGATACAAACTTTGGATACATATACTTTTTCGCCTTTTTGTTGTAGAGAGCAATTAATGCATACAAGAATTTATGCAAATAATTATTCATATTTTACGATAATATGCTTGATAACATAAGAAATGATCAACATGAAGACATACCTATTTTAAAATATTAAATTTGAATGATTACCCACCTCCATCTCTACCGTCTTTTAACGAGTAAAATACACTACCGGTCCTAAACTTGTAGCGTTGTATCATCCCTTTCCCTAAACTTCGAAAATGTATATCTAGGTCCCTAAACTTGTAAAATTGTATCATCCCAGTCTCTAAACTTTCAAATTGTATATTTTGGTCCTTGTACTTGTATAGTTGTGACAACTAAGTCTCTATATTTAATTTTTGTGTCATTAAATGTCTAAACGAGTCTCAAACTATTTGGACATGTGATAACACCAAAATTGGTATAAGAGAAGATAATAGGATATATAAATAGATAAACTTATATGCTAGAGTTTTGGGGATTTCTTGATCTTCTTTTCTTTGTGCATACTCAACGAAAGGAATTAAAGTAGTAAAATGACAAACAAATAAATACATAAATGTGCATTCAATGATGTATGTTAGCATTTGTTTTCAAATTTGTGAGGCAAGTTTAAGTTTGAAAATTTAGAATTTGGAAATAAAAGAGAAAAGAGAAGAAAAATAAAAGAATACACAATATAAGATAACAATAATAAATAATATTAATTCAGACAGTAAAAGTATAATTCATGTAGACTTTTGTTTGATATTTGAAATCTGGAGTGCAAAATAAAATTTTGACTTGAGTTTGAATAATTGGAATGGAAAATAGAAAAGAAAAGGTTGGAAAAGAAAAAGAAAAAATGAATCACCTCTTTTGGGCCGATATGCCAGAATTTGGCCCATCCCACTACACTAACGCAGCCCATCTGTGCCTTGGCACCGACATGTGGACCCACACCGTCACTCCCCCTCACGTCCTTGCCGCTTGCTGGTCCATGGGCCTACCTCGTCGACCGGACAGGTGGCTGCAAGCTCGGACTCGCGCACTGATACTGCCTAATGGGGCCGCATTGTTAGCTCTTCCTTCTCTCTTGCGCACTTCGTCCGCACCACTGCTGTGATGTCCGCCGCCAAGATCGCGCGGATCTCGCTGGCCGTTCCAACCACCCAGCCGAAATCCCCTCGCAGCAGGGTATTAAGAGGACCGAATCCCCCCCATCGTCAGCCGTCACAAGCCGGATCTCACCATCGTTGACTCAGTGGGAGGTGAGAGAAAATCGAGGGTCTCCATCCAAATCGGAGCCGCCGCTGCCGGATTGCGTGGGCATGGGCGTTCGGAGTTTAGCTGCTGATCGAGGGAATGACTAGATCATGGCGGGGCGTGTACTCGTGCTTCTCCGTGCAGAATCAACTGGAACTCCGGGGATTGCTGACCAGTGTTGTTCATGGTCGTGCGGCATGGGCGAGGCAGGTCACCATCCCAACACAGGTGAAGATGACTCCATTCGTTTTGCCTTCCTTCCCTCTATGTTTAGCGTCTAGCGGTGCGAGAATTGGGCACTAGAACTCGGGTGGGCATGTCGCCGGTGATGGTGTCGCCGTTTGTGCGGGCGCCACCTTCCTGAGGTGTGCGCCGCCGTGGGTGTCCGTCGGGGGGAGGAAGAGGCATCCCTGGGCCGTTGGATCGGAATATAGCGGCCTAAATTCGTGCGTGCATACCCTTTCGGGTCGGGCTCATCTCAACCATTGATCTGGTCTCGGATGGGCATGATTCGAGCATGGGCGTGGACAAGTAGCTGGCCATCGATCCTAGATCTGATGGTCGACGTTGTATGCCGGTTCACTAAAGGGAAGGTCTATTCTGGTCCGGTGGTTGACGATCCAACGACTTAGAATCACCGATACCCCTTCACCGTGGAAGTTTTGCTTAAGAGTCCCTTCCTTTTTTTAATAAACCCGCAGTCCACGACAGAGAACTCTGAGTCTGCGGACTTTTTGTGTTAACGCCTCTGTACTTTTCGATAATATTGCGCCAAGTCCAGAGAACACATAAATTAGATAAATGATTATGGAAATGGATTTTGAATGTAAAAATAATCATTAGAACTTGTGTAATTCCTAGAAAATCCATTTTAGCTCCAAACTGACCCAACATAGGTGAAGATGGCTCCATTCATTTATGGAACTAGCCGTGCTCACGGTCATGAGCAGCTCGGACCCTCACATGATTAATTTATGGAACTAAATTCAATTTGTCATATGCATTGCATTGCGGGTGTTGTTATCACTTTTGTTCTACTAGTTAATTGGGTTGGTATTTACTTATACTTAGTAATTGCTAATAAAATTTTGACCAACTTTAAAAGCAATGCTCAGCTTCAACCATCCTCTTTGGTAAGCCTTACACTTCACGTGAGCTCCCACCTTTGGCGAGTACATGCACATTATTCCCCACAACTTGCTGAGCGATGAACGTATGTGAGCTCACTCTTGCTGTCTCACATTCCCCCCAGGGGTCAAGAATAGGTACCGCAGGATGAGGCATATGGAGGATGATGTGATGTGTTCGTGAGAGGTTAGGCCGTCGTCTCTCAGTCAACTTTGGGTTGCTGGATCGTTGTCTCCTTATGATGTAATTATTTATTTATTTTGTATAGAACTCCTTTTATATAGTAAAGATGTGACATTCGTTTCTGTACCACTATTCATCATATGTGCGAGACTTGGTCCTAGCACCCCTGGTGATTATTTCACGCCCGGGTTTTGGACCCCTAAAATCCGGGTGTGACAGGAGATTCCTCACAACGAGAAAAAGTTGAGTTAAGAAAGAGAACTATGGTACTCAAGTTGATGAGTGGATCACTTGAGAGGGGTTGAGTGCAACCCTCTTCCATTGGGACACCACAACGTGGATTAGGCAAGCATTTCACGCTTGACCGAACCATGGGATAAAATAGTCGTGTCACTTGTCTTTACCTTATAGCGATTCTTCTCTTTATAGTAGTTCACTTCAGTTCATAATTGCTCTAAGTTTAATACTCACCTTGTGAGAGCAATTAAGTGATGAAGTTATCTCCTCTCATCCTCTTCATTCGGACTTGGCTTTTGATTTCACTAATCCAATATTAGTTCAACTTTGTTTTATTGAGCTATTTTTATAGGATCACCTATTCACGCCCGCCTCTAGGTGCTCTCAATTGGTATCAGAACTATTCTCTTCATTAAGGGACTAACCGCCCAAAGAGATGGATCCTAAGGGCAAGGGGATGGTGATCAATGACAAGGAGAAGGAGACTCTCAACATCGATGAGCCAAAAGGTGACAAGCCCACCGACTCAGGCTCAAACAACAAGAGGAAGAATGGAAAGAAGAAGAGACGCATCAAGAAAATCATATACTACGACAGCGACGCCTCCTCTTCTAGACCATGGGACGACGACAACAATGACGAAGACACGTCTACGAAAAAGAAAATGGTTAATCAAAATTATTCTTTTGATTATTCTTGCATTCCTTACAATTCAAATGCTCATTTATTGTCTATTCCACTCGGAAAACCCCCTCACTTTGATGGAGAAGATTATTCATTTTGGAGTTATAAAATGCATAGTCATCTATTTTCTCTTCATCCTAGTATTTGGGAAATAGTGGAAAGTGGGATGCATTTTGATATTAGCCTGTATTTATTATTGAACAAATTCATAAGAATGCCCAGGCTACTACTATTCTGTTAGCATCTCTATGTAGGGATGAGTACAACAAGGTTAGTGGCTTGGACAATGCTAATCAAATATGGGATACCCTCAAAATCTCTCATGAGAGAAATGATACCACCATGATCATAAAGATAGAATTGGTTGAAGGAGAGCTAGGAAGGATCACCATGAAAAGGGGAGAGGAGCCAACTGAAACCTACAATAGGCTCAAGACCCCGGTGAACAAGATTCGAAGCTACGGAAGTACAAGATGGACGGATCATGATGTCGTTTGACTCAAGCTAAGGTTGTTTACCATTATTGATCCACATCTTGTAAACCTTATTCATGAGAATCCTAGGTACACCAAGATGACGCCCGAGGAAATCCTCAGAAAAATCGTAAGCGGGCGCATGATGGTGAAGGAGGCAAGGTACGTTGATGACATTACCAACGGACCGCTTCCACTCTACGAGCCACAGCCCGTTGCTCTCAAGGCAACAAATAGCAAGGAGGCGCTACCTAACAAGGTGGCACAAGTGGAGGCTGCCGGACTCAATGAGGAAGAAATGGTGCTTGTAATCAAGTGCTTCAAGACTGCATTGAAGGGACGCAAAGAGTACCCCAACAAGAGCAAATCAAGGGGAAAGCGATCTTGCTTAAAATGTGGTAAGTCTGGTCATTTTATTGCACAATGTCTCGATAATGAAGATGACCAAGGACAAGAAAAGAAATGGAAGAAGGAGAAGAAAAAGAACTACCGGAAGGCAAAGGGCGAGGCTCACATTGGCAAGGAGTGGGACTCGGACTGCTCTTCATCCAACTCCGATGATGAGGGACTTGCTGCCTCCGCCTTCAACAAATCCTCCTCTTTCCCAATGAGCGATACACTTGCCTGTCACACCCGGATTTAAAGGATAAAGTCGGGTGCATCTCATATGTGTGCCAAAGAAGAACATCACATATAATGACAAAGTGTATAGAGGTAAATATCACAAATATCATAAATGGCATTATTACATAGCGAAAGTCTTACAAAAATAAATGATAATAATAAAGCGAACTAAGTATTATTCCCTGGCGCCACAAAGCTGACTGGGAGATGCCACCTAGATCAACTTGTATTCTTCATTGTAGGGCGGCTCCTCTTGGACCACCTGCTCTTCACTTGTGGGGGTTTATATATCGCAAGAGTGAGCTCACAAAAGATCATAGCTCAACAAGTTGTGGGGAATAATGTGCATGAACTCACCAAAGGTGGGAGTTCATGTGAAGTGTAAGGCTGATCAACAAATAAGGATTAAAGCTGAATATTACTTTTAATAAGTTGGTCAAATTTTATTAGCAGTTACTAAATGTAAGTAAATACCAAACTAGAGTAATAATAGATCAAACGTGATAATAAATCACAATGTGATGCAATTGATAAATTGAATTTAATTCCATAAATTAACCATGTGAGTGTCCGAGCTGCTCGTGACCGTGAGCATGGCTGATATACCAGTTTTACACTCTGCAGAGGTTGCGCATCTTTACCCACAAGTCATGTTACCCATCTGCCAAGGGATCATGACTTCCCATACACCTCTACCAAGGAAGCGAGGCATGGTAACACTACGAGGCCTTTACAAAGTTCCACTAGCTTCAGAAAACCCGCTACAGTTTCTAGGAAGCTTTAATACAGGGATCCCTCGCCTGACCGCCATCACAGCAAAATCAACCCAAGGACCTCACTACACTGACCACTCCCCTACTGCCCTTGCCCCTTTCGGGAAAGGTAGTCATCCACTAGCTTTCCTAATTAGTCAACCAAGGGCGTCCCATACCACCCTTGTGGTAGCACTATTTTCCCAGGTGGTTCTCCATGTTCCAATTAACATAATATGTATCTCAGTACCCAAAACCACATAAAGCAATAGCAGGTACTACCCAAAAATCCAGTGGTAAACAAGGTATAAAGATAGCCAGACTAGGGTAACCTATTGGGTCCCATCAAAATTAACCTATGCAGATCATTATGATTAATAAGAATATTATTGGTTAAATAGAAGTGATCAAGAGCACAATTTGCCTTTAACGAGCTCCTGCTCAGCAATCTCCACCTGCTGAACCCCTGGTTCCTCTATGGCTTGCTCATCTACTCGCATCAATAGAAACAAACATGGTATAGCAGAAATTAACATCACACCAAACAACAGATCAGAATGCATGGTAATATTCTATGCGTCGTAACGAGATCGTAGGAACAAGAATCACTAAATTCGGAGTTACGGTTCTCTAGTTATGAATTTCTGAAGTTATTTAGTACCTAGAATAGAGTAATTCAAGTGAATAATTTTAGTCTAAATTTCATGACTAAACAGAGGCACTAGGTTATTGATAATATTAAAACAAAATTAATGCCACTGGAATAAATCAATTTGAAGCTAAAATGAATTAAATATGATTTATACAAGTCTTTGGAATTATTTTTATATTAAAAATTAATTTCTATAATTAATTATCTAATTCCTCTGTTCCCTGGACTGCGCGTCAATAATCAAACAATATAGGGGCTAGCTGAAAGGGAAATGTGCCCTTGGGCCATTTCTAAGTATTTTGGTGATTGAGTGCCAACACAAGTGCTTAAGTGAAAATCTATGCCAATTGATGGACAAAGTGCAAATCAAGTCTAAAGGTATGTTTCTAGACTTAGTATATTGTTTTGATAACTAATGTATTGTGTCTAAGTGCTGGAAACAGGAGAAATCAATTTGGAGATGACTTGGCTCGTTCAGCCAAAGTCTGCTCATTCTGGGTGCACCGGACTGTCCGGTGGTGCACCGGACAGTGTCCGGTGCGCCAGGCTGGCTCTGGCGAACTTGCTGCTCTCGGACTTCGACGGCGATGTACGGCTATAAATCACCGGACTGTCCGGTGGTGCACCGGACTGTCCGGTGAGCCATTCACAGGCGAAGTCGTCGCTCTCGGGAAGTGATTAACGGCGTACGGCTATAAATCACCGGACTGTCCGGTGGTGCACCGGACTGTCCGGTGAGCCAACAGTCAGCCGGGCCAACGGTCGGCCGCGCGATCCGCGCGGGACACGTGGCCGAGCCAACGGCTAGAAGGGGGCACCGGACTGTCCGGTGTGCACCGGACAGTGTCCGGTGCGCCAACGGCTCTGAATCTTCAACGGTCGGCTTCGCCAAATAAGGAAAGAGATCCGCACCGGACAGTGTCCGGTGGTGCACTGGACTGTCTGGTGCGCCAGGCGACAGAAGGCATGAATTGCCTTCCTAGAATGCTCTCAATGGCTCCTAGCTGCCTTGGGGCTATAAAAGGGACCCCTAGGCGCATGGAGGAGTACACCAAGCATCCTTTGAGCGTTGTTGATCACTCACACTTCATTCTTGCGCACTTGTTCGACATTCTTAGTGATTTGAGCTCCGTTCTAGTGAGAACCTCGTGATACTCTTTTGAGCTCAAGTCTGGGTCTTGTGTGTGCGTATTTGCTGTGATTTTGTGTCTCGTGTGCGTTGCTCATCCCTCCCTTACTCTGTGCTTCTTTGTGAACATCAAAGTGTAAGGGCGAGAGGCTCCAAGTTGTGGAGATTCCTCGTGAGCGGGATATAGTAAACAAAGCAAAACACCGTGGTATTCAAGTGGGTCTTTGGTCTGCTTGAGAGGGGTTGATTGAAACCCTCGTCCGTTGGGACGCCACAACGTGGAGTAGGCAAGTTTTGTACTTGGCCGAACCACGGGATAAACCACTGTGTCTATCTGTGTTGATCCTCTTGTGGTTATTGTGTTTTGCTAAGACTCCTCTCTAGCCACTTGGCATTATTGTGCTAACTCCTAATCAAGTTTTGTGGCATTAAGTTTCAAGTTTTACAGGATCACCTATTCACCCCCCCCCCCCCTCTAGGTGCTCTCACTAGCGTGTAAGATTTTCCTAGACTCAGTTTAATCCCGAGTTGGACTGCGGGTTCTATTTCCTAATTTCCAGGGGTCTCTTTTGTAAGTTTATCGGCCGAAGGGGTACCATCTAACCAGATCCGTCCGATCGATGTTCGATCGTCCAGATCAGATCTAGCACGTTGTGAAGCGGTACGTAATCTGGTTCATCGGGTCTACGATCAAGGGCTATGATTGATTATGTGCACGATCCGATCTCGCCCCCACATCAACAATCCAACGGCCGAGATGAGCCCAAACCGAAATGGTACGCTATTTTTTAATCCTCACCGCCCATCGAGATTTGACGACGCGCGCTACTCCTACCCTGACCAGTATCTTTAAGTTTAATCTGGGCCGCTCAGGAGGAGAACCACGGCCATCGTCTTGTCTTCACCCGTTCCGGGCAGAGCGGCGGAGAGCGATGTTTCGGCGTCACCGTCGCCGGAGTAAGCGACCAGCCGGCACGGGCCACCCCGATTCAATCAACCGAGTCCTAGGCAATGAAAAGGACGACACAAATTGAACTACGGGTAACCCACCTCATGATGTGCAGTTGAGTGCCCTGACGACGACAAAGGGCGGATCCGTCGTGGCCCTTCAAGTCCAACAAGCAATTAAAAATACTCCGGCAAACCTTTTCACCCTGGCAGGTCCCTCAGGCGTGCGGCCAGAGCCTGCCGATCTGCCCGACCAAGCGCTTGTGAAAGTGGTGGTGTTTCCCGTGGATTTAGTGGCGGTGCCTCCCGTCCCCCCCCCCCCTTCGAGCCACCCTGGTTACTGGCGGCCAAGTTTCTTTGTGCTTTAGGGAACGGATGATGGTCAGAGGCTTCAGGTGATGAGGAGGTGGCCTTAAAACATGGAGGTGCGCGGCGGTCCCGCGAATTCCGAGTCCACAGGCGAGCTTCTCGCGTGATGGTTGCGACTCGCACGGGGAAATCCGGTTTGACTCTGATGAATGGACCCGAGCGGGAGGTGGCACTGAACAGTGGGGCCACCGGCCAGAGAGCGCATGGAGTGGACGCGGCGCAGACGCGAGGCAAGGTGGGCCACGCGATGCAGAAGGACGAGTGGGCCGAGGAATTGTTTTGGGCCTAGGTGTCATGCTCCCCCCTGTTGGTCACTTGTTCTCAAATTCTATGAATCAAGAACAAGGCAACACAATTGTTAATCATTAAGGACCTTCGTCCTCCGAAGCATTATCTCCTCAGCGGTATAATGCTCATCAGACGAAGGTCAAGAAGGACATAACTTCATCATATTAATATGTAGATGGAGATGTGAAGGAATAAATATGATAATTGTATCTTAATGATTCATTTATTCTTGCATTCCATAAAAAACATATATACAAATGTCAACAAATGTTAATATTACATTGATACCTTCGGCTTGCTCGAAGGCGAAGACGCAAGAGTGATTACAATCCAGCCTGAACAGTACGGTGGTACTGTTCATCTATTTATAGGCACGGGACGCAGTCCGGGCAAAAGTACATTTATGTCCTCAACATTTACACATGAGCATAATACAGGTTATTAAGGACTAAGTAGTATTTTCCTCCTTCGGTCATCATCATTATTGCTCATCTTCGTCGTGAGCCGAAGCTTTCCATCTGGTGATAGCTTCGGCGTTTACTCTTATCCTCTTTGGATCTTGTCCTCATCTTGTGTACCTTCGTCATAACGAAAAGACCTGAATCCTAAAAACGAAGCTTCTTGTAATAGCTTATGCTAAAAACAAGTGGTTAATTATGTTTTTGAGGACCTTCGGAAGGAGAAGGCCCCCAACAGTAGCCCCTCGCAGTATTGATTTGTACCTTTATTACAAATTTAGACTGCGACATGAATGAAGGCCTTTAGCTGAAGGTTCGAAAAAACACCTTCCCTTCGCTAGAATAGCGAATGACACTGACATGCAGGACCCACCAAACCGTGGGGGCTAGGCATATAAATAGGAGCTTGTATTGAAAGCATTTCTTGTGCCATTTTAGTTGCTTGTATTGTGCTTGTCATTTTAAACTTTCTTCCTTTGTCGAGTTTAACTGAATTTCAAGCTTCAGCATTCCAACGACCGTTGACTTAATGGCTGACGAGAAGAAGATTGTTGACCCGGCGCTGTCCAGGTTTTACGAAGCTATGTAGAAAACAAACGCAGAGAAGATTGCACATGAGATGTTAGCTGGGATATCTGAGGGTTCCAGTGATAGTGAAAGCTTTGATATAGAAAGCAAGAATGAAGATGCCGAAGACTGTCCCTAGAGACCAAGCCATGTTGTCTTCGGAAAATCAACTATCAAGCAAGGGCAAATTGATGCAATGAGGGGAAGGTACTTCTGTGATATCTCAATTGTGAGAGCTGGGGGGGGAATAATGTCCCTTTGCCCGAAGCTGACGAGGTGGTAGTTTATAGAAACTTCATGAAGGCAGGGCTTCGGTTCCCTCTGGATAAATTGCTGGTTGAAGTCCTGAAAACCTTCAAAATTTACCTTCATCAGCTTACCCCCAAAGCTATCATCAAGATGAGGATCTTTATATGGGCCATGAGGAGCTAGGGATTAGAACCAAATGCAAAATGTTTTTGTAACATCCATGAGCTTTCTTACGAGATGACGGCTACCGAAAAGGAACAGTATCACAACAACTTCGGTTGTTACAGCTTTGTGCCTCACTCTGAGGCACACTACCTAGTTCCGACATTTTGGAAGAGATGGGTGAGGGCCTGGATGCAGGAGTGGTTCTATGTGAAGAATGACCTGGTTGAAAGAGAGGACATTAAGGGGATTATTCAAGTCCCTATATGGTCTTGCTTCAGCATTAGGAGGCCATCCACTGCCCTTAGGAATGATATTCAAGCATGCCAGGCAGCTTTTAATACAATATGCACTTACATAGGCACAAGGGACTTAGTCCAGGAGCATATTGCTTATAGAGTGTGGCCACTCGCAAATGGGTGGGAGATACCGAAGGAGGCTGCTGCTGGGTCTAGCCAAGGTGGTTTGATCTACTTGAAGTACACATTCAAATACAGCAGCAAGTTTGATGAGCCAAATGATGACTAGTTAAATGCCATTGAAGCAACCAGTGATGAATTTCTTGGTGCCTACTCGAAGGCTGAAGATGATGCTATGACAACAGCCTTCGGGGCTCAAGGCAAGAAGAGGTTGAGTAGAGTATTTGATGTCATCGGATTTGTATACCCAGATTACTATTATCCTTCGTGAAAGCAAGGAAAGAAAGAAAGACTGCTTCTTCTATGACTTCTAGCATGCTGAGGTAGGAAAAAGTTAAGGTTTTAACACATCGCCTCAAGCGCATTGAAATGGCCGAAGTGCCAAGGCCTATTGAGGGGTCTTCTTCCATATCTGAGCCAAGTCGCTCCGCTCCTGTCGAAGCTAGGACAGAACCGGCCGAAGAGCCAGAACTAAAGAAAGCGGCAGAGCAACCGAAGGCTCTGAGTCCGTTGCAAGAAACGAAGCTGCCGAAGGCAACAAAAATTCCTGCAGCAACTCCAAGGAGGAGGAGAATGGCTAGCATACTAGACGTTGTCATGGAATCTGTAAAGGTACCAACTCCTACTTCAGCGCCTGATACAGAGGCGAAGCCTTAAAGAAATCTAGCAAAGTTGGCATGGCACAGCCTACTTCTGAGGCTAAACCCTCAGTTCCCGTCGAAGCATATTCTTCGGTGTCACACCCGGTTCCAAGGGGGCAGAACCAAATGCATCGCATATGTGTGCCAAGATCTTTTTCCACACATATGTTGACGTCACAAGTGTAATATATCAAAAGAACAATGCATGAAAGCGTAAATAACGATTATATTAACATATTACACTTCAAACAGACATAATGTCTTAATCTTTATTCATCAAAGTACAGCGAAACATGGACATCCATCCACAGGAAGATGACCGGGGGTATCACTAGACTAGCATCCATGGAGTTTGGCATCATATCTTCATCTGCAAACTTCTGATCAAACTTTAAGCAAGGGTGAGCTCACTTATGGTTGGGGCTCAGCAAGTGGGGGAAAATTAATGCAAGTTTAACAAGGTGAGGCTAAGGTTGAGCATTAAGCATTTTAGTTGGTCAATATTTTATTAACAACACCTGTCTTACTAATAAGTGTGAATCCCAAGTATTCCCATTAAATAAAGGTATAAGAGTATATCAAAAACACTTAAGTGAAAACCACTTAAGCAAACCATTGGTAGATCATCAGATCTCGATTTATTTCCATCTTCAAGTTCAATAATCATGTGAGGAGTCTAGGCTGCTCATAACCATGAGCACGGCTGATATTTCAGTTTTACACTCTGCAGAGGTGGTACAACTTTACCCACAAGTCGTGTATCCCCTCTAGCCTTGGTCGGCCAAAACCCGTAAACACTTCCGAGGTGAGTGGCTAGGGATCCACTATGAGGCTTTCACAAAATACACTTAATACGAAGCAACCCGCTAAGGTTTCTAAAGCCAATGGTGGTGACCCCCTGGGTGAGGTACCTTAGCCAAGAATACATCCCCATGATAACGTGGGCTGCTAACACCACCGCTCCCCCTCTTGCCTATATTTCAGGTAAGGTTGCCAGGCACTAAGCATATAAAGCTAATTACCAAAGCCAGAGCCATGATAGCACTCGTGGTTGCACTATTTTCCCGGGTGGTCGCTCCATGTTCCAATTAATATGCAATAATCTTATTTAACCATCGGGTTATCTACAATAATGTAAACTTACCATTTTGGAACATTAATATCATAAGCGGGAGTGACTGCATAAAGTTAAGTTGTAGCAATAGCATAGCTACGAAGGTAAAGTATAATTCCCAGGTTTGATCAAGGAATAAGGTTGGAAAGGTTATCTAAATAGGTAACCCGTCAAATTATGCATATATCCAAAAGAATAAACTTTATTAAATGTATTGTTTGGGATCAAACAGAGTATGCAGAGGGAGAAGTCCACTTGCCTTGCTTATTGAAAACTTGAGGTCCTTCCACGGATAGGAATAGATCTTGATTCTTAACTACTAGATCAACCACTGAATATCACACAAACAAACAAGAAGAACAAACACCACTCAATAACATACAACATTCACCATACGTAAAGCTAAAAGAAAGTCTAACGAAAAGAGCATTCGCTTTTCAAAAAAAATTCTCGCACGGGTTATAATAAAAAGGTATTCTTTAAAAATGTGTGATATATACTTTATAAAACAAGACATGAGCTTAAAATATCTTAATTAAAATATACAAATATTAGGTTCACCAATTTAACTCTTTTATAAAACGTCATACGCGATACGTCTAAGATAAAGGGTTTATAAGAAGATAAAACATGTTATAACAATATTAAACCTTTTTAACCTTTTAGAAAAGATATAAGTTATATATCTAAGGTTAATGAGTTATGAAACACATTATTAAACATTAATTGATGAGAAGCTAATATATAAGCCTAAACATGTTTTATATGGAAAGATAATGAACAAATAATTATCTTTATCTTTATTAAGAAAACACATGGCTTATATTATTATTAAGGAAGCTATATACAAAACAAATATGTAAACTAATATTTTAATTATAAAAAGGTCATGAACACTAATTTTCTTTATTTTATCCTTTAGGGACCACTAAATGATATATATAAATAATATGGATTCAATGTGATGAACGGATTAATCATGCTTACATTACTAGTTATGAACAAATTGAAATTTAAGTCTAGTTATTAAATTGTGAGAAAATATAAATAATCTATTGATTATATTTAGTTTTAATTTAGGAACATATGACCTAAATCATTTGAAAGGAAAAAGTATAAACTATCATTTTAGTTTATAAAAGCAATGGCTGTTGTTATCTTTTAATTAAGAAAATATAAATAACCTATTAATTGGACATATATTTATCTTCTATTTTTATTAAGAAACATACGGTCAACATATTCTTTTAAGTTTCTATTTAATAAGGCTATACATAAACATCTATAACGAACCTTGTTAAATATGATATCTAAAAAATCATTTTAAAGTTAGAAATAGATTATCTAATTCTTTAGTAAGAAACCTATGTTTACCAATATAACTATCAATTTCTTTATTAGAAAAGTATGAGTGCCTAGTTAAGTCATTTTAACATTATAAATCCTACTATTTCGGTTTTCTCTGTTCTTTTCTAAATAGAATTTATACATATAACTAAAAATTGTTTATTTATTTCTTCTAACATTAATATTCTAAGAAGTAATTGTAAATTACTAAATGAGACTTTTAATAACATATTCATAGTTATTATGACATAGATAAATATCTTACTAATTCTAAGTAATTAAGTGCTATCCTTATGAATACTTTTTATTATGACTAGTAAAATCTATATTTTTATTTGACCAGAAATACGTGACTCAATACCTATTTCAATTTCTTATATCACTTATATCAATACTAACTGATTATCGCTCTACACACTAAAGCGAAATCAATTATAAACATTTCTAGTATGAACATCACTGAGTTAGTGAACAGTGACTGTGTTTATTTTTAGAATTATAAAATCATACACATATTAAAATATTGTCGCAGGGTTCGATTTTGGTTACACGTTGTTGGGGACTTGTTCTCAAATGCTATGAATTAAGAATAAGGCAACACAAAATGTTAAAGGTTAATGTCCTTCGTCCATCGAGGCACTATTTCCCTTAGGATATAATGATCTTTGGATGAAGGTGATGAAGAACAAACCTTCATCATCACAGCATATAATAATGAAAGAAGTATATGAAACATAAAAGACAACATGAATAATGGTATAACATTGCTAACATACTTATTATTATCGTAAATAAACAGAAACAATATTGTATTACATTTATACCTTCGGCTTGACAGGAGGTAAGAGTCCAAGCGTGACGCACGAGTGAATACGAGTTAGCGTGAACAGTACGGCGGTACTGTTCATCTATTTATAGGCACAGGACGCAGCTTGTGAAGAATTACAATTATGCCCTTTGCATTCACTATTGACTTATAGAAAAATCTATGAGGACTAGATAGCCTTTTCCCTTTTAAGTCGGTTCCTCCTCCCGCGATTGAGCCAAAGCTTCATTTCACATAGCTTCGGAGCAACAGCAACCTTCGTCACGATCATGCCCTTCTCATCATATATGCTTTTAATCCTGAATCTGAAGGTACCTGTTTATAAACCATACTTGGAAAACATTATTAAATTATGTTTTTGAGGACCTTCGGAGGACGAAGGCCCCCAACAGTAGCCCCTCGCAACATTAATTTGTTTTAGGGTAACAAATTCAGACTGCGACATGGACGAAGGCCTTAAGCCGAAGGTCCGAAAAAACACCTTCCCTTTGCTAGAATAGCAACAGTCAATGACAAGTGGGGCCCCTTGGTTTGGAGCGCGCCAAGCGTATAAATAAGAGCTCGTACCGACCTCATTTGATACACTGCCTGTGCCATTTGTTTTATTTTCTCAATTTCACAGCTGCTGCTCATCAATAGTTGCTAGTTTTTCAAAGCTCTTCAAGCTTCGATTTGAAAAACACATTTTCGTCATTTCTGTAAGAAAGAATGTCTTAGGAGAAGAAGGTTGTTGCTGAGATGAAGGTTGCTGAAGAGGAGAAGCTTTTTGAGGAAAAGAAGGCTGTGGATCCATACATTGCTGGTTTTGTCGAGTCAATGGCAAAAACAAACACAGAAAAGATTACTAAGGAAATATTGGAGGGCCCGTCTGAGGATACTGGTGACAGTGATAGTTATGATGCAGAAAGTGGTGGCGAAGATTCTAAGGATCGACCCTGGAGGCCTAGCCATACAATTTTCGGAAAGTCTTCCATTAAGCAAAGTCACCTTGAAAACATGAGGAGAAGATACTTTCGAGATATGTCTATTGTGAGAATTGGTGGAGACAACAAAGTCCCTGCTCCTGAGGAAGACGGAGTAGTGATCTACCGAAGCTTCTTCAAGGCTGGGCTTCTATTTCCATTGAGCAGGTTCGTGGTCGAAGTGTTGAAAATTTATCAGATTTACCTTCATGAGATAACCCCCGAAGCTGTTATTAGAATGGGGATTTTTGTTTGGGCGGTGAGAAGCCAGGGACTGGAGCCCAGTGCAAAATGCTTTTGCAGTATGCACGAGCTTGTGTACGTACGAGACGAAGGCCATGGGCAAAGAACAATATCATAATAATTTTGGCTGCTACGGATTTGCCGCCCGCCCCAATGCAAGCTACCCGGTGCCAACATACCGGAAAAGGTGGCCCGGGGCATGGATGGAGGAATGGTTTTATGTGAAAAATGATTTGAAGGCAAGAGAAGATATCAAGGAAGTTATTATGCGCCCTATCTGGTCCCACTTTGGCCTTCGAAGGCCAAAGGTTGAACTTGACAAAGCCGCCGAAGCATGTCAAAAGGCATTTGGTACTGTCTACTTTTTTATTGGTTCAAGAGATTTGGTTCAAGAGCACATAGCATACAGAGTATGGCCACTTATAGAGGGCTGGGAAATGCCGAAGGAGACCATCACCAAATCTAGTGAAGGTGATCTGGTCCGGCTGAAGTACACATTCAGATACGGAGATAAATTCGATGAACCGAATGATGACTGGCTAAAATGCATTGAATTTACCAGTGATGAGTTGCTTGGATCGTATTCCAAGGCAGAAGATAATGCACTATCCACAGCCTTCGGAGGCCGGGGAAAAAAGAGGTTGAATAGGGTTTTTGACGCTATTGGCTTTGTTTACCCAGACTACCGCTATCCACTGCGGAGCTAGGGAAAGAAGAGGAAACCTGCTGCTTCGGCCACTCTAGACTAGCCTACACCGAAGGGCAAAAAATTGAAGGTCCTTACCCACCAGCCACGCTATATTGAGCCGACCGTAGTGCCTGAGTTTGGCAGGGAGGTTTCTTCAGTTGTTGAACCAGAAAAAATTGTCCCCTCCGCGCAAAGGACTGAAGAACCAATTGCAATACTAAAGCTACCCTCAGCCGAGCTAGCTAAGACGAACACTGATAAGGGTAAAGCTGAAGATACAAACATTGGAGAATCAAAGGTTTTAGAAATTTTAAGCCCTGCGACAGAGGTAACAGTGCTAAAGGCACAAAAAAGTTCTGCCGCAACTCCCAAGAGAAGAAGGATGGCAAACGTACTAGATGTGTTAGAAACAGTGAAGACTTTGACCTCAACTCCTTCGAGGAGAATTGCCGAAGCTTCGAAAGCGCGAACTGAAGTTGAAACAGAGCAGGCTGAAATTGAAACTGCATTAGCTCAAGCTAGTACCGAAGCTGGGCCTTCAGAGCCCGGTGAGGAAAAGTGTGCAGAAATTGAAGAAAAAGTAACAGAAGAAAAAGCTACAAAGCAAATTTCGCCTGAAAAAGTTGCCACTCCTGCTCTCGAAGCTTTAAAGGAGAGCATTGATTACATTATTCGTCATGCTTCGGGGAAGAGACTTTCTAAAGAAGAAGAACAAGAAGCTCAACATTATGCCCAAAGATTAAAATACCCAAAGGGGGCATTACTGTTTAATGGTAGTGGGGAGGAAGACTTTTTGTACTGCCTCCCGGATAGTATGGAGATATCCGTCTGCCAGGAGATGGGTAGAAGCTTCGGATTTCCAAAGCTAGAAGAAGGTCTTTCAGTATTATCAAAGGATGAATTGGCTAACAGTTTAGCATACAATAGCATAAAGGTATAAAAGCTATTTTTGTATTTTAAAACAAATTGTTTCATTTGCTTATACTTGATCTCGTTCTCCTTTTGCAGGGCCTAATCCTTAGCAATGCCCTTAGAGCACAGAAAAACGCTGAAGATGAAGGGCATGCAATGGCTTTGGCCAACCTTCGTTCAGAGGTGATTGAACTGAGGAACGAAGGCCTTGAAAAGGACAAGATATTAATTTCATTGGTAAACAAAGTAAAAGAAGACGAAGTTAATTTCAAAGCTCAAGTCGAGGTCCAAAAGAATGAGATCGAAGACCTTCGGAAACAATTAGTAGAAGCCAAGGAAAAATGTGCTGTTGCAGAAGCTGATCGAGAGGCCAGTGAGTATTGGAAAAATTATTTTGAAAAAAACAGTAAAAGAGCTTCGCGCATCCAAGGAGAGATGTTTTGAAAAATCTTTAGGCTGTGTGAAGAAGATAAAAACCAGCTTTGCCAACGTGGGCGCCTTTTCAAACGAAGATAACTTTATACGAGGCGACCCTGAGGGCGTAATCGAGTGGATCAGCGGAGAAGCTAAAGCTTTTGAGGAAATCTTAAGTGATCGTGGGGATGTCTATGCATTCTCTGGTGCGAGAGGAGTTTCAGCTATCCTGGAGAAGGTGGGTTGTAATCATGTTAAAACCTTGGCCCAGGCTGAAGCTGCCCTCTCCGTGGATGACACGAAGGACCCCTCGGCCGAAGCTAGTTTTCTTGGCGGAAAATTTTTCAATGACATCTAGGAGAATGGTGGCCAAGAAATGGCCCACGAGATAATGAAAAAGAGCGAAAAAGATATTTATGATGCTCGAGAAGCAGCAAAAGAAGCTGAGAAAGCTGCAGAGACCGAAAGACGGATAGGTATTGTTGACCTGGTTTTAAGCTTCGTCGTTAGCTTTCATGACTTTGAATTGATTGATTATTTCTTTCGCAGCTGAATTATCTCCTCCACCGGAGCCATTTGACCCCCTGGCTGACCCGAAGTCGAAGAAAGCAATAGAAATTATCAACATAGCCGAATCTATTGTTGACGAAGTCGTCAACAAGTTACTTAACGAAGTTGCAGAAAAAGTTCTGAGGGAAGAGGACTAGTTGTTGTAAAAACATTATTAGGTGATTAATGTAACATTTGTTGAACTAAGTCTGTAATATTTGATATGTATAGTTTTGAATCTAATATGTAAAGTATTTTGCAATTCACTTATTTGCGATGTATGAAACTTTTTACATACATACTGTTTTTGAGCCTTCGGCGAAAAAACACCTTCCCTTCTTTTCATGCTTCGCAAAGAAGAATACTGTCGGGGACCATAATTAGGGGTACCCTCAAGACTCGTAATTCTCAGCTGGTAACCCCCATCAGCATAAAGCTGCTAAGGCCTGATGGGTGTGATTAAGTCAGGGATCAGTCCATCCGAGCGACTCGATCACGCCTCGCCCGAGCCTAGCCTCGGACAAGGGCAGCCGACCCCGGAGGATTTCCGTCTCGCCCGAGGCCCCCCTCCAACGGTGGACATATTTCCGGCTCGCCCGAGGCCCTGCCTTCGCTAAGAAGCAACCCTGACTAAATCGCCGCACTGACCGATCAAGTCGGAGGAGCATTTAATGCAAAGGTGACCTGACACCTTTGTCCTGACGCGCGCCCCCCGGCAGAGCCGAAGTGACCGCCGTCACTTCACCGCTCCACTGACCGGCCTGACAGAAGGACAGCGCCGCCTGCTCCACTCCGACCGCAGTGCCACTTGACAGAGTGAGACTGACAGGCAGTCAGGCCCTGCCAAAGGCACCATAGGAAGCTCCGCCCGACCCAGGGCTCGGACTCGGGCTAAGTCCCGGAAGACGGCGAACTCCGCTCCGCCCGACCCAGGGCTCAGACTCGGGCTAAGTCCCGGAAGACGGCGAACTCCGCTCCACCCGACCCAGGGCTCGGACTCGGGCTAAGTCCCGGAAGACAGCGAACTCCGCTCCGCCCGACCTAGGGCTCGGACTTGGGCTAAGTCCCGGAAGACGGCGAACTCCGCTCCGCCCGACCCAGGGCTCGGACTCGGGCTAAGTCCCGGAAGACGGCGAACTCCGCTTTGCCCGACCCCAGGGCTCGGACTCGGGCTCAGCCCCAGAAGACGACGAACTCCGCTTCGCCCGACCCCAGGGCTCGGACTCCGCCCTGGCCTCTGCCGAACGACCTCCGCCTCGCCCGACCCAGGGGCTCGGACTCGGCCTCGGCCATGGAAGACAGACTCGACCTCGGCTTTGGAGGAGCCTCCACGTCGCCCAACCTAGGGCGCAGGCCAGCCACGTCAACAGGAAGCGCCATCATCACCCTACCCCGAGCTGACTCGGGCCGCAGAGAACAAGACCGGTGTCCCATCTGGCTAGCTCCGCAGGATAGGCAATGATGGTGCCTCGCATGCTCTGTGACAACGACGGCTCTCAGCTCTCTTACGGAAGCAGGAGGACGTCAGCAAGGACTCAACCGCTCCGACAGCTGTCCCTCCGCCAGGCTCCGTCGTTCCTCCGACGGCCACGACATCACACCAGCTGGGTGCCAAAATCTCTCCGGCTGCCACATCGGCATGTACTTAGGGCGCTAGCTCTCCCCAGCTAGACACGTAGCACTCTGCTACACCCCCATTGTACACCTGGATCCTCTCCTTACGCCTATAAAAGGAAGGACCAGGGCCCTCTTAGAGAAGGTTGGTCGCGCGGGGACGAGGACAGGACAGGCGCTCTCTTAGGGCCGCTCGCTTCCCTCTCCCGCGTGGACGCTTGTAACCCCCTACTGCAAGCGCACCCGACCTGGGCGCGGGACAAACACGAAGGCCGCGGGATTTCCACCTCTCTCACGCCCATCTCCGGCCACCTCACTTCCCCCCTTCGCGCTCGGCCTCGCGTCGACCCATCTGGGCTGGGGCACGCGGCGACATTCACTCGTCGGCTTAGGGACCCCCCGGTCTCGAAACGCCGACAAATACTTTTCGTGAGAATATCCATACTTTGTAAAGAGTATGCTAGCTTCGTAGAAATATCAATGCTTCGAAAACAATAGATCTCTTCTTCCACATCAGAGCTGATAAAGCTATAATTCTTAGTTTACTTTGTACCTTAGCACCTTTTCACCTTTGTAAAGCATTCTTCAAAGATCGACTTCGTTTCCCATTCGTGTGTTATGGTGTATGATGTGATGCTATGCGATATGATGCGATGTTATGATGCGAAGAATGATGCTAATGCCGAAGACACACGCCCACGCTGAAACACACAATCTCTGCGTCCCCTTAGGAACGATCAAAATCTCTTTGCCGTTTATTTTTCGACGGTATTTTCGCGTTGACTTTTCGCGCTTCGCCTTATATTTCGGCGGTATTTTCGCGTTGACTTTTCACGCTTCGCCTTATATTTCGGCGGTATTTTCACGTTGACTTTTCGCGCTTCGCCTTATATTTCGGCGGTATTTGGCTCTGCATTCCCTTAGGAACGACTTTTGAGCAAAAAAATTACTATGCGCTCCCTTGGAAACGACTTTTGAAGCTTCGACAAAACTTTTGCTGCACCCCATTAGGAACGAATTTTTGAAGCTTCGGCAATTTTTGAGCTTCGTAATTCTGTGACGAAGACACATTTCATTTTAACAGAAGCAAAACTATTACAAAGAGTTAAAACTAGATTTGCATCACTTGTCCTTATTTAAGAAATAAAATAGCATAAAGTAAAAAAGTGCTTCAGAGGGTAGGATATCTCTCAATAGATGTGCTTCGACTCTGGCACAGTACTGTTAACTGTGCGAGCTTCGGATTCCTCCCTGAAATCCCTCTGTTGCTGAGTGTGTTGGCTCCCTTCTGGCTGCTAACCCCGTGAATAAGTAGGCTGTAGAGGGGGTAGAGGTAGAAGTTGTGGCCAAGGAGCCTGTGGCTGACTAGCCGAAGCAACAGAAGCTGCAGAGTGATTACCCACATATTCTGGTATGTAGGGTGAATGGCATGAAGCAGTGTGCAAGACCTGCTTCGGCTGGTTCTGCCAAGCTTCGGCTTCTGCTAGCTCCCTCTGCTTTTGGATAGTGATTTGACACATTCTTATAGTATGGCCCTTGTCTTCACCGCAAAATAAGCAGTAGATTTTCCTGGGCTGATCCCCATATCTTCCTCCGAAGCCCTTGGCGCCTCTGCCCCTTGGAGCTGGCGGCCGGAAAGAGCTTTGTTGCTGTCTCGAAGATTGTGAGGTATACTGGGGCCTCTCCGGCTGACCTCCTTTGTCATCATTCTGAGTGTTGTGAATTGACTTGACATGCCTCGGGTGGATTCTTCCTCTGAAGCCCCTGGTCATTTTAGAGAATCTATAAGCTTCCTCCCTTCTTTGGCGGAAGTCATTATCAGCTTGAATGTATTCGTCCATCTTTTGAAGCAACTTTTCTAGAGTTTGAGGGGGCTTCCTGGTGAAATATTGGGTAGTAGGTCCTGGGCGAAGACCTTTGATCATGGCCTCGATAACAATCTCATTGGGTACTGTAGGCGCTTGTGCCCTCAATCGCAAGAACCTTCGTACGTATGCCTGAAGTTACTCTTCATGGTCTTGTGTGCATTGGAATAGGGCATGAGCTATGACTGGCTTCGTTTGGAAGCCTTGGAAGCTAGTGACTAACATGTCCTTAAGCTTCTGCCATGACGTGATGGTTCCTGGCCGAAGAGAAGAGTACCATGTTTGGGCTACATTTCGGACTGCCATGACGAAAGACTTAGCCATGACTGTAGTGTTGCCTCCGTACGAAGATATAGTTGCTTCATAGCTCATGAGGAACTGCTTTGGATCTGAATGCCCATCATACATGGGAAGCTGAGGTGGCTTGTACGATGGGGGCCATGGAGTAACATGCAGTTCTACTGCCAAGGGAGAAGCATCATCAATGGTAAAGGTATCATGATTATAATCATCATACCATCCATCTTCGTTGAATGGGCCTTCGTGACGAAGCTCCCTGTGCTGAGGCCTTCGGTTTTGTTCGTCTTGAATAAGATGGCGCACTTCTTCAGTAGCTTCGTCGATCTACCTTTGAAGGTCAGTCAGTCGTGCCATCTTCTCCTTATTTCTTTGTACTTGCTGATGAATGATCTCCATATCCCTGATCTCTTGGTCCAACTCTTCCTCCTGCAGTGTTGGACTAGTGGCCTTCCTTTTCTGGCTTCGGGCCTCTTGAAGAGAGAGAGTCTCCTGATTCAGATCTAGCGGCTGCAATGCAGCAGCCCCTAGCGTTGAAGCTTTCTTCGGCGGCATGACGCAAGTCAGTACTTGCTGAAGGTGGTCGAAAAGGGTTCACCGGAGGTGGGCGCCAATGTTGGGGACTTGTTCACAAATGCTATGAATTAAGAACAAGGCAACACAAAATGTTAAAGATTAATGCCCTTCGTCCATCGAGGCACTATTTCTCATAGGATATAATGATCTTTGGACGAAGGTGATGAAGTACAAACCTTCATCATCACAGCATATCATAATGAAAGAAGTATATGAAACATAAAAGACAACATGAATAATGGTATAACATTACTAACATACTTATTATTATCGTAAATAAACAGAAACAATATTGTATTACATTTATACCTTCGGCTTGACAGGAGGTAAGAGTCCAAGCGTGACGCACGAGTGAATACAAGTCAGCGTGAACAGTACGAGTGTACTGTTCATCTATTTATAGGCACAGGACGCAGCCTGTGAAGAATTACAATTATGCCCTTTGCATTCACTATTGACTTATAGAAAAATCTATGAGGACTAGATAGTCTTTTCCCTTTTAAGTCGGTTCCTCCTCCCGTGATTCAGCCGAAGCTTCCTTTCGCATAGCTTCGGAGCAACAGCAACCTTCGTCACGATCATGCCCTTCTCATCGTACATGATTTTAATCCTAAATCCGAAGGTACCTGTTTATAAACCATACTTGGAAAACATTGTTAAATTACGTTTTTGAGGACCTTCGGAGGACGAAGGCACCCAACACATGTATACATCGCAAATCTCTAAAATCATACACGTGAATCGCCAAATCGCATCAATATTACAACGATAAATCGCAAGATTCAAAACATGATTTAGAAAATAAATCAGTGGGTTGTCTTCAACCTTGGGTTTTCGTTCATGCGCAGGGATGAACGTCGACGAGCGGGGTTCGACAGGCAGGGAACGGCGCGATCGTTGGTGAGCATTCGGGCGGAGCTCCGACGAGGTTCCACGGATGGCGAACGGCGTACAGATGCAGACAGTCCGGCGACGAGCTTCACGACGACGAGCTGTGCACGGCACGAGCAGGGGCTTAACGGCGGGTACGTGGCATTGCTGCGGGTGCCGGGGTGCTGCGCGGGCGAACTTCACGGTGGCGAGCAGGGACTCGATCGAGGTGGTGTTCCTAGCGCGGTGGTTCGTCGGGATGTGGACGGAGACAGAAAACAGAGGGCGACGTTGCAGCTCGATGTGGGTAGCAACAGCAGGGACACGTAGGAAGAGCACAGAGGCGAGGAACGAACGAGCGATGAGGGGCTCGAGATCGTGGTGGCTGTGAGACAGTCACACAAAGCAGTGGCGTGGCGCGCAGTAACGAGCAAGCGAGCGGAGGCGAGTGCATGCAAACGGGAGTAGGAGCTCGCATCCAATTTGTAGAGGATGGGAGGGAAGGAGAGAGGTCGGCCGGGGAGGGAGCGGGAGAAACGGCCATGGCTTTAAGGCCATTGATGGCGTGTATCAATGGGGAGAAACGGTCGAGTTAACGAAGGAAAAACGGACGGGGCGCGGTGCTTCGGTTTCCTGCGTGTTGATGGCGCGGTCGATTCCTGGCTTGGGCGCGATGCTCGGCGTCGAGTGCATGGGCGCTCGGGTCCGACCGGTCGCCTGGCGTCGTGCGTCGCGCGGCGGTGTGCGCGGGTCGTGTCAGGCGCTCGGATTTGGGCTTCGCGCGTTCGGTGCTTGAGCTCGGATGCATGCAGGTGGCACGTCCGGGTGGCTCGATGTTGCGGGCGCGGGGGCAGGTTCAGGGCAGGGGCGCTCGGGTGGAGGAGCACGGGATGGCCGTGGGGCTGGGCGCGTTGGCGTCCGGTAGCTGGGTTGGCGCGCGGCGTGGAAGCTCCTGGCGGCTGCTGCGCATGGGAGAGAAAGCAAGGGGGAGGAGAGAGAACAGGAGGAGGGCGGCCGAGAGGGTGGCGGCGGCTGCAGTGGGAGAAGGCCAGGGGGCGTGGCGGCTGGGAAGGGAGTAGGGGGAGGGCGACGGCCGGTCCTAACATGGGCCTAATGGGCTTTTAGGGTTAGATTAGGGTTTAGTTTTCTTATTTTTTTCTAATTTCGAAATACCTTTTTAAATAGCTCAAAATTTCATTAAAAAAATCACCAAAACTATTTATGAATAAAATATTTATTTTTAGACTAATAATTATATTATTTAATTATTAGGTTATTTACTAGAATTTTTCCTATAAGAAGAATTGATATAAAACATCCAATTATCAATCATGCGCACATAAAAAATGATTCAAAATGCAAATAAATAATTAAACACTAAAAAATATATTACCATATTTAACATAATAACCAAATTTATTTATTTGTAGTTGATGGCTTTTACGGTGTTACAAACTTACCCCTCTTAAAAGAATCTCGTCCTCGAGATTAAGGAAAGCTAGCACGAAAGCAAAGGAGATACATGGTTTATTTGTAGGTTCTTAGTTTACATTGAACTCCTCCAAACTTAAGGAACTTCCTTACTTCTTTGCTCCGCAATGTATACTAATCAAGCGACCTTCATCATCATACTTATAAAATGGTGGGTCTTCTGAATTATTGCTTAGGTCATGCTTGACAGCTTTCTTCTCTAGTCGGTCTAGACGCTTCTTGGGGCATTTGCGAATAATATGTCCTTCATTTTTGCAGTAGTAGCAAGCACCTCTTGCTTTGAGTTCTTTGCGAGCCAACTTTGCTTGACCAACACGGGGTGAGGATTGATTGGGTGTCTGTATCTTATATAGCTGAGCCTGACTTGATTCTTCTGTTTGGGTATCCATGTGTTTCATGGCTTTTGCTTGTGGTTGAGGTGGACTAATCATGTATCCAAATATTTTTCTATTCCTTTTGTTGTTCTTCATTCCATTCATCGAATATCTCTGTGACTCATTTTTCTCGTTCATAGTTGTTAAAGTAGGAGTATTGTCGTTGGCATCACCTACTTCATTAGGGTTCATCATCTGGTTAGAGAGTAAAAGAGATAGTGAGACAAGATTATGTAAGAGACTTGTACGATATGAAGATAAAGCGCGAACACAACTTTTGATTTCTAAGATAAGATTAGTCAAGGAACAAGGATGCTTTCAGATTTCTCCTAACTTCATCATACTTTGAGAGTTTATAGGTGTTATAATCCTTAACAAAGATCTTTTGAACCTTATAGATTTCAGATCATGATATCCAAATCATCTTTCTGATCCAACAGTATTTCTTTGAGCACAAATTGAGAGAAAGACTTGAGCGGGACTTTAGGGCAACTAGAATAGAACATCATATTGTTTGCATAAAGCAGATGACACCATACTTTATTCTCTTTTAAAAAGAGGCAAAACACAATAGGTGTGAGAGATTCTCCAAATTTATTCATGTATCACTTAGCACAATTACAAATCTTGAAAGGTGCAACACCTTGACATTTTTTTTCTTCATGAGACATACTCCTTCTAGCTAAATGATATATTATTCTTCCTTGTCAGATGCACCAATCAGAGCTGGAGGTCGGTTGTCTTCAACTACTATTCTTTCTCCAGACGGGGTTTCCAAACACATGGTTCTCTCAGTATGTTGGATTACTGCCTTAGTTTTTTGTAACTAATTATTTCCAAGAATCACATCCTTTCCCATTGATTCCATCACTATAAGATCAGCTGGAAAGTCTATTCCATTGATTTTAACACTTACATTTGGACATATGTAGTTTACTAACATTTTTCCTTCGGGTGCACTGATGGTCTTCCTTGATCTCAAGGGACACTTAAAGATACCATACTTTGTTGCAAACTGGGCACTGATAAAAAAATGTGTTGTACGAGGATCATACAACACGGTGGCGATGGTTGTGTGAACGACTAGTGTTCCAAAAATTATTGTATTATCATATGGAATGGTTCCTGTCACTGCATAACTTATCTTTCCTGTGGTCTCTTTCCGTTGTTTATTCTTTGTTGATGCATGGGTTTGAGGGTGTTGTCTTTTCTTTTGGACCTTATTGATCTCCACATCTCTCTTAGGACAACCATTAACAAGATGGCCGGTATCACCACAACCAAAGCAAGCATGACTTGATAAGTGACATGGTGGAGTTGTCTTTACTGTGTTGGTAGAAGTTTCTATGCATTTTTGTTCATATTCCATGTCTGAAGACTGAGATAGCTTCATCTCTGAGGTGATCTGTAGTGAACTCTTCTCAGAACAGTTACGGAAGTAATGACCTTCACGTCCACATTGATAGCAAGCTTTTCTTGAAGTTATTTCTTGACTTTTTCCATGTTTTCCTTTTCGTTTCTTGGACCTGATGCGACGATGAGGCTGAAACTGTGTGCAAGTAATAGTCCATTCATCAATGTAACACTCATGTGTTTCTTCTTGGGGCTGGACATCCTTATGTTATTTCCTTTTTGGAATACTTTGCAATTCATCAACTGATAGTGCATTAGGTATGAGAGAATCTGCTATTAGTTGTTCTTGAGGAGACATTTGTCTGTTTATGCCAGAAAATAAAATTTGGTTCTTCTGTTTTGCAGTTTCACTTTCGTTTGTACTGATCTGGCGACAAGGAATTCCATAGTACTCACAACAACAACATGTTCCAAGGTCACTTGTCTGTTGGTTTGGTTGTGCATCCTTTTGTATCTTGAATGTCTGTTCATCAGCTGTTTTATTTATAGTATTGTTTTGACTTGTCAACGCACCGCATTCTTTGCATTTAGTGACATCACTTATAGTTGACATTCCAAGGTCTGACATCTGTATGGATATGGAAGAATGGAAGGGATGAAAGGGTTGAGCAAAGACAGATTATAGAGAGCAGAGAAAACTCATCTATCTAAGGTTTTACCTAGCTAACTGATGCCATTGTGGACAAAAGTCATAGAATACACCAACAATCATTTCAAAGAAGCAAATCAAACATGAACACAAAGGACAATGAACTCAAGCATACCAGCACAACACAATCCAATTCTACTCATTAAACCAAAACAAAAGGTGAGACAAGGTTTGGAATAAGAAAGATATTATAATATCAAGGAGTTGGGTAAGAATTACCAAGGAGTTAGACAAGACATATTTGTTGGTGGCCAAGGTGAAATAAGATAACCATGAACTATTAAAGTGAGGATAAATGATACAACCAAGGATATGAAGTGAGTTAAGGAGAAAGCTTTATCAAGGAGACAAAATAGAGAGGCATTATCAAGTAGGAGTAGGGAGTCAAAGAATTCAATATATCAAGGTAGATATTGCGCAAGGGTGGCAATACAATGGCAAGACAACAAAAGTATAAGAAGTCAAGGGTTATATAGCAATATTAGGGATTAGAAAACAACTACAATATAACATCGTCCTTACCGATCTAGTCGAAAATCTCAATACTAAAGAACAATCCTATCAACCTAATCAAGAAGAATGGCAATAGATCCAAGAGATCTATAACAAAAACTTCTTGCGAAGTGGGGATAAGACAGAGAATAGGGCATCGTCGATAGCTTCAAAAAGGTTTCTTCTGGCAAACTTCGCTTCAAGTTCCGCAATCTTGCTTGATCATCTTGCAATGCTTCTCATTAGAACCTTCTGATAGACGAAGAATCAGAGAAGAAGGGTTGAAGATAAAAGAGACGAGTTTTGATATAAATTAAGTTTTTTATGGAGATAATTAAGTCAAGTTTTGAACGACTGACTGGGCTTTCCATTTCTAACTAATCTAGTGACTACGGTCACATTGCTTTGATACCACTTCTATCACACCCAGTTCCAAGGGGGCAGAAGCGAATGCATCGCATATGTGTGCGAGAATCTTTTTCCACACATATGTTGACGTCACAAGTGTAATATATCAAAAGAACAATGCATGAAAGCGTAAATAACGATTATATTAACATATTACACTTCAAATAGACATAATGACTTAACCTTTATTCATCAAAGTACAGCGAAACATGGACATCCATCCACAAGAAGATGACCGGGGGTATCACTATACTAGCATCCATGGAGTTCGGCATCATATCTTCATCTGCAAACTTCTGATCAAAATTTAAGCAAGGGTGACCTCACTTATGGTCGGGGCTCACTAAGTGGGGGAAAAATTAATGAAAGTTTAACAAGGTGAGGCTAAGGTTGAGCATTAAGCATTTTAGTTGGTCAATATTTTATTAACAACACCTGTCTTACTAATAAGTGTGAATCCCAAGTATTCCCATTAAACAAAGGTATAAGAGTATATCAAAAACACTTAAGTGAAAACCACCTAAGCAAACCATTGGTAGATTATCAGATCTCGATTTATTTCCATCTTCAAGTTCAATTATCATGTGAGGAGTCTAGGCTGCTCATAACCGTGAGCACGACTGATATATCAGTTTTACACTCTGCAGAGGTGGTACAACTTTACCCACAAGCCGTGTATCCCCTCTAGCCTGGGTTGGCCAAAACCCGTAAACACTTCCAAGGTGAGTGGCTAGGGATCCACTATGAGGCTTTCACAAAATACACTTAATACGAAGCAACCTGCTAAGGTTTCTAAAGCCGATGGAGGTGACCCCTGGGTGAGGTACCATAGCCAAGAATACGTCCCCATGATAACGTGGGCTGCCAACACCACCGCTCCCTCTCTTGCCCATATTTCAGGTAAGGTTGCCAGGCACTAAGCATATAAAGCTAATTACCAAAGCCAGAGCCATGATAGCACTCGAGGTTGCACTGTTTTTTCGGGTGGTCACTCCATGTTCCAATTAACATGCAATAATCTTGTTTAACCATCCGGTTAACAACAATAATGTAAACTTACCATTTTGGAACATTAATATCATAAGCGGGAGTGACTGCATAAAGTTAAGTTGTAGCAATAGCATAGCTACGAAGGTAAATGTATTGTTTGGGATCAAACAGAGTATGCAGAGGGAGAAGTCCACTTGCCTTGCTTATTGAAAACTTGAGGTCCTTCCACGGATAGGAATAGATCTTGATTCTTAACTACTAGATCAACCACTGAATATCACACAAACAAACAAGAAGAACAAACGCCACTCAATAACATACAACCTTCATCATACGTAAAGCTAAAAGAAAGCCTAACGAAAAGAGCGTTCGCTTTTTAAAAACATTACTCGCACGGGTTATAATAAAAAGGTATTCTTTAAAAATGTGTGATCTATACTTTATAAAACAAGACATGAGCTTAAAATATCTTAATTAAAATATACAAATATTAGGTTCACCAATTTAACTCTTTTATAAAACGGCATACGCGATACGTCTAAGATAAAGGGTTTATAAGATGATAAAACATGTTATAACAATATTAAACCTTTTTAACCTTTTAGAAAAGATATAAGTTATATATCTAAGGTTAATGAGTTATGAAACACATTATTAAACATTAATTGATGAGAAGCTAATATATAAGCCTAAACTTGTTTTATATGGAAAGATAATGAAACAAATAATTATCTTTATCTTTATTAAGAAAACACATGGCTTATATTATTATTAAGGAAGTTATATACAAAACAAATATGTAAACTAACATTTTAATTATAAAAAGGACATGAACACTAATTTTCTTTATTTTATCCTTTAGGGACCACTAAATGATATATATAAATAATATGGATTCAATGTGATGAATGGATTAATCACGCTTACATTACTAGTTATAAACAAATTGAAATTTAAGTCTAGTTATTAAATTGTGAGAAAATATAAATAATCTATTGATTATATTTAGTTTTAATTTAGGAACATATGACCTAAATCATTTGAAAGGAAAAAGTATAAACTATCATTTTAGTTTATAAAAGCAATGACTCTTGTTATCTTTTAATTAAGAAAATATAAATAATCTATTAATTGGACATATATTTATCTTCTATTTTTATTAAGAAACATACGGTCTACATATTCTTTTAAGTTTCTATTTAATAAGGCTATACATAAACATCTATAACGAACCTTTTTAAATATGATATCTAAAAAATCATTTTAAAGTTAGAAACAGATTATCTAATTCTTTAGTAAGAAACCTATATTTACCAATATAACTATCAGTTTCTTTATTAGAAAAGTATGAGTGCCTAGTTAAGTCATTTTAACATTATAAATCCTGTTATTTCGGTTTTCTCCTTTCTTTTCTAAATAGAATTTATACATATAACTAAAAATTGTTTATTTATTTCTTATAACATTAATATTCTACGAAGTAATTGTAAATTACTAAATGAGACTTTTAATAACATATTCATGGTTATTATGACATAGATAAATATCTTACTAATTCTAAGTAATTAAGTGCTATCCTTATGAATACTTTTTATTATGACTAGTAACATCTATATTTTTATTTGACCGGAAATACGAGACCGAATACCTATTTCAATTTCTTATATCACTTATATCAATACTAACCGATTATCGCTCCACACACTAAAGCGAAATCAATTATAAACATTTCTAGTATGAACATCACTAAGTTAGTAAATAGTGACCGTGTTCATTTTTAGAATTATAAAATCATACGCATATTCGATTTTGGTTACACGTATACATCGCAAATCTCTAAAATCATACACGTGAATCGCCAAATCGCATCAATATTACAACTAGGACTGGGCGTTCGGGTTTACCCGAAATTTCGGATCGGGTTTTTTTGGGTTTTTTATATTTCGGGTTTCCAACAGTAGAACCCGTACCCATACCCAAACTTTCGGGTACCCGCAATTTCGGGTACCCGCAATTTCGGGTTTGGGTTTGGGTAAAATTCGGGTACCCGCTATTTTAACTGCATCTCAAGTAACAAGTTTGGGGGGTGAAAGAGAAGCTCTACGCCTCTGCTTGTACATAGAAACTTTTTTAAGCAAAACAAATAGAAAGGTCTGAACGGTTTTGGTTGAACTAAAGCAACAGCAAAGCAACTTGCCAAGCATTAGCAACGCCAGTCGCCAGGTCGCCAACGCCAGTCGCCAAGGCAGCAACAGCAAAGCAACGACGTGGAGGCAGCAACAGCAAAGCAACGACGTGGTGCCCAAGACTGGCCGAGGCCGACTGCGCGGTGCCGCGGACCCGCGGTGGCGCGGTGCGCCGGGCGCGTGTGCGCGTGTGCCTGCAGCCAGAGCCTGGGACAGAGGATGAGAGGAGTGCGCTGGGAGCGGGGAGCCTGGGAGGAGGACTGAGCGTCTGCGCGCAGCCGCGCACTGCGGTGCTGGGGCCTGGGAGCTTGTGAGGAGCCGGAATGGAGCCTGGAGGAGGACGCCGTCGGCGGTCGGCCCGTCGGCCACCTGGGAGCTACTGAGCTAGGGTTGTTGCCTTGCTTTGCTGGGACGGCTGGGATGGGATCAGGGACAGCCGGACTCCAGACAGGGAGTAGGCAGAAGCAGCGGCACAGCCCAGAGCCCACGAACAACAGCGTAGCCCAACAGGCAACAGCCCACGGCTAGGACCAGTTCGGGTAGAATGAGTACTTTGGGTACCGCGGGTGAATACCCGATTAGGCCCAAACTTAGTTCGGGTATTTAGTTTTGTTACCCGTTGGAATTGTTCGGGTAACGGGCATCGGGCTAAACGAGTACGGGTTCGGGTATTTTGGGTAACGGGCTTCGGGCTCGGGTTTTATGCCCAGTCCTAATTACAACGATAAATTGCAAGATTCAAGACATAATTTAGCAAATAAATCAGTGGGTTGTCTTCAGCCTTGGGTTTTCGTTCATGCGTAGGGATGAACGTCGACGAGCGGGGTTCGACGGGCAGGGAACGGCGCGATCGTTGGTGAGCGTTCGGGCGGAGCTCCGGCAAGGTTCCACGGATGGCGAACGGCGTACGGATGCGGACAGTCCGGCGACGAGCTTCACGACGGCGAGCTATGCACGGTGCGAGCAGGGGCTTGACGGCGGGTACGTGGCGTTGCTGCGGGTGCCGGGGTGCTACGCGGGCAAACTTTACGGTGGTGAGCAGGGACTCGATCGAGGTGGTGTTCCTAGTGCGGTGGTTCGGCGGGATGTGGACGGCGACGGAAAACAGAGGGCGACGTTGCAGCTCGATGTGGGCAGCAACAGCAGGGACACATAGGAAGAGCACGGAGGCGAGGAACGAACGAGCGATGAGGGGCTCGAGGTCGTGGTGGCTGTGACACAGTCACACAAAGCAGTGGCGTGGCGCGCAGCAACGAGCAGGCGAGCGGAGGCGAGTGCATGCAAACGGGAGTAGGAGCTCGCGTCCAATTTATAGAGGATGGGAGAGAAGGAGAGAGGTCGGCCGGGGAGGGAGCGGGAGAAACGGCCATGGCTTTAAGGCCATTGATGGCGTGTATCAATGGGGAGAAATGGTCGAGTTAACGAAGGAAAAACGGATAGGGCGCGGCGCTTCGGTTTCCTATGTGTTGATGGCGCGGTCGGTTCCTGGCTTGGGCACGATGCTCGGCATCGAGGGCAGGGGCGCTCGGGTCAGACCGATCGCCTAGCGTCGTGCGTCGCGCGGTGGTGTGCGCGGGTCGTGTCAGGCGCTCAGATTTGGGCTTCGCGCGGTCGGTGCTTGAGCTCGGATGCATGCAGGTGGCGCGTCTAGGTGGCTCGATGTCGCGGGCGTGGCGGCAGGTGCGGGGCAGGGGCACTCGAGTGGAGGAGCGCGGGATGGCTGTGGGGCTGGGCGTGGCGGCGTCTGGCAGCTGGGTTGGCGCACGACGTGGAAGCTCCTGGCGGCTGCTGCGCATGGGAGAGAAAAGCAAGGGGGAGGAGAGAGAACGGGAGGAGGGCGGCCGAGAGGGTGGCGGCGGCTGCAGTGGGGGTAGGCTAGGGGGCGCGGCTGCTGCAGTGGGAGAAGACTAGGGGGCATGACGGCTGGGAAGGGAGCAGGGGGAGGGCGACGGCCGGTCCTAACATGGGCCTAATGGGCTTTTAGGGTTAGATTAGGGTTTAGTTTTCTTATTTTTTTCTAATTTTGAAATACCTTTTTAAATAGCTCAAAGTTTCATAAAAATCACCAAAACTATTTATGAATAAAATATTTATTTTTAGAGTAATAATTATATTATTTAATTATTAGGTTATTTACTAGAATTTTTCCTATAAGAAAAATTGATATAAAACATCTGATAATCAATCATACGCACATAAAAAATGATTCAAAATGCAAATAAATAATTAAACACTAAAAAAATTTATTACCCTATTTAACATAATAACTAAATTTATTTATTTGTAGTTGATGGCTTTTACGGTGTTACATTCGGGAGCTGCTCCTCTAGCTATGGAGAAAGAAAGTGTACCTGAGAAATTTAAGTCTCCTACTCCCGAAGCACCTGCCGAAGAGCTGGAGTTCATTATGCGACATGCTTTAGGGAAGTAATTGTCGGAAGAGCAGATTGCCGAAGCTAGACAATATGCCAGGGATCTGAAGTATCCACAATGATCCTTGGTGTACAGCGGCACTGATGAAGATGACTTTCTCTATTGCCTACCAGACAATAAATAGATATCTGTTTGCAGGGAAATGATGAGGAACATGAGATTCCCGAAGCTTGAGCTCGGCCTATCTACAATGTTAAAGGATGATCTTGTAGATAGTCTTGCTTATAATAGCTTGAAGGTATATATACTTTTGTTGTAAAATAAACTATGTTTGTAGGCTTTCTTGCTATCATTATGTTCTCACATATATTTTTTGTTTTTAGGGCATAATTCTAAGTAAAGCTTTAAGGGCTCAAAAGGAAGCAAACGACGAGAGCTGCCAGATAGCTCTTGGAAATCTTTGGTCAGAGGTCATCACACTAAGGAATGAAGCTCTTGAGAAAGATAAAATATTGTTTTCCTTAGTGGACAAGCTGAAAGCTAGCGAAGTCAAGCTTAGTGCTCAAGCCGAAGCCCACAAAGCTGAAGTCGAAGGTCTGAGGAAAAAGCTTGCAGAAATGAATGAAAATTTCGAAGTTGCAAAGGCGAAGCAGGAAATAAGTGAAATGGAGAAATCAAGGGTGCAAAAGAATGTTGAAGAGCTTTGGGATTCCAAGGAGAGATGCTACGAAACATCCTTGGAATGTGCAAAGAAGCTGAAAAATAGCTTTGCAAAGGTGGGAGCATACTCTTTGGAACAGAAATTTATTCGTGGTGATCCCGAAGGGGTTATCCAATGGATCGACGAAGAGGCTGAAGCTTTTGATGAAATACTCAGCGGTCATGGGGATTTCTGCGCTTTCGCCGGTGCGCGAGGGGTCGCGGCCATTTTGGAGAAAATCGGTTGCGAGCATGTTAAGGCCGCAGCCCAGCCGGAATCTATTTTCTCAGCAGATGACACCAAGGACCCCTCGGTCGAAGCCTCTTTGCTGGGTGGGAGGTTTTACTCTGATGTTTGGATGAAGGGCGGTCGTGAGATGGCTGATGAAGCCATTAAAAGAATGAAAAGAATCTCACGACGCCCAAGAAGAGGCTAAACAAACTGAAGAAGCTGCTGAACGTGCCAGGATTATAATATTTAAGGTTTTGCTTCGTCGTTCGTTTCTAGCATCGAAATTCACCAACATATTTTTTACTGCAGCTGGCCTTTCACCATCGTGGGAGCCATACAATCCTGAAGCCGACCCGACTATGAAAGAAGCTTTGGATATAATGAAGATTGCTAACGAAGTCGTTGACGAAGTCATCGATAGACTATTACACGAAGCTGCTGAAAAAGTGCTAAAGGAGGATTAAATTTTTGTATGCTTGAAAATGTAATGCATGTGTATGGCTGGCGCCTTGTGTTAGAAAGAAACATCAAGTATTTGTATGTATATTAATGTAATATATTTCTTTGCAATGCATGAAATCTTCGTAAGTACCATTTTTTACCCTTTGGCGAAAAAACACCTTCCCTTCTTTTCATGCTTCGCAAAGAAAAGGATTTTCCTTATTCCACAGTTGACGAAGGTTAGCTGGATGTAGTTCAATATATTTGCCGAAGGCGTGCCTTGTGCTGTACCATTCCTTTTCATAATCTGATCAATTGTTTAGGGAGAACAACTTTTCTTTGTTTCTCCGAATCTTCTTACCGATGCAAAATGATGTATGATGCGATGCTATGCGTTATGATATGATGATATGATGCAAAATGATGTTTGTGCCGAAGGTGAAAACCCACACGAATACACACCCAGACTCCGCTTCCCCTTAGGAACAACTTTGGAGTCTCTTCACCTTTTACATAGGTGGTATTTCAGCTCTACATCCCCTTAGGAACGACTTTAGAGCTAAGCTCTGCATCCCCTTGGGAACGACTTTGGAGCTTCTTCACCTTTTACTTAGGTGGCATTTAAGCTCTGCATCCCCTTAGGAACGACTTTGGAGCTTCTTCACCTTTGATTTAGGTGGCATCTTAGCTTTGCATTCCCTTAGGAACAACTTTTGAGCTTTGGAACTTACTCTGCGCTCTCTTAGGAATGTCTTTGGAGCTTCAGAACTTACTCTGTGCTCCTTTAGGAACGTCTTTGGAGCTTTAGAACTTGGTTTTGTCACACTCGATGGTGTAACCACAGGTTTATTACATCGAGTTGAAGGTTAAACCTTCCTGTATTGTCTTTTGCAACAGAAATATAAAAGAAAAAAATAGTATGAATAGAACAAATCGGAGCTTTCTTTTTGGCCAAAACATTGTGTCATTCGGGCATAGTGCTATTAGCTGTGCGAGCTTCAGACTGCTCCCGGAGGTCACGTTGTTGTTGAGGTCAAAGGTGCCCTTCTGGCTGCTGATCATGATTTGGGGCGGGCACCATTGGTGGGGCGGTGGTAATTGAGCCCAAGAAGCTTGAGAGTGACTTGCTAAAGCTACAGAAGTCGTAGGCTGTTGATTACCTACGTATTCTATGATGTATGGAGAGTAGCCGAAGAAGTATGGAGGACCTGCTTCGACTGATTCTGCCGCGCCTCAGCTTCAGCAATTTTCTTTTGCTTTTGGATGGTGACCTGTCACGTCCTCGTGGTTTGACCCTTGTCCTTGCCACAAAAAAGGCAGAAAAACTTCCTAGGTTGATTGCCGAACCTTCCTTCACTGAAGCTTCTTCCTCCCCTGCCTCTCAAAGCTGGTGGTCTGTAAGAAGTTTGCTGCATGCCCGAAGACTCTGAGCTATGATGGCTGCTCTGAGCATTGTTGGCCCTTTCATCATTGGCATTGGAATTATGGATTGACCTGACATGCCTGGGAAGAAGTCTTCCTCTGAAGCCCCTAGTCATTTCAAAAAACATGTATGCTTTCTCCCTTCTCTAACGGAAATCGTTATCGGCCCGGATATACTCATCCATCTTCTGAAGGAGTTTTTCCAAGGTTTGTGGTGGCTTCCTTGCAAAATATTGGGTTGTAGGTTCTGGCCGAAGCCCCTTGATCATGGCCTCAATAATTTCATTGGGCACTGTAGGCGCTTGAGCTCTCAAACGCAGGAACCTTCGGACGTACGCCTGTAGGTACTCCTCATGGTCTTGCGTGCATTGAAATAAGGCCTGAGCAGTGACTGGCTTTGTCTGAAAGCCCTGGAAGCTGGTAACTAGCATGTCCTTGAGCTTCTGCCATGATGTGATTATCCCTGGCCGAAGGGGGGAATAACATGTCTAGGCCACGCTTCTGACTGCCATGATGAAGGACTTTACCATGATAGCAGCATTGTCCCCATACAAGGATATTGTTGCCTCGTAGCTCATCAAAAATTGCTTTGGATCCAAATGCCCATCATACATGGGTAACTGAGGTGGCTTGTAGGACTGTGGCCACGGGGTAGCCTGCAATTCTTGTAACACCCCTGGTGTTACAAGAACTAAAACTTGGGCATGGCATCATATGCATTGACATTTCATTATGTATGTTACACCTAGAGTGCATCCACTCGGCTAAAATCTCAAAACAAGTTGTGATGTGATGACTTGAAGTGCTCCTTAACCCTAGAATAGGGTACTTAACCAAGGGATAGAGGTATGCGGGTGGGTGTAACAACAAATTGAGTATTATCTCAAAAGTTAGTGGAAATGTTCATAAGAGACTAAACTTGGAGAGTTTAAGTGGCACATAAACCCTAGAGCACTCAAAACCCTAAGAAGAACCCTAGAAACCCTAATTAGTGCCCTGCAAGGTGATTTCAATTTCTAAGCACTTCTAGACCAAAGTGCATATATCAAAGTGGTAGAGTATAAAAAACTAAACAACTTTTACATTGGAAGATTTTCAAGTGCTGTGGAACAAATTGGACTTAATTGCAAAAAGTCTCAAGGGCACCATATGGCTTAACTCCGAAAAACAGTGTGATTGGGCTTACTTTGGGACCTTGTATCTCTTAATCCATGGAGATTTTGCCATAGGTCACTACAACAAATTTGTAGAGCTGCTATAGGAGTACAAGTTTGATTAAGTGGCTAAGCCTTTGAAACTGTATGGAAATTGGAAAAAATGGATCTAAAGTTAGGATGTTAGTCACATCAGATAATGAAACTCGACTGACAGTGTGTTCTGATGAACATGGAGATCGAATTGCATATGAATCAGTGAGTATATAATCATGAAGCCTATAACAAAGTTGAAGCTGGTATGTAGAGCAACAACTTTGGTACAGATGGATTGGTAGCTTTCCACATGAATATTTAACAAAGGAGCTCCTTAACTTGCTCGGTCAGGCTCATTGAATGGAGTTCCCATGGTACAGTAACCTGAATAAGATCAGATTCAGTGAACTTCACCGTCGATGATCTCTGCACCGCGATCTGCGCTAGGTGCCGCGATTCGTGCTCAGCTTAGGATGGTTATCACCGCGGACGTGAAAAGATCAGAGGGGGAGTGGATCGAGCCGGTCTCACTGTACCCACTTGCATCGGTGACGTGGCTATGCGACCGTCGCCGTGGTTGCCGCTATTTACTTCGGTCATGCCACGCCATGGGCTGTTTTACCACATCATCGCGAGTCATGGAGAGTAACCAATGACAGCCATAAACCTTTGCCCAGTGAATGCTACGTTAAATGAACTCACACTAACGTATTTCAGCTGCTGCGCGACCGAGGCGGCCACGCCCGTAGTAGCGGCAGCGGAGGCGATCTCGTCGCCAGCACAACCGCCAGCTGGCCAGACTCCGCCCCTACATCACATTCAAGTCAGAAACATGGACACCATTCGAAAAAACTCACTAGCAGGTGGCAGCCCATTCTGCGCGTCGAACATGGCGACCCCACCCACCAAGTAGTCGTCCACGGACAACACCATGGAGACTCCTTTGGCCCTCGCCACTGCCATCTCAGCAATGCGTGGTGGCAAGGGGGGCCTTCGCCCACTGCTAGGCGCAGTAGGCAGGGGCATACCGGCGCCTGAGGCGGCGGACTTCACGCTAGGCCGCGCCACCTTCACTTCCCGCCTCGAGTCCACCAACCTGACGGGGGCCCGACACTTCTTCTGTTGCGTGTCCTGGCGATCTTTCTCCATCACTGCTGATACAACAGCACCAATGTTCTTTCCATAAGGGAAAATCTTTAGGTCACGAGCTAATCGAGACGTAAAAAAATCTTCGCCAGCTGCCCGGGGTATCGGAACATTCCTAGGCCAGTGACCCCTGGTAAGCTTCAGCATTCGCGTAGAGGTTTCCCAGAGCTTGGGCGAAGACATCATCTCCCCTAGAGCTGCGCACGTCTTTAGCAATTCCCCAACAAAATGACCAGAAGCCCTCAGCCCCAAATCCTCAGCCACTGTACCTAATTTTCTCATTCTAGTGACTGCACCTGGGGCCTTATCCCCTGAGGGGCCTTCATCGGCCGAGGGCCATGTTTGCTTCCCTCGGCGATCAGCGGTGTCGGTAGAGTCTCCCTCTGGGTAAGCATCGTACGACAAATGATTCAGCTCAAAAACGTGGTTCAACCTAGCGTTGGAACCACGAATATCCCAGCTCCTCAAAGTCTCTATCTTCGAGACGTACTTGCCAACAATCTTGACGGCCTCGGCCTCGACCTCACGCACAAACGTGGCCACGTCTCGATCGCGCAGATCCACTGCGAAGGCAGGACTTCGCACAAGCTGGCCCCCCCAATGTTGGCATCCAGCGGGGGTAACCTCACCCAGTGTCCAACCATGCGCTAGGGGCCAAACCCCGTAGGCAATAAATTCCTCGACCAAGTCGCGTCCGCTACTCAGGCGGGCCGCATATCGAAGGGCCCCTTCGTCTTCATCTTCTTCTGCCACCTCAAATTGTGGAAATGCCATGTAACAACGTGAACACAGGATGGCAGGGGCAGACTCAGCAACCCTTCGATATCCCTGGGAGCTACATAAAACCAAAAGTCCCACCAATTGCCCCACTTATTCCTAGCACAAGGAACAATCTCGACAACTTCAACCGAGGTCTTCCCAATCCTCGGCGTGAAAGTGCATGATCCAAATTGGGCTATCTTATCACCTATTTTTCTCTTCTGCCAGTGCAGACAATAATTCTTAGTGAAGACTTCCACAGATGTCTGCCCGTCGTATGAGGAGATAGCCCAGATGTACTTTGCAAGCGCCACCACTGCATTTGGTGTCAACTGATGAACCTATACCTCAAACTTCTGCAAAACCTCTACTACAAACCGACGCGTCGGGAGGCGAAGACCAGCAGCAAAAAGGCTTCAAAAACAACCAATTCCCCCTCCGGCTCAGGGACCTCTTCTGCCCTAAGGCCCATCCGACACCGTTCCCCAAATAACCTAGCCGCTGCATCTCTAGCACATGGCCCAAAAAATTCCTCGAGGTACCGAACTCGACGGTGTGGCCGGGCTACAGTTCTATCACTGCCAAATCACTCAACGTCTCCTCAGACGACGGCGTGGCCGGTGACACGCTTGCAACAAACGAAGAAAAGGATGACATTGTCACGTACCGTCGGCGGTGGCGCACGGTTTGCTTGATACAATCCAAATCATCGGCGACGAAGGAGAGAAGGAGAAAGGAGGGCGGGTGAGCGGTTGTAAAAGCTAGGATTTCTCCAGCGCGAGCTCGGGCAGGAAAAAGCCTCGGCCGAGGCTGGCTTTTTATATGCACGGAGCTATGCCTCGGAAAACCCACAATCCCACAGTAACATATCCCATCAATGGTCACATTTCAAAAAAACCCCACGGGACCATTTCGAGCGAGGGTAGCGTTTTCACCATCTCACGGCAGTCTTCGGCACTAGCTGACTTGGTCGAACTGGCTCCTCGGAGGGCAAATGTTGGGGTGAAGGCGAACATGCCCCCTCGCTCGAGGATTTCCACATCGACGTTCCATAGACCAAAGGCCCCCGTCAGCAGGCTTTGCCAGCTAGGCCGCGAGTGTTGCCCATGCGAAGGCCTGAGCGCCCCCTTCGCTCCAACGAGCCGAGGTGAAGACCACCACAGACTTTAGGGACCGGATGTCTGAGGCCGCGAAGACCACAAGGCTTTGTCTCCCTCAATGCAAGAAGGGGCCCTTGTGCAATCCGGCCCATGTTGTAAGGCCCCGCCCGTAAGTTGCCGTGTGAGCAGAGCGGATTGGGCCACGTCTGTAATAAAGTATGTTGTAATGACACGCTGTAACCCCCTGCGAGAGAATATTTCGGGGATAAACTAGGTAACTGAGGGTCTAATTATCCTTGACAGGGTCGGACGGTCCCTCAGTTACCTATAAATACCCCCACACTGTGCCAATGCAAGGGACGGAAGGAAAAAAAACACTGTTGCCCTAACGCCTTGTGTTTAGAGGCATCAAACCATTCCCTTTTCTTCCTATTGGATCTCGCTGTCCCCGGATCGACAAGTCCCAACATTAATCACTAGAGTCTTCTTAATTAGGTATTCCTTGAGGATTAGTGCTAAGTAATCAACTCTATAAGGCTAGTTATTGGGTTTTTGATCAAACAGTGTCCAAATCATTTGAAACTTTACTTAGGAGCCCTAATCATCATATAATGCCTACCCAAAAATTTTCACCATTTTTGGAGTTACTAAATTATTTCTAAAATTCTAAAAGGCTTGGTTTAAGCATCTTTAAATGCTACATAATTCTAGGTTTGGGATAAAAATCTTGGAACAATTTTTATTAAATACTATGTAATTTTAGGAATCTAGCAAAATTGGTCTCATGAGTTTACCATTTTATACTATTTTCTACATATTTCCTAAGCTGATAGTAAAAAGAAAAAGAGAAATGATGAATAGTATTGGGCCGGATCTGGTCCAAGTCAACCCGCGACAGAGAAAACGCACGCGCTCCCACGCTCGCGTGAGCCTTTCGTATGGAGCCCCCTGGGTATTCGAATAACTAGTAAAGAGCCCTAGGTACTATTCACCTATCTCACTAACAGTAGCACAAAGGCCCCTAGACTTTTGTTTCTTCATGGCTCTAGGTCCTCGTCGGTGCCGCGTCGAGCACATGACCGGAATCACTGTTTCTCGGCGACAGTGACCCATCCTTGAGGCAACAAGCACTCGGACATCATGCACAAGTCTACTCGAGCATATGCCCTCAATCAATTGGACTGGTCCGACCCTAATTGACGCTTGTTCATAGCTATGACAACGCTAGGGCTCCGGTGAGCGCACTCCAAGCAACCAAACACGGTAGCGTTTAAATTGAAGCTACGATGAGTTTCACTGATTCACCAGAGGTCGGGTACACGCGTGAATTTGGATGGAGCGGGTGTGGGGGAGTGGGTCGACGTGAGTGCGCTCTTGGAAGTGTTCTATGGCGGCGAGGTGATGTTCTCGATGCCCTATCGCGATAGTGTTCAATCGGTTGGGCCGACGAGCTACGTTAACATTCAAGGATGCTAAAACATGGCTCGAAGGAGAATGAACGGACCTAGGAATGGATGATCACGGCGGCGGGAGTGATCTAATTTGGAGAAATCCGGTGGCTGGGGGCTACGGTGCACGAGAGAGGCTAACTGGGGGTGGTACGAGCGTGTAACAGAGAGGCGGAGCGAGGGTAGTGCTCAATTTAAAGGAACCGGCTACATGCTTCGCCAATTTGGGTCGAAGACGATCACGACGGCGGTGGGATATTTCACTGGACGAGTTCGTCGTGGCGCCCGCTGGTACAACGGCTCAAGGGCAGTAACTCTAGGCTTCCCATGGTTATAGCTACATGGGGAAAGGGTCACGGCGTGGTGCAACCGCGAAGGACAATGGCCATCACGACAATGATCGCCCGGCCATGTCGTCGTGCAAGTGGGTACGGTGAACTGAACAGGACCCGAGCTCATCCCTACGCCAAGATCTTTTAACTCAAGCGATTATCCACGCGCCACGGAGCACGAATCACAACATCGGCGTGGATCGCAGCACGGGTTCACCGGCAGCGGGTGCACTGCACCTGGGATTGTCTTCAGTTACTGTACCATGCGATCTTCTTCAGTGTGCCTGATAGAGCGATTTGAGGAGCTCCTTTCTCAAATTTTTATGTGACAACCTGTCTATCCGACTACATCAAAGTTGTTGCCCATCATACCAGCTTCAACTTTGTTATAAGGTTCTTGCTCATACATCCACTCGATCGAGCACAATTTGGTTCTAAAGTCGATCCAATGCCACTGTCAGTCTAACTTTCAGATCGTCACACGACTGACAGCCCAACTTCCAGACCATTTTGCTCCAATTTTTGAACAGATTTAAGGCTCAAACACTTTATCAAACTTGGACTACTTTAATAGCTCTACGCATTTTTTGTAGTGACCCATGGAAAAATCCCCATAGATCAAGAGATACAGGGACCTAAAGTCAGCACAATATCACTGTTTTTCAGAGTTAAGCATTTGGGTGCCTTTGGGACCTTTTTGCAATTTACTCCAATTTGTTCCATAAAACTTGGAAATCTCCAAATATAAAAGTTACCTAGTTTTTGTTACTCTACCACTTTGATATATGCACATTGGTCCAAAAGTGCATAGAAATTGGAGTCACCTCATAGAGCACTAATTAGGGTTTCTAGGGTCCCTATTAGGGTTTTGAGTGTTCTAGGGTTTATGGGCCACTCAAACTCTCTAAGTTTAGTTTCTTTTGAACATCTCCACTAACCTCTGAGACCATACCCAAATTATCATCTCACACACCCACATGCTTCTATTCCTTAGGTAAGTGCCCTATCCTAGGGTTAAAGATCAAGTCAAGTCATCACATCACAAGTTTGTTTTGAGATTTTAGCCTAGTGGATGCACTCTAGGTGTAACTTACATAATGAAATGTCAATGCATATGATGCCATGCCCAAGTTTTAGTTTTGGTAACACCAGGGGTGTTACAATGTCAGGTGCAAGGTTGATAGAAAGAGCACATCAGGGACTCGTCAGTTTCTAGGAAGGTCCCTGGTGTCTTAGAGCTCTAAGAAACAAACATTCGTTGCCCTATCCACCGTTGAAGCCAAGTATGCTGCCACAGGTCAGTGTTGCGCGCAACTACTTTGGATGAGGCAAACCCTCTAGGACTTTGGCTACAATCTGAGCAAAGTCCCACTCCAATGTGATAATGAGAGTGCAATCCGCTTGGCGGATAATCCTGTTGAACACAGCCACACTAAGCACATAGATATCCGACATCACTTTTTGAGAGACCACCAGCAAAGGGGAGATATCGATGTTTGTCGTATTAGCACCGAGAACCAGCTAGCCGATATCTTCACCAAGCCTTTAGACGAGAAAAGGTTTTGCAATTTTTTATGAGGCAATGGGGTTAAAATGCCACTAGTTCTTCTATTTTGGTGCTTAATGCTAAAGGGGGATAAATTAATGCCAAAACAACTGGATCGGCTACTGTGGGGGATAGATATCCCCCGGGTCCACTAAAAGAGTAATGGACCTCACGAAAGGCCCAAGGGTCCAATAAGTCGTAAGGTTATTCTTTCGTGGGCCTGGGAGAAACAATCAACAAAGCAGAGCGAAGTAAGGCCGGATTGGTGCAAACCCGGACGGCCCATAGCGTTGAGCAAATAACTACAACAGAGATCCGACTTTCCCGCGTTGGAGCCTTTATGCACCGAAGCCACGTGAGGATAAGTCGGCGAGGGTTACGTAAAGGATAATCTCAAGAGGTTCACTATCTTTTGGTCACTTGTTGTTATCTTATCCATGTGTACTGCCCCACGGTCGAGTATATAAGGCCTAGGGGCACCCCTTCAGATCGATCGACCCATTACTTAGCCACTCACACCAACTCTCTGTACTCTTAATCCAGAGAGTTCTCCTGTAATCATATCCACCAAGCATACTCGCCAGGACGTAGGGTGTTACGCATCACCAAGCGGCCCGAACCTGTAAACCTTGTCCACCGTCTCTCGTGCGATCGGCACGAACCATTTTGCTACAGTTGTCGACACCTTCCTACTCCTAAAACACCTTGAGGGGCAACCCCGGGTGTGCGGTCGGACCCAAAACCCCGACAGCTGGCGCGCCAGGTAGGGGGTGTGTCGACAATCCAAGCTAGCTCAATGGCCATCTCCTTCTACAGCAAGATCACCCTACGCCCCGGATCTATGTTCTGCTTCGGAACAATCTCGTTCGTAGCGGACGAAGAAGGAATTCTGCACCGTATCGCGGATCCGCCGGAAAAGGAATCTTCCCCAACGAACTCCGAAAATATCGGAGAAGTGCAACCTCCAGCTCTCCGAAAGAAGATCACCACGACGGCAGCACCGTTCTACCCCGACGTCCTCTTCATCGGAAGAGCGGAATCGCCCGCCATCTCCGACGACGAGCCGACTGTACCCGGGGAGGAACCGCCCCAACGGGAATCCCGTCGACGGAGGAACCGGCGCAGGAACGTTCGACGACATCACGCGGCCGGAGAGCGCAATCCGGAACAACCTGTCTCGCGGGACGAGGTCTCGGAGGTAGGAGAAACCCCGGAAGAACGCGTCTTCAGAGAGCGAAGGAACTCTCGACGACGTGATCGCCGACGAGCTCAAGAACAGGCCGAACAGGATGCAAGGCAACGTCGAGAGAATCCGTTCTTCGGGCGCAACCTGAACCCCGACTTCGCCCGAGCCATGAACACGCCGAGCGAGGTTGGAGGGGTACTGGCTCGAATAGCTGAAGCACTGCCTCGGACTCCCGACGCCGATGGCTACCGGCGACTATTTACTCAGGCGGCCAACCATCTTCTACCGCTTGCTCACCCGCCAAACGATCTACGACACGCCATCAACAGTCGCCGAGACGCGCGGAGCTCCATCAATGCTTCGCGCGAACGGCGGCATGAGAACGAGATTCGCCATCGGGAGGAGTACGACAGGGATCATGGTGTCCCGACTCAGAGCCAAGCAACCAGGACTGAGTCGGCAACAGGCTCAACCGGCGGAACCACCCGGGGACGGTCGAGGAATCACAATCACAACTCCCCTCCCCGGGACAGGCATCGTCCCCGACGACAGGAGGACACGTGCGGAGTGTCCGCCCTCACCCCGCGCCTTAGGGCCATCCAATGGCCTCCCAATTTCAAGGTATCCAATGTTGACAAATATGAACCCAAGCAGGATCCGTGGGGTTGGCTAGCCGTCTACACCACCGCTGCTCGAGCTGCCGGGGCGTCCGAAGACGTGATGACCGCGTACTTACCCATTGTCCTTGGGCAAGACGCGCTGCAATGGCTACGACATCTACCCCGACACTGCATCGACGTCTGGGGCGATTTCAGTCGGCGCTTCACCGCCAACTTCCAGTCCCTCTCCGACAAGCCGGCGCAACCGTGGGACCTCAAATCTATCAAGCGCCGGGGGGACGAGAATCTCCGTTCGTACCTCAAGAGATTTCAAACCATGAGAAATCGAATCCCCGAAGTCACGGAGGCAGCCGTGATCGAGGACTTCTACCGAGGATCCAATGACTCGGCTTTTGTCCGAGCCATACTACAGAAGGCGCCGACTACCTCCGAGGAGCTGTTCCGGGAAGCTGACCTCTACATCACCGCCGACGAGCGAGCCCAGGACCTCATCGGAGGAGCGAAGCCCGTGCCGGCGGTGCCACGACGCGACGCGAACCAGCAACCTGACAAGCGATGGGAGAAGAGGCCACGCGAAGAAGTGCACGCCGCCGGACCACCTGCCTCCCGCGCACGAGGAGGACCTCGTGGAGGCGAACGTACGCTGGACGACATCCTCGACGCCCAGTGCCCGTACCACAAGGACATGCGCCACACTCTTTGTAACTGCCGAGACTTCAAGCACTCCGTCGGACATGGCCGACCCTTTCAACCTCTACCTCCTCCTCCGCCGAGGGGAGGACCAGATGAACCGCGACAACCCCATCGGCCGGAGGAGGGAGGAGGAGGAGGAGGAGCTTTTCCACGCGTTGACAGGGAGGTCAACGTCATCTTCGGCGGACATGGATCGCAGGAGAACAAAAGACAGCAAAAGCTCAACAATCGCCAAATACTGGTGGCGACCACCGGCCCTCCCGCTCCATACCGGTGGTCAGAGCACCCGATCACCTTCACTCGGGCGGATCAATGGCTCAACTTCGACCATCCAGGCAAGTACCCGCTTCTCGTCGATCCGGTGATCCGAGAGAGCCGGGTGAAGAAGGTGTTAGTGGACGGGGGAAGCAGCATCAACGTCACCTTCCCCCGGACACTCCAAGGCTTGGGAGTTCACCTCAAAGAACTCCACGAGTCGGACACTCCTTTCTTCGGCATCGTGCCGACGGAAGGGGAATACCCGCTGGGCCACCTCTACATGCTGGTCACCTTCGGAACTCCGGAGAACTACAGAACCGAGTTCCTGAGGTTTGAAGTGGCGAACTTCGACTGTGGGTACAACGCCATCATCGGGAGGCCTGGATTGGCCAAGTTCATGGCCATTCCGCATTACACATACATGATACTAAAGATGCCAGGGCCGCAAGGGATCATAACTGTGCGCGCCGACTTCCAAGGCGCCGCAGAATGTTTCCGAGTGGCTATTCAAGCAGCCCTCACCGCCAAGCCATCAACAGCTCCCTCCACAATGGCGAACTCTAAGCCTGAGGAGGACCTCGCAGTACCGGCGAATGAAGCTCAGACCGCGACCTCTATGCGGCCGACTGAAGAAACCAAGAGAATCAACCTGGGGTTCGCTGATGAGCACAAGACGGCCATCATCAGCCCCAGTTTGGATGACAAATAGGAAAGCGCGCTCGTCCAGTTTCTGCAAGATAACCGAGATGTATTCGCATAGCAACCTGCGGATATGTCGGGAGTCCCGAGAGAACTGGCCGAGCACAAACTGAAGGTTTTTCCCCAGGCGAGGCCGATTCGACAGAAGTTACGTCGTTTCACGCCTGATAAGAGGGAAGCCATCCGCGCCGAGTTAGCTCGCTTGGTTGCGGCTGGATTCATTAGAGAAGTATTACATCCCGAGTGGTTAGCCAATCCTGTTCTTGTACTCAAAAAGAATAAAGTGGACTGGCGCATGTGCGTTGATTATACTGATCTCAACAAACACTGTCCGAAGGATCCTTTCGGGCTCCCGAGGATAGATCAGGTGGTGGACTCCACCGCTGGATGTTCTATGCTGTCTTTTCTGGATTGTTATTCTGGATATCATCAGATTAGTCTGGCGAGGGAAGATGAAGAAAAAACGGCATTCATTACTCCATTTGGCGCTTTCTGTTATACCTCCATGCCGTTTGGCCTCAAAAACGCTGGAGCGACTTACCAGAGAGCTATTCAAACATGCTTAGCCGATCACTGGGGCAAGCGTGTGGAGGCTTATGTGGATGATGTAGTGATCAAAACACAGGACTCAAAAGACTTCATCGAAGATTTGCAACTGGTTTTCAACAGCCTGAGGCGGTATAGATGGAAGCTTAATCCCGAAAAGTGTGTTTTTGGGGTACCGGCCGGAAAGTTGCTCGGATTCATTGTCAGCCACCGGGGAATTGAGGCTAACCCGGATAAGATTGAAGCTATCATGAAGATGGAAGCACCTCGATCGCAGAAGAAGGTTCAGCGACTTACGGGATGCATGGCAGCTTTAAGTAGATTTATATCCCGGCTGGGAGAGAAAGGTCTGCCATTTTATAAGCTACTCAAGAAGGTGGATAAATTTCAGTGGACTTCAGAAGCACAAGAAGCTCTGGATGCTCTGAAAAAATTCTTGACAACACCACCAGTACTGAAACCACCTCGGCGAGCTACATCAACCCAACCAGCTGAAGATTTGCTATTGTACATCTCTTGCACGACTCACGTGGTAAGCACCGCGTTAGTAGTCGAGCGAGTAGAAGAAGGGCACGCCTATCCAGTGCAACATCCTGTCTACTTCATCAGTGAAGTCCTTGGCCCCTCAAAGAAAAAGTATCCTCAAGTTCAGAAGCTATTGTATGCAGTACTTCTAACTGCCCGCAAGCTGCGTCACTACTTTGACGATCACAAAGTCATAGTAGTCACAAGTTTTCCAATAGGGGATATTCTTCACAACAAGGAAGCCATCGGTCGAATAGCCAAGTGGGCCTGTGAGCTAGGAGCTCATGACATCGAGTTCCGGCCTCGCACTGCCATCAAAACTCAAGCACTGGTTGATTTTGTATCAGAGTGGACTGAGCAACAAGTACCAGACAACCCAGGAGACTGCAGAAGTATGGCGAATGTATTTTGATGGCTCACTGAAGCTGCAGGGAGCAGGAGCGGGGATTCTCTTCACTGCACCTGGAGGCGAACACCTCAAGTACGCCCTCCAGTTGCTATTCCCGGCCTCCAACAATGCAGCCGAGTATGAAGCTTTGATCCATGGATTGAACATTGCCATATCATTGGGCGTCAAAAGATTAATGGTATACGGGGATTCTCTGGTAGTCATCAGCCAGATAAATAAGGAGTGGGATTGCTCAAACGATTCGATGGGAAGGTATTGCACTGCCGTCCGAAAACTGGAGGATAAATTCGAGGGCCTAGAATTTCATCATGTGGAAAGAGATCGGAACACGGCAGCTGACGTACTATCCAAGCTGGGGTCCAGTCGAACTCAGGTCCCACCTGGGGTTTTCGTGCAAGAAATTCTGCAGCCGAGTATCTCAATGGATCAAGTAGAAGAGTGCAACATCATAGATCAACCCGAGTCGGATCCTGATGACTGGAGAAGGCCAATCATTAGGTACATAAAGAATGAAGAAGAACCAGATGATAAGAACTCGGCAGAGCGCATTGCAAAACAGTCAGCTCACTACACACTCATTGGGGAGACATTATACAGAAGGGGTGCGTCAGGCGTCTTCATGAAGTGCATTCTCCCATCCACTGGAAAGCAACTTCTGGAGGAAGTCCATGCTGGGCAGTGTGGAATACATGCAGCCTCCAGAACACTAGTCGGGAAGGTCTTCAGGTCAGGATTCTATTGGCCAACAGCAAAGAATGATGCAGCCGAGTTAGTTCAGAGGTGCGAAGCCTGCCAATACTTGTCAAAGCAACAACACCTACCAGCACAGCAGCTGCAGACCATACCAGTAACTTGGCCTTTTGCATGCTGGGGGCTGGATATGATTAGACCTTTCAAGAAAGCTCAAGGGGGATACACTCATGTATTGGTGGCAATTGACAAGTTCACTAAATGGATAGAATTCAAGCCCATTGCCTCCTTAACCTCGGCCAAGGCTGTGGAGTTCATACAAGATATAATATTCAGATTCGGGATACCAAACAGCATCATAACTGATTTAGGATCCAACTTCACGAGTTCAGAGTTCTTTGACTTCTGCGAGCAGAAGAGCATTCAGATCAAGTATGCATCTGTAGCCCATCCGAGAGCCAACGGGCAAGTTGAGCGAGCCAACGGGATGATATTGGATGCACTCAGGAAAAAGATTTTTGATAAGAATGAAAAATTCGCAGGGAAGTGGATAAGGGAATTACCCTATGTTGTTTGGAGCCTAAGAACACAGCCTAGCCGAGCCTTGCATGGAAATACTCCTTTCTTCATGGTCTATGGGTCAGAAGCAGTACTGCCTGCTGATCTCAAGTTTGGGGCGCCAAGGTTGATCTTCGAAAGCATAGCAGAAGCTGAAACCACCAGGCTGGAGGACATAGACATACTCGAGGAAGAACGGTTAAATGCAGTAATCCAATCAGCAAGATACCAGCAAACTCTAAGGCGCTATCACGACAAGGCTGTGCGGCAACGATTCTTCTCAGTAGGGGAGCTCGTCCTTCGCCGAATTCTAACGGGAGAAGGACGACACAAGTTATCACCCTTATGGGAAGGACCCTTCGTGGTAGCAGAAGTCACTCGGCCCGGATCGTATCGCCTCACTCAGATGGACGGAACAGAAGTTGGGAACTCCTGGAACATAGAACACCTGAGAAAATTTTATCCCTAGCTGTACCTCAAAACTGCTGGGATAACAATGATGCACTCTGTAAAGTGGAAATATGTCATCAATAAAGAAAAGGTCTCAAGGATACTCAATTTGTTTACAACTGATTTGCATTCTTACTTAACTCGGGGTGACCACTATGCCCTGCTAACGGAGCAATCGGCTTAAGTCGGCAACGATTTAAGGCGGTGCAACATGCTCACGCTTACTTAACTCGGGGTGACCACTATGCCCTGCTAACGGAGCAATCGGCTTAAGTCGGCAACGACTTAAGGCGGTGCAACATGCTCACGCTTACCTAACTCGGGGTGACCACTATGCCCTGCTAACGGAGCAATCGGCTTAAGTCGGCAACGACTTAAGGCGGTGCAACATGCTCACGCTTACTTAACTCGGGGTGACCACTATGCCCTGCTAACGGAGCAATCGGCTTAAGTCGGCAATGACTTAAGACGGTGCAACATGCTCACGCTTACTTAACTAGGGGTGACCACTATGCCCTGCTAACGAAATAATCGGCTTAAGTCAGCGGCAACTTAAGATCAATGCAGCACGCTCGCACCTATATAATTCAGGGGATGATTTCCATATCCCATGAACAAAATTCATAGTCATCATACGACATTACTACTAAACTCGGTAACAAAAAATTCTGATACAATGAGAAAGTAACTATGTCATTCAAATAAACCGATGTCCTCTAACAAATATTCAATCATACAAGCTGCGCGCTTGGAACACGCGAAATCTTTTCTCTACTTTGCAATGTCTTTTCCAGGAGCAACTGACGAAGAAGGACGACTCGAGGAATCAGGGGCAGCGTTCACGTCAGCCCTTATATCTTCAGGAACGACTACACCAGGTCTCCTCATCAGAATTCGTCCCGCTCGAATGGCCTTATCCATGGCCCTATCGCGCTGGGCTCTCAGAGTACTGGAAGTCTCTTCAGCAACCTTGACAGCCAACTGGGCAGCCTCTAGCTCCTGGGTAACAGATTTCTTGGAAGCACGCAGATTCTTGATGACAACGTCTTTAGCCGATATCAACTCCCTAAGGCGAATCACATCATCCAAGGACTCCTGCAGCTTATAGCGAAGATTGTTTAACTCCTCCATGGAAAAGCGATGACTCCTCTCTAGGATGGTCAGCGAGTTGCTAGAATCACGATACAACCTATCAAGATTGTCGCGAGAAGCGGCAAGGATACGCTTTTCTTCCTGCAAGCACAAGTCAGTTCCTTCAAAAAACAGGCAAGCAATAGAAGCACAGCAAGGAAAAAGCGCAGTTTCATATATCACCTTTTCAGAGTCAAGCTGGGCATGCAGAGAAGAACTCAACGCATTGGCATCATCCAAGGCAGCAGAGACCTGACTCAGCTCAATCTGACTTTGAGAATACTTTTCCTCAAGATCAGTGCATCGCTGAGTCAATTCAACTTGATCCTGAGAATGTTTCTCCTCAAGAAGTGCAGTCTGCCGAGTCATTCCTAGTAAGAGGTAACCAAACAAAACAAGGTCAGAAGGCCAAGCAGTCCACAACAAACGCGAAGAAAAGAAAAAGGGCACTAACCAGCGTTAATCGCCTCCAACTCGGATACACGACGACGAAGTAACACTGGATTCCAACACGGAAAAGACGAAGCCACTTCTGGGATAGGAGCACCATGCAATTTCAGCTGGCTGGTCATCCCATCCACCAAAACCTGATGAGAAGAACAGATGAGCACAATGGCAAAAGTTCATGCAATGTAAAAATCAAGCTAAGAAACAGCACAGTACCTGGAGGTTGGAGAAGAATGAAGGAATCCCCAAATCAGGAGAAATCAGATGATAACCAGGCACAAGGTCATCACCCGAGGCAGCTTGCAACGGAACAGTGGGAATCAGTTCAGCGCCTTCACCAGAGCCGGACACTCGATCAGCGGGGACGCTGCCCTCTAAAGCGACGCCCTGGTCCAAAGTTTGAGCCACCACCATGCAGCCAGAGTGTGGAGGTGACCCTGCGTGAACGTCCATGGAAGTGCCGGAAGGAGTCCCCGTTTGGGCACCCTCAGGAGCTGGGTCATAGCTGGCACTGCCCACTTGAGCTGGATCATCCCCGGCAGCACCCTCGGGGGCTGGGCAGTGGCTTGCACCCTTCGCCTGAGCTAAGTCACCCCCAGCGACACCCTCGGGGGCTGGGCATGTGTCAGCACCAGTTTTAAGGTCCAAACTCTCCGCAGTAACCACTTCTAAGGTTGACGGACCCTCGGTTACTTCCATGAAATTAGGACAGTCCAAATCAGCATCCTGACCCTCGAGACCGAGTTCTAAGGTTGACGAGGCGCGGGATGACCTCAACCCAGCATCCGGCACGGCACCACAAGCTTCCGCTACATCATCATCCACTGGCCCTGATAACAAGTCCTCTGGAACCATATCTTCAAGAGTTTGATCAAAGTCGGCCAGGGATATGTTTTGCAGGCCAACAAGAGCAGATAAAGCAGGAGAAGGAACTCCACTACTTCCCCCACTGGCAAGGAATTGCCGACTGTTTTTCCGAGTCAAAGGGACCTCATCCTCTTCCTCTCCGTCGTCTTCAACAGCAACACTGGCAACACACCCATTGGGATCAACGACAGATGGACTACACCCATTGGGATCAGCAACAGGCATACCACACCCATTGGGTTCAACATCGGTAGATTCGGGCACAGGAACCCCCTCAGCAGCAGGACCCGAGGGACCAACATCTTGATCCAAACTAGATACTCGCCGAAGGCGTCTCCTTTTCTTTTTCTGCTCGTCAGCAGGAAGATCAGCTTGATTAACTCGGCGAGGACGCTTCGAGCGAACACGGACAGGTCTCTGAACATTCAAGGTTATACCAACATCAGGGAGAGGCGCCACTGTCAATGACTCAGCAGGAGTAGCGTCAGAGGAATCCTCAGCTAACATATCAAGCATAGCATTCATTTCTGCAGCATTAGGATCCAAAGGCACCTCGAAATAGACTTGTCGCTCATCATCAGGAATTTTCCCAAGTGAGGCAACCAAAGCATTGACTTCTTCATCAGAGGGCCGCGTTCTAAGGCCCAAATTGCCATCAATCGCAGGTGGATTTGATACGAAGAGAGTGAAGGCTCTGGCAGGAGGCAGATTCCAAGCCGAGTACGCCACCGGAGCACCAACGTTAGATACTTTGCCTCTAAGAATCATCTCCAGTCGGCTTACCAAATCTGCAGAAGGGATTTTCTTGTTGATAACTCGGGTTGGGTCGGCTAGCCCTTGATACAGATAAGCCGGGTGGACCCTATCCTTCAGCGGCTGAATGTTTTTGAAAACAAAGTCAGCGACTATAGCTTCAGCGGTTAAACCCCTCTCTTTCAATAGCCCAACTTCAGCTAGCAGCACACTGGCTTCAGCCACCTCCTCGTCTGTGGGAGACTCGGTCCAGCTCGGGGTACGAACATCTGGCTGTCTTCCCGACCGGGGGGGGAGAGAATTTCCATAGTTATCAACTATAAACCACTCCAGACGCCATCCCTTAATGCTGTCTTTAAGGGGGATCTCAAGATATTCAGTCTTCCGTCCCCGGCGCATCTCCAAACTAGCACCCCCGACCAACTGATGTTGTCCCCCGGCCATCCCAGGGCAACAATGATACAGATGTTTCCACAAGCCAAAATGCGGCAGCACGCCGAGAAAAGCCTCACATAAGTGGACGAAGATAGAAATTTGCAGAATTGAATTAGGGTTCAGATGGGTGAGGTTGATGTGATAGAAATCAAGAAGACCGCGGAAAAAGGGAGAAATAGGAAGGCCAAGGCCGCGGAGAAGAAAAGGAGCGTAAACCACGGACTCGTGCGTATCCTCCATCGGGACCGTAGTCCCATGGCAAATCCGCCAAGAACAGAGTTCCCGTGGAGGAAGAACCCCGATGGACACGAGATGGAGGAGTTCAGCTTCAGAGATAACGGACATGTGGTTACCTGCGAAGGGCAACTGGCTGTTGGGATCAATTGGAGGAATCACCACAGCGGAAGAACTCGCGATTTTCCTCTTGGGAGCCATCACGATTTCACCGGTGAGCAGATGGGAAGCGAGCGCAGAAGAGGATTTGGAAGCAGGAATGCAAGAACTAGGGCGCGGAAAGCAAAGGCGGCTAAAAGTGCAGCTCTTATGGGATATTCTCGGACCAGATACCGTTTCAAAAAGTGCCCAGTCACCACCCGGCGGTTATTTCCGAAATCCCAGCATGCCACGTGGTCATTCGGCAGTTATTTCCAACAACTGGTGGGCCATCTCTTCACTCGGGTGTTAATACTCAAAATAACTCGGCGTTGCCTCTAAAATACCGACGTCACTACTCAGTCACTCGGCGTTGCCTCTAAAACGCTGATCTTGAGTTCAATCGTTCGGCATTACTTCTAAAATGCCAACGTTGACATTCAATCAATCGGCGTTGCCTCCAAAACGCTAATCTCGAGTTCAATAACTCGGCGTTGCCTCTAAAATGCTGACGTCACTACTCAGTCACTCGGCGTTACCTCTAAAACGCTGATCTTAAGTTCAATCGTTCGGCGTTACTTCTAAAATGCCAACGTTGATATTCAATCACTCAGCGTTGCCTCCAAAACGCTAATCTCGAGTTCAATAACTCGGCGTTGCCTCTAAAATGCCGACGTCACTACTCAGTCACTTGGCGTTGCCTCTAAAATGCTGATCTTGAGTTCAATCGTTCGGCATTACTTCTAAAATGCTGACAACGACCTTTAATCACTCGGCGTTGACTCTAAAACGTTGATCTCAAGTTCAATTGTTCGGCATTGCTTCTAAAATGATCAAGCTCAGCACTACTTCTAAAGACATTGATATAGACTGCAATATTGCTCGGCGGCCACTTCTGGAAGCGTCAATATAATGATCAAGCTTTTTCGCCTATGGTTTCAAAAGAATCAGATTTATAGTCAAACAAAACGAGTCATCAAGAGGAAACCAAATTCATTCTTCATTTAAGGGAAGTGGCAATACTTACAAATCAACTCATTTTGAGTTGATACTCCCCTACTTCTACTACTACTACTACACTACACTATACTACTCTACATTACTAATACTACTACATTATTTAACTATACTAATCTATACTAATATCTAAAAAGACCAGTGGCATCTAGCCACTGGCCCTGCCCTTGCCGCCGCCGCCGCTCTTGGTACCGCCCCTGCTGCCGCCGCCCTTGGCGCCGCCACTGCTGCCGCCGCTCTTGGTGCCGCCCCTGCTACTGCCGCCCTTGGTGCTGCCTCCGCCACTGCCACTGCCGCCGTCGCCGTCGTCGTCGTCGTCGTCGTCGTCGTCGTCGTCCTCGCCCTCGCCACCGCCGTCCGAGTCCTCCTCATCCGAGGAGTACTCCGACTCATCCGAGCCCTCGAGCCCGGAGCGCTCGACGGCCCGGATGTACGCCCAGACCTCCGTGGCTATCCCCTGGGAGTCGTCCGAGTCATCGGACGACGCCGGGGGAGAGACGGGAGCCGGGGACCCCTCGGACTCGGAGGAGAACTCCTCCTCCGAGTATTCCGAGTCGCCGAAGTCCTCCGATGGAGGAGTCGGCTCGCGCTTGCGCTTGTGGTTTTTTCCCATGATGGAAGCAAGCGGGAAAGAAGAGAAGAAAGCAGTAAGGAATAGCGAAGAGGTGTGAAGAAACCAGAGGGGTAACAGCGTTATTTATAGAAGAGAAAGGCAACCGCTCACCTCCAACCGCGGTCACTGAACAGTCGCAAAGCATTCAATATACACTTCCACCCGTCCGAAGACACGTCAGGCGGCTGACGCCGTTTCATGCAGCACTACACCCATTGGGACTCCAGTCAACAGCGCGAAGGGTATGATTACACTCGCCGTCCCATCACATTACAACTCAGAAGCAGCCGATAAAAATACTCAGCGTACCAAGCCGTCCCTTGCCCACACCCATTGGGGGGGGACGCCCAGGAATTGTCAGTATATTTTTTCAAATTGGTCACATCTGTGCAGAGCATGCAGTGAATGCCTTAAGACAAAAATGAGATATCAACAAGAGTTAGAAGGAAGCCAAGTATAGCCAGTAGAGTGCAAAATATGGTCGACAGACACGACTTGAAGACTAGACAGAGAACGTCCATCGAATGTCCAATCAATCGCATAGCAAATAAACTACGCTACCTAGCAAGATATGGAGGGATTGCAAACTCGGCTGCAAAAGACAAAAAACATGCTGACCTCTGAAGCATAATCTTGATGACATAACACGGATGACATCATGCCAACTTTTTTACAAGCAGAAAAGAGTAATCTTCAGCAAAAGGGCATAAAAAGAGGACCTTCAAGCGAATTATCCTCAGAAAATCCACTTGAAGGTCGGGGGCTACACCCATTGGGTGCACCTTCGGTGCACCCCATGGATTATTATTCTAAGTCAAGATATTGACAATTTCTGAAGAGCATGGGACAAGATCAAAAAGCCAATCTTCAACCGAAATGAAGAAACACAAATGGGAATAATCTCTATTGAAGACCTTCGAGTAGATTATTTTCTAAAATCTACTCGAAGCTCGGGGGCTACACCCATTGGGTGCACCTCCGGTGCACCCAATGAAGTTTCGAATCCTTCAAATAAGAATGCCGATCTCTAAGGCACAGGCACGAAACTAAGTTTTGGTCGACAAGTGATCGAAGCAGGAGAGAACAACATGAAGCCGTTTTTCTTCAAATCACCTGCAAGCTGGACCTGGGATCTTTGGATTGATTACCTCTAAATTAACCCAAAGATCGGGGGCTTGTGGGGGATAGATATCCCCCGGGTCCACTAAAAGAGTAATGGACCTCACGAAAGGCCCAAGGGTCCAATAAGTCGTAAGGTTATTCTTTCGTGGGCCTGGGAGAAACAATCAACAAAGCAGAGCGAAGTAAGGCCGGATTGGTGCAAACCCGGACGGCCCATAGCGTTGAGCAAATAACTGCAACAGAGATCCGACTTTCCCGCGTTGGAGCCTTTATGCACCGAAGCCACGTGAGGATAAGTCGGCGAGGGTTACGTAAAGGATAATCTCAAGAGGTTCACTATCTTTTGGTCACTTGTTGTTATCTTATCCATGTGTACTGCCCCACGGTCGAGTATATAAGGCCTAGGGGGCACCCCTTCAGATCGATCGACCCATTACTTAGCCACTCACACCAACTCTCTGTACTCTTAATCCAGAGAGTTCTCCTGTAATCATATCCACCAAGCATACTCGCCAGGACGTAGGGTGTTACGCATCACCAAGCGGCCCGAACCTGTAAACCTTGTCCACCGTCTCTCGTGCGATCGGCACGAACCATTTTGCTACAGTTGTCGACACCTTCCTACTCCTAAAACACCTTGAGGGGCAACCCCGGGTGTGCGGTCGGACCCAAAACCCCGACAGCTACCACTTGTGAACTTTTCAAACTTTTAGTGTAAGCATACTTGGTTTTTGATCAAAACCATCTTATTGCAAAAACTACTCTCTTGTGGGGGAGAAATTTGATTATGGGAAAAGGGAGAGTTTATGGTTGCTTTGATCAAAACTAGTTTTGAAAAGTATTTTGATTTGCCAAAACTAAGTGTTTTGACATAATGATATAAAAATGAATTTGTTTTGTGAAAATAAACCAAGTGGTGGCAAAATGATCCGAATATACCAAATACTGTGACAATTCAATTGGTTTTAAGTTTGACATCAGTTTGCACATTTTGGCTCACATTTGATTATGTTAGTGCATTTTAAGTTGCTTTTGATGTGTTGGCATAAATCACCAAAAAGGGGAGATTGAAAGGGAAACGTGCCTTTAGGCCATTTCTAAGTGTTTTGGTGATTAAATGCCCAACACATCACTTTGAACTAACATGCAATTGTAAGTATGAGCTCAGAATCAAAGAGAAGCAAATTGAGAGTCATGGGAGAAAGCTGAACATCATATACTACTGCAAAAACTAAGGTATGATTCTAGCACTTAGTAAATTGTTTTTGCTACTAACTATGTTCTACTAAGTGCTAGGGAACTTTTCAAGTCGAGAGAAATTCAAATGGAGAAGTTTGGCTAAGTCTAGCCAAATTTGCACCAGCCTGCGGTGCACCGGACAGTGTCCGGTGCCAGGCTAGCACACTCGGTGAACAGACCGCTCTCGGGAAAAAGCCAGGGCGCCACGACTATATTTCACTGGACTATCTGGTGTGTCAGCCGCGCACTCAGCCAATGGTCGGCAACGCAATCAGCGGGCGCCATGTGTGCCTGGCCAACGGTCACTAGGCCGCATCGGACTATTCGGTGTGCCATGAGATCAGAGGCTGGCAACGGTCGGTTTCACCAAACAAGGAAAGGAATCGCGCACTGTTCACTGTCTGGTGCACCCGCGGACAGAAGGCAACCATGGCCTTCCAAATGGAGCTCTAACGGCTCCTATGTCCCTTAGGGCTATAAAAGAAACCCCTAGGCGCATGGAGCACTACACCAAGCATCCTTTGAACATCCTACGACACTGATACACTGCGACCACGCTAGAGCTTTGATTATTTGAGATTCAAGCAAGTGTTTGAGCTGTAATTTCGTTGTGTTGTCTCTTGTGCTCCTCTCTCAACTTGTGCGCGTGTGTTGCATTGATTTTGTCTCTTGTGTGTGTTTCTACTTCCCCCTAACTCTTGTGGTTTATTTGAGATCAACTGTATAAGGAGTGAGAGACTCCAAATTGTGGAGATTCCTCACAACGGGAAAAAGTTGAGATAAGAAAGAGAATCGTGGTACTCAAGTTGATTAGTAGATCACTTGAGAGGGGTTGAGTGCAACCCTTGTCCACTGGAACACCACAACGTGGATTTGGAAAGCATTTTACACTTGACCGAACCACGAGATAAAATCGCTGTGCCACTTGTCTCTTTACCTTATAGCGATTCTACTCTTTCTAGTAGTTCATTTCACTTCATAATTGCTTTAAGTTTAATACTCACCTTGTGAGAGCAATTAAGTGAAGAAGTTCTCTCCTCTCATCCTCTTCATTCGGACTTGGCTTTTGATTTCACTAATCCAATATTAGTCCAAATTTGTTTTGTTGAGCTATTTTTATAGGATCACCTATTCACCCCCTCTAGGTGCTCTCACTATGCAATTTCGTATTCTTGTTTTGAACATTGAGTTTTTAAAGATTTATAAAAGGCAAACCTTTATCATATATCTTCTCAAATGATAGATACAAACTTTGGATACATATACTTTTTCGCCTTTTTTTGTTGTAGAGAGCAATTAATGCATACAAGAATTTATGCAAATAATTATTCATATTTTACGATAATATGCTTGATAACATAAGAATTTGAATGATTACCCACCTCCATCTCTACCGTCTTTTAACGAGTAAAATACACTACCGGTCCTAAACTTGTAGCGTTGTATCATCTCTTTCCCTAAACTTCGAAAATATATATCTAGGTCCCTAAACTTGTAAAATTGTATCATCCCAGTTTCTAAACTTTCAAAGTGTATATTTTGGTCCTTGTACTTGTATAGTTGTGTCACCTGAGTCTCTATATTTATTTTTTGTGTCATCAAATGTCTAAACAAGTCTCAAACTATTTGGACATGTGATAGCACCAAAAACAAGTTTTTGAATCTAGATGACACAATAATGTAGAGATCAGAATATACATATTGAGAGTTTAATGACCAAGATGATATAACTTTACAAGTTTAGAGGCCTAGATGTGCATTTTTTAAAGTTCAACGACTAGGATGGTACACCGTTATAAGTTTAAATATCGAAAGTGTATTTTACTCTTCTTTTAACCTTTCCTGCCTCTAGGGAAAAATAAAAGTTTCCGTTTTGCCCCTGAGTTCTCTCTTAGACCTAGTTTGACAACTCCATTTTTTAAGTGATTTTCATTTTTAAGGGAAAATTAACTAATTTTTCACTGAAAAATGGAAATCTTTTAAAACCCAAACTAGCTCTTACCGTCATCCCTCTCCTCTCGTTCTTCGCTTCAACAGGAGCTGGAGCGCCTGCCCTCCAGCCCAGGTCCGCGCCGCCGCCGCGCCGCCCACAATCCCAGCGCCCGCCGCCCAGACCCAGCGCCGCCTGCGGTTGTGAGCGCGAACAGGAGAGAGCGGGTCTCCGGGGCGAGCGCCACGCGCAGACGGCGGTTGAGGAGCCTGAGAAAACCCTGGTCTTCCTTCAAGATCCTGGTGGATCGCGCCCGGCTCCGCGAAATTCCCTTGATGTCTATGTAGGTTCGTCCTAAAGATTCGATTTTGTTGGCTCTTTTGATACGACGCAGATCCGTACGGTTCTCGCCTGATTCTGCAATTCAGGCGCCAGGAGGCTTGCTGGCTGTTTTTGGATTGGTGTCTTCTCCCATGGGGTCTTGCAGGTGTAGGAGGGTGTATTCTGTCTGATTAATCAGCGGAGGGCAAGCGGCTACTGTGCCTGCGCGAACATGGCGGGCGAGGAGCATCCGGAGGGCAGCGGGACCAGGAGGCGCATGGATCTAAACCTGTATCTCGGACTCCCTCCATTGCCGAGGCCTCCAGTCTGGCTAGACACAACGATGATTGCCCCGACGTTGATGCCCCATTCGACTGCGCCGGAAGCCCCAAGAACAGGCGAGCCTGATGAATTGCTCGCCCCGGCGGCGGCAGCCTATTCGCCTTCGAATGCGCTTTCCACCCCCGAGGAGCAACCAATGCTTGATCCCATAGTTTATTCCTGGCTCGATGGCAACAGTACCGATGGTGAAGAGGACACTGATGCTTCTGAGCCAGGGCCAGTTGATGGTGCCAACGTCCCTAGGTCGCAGCTTCTGGTAGCTGCCACTGGGTTGGAAGGGGATGATATTCCTGTAGTAAGGTTTCTGCGCCCTAGTCAGGTGGCTGCTGGTGGAATGGAGATGGTGAGCACAAGTATACTTCGGCGATCCAATCAAGGGGCTGCTGCAATTGAGTCCGGGATCCCTGAGCTCCGCTTTCAGAGGGTGATACAGATTAGCCAGCAGCACAGCATTGTGAGGCCAGCATCAGCGAACCACAGTCAAGGGGCAGCTAGTACAGATGCGGATAGGCTTGTCTGGGCAATCCAGCGCACACATAACTCTTATGAAGCAGCAAGGCGGCAAAAGCTAGATGGCGACAACAAGGTGTGTGGAAACAGTGCAGCTAAGAAGGATGGGTCCTGTGATTGCAACTCCAGCTTTGAGTGTAATATCTGTCTTGACCCAGCTAAAGAGCCTGTGGTTACACCCTGTGGTCACCTCTTCTGTTGGCCATGCTTGTACCAGTGGCTTCATGCACATTCAGTCCACTCTGAGTGCCCTGTATGCAAGGGTGAGGTGCTAGAAGTGAGTGTCACTCCGATATATGGAAGAGGCGGTGAAGAAGGGGATTCCACCAACTCTGACTTGCCACCCAGGCCACGAGCAAGCAGAAGGGAGAGCCTGAGTCAACAGCTGCAAATGGCAGACACAAGAGGAATTGCAACAGTGGTGAGGCAGTTGATACAAAACCAAGGTATAGTTAGAGGCCTCCCAAGCTCAACAGGGATCGAAGTGCATGTGGTTCCTACAGGTCGGCAAAGGGCTAGGGCCCGGAGACCACAAAGGCAGGATAATAACGCATCACCTTCCATACATGTTGTAGCACAGAATATGGGCAATGTTTCCTCTGAGAGCAGCAATCAAATCCAGCTGCCACATTCTAATGGCGACAATGCTGCACAGATGGTTCTTGCTGCTCCTCAGCAGTCATCGTCTGTCGAACAGCTGTCAACTTCTAGCACCACAACTCTTATAGTGGGTGAGCCTAGATCAACTAGGCGGTTAAGGCCTTTGGAGTCCCCAACCATAAGAAGAACAAGGAGGAGGCCGCTGTAGGTACCAAAGTGGTGTCACTCCCTTCAATAAAACCTACAGACCATGCCCCATTGTTAGTTATTACCATGATTAGCTCCAATAACATCTCAAGGTTAATAATGTAGGCATGTATATGCCATCACTCGTTCCCACCTTTCTCTTACATACCATGTACCATCTATGTAGCTTCATCATGGAGTCAAAATGTCAGTTCCAAGATCTATGATAATCTTGATCTTCTGTATACTCGAAATATATTTTCTGATTTAGTCTCTGTTTCTGGTATGATATGTCATTATAACTTCCCTAATATGGGATTCCTGAGTTTCCAACATAGTTATTCATCATTGCAAGCATAGGAGGTGTATTTGGATGTGTGTTCATGGGCATTTTGCCAGATGGTCGCCCAGTCACCGTCAAGAAGCTCAAGGTTAGGAATGGGCAAGGTAAGTGTGCGTTCAAGGCTGAGGTCAATACTGTCAGCAGAAGTACATCATAGGCATTTGATTTCGCTAGTAGGGTATTGCATTGCAGATGGCCAGCGAATGTTTGTTTATGATTTTGTTCCCAATAACACACTTCATTACCACATCCATGTTGATAACATTTTTCTTTCAGTAATTTTCTAATGTTTCTTTAATGCCAGCTTCATTAGAGCACTATAATAATCCATTGCTTATATAATCATTAACTTGACCACTTAAAACTGCAGTTAGTGAAGCAGCACTGGATTGGTTTACAAGGGTTTAAGATTGCAACTAGAGCAGCCTGAGGGATTGGTTACCTCCATGAAGATTGCAATATTCTTATTAAATTATTTCTTCAGTGATCTGCTAATGTTGGATAGTTTCCTTAGTATTTGTCTGTTTTTGTTTATTAGGTCATCCACATATTATTCATAGGGATATTAAATCATCTAATATTTTATTGTATAAGCTCAGGTATGATGTGATTTGGTGTAAAGTCTGGAGATCAATATCTTGGTATGATATTGTGATCATAATCATTGTCTAAATTTGTTGTACTCTATTGGAACTATTCAGGTTTCTGATTTTGGACCTACGAGTTTAGCGGCTGCTTCCAAAGTTCCAATACACATGGCACCACACACGTAATGGGGACATTTGGGTAAGTACTATGTAATGAAGCAATGCTATGTAATATCCCAACAATTCAACCAGGAGATATCGCAGGTTTACTTCTCCTTCCATTAAAGTTCCAGAATCTCGATTACAAGTGGAATTGGGAGAGTAGAAACAGAAGAAGGAAGGTGATGGTGGAATTTGAGTTTTAGGAGAAGACGTGTTCTATTCGCTACCCTTCCTGTCCAATGCACCATCTTATATAGCCTCTGCTCCCGCGACGGAATTCTGAGCCGCGACAGGCTGCCGGGCTTCAATGCCTTCTGGCTCAACATCGCTGTTACCGCCAGCTTCAATCTGCGTGCCTTCGCCATTTCTTGCCGCCTCCTGTGTCCTCATCACGACATCAGGCTGGGACATGACAATCTGCACCATCTTGCAATTTTTGGAGTTTATTGGCTAGTCTATGCTCAATATCTAGCCTAGTTTATATGTAACTTACATGGTTTATCCTATCCAGATATTTGGCTCCAGAGTATTTATTGGCAGGCAAGTTAACAGCAAGTCTGATCTGTATTCTTTTGGGGCAATTCTTCTGGAGCTTATTACAGGAAAAAAAACCTGTTGATGCTTCTCAGCCTTGGGAGATGAAAATCTGGTCGAATGGGTGAGTTCTTTTTTTATAAAATGTGGACTTACTGCATGTCACTAATATTAGTTACTAAAGTACGCGTAGATTTTTCTGGTTTTTAACCAGGAACCATAGTCATGAGATTCACTAAATAAATAACATGACCAGTTTTTGAAACTTCAATGGATGTGTCAGACATCTTCAAGCTTCTACTGTTGATTTCTTGTTCCGCAGTCTGTCAACCAATATTCATTAAGTTGAGGTGGAATGGAGTGCCTCAAAATTCGAGTTCTAAAATGCAGTAGCTAAATCCTTGCTGATGCTTTCACTAGCTTAATCTTTTCCCTTAAAAGCTGAACGGCCCTTGTATTTCTTCGATGACATGGGCATTGCTACTGGTTGTTGCTGTCCATAAGATGTTTAATTCTTCCACTGGGTCCCATTTGCATATCATGTCAACCAAGAGATGAAGAGTGATCCGGAGCTTATCCAGCTGCTAAAAGTTATAGGACTGTAGCTATTGTTTGGAGTTAGGGGTGCCATGTTGTCTTCATGTATTGTGTATTTGTGTCATTGTGTGCATGATAAAAACATGCTTGTGATGCTAATCCGTAGTTCTTTAAAATGGTTGGAAAGTCTAGTTGTTTGAAAGTTGTAAAGTGGCTATGTCTTTTACAATGAAGAATATGAATGCCATATCCAATCATATTCTCCTATGGCTGCAGCAAAACATGCAGCTTGCCCATTTGGACGCTGTGAAGACACTTGTCACGGAAAGTGATCTTGACAGTGCTGCTGGCCATCCACAGTTTATTTGCCTTGGTCGTGGACTAGTGGAGGATGAGTACAATAAGCTGTAAGTATTAATGGATGGCACATCTTTGTTTAGTACTATTTCAACATATGGTAGCAAGGGACATTAGCTAGAGTTGCAACCTGAGCCATTTGTATGGTGTTTAGTTTGAGGATTCACTTCATTCTAGATGAGATGATACATCATGAGTTTATTCCTCAAATTTAGTGGAATGACTCCATTCCTCATACTAATACTAGTTATTAGCTTGTGAGAAAAGAGATGATGTATCAACCTATTCTATTTCACAAACCCCCAAAAAAACTTGACTAATGAGGAGACGATGGACTACTTATTTCTCAAACTAAACACCATTAATAAACATGTCGAACATTTATTGTGGTAAGGCTAGTAGTGGCATTCAATTACAGCCAATGTCGTATAATTAGTTGGTCAGGATTTAATGTAGTTTTATGGCCATTGAGGCTTGGGACAAGATCTGGAAATCATGGGTACCCCAAATATGCCTTATTCCTCTGGCTTTGTAGCACATAACATGTGCTGGAGAGCGGAGCGGTTAGAAAAAAGAAACCTGCCACATGCATCTTCTTGCTTGCTGTGTGATCAAGAGAAGGAAACAAATACAAATGGCAGTCCCTACTCCGAACCTCCCTGTCCTTGCGGTGGCTAGCCCCGTGCCTGCCGCCGCTGCCGCTCCCCCCACCTACTCGCCGAAAAACTAACCTCGACCCCTCCATTAACCCATAGATCAGGCCTCCATCCTCCAGATCCACCCTGCCTCGGTGGGGATTTCAGCCTTCGACGCGGACGCCCGCATTCCCAGATCTGAGTCCGGGACTTCTTCTTCGACGCGGTCCTGCCTCAAGCCTGCCGTCGGATCGTCGACAGCTAAGACCGTCTGCACCAGGAGAGTTTGGTTCGCCGAATCAGCTCTGTCCGTCGATTAATCTCATCGTTTCTGCTTTTACGCGTCTGCTGCTCCAACAAAAATCACTCCGCACTGCCGGGATGGGACTGCTACCCACCTGCTTCAATATTCAGGCCTGTGCCCCATCACTCAGCGCAACAAATCCGCTGAATCCTGCGCTGAAGATTTGCCCGGTTGGACAACGGTACATCGACGACTCCGCAGTAGATTCAATTCGCCCGCGACTTCATTGAAGCCAACAACCGAGCATTCAAGGTACCGCCATCTGGGTAGCAAAAATCTTAAGGTGAGCCTGAGAGGTAAATGCTTCCGATGTCTGGCCAGAGGGCACTACGCCATTGATTGCAGGGATCTGTTGAAATGCTTCAACTGCGGCGGACCTGGACACAGAGCCTGTCAATGTCCCAAGAAGACTAGTGCTGTTGCTTCTACCTCCTCTGCCTACCCACCACCTCCCTGCTTCGACAACGTCAACTTCCCTCCTCTGCGCCAAGTCAACATGGTGAAGCCTGGCAACCCCATGGAGCGCCCGCAGGAGACATTCACTGTTGCCGCGTCCTCTCGGGACATGCACAGCGAGCTGGCGCGGTTGAGCACCCACGCGGCATGGGCCTGGCTCAGCAGCGTTCGGCCAACGACAAGCACTAACACGGTAGAAGGGCTTTCTGCTCTAGGTTCAGGATGCGCGAAGAAGACATCAAGGTGGTGCGACACTATCCAGAGGACTTCCTCATCACCTCGAACACCAGCATCACTGTGACACGGCTGTGGCGCAACGCGACTTCACCTACGACAACATCGACATCCGCGTCAGGCCGTGGCAGCTCCCTGTCCATGGTGATCACAGCGTCTTCGGCTTCCATGTGCGCCTGTGCCTGGAAGGCATCCCTCTGCACGCATGGAACAAAGGCATCGCCAAGCGTGCGGTGGCTAAGTCCTGTGTGCTGGACTATGTTGAAGCCCAGTCGCTGCGAATGGAGGATGCTACGACGCTCAATCTATGGGCGTGGACGCGGAACCCGTCTGACATACCTAAGGTAACGTGGCTAACCATTGTTAACAGGACCAACACTGTCCACGACGTGATGCCGGCGAGGCGTAGCGGCTTAACCTTCAGGGTCATCGTCCACCTTGATATGGTGGAAGATCCCCCTACCAGGGATGGCCATGGGCATACACGTGCGTATGATTGGCGGCTTGGTGTTGTTGACGGCGAGAGCGAACCACGCGACCGTCACGACCCTCCACCACCTCGCAGCAACCATCGTAGGGATGAGGATGGTGATAGTGACTGTCGTGGTCGTTGCCCAAGACGCGACGACAGTTGGAGCTCCCGGCTCTTTCGTAGCATCTCGCGTGCTCCCATGGACCGCGAGCGGGAGCGCTCGGGGTCGCGCCACGGCCAGCGCCATGACTTATCTGGGCAGCGTCACCACCTCGACGGCGATCAACAGCTTCATCATGCCGAAGGCGCGCCATTGGTTACGCCACATGGTGGCCATGACCCTGCACTTCACTCGCGTGAGGGACCCTCGGCGAGACGTGGACACAGCTGCGTGCGCCGTTCCACCCATGTTGTTGTCCGGCGTGGCCGTTCAGCGACCCCCACGGCATCCTGCTCGTCCCAGATTTCCACCAGGCGTCTGTAGTCTCAGCAACCGCAGCTCACGCGGTGATGGCAATGATGGTTCTCTGCGCCCTGTTGTGAAGGTTGCATCTCTCCCTAAGGGTCGCTACCGCGTTGGCTGCGTGTACCGAAGGCGTCCGTGCTTGGTGACTAAGGACCAAGTCGGTCCGGTCCCAGGGGCTGCTGGTGGCGACAGCAACCTTGCTGTCTGGGATGGCAGCATGATGAACTTCGCAGACAGCGTAAGTCTCATCCTAGTGCAGCGAGCATTTAAAAGTATTCTCGATTTCTGTTGGGGTCTTGTTCTCAAATGCTATGAATTAAGAACAAGGCAACACAAAACATTAAAGGTTAAGGTCCTTCGTCCTTCGAAGCATTATTTCCCTTAGGTTATAATGATCTTCAGACGAAGGTGATGAAGGACATACCTTCATCATCATTGTGTGTTAATAAAAGAAGCATATGAAATATAAAAGACAACATGAATAATCATATGACATTATTAATATATCTTTTTTATTATCATGGATAAATAGAAGCAACATTGAATTACATTTGTACCTTCGGCTTGACAAAAGGTAAAAGTCCAAGCGTGACACACGAGCGAATACAAGTTAGCGTGAACAGTACGGAGGTACTGTTCATCTATATATAGGCACATGGCGCAGCCTGTGTAAAATTACATTCATGCCCTTCATATTTTCTACTGACTTATGGACAACTCAACGAGGACCGAATGACATTTTCCCTTTTAAGTTGGTTCCTTTTTCTGCCGTTGAGCCGAAGCTTCTTCGCCCGTATCTTCGGAGCAGCATCATCCTTCGTCTTGACCATGCTTCTCACGTTGTGTACGATTTTGATCTATGTCCGAAGGTACCTGTTCATCTGTTACACTTAGGAAACATTGTTAAATCATGTTTTTGAGGACCTTCGGAGGACGAAGGCCCCCAACAGTAGCCCCTCGCAGTATTAGTTTGTTAATGAATTCAGACTGCGACATGGACGAAGGCCTTAAGCCGAAGGTCCGAAAAAACACCTTCCCTTTGCTAGAATAGCAACAATCAATGATAGGCGGGGTCCTCCAAGTTGTAGCATGCTAGGCGTATAAATATGAACTCATACCGGCATCATTCGATACACTGTTTCTGCTGTCTGCATTATTTCTCTCAAACTTTTAGCTCTTGCTTAGTAACTCTCGCCAAATTTTCAAGCTTTTTGAGTTTCGGTTTAAAGTCACGTTTTCACCATGTCTAAAGAAAAAATGACCAAGGAGAAGAAGTTTGCTGCGGATACAAAGGTGACTGAAGAGATGAAGCTATTTGAAGAGAGAAGAATATGGATCCTTATATTGCTGGTTTTATCGAATCGATGGCAAAGACAAACATAGAGAAGGTTGTTAGAGAGAAACTGGAAGGTTTATCCGAAGATACTAGTGACAGTGATAGTTATGATGCGGAAAGCGGAGACGAAGATTCTGAAGGTAGGCCTTGGCGGCCTAGCCATACCATTTTTGGGAAATCGTTTATTAAACAGAGTCATGTTGATGCTATGAGAGGAAGATACTTCCGTGATATGACTATTGTGAGGGTTGGAGGGGACAACACTGCTACCGCTCCTGAAGCAAATGAAGTGGTTATCTACTGAAGCTTTTTGAAAGCAGGGCTTCAGTTTCCATTAAGCAGGTTCTTGGTTGAAGTGTTGAAGACATTTCAAATTTTTCTTCATCAACTTATGCCTGAAGCTATAATCAAGATGGGTTTGTTTGTCTGGGCTGTGCGGAGCCAAGGGTTGAAACCTAGTGCTAAAAGTTTCTGCAGCATGCATGAACTTGTGTACGAGACGAAAGCCACCGGGAAAGAGCAGTATCACAACAATTTTGGATGTTACGGATTCGCTGCTCGATCCAATGCTAGCCATCCAGTTCCCACATTCCGAAAGAGATGGCCTGGGGCATGGATGGAAGAATGGTTTTATGTTAAGAATGACTTAATTGAAAGGGAAGATATCAAAGAGATCATTCAACGCCCTATCTGGTCTCGCTTTGGCCTTCGGAGGTCGAAGGTCGAAATTGATGATGCCGTCGAAGCATGTCAAAGGGCCTTTAGCACTGTTTGATCTTTCATTGGGATAAGGGATTTAATGCAAGAACATATAGCCTTCAGGGTATGGCCGCTTGTGGAAAACTGGGATATGCCGAAGGAAACTACTGCTGAAACAACTAAAGGTGGGTTAGTTCGATTAAAATATACTTTTAGGTTTAGAGACCGGTTTGATGAGCCAAATGATGATTGGTTTAAAAGTATCGAGGCTATTAGCGACGAGCTACTTGGAATATATAGCAAAGCCGAAGATAATGCTCTGTCCGCAACCTTTGGAGGTCGGGGGAAGAAAAGACTGAACAGAGTCTTCGATGCTATTGGCTTTATGTACCCCGACTACCGCTACCCACTACGGGGACAAGAGAAAAAGAGGAAGGTTGTTGTTTCGGACATCCAAATTGATCCTACGCCGAAGAGCAAAAAGATGAAGGTACTGACCCACCGACCGCGTTACATTGAACCGGCTGCGGTCCCTAACTTTGGTGCAGGGTCTTCTTCAGCAGTCGAAGCAACACAGACTGCTCTGACTGTTCAGAGCACTGTAGAACCGACTGTAATGCCGAAGACGCATACATTTGAAACAATTAAAGATAAGGTTGAAAAGGCTGAAGAGCCGAAAATTGAAGTAAAAATGCCAAGAATCCTTAGCCCTCCCACAGGGGCAAGTCTGCCGAAGGCGCAAAAATCTTCTGCGGCGACCCCTAAGAGAAGGATGGCCAATGTGCTAGATGCTGTACTGGAGACTACGAAGGCGCTGAGCCCTTCCCCTGCGAAGAAAATTGTTCAAGCTGAAGCCAAAGCTACTGAATCTCAAGTTGAAGCCGAAGCTGGGCCTTCAGTGCCTATTGAGACGAAGCCTGTCGCGTCTGAACAAAAATCGACAGAGGAAATTGCTCCTGAAAAAATCGGGACCTTTACTTCCGAAGCTTTGACTAAAAATATTGACTACATTATTCGACATGCTTCGGGGAAGAAGCTGTCTGAAGAGGAAACTCTAGAAGCCAGGCACTATGCTCGAAGTTTGAAATATCCAAAAGGAGCATTGGTTTTTCACGGGAGTAATGAAGATGATTACTTATACTGTCTCCCGGACAACAAAGAGATATCCGTTTGCCGGGAGATAGGTACGAGCATGGGGTTCCCGAAGCTAGAAGACGGCCTTTCACTCCTATCGAAGGATGAACTTGCTGACATCCTAGCATATAATAGCATAAAGGTATGAAAATTAACTTTGAATTTGAAAATGAGGTACTTCATTTGTCATAATTCTTTCCTCCTCTTGCAGGGCTTGATTCTTAGCAATGCCCTTAGGGCACAGAAAAATATTGAAGACGAAAGCTATACAATGGCCCTGAACAACCTTCGTACAGAGGTGATTGAATTGAGAAACGAAGGTGGGTCTTGAAAAAGACAAAATCTAAATTTCTCTGGTTAACAAAGTGAAAGAAGATGAAGCTAATTACAAGGCTCAAGCTGAGATTCAGAAAGCTGAAATTGAAGACCTTCGAAAACAGCTGGCGGAAGCTAAAGAAAAATGCGCACTCGCAGAAGTTGACCGATATAACTGCGAATATTGGAAGAATCATTTAGAAAAAAACTGTTGAAGAACTTTGCTCATCGAAGGAAAGATGTTTCGAAAAATCTTTGTAGTGCGTGAAGAAGATAAAGGGTAGCTTTGCCAACGTGGGTGCCTATTTGACCGAAGGTATTATTGAATGGATAAGTGGAGAGGCTGAATCTTTCGAAGAGATTCTAAGCGATCGCGGGGATGTCTGCGCATTTTCTGGTGCGCGGGGGATCTCAGCTATCTTGGAGAAAGCAGGATGTGATCACGTCAAAACCATGGCCGAAGCCGAAGCTGCCTTCTCTGTAGATGACACGAAGGATACTTCAGCTGAAGCAACCTTGATGGGCGGAAAATTCTATAATGATGTCTGGGTAAATGGTGGCCGAGAGATGGCCCATAAAATTGTAAAGAAAAGTGAAAAAGACACCCATGACGCCCGGATAGAAGCAAGACAGGCTGAAGAAGCTGCGGAACGTAAAAGACGTATATGTATTGTTTATTGGCTATTAGCTTCGTTATTGTTTTTATGACTTCGGACTGATTAACTTTTTCCTGCTTCAACTGAATTATCTCCGCCGCCGGAACCGTTCAATCCCCTAGCGGATCCGGAAACGAAGAAAGCGTTGGACATTATAAACATAGCTGAATCTATTGTTGATGAAGTTGTTGACAAATTGTTGCACGAAGTTGCTGAGAAAGTTCTTAAAGAGGAATAACACTTTTTTGTAAAAACATTTTGAGGTGGTCGATGTACCTTTATTGTAACAAGACTAGTATTTGTTTATGGCTTTAAGTTGAATATGTAAAGTATTGCAATTCATTTCTTTACGATGCATGAAACTTTACATTTATACCGTTTTTGAGCCTTCGGTGAAAAAACACCTTCCCTTCTTTTCATGCTTCAGAAAGAAGATCCATACTTCATAAAAATAACCATGCTTCAAAAAAAATATCCACGCTTCGGGAAAAAGACCCCTTCTTTTGTGACAGGGCTGACGAAGAAGCCTGTATTTCTCACAGCTTATTTTGTGTCTTAGCACATTTTCATTTCTACGAAGCATTTTTTGAAGATCAACTCCGTTTTCGATTCTCATGCTACTGATGCGATATGATGTATGATGTGATGCTATGTGAAATGATGTGATGAATTGATGCAAAAATGATGCTAATGCCGCAGACACACACCCACACTGAAACACATAAGCTCTGTATCCCCTTAGGGACGTCTGGAATCTCTTTGCCGTTTATTTTTCGGCTTCACCGCTTATTTTTCGGTGTAAGTTCTGCATCCCCTTAGGAACGTCTTTTGAACTTCTTCGCCTTTTACTTCGGCGGTATCACTGTTGACTTTTCGGTGTAAGTTCTGCATCCCTTTAGGAACGTCTTTTGAACTTCTTCGCCGTTTACTTCGGCGGTATTTGGCTCTGCATTCCCTTTGGAACGACTTTTGAGCAGGAAACTTACACTGCGCTCCCTTAGGAACGACTTTTGTAACTTCGGCAGAACTTACACTGCGTCCCCTTAGGAACGGCTTTTTATAGCTTCGGCAGAACTTACACTGCGTTCCCTTAGGAACGGCTTCGGCAATTTTCAGTTTTCGTAAGTCTGCAAAGAAGATATATTCCATCTTGATAAATGCAAAAAGTATTACAAGAATTTAAAACTAGATTTACATTGTTTATTCGTTACTAAAAAAAGAAAATGACATAGAGCATAAAAGTATTTCAGAGGGAGGATATCGCTCAATAAATGTGCTTTGACTCTGGCACAGTGCTGTTGACTGTACGAGCTTCGGATTCCTCTCTGAATTCGCGTTGCTGTTGAGAATGTTGGTGCCCTTCTGGCTGCAAGTTTCGGGAAAGTGTAGGTTGCAGTGGTGGTGGCGGTGGAAGCTAAGGTCAAGAAACCTGAGAATGACTAGCTAAAGCAACAGAGGCTGCAGGATGATTGCCCACATACTCTGGTATGTAGGGAGAATGGCACGAAGCGGTGTGCAAGACCTGCTTTGGCTGATTCTGTCGAGCTTCGGCTTCTGTGATCTCCTTTTACTTCTTGATAGTAATTTGGCACATTCTTGTAGTATGGTCCTTGTCCTCACCATAGAATAAGCAATAGATTTTCCTGGGATGATCCCCATATCTTCCTCCGAAGCCCCTGGCGCCTCTGCTCCTTGGTGCTGGTGGCCTAAAGGAACTTTGCTGCTGCCCCGAAGACTGTGAGGTATGCTGTGGCCTCTATAAGTTGGCTTGCTTTGTCGTCACTCTGACTGGAGCTGTGGATCGATCTGACATGTTTGGGGTGGATTCTTCCTCCGAAGCCCCTGGTCATTTCAGAGAATCTGTAAGCTTCCTCCCTTCTTTGGCGGAAGTCGTTGTCAGCCCGGATATATTCATCTATCTTCTGAAGCAGCTTCTCCAAAGTTTGTGGAGGCTTCCTAGCGAAATATTGAGTCGCAGGTCCTGACCGAAGACCCTTGATCATGACCTAAATGACAATTTCATTGGGGACTGTGGGCGCATGTGCCCTCAGTCGCAAGAACCTTCGAATGTAAGCCTGAAGGTATTCATCATGGTCTTGCATGCACTGAAATAAGGCCTGAGCTGTGACTGGCTTCGTTTGAAAGCCCTGGAAGCTGGTAATCAGCATATCCTTGAGCTTCTGCCACGACGTGATTGTTCCTGGCCGTTTGGGCTACGTTCCGGACTGCCATGACGAAGGACTTTGCCATGACAGCTGCGTTGCCCCCGTATGAGGATATTGTTGCCTCATAGCTCATCAAAAATTGCTTTGGGTCCGAGTGCCCATCGTACATGGGTAGCTGGGGTGACTTGTAGGATTGTGGCCATGGAATAGCCTGCAATTCTGCTGCTAAGGGAGAAGCATCACCAAAAGTAAAGGTATCATGATTAAAATCATCATACCATCCCTCTTCGTTGAATAAGCCCTCTTGACGAAGCTCCTTGTATTGAGGCCTTCGGTCTTGGTCATCTTGAGTAAGATGATAGACTTCCTCAGTAGCTTCATCGATCTTCCTTTGAAGATTGGCCAGTCGAGCCATCTTCTCCTTTTTCCTTTGTACTTGTTGATGAATGATTTCCATATCCTTGATCTCTTGGTCCAACTCTTCCTCCTGGAATGTTGGACTAGTGGCCTTTCTCTTCTGGTTTCGAGCCTCTCGGAGAGAGTCTCCTGATTTGTGTCCAGTGGCTGTAGTGCAGCAGCCCCTGACGCTATTGTCTTCTTCGGTGGCATAACGAAGGCTGGTTTGCCGAAGGTGGTGGAAGTGAGTACACCGGTGGTGGGCGTCAATGTTGGGGTCTTGTTCTCAAATGCTATGAATTAAGAACAAGGCAACACAAAACATTAAAAGTTAAGGTCCTTCGTCCTTCGAAGCATTATTTCTCTTAGGTTATAATGATCTTCGGGCGAAGGTGATGAAGGACATACCTTCATCATCATAGTGTGTTAATAAAAGAAGAAGCATATGAAATATGAAAGACAACATGAATAATCATATGACATTATTAATATATCTTTTTTTATTATTATGGATAAACAGAAGCAATATTGAATTACATTTGTACCTTCGGCTTGACAGAAGGTAAAAGTCCAAGCGTGACGCATGAGCGAATACAAGCCAGCGTGAACATTACGGCGGTACTATTCATCTATTTATAGGCACAAGACGCAGCCTATGTAAAATTACATTCATGCCCTTCATATTTTCTACTGACTTATAGATAACTCAACGAGGACCGGATGGCCTTTTCCCCTTTTAGTCGGTTCCTTTTTCCGCCGTTGAGGCGAAGCTTCTTCGCCCATATCTTCGGAGCAGCATCATCCTTCGTCTTGACCATGCTTCTCACGTTGTGTACGATTTTGATCTATGTCCGAAGGTACCTATTCATCTGTTACACTTAGGAAACATTATTAAACCATGTTTTTGAGGACCTTCGGAGGACGAAGGCCCCCAACAATTCCCTTCCAACATGCCCTGCTATGCAGCTACTGCCTTTGGTGCAGTCTGCGGAGGACCATGTGATGTTAGGCTCTCCCTGCAGCACGGTTGCTGTGGGCTACAACGCCGAGGCTACGACGGACTCCAACGTCGGCGCTTTCTCTCGGACGACAGCTGCTGTGCGTGAACCTTCAGCAGATGCTGCAGCAGTGTAACCCACCACGCAAAGCCATCTACTCAACACCATCTTCACCAAGCCCTCGCCTGCCATACTCGACCGACCAGTGCTACATCCTTCGGAGGGGGTAACAACACCAGTGACCACTCTATCTACTATTCCTACAGCACCTGCTAGAAGAATTAAACAGCGACACGGCTTCAACCTATCGACGGTACGTCGTAGCGCCAGACTTGCCAACGACCCTCGAACGACTGCCATGCAATGGACCCAGCGCGTCCTCTGCCGCAAGCTTGGTCTCTTGGCAAACGATGACGCTGCTGATTTTGATACTGCTTTGCAGGAATTTCAGGATTGGTTCAAGAAGCCACTGACTGTGGAGATGGGGACGGCTCTGAATGCTCTGTTCAATCTTGATAAGCCGGACACAGTTCGCCTAGATAAGGCCTTGATGGGAATTGCTGGAGATGTTATAGCTAAGATCCAAGAGGAGGTGGATGCCATGCATGCAGAGGCCACAACAGTTGCTGTGGCTTGATTGATGGCTGTTTTAGCTCCATGTTAGATGGTGTGGGTCTGCTTTTGTTATGTCAATGAATCTCAGTTCAGTTTCTACTACTTTTGTGAGCACCCTAGAATGTATTGGGTTGCTGTTTTGCTTCAGACCTATAACAACCATGCTTGTGTTGGCTCTGGTGGCCCCTTTAAGTTTCACTGTCGTTAATGTGCAGTGCTGCAGTTTCATCCAGCTGTCGGTAATTAATCGGGGTCCTTTTCTCCTCCATGTTTGACTTTAGCATCCTGTGCTGGAATGTAAGGGGTTTAAATTTGCAGGCGTGCCGAGATGCAGTGCGCGCGATGATCTCCACCACCACTTGCCATCTTGCCTGTTTGCAAGAGACTAAATTATCAATGGTCGACAGGTCCATTGTGACGACGCTTGGAGGACCAAAGCTTAATAATTTCAGTTTTAAACCTGTGCAAGGAAATAGTGGAACCCGGGGTGGTATTCTTTTACTTTGGGATAGCGACCTACTCGAATTGTCTAATTTTACTATCGGAGAATTCCACATATCCACAAATGTCTCTCTTAAGGATCGTCGTGCTTCCTTCTACCTGACAGTCGTCTATGGACCATCTTGCAGAGGCCGCAAGCCTGATTTTCTAAGAGAGATGAGTGCACAGAGGCCTCCTCCACCTTCCCCCTGGTTGGTCCTTGGGGATTTCAACTGCACATTCAAAGCAAGCGATAAAAACAATTCTTGAATCAACCCTCGCCTAATGCTACTGTTCAGGCAAGCTCTCGACATTTGCTACTTGAAAGAAATTCCTTTGCAAAACAGGAAGTTCACTTGGAGCAATGAGAGACGACACCCCAATCTCGTAAGACTAGACATATTCTTCTGCAACTCTGAGTGGGAGGAGATGTTCGGTATATTTGGACTACATGCGCTATCATCCTCGATCTCTGACCACTGCCCGCTGCTCCTGTCCAATACTACTATGCCGAGGCTTCCACGTTCCTTTAAATTTGAGAATTTCTAGACCAAATTACTAGGTTTCCAGCATATAGTGTAGCAAGCCTGGTTGGCGCCGACCCAACATCGCGAGCCTTTTCATAGGTTGTACTACAAACTGCAGTTCACGGCCAAGGTGCTTAAGGAATGGAGCTCCAAGTTAATACCTAATGCTAGACTCTTTATGTTTATGGCCCTAGAAGTTATTCTAAGACTAGACATAGCACAAGAAAATAGGGGGCTGTCTGACATGGAAGTGAACCTCTGAAATAGATTGAAGATGCGCATCCTTGGCTATGCGGTAATTGAAAGGGCACGGAACAGGCAAAACTCACGCATGCTTTGGCTTAAATTCAGAGATGCCAACACTAAGTTTTTCCACCGGAAAGCTGGCTCCAGGAGGCGAAAAAATTTCATTCAACGGTTGCGGACCGGTAATGGGTGGGTCTTCTCTCACAATGAAAAAGCACAAGAGCTACAAAATTTCTTCCATAATGCTTTGAAGCGACCGACCCCTAGATCTCTCGACCTTAACTAGGACAATATCTCTGACCAGCAGTTTGATCTATCAAGCCTTGACGCGCCGTTCTCCGAGGAGGAAATTAAGAGAAGTATTGATCTTTTACCAGGAGATAAGGCTCCGGGGCTGGACGTCTTCACTGGTGTCTTCCTTAAATCTTGTTGGACCATTATAAGGCATGATCTCATGGCTGCAGTGAATGCTTTCTATAATAATCGATGCCTCAACCTCCAACTAATCAATTCAGCCAACATCATTCTAATCCCCAAAAAAGAAGGTGCGGAGGCAGCCGGGGACTTCAGACCTATAAGCCTCATCCATTCTTTCATTAAGATTATCACCAAAACCCTGGCTCTTCATCTGGCACCGAGAATGAATGAGTTGGTTTCACCTTGCCAAAGTTCCTTCATTCAAAAAAGGAGCATTCATGAAAACTTCCTTGCAGTTAGAAGCACTGTTAGACGCTTCCAGCGTATCAATTCGCCCATGCTATTCCTCAAGCTAGACATAGAAAAAACATTTGACTCCATCCGTTGGGATTACTTGATTGCCTTACTCCGCAATTTGGGATTCCCTGTGAGGTGGACTGACTAGATCGCTTCTATCCTCTCCACCTCAACATCAAGAGTACTCGTTAATGGGGTCCCTAACCCTCCAATTCATCATGAGAGAGGTCTCAGGCAAGGCGATCCTCTCTCCCCTCTTCTATTCGTCTTGGCGATCAACCCATTGCAAAAAATTCTAAAGATCGCTGCGGACAATGGAGCATTGAACAAGTTGGGGAACAGTTCGCCCAGCATTAGGCTCTCGCTATATGCTGATGATGCAACTTTGTTTGTTAAGCTGAAACAAGAGGATATTGAGACAATTGTAGGTTGTTCACCTTATTTGGCGAGGCATCTGGTCTGATGACCAATTTTCAGAAGTCCATGGTCGTCCCAATCCGTTGCCAGGGGCTACCCCTTGATGACATTCCTAGTTGCTTTCCAGCCAGAAGAGCAACCTTCCCGATCCGGTACCTAGGCCTCCCTCTCACCCCAACTAGACTCAGGAAGGGGCACTTCCAGTTTTTGGTGGACAAAGTATTGAACAAGCTGAGTAGCTGGAATGAGAGAAACTTCTCAGTGGCAGGACGCTTAACTCTGGTGAAAACAGTGCTTACCTCACAACCAATTTATTTATTAACCGCCCTTAATGCTCCCAAAGCAACGATTAGTCTACTAGACTCCAAAAGAAGACAATTCCTTTGGGCTGGTTCTGAACGACTAACAGGCAAAAAGTGCAAAGTCAATTGGAAACGGGTGGCGAGGCCAAAAGCCCTTGGGGGCTTGGGAGTTCTTGATTTGGGTGCTTTTGCGCGTGCCTTGCGTGCGCGATGGCTCTGGCATAATTGCACCTCATCACGGAATATCTGGAACAATTTAGAGATTCCTTGCTCTGATGTTGATAGACTGTTTTTTGTGGCATCAACGAATATTGAGATTGGTGATGGTTCTAAAATCTCCTTCTAGGGCAGCGCTTGGGTGAGGGGGCAAAGGCCAAAGGACTTGGCACCTTGTCTCTTTTCTATATCAAGAAATAAGAGGAAATCTTTGGCGGAGGCGGTCACAAACAATGCCTGGATCATGGATCTTGCGCTATTCGACAAACCGATTACTTCCCACCACATTCATGAGTTCTGCATTCTTTGGTCTGAAGTCCAAAAGATCTAGTTTCACCCAGAACGTGATGATGCCATCACCTGGAATTTCACTACGGATCGCCGCTACACAGTCAAATCGGCATATCAGGCCCAATTTTTGGGCTCTGTTCGCACAAACTATGATCTCATCATCTGGAAGAATTGGGCACCTCCAAAATGCAAGTTCTTCAGCTGGTTAGCAATTCAAAATCGCATTTGGACAGTAGATCATTTAGCCGCCAGGAATTGGCCCCATGAACCAACTTGTGTCTTGTGTCGTGCTGCCCTGGAATCGGGGCTTCACCTTTTCGTGGAATGTCATTTCACCAAAAGAATTTGGGAGGAAGTTGCTATTTGGGTAGTTGTTGAGGGCCTAAAACCGTCTAGCTGGGAACGACCCCCCTCGCTGTGGCATTGGTGGGAGAAATTGGCTTTTTTGCCGAGATGCAATAGGAAAGGCATCAGATCATTATTGATCCTTGTAAACTGGGAGATTTGGCGAGAAAGAAATGCGAGAATCTTTGATCGCAGATTCTTGAGCTGCCAGCAAATCATTGCCAAAATCAAGAGTGAGGCGGCAGCCTAGAATTTGGCAGGGGCCAAGCACCTAGCTACCCCTTTAACAGCTATTTAGTGGGGTCTGTTTTTATTTTTTGATAAGGTTGGACCTTTACCTAGTGCTTCGATCACTGTATTGACTTAAACCTCTTGTTATTCTTCTTATCAATATATCTTGGCAGACCTCCTGCCTTTTAAAAAAAGAGAAGGAAACAATGGACCACCTGTTGGTAGGATGTGTTTTCTCAAGACATTCTGGTTCTATGTGCTCCAAAGAGTGGGTCTCGGTAGCTTGTCTCTGCAACCAGTTGATCTAAATTTCTTTGGCTGGTGGAATAAAGCTTCTAACTCAGTGGATAACATGCATAGAAGAGGGCTTAACTACCTAATCATCCCGGGTGCTTGGGTCATTTAGAGGCATAGAAACAACTGCGTCTTCGATAATCTGTCCACAACGCTGATTTTGGTCGGAGATGAGTTCTAAAAGTGGGATATTGTTGGGGGCCAATGTTGCCGAAGGTCCTTTGACTAGTTATGTCACATGATTGCCTTAAGGGTGTAAGGAAAAACTTTACTGAAGATCACTTGAATGCCGAAGATCATTTGTCTAACATCTGGCTTTGTCGATTAACAAATGCATTTTAGAAATGTCCTCACTGACGGACGAAGCTAAACTTCGACGGAACGCAGCATACAAAAGCACTTCATCTATACGCAAGCAATAAAGGCAGTGGTCGAAGGTGGTGACTTCGACCACAAGTCAAAGGGAAGAAGTAGCTAGTTGACAAAGGTTGAAACCTGTGAAGTCAAGAACGAAGGAAAAAATACATTATTGCCCTAATACTATTTGTAAATGACTTATGTAAAAATAGATGGGCATTATTGTAAATCTGTACAAAGTCGAATCGTCTCCCATATAAATAGATGAATAGTACCCTGCATAAAGTACCTTTGGATAGATGCTACAGTTTCATATTGCTTAGTCTCCAAAACTCCTTCGTGCTATCTTACATCTAGAAGCCAAAGGTATGACCATAATCTCGATTCATATATAGAGAGAAGAAATAAAATGCTAAGGCATATGAGATGAACTTCTATAAAATTTGTCATTGTATGATGTGTATTCCATTTTATTACACTTCACCTTCGTCCTTGACTTGTTACTCCGAAGGGATAACAAACCACAGACGAAGGTTTCTGTCTTTTAACTCTGTGTTGCCTTGTTTTTGATTCCATAGTCCATACAGTAATTGAAAACAAGTGACCAATAGATATGGTTGGTGCAAGAGGTATCTTTGCCCTTGCAGTAGTGGTGCAGGGTGTGGTGGGTTGATCCTTTTGAATGTTAGTTAGGTTGCCTTTCTTAATCCCAGGCGCTTATGTAATCTATTTTTTGGTGTGGCGTGAGTTCACGTGTGGGGTGTCTCTGCAACCCTTTCTCTCTTCTTTTAATAAAATGATACGTAGCTCTCCTGTGTGTTCGAAAAAAGTAGCAGCATATGCAAACTGGTAATGTTTAGCTCTTTGCAGAGCAGGATTATGTAATCAATTGTACATTTTGAGATAGCACCATTATACTCAAGTTCCTGTTTTTGGATCAAACATGTTCAATTGATTTCAGATTAACACATGCAATCCCTCAACTTATATTACGTATATTGGTTTCAGTTTGGTTCTAGATCTAGAATACGAATACATTCTGTAATATAGTGTTTGGTTTGAGGAATACGTTAGTCCATCATATTCTCACTCCTCACTTTTTTGTTTGGTTTGTGGAATGTAATGAATTGATCTATCACCAGCTCATTCCTCATAGTTAATTAGGTAGTACTAAATGAGGAATAAGGTCATCCCACCAAATTTGAGGAATGAAGTCATGATGTACCATCTCATATTGGATGGAGTGATTCCTCAAACCAAACGCCCCCTAGATTATTGAAAATAGCTTACAGGGTTGCTATAGCAGAGCTTCTTAGGAACGGATGGGCAAAACCTCAAGGTATGGTTGAGCGTGGTTTGAGCTGGAGGATAGAATAACTAAATTGTATGGAGCAACTCTTCAGTCTACTAGTCCCTAGCTCGTGCAACTCGTTCAGTCAATTACAATTTTTTTTTCTTGCAGACATTCTTCTTTCATTGAAATGCTTAACTATGACTTCTCTGCGACTCTGGCCATTGAATTTGTTTCCATCTTACTCCCTCATTCCTAGAAAGGATGTTGTTTTGACTTTTTGAGACCAAGTTTGTCCGGCTCGTTTTATTCAAAAAAATTATAATTGTTATTTATTTTTATTCTGATTTAGTTTATCATACAATTTACTTTAACTATCGACTGATTTTTTTTCTATGTTTTCACAAATATTTTGAATAAAAAAGCCGGTCAAACTTGGCGCCAAAAAAGTCAAACGAATTCCTTTCTAGGACAGAGGGAGTATCCTTCCTGGTTGAGAACCTGCACCTCATGTCAGATAACAATGATGTTCTCCCTTTTGCAATGGAAATTTGAGAACATTTTCATACCCAAAAATTTACTCCTTGAATGTCGCATATCCTGTATTTATTTGCATTTTAGGCCAAAGATTTAGGTGTAGATGACTACAGTTTGAATTTATTTATTGAACATCACAACACCTGACATAATTGCGATGGTTGCCTTATGGGTTACATTACAGCACCTGTCTATAGTGCTTATTATTTGTATTGGTATGAACGTCTTCGTGACTTCCTTCTCAAGAAGGGCTTTAAGGTCGAGGTTGTGGATACCACATTATTCACCAAGAAGCATAACGATGATATTTTCATTGTTAAGTTGATGTTGATGATATAATCTTTGGCTCGACAAATTATTATCACTGCAAGGAATTTGGTGAGATAATGTCAAAGGAGTTCGAGAGGTCGATGATTGATGAGCTCACATTCTTCCTCGGCTTTCAAGTTAAGTAAATGAAAGAAGGGAACTTTCTCTCTCAAGAAAAGTACACCAAAGACTTGTTGAAAAGATTAAAAATGGAAGATTGCAAGCCAATCAAGACACCAATGCCTACAAATGGACATCTCGACCTAGATGATGGAGGTAAACCGGTTGATCAAACTCTCTACCGTTCTATGATTGGTAGTTTATTGTACATTGCCGCATCTAGGCCCGACATCATGTTTAGTGTGTGTATGTGTGCTCGCTTTCAAGCCAATCCTAGAAGCACATGTTAGTGTTGTTAAAAGAATCCTTAGGTACCTAAAGCACACCCCAATCATTGGCCTTTGGTATCCCAAAGGAGATACTTTTGATTTAGTTGGCTAATCCAATTTGGACTATGCAGGATGCAAAGTTGATAGAAAAAATACATCTGGAGGGTGCCATTTGCTTGGAAGATCACTAGTTTCACGGTCCTCAAAGAAACAAAATAGTGTTGTCTTATCAACCACCGAAGCAGAATACATTGTCGTGGGTGCTTGTTGCGCACAAATTCTTTATATGAAACAAACTCTTCTAGACTATGGTGTAGTTCTAGAAAAGGTACCTTTGTTGTGTGATAATGAGAGTGCGGTTAAAATTACTAATAATTATGTCCAACACTCTCGCACCAAGCACATTGACATCCGTCATCATTTCCTTAATGATCATGTTGCTAAGGTAGATATTTCACTAGAAGGAGTAAGGACGAATGATCAACTAGCGAATATTTTCATGAAACCATTAGATGAATCCCACTTTTGCAAGTTGAGGAATGAGCTTAATAGTCTTGATCTCAGCAATTTCACATTAATCCAATATGGTGGTGTCAAATTTGCATTGCATATTTAATTTCATGTATTGCATATAGGACTTGTCTAACCTAGATAAGGTAACTACTCGAAAAGCGCGTGAAAAAGCTTAACTCGGTCTCAAACTTGATAAGTTCTAGTTTTTTAGCTTTTCTTGTGCTTAAATGTTCTTTATTGTTCAAATATTGGTTCTTGAGATATGCACTTGTTACTACACTTAGGGGGAGTATTCACAACTCAATTCATACTTAAAACCCCTAGTGTAACTCTCAAATAAAAACTCTCACCATTTGCTTATTTTTCTAAAAACTACATAGCTTATGGCAAAATATTTTGAAAACTATGAGAGAATATGTGAGTGTGCCAATACCTGTCCCAATAGGTTTCTTTTGTGTGCTTATAAGTTTGGCACAAAAATTCTTAGAAAAAATTTTAAAAACCCTCTCAGTCTGGGCTCACCGGATAGTCTGGTGTGCACCGGACACTGCACTGTGCACTGTCTGATGCTCTAGCTTGGCCTTGGCTTGCTTTGCCTCTGTGCAGGCTGTCCAGTGTGCATCGGATACCGCACTGTGCAATGTATGGTGTGCCCATAACCATTGATTCAAACCTTTTCTCTTGCTCGGGCTTGCACGCCAGTCACTCTTTTTCCTTTTCGTCCCCGCACGTGCTCCCTGTCTATCCATCCCACTCTCTGCGCCAACGCAGCCTCCTGTGCCTTCTCCCTCACCGTTGCCTTGCCGTTGGGCTCCCCTCGCCACCAGAGACTGGTCTTCGCGTTTGCGCCCGTGCCCCTCTCCTTCTCCCCTCAGGTGAGCAGGCTCTAGGTCTTCCCTCTCCTCTCTCTATATTTACTAGTGAAGTCCCCTGTGTCCACCCCTATGAACTATTGCAAATTCCTGTGATATCCTTGAATTCCAGTGTGCCTTGTGTTGTGGTTATGTGTTATGTAGCCTTCCTTGCAGGTGATTTGTCCCCCTTAGGTTTGCCTCCTCCTAAAATGTATGTTTTCCCCTTCCTCAGTTTCTTGCACACCACCTATTTGATCAAATGTGTAACACCCCAGGTGTTACTTAGGGTTTCTCCTCAATATCCATATTGTGACCATTATCACATGTGCTTTAGTTGGAGCAAAAGGCACCAATCTTGAGGAGCTAAAACTTAATCAAGTCTTTTTAACCTTAAGAATCATACCCTGACCATATGAAGCTTAAGGAATGAAGAAAATGTCAAAACCCTAAAAACCCTTTCTTTGGAGCAATGGAGCACTGAAAAGAAACTCAGTACAAGACCAAGAAAATCACATTAGGGCCAATTATAAAAGTTGTAATACACTAAATAAGCTACAAAAAATAGTAAGAGAGTTTGCCCAAAAGGATTTTTCAAAATCACCAAACAAGCCATTCAAGTGGAGGCCTTCTATAGAAATCAGAATTTCAGATTTCTGAAATTCAGCTCCCTCACCCAAACTCGAGCGCGTTCACCATGATCCCTAATTCAAAACCGTGAGCTCCTATTGACAAATGTGTGCTAAACTAACCCCTCTACCATATATCTGAAGATGGCATTGGGATTCGGGCCTTAGACACGACGAAACCTAGGATTTGCCTCGGGCTCGGGTTGTGAGACAGATCTTACTTGAGTGCTCCATATCTCTGGAACCAGTAGGCCAAATCCTTTGACCACCACACAAGTTCGGTAGCTTAAGGGAATAGGAAGAGGTTTTGTGCACTGACCAAGGCAAGAGCAGGCTTGGACGAGTGACTACACGCGCTAGAACTCGGGTAGAAACAACGTGCACACATGATCGACCCTGGTCGGCACGCTAGCTTCGCCCAACCCGCGTGCGCGCACGCCCCCGCGCACGGTCATGTCTGTCGCGCGCCCTCCTTGCGCCCACGCCTATAAAGGCCATTAGCTCTTGGACATCCTTGCCTCAGCCTCGCACACTCACCGCGCTCAATCACTGGAACATTGGCCATAAACCGAGAGCTCCACCGCCCGGTGAGCCGCCTGAGCTCCGACCACCGCGGCCAGCTCACCCCAGCCACCCCTCACCCATGCCAGCTGCTCAGTTAGCTTCACTAGAGACCCGTGAAGCTTCCCAAACCCTCAGACAGAGCGCAACCCCACAGGAGACACCGGATCACCCTCGCCGGACTTCTTCCGCTCACCGGAGAGTGTGGACTGGGTAAGCCACTGCACCATTTTCAAATTCCTTGTGCGCACAACTTTTGCGTCACCTGGTAAAGCTTCTCGAGCTAACTAATTGAACTTTACTGCCGTATTTATGCCGGACTCCTCGTCGCCGACGAGTTATTTCGCCCTCGCGCGCGGCAAGAGCGACTCCGACCACCTCCGACCGCCATCAACCCATCGACGTGTTCGCCAGGACCTCCCCGACCTCCATGGACACTTCACCGGAGCTAGATCACCGCCGGTAAGCCCCGTCGCCCTTTCTTCCGTAGCGGTTGCTATTCCGGTGAGGTTAGGAGCACGGGTTAGATAGTTCGCAAGCCTAGGGGGTTTTCTGCAATGTTAGTGACTCAGCTGAATAGTAGCTTGGGGACCTGTCTGTAAGAAACGTAGGGAAAATACGCCAGGGGCCCAAGCGCAAAGTGGAATACCTTTTCCATTTAAAATTCAAGTCCTTTTTAACCAACATTAGATTTAGAAAAAAACATAACTTGAGTATTATTCATCCAAAATTTGTCAAACCAATTTTGCTAGGCTTTGCATAATGTAATCTACCAAGTAAAAATAGCAGAACACATATTTCCTATATTACTTTTTAGAGTTCTGATTTAAATAGAAAAATCACTTAAACCTTGGAAATAAGGAAAAGGGTAGAAAAACTTTTAGACTAGGTTTGACAAAATTTATGGAGATACTTGACCCAGTAGTTACACTGTCTAAAAATGTTAAGTACCTTAGGATATGTTTTCACCCAAACCTTGGAAAAATAGAAAAGGGCATTAAAAATGGAAACAGAGAGCCATATTATTTTCCTAGCATGATTAAGTGATAAAGTTCATCAGAAAAATATGTGGATACCTAGTCTAGTTTGATCTAGAGTTTATGATTTTATTTAGTTATTGAGTATTTAAGAAAGACAATGATTAAAAATAATAAGACATGCAAAAGTGATAAGAAAAATTTAATAGACCCTTGACCACTATTGTACCACTGTAAAAATAGTAACCACCCTAGAATATCACAGTAAGTGGGTTAAACAAATAAAACTAGGAAATTGCCAATACTTCAAAAAATTAAAAAGAAAGACTAAAAGTGGCAAACAGTAAGCAACCCTATTTTTCCCTAAGTGATTATGATATGTACTGTGAGGGAAAATATAAAACTAAGGTAGTTGTACAGTGGAATACACCCACCCCCTGCCCCATGAGAAAGATCATATGTTCTAAGAAATCATACAACCCATCCCCTGTAAGTAAAAATTACCAACTTTAGAAATGATTGCTCTTGCGTAAAGAAGAAACTAGAAAAATTGGGAAATGATTGCTCTTGACATTTTTCAAATAGAGTGGTAGTAGAAAGCACCCACTAAGCCCCCAAACTTTAGAAAATCACCATAAGTTAACCATTAGGTATATTTGGCTAAAATTTGGCATAGAAGCATATTATCACCCACAAACACCAGCAAAAATAAGTGTTAGGGCAGAAGCCATTTCTACTCAAGGGTTGTAGTTCAAAGTACCCCCTGTGCCCTAGATTTTAATATTTTTATACAAAGAAAACCACTTTCATTTTAGGCCTCAATTTTTGAGTCAAAACAATAGGAAGCCACTGTAATTTTTATAGGATTTTTGGAAATTTCTAAAATAGAGGCATAGTTCAACCTATCCTATAAAAGACCTTAAAAGTTAAAAGGAGGAAGAAATCCTTGAAACCTAGTATGCACTTTAAGGCCTCCTTTGGCAGCCCAGGATCCCGAGAGGATCCCGGCCCATTCCCTGGCCCCGAATACCGCGGGCCAAATCACCCTCGGGCATTTTTTTTCTCGTTTGGTGACCACGCACCCCGGCCCGATCCACGGAGGAGCACGGTGTTGCCGCCCCCGGCCTTAGAGGGTCGGGAAGGGTTTCCCTGTCTCCACTCTTGTGAAGCCGCCGCCTCCCTCTCGAACTCGTCGTCGTCCACTGCTTCCTCTTCCTTGCGCACGGCGTCTCACGCACGGCTGCCTCCTCTTCTTCACGCTCCTCTTCCTCGCGCATGGTGTCTCGACAGCCTCCTCTACTTCACGCATAGCACCAAAGCCCCCTCCTCTTCGTCGCGCGCGGCGGCCTACTCTTCCTCGCACAGAGCAGCATACCCCCCTCTTCCTCACGCAAGGTGGCCTCCTCAGCTCGCGCACGGCAACCTCCTATTCCTCGCGCAAAGCAGCAGAGCCCCGTTCTCTTCCTCGCGCGCAGCAGTTTCATTTTCTCGTGGCAGCCTCCTCTTCCTGGTTGCTTCTCAGCTCACGTACTGCTTACGACCTCCTCAGCTCACGTACTGCTTCTCCTGATTGTGTTTTTTCATTTTTGGCAAGATTCATCAGGTACTGCTTACGACCTCCTAACCACAAGGTCAAGAAGCTTCTTCGGAAGGTTGAAGGTAATAATTATTTTTTTGCTGGTGGTCTACTGCTTATCTATTTATCTGGTGGTCTACTGAACATAAACTGGTGGTCTACAGAACAAGATCGAAGCTTGTTCGGAAGATCGAACATAAACTGGTGGTCTACTGAACTACAGCAGTATGAGAAAAATACTAAATACACTAACACAGTACTGCTTATCTGTTTTTTATTTTTTGCTTGGTTCATACAAATCAGTGTGGGCTCTGAACTGTAGGCTAAATTCACGGCTACTGATAGGTATATTTGGTTTACTATGGAGTATGCATTACTTTCAGTTTTGATTTAAGCCTGAACCTGCTTGTGGTATATTTGTTTTAGGGATACTAACAAATGGGTTCTAGAATTGAGTTGATAAGGAAACATTTGAAACAGGAGGAGGAGGATGATGATGATGAGTTATTTTTTGTGTTAGTTCCAGCTATATATGCTTCCCTTTATTCTGAAAAGAGGCCAGTACACACTTCTTGTCGTAGTGGTGCACGAAAAATTAGAGAAATGCTTGATGGTCATGAGAGCTGGTGCAAATCTGAGTTTCGAATGGAGCCAGAGATCTTTAGAGCTGTAGCAAGCTATCTTAGAAGGGAAGGATTGTTGCAAGACACTTCAAATATGAGCATTGAGGAGCATCTTGGGATATTCATGTGCATGATATCTCAAAATGCTAGCAATGCTATCTTACAAAAAGAATTTCAGCATAGCGGGGAAACTATACATAGAAAGATAAGCGAGTTCTTTGGTATAATCCCTGCTCTAACTCAAAGATTTGTGAAGCTCCCAAGTGTAAACCAACCACATGTGAAGATTACATCCAATCCTCGGTTTTGGCCTTACTTTCAAAATTGCATTGGTGCAATTGATGGGACACACGTCCCCATAACTATTAGTGAAGAGAGAGCCCCTCCATTTAGAAATCGAAAAGGAACCCTTTCTCAAAACGTGATGTTGGCGTGCGACTTCGATTTGAATTTCACATTCATCTCATGTGGGTGGGAAGGGTCCGCATCTGATGCGGGGGTTCTTCACTCAGCTTTAAGAAAGGGTTTCAGAGTGCCAGATGGTAAATACTATCTTGTAGATGGGGGATATGCAAACACTCCTTTTATTGCCCCATATCGAGGAGTTTCTTACCATCTCAGTGAATATCGGAGGCGAGGGTTGAGTACTGTATATGCTGATTATAAGGAGTTATTTAATCATTCTCATGCCCTCCTTCGCAACCACATAGAAAGGTCCATCGGTGTCTTGAAGAAGCGATTTCCCATCCTCAAAGTGGGCACCTTTTATCCCATAGAGACTCAGGTTTTGATTCCATCAGCAGCAGTTTCATTTCATAACATGATTAGAGGTTTAAATGGTGAAGATGGATGGTTGGATCAGCACCCAACTAACATCAATTCTAGTCAATTTGTTGAATTACCAGAGGGAGATAGCAATTATCAGTATAGTAGTCAGTCCAATGCTAGAAATGCTCTTAGAGATCAAATTGCTATGCAGATGTGGAATGATTATAATAATCATTAGTATTATTTTGATGTAATAGTCATTAGCTAATGTATACTATGTAGTCATGGCTAGAGCTTCGTGGAATATGAACTATGAGAAGATTCTTGTTGACATCTTGCACGAGCACAATCATGTGAAGTACCGGGGCCAGAATGGTTGGGCACCAGAAGGTTGGCGTTCTATGACACAAATGTTCAATGATAAGTGCCCGTTGGCTAAGTTTACAAAGGCACAGATCTAGGAAAAAGAAAAGGAACTTAAGGCAAACTATAAGGTGCTGAAGGAAGCACGCAAGCAAAGTGGTGTTGGATGGAATGAGGCCATGGGTATGATCATTGCGGAGCCACCAATATGGGCAAATATAATTGTCGTAAGTTTTTTACTAACCATTATTATTTCATTTGACTAATCATTCTTATTTAATTTTGATTTTGGTTACAATCTAATTGTAATATATTTTTTATATAATGAATAGAGTAATCCAAAGGTCAAGAAATTTCAGTCAAGGCCATTCCCTTTGTATAATTAGTTGTCAGCACTCTATGATGGCAGTTGTGCCACCGGTGATCTCAATTTTACATCAACTCAGCAACATACATCATCCCGACAACAATTACATATTCAAGCTGAAGCTGAAGCTGAAGCTATGAGCTCTTTCAGGATCGATGATGACCTCAGGGTTAACCCTGAGTTGAACCAAATCTCTTCAAATTTGCATGGGTTGGGATCTTCAAGTACCCGTGTTGAGATTGGTGGACATGACCGCACCCCGACATCTTTAGAACAGTGAGCGGAGAGTCATGGAAGGAAGCGTAAGCAAAGTCAGATTGCTGGGGTTCTTGAGGAAATATTTGGATTACAAAAGGCAACATAATGATAAGTTGCTTGATGTGGTAAATCAGATTGATCAGCAAGCTGAGGGATGTAACAAGAAGGAAGAATATTGTATTGGAAAGTGTGTTCGTGTGTTAGAGTCAATGGAAGAGTTAACTGATGAGGAGATGGCAGCAGCAATGGGTGTGTTTAAGTGTGAGGAGAACAGAGAAATATTTCTGAACAGCCAGAGGCCACGTGTCCGATTGTTGTGGCATAGGGACGAGATCGACAAGCAGGTAGTTATATAAAGCACTCAGTTTCTACAATCACAGCTATATCATTTCTTATACTAACCACTTGCATGACAAATTTTGTAGAAGAAGAACTTATATCACTTCCCCAACACAACTTGGAAGTAACAAAGTGAGTATTCTTCTTGTTTCTTCTTTGACCAGATTATCACAGCTAGTGTTTATTTCCTCAGCTTGCCTTTTATTCTTTCATTCTTGCTTTGCTGATTTTTGTTCTCTTTTGTGCGCGTCATAGGTTTACGTGCACGAAGAGCTTGGAAGTAACAAAGTGAGTATTCTTCTTGTATCTTCTTTACAACCAGATTATCACAGCAAGAACGTAGGACATTTAACAAGTTCTTGCCTAATTTCTCGCTCAAAGTTACTACTGTCTACAGTTTCTTGGTGTTCAATTAAGCATTGTTTCATGTCTGCTTATGAGCTGTTGGTGTCTGGATGATAACCATGATAAGACACTCCACAAACATGTATCTTTTTGCATGCTCTAATTTAGTTACCTTGTTTTGTTTCTATATAATCATGTTCAACTAATATCTGATTTGGTTAGCTATATATATGTTTTTGTAGCTGTTGCAAGGAGACAAGGGATGGAGCTCTCTGGTACTAAATAGAAGCTATTCAAAGGAAAGTCAAGATGATCATAGTCATTGTTGTGTTAATGTTTTGGGCAAGCCAAATACTATTTTTTATGAGTATGTGAAACATATGTTAAATTTGTTTTGGGCTATGTTTTATTATGACTATGTTTTTTATGAGACTATGTTTGACATTGGTCTTGTACAGTAGCTGCACACATGGGCTACTACTTGTACATGTGATGTTTATGAACTCTACTTGAGTGCATGTGATGTTTATGAACTCTACTTGAGTGCATGTGATGTTTATGTTTGATCTCGTTGACATATTCTGAATTACAATACGATGCTGCCAATTTGTATAATTGTAATCAATTTTCTGGTCAATTTGCTAGTGATGCATGACAGGTAAATATTCAGGAGATATCATATTAGCTGCTGGCTACTCCTTGGCTACCAGTTTCTTGTAGCAGGGGAGGGTATCCTTGGCTGTTGGCTGCCAAAGAGCAATAGGGGAGGGCAGCCCCATCGGACGGTGCTCACCCAGGGATCTTGGGTAGCAGGGATTATGCTCCCTGGGTGCTGACTCCCCTGGGCTCCTCTACCACAGCTGCCAAAGGAGGCCTAAACATGTACAAATGGAGAATTATGTTGCATTCATACTCATACATTTGCATTTATTAGTTTGCAATCTTGTGGATGGAGAGTACTTCTTGATCCAAGAGCCAGAGGGACAGCAAGAAGAAGCTCGGGAACCAGCTCCCAAACTTGTCGCCGAAGAATGTCCCGCTGCACCCGCAATTGAAGGCAAGCCCCGGTTTTATGCATAGCCATTTATATATGCTATTTTACAACACTTAATGTTTGTAGGTTTGTAATGTGCACTTAAGTGTAGGAGTTGCTTGAAACCCTAGTTGCATGAACTCAGGATTCCTTTTTATAACGGGATCTTTGACGGTCTATGAACATGGATCCAGGGTGGATGCCTTGTCTATGAGACAGGAATGGAATTAAGGATTAATGTGTGGATACCTGAGTCAAGCGTTTGAAAGTACTAAACACATGTCGGGAAATATGGTAACAGGTAAGCCTAGTACCTGAGTGAAGCCAGACGCGGACTTTATCCCTCACTTGTCCTGAGACGGGATCTCCCATGCTAGCTATGGTGGGTACAAGTGCAGCCACTGCATGGCGGCAGCCGGGGTCAGTGGAGCATTGCATGCCAAGGCGGTGAGCCCTGGCCGCGAACGGGGAATCGATGGGGACGATCAACGTGTGTGGGGACGGAGTGCCCCTACATGTCGTGTGTTTAGGTTTACCTTGCAAGGTTAAAAACTCGATTCGAAACGTCTGCTTCTCACAGCTAATGAGACTACTTGACCCCTTGTACTGTATCGAGTAAAAAGTGAAATGAGGTTCTTGAGATAACAAGTTGATTGCACTAAATGATTGTTACCATATATGCTTAGAGAGGTGCAAACCTAGCATAATTAAATATACTAGAACTGGAAAAGCTAAAACTGTTTTTAGACTTAGCTAGTGCTTTTGGCAAACCAAACCCCCTCAGCCAAACAGCTTCATGGTCTAGAGGTAAAGGAGTAGACTCCTCACACCGGGTAAGTCTAGCTGAGTATTAGTATACTCAGCCTTGCTTGTGGCATATTTTTTTTTCAGGTACACTGCAGGACATGGTTGATGGTGTGACTTGGCCTTCCACCCTACCACCGGGTTGGACTATCGAGTGGGATGCCGCCTCGGTAGGAGAGAACCAGGAGGAGTAGTGGGCTAGGCCTTGCCCTATTCCTCAATACCATCGCTATTGATTATCCACTGCATTATTAAGAACTTGTTATCTTTTATCAAACTTCGATTTATGTAATAACTCAAGTACTTTAAATTGTGGTTTCATGTTTATTGTATTTTCTCTGAGTCTCACCATCGTGTAAGCTAATGGTACTCGATCCTTGGTAAGTGGCTCTATCGGACGAGATCCAAAGAACTAATGAGTTATTCCGACTTAAGTGTGTTGCTTCCTTTAAGGTGCGACTCGGGCACTTAAGCTGGAATAATTCGGGTGGTTCTGCCACAAAATGCCACAACCAACTTTCTAAACCCAAATCCACTCCATCTTCTCCCAGTTGCTCCTGTGATCAGCCATTAACTCATGTATTCATGTTTGACAGTATTGGTTGAACATTTACCCTGTGTTTCATGTACTATACCACTTCTTACCCTTAAACTGCTTCATGACATAAGTTTCAACCTTAATCCTTGCCCTAATAACGTTTTGCCCATGTCAGCTATCCTTTCAATATTAAAACTCTTTCCACCTACCTATGTTCATATCCATAACCACCCTTGTCAAAACTCACATTCATGTGACTCAATACTTCTCCTATGCCTCATATACCAATCTTCATGTCATACCTTATGTCATAACTTCAAAATCTTGTATCTCTTATGTGTGTCAGTCTTAGTTCACATTTCATATTTATATGATGATGTGACTAACTTGTGCTCACCTCTTCTGTCATTTCGATGTGACGGCGTGCCCAGTCGTGTGACTCTTCCCCTGCTTGGTATTTTTCTTGAGACGTGACCCAGGTAGCAAAGCTTTCTTATCTCTTCTTTTCTACCGTTGTGCTGCTCTTGCTTATCTTCTCTAATTCTTGTGCAGCATATCAGTAGTGTGTGGGCAGTTTCAGCAATTAGTATGGTGAGGACAAAGAATGTCACCCCTACGGGAGGGGGCGATGATTAGGATCGCCCTCGCCCGTTCCGACAGGACAAGGAGATCTATCTAGAGCAACAGGGAGGAAAGAAGAAGAAAAAATTGGGCAGAGCTACTAGAGCAGTAGCAGTAACTGAGAGAGAGTAGAGTAGGGAGCTCAGTTAAGGATTGGCTCAGACTAGATAACCTTTCATGTTTGTCGCCTCTCGTCTCGGGCATGCTCCACTCTAGCCAAAATAGACCCCTCTACTCTAGCCACTACTACCACGCCACCTTCCGCCACTCCAATGCCTACCACCACCCTTGCAACACCTACAACCTCCACCACACCTGCTTCCAGTGCTCCCGCTTTCTCGGCCACTCCACCAGTTCCTCCCACCCGTTTCCGAGAGCGTGAGGAGACTGAGGTTCAGCCACTTGCTGTGGGTCTATGTTTGTTTGACCTTCACAGAGCCACTGCCACTAGGGTTCGTCGCTTCAGGCACGTGTCAGTAGACACTTGGTTTCTAGCTCAGCGCAATCCACCAATCGGTCCTCTTTATAGGAAAGGTTGACGCCTAAAAGGGGGTGAATTAGGACTTCTAAAAACTATCTCTAAACTAGGCCACAAATAAATCTCTAGAACAAAACTTGTGCAAATAACTTAACTAGATTGTGCAAACTAGGTTTTGTCTATGTGTTGCTATCTCTACCACAAAAGGAGTTATGCAACATAAGTTCCAACCCTATATAAACTACATTAAGAATAGTAAAGATTGCAACTTAAGTAGATAGAGTAAATGCGGAAGATTAAAGAGCTAGTAGAGAAAGCAAACTCTCATGGACGATGTCGGTATTTTTACTGAGGTATTTGGATCCATGCTAGTAGAGAAAGCAAACTCTCTCTGCTCATTCGATGATTGATCCAACCCTGATAGCCATTCTTTAGTGTTTGACACACCAGTAGGCTCACTTGGCAGCTAAGCAGGCTCGTCAGGCAACTATTCAGCATCAGCTCTCCAAGCGGATGCTCTCAATATTTTATACTATTGAGGATCACCAGGACACTCTTCAATAGCAGCTTCTGGCAGATAGGGCAGAGCATCTGGCTTTTTTTACTCATATTCTTCAGCATACCGATGCTCCTGTGCCTCCAGTTTAGTCGGCTCTGCCTCCACTCCTTCAGACTTCAGTGGTACTAGCTATTCAGTCAGGAGCTCGGTTGCACTCTTTTGGTCCGACATTCTCTCCTCTTCGGCCAGTCGTTCTAGATTTCTCAGCTTAGGCTATCGGAGTTGTGAATGTTCAGCCACCAGTGCCACCAACCTCTGCAGTGTGTACTCTAGCAGTGGCAGTTTCAATACCAGCTCTAGTGCCAAAGTCTCAGGCTCCATAGTCAGATCCTTCCAGTGCACCATCGTCTGAGTCAGCACCAGCTCCAGCCTCTATAGCAGATCCTAGATCTAAGACGAACTCTGATACTATTCCAGATTATGCATTGACTACTCGCCCTTGCCCTGATGAGTTTGTCCCTCCTTCCTCTGGTCTCTAGGTTAGGGCGAACCTTTTTGTGCTTAACGCCAAAGGGGGAGAGATGACTTGTGAGAGCTAGGGGGAGTTAGTTGAGAGAGACATTGTCTTTTGTTGTATTATATGCATGTTACTTTATCTTGTGACTCTCAGCTCTTGTGTGCCCCAAAACTTAATGATCTACTCTCAGGATTTTTTTGATGGCTAGGTGTTTGATTATATGTTTGCACTTGCTAACTTCACTTGTCATGCAACTCTTGTTCATGAAGTTTATTCGTATTATCTGAACAAGGTTTTATGTCATGTATGTGCTTACACTTCCTATATCCTATACATGACTATCTTTTGTGAACTTGTGAAATATCACTAACAATCTTCAATTGTTCACATAACTTAAACAAAACTCTCTCACACTCTTGTAGGGTTGTCATCAATCACCAAAAAGGGGGAGATTGAAAGCATCTAGGCCCCTAGTTGGTTCTAGTGATTAATGACAACATAAGATTATTTGTGACTAACATGTGCTTTGCAGAGCAAATAGTAAGTTAGGTCACAATACAGGAAGTTGCGCTCCAATAGGTGAAAACAATCCGCAGATGAGGACTCGAAGGAGTTGTGGGACACTTGGAGTTAGGACTTTTATTTTTACTTTAGTAGTACCATAAAGTGGGGTTGTGGATGAGTAGTTTGACCAAGAGATAACTAGTTGACACACCCGGTTTTGGAAGGCAAACCGAATGCGAATCATGTACGTGCCAGGATCAGAAACTCACGTACACAACGATTATATAGTTGGACATCATCACACATTGCTCAAAATAATAGCGGAAAAAGTACTTTATTACATCAAGATGTCCAAGACATCCACAGAGTCATTAACTTAAGTCATAAACATAATCAAAGTGCGAATTACAAAAAGTAGTACGATAAGGCCTTCACAGACAGCTGACTAGGGGTTTGCCACTAAACACAACTAGAACTCATCGAAGTCCTGAAACTCCTGAAAGTCCTCCATGTTGCCTTCATCTTCTCCTGAGCACTGATTGCAATGGGGACAACCTGAGGTGGGGTGGTTTTTAAAGCAAGGGTGAGTACACATCAACATACTAGCAAATGTCCTGTTTGGCTAAAGTGGACTAGCTGTATGTGGGGTTAAGTTCAAAGCAATTGCTTTTAGTTGGTCAGGTATTTATTACTAGTGGAAAGCCAAATTTTAGCAATAATCCCAAGTTATTAACCTAAATAGTACTCCCTACAAGAGGAAATACCAAATACTATAAGGCCCCTTGTTTCGTTGGAATTGAATTCCATTTTAATAATTATAATTTAGACAAAACTAATTATGTTCATATATTTATATATGTAATATATTTGTATATTATCCTAAATCATATGAGAGAGATAGTTATATACTACATTTATGTTATAGCGAATCAAGTAGAAGAGTGTGCTATAACTTGTACATCAGAAAAATAGCATGTAAATCTATAGAATCAATTTCCATCTCTCACCCCACGAATTTGAGATAGGCTTATATGATAACTTTGGAAAGTGGTGGAATGCCGCATTCTAAAAAATAGCCTATTCCATTAGTAAGATTAATTCCTCAAAATGAAAGCAAACAAACGGGACCTAAAAGTAATCATCACCATTAAGCATCATCATAAAAGTATCCAGAGTTACTCTAATCAAAGGAGCTCCTAAGGCCGTTCATAACCGCGAGTGTGGCTGATATACCAGTTTCTAACACTCTATAGAGGTTGCACACTTTACCCACGAGTCATAATCCCTTTTTGCCTCAGGTCGATCAAACCCTCAAACACTACTAAGGTGAGTCAGCAAGGTTTCACTACGTAGCCTTTACAAAGATTCCCCTGGTGTGTAGTTGTTCGTTAGGTTTCACCAGTCGTACAAACACAGTACTCCTCCCTAAGGTGGGTGACTAACAAAACCAAATTGAATGAACCTCAGCACCCACCCTTAGCAGAGCAAGCACTATGCCTCGACTCCCATTGACGGCAATACGGCGAAGCAAACTACACCCCCTAGTTCCTCTAATTAATCAGCTAAGGGCATCCCATTCCACCCTCAGGCTTGATTTGGTGATCCGGGATCCCGGGAGGATCGGAGGGGATTGAGGGGGAAATTAGTTCATTTCCCCCTCAATCCCTTCCGATCCTTCCGGGATCCCCTTGTCACCAAATCAAGCCTCATGGTTGTACTGTTTTCCCGGGTGGTCATCCAACGAATAGGTCCTTACAGAGAGGTACACGGGAAACAGCCCGAGTCTCCTAAAGTATCACAAGATCACCATCATAATCAAGATTGTATCATCGTATCATAAATGTTCACATCATGTTCATTGATTAAAGTAAAGCAATAGCATGAAGCTAACCATAGTAACCTAAAAGGTAATTAAGGACAAGGTAAATAGAAAGCTAGTCAATTTTTAGGTTGATCATGGTATGCGAGACAGTGAATTATAAAGTAAATAGGACATTATGGGTCAGAGGACACTTGCCTTCACCAGGTTGCTGCTCAGGGAAGTCTCCTGCAACACACTCAGAAACCTCGGACTGCTTGTTGTCTATGCAAAGGGATCATTCATTCAACATTGGGAAATGACAAAAGAACAATACACCAAACATGTGCAACAGAGTGAACACAAGTTTTATAGAAAAGTATAAACACAAAGGTGAAATCTAGGTTCTAGGCTAGATTAATATACCTAGAGGTCTGTGGTTTTCCAACTACTGTCTATCTCAATAGATTACATTACTTAACTATGTCTATCTTAATGAATTGTTTACCTAATTAAAGTTATTCCAGAGGTGGGACCATATATTCCATGGGATTAATTTCACAAAGTTAACCACTTAACTATTCATTAGGGTTTCACTTTTATTCTCCCTTTAATAAATATTCTATCACTTTGAATTAACCTATAGTCTAGCCATAAAATTAAGACATGCAAACAGTGAATGATTATAATTTAAACAGATAGAGAATACCACTATAAACATTTTGCAATTTGAACCACTCAATTTGGAGTTCATATGCAAAAGATATGAAAAAAAACAAGTTTCAGAATCCAAAAACACTAAATTAAACCTATTTCTGTGATTAAAATAAAGACCAGTGGCTTCTCTGCAAGAAACCAGGGGCCTGAGAGCAAGAAACATGATTGTGGGTTCTATTTCCAGGAAATCGAGGGCCCTTTTAACAAGATTTCCAAACAAACGGGTATTAGGTGTTCTCAATCGTCCGATCACAGATCAACGGACGATATTAGATCCGAGCGCGGGCACGAGCGAGCGCTGACAAGCGGGCCAGGGCGGCCAGCGACTAGGGGGAAGGCGGGCTGACCGGTAGGGTCCAGCGCCAAGGGACGCAGGCGACCGACGGGTGGGGCCCACGGGCAGGGCGTGCTCACGCGAAGCGGTATCCAGAGATCTGGACCGCTGGATCGGCGCTGAATGGTTGAGATGATGCGCCCAGGGGTTAACAGCATGGTGACCAATGTTGTTCCAATGCACGGCAGGGGGGGTCGCCGCAGACAGGGCAGACGCGCCCTCTAGGGGTCTAGGGTCACGAGGGTTGGCTAGGACTAGCGAGGAGGGCCTGACGAACTAACTGGCGGGGCTCCGGCCATGAGAATTAGACCGGGGATGAGGGAACGGCGGTGGAAGCGCTCCAGGCGGGTCGGGGTAACTCCGACGAGCAATGCCGACCGTGGGGAAGGGAAATCGAGCGTGCTAAGGCCAGGGCTAGCTCCGGCGAGGGAGGGGAATGCTATGGACCAAAGCAGGGGCTCGGAACGGGGCTGAATCAACCGGTCATCGCGCGGGCACGACCGAACTCCGGCGAGCACAAATCAGCTAAGGTAGGGCAGACTTATGGTAATCATAGCATGGGAGCGGGTTTCTCACCTTGGGATGGTGCTCGGGAAGGCTTGGCGCGGTGTCTGGCACTCTGTACCGCCGACACGTGGATGCTTTACTTCGGCGAGCACTAGCGGCGGTGTCACAGCATGAGATAGGGCGAGCATGGGCGAAATGAGGCAGGGGAGAGAGCGGGTGCAGGCGGGGCTCAAAAGGGAGCTAGGGCACGTGGGCAGGCGATGTGGTCAGGGTTCTCGGCGTGCGTGCGCCCTGGTTAGCGGCAGTTCACGGGGAAAGCGGAACTGAAAGGGCAGGCCCATGGCGCAGCGAGAGAGAGGGCGCGGAGTGAACGGTTCGCGACGCTAATGGGCGGGGCCCACTGCGCAGAGAGAGGATGGGGCGCGCACGTGAGGGGAAACGGCGCCGACAGGTTAGCCCCACCGAGCAGAGGGAGAGATGGATCGGGGACGCGCAAGCATGGGCTGGCGCCGACAGGCAAGGTCCACCTGTTAGAGGGAGAGTGCGGGCGCACAGATATGGGCCAAGCTAGGCTGACTGGCTTAAGCTGGGCTAAAATGGTTTTTCCTTTTTCTTTTTCTTTTTCTTTTGAATTTCTAATTCCTTTTCTTTTTATTTTCTCTATGGAATTCAAATCAAATCAAACCACAATTTCAATTTCAAATATTTCAAACTTGTGCTTCAACAAAAAACAAAGTTTGAGCTCAGCATGATGCAAACATTCATATCTCCCCTAGGTTTTAATATTCTGAAGAAAATAGTACATCTTTGACATAATTAACCCAAAGTTCTATTAAAGATAAGGGAAAGAAAAATCTATAGAGATGAGAAAAGGAGTAACACCTGAATTTGGTAGGTATTAGAGAAGAAATTTTATACCCCTAAATTCAAGGTGTTACAAACCTATCCCCCTTAAAAAGAATCTCGCCCTCGATATTCAGGGTTGGCTAGCAAAGAGTTCGAGATATTTGGCTTTCAGATCATCTTCTCTTTCCCAAGTTCCTTCTTCCTCTGAATGGTGGCCCCACTTGACTTTGCACATTCTGATGGTGCTTCTTCGAGTGACTCTGTCTGCTGTCTCTAGAATCTGAGTTGGTTTCTCGATATACGGTAGGTCTTCTTGGACTTTGAGATCCTCGGTTGGCAGCTGCTTTTCTGGCACCCGCAAACACTTATTCAGCTGAGACACATGGAACACATCATGCACCGTTGACAGACTTTCGGGTAGGCTTAGTTGGTATGCCATTTCCCCATCTTGCCTGAATCTGGTACGGTCCGATGTATCGAGGTGCTAGCTTACCCTTGACTCTGAACCTTCCGACTCCTCTGATCGGTGACACCTTCAGATAAACATAGTCTCCCACTTCGAAACACAGCTCTCCTCTTCTGGTGTCGACATAACTTTGCTGTCTGGACTGTGCTGTCTTCAGATTCTCTCGAACCATTCATATATTCTCCTTGGCTTCAAGCAAAATGTCTGGACCAAACACCTTCCTTTAGTCGGGCTGGTCCCAGTGCAATGGAGTTCGACAATTCATCTCATAGAGTGCTTGGAATGGTGACATCTTCAAACTGGCCTAATAGTTGTTGTTGTAGGAGAATTCTGTATAGGGTAGCCTTTTATCCTAACCTGACTTGTCCTGTAAAGTACAAGCCCTCAACATATCTTCTAAGATCTGGTTGGTTCTCTCAGTCTGACCATTTGTTTGTGGGTGATAAACTGAACTGAACTTCAAGTGCATGCCCAAAGCTTCTTGTAGCTGCTGCAAAAAATGAGAAGTAAACTAGGTTCCTCGGTCAGACACTATCTTCTTCGGAACACCATGCAAGCATACAATCCGGGACATATATAACTCTGCCAACACGACACTATTGTAGCTGGTCTTGACTGGTATGAAATGACTCGCCTTTATTAGGCGGTCCACCACTACCCAGATGGAGTCATAACCGGCCCAAGTGCAAGGCAAGCCGACTATAAAGTCCATCCCAATCTCATCCCACTTCCATTAAGGAATCTATAACGACTGCAAAAAACATGCGGGCCTTTGATGCTCTGCCTTAATTCTCTAGAAGCTGTCGCATATAGCAACATACTCTGTGATCTCCCTTTTCATACCGTACCACCAGAATCTTTTCTTCAAGTCATGGTACATTTTCTTGCTGCCAGGGTGTATGGAATAAGCTGTCTCATGAGCTTCCTTGAGGATCAACTCCCGATCGATTTGATGTTGTGAACACACAACCTATCTTTGAACCATACTACGCCTTCTACGTCTTCTCAGAAATCTTTGCCTTTTCCATCTAAGATCAATTGCCGAATTTCATTCATCTTCTCATAATTTTTCTGCCCATCCTTGATATCTTGCTCTAGAGTGGGTTCCAGCTCAACTATTACTCTTTGGGTGTTGTTTAAAAATCCGAGACTCAGCCTATCGAATTCCTCGCTAGTTCATATGGCATCGGATGAGCGGCCATCATGTTGACTTGGCTTTTCCTGCTCAAGGCATCTACAACCACGTTAACTTTGCCTAGGTGATATTGTATCTCTAGCTCGTAGTCTTTGATCAACTCTAGCCATCTTCATTGCCTCATGTTTAGCTCTGACTAGGTGAATATATATTTGAGACTCTTATGGTCCGTGTAGACATCACATTTCTGCCCATATAAATAGTGCCTCCTAGCCTTTAGTGCATGAACCACTGCTGCTAATTCTAGGTCATGCGTGGGGTAATTTGTCTTGTGAATCTTCAACTGTCGGGACGAGTATGCCACCACTCTCCCTTCTTGCATTAACACACATCCCAGACTGGTGTATGAAGCATCACAATACACTGAGAATGGCTTGCGAACATCAGATAGAATCAACACAGGTGCTATAGTCAACTTTTTCAATGTTTCAAAGGACTCTTAGCACTCTGGAGTCCACTTGAACTCAACTTTATTTGCCAGCAAGGCTGTCATTGGTCTGGCAATCTTGGAGAAACCTTCAATGAAACACCGATAGTATCTGACCATTCCAATGAAACTCTTGATTCTCCGGACGTCTCCTAGTGCTTTCCAGTCTAGAATATCTGCTACCTTCTTCGGATCCATAGCTAACCCGTCTGGTTTATGATATGACCCAAGAAGAGGACTTTGCTGATCCAGAACTCACATTTGCTCAGCTTGGCATACAACTAACAATCCCGTAATCGTTGCAACACCATCCTCAAATGCTCTTCATGCTCTTCTTCATTCTGAGAATATATGAGGATATCATTGATGAACACCACTACGAACTTGTCAAGGTAGTCCATGAACACACTATTCATTAAGTACATGAAGAAAGTTGGCGCATTCGTTAGACCAAAGGACATAACTATGTACTCATAAAGCCCATACTTGGTGTTGAATGCTCTCTTTGGAATGTCTGAAGGACGGATCCTAAGCTGATGATAACCTGACCTCAGATCTATCTTCGAGAACACACTAGCTCTTCTCAACTAGTCGAACATATCTTCTATTCTAGGCAAGGGGTACTTGTTCTTGATAGTGACTTCATTCAGAGCCCGGTAATCTATGCACATCCTCTTTGTACCATCCTTCTTCTTCACAAACAACAGTGGGCAGCCCAAGGCGAGGTGCTCGGTCTGATGTAACCCTTCTCCAACAACTTGTCTATCTGCTTTTTTAGTTCCACCAATTCTAGTTTGGACACTCTGTAAGCTCTCTTAGAAATAGGGACAGTGCCAGGGATAAGCTCTATGGAAAATTCAACTTTTCTCTCAGGTGGCATGCCTAGTAAATCCTTGGGGAACACATCCAAGAATTCTTATACTACTTTGATGGCTTCGAGCGGATTGACTACCTCACTATGGGCAGTTATTTTGGTCCAGATAAAACCAACTCCACCAACACTTCTTCTCCTGACAAGGACACTAATTTCACAGTCCTCTTATCACAGCTAAGGCCTGCTTGGTATTTGGTCAACCAATTCATCCCTAGGATGACATCTATGTCTACATCCCGGGTACCCATTACTATCAGATCAGCAGGGAACTCTATCCACCTTATTTGGACTCTTGCACTTGGGCAAAATTCATCTATTTCGATCCTCCCACCAATTGAACTAACCCTCATAGGCGGGTACATGGGTGCTACTAGTATGTTGTGTGTTTCTACCCATGATGCAGTCACAAAAGAATGTGTGGCTCCAGTATCAAATAACACATTTGCAGAATGAGATTCGACTAAGAACATACCTAGTGCCACTCCTGGGTCTCCTTAACTATGTCGGCCTCTAGGTGGTTCACCTTTCCATACTGAGCACGCGGTTGTCCACGGTTGTTTGCTCCTTGCTGAGATGTATTCTGACTTGCTAAGCATTAGGAGCTGACTACTGCTGAGTTGCTTTCTTTAGGCAATGCGATGCCTAGTGGCCTTATTCTCCACAATGGAAACATCCTTAGCCTCCTCCTTGCACTAGAGCTGCCTGATTGCTCTGATTGATTGCTAGGGCAGGAAGATGAGGTATCTAGTTGTTCTATCTCTGGTACTGGTTTCCCTTTGATTGGTTGTTCTGACGGTACTGTTGTTGCTGCTGCTGAGGGAACTGCCTCTAGAATTGTTGTTGATGCGGATGTTGATTCTGGTGCTGGTGTTCGTGAGGGTGACTCTGCTTGAACTGCTGGGGTGAATTACCTAAAAACGGGGACGGCTGATGCTCTTGTCCTGAGGTCCACCAACCTTGTGCTTCCGGACTTCCATCTCCCAGCACATCCTCTTAGTCATTATAACTCTATCAATCAGGTGCTGAAAGGGAGGGAAGGTATGGTTCATCAACTGGTAGTGAAGGGGGTCGACAAAACCTCTCAAGAACCTGTACTGCCTCTTGGCATCGATGTTAACATCCTCGGGGTGCATAGCGAGATAGTTGTAGAAATTTGTCCCTATACTCACTGACCAGACAGGGGCTTTGCTTCAATGCCAGAAATTCTTCCTTCCTCACTATGATCAAATCTTCAGGAATGTGGTATCAGCGGAAGTTGTCTCTGAACTCCTCCTAGGTGATGGCTTCAAGGTCGGCATGGGTGGCGAGGTAGGACTCCCACCAGGACTTTGCTGCTGCCTTTAGCAGAAGGGGACCATACAATACCTTCTCTCAGTCATTGCACTGAGCTGTATGCAGCTCCCGCTCCACCATGCGCAACCAGTCTTCGGCGTCTATGGGATCTGTAGAGTGGGCAAACACAGGGGGATGACCTCTCATAAACTCTGCATGCTTGTCTCTTGGCATATGCGGCATCTGCACTTGTGGTTGAGGCCGAGGCTGCTGCTACACCTGTTGCATGGCTACCAGGGTCTGACCAATTGCTTGAACTGCTTGAGTCTGCATGAGAAACATCTGCTCTATTGTCATTGGGGGTGGTTGTGGTAACTACTAGGGTGCCTCATCCTGTGGTGCTTACCGCTCTTGCTAGCACGCCTTCAACCTCGGCGCATGTTGTCAGACATCTGTAGAAAGCATTCACACATCAGACCTGACCTTGCAGTCTTTCAGCATAAGAAAAGATATATAGAAGTCTCCATAACACTGAACAAATGAGCATCTTCACTGACTTTCAACACATCCAACAAAACCTCTTAGATAAAGAGGAAAGTGGAAATAAAAGGTTGCCCAACTAAATGACTAATTTTATTAATAACTACACCAAATTGCAGGGGATATCCACACTTTGATGACAATCATTACAAAGAGCCAAATCGATCATAAGTTCATCACGACAAACATGGAAACACATGATAAGCAAACTACTCCAACTAACTAAAACTGACTAATACTAAGGCACTGAATTAAACATTTATTACAAACTCCGACTCTAGCGATTTAGGGCTCCAAGTTTATCTAGGTCCTACAGTCAGGAGTGCCATAAGCATAATGACCACGGGGCGACGAGCGGTAAGGGTGCTGAGTCCCAACAAGGGCAGGGTAAAGAAAGGAAAATTCCTTGGATGTCTAGTATCAACAAAGGGGATTGAAGCTAAGCCAAACAAATATAGAAGCTATACTTCGGATGGAACCACCAAAATCAAGAAAAGGTGCTTAAAGATTAATAGGCAGGCTAGCATCATCGAATAGGTTTATTTCAAGATTAGTAGAAAGGAATCTGACATTCTTCGAAGTACTAAAGTCGGTCGAAGTCTTTCAACAGGGTCCAGTATAGCAAAAGTCCTTTGAAGATTTGAAACAATATCTTATACAGTTGACAACTTTGATTCCACCTTCATCAGGAGCCCCATTGCTATTGTATGTAGTTGCTTCCCACGCGGCAGTTAGTGCAGTGCTGGTGCAAGAAAAGCAAGATGAACAAACAAAGAAAAAAGTCCCAGTTTACTCGTCTTCGAAGTACTAAGTCCATCGAAAAGAAACTACACAGAGTTGGAGAAGGTACTCTATGCTGTACTGACGGCCTCTAGAAAGATTCAGCACTATTTCGAGTCCTACCACATCATATTACCATTGTCTCAACCTCTAAAAGATATCATAAGAAATAGAGAAGCTATAGGAAGGGTTGTCAAGTGGGCTGTAGAGTTGAACGAGTTCACCATTGACTTTGTTAATAGATCTTCGATTCAATCTCAAGCACTAGCAGACTTCACTGTCGATTGGACACCTGGGGCTCATGAAGAAGCACACCCAATAGATACCGAAGCCTAGATAGTATTCTATGATGGATCATGGGGAACCTTCAGCGTAGGTGCAGCCACTATTCTAATTTCACCATAAAAAATCAAAACCTGTTATGCAGCTAGATTGGAGTTCAATTGCACAAACAACATCACAGAATATGAAGCTGTCCTTTTGGGGCTTTGAAAGCTTAGGGCCATGGGGATAAGAAGGGCAGTGCTTAAATCTGACTCTCAGGTCATCACAGGCTAGGTTGACAAAAGCAGTAAGGCAAGAGACCCGAAGCTTGAAAATTATCTTGACACAGTCCGAAGGATGGAAGCCTCCTTCGAAGGATTTTCAGTGAAAAACATCCCAAGAGGAGACAATGAACAAGCAGATTTACTAGCTAAATCAGCGACACAGGGGCTCCGCTTCCCCCAAAAGTATTCTTTGAAACTCTCAAAGCACCATCGGTCGAACTCATGGAAAGAGCGGTGCTTACAATTTCACATGTGCATAGCGAAGATCGGAGAACAAAAATTGTATCTTTCCTCCAGGGCAACTATCCTTCGGATGATGAAGTTTACATAAAAAGGATGCATGCCAGAATAAGACCATATTTGATTATAGAGGGGGAATTGTTCAAACAAGTAGTTTGCTCCCCATTACTAAAATGCCTATCCAGAGCCGAAGGTCAAGAGCTGATGAAGGAAATACACTCAGGAATATGTGGAGCCCACATTGGATCCAGGCCACTCATTGGCAAAGTTTTTAGACAAGGATTCTATTGGCCGAAGGCTGCTTCGGATGCAGCGGATTTGGTACAAAAATGTGAAAATTTTAAGAAGTGTGCCAGAGATCAGAAATAACCTTCATCTCCAACACAGCTGATTCAACCCACTTGGCCATTGCAAAGATGGGGACTAGACTTATTGGGCCCACTTCCGCCAGCCCAAGTGAATTTGAGATATGTTGTGCTAGCAGTGGAATATTTTTCAAAATGGATCGAAGCTAAACCACTAGCTAAGATAACTTCGGCTATAGTTCAAAAGTTTTTCTGGCAGAACATCATTTGCTGCTTCGGTGTGCCGAAGGCTATCACAGTTGACAATGTAGCATAATTCGACTCTGAAGCATTTAAAACCTTTTGTGATCAGATTGGAACGAAGATACACTTTGCATCAGTGAGACATCCAGAATCTAATGGTTTGGTAGAATGGGCAAACAGAATAATCATCACAGGGATAATAAAATCAATCTTTAATCTACCAAAGAGAAAGTGGCCAGACAAATTGGTGAAAGTAGTGTGGAATCATAACACTGTTGTCTCGAGGTCAATAGGGTTCACTGCATTTAAGCTTTTTTTGGAGACGAAGCAATAACACCAGAAGAAGTAAAAACAGGATCGATAAGGACTCTAGCTTCGGCAAAGGACGAAGACACTTGCAAAGTATCAAAAGACACCATAGAAGGAGTCAGACTTCAAGCAATGGATCATATCAATAAATACCAAGCCAAAATAGTAAAGTGGCGAGACAGGAAAGTGAGACTAAAGAATATTAAGCTAGGACATTTGGTGCTTCGAAGAATAGCCAACCCAGAAATAGTAGGGAAGCTACAACTCAGGTGGGAGGGCCCCTTTTTGCGATTAATGCCAAAGGGGGAGAAAGTATTAAGCCCAAAGCAAAAGGACAACACCATCATTTTAAAAAATTTTAGTGTATATTTCAAATTGGTACAAATTTTTTCAAAATTTCACAAATGTTTATTTCAATTGGTATTTGAGTTAATTTTCAATTGGTATATTCAAAACCTCTCATTAGTATGAAAAATTTCAATTGGTATAATTTCACTTAATATCAAAAACCCTCTTGAAAGCTTAGGGGAGAATTTCTTCAAGGGGAGCTTTTATTTAATCAAAGGAAAAGCATTTGAAACAGGGGGAGGAATTTCAAATCTTAAAAATGCTTCTTTAAATCATATTCCTATACCTTTGACTATTTGCAAAAGAATTTGAAAAGATTTTTCCAAAGGATTTGCAAAAACAAACAAGTGGTGCAAATGTGGTCCAAAATGTTAAATAAGAGAAAAGCAATCCATTCATTCTTAGTCATATGTATAATGTCTTTCATTGGTTTAATTCTAAGTAACATATGCACATCTATCTCAATTACAAACTAGTTACGTTTCTACATTTCATATTTGCTTTGGTTAGTATTGGCATCAATCACCAAAAAGGGGGAGATTGAAAGGGAAATGGACTTAATCATTTCCTATAATCGATTTTGGTGGTTGACATCCAACACAAACCACGTGGACTAACTAGTTTATCTAGATGTCATGTATCTTAGGTGCATAAGGTTCAACATAAACCAAGAAAGAAATTTAATTGGGGACACAAACAAATTTTGAGCAAGACATAAGAGTGTGCTAAAAAATGGTGCACCAGACAGTGTCCGGTGTGCACCAGGCCAGCTAGCAATCGAACAGGCCACTCTCGGGAATTCCAGGGGCATCGTTCGCTATAATTCATCGGACTGTCCGGTGTGCACCGGACTGTCCGGTGAGCCAGCGGAGCAACGGCTCCCTGCGCGCCAACGATCGATTGCTCAGATGAACAGTGCCAAACAGTGCCGCGCAGAAGTCAGAGCGCACAAGTTAGAGGTCACTAGATTGTCCAGTGTAACAAAAAGACAGAGAGCTCCAACGGTCAACAGCTCCAAACCCTAACGGGCGCGCTGACATAGTGTGCACCGGACAGTGAACAGTGACTGTCCGGTGTGCCCATTGCCAGCACACTTCACTAATGGCTAGGAAGTGGTTGAGGGCTATAAATACCCCCCAACCACCTCATTCAAAGCCATCCAAGCATTCTGAAGTTTACATTCATTGCAAGAGCAAAGTCCAACACTCCAAGTCACAATCAAAGCAATCAATCCACTCCAAGTTCCCAAAACCAACTCTAGTGCTTAAGGGCTTGTGAGAGGATCATTTGTGTTCTTTTGTTGCTCTTGTCGCTTGGATTGCCTTTCTTCCTTCCCATTCTAATTCTTAAGTGCTTTGTAAAGCTTGCAAGAGACACCTAAGTGTGTGGTGGTCCTTGCGGGGTCTTAGTGACCAGTTTGATTAAGGAGAAGGCTCACTCGGTCTAAGTGACCATTTGAGAGAGAGGGAAAGGGTTGAAATAGACCCGACCTTTGTGGCCTCCTCAATGGGGACTAGGTTCTTTAGAACCGAACCTCGGTAAAACAAATCACCGTGTTCACTTGTGTTGATTTCCATTTGATTTGTTTAGCCCTCTTTCTTCTCTCTAACGTTTCCTTGCCAATATTGATTTAAGTTTGCTCCCAAACATCATCCGCATCATTTGAGCAATTCGTGGCAAGAGAAACAATCTTCTGCCTCGGATTTAATTCTAACGCTAATCCCGACCTTTAGTGTGTGTTTAAGTTTATAAATTTCAGGTTTCGCCTATTCATCCCCCCTCTAGGCGACTTTCACTTGGCTCCAAAGTCGTTTCTAAGGTGATGCAGAGCTAAAATGCCACCTAAGTAAGAGGTGAAGAGACTCTAAAGTCATTCCTAAGGGGATGCAGTGTCTGGGTGCATATTTGTGTGGATTTTTTATCTTCGGCATACACTTGCACATTTCATCACATCATATTTTGCATTCATACATACATGCATTAGACAGTTGTAGCTTCATCGCATCATGGTGCATCGCAAAAGACACTAAGGGAAGGCGCTTTTTTGCCTTTGGCTCCAAAATGCTTTGTTATGAATAAAAAGAATGTTTTTTGTCTTTGGCCCGAAAATGCTTCGATGTGAACGAAAAGAAGGGAAGGTGTTTTTCGCCTTCGGCTCAAAACAAACAAGGTGGTTTCATCCACACCAAATAAAATGACAGCAGACAAAGGTAAGATTGCAAAGGTAATAGTATATTACAAGCCAACTTTTCATTGTTTCCATTACATTAATTTTTCTACCTAAATACATTTTTGTACAAAAGTTACAAGAATTTCTCTAAGACTACACCAAAATCCTTCAGCTTCGATTCTTCACTCTTCGCCAATATCAACCTGAAAATTTTATCATATAAAATGTTTAGCAGTATGAAGCAGAAAAACAGAGCGGAAGAGTAAGGACGTTTTTCATACTTCGTCAAGGAGAGCCCGAGCTTCGTTTCTAGCTAGTTCTCGGCCACTCTTCGTCTAGATTTGGGTAATGAATCTGTTACCCACGCTTCGAGCCTCGCTTGGAATATTCTCAAGGTCAGCCGAGGAGATAGTGAAGGTGGCCATGTTAACATTTTTCAAGTGTTTACACCCAGCTTTTGCAAATATAGTAGCAATCCCTCGGGCAGCCACTAGGGCGCAAAAATATCCATGCCCCACCATCACTTTATCAAATTCATTGACTTCTTTCTCAACAAACTCAAGCGCCTTTGGAATATCATCAGTAGAATAATTCGCTTCTCCTGACATTGCCCTGACCGAATTGAAAATTTCACGCAGACGAAGGGAGCACCGAGTTGCGAAACCGGAGTAGGTGTCCCGAAGCATTCTTAGGGCTTCATATAGCTTAGAACTTTTCTCCACTTCGGCTTTGACTTCATCTTTTAGTTATTTAATTTCGTGCTCATAGCGAACAACTTCTTTTAAATTTGAATTCACTTTTTCAAGCTCTATGTTCAGCCTTTTCAGCTATTTGTCTTGATCAGAAATTTGAGTAGCTTGATTTTCAATCCGAAGGTGAGCTTCGGCCAGGTCCGCTTCAACAGTTTTAATCTTAGAATCCTTTTCTTCCAGAAGATTTTCAAGTTCTTTCACTTTTTCTTCCAAGTTACTGGCAACAAGCTCGTTCTTTCTATCTTTGTTTTCTTGTTGCAGCTTCAAAGCTTTGCTCAGTAGTAGGCTCTATTGAAAAAGACGAAGCTACGTTAGCCTGAAACTATTGAAATTTAAAAATTAATAAATTGAAGAGGTAAACATTAAAATTTGCACCTTAACTTTTGAATGGAACAAGCTTCTAGTAATATGTTGCCTCCTATAGTTGCTTAGATCTCATTCGAGCTTTGGAAATCCAATGCTCTTTGATAAAGTGTTGACAATCTTTGCTCTGGCACGATCAGGGATGCAACCTAGAATTTCTTCGTCAACACCACCAAAGAGCACGGATCTAGGCTTGTAGTCGCCAGCAATAGCGAATTCTTTTAGCTTAGAGATATCTTCTTCGGAGAGTTCCTGGCCACCCAAGTGTCATAGGTCCAACTCTTTGTTCTTCGAAGAAACTCCTTCTAATTCTTTCATCTTTAAGGGCGAAGCTCTACCAGCGGTCACTTCATCCATTTCCCTCTCAGGAACCATATCAGCTATAATCATGTCAATCTCTAACATTATGGTTCCAAGAGGACCTCTGCTATTTTTAGCTTCAGCGGTCGTTTCATCAGCTTCGGCACCGGCGGGGGCAGCAAATTTTTCTAGCGAGGCCGGGGGTGGGGTCTTATGGATAGCCCTCATCACAGCCATCATGCGACGTTTCTTCTAACCACCCTCATTTCCCCTAGTCACCGAAGTAGTCTTCTTCTCCTCTTCTGCATCTTTTTCAACCCCCTTCTCCTTTGACTATAATAATCTAGTCAGATCTGACCCCAGGGGAATTAGCATAGCAAACAGGAAGGGTTCAGTCATTACCTTCAGGATTTCTGTAACGTCGATAGAAGAGGACGAAGAGGTGCCAGCAATCTTCTTTGGTGGATCTTCTACCTTTGCCTCGATAGGGGCCAAAGTTGAGGACTTTTGCTTTTTGGGAGCCGAAAGCTTCGGCTCCGCTAAAATTTTTTGTTTCTTAGAAGCAGCTCTCTGTTTGTCTTTTTCAATGGATCGCATTGCTTGCCTTTTCAAAATGCTTACAATTCTCTTTTTCTTTGCTCCCCCAGCTTCTTCATCAAGCCTTTCGTAGTCCGGATACTCGAAGCCAAGGGCGTCCATTACCTGGTTCAGCCTTCGTTTCTGCCGGGTACTGAAGGCAGCTGTCATCAATTGATCTTCTTTCTTCGTATAGTTCCCAAGGATATCATTGCACATTTTCTCTATCATTTCTAACCATTTGGCACAGGGGCTGCTGAAAGTGTTCTGAAACTTGAACCGGTATGGCAACCGAACAAGCTCAAATTTTTTCCCTTCTTCCTTCTTCTTCGGCATTCCCCACCCACCAAATGTTGGAAAGGTTTTGTTAGCCAAATATTCTTGCACCAAATCTCGAGTACTAATGTGCTCTACCACGACTCTGAATTCCACTTCGGCCAATTGGCATGGGGAGCCGAGCTGCATGTTACACAATGACCATGTCATGCCGAATTTTAGTTTCAAGGGACTCATTACCATGCTCATCAGTTTTTCCCTTTTCTTCTCATCAGCTTTTACATAAAACCATTCATTTGTCCAACCGGTAGGCCACCTGGTGTGATAGCCAATCACTAGAGCCTTTGTGTCTTTCCGGTATGTGAAATTGTAGCATCCAAAATTTTTATGTAAGCCATCTGCCCTTGCTTTGGTTTGATAATGAAGCTCTTGGACTCTGTAGAATTCTTCGGTGTTAGCACTTTTTCCTTGACTTCGTAAAGCCCATATGTATACACTAAGCCTGACTATAGCATTTGGAGTTAGTTGATGAAGATAGATTTCAAACTAAATCAAAAACTTCACCGATCATTTCGTACAGAGGGAACCGAAGTCCCGCTCTAAAGAAGCTCTTAAAAACAACGACTTCATCATTTCTTGGCTCTGGAACTACTTCGTCCCTAGAGAACCGTATCAATTCATCTTCATTTTTTCTAAAATATCCTAACTTCTTCATTAAAACCAAATCTTGTGCCTCAACAGTGGATTTTCCAAATTCAATATGGCTACGCTTGCTTGGGCTCAAAAGGCCATCATCTTCTTCGTCATCACTAGCAGCTTCGGTAATAACATCATCCTTCTCTGGGATAACCTCTTCTCCCTCTTGAATAACCAGCCCAGAACATTTCATTACTTCTAAGATCAGGGCTATCTCAGTTGCTTCAGTATCCTCACCTTCGTTTGCTAGTCTAGCAGTAGACCTGATCCTAGCCATTTCAGTCCTTAAGACGAAGCTAAATTCAACTAACTTGACGTTTGTCTGAAGCTTACATAGCAAGTGCACAGAAAACAGAAAGCTTTGGCTTCAGTAAAAAATTTCAACAGCACAATGATGCAATAGCAATAAATGTTGTGGTAACTTCTCACCAACTCATCTGTTTATATAGACCTGCAAGTGAATAAGGCGAACCGCCGTAATGCGCATACTGATTGATCGGTGGACCGGCAAAGGTCGTAAATTTTTATTTGTTTTTTTAATAACAAGCTCAGGGAAGGTGTTTTTCGGACCTTTGGCATTTAGAAGCCTTCATGTTTTTTCGTGGATCGAGCTTGTTATAAAAAAACGACCTAGCACCACGAAGGGGCTACTTTTGGGGGTCTCCTTCTCTGCCAAAGGTCCTCAAGACGGAGAAATTGTCTATAAGCAACAAGATTGAATGTCGAAGCTATAGGATGGCAGCTTCGGCTTAAGGAGGTTACCAAGGTCAAACACGATGTTGAGCCGAAGACAAAAAGGCTAGTTAATCCCTAATGTCGTGTATTAGGATTATATGTATATGAGGGTCATAAATGTATTTTTATCCGAGTTGCGTCTCATGCAGAATTGAGATTGTACTCTCATTTTCTCCTTTGAGCAAGCCGAAGGTACCAATGTAATAAATATATATCATATATTACTTTATTGCTATATGATATAAACTTCAATGTTATCTAATGTTTAATATGATATAGATAATTATTATAATGTTACATTTGAAGATAAATTTTTGTATTTGTGGATAATGAAGACTTGTTCTTCATAACCTTCATTCGAGAATCATCAAGCCCGAAGGGATTTGATGCTTCGAAGGACAAAGATCCTTTTCATATAATACTTATGTCACCTTGTTTTGTGATTCAACAATCATAAACAAGAGACCAACATGCATCACCTAGATGGTTCAGTGGCGATTGGAGCTCGGTGATCACCCTAGAGGATTTGTTTGTGACCCGACCCAGTGATTGTACACGATCGTGAGGGATCCACCGTGCCAAAGAGGCAAAGGATCATCTCATAGTGAACACTTGGTTCTTGCGAGGACCAAGGGGAGCGATACCCTTGTGCGGATGCTCCAATGAGTACTAGTGGAGAGTGTCGACTCTTCGATACCTCAGGAAAAATTGGAGATTTCTTGCCCCTACTTTACATTCTACATTTACTTTGAGTAATTTACTTTGTGTATTTGTGTTGCTAGTATTTGTCATGATGACTTAGGGTTTGCTTACATTTTAATAGCTTTTATATTCTAGCTGGTAGTTGTGTGAAGTTGGGCTCTTGTTTAAGGTTTAATCTTTCGCAAGAATTTTAGAGAAGCCCAATTCACCCCCCCTCTTGGATATCATGATCCTTTTAGTAGGTATGGGTACCTTCCACCTAGGTTGGATCAATAGGGCCCATAATCACTTTTTTACAAATTAGTCCATGTCTCTTGCATGATGGGCACCAGGGGACCTGTCGCTCTTTGGCCAAGCGGCAGGTCCCTATCGCTCATTGATATGGAGGTAGGCACCCTAGTGCCCATCAAGTGAGCCACGGGCTATAATAAGCATATAAACTTAATTTACATAGTTCATGTTTCATTTTTAAGTTGGAATTTCAATGTAGCAACATCGTCAAATATAGTTTAAGTTGGGACAGTGAGGTAACTCTAAACCACAAGTCAACAATAAAAACTAGTTTAAGTTTGGACAAACAATCATAATGTTATATTGTAGTGTACATAACTTGTCATCTAACCATCCTCAGTTGTCAAGACCTCGTCGACCCGCATTGCACGTAGACATGGTTCTAGGAGTAGGTATGATGGTCAGGAGACCTTAATATTCTTTGATTGTGTAGTGGCTACAAGTGTTGACTAGGTATCTGAAAGTCACCTAGAGGGGAGTGAATAGGTGAAACCTAAAATTTATAACTTTAAACACAAACTTCAACCCCGATTAAGCGTTAGAACAAGAATAATAACTATCGAAGTAAGGGAGAGAGTTCTTGCATAAGTTGTTCAAATGATTGCGGATAACTTTGGGACAACTTAGTTGATATAGAATCAAGCACAAGCAAGAGAACTAGAGAGAGAGGAAAGGAAGAAACAAATCATAAACGAGGGTCAAACACAAAGAACGCGGGTGCTTTGTTTCCCGAGGTTCGGTTCCGAAGAGTCTACTCCTGTGGGGGACAGATATCCCCCGGGTCCACTAGAAGGATAAAAGACCTCACGAAAGGCACAAGGGCCCCATAATTCGTAAGGTTATCCCCCTCGTGGGCCTGGGAAGGAACGACCAATGAAGCGAATTAACACAAGGTTGTAACGGCACAAGCCCAAGACGGCCCAACGAATTCGCGCAGTAATCACAACAGAGGCCCGACCTTCCCGTGTAGGAGCCCCGTACAACGGAACCAAGCGAGAATGGGTCGGCAGGATTGTAGGAGGATAGACTCAGTTGGTTCACTATTTCTTAGGTACGCGTCGCTGAAATATCCACATGTACCGCCCCACGGTCGAATATATAAGGCCTAGGGAGCACCCCTTCAGATCAGAGACTCGCTACTTAGCCTCCCACCCAACTCTCTACGTTCTCAACGCTAGAGAATCCTCTTGTAACTCGCCACATAAAACACTCTCGACAGGACGTAGGGTGTTACGCATCTCAAAGCGGCCCGAACCTGTAAACCATTGTCCACTATTTCTCGTGCATCCAGCACGAACCATCGAGCTACAGTCGATAACACCGTCCTACTCCTAGAAGCACCTTGAGGGGTAACCCCAGGTGCACGGTCGGACCCAAAACACCGACAGCTGGCGCGCCAGGTAGGGGGTGTGTCATCGATCCAAGCTAGCTCAATGGCCGTCACCTTCCAGCACAAGATCATCCTCCGTCCTGAGTCCACATTCTGCTTCAGAACTATCTCATCTGTAGCAGATGAGGAGGGAACTCTACATCACATCGTGGATCCACCGGAGAGAAAATCTTCCTCAGAAATCCCCGGGAAAATCGGGGCAAAGCAGGAAAAGGTGCAACCTCTAGCGCCCCGAAAAAAGATCACCTTCAGTAAACTAGGAGTCCAGGGCTCGTCAACCCGGAGAACGCCGTTGTCCACCTCTCAGATGGGAGAATGGACACGGATCACAAGGAAGAAAGAAACGAATGAGATCGAAAGGTGGCAAGCTGGCCTTTCTGCACCTTTGTCCTCAAAGGAGGGCAGAAAGAGGGTCGCCACGACAACTGTTCCATTCTACCCTGACGTCCTCTTCATTGGAAGGGCAGAGTCGCCCCCCCATCTCCGATGACAAGCCGACCGTACCTGGAGAGGAACCTCCTCAGCGGGAGTCCCGCCGACGAAGGAACCGGCACCGGAATATCCGACGACATCACAAGGCCAGAGAACTGGATCTAGCGCAACCTGTATCACGAGACGAGGTCTCGGAGATAGGAGAAACTCCGGAGGAACGTGTCTTTAGGGAAAGAAGGAATTCCCGACGACGTGATCGTCGGCGGGCTCAAGCACAGGCCGAGCAGGAAACGAGACAACGCTGGGAAAATCCACTCTTCGGACGCAACCTGAACCCCGATTTCGCTCGAGCCATGAACACACCGAGTGAAGTTGGCGGAGTATTGGCTCGGATAGCGGATGGTCTCCCATGGACTCCCGACGCCGAGGGCTATCGGCGGCTGTTTACTCAAGCAGCCAATTATCTCCTGCCCCTCGCTCACCCACCGAATGATCTACGACACGCCATCAATAGTCGGCGGGATGCACGGAGCTCCATCAACGCTTCGCGCGAACGACGACACGAGAACGAAATTTGTCACCGAGAAGAGTACGACCGGGATCACAGCGTCCTAGCACGAAGTCAGGCTACCAGGACCGAGTCGGCCACGGCTTCAACTGGTGGCACCACCCGGGGACGGTCAAGGCATCATCATCATCAACGATAGGAGGACACGTGCGGAGTACCGACACTTACTCCGCGCCTCAGGGCCATTCAATGCCCCCTAACTTCAAGGTCTCCAACGTCGACAAATACGAACCTAAGCAGGATCCGGGAGGTTGGCTGGCCGTCTACACCACCGCTGCCCGGGCAGCTGGGGAAACCGAGGACGTGATGACCACGTACTTGCCTATTGTCCTCGAGCAAGACGCGCTGCAATGGCTGCGACACCTACCCCGACACTGCATCGACGACTGGAGCGATTTTAGTCGGCGCTTCACCGCCAACTTTCAGTCTCTCTCCGACAAACCAGTGCAACCATGGGACCTCAAATCCATCAAGCGCCAAGGGGACGAAACTCTTCGGTCGTACCTAAAAAGATTCCAAACCATGAGAAATCGTATCCCTGAGGTCACGGAAGCGGCAGTGATCGAGGACTTCTACAGGGGATCCAATGACTCGACATTCATCCGAGCCATATTACAGAAGTGAAAGGGAAATGTGCCCTTGGGCCATTTCTAAGTATTTTGGTGATTTAGTGTCCAACACAAGTGCCTAATTGTAAAAAGGTGGACAAAGTACAAATCAAGGATAAAGGTATGTTTCTCAGACTTAGTACATTGTTTTATGGACTAATGTATTGTGTCTAAGTGCTGGAAACAGAAAAAATCGAGTTGGAGAAGAGATGGCTCGAGCAGCCAAAGTCTGCTCAGTCTGGGTGCACCGGACTGTCCGGTGGTGCAACGGACAGTGTCCGGTGCGCCAGGCTAGCTCGAGGGAAAAGGCTGCTCTCGAGACTTCGACGGCGGTGTACGGCTATAATTCACCGGACTGTCCGGTGGTGCACCGGACTGTCCGGTGGGCCGTTCACAGGCGAACTCGTCGCTCTCGAGAATTCATCGTCGACGTACGGCTATAATCCACCGGACTATCCAGTGTGCACCGGACTGTCCGGTGAGCCAACGGTCGGCAGGGCCAACGGTCGGCCGCGCGATCTGCGCGGGACACGTGGCCGAGCCAATGGCTAGAAGGGGGCACCGGTCTGTCCGGTGTGCACCGGACATGTCCGGTGTGCCAACGGCTCTCAGTCAGCCAATGGTCGACTGTGCCATTTATGGAAGGAAATCGGGCACCGGACAGTGTCTGGTGTGCACCGGACTGTCCGGTGCGCTAGTCGACAGAAGGCAAGATCAGCCTTCCTAGATTGCTCTCAACGGCTCCTAGCTGCCTTGGGGCTATAAAAGGGACCCCTAGGCGCATGGAGGAGAACACCAAGCATTCCTACAACATTCCTAAGCACCAAGACATCGATTCCGCGCCTTTGATTCTTTGCGATAGCAATTAGAGCTCTAGTTGAGTGCTGAACTCATTGAGTTGTGTTGTGAGCTCTCATTGCGACTTGTGTGCGTGTGTTGCTATGATTTCTTGTCTTGAGTGCGTTGCTAATCCCTCCCTTGCTCCGTGCTTCTTTGTGAACTTCAAGTGTAAGGGCGAGAGGCTCCAATTTGTGGAGATTCCTCGCAAACGGGATTGAGTAAAGTAAACAAAACACCGTGGTATTCAAGTGGGTCTTTGGACCGCTTGAGAGGGGTTGATTGCAACCCTCGTCCGTTGGGACGCCACAACGTGGAGTAGGCAAGCGTTGGTCTTGGCCGAACCACGGGATAACCACCGTGCCATCTCTGTGATTGATCTTGTTGGTTATTGTGTTTTGTTGAAGATTCCTCTCTAACCACTTGGCGGTTATTGCACTAACACTTAACCAAGTTTTTGTGGCCTAAGTTCTTAAGTGTTACAGGATCACCTATTCACCCCCCCTCTAGGTGCTCTCAATTGGTATCAGAGCCGTTCTCTTCACAAATGGACTAACCGCCCGAAGAGATGGATCCTAAGGGGAAGGGAATCGTGATCAACGACAAAGAGAAGGAATCCTTCGTCAACGAGCCGAAGGACGACAAGCCTATCGACTCTGGCTCGGGCGATAGACGGAAAGAAGGGAAGAAGAAGAAGAAGACGAGGCGCATCAAGGAGATCGTCTACTACGACGACAGCGATGAGTCTTCTTCTTCCCAAAAGGACGACGACCACAACGACTACGAGAGAAGCAAACCGGTTAATTCGAACTTTTCTTTTGACTACTCTCGTATTCCGCAAAGTTCAAATTCACATTTACTCTCCATTCCACTCGGCAAGCCTCCACACTTTGATGGAGAGGACTACGGATTTTGGAGCCACAAAATGTGTAGTCACCTATTCTCTCTCCATCCTAGTATATGGGAGATTGTAGAGAGTGGAATGCACTTTGATAGTACGGATAGTCCTGTGTTCATTAATGAGCAAATACATAAGAATGCACAAGCTACTACTGTTCTTCTAGCTTCTTTGTGCAGGGATGAATACCACAAAGTGAGCGGCTTGGATAACGCCAAGCAAATATGGGACACCCTCAAGATTTCTCATGAGGGGAACGACGTCACCTTGCTCACCAAGATGGTGTTGGTGGAGGGCGAGCTTGGACGGTTCGCGATGATAAGGGGCGAGGAGCCAACCCAAACATACAACCGGCTCAAGACCCTTATCAACAAAATAAGGAGCTACGAAAGCACGCGATGGACGGACCACGACGTCATCCGACTGATGCTAAGGTCCTTTACCGTTCTTGATCCTCATTTGGTGAATAATATTCGTGAGAATCCTAGGTACACCAAAATGTCGCCCGAAGAAGTCCTTGGAAAATTCGTGAGCGGGCGAATGATGATCAAGGAGGTGAGGTACGTGGACGACGCTTTGAATGGTCCGATCAACGAGCCGCAACCCCTTGCTCTCAAGGCAACAAGAAGCAAGGAGGTGCTACCTAGCAAGGTGGCACAAATCGAGGCGGCTGGACTTAATGATGAAGAGATGGCCCTCATCATCAAGAGATTCAAGACGGCGCTTAAAGGTCGCAAGGGACAGCCAAGCAAGACCAAAGCCAAGGGGAAGCGCTCATGCTTCAAATGCGGTAAGCTTGGTCATTTTATTGCTAACTGTCCAGACAATGATAGTGATCAGGATCAAGGGAACAAGAGGGAGAAGAAGAAGAACTATAAGAAGGCAAAGGGCGAGGCTCATCTTGGCAAGGAGTGGGATTCGGAATGCTCCTCGTCCGACTCCGACAATGAAGGACTCGCCGCCACCGCCTTCAACAAGTCATCCCTTTCCCCAACGAGCGTCACACATGCCTTATGGCAAGGGAGAAGAAGGTATGTACTCGAGACTCTACTTATGCTTCTTCAAGTGAGGACGAATCTAGTGATGAGGATGAAATAGATTATTCATGTCTATTTAAGGGCCTAGATAGAACCAAGGTAGACAAAATTAATGAATTGATTGATGCCTTTAATGATAAGAATAGGCTTCTAGAAAAACAAGAAGATTTGTTGTATGAAGAACATGACAAATTTATAGAAGCACAAAAATCTCATGCTTTAGAAGTTAAAAGAAATGAAATGCTTTCTTGTGAATTATCTTCTTGCCATGAGACAATTTCTAGCTTAAGGAGCATTAATGATGATTTGAATGCTAAGTTAGAAATAGCTAGGAAATCAACAACTTGTGTAGAAAATGTTGTTATTTGCAATAGATGTAAAGATTTTGACATTGATGCTTGTAGTGAACACATAGCTTCTATTGCAAAATTAAATGATGAAATGGCTAGTCTTAATGTCCAACTTAAGGCTAGCAAAAGCAATTTTGATAAACTAAAATTTGCTAGGGATGCCTACACGATTGGTAGACACCCCTCAATTAAGGATGGGCTTGGCTTCAAGAGAGAAGCCAAGAACTTAACAAGCCATAAGGCTCCCATCTCCGCCAAGGAGAAAGGGAAGGCCCCTATGGCATGTAGTACTAAAAAGAACCATGCTTTTATGTACAATGATAGAAGACAATCTCATAGGAGTTGTAATGTTTTTGATTCACATGCCTATGATTCTTATGCCATGTTTGCCCCCAGTTCTTCCTATATGCATGGTAGAGATATGCCTAGGAAAAATATTCATCATGTGCCTAGGAAAAATATTCATCATGTTCCTAGAAAAGTTATGAATGGTCCCTCTACAATTTATCATGCTTTAAATGCTTCCTTTGCTATTTGTAGAAAGGATAGGAAGATAGTTGCTAGGAAATTAGGGGCAAAATGCAAGGGTGATAAAACTTGCATTTGGGTCCCTAAGGAAATTGTGACTAACCTTGTAGGACCCAACAAGAGTTGGGTACCTAAGACCCAAGCCTAAATTTGCCTTGCAGGTTTATGCATCCGGGGGTTCAAGCTGGATTATCGACAGCGGATGCACAAACCATATGACGGGGGAGAAGAAGATGTTCACCTCCTACGTCAAGAATAAGGATTCCCAAGATTCAATCATATTCGATGATGGGAACCAAGGCAAAGTGAAAGGTTTAGGCAAGATTGCAATATCTAATGAGCACTCTATCTCTAATGTGTTTTTAGTTGAGTCTCTTGGTTATAATTTACTATCTGTTAGTCAATTATGTAATATGGGATATAATTGTCTATTTACAAATGTAGATGTGTCTGTCTTTAGAAGATGTGATGGTTCACTAGCTTTTAAGGGTGTACTAGACGACAAACTTTATTTGGTTGATTTTGCAAAAGAGGAGGCCGGTCTAGATGCATGCTTAATTGCTAAGACTAGCATGGGCTGGCTGTGGCATCGCCGCTTAGCACATGTGGGGATAAAGAACCTTCACAAGCTTCTAAAGGGAGAACACGTGATAGGTTTGACTAACGTGCAATTCGAAAAAGATAGACCTTGTGCAGCTTGTCAAGCAGGGAAACAGGTGGGAGGCTCTCATCACACAAAAAATGTGATGACAACATCAAGACCCTTGGAGATGCTGCATATGGACCTCTTCGGACCCGTCGCCTATCTGAGCATAGGAGGAAGTAAGTATGGTCTAGTTATTGTTGATGACTTTTCCCGCTTCACTTGGGTGTTCTTTTTGCAGGATAAGTCTGAAACCCAAGGGACCCTCAAGCGCTTCCTCAGGAGAGCTCAAAATGAGTTTGAGCTCAAGGTGAAGAAGATAAGGAGCGACAACAGGTCCGAATTCAAGAATCTTCAAGTGGAGGAGTTCCTTGAGGAGGAGGGGATCAAGCACGAGTTCTCCGCTCCCTACACACCTCAGCAAAATGGTGTGGTAGAGAGGAAGAACAGGACGCTCATTGATATGGCGAGGACTATGCTTGGAGAGTTCAAGACCCCCAAGTGCTTTTGGTCGGAAGCCGTGAACACGGCTTGCCACGCCATCAACAGGGTCTACCTTCACCGCCTCCTCAAGAAGACTTCATATGAGTTGCTAACCGGTAACAAACCCAATGTATCGTACTTTCGTGTATTTGGGAGTAAATGCTACATCCTAGTGAAGAAGGGTAGGAATTCCAAATTTGCTCCCAAAGCTGTAGAAGGGTTTCTATTAGGTTATGATTCAAAAACAAAGGCGTATAGGGTCTTCAACCAATCATCGAGTTTGGTTGAAGTCTCTAGCGACGTTGTATTTGATGAGACTAATTGCTCTCCAAGAGAGCAAGTTGTTGATCTTGATGATGTAGATGAAGAAGACGTTCCAACGGTCGCAATACGCACCATGGCGATTGGAGATGTACGGCCTCAGGAACATTTGGAGCAAGATCAACCATCTTCCTCAACTATGGTGCATCCCCCAACCCAAGATGACGAACAGGTACCTCAAGTGGAGGCGCATGATCAAGGGGGAGCACAGGATGTTCAAGTTGAAGAGGAAGAAGCACCTCAGGCACCTCCAACCCAAGTTCGAGCGACGATTCAAAGGGATCATCCCGTCGACCAGATATTGGGTGATATTAGCAAGGGAGTAACTACTCGTTCAAGATTAGTTAATTTTTGTGAGCATTACTCTTTTGTCTCTTCTATTGAGCCTTTTAGGGTAGAAGAGGCCTTGCTAGATCCGGACTGGGTGTTGGCCATGCAAGAGGAACTCAACAATTTCAAGCGCAATGAAGTTTGGACACTGGTGCCTCGCCCCAAGCAAAATGTTGTGGGAACCAAGTGTGTGTTCCGCAACAAACAGGACGAGCACGGGGTGGTGACAAGGAATAAGGCTCGGCTTGTGGCAAAAGGTTATGCCCAAGTCGCAGGTTTGGACTTTGAGGAGACATTCGCTCCTGTGGCTAGGCTAGAATCAATTCGTATCTTGCTAGCATATGCCGCTCACCATTCTTTCAGGTTGTACCAAATGGATGTGAAGAGCGCTTTCCTCAACGGGCCGATCAAAGAGGAGGTGTACGTGGAGCAACCCCCTAGCTTCGAGGATGAACGGTACCCCGACCACGTGTGTAAGCTCTCTAAGGCGCTCTATGGACTTAAGCAAGCCCCAAGAGCATGGTATGAATGCCTTAGAGACTTTTTAATTGCTAATGCTTTCAAGGTTGGGAAAGCCGATCCAACTCTTTTTACTAAGACTTGCGATGGTGATCTTTTTGTGTGCCAAATTTATGTCGATGACATAATATTTGGTTCTACTAATCAAAAGTCTTGTGAAGAGTTTAGCAGGGTGATGACGCAGAAATTCGAGATGTCGATGATGGGCAAGTTGAACTACTTCCTTGGGTTCCAAGTGAAGCAACTCAAGGACGGCACTTTCATCTCCCAAACGAAGTACACGCAAGACTTGCTAAAGCGGTTTGGGATGAAGGATGCCAAGCCCGCAAAGACGCCGATGGGAACTGACGGACACACCGACCTCAACAAAGGAGGTAAGTCCGTTGATCAAAAAGCATACCGGTCCATGATAGGTTCTCTGCTTTATTTATGTGCTAGTAGACCGGATATTATGCTTAGCGTATGCATGTGTGCTAGATTTCAATCCAATCCTAAGGAGTGTCACTTAGTGGCTGTGAAGCGAATTCTTCGATATTTAGTCGCTACGCCTTGCTTCGGGATCTGGTATCCAAAGGGGTCTAACTTTGACTTGATTGGGTACGTAGATTCCAACTATGCTGGATGTAAGGTCGATAGGAAGAGTACATCGGGGATGTGCCAATTCTTAGGAAGGTCCCTGGTGTCATGGAGTTCTAAGAAACAAACTTCCATTGCCCTATCCACCGCTGAGGCCGAGTATGTTGCCGCAGGACAGTGTTGCGCGCAACTACTTTGGATGAGGCAAACCCTCAGGGACTTTGGCTACAATCTGAGCAAAGTCCCACTCCTATGTGACAATGAGAGTGCTATCCGAATAGCGGAAAATCCTGTTGAGCACAGCCGCACAAAGCACATTGACATCCGGCATCACTTTTTGAGAGACCACCAGCAAAAGGGGGATATCGAAGTGTTTCATGTTAGCACCGAGAACCAGCTAGCCGATATCTTTACCAAGCCTCTAGATGAGAAGACCTTTTGCAGGCTGCGTAGTGAGCTCAATATCTTAGATTCGCGGAACTTGGATTGAATTGTAGCATACATGTGTTTATGCCTTTGATCATGTTCATTCTGCATTTTGTTGCTTATTGTGGTGCTCAAGTTGTACAAACACTCCCTAGACCTCACAAGTCCTTTTTGCAAGTGATGCACATATTTAAGGGGAGCTGTGCTACAACTTGACCCTTTGAGACTAACCATGTACTTGAGTTTGGTTGTTTTAGTCTTCAAGGAGGATTGAAAGGGAAAAGGTGGACTTGGACCATGCAAGACTTCCACTGCACTCCGATGAAAAGAGTAACTTTTCCAAGTTCATCTTTATACTCTTATTGCCCATTTGCTCTTATTTGAAGATTTTGGTGAGGCAATGGGGTTTAAGGGCCAAGATTGATCCCGTTTTGGTGCTTGATGCCAAAGGGGGAGAAAATAAAGGCCAAAGCAATAGATGGATCAGCTACCACTTGAGAAATTTTGAAAATAGTAGATTAGAGCTTGTGGTTTGTCAAAACTCTTTTGTTGTCTCTTATGTCAAAAGTTGGCCTCTTGTGGGGAGAAGTGTTGATTATGGGAAAAAGGTGGAGTTTTTGAAATCCTTGATAGGGGGAGTTTTTGAAATCCTTGATCAAATTTCTTTGGAAAACCTCTTTATGTCTCTACAAGTGGTTTTGACTTAGAGATAGGAATTTGAGTTTGATTTGCAAAAACAAACCAAGTGGTGGCATAGAGTGATCCATATATGTCAAATTTGAATCAAAATAATTTGTGCCCTTGGGCCATTTCTAAGTATTTTGGTGATTTAGTGTCCAACACAAGTGCCTAATTGTAAAAAGGTGGACAAAGTACAAATCAAGGATAAAGGTATGTTTCTCAGACTTAGTACATTGTTTTATGGACTAATGTATTGTGTCTAAGTGCTGGAAACAGAAAAAATCGAGTTGGAGAAGAGATGGCTCGAGCAGCCAAAGTCTGCTCAGTCTGGGTGCACCGGACTGTCCGGTGGTGCAACGGACAGTGTCCGGTGCACCAGGCTGGCTCGAGGGAAAAGGCTGCTCTCGGGACTTCGACGGCGGTGTACGGCTATAATTCACCGGACTGTCCGGTGGTGCACCGGACTGTCCGGTGGGCCGTTCACAGGCGAACTCGTCGCTCTCGAGAATTCATCGTCGACGTACGGCTATAATTCACCGGACTATCCGGTGTGCACCGGACTGTCCGGTGAGCCAACGTTCGGCAGGGCCAACGGTCGGCCGCGCGATCTGCGCGGGACACGTGGCCGAGCCAATGGCTAGAAGGGGGCACCGGTCTGTCCGGTGTGCACCGGACATGTCCGGTGTGCCAACGGCTCTCAGTCAGCCAACGGTCGACTGTGCCATTTATGGAAGGAAATTGGGCACCGGACAGTGTCTGGTGTGCACCGGACTGTCCGGTGCGCCAGTCGACAGAAGGCAAGATCAGCCTTCCTAGATTGCTCTCAACGGCTCCTAGCTGCCTTGGGGCTATAAAAGGGACCCCTAGGCGCATGGAGGAGAACACCAAGCATTCCTACAACATTCCTAAGCACCAAGACATCGATTCCGCGCCTTTGATTCTTTGCGATAGCAATTAGAGCTCTAGTTGAGTGCTGAACTCATTGAGTGGTGTTGTGAGCTCTCATTGCGACTTGTGTGCGTGTGTTGCTGTGATTTCTTGTCTTGAGTGCGTTGCTAATCCCTCCCTTGCTCTGTGCTTCTTTGTGAACTTCAAGTGTAAGGGCGAGAGGCTCCAATTTGTGGAGATTCCTCGTAAACGGGATTGAGTAAAGTAAACAAAACACCGTGGTATTCAAGTGGGTCTTTGGACCGCTTGAGAGGGGTTGATTGCAACCCTCGTCCGTTGGGACGCCACAATGTGGAGTAGGCAAGCGTTGGTCTTGGCCGAACCACGGGATAACCACCGTGCCATCTCTGTGATTGATCTTGTTGGTTATTGTGTTTTGTTGAAGATTCCTCTCTAGCCACTTGGCGGTTATTGCGCTAACACTTAACCAAGTTTTTGTGGCCTAAGTTCTTAAGTGTTACAGGATCACCTATTCACCCCCCTCCCCTCTAGGTGCTCTCAAGAAGGCGCCGATTACCTCCGAGCAACTGTTCTAGAGGCCGACCTCTACATCACCGCGGACGAACGAGCTCAGGACCTCATCGGAGGAGCGAAACCTGCACCAGCGGCGCCACGACGCGACACGAACCAGCAACCCGACAAGCGCTGGAGAAGAGACCTCGTGAGGAGGTCCACGCTGCCGGACCACCCGCCTCTCGTGCCCGAGGAGGACCTCACGGAGGCGAACGCACGCTGGACGACATCCTCGACGCCCAATGCCCATATCACAAGGACATGCGCCACACCCTCCGGAACTGTAGGGACTTCAAACACTCCGTCGGGCACGGTCGACCTTTTCAACCTCTACCTCCTCCCCCGCCGCGAGGAGGATCGGGAGAACCGCAACAACCCCGACAACAGGAGGAGGGAAGAGGAGGAGCCTTCCCGCGCGTCGACGGAGAAGTCAACGTCATCTTCGGTGGACACGGGTCACAAGAAAGCAAGAGACAACAAAAGCTCAACGATCGTCAGATACTGGTGGCGGCCACTGGTCCTCCTGCCCCGTACCGATGGTCTGAGCACCCGATCACCTTCACCCGGGCAGACCAATGGCTTAACTTCGACCACCCAGGCAAATACCCACTCCTCATCGATCCGGTGATCTGAGAGAGCAGGGTAAAGAAGGTACTAGTGGATGGGGGAAGCAGCATCAACGTCACCTTCCCCTGGATGCTCCAAGGCTTGGGAGTTCCCCTCAAAGAGCTCCACGAGTCGGACACACCCTTCTTCGGCATCGTGCCGACTGAAGGAGAGTACCCGCTGGGCCACATCTACATGCCAGTTACCTTCGGAACTCCGGAAAACTACAGAACCGAGTTCCTGAGGTTCGAGGTGGCAAACTTCGACTGTGGATACAACGCCATCGTCGGGAGTCCCGGATTAGCAAAGTTCATGGCTATTCCACATTATACGTACATGATATTGAAGATGCCTGGACCGCAAGGGATCATAACTATGTGCGCCGACTTCCAAGGCACCGCAGAATGTTTTCGAGTGGCTATTCAGGCGGCCCTCTCCATCAAACCATCGGTGATTTCCTCTGCATGGGCAAACTCAAAGCCTGAGGAAGACCTCACGGTCCCCGCGAACAAAGCACAAGACGTGACCTCTATGCGGCCGACTGAAGAAACCAAAAGGATCAACCTCGGGTTCGCTGACGAGCGCAAAACCGCCATCATCAGCTCCAGCCTGGACGACAAATAGGAAAGCGCGCTCATCCAGTTTCTGCAAGATAACCGAGACGTATTCGCATGGCAACCTGCGGATATGCCAGGAGTTCCAAGAGAGCTGGCCGAGCACAAACTGAAGGTTTACCCCCAGGCGAGGCCAATACGCCAAAAATTACGTCGCTTTACGCCCGACAAGAGAGAAGCCATCCGTGCTGAGCTGGCTCGCTTGGTCGCGGCCGGATTCATTAGATAGGTGTTACATCCTGAATGGTTGGCCAACCCTGTTATTGTACTCAAAAAGGATAAAGTGGATTGACGCATGTGTGTTGACTATATGAATCTCAACAAACACTGTCCGAAGGATCCCTTCGGGCTTCCTAGAATCGACCAGGTGGTGGACTCAACCGCCGGATGCTCTATGCTGTCTTTCTTGGATTTCTACTCTGGGTATCATCAGATTAGTTTGGCAAAATAAGACGAGGAAAAAACGGCATTTATCACCCCGTTTGGAGCCTTCTGCTATACCTCCATGTCGTTCAGCCTCAAAAACGCTGGAGCGACTTATCAGAGGGCTATTCAGACATGCTTAGCCGATCACTGGGGCAAGCGTGTGGAAGCCTACGTGGACGACGTGGTGATCAAGACAGAGGATTCAGAAAATTTCATCGAAGATTTACAATTGGTCTTCAATAGTCTACGACGATACAGATGGAAGCTTAATCCCGAAAAGTGCATTTTCGGAGTGCCGGTAGGAAAGTTGCTGGGATTTATTGTTAGCCACCAGGGAATTGAAGCCAATCCAGAAAAGATCGAAGCTATCATGAGGATGGAAGCACCACGATCACAAAAGAAAGTTCAAAGACTCACCGGGTGTATGGTAGCCCTAAGCAGGTTCATATCAAGGCTGGGAGAAAAAGGCTTACCATTCTATAAATTACTCAAAAAGGTGGACAAATTTCAGTGGACTTCAGAAGCACAAGAAGCTCTAGACACGCTGAAAAAATTCTTGACGACACCACCAGTGATGAAACCGCCATGCCGAGCCACGCCGACTCAACCGGCAGAAGATCTTTTATTGTACATCTCTTGCACGACTCACGTGGTGAGCACCGCGTTAGTAGTCGAGCGAGCGGAAGAAGGGCATGCATACCCAGTACAACACCCTGTCTATTTCATCAGTGAAGTTCTGGGCTTTTCAAAGAAGAAATATCCTCAGGTTCAAAAGCTATTGTATGCAGTACTTCTAACTGCACGCAAGCTTCGGCACTACTTCGACGACCACAAAGTCATAGTAGTCACTGGATTTCCAATAGGGGATATTCTCCACAACAAAGAAGCCATCGGAAGAGTAGCCAAGTGGGCCTGTGAATTGGGATCTCATGACATTGAATTTTGACCTCGCACTGCTATCAAAACTCAAGCACTGGTTGCTTCGTATCAGAGTGGACCGAACAACAGGTACTGGATAACCCGGAAATCGTAGAAGTATGGCAAATGTATTTTGATGGCTCATTGAGGCTGCAGGGAGCAGGTGCAGGGATCCTCTTTATTGCACCTGGAGGCGAACAACTCAAGTATGCTCTTCAATTGTTATTCCCGGCATCTAACAACGCAGCCGAGTACGAAGCTCTGATTCATGGGCTGAACATTGCCATATCACTGGGCATCAAGAGACTGATGGTGTATGGAGACTCTCTGGTGGTCATAAGTCAGATAAACAAAGAATGAGATTGCTCGAATGATTCCATGGGAAAATATTGCACTGCTGTCCGGAAACTAGAAGATAAATTTGAAGGGTTGGAGTTTCATCATGTGGAGAGAGACCGCAACACGGCGGTTGATGCATTGTCTAAGCTAGGATCCAGTCGGACTCAGGTCCCGCCTGGAGTTTTTGTCCAAGAAGTGCCGCGCCCGAGCATTTCAGCGGATCGAGCAGAAGAATGCAATACTCTGAGCCAACCAGAATCAAATCCTGACGACTGGAGAGAGCCGATCATCAGATATATAAGGAATGAAGAGGAACCAGATGACAAAAATACAGCCGAGCGTATCGCAAGGCAGTCAGCTCACTATACGCTCATTGGGGACACGCTATACAGAAGGGGCGCGTCAGGAGTCCTCATGAAGTGTATTCTTTCAGATACTGGAAAGCAACTTCTAGATGAGGTCCATGCTGGGCAATGTGGAGTGCATGCAGCATCCAGGACCATGGTTGGGAAAGTCTTCAGGTTGGGTTTCTACTGGCCAATAGCAAAAAGTGACGCAGCCAAGTTAGTTCAGAGGTGCGAAGCCTGCCAATACTTGTCGAAACAGCAGCATCTACCGGCATAGCAACTACAAACCATACCCGTAACTTGGCCATTTGCATGCTGGGGATTGGATATGATTGGACCTTTCAAAAAAGCTCAAGGAGGATACACTCATGTACTGGTTGCTATTGACAAATTCACTAAGTGGATAGAATTCAAACCCATTGCTTCCTTAACTTCAGCTAAGGCAGTGGAATTCATACAAGACATAATATTCAGGTTTGGAATACCAAACAACATCATCACCGACCTGGGATCCAACTTCACAAGCTCAGAGTTCTTCGACTTCTGCGAGCAAAAGGGCATTCAGATCAAATATGCCTCCGTGGCACACCCAAGAGCCAACGGGCAGGTAGAAAGAGCCAATGGGATGATATTGGAGGTACTTAGAAAGAAAGTTTTCGACAAAAATGAAAAGTTCGTAGGGAAGTGGATCAGGGAAATGTCGTACGTCGTTTGGAGCCTGAGAACTCAACCTAGTCGAGCCCTGCATGGAAACACTTCTTTCTTTATGGCTTATGGTTCGGAGGCAGTGCTACCTACTGATCTCAAGTTTGGGGCACCAAGGTTGATCTTTGAAAACATAGCAGAAGCTGAGGCTACTAGGCTGGAGGATGTCGATGTACTCGAAGAAGAACGACTAAACACGGTGATTCAATCAGCACGGTATCGGCAAACTCTGAGGTGCTATCACGATAAGGCCATATGGCATCGATCCTTCGCAGTGGGAGATCTCATCCTCCACCGAATTCTAACGGGGGAGCGGCGGGACAAATTGTCACCTCTATGGGAAGGACCATTCATAGTAGCTGAAATCACTCGGCCTGGATCATATCGACTCACACAGATGGATGGCACAGAAGTTGGGAACTCATGGAACATAGAACATCTCAGGAAGTTTTATCCTTAGCTATATTTCAAAAGCTATTGGGGCGACAATGTATTCTATAAACCGGGAAACGCATCATCAATAAAAAGGCTTCAGGAATTCTTCATTTTGCGTTCTTGCTCAAATCGGGGTGACCACTATACCCTACTAACGGAGCAATCGGCTTAAGTCGGCGATGACTTAAGACGGTGCAACATGCTCACGATTACTTAACTCGGGGTGACCACTATACCCTGCTAACAGAGCAATCGGCTTAAGTCGGCGATGACTTAAGACGGTGCGACATGCTCACGCTTACTTAACTCGGGGTGACCACTATACCCTACTAACGGAGCAATCGGCTTAAGTCAGCGATGACTTAAGACGGTACGACATGCTCACGCTTACTTAACTCGGGGTGACCACTATACCCTACTAACGGAGCAATCGGCTTGAGTCGGTGATGACTTAAGACGGTGCGACATGCTCACGCTTACTTAACTCGGGGTGACCACTATACCCTACTAACGGAGCAATCGGCTTAAGTCGGCGATGACTTAAGACGGTGCAACATGCTCACGATTACTTAACTCGGGGTGACCACTATACCCTACTAACGGAGCAATCGGCTTAAGTCAGCGATGGCTTAAGATGGTGCGACATGCTCACGCTTACTTAACTCGGGGTGACCACTATACCCTACTAACGGAGCAATCGGCTTGAGTCGGCGATGACTTAAGACGGTGCGACATGCTCACGCTTACTTAACTAAGGGTGACCACTATACCCTGCCAACGGAGCAATCGGTTTAGGTCGGTGACCACTATACCCCTGACAGCGGAACGATCGATTTAAGTTGGCAACGACTTAAATTGGCGCGGCACATTCGACACGTTCGCAACTATTCATCCCAGGGCGATCTCTATGCCCCACGAAAAAATTCAAAACCATCATAATGCACTTACTTTTACGATTGTAGATACCGTTGAACTCTAACAACGGGAAAACAATAACAGTATTCGGTACCGAAAAGTGTTTTCTAACGAAACATCCAAGCACACTAACCATATACTCAAGGCATTCAGTGTTTTCTATCTGGAAATGTTTTTCTCAGGAGCAACCGATGAGGAAGGACGACTCGAAGAATCGGGAGCGGCATTCACATCCGCCACTATGTCGTCGGGAACAACCATGCCAGGTCTCCTCATCAGAATTCGCCCCGCGCGAACGGCTTTGTCCATGGCTTTGTCGTGCTGGGTCTTCAGAGTAGCAAAAGTATCTTCAGCGGCCTTGACAGCCAACCGAGCGGCCTCTAGCTCCCGGACTACCAACTTTTTGGAAGCACGCAGATCCTTGATGATAGTATCCTTGTTCGACACCAATTGCCTAAGGCGAATCATATCATCCAGAGACTCTTGTAGCTTGTAGTGATGGTTATCCAAGTCCTCCATGGTAAAACGATGACTCCTCTCCAAGATAGTCAACAAGTTGCTGGCATCACGGTATATATTTTCTAGATTGTCGCGAGAAGTGGCAAGAGCACGTTTCTCTTCCTGCAGACAAGAGCCGGTTTCTCCAATGTCAAGCAAGCGCCAAAAGCATAGCAAACAAGGGCAAGCGGAAGTTCAATTCAGTAGCCACCTTTTCAGAATCAAGTTGAGCACGGAGGGTGGAGTTAGCATCATTCAGAGAGGCAGAAACCTGGGCTAGTGCAGCCTGACTTTGAGAATACCTTTCTTCAAGGTCAGAATATCGTCGGGCCATGTCTATCAAGAAACAGTCAAGCAAGGGTGTTCAGCTATAAAGCAGATTACTCAAATAGCCAATGAAGGCAAAAAAGGGGCACTAACCAGCATTTGCCATCTCCAAGTCAGATACTCGCCGCTGAAGTAACACTGGATTCCAATGCGTTAGGGACAAAGCCCCTTCTGGGACAGAGGTCCCCTGTGATTTCAACCGGCTAGCCATTTCATCCACCAATGCCTGACGATAAAAACAGATGAGCATAATAACAGCAGTATACCTGAAGTAAAAGTCAGGGCAGAAGAAACCAAGATACCTAGAGGTTGGAGAAGAATGAGGGAACCCCCAAGTCGTGGGAAATCAACTGATGGCTTGCTGAAGGGTCACCAACTGGAACAACCCGCAATGCATCATTGGGAACCAAGTCAGTGTCACCAGCAGAAGTCAGAACTCTATCATCAGGAACGTTGACCTCTAAAATGACCTCTTGACACGAAACCCGTACTGCTGCCATACAATCAGAGTGTGGAGGAGAAGATCCCACATGAACATCCATGGAAGTGTTAGAGGGAGAACCAACTCGAACACCCTCGGGGGCTGGGTTATCGCTCGCGCTACCCATCCGAGCCAGATCATCCCCAGCAACACCCTCGGGGGCTGGGTAAGCACCCGCGCTATTTTTGAGAGCCGAGCCCTCCGAGGCAGCCACCTCTAAGGCCGAAGGACCCTCGACCACTTCCATAGGAACAGTACAATTCGGGCCAGCCTCCTGACCCTTAAGACTATGCTCCAAGGTCGACGAGATGCGGGACACCGCCCGAGACAATTCCAGCCCAGCATCAGGCACATCAGGGCAAACATCCATCATGCCACCATCTGCTGGTTTGGACAACAGATCTTCTAGGACCATATCCTCAAGAGCCTAATCAAAGTTGGCCAGAGACAATTCTTGTAGACCAACAAGAACAGACAGGGCTGGAGAAGGAACACCACTGCTTTCGCCACTGGTGATATAGCGTCGGCTGTTCTTCCGAGTTAGAGGGATTTCATCCTCCTCCTCCTCACCATCATCAACAATGCGGACAATACACCCATTGAGGTCAGCATCATCTAGGTCACACCCATTGGGGTTAATAGCAGGCAGGCTACACCCATCGGGATTAGTTTCAGCAAATGCAGGCACCAGCACTTCTTCAGTAGCAGGAACGGAAGGACCAGCATCCTAATCCAAACTAGACACTCGACGAAGACGTCTCTTCTTCTGTTTCTTCCCGTCAGCAGGAGAAGCAAGCTGATTGGCTCGGCGAGAACGCTTCGGACAAACGTTGTCAGACTTCTGAATATCTAAAGCTTTGCTATCCTCTAGGATGGGCGCTACCACCAGTGTTTCAGTAGGGACTGCATCAGAAGAATCTTCAGCTAACATATCCAGCATGGCACTTATTTCTGCACCACTCGGATTTAAAGGCACCTCGAAATGAACCTGCCTCTCGTTGACAGGAATTTCTTCAAGTGAGACAACCAAAGCACTAACCTCTTCGGGAGAGGGTCGCACTCTAAGGCCCAAACCGCCATCGCCAGCAGGAGGATTTGACGCAAAACTGGCAAAGGCCTTGGAAGGAGGTAGATTCCAAGCCGAGTATGCAACAGGAGTGCCAGCGTTCGACACCTTGCCTCTGAGTATCATCTCGAGCCGGCCCACCAAGTCCACGGCAGGAATTCTTCTGTTGGTTACCCGAGTCGAATCAGCAAAGCCTCGATACAGATAGGCTGGATATGCTCTGTCTTTTAGCGGTTGGATGTTCTTGAAAACAAAGTCAGCGACCACAGCTTCTGCAGTCAGACCCCTTTCTTTCAGCAATCCAACTTCAGCTAGTAAAGCCCCTGCTTCGGTTACTTCCTGGTCTATGGGGGATTCGGTCCAGCTCGGGGTGTGGACGTCCGGCTGTCTTCCTGACCGTGGGGGGATAGAATTCCCATGATTCTCCATGATGAACCATCTAGACGCCATCCCTTGATACTATCCTTGAGCGGGATGTCGAGGTAATCAGCCTTCCTCCCACGGCGCATCTCCAAGCTCGCACCCCCCACCAGCTGGTGCTGCCCTCCGGCCATCCCAGGGCGACAGTGGTACAAATACTTCCACAGGCCAAAGTGTGGCAGAACTCCAAGAAAAGCTTCGCATAAGTGAACAAAGATAGAGACTTGCAGAATGAAATTGGGATTCAGATGGGTCAGATTCAAGCGATAGAAATCAAGGAGACCGCGGAAAAAAGGAGAAATGGGAAGAGCAAGGCCACGGAGGAGAAAAGGAACATAGATGATGGATTCGTGAGTGTCCTCTGTTGGAACAGTGACCCCACGGCAGATCTGCCAGGAACAGAGCTCCTTCGGAGGAAGAACCCCGATAGATACAAGGTGGAGAAGGTCGGATTCAGAGACAACAGACATATGGTTACCTGCAAAAGGCAACTGACTATTAGGGTCGATGGGAGGGATGACCGCGACGGACGAACTCGAAGCTTTCCGCTTGGGCGCCATTTCAACCTTACCGGCGATCGGAGCGGAAGCAGCGTTGCAAGAAAGCGGAGAAGGCCTGGGTGCAGAAAAGCAAGAACTAGGGCACAGAATGTGGAGGCGCACGACAGTACAGTGCATATAGGGTTTTCCGAAGCCAGATACTGAATCTAAAAAGCGCCCAGTCATCACCCAGCTACTATCTCTAAAGCGCTGGTGTCGGGGACCATAATTAGGGGTACCCTCAAGGCTCCTAATTCTCAGCTGGTAACCCCCATCAGCACAAAGCTACAAAGGCCTGATGGGTGCGATTAAGTCAGGGATCAGTCCATTCGAGGGGCTCGATCACGCCTCGCCCGAGCCTAGCCTCGGACAAGGGCAGCCGACCCCGGAGGATTTCCGTCTCATCCGAGGCCCCCCTTCAGCGGCGAACAAATTTCCGGCTCGCCCGAGGCCCTGCCTTCGCCAAGAAGCAACCCTGACCAAATCACCGCACCGACCGACCAAATCGCAGGAGCATTTAATGCAAAGGTGGCCAGACACCTTTATCCTGACGCGCGCCCCTAGCCGGTAGAGCCGAAGTGACCGCCGTCACTTCGCCGCTCCACTGACCGGCCTGACAGAAGGACAGCGCCGCCTGCGCCACTCTGACTGCGATGCCACTTGACAGAGTGAGACTGACAGGCAGTCAGACCCGGCCAAAGGCACCATAGGAAGCTCCGCTCCACCTGACCCAGGGCTCGGACTCGGGCTAAGTCCCGGAAGACGGTGAACTCCGCTCGACCCAGGGCTCGGACTCGGGCTAAGTCCCGGAAGACGGCGAACTCCGCCCGACCTAGGGCTCGGACTCGGGCTAAGTCCCGGAAGACGGCGAACTCCGCCCGACCCAGGGCTCAGACTCGGGCTAAGTCCCGGAAGACAGCGAACTCCTCTCTGCCCGACCCAGGGCTCGGACTCGGGCTAAGTCCTAGAAGACGACGATCTCCGCCTCGCTCGACCCAGGGCTCGGACTTGGGCTCGGCCCCAGAAGACGACGAACTCCGCTTCGCCCGACCCCAGGGCTCGGATTCCGCCCCGGCACCAGCCGGCAATCTCCGCCTCGCCCGAACCTGGGGCTCGGACCCGACCTCGGCCAAGGAAGACAGACTCGACCTCGGCTTCGGAGGAGCTTCCACATCGCCCAACCTAGGGCGCGGACCAGCCACGTCAACAGGAGGCGCCATCATCACCCTACCTCGAGCTGACTCGGGCCGCAGGGAACAAGACCGGCGTCCCATCTGGATCGCTCCGCCAGATAGGCAATGATGGCGCCCCGCATACTCTGTGACGACTGCGGCTCTCAGCCCCCTTACGGAAGCAAGAGGACGTCAACAAGGACCCAACCGCTCCGACAGCTGTCCCTCCGTCAAGCTCCAGCACTCCTCCGACGGCCACGACATCACACCAGCTGGGTGCCAAAATCTCTCCGGCTGCCACAATGGCATGTATTTAGGGCGCTAGCTCTCCTCCGCTAGACACGTAGCACTCTGCTACACCCCCCATTGTACACCTGGATCCTCTCCTTGCGCCTATAAAAGGAAGGACCAGGGCCCTCTTAGAGAGGGTTGGCCGCACGGGGACGAGGACGAGACAGGCGCTCGCTGGAGGCCGCTCGCTCCCTCTCCCGCGTGGACGCTTGTAACCCCCTACTGCAAGCGCACCCGACCTGGGCGCGGGACGAACACGAAGGCCGCGAGATTCCCACCTCTCTCACGCCGGTCTCCGGCCGCCTCGGCCTCGCTCTCCCCCCTTCGCGCTCGCCCTCGCGCTCGACCCATCTGGGCTGGGGCACGCGGCGACATTCACTCGTCGGCCTAGGGACCCCCCGGTCTCGAAACGCTGATAGTTGGCGCGCCAGGTAGGGGCCTGCTGCGTGTTGACGAACAGCTTCCCATCAAGCTCCAGATGGGCAGTCTCCAGCAACCTCTCCAGCCCGGGACGGTGCTCCATTTCGGGAGTCTTGAGTTCATGTCCCTCGACGGCAGCTACGACATGATACTCCTTCCACCGCCGTGCGACAACGACAGTGGCGACCGACAACCCGCCCGCCGGCGGCGGAATCGGCGACGTCTTCCCCGCATGGTGGAAGAACAACCTTCGAGCTCACCCCGTCCTCTCCCCCGCCGACGGAGGAGGAGGCGGGGCAACCAAGGCCAAGCAGGAGACAGCGCCTCGTCGGCTGTCGAGCGAGTCGACGACCCCAGCGCCCCAACGGGGGGCGCACCGGGCGTCGACCTCGTGTTTGAGACAAAGGCGAGCGCCGTCCCCCCGCGACACACCAATCCCGAGCAAGCGGACGACGCCAGCACGCTCGCGAAAAGCTTGCTGGACGTCACCCTAGTACCTGAGACGACGGCGCAGTCAGTCCCCGACGTGACCTCATCGCCGCCCGTCGACCAAAAGGTACCGACCGATTCCCATCCCACGTCTTTCGAATTCAGCCTCGACCCGCCTAGCGGCCCCGCTTTGGCGGGCGCTCTTGTAGAGGCGAGTCAAAACCCTTTGGGGTTTCGTACGTGGTCACCTTGGGACCGGCTGACGGACGTCTCGACCTACGGGCCCTCTGAGTCCGAGGAAGACGGCGAACCCAGCATCTGTTGGGATTTCTCTGGACTTGGCAACCCCAGTGCCATGCGGGACTTCATGACCGCATGCGACTACTGCCTTTCCGACTGTTCCGATGGTAGCCATAGCCTCGGCGACGAGGACTGCGGCCCAAGTCGCGAATGCTTCCACGTCGATCTAGGGGGTCCCTCCGAAGGCAACCATCTCAGCATGCCGGAGGACGATGACCTCCCTAGGCCGGTGCCTCGCGTTGACATCCCACGAGAGCTAGCTGTGGTCCCCGTTCAGGCAGGGGCCATGACCCACAGCTCGAGCAAATCCGCGGGGTGCAGGTCAGGCTCGACGAGGGAGCAGGAGCGCTTGAGCCGATCCGTCGGGACGTCGGGCAGGCATGGGCGGGCCAACCTCCGGCCGGAGAAATACGTCATCTACCCCAGGGCTTCCAGCACCGCATCACCGACGACGTCAGGGTGAGGCCACCGCCCGCATCCAGTGGGGTCGGCCAGAACCTGGCGGCAGCAGCAATGCTTCTTCGCGCGATGCCGGAGCCATCAACCACCGAGGGGCGGCGAATCCAGGGAGAGCTCAAGAATCTCCTAGAAGGCGCCGCGGTCCGACGGGCCGAGAGCTCTGCCTCCCGAAGGCAGGGGTACCCCTCGGAACCTTATGCCGCGACTTCCCGATTCATGCGGGAAGCCTCGGTCAACACCGGACGCACGCGCAACACCGCGCCTGCGGCCCGGGTCGCCTCGGCAACGAGCCCCATCACCGCGACCGTCGGGCCCACCTCGATGAGAGGGTGCGCCGAGGCTACCACCCCAGGCGTGGGGGACGCTACGACAGCGGGGAGAATCGGAGTCCCTCGCCCGAACCACCCGGTCCGCAAGCCTTCAGTCGAGCCATCCGACGGGCGCCGTTCCCGACCCGGTTCCGACCCCCGACTACTATCATAAAGTACTCGGGGGATACGAGACCGGAACTGTGGCTCGCGGACTACCGTCTGGCCTGCCAACTGGGTGGAATGGACGATGACAACCTCATCATCCGCAACCTCCCCCTGTTCCTCTCCGACACCGCTCGCGCCTAGTTGGAGCACCTGCCTCCGGGGCAGATCTCCAACTGGGACGACCTAGTCCAAGCTTTCGCCAGGAACTTCTAGGGCACATACGTGCGCCCTGGGAATTCCTGGGACCTTCGAAGCTGCCGACAGCAGCCGGGAGAATCTCTCTGGGACTACATCCGGCGATTCTCGAAGCAGCGCACCGAGCTGCCCAACATCACCGACTCTGATGTCATCGGCGCGTTCCTCGCTGGCACCACCTGCCGCGACCTGGTGAGCAAGCTGGGTCGCAAAACCCCCACCAGGGCGAGCGAGCTGATGGACATCGCCACCAAGTTCGCCTCCGCCCAAGAGGCGGTCGAGGCTATCTTCCGGAAGGACAAGCAGCCCCAGGGCCGCCCTTCGGAAGATGCCCCCGAGGCGTCAACTCAGCGCGGCGCCAAGAAGAAGGGCAAGAAGAAGTCGCAAGCGAAACGCGACGCCACCGACGCGGACCTTGTCGCCGCCGCCGAGTACAAGAACCCTCGGAAGCCCCCCGGAGGTGCCAACCTCTTCAACAAGATGCTCAAGGAGCCGTGCCCCTATCACCAGGGGCCCGTCAAGCACACCCTTGAGGAGTGCGTCATGCTTCGGCGCCACTTCCATAGGGCCGGGCCACCCGCGGAGGGTGGCAAGGCCCGCGACGACGACAAGAAGGAAGATCACCAGGCAGGAGAGTTCCCCGAGGTCCGCGACTGCTTCATGATCTACGGTGGGCAGGCGGCGAATGCCTCGGCTCGGCACCGCAAGCAAGAGCGCCGGGAGGTCTGTTCGGTGAAGGTGGCGGCGCCAGTCTACCTAGACTGGTCCGACAAGCCCATCACCTTTGACCAAGCCGACCACCCCGACCATGTGCCGAGCCCGGGGAAATACCCGCTCGTCGTCGACCCCATCATCGGTGACATCAGGCTCACCAAGGTCCTCATGGACGGAGGCCGCAGCCTCAACATCATCTACGCCGAGACCCTCGGGCTCCTGCGTGTTGATCTGTCCTCTGTCCGGGCAGGCGCTGCGCCCTTCCATGGGATCATCCCTGGGAAGCGCATCCAGCCCCTCGGACAGCTCGACCTTCTCGTCTGCTTCGGAACACCCTCCAACTTCCGAAGGGAGACCCTGACGTTCGAGGTGGTCGGGTTCCGAGGAACCTACCACGCGGTACTGGCGAGGCCATGCTACGCGAAGTTCATGGCCGTCCCCAACTACACCTACCTGAAGCTCAAGATGTCGGGCCCCAACGGGGTCATCACCGTCGGCCCCACGTACAAACACGCGTTCGAATGCGACGTGGAGTGCGTGGAGTACGCCGAGGCCCTCGCCGAGTCCGAGGCCCTCATCGCCGACCTGGAGAGCCTCTCTAAGGAGGTGCCAGACGTGAAGCGTCATGCCGGCAACTTTGAGCCAGCGGAGACGGTTAAGTCCGTCCCCCTCGACCCCAGCGGCGACGCCTCCAAGCAGATCCGGATCGGCTCCGGGCTCGATCCCAAATAGGAAGCAGTGCTCGTTGACTTTCTCCGCGCGAACGCCGACGTCTTCGCGTGGAGTCCCTCGGACATGCCCGGCATACCGAGGGATGTCGCCGAGCACTCGCTGGACATCCGAGCCGGAGCCCGACCCGTCAAGCAGCCACTGCGCCGATTCGACGAGGAGAAGCGCAGAGCCATAGGCGAGGAGATCCACAAGCTAATGGCGGCAGGGTTCATCAAAGAGGTATTCCATCCCGAATGGCTTGCCAACCCTGTGCTTGTGAGAAAGAAAGGGGGGAAATGGCAGATGTGTGTAGACTACACTGGTCTCAACAAAGCATGTCCGAAGGTTCCCTACCCTCTGCCTCGCATCGACCAAATCGTGGATTCCACTGCTGGGTGCGAAACCCTGTCTTTCCTCGATGCCTACTCAGGGTATCATCAAATCAGGATGAAAGAGTCCGACCAGCTCGCGACTTCTTTCATCACACCCTTCGGCATGTACTGCTATGTCACCATGCCGTTCGGCTTGAGGAATGCGGGCGCGACGTACCAGCGGTGCATGAACCATGTGTTCGGCGAACACATTGGCCGCACGGTCGAGGCCTACGTCGATGACATCGTAGTCAAGACGAGGAAAGCCTCCGACCTCCTTTCCGACCTTGAAGCGACATTCCGATGTCTCAAGGCGAAAGGCGTCAAGCTCAATCCCGAAAAGTGTGTTTTCGGAGTACCCCGAGGCATGCTCTTGGGGTTCACCGTCTCCGAGCGGGGCATCGAAGCCAACCCGACGAAGATCGCAGCTATCACCAGCATGGGACCCATCAAGGACTTGAAAGGCGTACAGAGGGTCATGGGATGCCTCGCGGCTCTGAGCCGCTTCATCTCACGCCTCGGCGAAAGAGGCCTACCTCTGTACCGCCTCTTAAGGAAGGCCGAGTGCTTCACTTGGACCCCTGAGGCCAAGGAAGCCCTCGGGAACCTGAAGGCGCTCCTCACAAAGGCGCCTATCTTGGTGCCCCCAGCTGCCGGAGAAGCCCTCCTGGTCTACGTCGCCGCAACCACTCAGGTGGTTAGCGCCGCGATTGTGGTCGAGAGGCAAGAAGAGGGGCATACATTGCCCGTTCAGAGGCCAGTCTACTTCGTCAGCGAGGTACTGTCCGAAACCAAGATCCGCTACCCACAAGTTCAGAAGCTGCTATACGCGGTGATCCTAACGCGGCAGAAGCTGCGACACTACTTCGAGTCTCATCCAGTGACTGTGGTGTCATCCTTCCCCCTGGGGGAGATCATCCAGTGCCGAGATGCCTCGGGTAGGATTGCAAAGTGGGCGGTGGAAATCATGGGCGAGACAATCTCGTTCGCTCCTCGGAAGGCCATCAAGTCCTAGGTCTTGGCGGACTTCGTAGCTGAATGGGTCGACACCCAGCTACCGATGGCTCCGATCCAACCGGAGCTCTGGACCATGTTCTTCGATGGGTCGTTGATGAAGACAGGAGCCGGCGCAGGCCTACTCTTCATCTCGCCCCTCGGGAAGCACCTACGCTACGTGCTACGCCTCCATTTCCCGGCATCCAACAATGTGGCTGAGTACGAAGCTCTGGTCAACGGGTTGCGGATCGCCATCGAGCTAGGGGTCCGACGCCTCGACGCTCGTGGTGACTCACAGCTCGTCATCGACCAAGTCATGAGGAACTCCCACTGCCGCGACCCAAAGATGGAGGCCTACTGCGATGAGGTTCGGGGCCTGGAAGACAAGTTCTACGGGCTCGAGCTCAACCACATCGCTCGGTGCTACAACGAGACTGCGGACGAGCTGGCTAAAATAGCCTTGGGGCGAACGACGGTTCCCCCGGACGTCTTCTCCCGGATCTGCATCAACCCTCGTCAAGGTCGACGACACGCCCAAGCCCGAGGCACCCTCGGCCCAGCCCGAGGTACCCTCGGATCATTCCGAGGCACCCTCGGCTCGGCCCGAGGTATCCTCGGTTCAACCCGAGGTACCCTCGGCCCCCGAGGGCGAGACACTGCACGTCGAGGGGGAGCAAAGCGGGGTCACGCCTGATCAAAACTGGCAGACCGCGTACCTGCAATACCTCCACCGAGGAGAGCTACCCTCCGACCGAGCCGAGGCTTGGCGGGTGGCGCGGCACGCCAAGTCATTCGTCTTGCTGGGAGATGAGAAGGAGCTCTACCACCGGAGCCCCTCCGGCATCCTCCAGCGATGCATCACCATCGCCGAAGGTCAGGAACTCCTGTGAGAGATACACTCGGGGGCTTGCGGCCATCACGCAGTGCCTCGAGCCCTTGTCGGGAATGCTTTCCGGCAAGGCTTCTACTGGCCGACGGCGGTGGCCGACGCCACTAGAATCGTCCGCACCTGCGAAGGGTGTCAGTTCTACGTAAGGCAGACCCACCTGCCCGCTCAGGCTCTGCAGACGATACCCATCACCTGGCCTTTTGCTATGTGGGGTCTGGATCTCGTCGGCCCCTTGCAGAAGGCACCCGAGGGCTACACGCACCTACTGGTCGCCATCGACAAATTCTCCAAGTGGATCGAGGTCCGACCCCTGAACAGCATCAGGTCCGAGCAGGCGGTGGCGTTCTTCACCAACATCATCCATCGCTTCGGGGTCCCAAACTCCATCATCACCGACAACGGCACCCAGTTCACTGGCAGAAAGTTCCTGGACTTCTGTGAGGACCACCACATCCGGGTGGACTGGGCCGTCGTGGCTCACCCCATGTCAAATGGGCAAGTAGAGCGTGCCAACGGCATGATTCTACAAGGGCTTAAGTCTCGGATCTACAACGACCTCAACAAGTTCGGCAAGCGATGGATGAAGGAACTCCCCTCGGTGGTCTGGAGTCTGAGGACAACGCCGAGCCGAGCCACGGGCTTCACGCCATTCTTCCTAGTCTACGGGGCCGAGGCCGTCTTGCCCACAGACCTGGAATACGGCTCCCCAAGGACAAGGGCCTACACCGACCAAAGCAACCAAGCTAGCCGAGAAGACTCGCTGGACCAGCTGGAGGAGGCTCAGGATAAGGCCTTACTACACTCGGCGCGATACCAGCAGTCCCTGCGACGCTACCACGCCCGAGGGGTCCAGTCCCGAGACCTCCAGGTGGGAGATCTAGTGCTCCGGCTGCGACAAGACGCCCGAGGGCGGCACAAGCTCACGCCCCCCTGGGAGGGGCCGTTCGTCATCGCCAAAGTTCTGAAGCCCGGAACGTACAAGCTGGCCAATAGTCAAGGTGAGGTCTACGGCAACGCTTGGAACATCCAACAGCTACGTCGCTTCTACCCTTAAGATGTTTTCAAGTTGTTCATATACCTCGCGCCCAGCAAAAGTTTAGTCGTCAAGGAAGGGTCGGCCTCGCCTCGGCAAAGCCCGACCCTCCCTCGGGGGCTAAAAGGGGGGGAACCCCCTCTGCGTCGAAATTTTCCTCGAAAAAAGATCTTTTCTGCCAGAAAGTCTTTTGGGCTGTTTGACTACTTCGAAAGTGGATCCTGAAAACGATGGAGTACACGTAAGCAGCCAAGGCTGACCGAGCCGAGGGACTCCTACGCCTCCGGGATACGGATACCTCACTCATCACCTTCTGCGATAAGTAACTCACGTTCGGATAAGTGATCCCGTGGACCGAACAAGTCTTCACGTTCGGAAGCTCTTCTGCCGAAGCGATTTCTCGAGCCTTCTCGACTGCGTCGGGAATAGAACCCCATGGACGGGTAAGAGTGCGCGTAAACGGCAAGGCCGACCGAGCCGAGGGACTCCTACGCCTCCGGGATACTGATACCTCACTCATCACCTTTCGTGAGAAGCAACTCTCACTCGCACAAAACAATTCTGTTACCGACAGAAAAGCCCAGATACTCGAAACAAGAGGAAAAGAGACACAGCTTTACAACACGGCGAGGGTGTGTTTAGGCCTCGGTGGCCGCAGAAAACACACGCGACAAGATAATCCGATCCTGCAGGCTCGGATCTTAACGGCCGAAGGGAGCAGCAGCACCCTCGGCATCGACGACACCTTCGGCAAGGTCCGACCTAGCCTCGGACGGCGACGCGGTCCGAAGATCTCCACTTTGAAGGACGACGTCATCGCCACGCCCGGGCCATCGCTGCCAGGGTCTTCTCGGGAATTCGGCCCGAGCAGGCGGCTCGGCCGGTCACCCCGGGGCCTCGGCCAGCTGTCCTCCAAGGACGTCGGCCCGACCCGAAGCCTCGGCTGGTCAACTCCGGCGTCAGTCCCACTAACGGACGACCCAGCTAGGCTCCGGCCAACCAGGTTTCCTTTTCGAGCCAACTCTGCCTCTGTTCATGTTGACGCCGCTACCCCTGGCCTCGGCTCATCGAAGAGCGGCCGAGGGGTTCCTTTAATTAAGCTAGAGAAGCCTCAGACAACAAGGCTGACCGAGCCGAGGGACTCCTACGCCTCCGGGATACGGATACCTCACTCGTCACCTTTACACGGGGCGACTCACGCTTGGTGAAGCGGTTCAGACAACCAACAGGTGAGTCTTAGTGCTCGAAAATGAGGAAAAAACACGGCTCCGTGCCGAAAATACATACATGTTCAGGCCCCGACAGCCACAATGAACAAAAACACTAGCATCCAAAGTGCCATTACAAACGGAACTCTGGTTCCGTCCCCGCGGGTATGAACAACCTCGAGCCTGCGGGGCGACGAACACCAGGGGACCCGCCAGCGACCTCTGCAGCAGCATCCATGGTCCTAGGACGGACGCGGTCGCCGGAGGGCTCTCGTTCGCGTTCCCGCTCAAGGGACACGAACCAGCTATTAAAGCCAAAGAGCGGACCGCTCCCAAGCGCGCCGGCAGGTCCTCGCTGCCATCCTTGCCTCGAATGCAAGGAAGAAGGCGGAATGTTGCATCCTAGCTGGGCAGCATAGTTCGCCTTCCCCGGCATGAATGGAGGACGTCTCCTCCGCAGAGCTGGAGGGTGTTTGCCACCACCAGAAGCTGGAAGAAGAGGTGGCCCGCCGGTCCACGCGGGAGGTAGAGCCCCGGCTCGCCTCGCTCCCCGCCCCGGCGAGGATGACGAACACCCTCGAGGCTGAGGGCGGGACCAAGGTCACAGCCCGGCTTGCCTCTCCCCATCCAGGGGCTGGAGGTCACCGTCTTGGGTGACCATCGGTGGAGGGGTGCAGCCGGGCTGCATGATGAAAATCCTTGAAGCCGAGGGATGGCTGAAAGGTACCCACTCCCACGGAGTTGTGTCCTCCAACGACGAGGCGGAAAGACGGTGGATATCCCCCATCCGGGGGCTTGGAAGGCGGAAAGACACGATGCATAAGGGAGCGCGAAAACATGGTCGCCTTCCAAGGGGGTCACCCTCCTTTTAAAGGCGGCTCTCCCTACTTGCGTCCCCAGCCGTCATGGGCTGAGTCTTCTCCAACACACTCCAAGGTCCTCCCCTACGGCGTGGGGGCTGGGTCCCACACGTCATGCAAGCCGACTCAGAGCAGAAGAAGCCAAACCGCCGCGTGCAGTGCGTACAACCGCCCAGCGGTTACAATCGACCCTCCACTTTAGCCCAGACCAACGGGCGAAAGGGTGGGCAGCCATGCAGGCGGCATGCAACCGCGCCAAGTGGGCGCACTTCTCCGACTCCCAACATGCCCAGCATGGAGGCCTAGGCCCACGCGTCATGCAACCGGCGCGCTGAATGCTTCGTGCATGCAACTGCACAGCCACTTGCGCCACCACCGCGCCTCCTCGACTGCGGAACCAATGCCGCGACTCGAGGCGACCCAGCGCACGACCCAGCGGCTCCAGCCTGGCGCGACGGTCAATACGGCCGAAGACGGGCCGACAGTAATGGCGGTGGCAGGCGGGCAGGTGCAGCGGTCACGTCGTCAGCCAAGCTTACGTCCCGTCCGGGGGCAGCGAGAGAACCCTCTCTCACGGCGTGAAGACAACGCGCCCGTGATCCGTTCCTCGAACGGCTCACGCACGCACAACGGCCGCCCCGCCAACCACTCGCCCCGTCGCATTACTCCGCAGCGGGACAGGCGGCGCCTCTGGCAGGAGAAGCGGGCGACGCTTCGCCTTCGCCATGGTGACCGCGTCAAAAAGGTACGCCGCGTCGTTCGATTTCGTATCCTTTTTCCTTTTTTTCCTCTTTCTCTCTCTTGCAACAGGGACCGGGAAAGGGGGATACCCCGAAAAGGATCCTTCCCCGAGAAGGAACCAGGCTCCAAGCCCCCCTACTGATCAGAGGTTCGAAGGCTGGCCCCCCGGAAGGGTTCGACAGCCGCCTCAGATCGCGTGGGCCCTATACCCACTACTGGTCAGAGGTTCGAAGGCCGGCCCCTCGAAAGGGTTCCACGGCCGCCTCAGGCTACTCGGGCTCCGCGCCCATTACTGATCAGGGGTTCGAAGGCTGGCCCCCGAAGGGTTCATAGCCGCCTCAGACGCCGAGCGAGGGATGACCATGGGTACGTTCGATACATAACCAAGGCTCGGGCTGCGCTCCCGAGGTACCCTAGGACATTTTCGAGACCAGCGGGAACGATCTTGTAACGGAATCCCATCAGAGGGAGGCATCGAGCCCTCGGACCCCGTCGTCAGGGGACCGGGTCTGGCAGATCACCCGCAGGTACTTTTGGGCGTGCCTCTGGGCCCCTAGCCGACCCCTAACGAACGGGGCACGGACGTCCACTCGGATTACCCGCTTGCAGCTCATCGGAGACACCATGTTCGGCGCCCATCGAGGGCAACATGGCGCTTTCCCCCCCCCCCCCCCCTCCTCCTTGCGGAAAGGCGACACAGGGGCGTATGTACAAAAGCCGAGTCTGCCCCTGACCGCCCTCTCGCTCTGTGCAGAGGCTCGAGGGCTGCTCTCGCAAACCCGGCTCCGGCCAAACCGTTGACAGCGTCAACATACCAGCCCGAGAACTTGGGACCGGACCGTACACCTGGGCAACGGCCAGCTCGCATGAGGGAACGACCAGACCAGCCGAAGCACTACGCAAGGCATTAAGACCTCGAAGGAGTGAAACCACTCCTCCAAGGCCTCGGGGGCTACACCCGGCGGGTGCGCTCGCGTGCACCCACCGGAACAAAACGCAACCGAGAAAGGCTGGTCCCCTTGCAAAAAAGTGCGACGAAAGCCTCCAAGCGAGTGCAAACACTCCCTTCGAGGCTCGGGGGCTACTGTCGGGGACCATAATTAGGGGTACCCTCAAGGCTCCTAATTCTCAGCTGGTAACCCCCATCAGCACAAAGCTGCAAAGGCCTGATGGGTGCGATTAAGTCAGGGATCAGTCCATTCGAGGGACTCGATCACGCCTCGCCCGAGCCTAGCCTCGGACAAGGGCAGCCGACCCCGGAGGATTTCCGTCTCGCCCGAGGCCCCCCTTCAGCGGCGAACATATTTCCGGCTCGCCCGAGGCCCTGCCTTCGCCAAGAAGCAACCCTGACCAAATCGCCGCACCGACCGACCAAATCGCAGGAGCATTTAATGCAAAGGTGGCCTGACACCTTTATCCTGACGCGCGCCCCTAGCCGGTAGAGCCGAAGTGACCGCTGTCACTTCGCCGCTCCACTGACCGGCCTGACAGAAGGACAGCGTCGTCTGCGCCACTCCGACTGCGGTGCCACTTGACAGAGTGAGACTGACAGGCAGTCAGACCCGGCCAAAGGCACCATAGGAAGCTCCGCTCCGCCCGACCCAGGGCTCGGACTCGGGCTAAGTCCCGGAAGACGGCGAACTCCGCCCGACCCAGGGCTCGGACTCGGGCTAAGTCCCGGAAGACGGCGAACTTCGCCCGACCCAGGGCTCGGACTCGAGCTAAGTCCCGGAAGACGGCGAACTCCGCCCGACCCAGGGCTCGGACTCGGGCTAAGTCCCGGAAGACGGCGAACTCCTCTCCGCCCGACCCAGGGCTCAGACTCGGGCTAAGTCCCAGAAGACGACGATCTCCGCCTCGCCCGACCCAGGGCTCAGACTTGGGCTCGGCCCCAGAAGACGACGAACTCCGCTTCGCCCGACCCCAGGGCTCGGATTCCGCCCCGGCACCAGCCGGCAATCTCCGCCTCGCCCGAACCTGGGGCTCGGACCCGACCTCGGCCACGGAAGACAGACTCGACCTCGGCTTCGGAGGAGCTTCCACATCGCCCAACCTAGGGCGTGGACCAGCCACGTCAACAGGAGGCGCCATCATCACCCTACCCCAAGCTGACTCAGGCCGCAGGGAACAAGACCGGCGTCCCATCTGGCTCGCTCCGCCAGATAGGCAATGATGGCGTCCCGCATACTCTGTGACGACTGCGGCTCTCAGCCCCCTTACGGAAGCAAGAGGACGTCAGCAAGGACCCAACCGCTCCGACAGCTGTCCCTCCGTCATGCTCCAGCACTCCTCCGACGGCCACGACATCACACCAGCTAGGTGCCAAAATCTCTCCGGCTGCCACAACGGCATGTACTTAGGACGCTAGCTCTCCTCCGCTAGACACGTAGCACTCTGCTACACCCCCCATTGACACCTGGATCCTCTCCTTGCGCCTATAAAAGGAAGGACCAGGGCCCTCTTAGAGAGGGTTGGCCGCGCGGGGACGAGGACGAGACAGGCGCTCGCTGGAGGCCGCTTGCTCCCTCTCCCGCGTGGACGCTTGTAACCCCCTACTGCAAGCGCACCCGACCTGGGCGCGGGACGAACACGAAGGCCGTGGGATTCCCACCTCTCTCACGCCGGTCTCCGGCCGCCTCGCTCTCCCCCCTTCGCGCTCGCCCTCGCGCTCGACCCATCTGGGCTGGGGCACGCGGCGACATTCACTCGTCGGCCTAGGGACCCCCCGGTCTCGAAACGCCGACAGCTGGCGTGCCACTTCATCACCCGGCCATTATTTCTAAAGCGCGGGCATGCCACATCATCACTCGGCCATTATTTCCAAAATGGCCGACGCGGTCCATTCTAACTCAGTGGTTATTTCTAAGGACGTTGATGTTACCAGACTCCACTTGGCCACTATCTCCAAAGCGGCCGGCGTGGCTCGTTATCACTCGGCTGTTACCTCTAAAACGCCGACGTCGCCATCGATCACTCAGCTGTTACCTCTAAAACGCCGACGTTGCCATCGATCACTCGGCTGCTACCTCCAACATCACCAGTAACTGCTCGGTCGTTATTTCTAAAATACTAACGTGGCTGCTATCACTCAGCCATTACTTCAAAAAGTGCCAACATCGCTAGTAATAACTCGGTCGTCACTCCTAAAGCAACGACATGATTTCAGATGACTCGGCTGCCATCGCCGAAGTGTCGACATCGCGAAGAAAACAGTCAAAAGCGTGATTCGTTGATTCCAAACATCCCTCGGGCATTAATGAGAGCAACGACTGACAAGAAAGCAAAATAAAAGTGCACAAAAGTGAGGCGAAACCACTCTTCATTATAAGGGAAGCATTACTAAACTTACAAATCAACTCATTATGAGTTGATGACCTCCCTACTACTACACTATACTTCACTACTCTATACTACTAACTACTACTACATTATTTCATTCTACTACTACTAATCTATACTAATAATTAAAACCAGTGGCATCTAGCCATTGGCCTTGTTGCTGCCCTTGCTACTGCCCCTGCTACCACCCTTGCCGCCGTCGCCGCTGCCACCCTTGCCGCCGCCGTCGCCATCGCCTTCGCCGCCGTCACCGCTGTCGTCGTCGTCGCCTCCGTCGCCATCGCCGTCACCGCCATCGCCGTCGCCACCGCCCTCCTCGGACGAGTCCGAGGAGTTCTCCTCGTCCGAGGAGTACTCCGACTCATCCGAGCCCACGAGCTCGGTGCACTCGACAGACCGGATGTAAGTCCAGACCTCTGCGGCAATCCCCTGGGAGTCGTCTGAATCATCAGACGACGCCGGGGGAGAGGCAGGAGCCGGAGAGCCCTCAGACTCGGAGGAGAACTCCTCCTCCGAGTACTCCGAGTCGCCGAAGTCCTCCGAGGGAGGAGTCGGCTCACGCTTGCGTTTGTCACCAGGGCGATGCGAAGAACTACCACCTTTCTTACTTTTGCCCATGTTGGAAACGGAAGGAAGAAGAGGAGGGTAAATAGCAAGCAGCAGTAAGAGATGTGAAAATGCCAGAGAAGCAAGAGCACTATTTATAGAAGAAGAAGGCAACCGCTCACCTCCTACCACGGCCACTGAACAGTCGCAAAAATTCAATATGCAATTCAAACCGTCTGAAGACACGTCAGGCGGCTGACGCCGTTTCACGTAACATGACACCCATTGGGACTCCAGTCAACTACGCGGGCGATATGATTACGCTCGCGGTCACATCAAGTTACTACTTAGAAGCAGTTTGCTAAACGCTCAGCGTACCAAGCCGTCCCTTGCCTACACCCATTGGGGGGACGCCCAGGAATTATCAGTATATTTTCAACACTGTCACATCCGAACAGTATATGCAATGAATACTTCAAGACAGAAGAAAGATATCAGCAGGATCAAAGGAAAGCCAAATATAGCCGATGAGGTACAAGTCTAATCGACTGAAGCATCAAAGCATGAAGTGAATGAAGACTAGCCAAGGGCCATCTATCGAACGTCCAATCAGTCGCAGATCAAATAAATGGCAAAACCTATCAAGATATGGGCAGATCGCGTACTCGGCCACAAAGACAAAAATATACGCTGACCTCTAAAGCGTAGTATCAACAATATAATGCTGGTCTCCAAGGCATTCAACAAAGAGGGAGGATGATTCCCAGAAAAAGACACGAAATGAAGACCTTCGAGTGGATTATTTTCAAAAATCCACTCGAAGCTCGGGGGCTACACCCATTGGGTGCACCTTTGGTGCACCCAATAGATCATCATCCTCGAAGAAGTAAAGTGCTGACCTCTAAAGCATAAGGTAAGATCAAGACAAGGCTGACCTCTAAAAAAGCGCAAGAGGAAGATAAAAATGATCTCTGATAATACTCGAAGTAAAGACCTTCGAGCGGATTATCTGCAAAAATCCGCTCGAAACTCGGGGGCTACACCCGCGGTGCACCCAATGAAATTTGAAGTCCTATGGTACAAAGATGCTGACTTCCGAGGCATGAGTCTGAGACAGAACACCTAATTTTGAGTAATAAAGGTAGGAAAAGACAGTGAAAAAGTGTTTCTATCGGATCATTTAGAACTCAGAAGCAGTAGCCCAACAAGCTTATTTCCAAAGCATCCCTTGTTAAAGTCAAAAACTGCAAGCTGGAACTAGGATCCTTGGGCCGTTTGTTTTAGAATCGACCCAAAGATCGGGGGCTTGTGGGGGACAGATATCCCCTGGGTCCACCAGAAGGATAAAAGACCTCACGAAAGGCCCAAGGGCCCCATAATTCGTAAGGTCATCCCCCTCGTGGGCCTGGGAAGGGACGACCAATGAAGCAAATCGACACAAGGCTGTAACGGCACAAGCCCAAGACGGCCCAACGAATTCGCGCAGTAATCACAACAGAGGCCCGACCTTCCCGTGCAGGAGCCCCGTACAACGAAACCAAGCGAGAATGGGTCGGCAGGATTGTAGGAGGATAGACTCAGTTGGTTCACTATTTCTTAGGTACGCGTCGCTGAAATATCCACATGTACCAGTCGAATATATAAGGCCTAGGGAGCACCCCTTCAGATCAGAGACTCGCTACTTAGCGTCCCACCCAACTCTCTACGTTCTTAGCGCTAGAGAATCCTCTTGTAACTCGCCACATAAAACACTCTCGACAGGACGTAGGGTGTTACGCATCTCAAAGCGGCCCGAACCTGTAAACCATTGTCCACTGTTTCTCGTGCATCCAGCATGAACCATCGAGCTACAGTCGATAACACCGTCCTACTCCTAAAAGCACCTTGAGGGGTAACCCCAGGTGCGCGGTCGGACCCAAAACACCGACAACTCCCCTTGAGGAGTCCACTAACGACGGGTCTTTTTCAGCCCTTTCCCGCTATCAAATGGTCACTTAGGCTAGTTGAGTATTCTTCTCAATCTCGAGGGACACTTAGTCCCCGCAAGGATCACCACACACTTAGGTGTTTCTTCCTAGCTTTACAACTTTGTGAGAGCAAGGATGAGAATGAGAGAGAGCACAATCAAGAATACCAAGCAAAAGAGCAACAAGAAAATTCAATATCACACTCTACTTAGTGTCTCTCTCAAGGCGCTAATCACTAATGATCACAATCTCAAATTTGGCATGTGGAGGAGATCTTTGATGCTTTGAGTGTGACTTGGAGTGGAGTTCTTCCTCTTGCAATGAATGAGAGTGAGTGAATTGCTTGAGAAGCTTGGATGCCATTGAAGGGGGTCATTGAGGTTGTATTTATAGCCTCCAACCACATCCTAGCCATTACAGTCGACCTGCCACATGCGCGCAGTACGCGACCCTGGCTCGGACGATTCGCCCCTGCACGATCAATGGCTAGATCGCAATGGTCAGTTATAATGGTTATATCAACAGCTAAAATTGTATTAAATGTGTCATTAGATGTCAGATAAAATGTATTGCGAACGATCCGTTCGTGCCTCCGGACGGTCCACGAGTGACGCTAAAATTTATTTTACCGAACCTGACACCTTCGGGTTGGTCTGATTTTCAACAAGCGGCGCATGAGGTCTCTTTTTATTCGGATGGTCCGGGGTAGAGGTTCGAACGGTCCGCGATATGCTGAGTTGAGAATTGATCTTCTTGAATTAATTTCTAATGTACATGTGTGCATGTACTTAGCAAACTAGTCAGCGCAAATGGTTGTGGTGATGGTTAATCACCAAAACAAGCGTGAAAATGGTTTCTACGCCTATTTCCCTCTTAGTGTCCTATGTCCATGGTGGTGGTCCACCCTCCCCCCATCTATGACAGCTCAACAACGTCCTAACCAAGCCTAGTCAAAAGTACATCTCTGGTGATATGGTCGAAGTCAAACAGGAATACATGTTCACTTTTATTGGCATTGCAAATGAACAGGTTTACAAATCCTATGGTGATATTATCATTAGCATGACAAATGAATGGCATTTCAAGAAATTTTATGAATTGATGTCAAAGGAGTTTGAGATATCGATGATTGGTGAGCTTACATTCTTTATCGGCTTTTAAGTCAAGCAAATGAGAGAATACAACTACATATCACAAGAGAAGTATACTAATGGTTTGCTCAATAGGTTCTAGATGAATGAATGTAATCCAATCAAGACTCCAATACCATACAATGGACATATCGTCTTAGATGAGGAAGGTAAACCAGTTAAACAAACTCTAGCATTCTATAATTGATAGCTTGTTGTATTTAATTACATCTAGGCCTGATATCATATTTAGTTTGTGTGTGTTATATTTCAAGCTAAACCTAAGAAAGCTCTTTTAAATGCCATAAAAAGAATCCTTAGGTATCTAAAGAACACACAAAGGTATCTCAAAGGATCTAGTTTTTAATTTGTCGGTTATTCCGATTTGAATTATGTCGGTTAAAAAATTGATAGAAAAAATATTTCTGGAGGATGCCATATGCTTAGTAGATCTCTAGTGTTATGGAGTTCAAAGAAGCAAAATAGTTTTGCCTTGTCAATGGCAAAAATGGAATACATAGACGCGAGTGCTTGTTGTGCATAAATTTTCTACATGAAACAAACCCGACTTTGATGTAGTTCTAAAAAAGGTTTCTATTTTGTGGGACAAGTACTGTAAAACTTAGCAAATAATCTAGCTTAAAACTCTCACGCCAAACACGTTGACATCTATCACCGTATCACCGTTTCCTTAGACCTGAGAGATATATTACTTAAAATATAAAAATGGATGAACAATTAGAAAATATTTTTACAAAACCACTAGATGAACCAACAAACATTGTAAAGAACATAGACTTGGAAATAGCCGTCAGGGGCAGGAACCAGACACGAGAGGAGGCGGCGTTAGATCGACCAAGGTGTCAGCGATGGAGAACGGAGACGAATCAAGTCGCCTAGGGAGGCCATAGGTGCCGAGGAAAATTCAAGATTTTTTTACAGGATTGGGAGGGGTATTTTGACCCAGCAAACTTTACCAGCAAAACCTCCAAACTTTTCTACGGTGCTTGCTGAAAACAGAGCTCATATCTTACCAGCCCTAGGTGACCAAACAAGAATGTACACTAGAAAAGTACCCGTAAAATTAGTAAGGGGCTGTTTGGTTACTCCTGCTAAAGTTTAGCCCGGGTCACATCAAGCGTTTGACTTTTAAATAGGAGTATGAAATATAGACCCAACCAACTGGACTAGATTCGTCTCGTCTTTTAATCTTCGGCTGACAAATTAGTTTTATAATCCGACTACATTTAATACTCGGAACGGAGGTTCAAACATTCGATGGGACAGGGGCTAAATTTTAGTTTGGGGTAACCAAACACCCCCTAACTCTATACAAAGATTGAGAGTAGATCCCTTTAGAAGAAAACTGCATACTGCAGGCTGCAAATACAAGACCTGAACATTCTTTAGTGTTGCACCCTTCATACCTGAACATTCGTGTGCTAATCATATAGGCGTGTGAACTAAACCTACAGTCACAAGTTCAGTCTGATAGTACAAGTTATTACAATGTGAGTACATTGCCTCATCTATAGTACAGGAAAACAGATCAGAAGCTCAGCTCATTGCTGAACACCTTGGTCAGCTTCTGGGACGGGCTCAGGCTTCCTCCTCGGCTGATCTGGAGTGACTCGATCGATTTTTGGATCTCCATGGTCATGGCACTGTCGACACTGCCTGCAGAGAGCCGCTTGTGTGCCTTCTGCAGGTGCAGCTTGAGTGAACTCGTACTTAGACCAACATTCTTGCTGCAGATTGGACACACCTTCATTTCTGGCCGCTTGTGTTGCCAGTCCATAGATACCTTGCCATGCAGCCTCTTGTCAAGGGCCAGGAGAGCCTTTGCGAAGCCGTCGTTTGGCTGCGCTCGACGGTGTACTTTCTTCAGTAAGTTCCAGGCTTTTGCAAGAGTAAAGCCCCTGAAAAGTACAGCTCTATCATGTCAATAGCAAAGCTCCGATGAAATTCTTGTGCATATTATCATGCAATTCGGGCGCAAGTGGCAGTAAGTTAAAGACTCTTACTCTCTAAGCATAAGATAGGCAAGTACGACTGTGGCACTCCGACTTTTCCCTTCAAAGCAATGAACTAGAACCTTGCCCCCAACATGATCCACATGATCAATGAAGTCTGATGCTTCCTCAAAAAGATCACTGATGTTTGCATCATCATCATCGCTAATCTGTAAAATACGACATTTTCAATTTAAATATGTGAGTATGAATCATGTAAAAGGTAACACAAATGGGAATACTAAACCAGAGATTGATGCACTTACTGAAAAGTTCTTGTATTCAAAAAGATCGGGAAATTGGGAATCGGATTGACCAATCTCATTTGAACACAAACAGAGTACATGGGTAATGCCCAAATGCTGTAGGGTGTACTTAGACCTTGCAGCCAGAGCCCCACCTATGAACAAGTTGTTGACAACAAGAGAAGGTCGTTCTGTATTTGCAGCATCAGAAATCAAGGCTATCCTTTCAATGATGTGTTCAAGACGCACCTGCAAGTGATGTATTATCAAGTTCACTAATTCATTAAAATGGAGTTCAAAGTTTAGGTATATCCTGACTTACCTTCAATTCATAGGCATCAGCTACCATGTTGTTTTCAGTTCCATCAAAGAAACCAGAATGAAAATTGTTCTCTTGGCAAAATTTGATCACATCATTCTTAAGTGCCTCGTTCCACTGCTCAATCTCTTTGAGCAATTCAGGATCAACCTGCAGCATTAATATTATTTTTAATTGAGGTTAGTAAATCGTAATCAACATCAACAACAAACTGATACGAAACAGCTCACGGAACAGAGTAACTTGAGCTTTCAATACAAGCTTTGGTAAAGCTTGTTGCAATCACACTGGCTGTAACTGTATCAATAAAAAGCAAGGTAGGCTATTCCAAAAGAAAACAACAAAACCGGTTAGGGCTATGCTAGAAATAAATCCCCCCCAAAATAAATCTACAATTACATCGATCGAAATAAAGTAGATACTACTTACAGTGAATGAACTAAAATTAGATAAGAAAATACTTTCACTGGACAAAAGAAATTAGAGCAACAACCACAGCAGATATGATATAAGCATGTTTTGCCTTTAAAATGAATTCTACTTTCACTCAGGAGATTCTTACCTTTGGGGTTTTGTAAAAATCACGAAGTTTCATTGTCATTCTTAAACTACGGGGAGCCTCTGCGCTTCCCTTGAAGTACTTGTTGTTCCAACTCTCCCTGGGCAGAGGAGAAACTGAATCTGAGCTTCCGCGGGATCCCGCAGAAGAGGACTTCATTGCAGATTTCAGCATTTCAGAATCACTATGAAGCTCATTGTTCAGATGCTTACTAGGAAGGCGAGGAGAACTATAGCTGGCTCCAGGTGAAGGAAAATCGGAAAGGGCAGCATCATTATTGTCAGATTCTTCAGAGGTTTTAGTAATTATGGACAAGAAAACTCGCAAAACACCATCCAGTTTTTGGTAAAGCTGGAGAAGAAATAGATGGAACCCCTCCAGGTCCCTAAGAGCTGCACGGAATGATCCTCGGAATTCATGAATCACTCCAGCATTATCTTCATCAGAAAGGGAGCAACAAGAATCACTGGAAGTAACCTCATCAGGTCGTGGATGTCCAAGCTTACCACCAGAAATTTCATATAGGATACTTGCTGAGTAGTCCGAACTATTCAAAATGAGTTCCACAACTTTGGGGTACCTCTCATGATCTTTGACACGTCGCCCCACAGGGGGGCGGCGGGGCACACCAGTATCAATTGCTACAATGCGAAAATCGCCATATGTTCTTTCAGCATTTTCCTTTTCATTTATCAATGGTTCTAGTTTTGGTGACATGGGATCCAACCCTGGTGAACCAAATTTTCCATTCAAAGAGTGTGACCGCTTCTCTCTATGCAAAAAATGTGTAATTAGTTGGTTGGAACTATCTGTAGAGCTCTTGAAATCATCCAACCTGTCCAAATTGGGTAAGGATGATTTATCTGAAATCATCAGGTTTGCAGGATTACCACGCCAACCAAGCTGACGGCATGGGAGTCTGTCCTCATTCCGCAGTATCAGATCAAGCATCAAAACCCTTCCCAGTGATGAAGCAGTAACACAAGCAGCTTCTCGTGAATGGAAAGCCTTTGAACTCTCAAGCAGTGGGGAGCCATGAATATAACTGCCAGACCAGAATGCAAATTTCAACTCCAATATCAGATCACATAGAGACAATGTTTATAGCTAGCATGATTGTACTAAGAAGATAACATTGCAACAGTACCTCATTAGAAGAAGGCAGCGGCTTAGCTCAAGAGCTTCTAACAACTCTGAGCAAGTCATCTCACCAACCTCATCATTATTTGAAACTGCTACTGTACGTGCATTTTCTGCAGCATGCCTAATTGCCAGCCACTCTGAGCTAGAATTATATACTACTCTAGCCTGCATTTGTTGTAAAAGCTGTATAAGAAATCATTGCTCCATAGATAATCAAGCTGTCCAATATTATTTGGGGGTTTGGAAATACTTGTGGTGTATGGACTCCGAGCAATCTTGCAAACTCATAACCCAAACGCTCTGCCTGTGTTGCCATCTTTGATGATGAAAACTTTATAACAGCTGCCGCTTCTGGAACTCCAGTGTTACCTGGAGAACTAAATAGAGCAAAGAACACTACGCCACCAGAGTTCACAGTCACCTAAAAACAACAGGGTGTGGAAATCAGCGTGTTAAGCACATGCATCAATATAGTCATATAGATAACTAGCCAGTTGCCCGTGCTTTGCTACGTTTTTTATGTATCATATAAATAGGTACTGAAATATTTATTCAAATATAATTATTGTTTATTTGTAAACACTAATATACATGTGGTCTGATGGTAGCTACTCGGGCGGAGTCGGGGGTGGGCCTAGAATGTCAGTGCGGAGGGTGAAGCCGTGGTAGCACCAGGTGCCTACATTAGCGCAGAGGGTGAAATGGCAGAAGAAATGAAGAATATGAGCTTGAATGTTTACTACTTCCTCTGTCCACTTTTGTTAAGTGTATTTCAATTTGAGAAAGTCAGACATAGTAAGTTTTGGACGATGAACATCAAATTACATGCATACTTAGTGTACAAAACAACGATCAATTGTATTTGTATTTCAAAGTGCTTTTAATATGACATTGAGTTTTTCCCAATTGATAAAATCTACTTGGAGAGCTTTCATTTCCCTACTAAAATATTCTCCTTAAAGTGGATGGAGAATATAAGATGTTTGTCATTCCAACTTGAATCAGACATGGTAAACTGAAGCAAATAGCCTTTCTCACTACAATGGACACTACACAGGATGTTGAAATTGGCATCATAACAGGTTGTGACAAACCTCAAGAGCTTTATTCATTTCGTCTTCAGTTTGTTCTGAACTACTACTATGTTCTGTATGATGCAGAGACAACAACATGTCCCATGAAAATTCAGATGACTCAATGTCCAGTGCAGAAGAGTTCCCAAGTCTCTCCCACAAGCTTATTTCAGGAGATTGATCGCAGTCCAATGGATCTTTTCTTGTTGGTGCTTCTCTAATCAAGTGTTCACTACAGTGGGCACAGCAAAAAAGAAAATAGCAACATTAGCTCGGAAAGCTTATGAAGCTGCTGCTTAAAAGCAGTATACTCCCTCCTTCCCATGAAACAAGGCGTCTAAAGGCTTTGCACAAAAATTAGCGTAGCTTTGTTTTTTCCACTGGTTGCCCATGGCTGCAAGCTTGGAGGAGAAATTTGTGGGCATGTGAGAGAATCGTGGGCAGATAATTATGGACATGCACATGCAGAAAACTGCACGGATGGAAATATATTAGCGCCATGCATGCAAGGAATAGATTATGTTGCCGGCCAAAGGAATTTTGGGCGCGTTCATTCGCTTCTTGACTCATTATGCGGTGGCGGGCAAAGGAATATATTAGCGCCATGCAGAAAACTGCCATAAACTTCCTCGCTGTCATTTACTCTTTAATCATATGCAGAGCAAGGGCACATGCGTCCACATTAGCTAGAAAACCACTGCACGCCTTGTTTCATGGGAAAAAATTGAGAATCTTAGACGCCTTGTTTCATGGGAAGGAGGGAGTATTTCACAAGTTACAACTCATACAAGTTAATCTTGCAAGTGAATTTCCCTTAAGATCCACGCTCCATATTCTAAGAAACCATTAGAATCAAATAAATTGTAAAAGATATAATGTGCCAAATTCATTATATGTAAAATGTTATTCCTTGGATTGTTGATAATGTTGCCATCATTCTGCTATCTAGAGCCATCTCTTTGTTTGAGACAATTCCAGAATCAAGATCTACACATCATATAATAACAGGTACAACAAATCATAACTACAGATGTCATCTATCATCTTGGGAACCAAGATAACAATTTGGGGTCTAAGTAAGATATTATTATAGGAAAAATTCCAAATTACTCTTGTCAAGTTTAGTATATGTCCAGATGAGCATCTTATTAGAGGAGAATATGACTATAGGAAGGAGGTCTAAACACATTACAGGCATATAATTCAACGTTCTCCTTCACCAAGAGAAAAGACAATAGGGAAATCTATGTTGGCACAGATTTCAAGTTTTCAGATAATCATTCCTGCTAATTCAGTTAACAAGAGTAATGTAAAAGAGGGTTCAATCTTGTTCTTGGGCACTCCACTTTTTCTCTAGGAACACACAGCATTTCATTGTTCATTTGAAGATGGAATATAATTCAACATTTTCACCATAAGGTTTGGAAGGCACAAGAGCTTAATTTTGCAATTACAGATAATCAACTAAGTGGTATGAAGTGACCTCTAAAGGATAATAGGATACCGATGGATTCCACAAAGCAAACCTTAAGTCCCCGCTACCAAATAGTGAGAAGCTCCCACTTGGCATGACTTCAATCCTTGAACCTCGATGTGGGAACCCAGATGGCCGGAAAGCCCCACTCCTCTTACGTACTAATGAGAGCCATTTCTCAAATGTTTGTGCTGACGTCGATATATCACCACCAAATAATAAAGAAACCACCTAAACACAAGCAGATTTGTTTGGTTTTACCCAGTAAGATAAAGTATCACATTTTAAATTGCAAATGAACATTGAAGAAACAACACTTACACGAGAAGGTAGCTTCAGATCTTTATCCTCGTTTTCCTGTAAGAAATGTAAAATTTTATATAACATTTATGTATTTCTTCTGCATAGACACATTTCATAATACTATAATGGCATGTCTTGATTGATGGAAAATTCGAGAGAGAGAAAAAGAGATCTAAAGCAGTTTTTTCTGAAGATGAACAGATGGAATTTTGTGCACCAAGATTGTCTATATTACAAGTTCGAGCAAACAGAAGAGTACATGCACATAGAAACTAAAACTAACATGAGATTAACTCTTCCCTTTACCAGCTGACCAGCATATGCTCCGCACATGAAAGTGGTTGGGTACTTGGGCCAATTCAAAACCCATTGCATTAAGTTAGGAGTCCAATGTTCCCTTAATCGGTATAAATCATCTCTCATTAGGAACAAGTGTCTGTAAACCAAATGAACTACTGATGTATGGGTCATCCCTCACTCAGTCTAGGCCAATCTACTTACATCCATAATATGCTCAACTTGAACTGGAACGAGACGTGCTGTTAACTTCCCTTGTCTTACAAGGAAGATAGTTGCAAGATTTGGCATATGACGAACCTTTGGAGAAATTAGCATGTATAAACTCAAACGAAGCAGAACGCTGATCTAGTTTGGAACATGAGGTGTCAAGCATAATGCATTGTGCAAAAATTGAAACAACAAGACGAGAATAAACTGTTTTACTCCATTCATGATGAAATGGCCCTCCAAATAAATCCGCATAAATCCTCACTGCATTTGGGGGAAGGCGCACTTATAGCCGAGATGAGACTAAATGGCAATGAAAAACTCACGGATACACCAAGCGTATCGAGAACCATTATTATCAAACCTAAATCTGACCAGTGGCCAGCAAAAAGCAGCTGCATTTCGCAACCATGTCCCGGAGCAGATAAAAGTTAAGATTTGCCAACAAGTCCCCCCTCCCTTGTCACTCTTTTACCCGCCTAGGACGACAGTGACTAACTCAGCGCATCAATAAAGACCACATCAGATCACAAAAACACTAGTCCAAAGAAGAGAAAGGAACCACCTTGGGAGGAGGAATAATGGAGGGCCGCTCCTGGTCGCGCTCCTCCGCCGCCGCCTCTGGCTGCGTCGCGTCCCGCTGTTCCATGGGAGGGGCAAGGCTCGGGTAGCCCTTGACTACGCAAGCGCTTGGCGTGATATAGGTTTCAGCAACCGCCGCCTACGGCCTCTGCTTTGCGGCCGCCTGGCTTCCGGTGGGGGAGCGGGGCCGTCAGACACTCAGACCCCGACGGAAAAGGCGGGATCTTGCGCGAGTTTTCTCCCCGCTCCAACCTTTCCGTCCGGGTGTTGGCTTTTTTCGTAATGGTGACTGCCTGCAGGACAGCAGGAGGGGAGAGAGCGTCCGAGTCCGAGAAACAAAAGCACGGGAAGACGAAAGTGTGGAGTGGGTCAGTACTCAGTACTCAGTAGTACTGTGGGGTGGTTACTGACTTTTTTTTGGGAACGGGGTCCGTTGAGAATGGCTAGGCAACACAAGCCGTCCGATCCCGGCAGCAGAACCGCAAATATGCATCGCCTAGCCGTTAGGTGTGGAAGTGGAAAACTGGGAATGGATATCGGAAGTGAGAAAACTAAAAACAGTTTAAACAACTATGACTTTCCGAAAAAAAAACTGCACTTGCTAGGAATCTTGTAGGCATTAGACTATCGTCACATCACTATATTTACGTACGTCAGTCTTTATCTATTATTATAATTTCAGTGTACAGCTTTTACCTTAGGCTATCCGCACTCATACTACTCTAAATTTGTACTCTAAAAGAAATATTCTATCCTCGTCAGCAAGATTAGCTACTCTATACCATAATCCTCCGCAGTCATATTTACTCTATACTCAACTCTATACCTACTACTATATATTTTTTTTTTCACTTCAGTGCCTTGCTGTACCGCCTGCATGCACTCAGTGCGTATATAGCGTAGTAGGAAAGTACAACGCTTTATATGGCGTTTTTTTGTATCCACGCTATTTTAGCGTGCCTGAACGAGTTGCCGCTGCAGCAAAAAACCACTGTAAACTGGACTCTATCTGGATAGCGCTTCAGGTCCAATAAGCCACTGCGGGCAGCCTTATACTACCGTCACATTTCTTACATACTCATATGCACTACTAAACATGATTTTTAATTGAAATAAAGTACAGAATATAAGGAAAACATTAAATAATACTTAGCTCGTTAAAGATAAACTAGATAAACTAAACAAAGTTTATAAAGCGCGACAAACTTAAAAAAACCAATAAAAATACTCATGCTCCTCATCACCTCTCATTGTTCCTCATTTCTTTGGTCTAGTTTTAACACCAACATGTGGAGCCTTCGTCTTTATTTATGTTGTCGGTGTTCTGATCCATCAACTTGGTGATAAATCGTACAACTTTGAATAATATAACTTCTCGCTGGTCTTATAGAGCCTCTTCGATATGACCTTCTTCTGTTTAGAGACCTCATTGTCGTTTGTTGTTGGCCCTTTGCCCTTGCGCTGCGCTCTCACCCTATCTCGACCAATAGGTCATGGTGCATCGACACCATCAGATGATCCAGAGTTATAGTCCCCCTCCACATTGACGCAAGATCGATTGCTCGCATCAGCTGAGTCAGAACTAATATATCGTGTGCACCACTTTGGTTGATTACAAAGTTCAAGTCATATGTGCTCAAGCTTGAATTATTTTTCACCAGGCCTCCTACAAAAATTATCATTTGCAGCTTGGAGCATATGAGCATCATCTGCTTCGCCGAAGCTATCATTAACCTCGGCTCAGTTTCTCAAGACGAAGGCCTTATATATAAGCAATGTTGCAGAATATCGAAGCTCAATAGCTTCGGCTCGGACCATGCAAAGAAGTAAAAGACTAAATAGACCTTATTAGCTTTAGTTGCTTGTAAATAAACATTCAAGGATATGGATGTAATTTCACTCGGGCTGCATCCTGTGCCTATAAATAGATGAACAGTAACCCCGTACTGTTCACGCGGGATTGTAATCACTCTCTCGCATCTTTATCTTCGAGCAAGCCGAAGATATCAATATGAATTCTGTTAATATTCATACATACTTTATGGGATGCAAATGTAATTGAATCAGCAAGATGCAATTATTATCTACATACTTTTGCATTTTCATTCATATATTAAATGATGAAGGTATGTCCTTCTTGACCTTCATCGGAGTATTATACCCATGTGGAGATAATACTTCGGAAGACGAAGGTCTATTATAATTAACAATTGTGTTGCCTTGTTCTTGACTCACAGCATTTGAGAACAAGTAACCAACATTGGCGTCCACCTCCGGTGAACTCACTTCCACGATTGCGACAATGGCTTCACATGAGAACCAAGCTGGGGCACCTTCGGCTACGAAGTTGGTGCTCCCAATCACAGGCGGCTCAAGTTCTGAACCAGCCAATAAGAAGCAGAAGAAGGAAGCACAGAGAAGGGTGCAGCATGTTGGAGTGCAAGGACCCTTCATCAAGTCCAAGTGGTCTCACATATCAATCACCTTCTCCTAGGAAGATCTTCAGCTCAAGGATTATCCTCACAATAATGTAATGGTTGTATCTTGTGTCATCAAGGGGTTCCTAGTCCATAATGTCCTAGTGGACACAGGCAGTACGACAGACCTCATCTTTGCGAAGGCTTTCAGGCAAATGCAAGAGCCCGATGACAAGATACATGATGCAATGCACCCCTCTGTGGCTTCGGAGGAAGACAGATTGTGGCTCTCGGCAAGATAACTATGCCGATCACCTTTGACTATATTCACAATACAAGGACAGAACAGGTTGTCTTCGACATTGTCGATATGGAGTATCCCTACAATGCAATCATTGGTCGAGGGACATTGAACGCTTTCGAAGCAATACTCCACCCAGCATATCTTTGCATGAAGATACCTTTTGACCAAGGGCCTACCACTATACATGGAAGCCAAGAGGCTACCAGGAGAGTCGAAGGAAACTAGACGGATTCGAAGGCCATCCATAACATAGATGAAGCCGAAGCTCATCAACAATATAAGCATAAAAGAGAAAAGGCTACTTCAGCAGATCAACCAAAGCTCATGCTTTTGTGCGAAGACATAGCCAAGCAGAAGGTGTTGTTGGGATCCTAATTATCTGATGAACAAGAGAAGACTTTGTTGAGATTTCTATTCAATAACAAGGATGTCTTTGCCTGGTCAGCCAATGACCTTTGCGGTGTCAACAGAGATGTCATCGAGCATTAAATCAATGTAGACCCAGCTGTTAGGCCGAGAAAGCAGAAGCTTCAGAAAATGTCCGATGATAAAGCCGAAGGAGCCTGGAACAAAGTCAAAAGACTTCTGAGTGCTGGAGTTATTAGAGAAGTAACATACCCAGAGTGGTTGGCCAACACTATGATGGTGAAAAAGCTAATGGAAAATGGAGAATGTGCATTGACTTCACAGATCTCAACAAGGCATGCCCAAAGGATGAATTCCCATTGCCAAGAATAGATTCTCTTATGGATGCAGCGACTACTTCAGAGCTCATGAGCCTATTAGATTGCTACTAAGGTTATCATCAAATCTGGATGAAGAAGGATGATGAGCCTAAGACAAGCTTCATAACCCCTAGTGGGACCTATTGCTACCTTTGGATGCCCGAGGGGCTCAAAAATGCTGGAGGAAGCTTCAGTAGGATGACTGCCAAAGTCCTTCACTCCTAAATTGGCAGAAATATATTGACATATGTTGATGATATCATAGTAAAGAGCACAAAGCAAGAAAATCACGTTGCTGATTTGCAAGAAACATTTGCTAACTTCTAAAGGGCCGGTCTTAAACTAAATCTAGAGAAATGTGTCTTCGGAGTAAAGAAGGGCAAATTTCTTGGTTGCTTGGTATCAACAAAGGGTATCAAAGCTAATCCAAGTAAGATAGAAGCTATACTTTGGATGGAGCCGCCAAAGTCAAGAAAGGGTGCCCAGAGGTTGACTAGAAGGCTGGCATCATTGAACATATTTATTTCAAGATAAGCAGAGAGGAACTTGCCATTCTTCGAAGTGATGAAGTCAACCGAAGTCTTTCAATGGGGACCAACTCAGCAAAAAGCCTTCGAAGAACTGAAGCAGTACTTGATAGAGCTGACAATTTTAACTCCACCTTTGTCAGGAACTCCATTATTGTTGTACATAGCCGCTTCTCATGCTGCGGTTAGTGCAGCGCTCGTACAAGAGAAGCAAGATGGCCAGGCAAGAAAATAAGTGCCAGTGTACTTCGTTTCCGAAGTACTTAGTGCATCAAAGAAAAATTAATATAGAGTTAGAGAAGGTATTATATGCTATATTAATGGCTTCCAGGAAGCTTCGGCATTACTTCCAAGCATACCATATCATAGTACCTTCCTTACAACCCCTCAAAGACATAATGAGAAATAGAGAAGCCACAGGATGGGTTGGAAAATGGGCTGCAGAATTGAACAAATTCACTATCGATTTCTTTCATAGATCTTCAATCCAATCTCAAGCGTTAGCAGATTTCATTGTTGATTGGACGCCAGGGGCTCAGGATGAAGACAAAACACTGATACCGAAGCCTGGACAGTATTTTGTGATGTGTCCTGTGGAACCTTCAGCGCAGGAGCAGCGAGTGTTTTAATCTCACCATCAAAAATCAAAACCTGCTATGCAGCAAGATTGGACTTTAACTGCACAAATAATATTGCAGAGTATGAAGCCCTTCTCTTGGGGCTTAAAAAGCTTAAGGGAATGGGAATAATGAGGGCAATACTCAAATCTGATTCACTGGTCATCTCAGGTCACATTGACAAAAGTAGCAAAGCAAGGGACACGAAGCTAGAAAAATATCTGGATGAAGTCCGAAGGATGGAAGCCTCTTTCGAAGGTTTCTCCGTAAAAAAAACATCCCAAGAGGAGAAAACTAGCACGCAGATTTGCTAGATAAATCAGTGGCACTGTAACACCCTGATTTTAGGGGTATAAAATTTCTTTCTAATTATCACCCAAAATCATGTGTTACTCTTCTCTCACTAGTTTCTATCTATCTCTATATCGTCTCTCTCTCTCTTCCTTTTAAGTAGAATTAGGTTAAAATAGTGGAGGTTAATTATTTATTTTTGCCAAAACACTATGGGTGATGACATGTTGCATCATGCTAAGCTTAAAATATTCTTTGAAGTGTTGCACATGTTTGAATTTATTTGAATTTGAAACCTAGTTTGAATTTTGATTTGAAAACCCTATAGAAAAGAAATAGAAAAGAAATAGAAAAGGAATTAGAAAATCCAGAGAAAAAGAAAAAGAGAAAGCAGCCCAAACCAGCCCAGCTCGGCCCAGCAAGGCCGCGCGCCCGTGCCGCCTGACAGGTGGACCCCGCCTCTCAGCGGCAGCCCTCTCTTCTGCGCGCTCTCCCCTCTCTCGCTCGCTGCCCAGTGGGGCCGACCTGTCGGCGCCAGTTTCTTCACCCACGCGCCCCTCCTCTCTCTACCTCGCGGGCCCGGTTCGCTAGTTGTCGAGCCGTTGCCCCGCGCGTCCCCTTTTCTTTCTCTGCGCTGTGTGCCTGCCCTGTCAGATCCCCCCCCCCCCCGCCCTCGCCGTGGACCGGCGAGTGCGCACTTGCACATGTCGCCGGGTTTCTCGGCCACGACGCTCGCCCATGCGCCCAGCTCCCTTCTTAGAGCCCCGCCAGTGCCCCGCGCTCGCCCCTCGCCTCATTTCGCACAGCTTCACCCTCTCTCGCGCTCTGCCCACCCACCAGCCGCCGTCGGAGACCGCGCCAGGCCTCGTCGAGCTTTGCCCCGAGGTGAGACACCTGTTACCGTGCCCAATTTTCCCTATTGCGCTTTGTGCTCGGCCAATTTTGACTTCGCCGGTGCTCGGCCGCGGCGGACCGCTGTGCTCGCGCGGTGGCCGGCTGATTTAGCCCGGTCTAGTTCCCCAGTGTTAGTCCCTAAGGTGCCTCTATCTCTGCTGAAGCTAGCCCAGGCCTTAACGCGCCTTAAGCCCCCTTCCCGTGACCGGAATGCCTCACCAGAGTTACTCCGGCCCGCCCGACACCCTCTCTCCGCCGTTCTCCCCTCTCTGCCCTCGGATTCGTGGCCTCTTCCCCACCATTGAGTTCGCCATGGTGTTCTCTCTCTTTGTCCAACTCCGGTGACCCCGGAGCCACCCTAGCTCACCCCGCCCCAACTCCGGCGACCTCATCGTCGCGGAGAGGAGCAGCGCCGCCTGCAGCCGTTCGCCCCTCCCTGTTCTAATCCCCTCAGTCCGATCTTCATCGCACGGCCTAGATCGCGGGATACCGCTTCGCACACGCGCGCCTGACGCCCTGGCTCGCCTGTCAGCACGCAAGCCCCCTGGCGCTGGGCCCGCTTGGTCAGTGCGCCCTCCCCCTCTGTCATTGGCGCCTCCAGCCCACCTGTCAGTGCTCGCCCTCCCACGCGCGCGTGTCCTCGGCCGCAGATCTAATCTCAGCCGTTGGTTTTAGATCCGATGGTTAGATTCACCCGATACCCCTTCGCGTGGCTGTTTTATTAAAGAGACCCTCGGTTTGTTGGAAAAAAACCCGCCGTCCCTGGTTTTCGCGCGCAGGCCCCTATAATCTTGCAGATTTAACCCTAGACTTTTAAATATTCACAGAATTAGACCTAATTTCATATTTTGAATTCCCAAACTTGTTTATTTCATAACTTTTGCATATGAACTCCAAATTTAGTGATTCAAATTGCAAAATGTTCATAGAATTATTCTCTGTCTAAATAAAATGGTTTCATTTACTGTCTGCACCTTCTAATTTTTTATAATTAAGTATACACTAATGTAGATGTAGATTTATCTATTTAATAAAATAAATAAAAGGAAAACCTTATGGATTTAAACTTGTTGAAACTTGTGAGATTAATAATGTGTATTACATGAGTTCACCTCTGTTCTAAATTTTAGGTCACAATAAAATAAATTGAACTATGATTATGTACTTGTAAGTAACACTTAGGAAAATAATAATCTATGTCCAAATGAAGTTAATTTATGTTATAGTTCATGTTATACTTTGAATTCAGTATCCCTTATGTAGTATTGTGTCCTTTTAAGATAATGTTTGTACATGTTTGGTGTGATGTTCATTTGTACTTTCCAAATGTATTGAATGTATGCTCGCTTTGTTTAGACAACGAGCAGTCCGAGGTTCCTAAGTGTGTTGTTGGAGACCTCTCTGAGCAACAACCTGGTGAAGGCAAGTGTCCTCTGACCTATTATGTCCTACATACTTTATGATTCACTGCCCCGCATTACTTTATGAAACCTAAGGATTGACTAGTCTATATTTACTTATCCTTATTTACCTTTTGGGTTATCATGGTTAGCATTTTGCTATTGCCTTACCTTTAATCAATGAACATGATGTGAACATTTATGATACGATACTGTTATCCTGATTACGTTGATGAACTTGTGATACTCTAGGGGGCTCAGGCCTTTTTACTGAGTACCTCTCCGTAAGGACCTGTTCGTGGAGTGACCATCCGGGATAATAGTGCAACCATGAGGGTGGAATGAGACGCCCTTAGCTGATTAATTAGATGAACCTGGGGTGTAGTTGACTTTGCCGGAGGGCCGTCAATGGGGGACAGGGCGTAGTGCTTGCTCTGCCAAGGTTGGGGTGCAGAGGTTCATTCGATTTGGTTTTGTTAGTCACCCATCTTGGGGAGGTGTACTGCGTTTGTACGACTGGCGAAACCTAACGAGCAGCTATGCACCGGGGGAGTCTTTGTAAAGGCTACGTAGTGAAACCTTGCCGACTCACCTTGGTAGTGTTTGAGGGTTTGATCGACCCGAGGCAGAAGGGAATCACGACTTGTGGGTAAAGTGTACAACCTCTGTAGAGTGTTAGAAACCGGTATATCAGCCGAGCTCATGGTTAAGAGCAGCCTTGGTATCCTCTTTGATTAGAAGAACTTTGGATACTTTTATGATGATGATTAATAATGATGTTATAAAATCTGATCTCTGGTATCTCCTCTTTTTAGGGGGTACTTCTGGGTAATAACTGGGTTTATTACTAAAACTTGGCTCTACTAATAATAATAAATATTTGACCATCTGAAAGCAACTGCTTAACCTCAACTCCATATATAGCTTGTCCACTTTAGCCAAAAGGGACATTTGCTGAGTACGTTGATGTGTACTCACCCTTGCTTTACAAACCACCCCACCCCAGGTTGTCCCCATTGTACTCAGTGCTCAGGAGGTGATGCTGGCAACATGGAGGACTTCGAGGAGTTCTAGGAATACGACGAGTTATAGTTTACTTAGTGGCAAACCCCTAGTCAGCTGTCTGTGTAGGCTTATCATCTACGTTTCATTTCTCCGCACTTTGATAGTTATGTTAAAGACAATGGTTATGTATTAGACTCTGTGGATGTCTTGGACATCTTGATGTAATAAAGTACCTTTCCGCTATTTATTTTAAGCATTGTGTGATGATGTCCAATTATGTAATCGATGTGTACGTGAGTTTCTGATCCTGGCACGTACATGGTTCGCATTCGGTTTACCTTCTAAAACCGGGTGTGACAGGCACAGGGGCTTCCGCTACATTCAGAGATATTCTTTGAAACAATAAAAACACCTTTGGTCGAGCTTATGGAAAGAGCGGTGCTCACAATCTCACCAGTGCACAGTGAAGATTGGAGGACTGAGTTTGTATCTTTCCTCCAAGGCAACCGTCTTTCGGATGACGAAGCTTATAATAAAAGAATGGAAGCAAGAGTACGACCATATGTAATTATAGAAGGAGAGTTATACAAGCAGGGAGTCTGCTCTCCATTGCTCAAATGCTTGTCCAGAACTGAAGGTCAAGAATTAATGAAGGAAATACATGCAGGATTGTGTGGAGCTCATATTGGGTCTAGGCCTCTACTGGGGAAGGTTTTCAAACAAGGATTTTACTGGCTAAAGGCAGCTTCGTATGCAGCAGGTTTGGTTCAAAAATGTAAAAATTGCCAAAGATGCGCTAGAGACCAGAAACAACCTTCGTCTTTAACCTAGCTAATACAGCCTACTTGCCCACTGCAAAGGTGGGGTCTGGATTTGTTAGGACCACTTCCACCAGCACAAGGCAACCTGAAGTATGTTGTGGTGGCGGTGGAGTACTTCTCTAAGTGGATCGAAGCAAAGCCCTTAGCTACAATAACTTCGGCCACAATACAGAAATTCTTTTGGCAAAATATTGTTTGCTGCTTCAGCATGCCGAAGGCTATTACGGTTGACAACGGAACTCAATTTGATGATGAAGCATTCAAAACCTTTTGTGACCAGATTGGTACAAAAATACACTTCGCATCAGTGTGACACCCAGAGTCAAATGGACTAGTAGAAAGATCAAACGAAATTATAATAATAGGAATAATGAAGTCAATCTTCAACCAGCCCAAAGGAAAGTGGCCAGACAAATTAATAAAGGTGGTGTGGAACCACAACACTGTCGTTTCAAGGTCAACATGCTTTACTCCATTCAAGCTTCTGTTTGGTGACGAAGCAATAACACCGGAAGAAGCAAGAAGGGGCTCAATAAGGACCTTTGCTTCGACAGAAGATGAAGAGAGTTACAAAATAACAAAAGACACCATAGAAGGGACTAGGCTCCAAGCAGTAGATCACATCAATAAGTACTAGGCTGGAACAATCAAATGGCACGACCGCAAGGTAAAACTGAAAAACATCAAGCCAAGACATTTGGTACTTCGTAGAGTGGCCAACCCAGATACAGTGGTGGAGCTTCAGCTCAAGTGGGAAGGTCCCTTTCTGGTGGTATCTTCATCAAGACCTGGATCTTATAGGTTGAAAGACATGGACGACAATGACATACCAAGGTCTTGGAATGCGGATGAGCTTCGAAGATATTATGTGTAAACTATGTAATTTTCTTATTTTTTCCCTATGGCACCCTTTTCCTTTCAAGAGGGGAGAAAGGTTTTTAATAGGGCCATAGGTTGTAATTTTCATTTCTTCTGCAGCCCTGCGCAATGCAAGGGCCAAATTCCCTCACATGTAAAATGTAAAATCTAGGATTACACCATCGAGTGTAAAAAACTATGAAGAAGCTCAAAAGTCGTCCCTAGGGGGATGCAGAGCTAACATGTTACCTAAGAGGTGAAGAAGCTTCAAAGTCGTTCCTAAAGGGACATAGAGTAAGTTACGAAGCTCCAAAGTCGTTCCTAAGGGAATGCAGAGCTAAAATACCACCTAAATCAAAGGTGAAGAAGCTCCAAAGTCATTCCTAAGGGGATGCAGAGCTTAAATGTCACCTAAGTAAAAGGTGAAGAGGCTCCAAAGTCGTTCCTAAGGGAATGCAGAGCTTAAATACCACCTAAGTAAATGGTGAAGAGACTCAAAAGTTGTTCCTAAGAGGATGCAGAGTCTAGGTGTGTTTTTGGCATACATTTGCATATTTCATCACATCATCTTTTGCATTCATATAGACATACATTAGGCATTCGTAGGCTCATCATCATGGCATAAAGCATAGACATTTGCGGCAAAAACAGGAGATGTCTGTCTTCGATGAGAAAATGCTTCAAAGATGCTTTGTCTCAAACGAAGTCTGATTGCATATGGAAATGCTTCGATGTGAACGAAAAGAAGGGAAGGTGTTTTTCGCCTTCGGCTCAAAAGTCTACCAGCATTTGTTTCGTCCACAACAAAGCAGAAGGTAAAATTGTATTACAAGATATTTACAAATGATTACAATAATTTGTTCAGTGTCAATTGCAACTTTTTGTCATATGGTACAAAGGATTTTCAAGTGCTCCTACAAACGACTACAAAAGGAGATCCTAAGGTCTTCTTCAGCATTTTAGAATTAGCTTCGACTTATCGACCTTCGATGCCATCATTTTGCAGAGTAGTAGAGTACAACGTAAACAGAAATTTGATGAGAGAAAATCAAGGTAAAAAACAAAGGTAAAATTCCATACTGTGTTAAGTAGCTTTCGGGCTTCGTCTCTAGCCAATTCACGCCCGCCCTTTGCCCAAATTTGAGTTATAAATTTATTCCCTATGCTTCGGGCTTTAGTTGGAACGTCAACCAGATCCGATGATGAAAGATTGAAATTTGGCCTATTGACAGCTCTCACGTGATTACATCCGACTTTTATGAAGGCGGCAGCTGTACCACGAGAAGCTACCAGCGCACAGAAGTCTCCATGGCCAGTTATGAGTTTGTTAAGGACATCAACCTCCTTCTCAATACATTCGAGTGCCCCGGGTATATCTTCGGCAGAGAGGCTGATTTCTTCGGATGCAGCTCCAACTGAATTGAAAATACTTCTCAATCGAGTGGTGCATTGGCTTGCAAACTCGAAGCATCTCTCTTTCAGAGCCTTCAGCACCTCACTAAGCTTCGTATTTTTCCTAGATTCAACCCTAAGTCTTGCTTTCAGATCTTCGTTTTCCTGTTCGAACTGATTAGAGTTTTGCTTCAAAAGTGCCTAAGCGTCTGACAGGTCTTTGCTTAACTTCTTGTTTTGAGTTTGCGCTTTGGCAAGGGACCCTTCAGCTGAACATAGCATCTTGTCTTTCTCCTTCAAAGAGTCTTCAAGTTCTTTGACCTTATCTTCTAAACCTTTGATAATGATTTCGTTTTTCCTGTCTTTGTTGTCTTGTTGCATCTTTAAAGCTTTGCTCAGTAGTAAACTCTGTAAAAGTAGGTCCAAACTTAGAATATTTAGGCTAATACAGATACATCAGGGGTAGCTTAAAAGAGGGCACTTACTTTACAGTTGGAATAAAACAGGCTCCCTATGATATGCTGACGCCTGTAGTAGTTGATATCCCTTTCGAGCTTCGGGAATCCAATGCTCTTTGATAGGGTGCCTATAATTTTTGCACCGGCACGATCGCGGATGCATCCTTTAACTTCTTCGTCCACTCCACCAAAGAGCATGGACCTCGGCTGGTAACCGCAGTTGATAACAAATTCCTTCAACTCTACCATATCCTCTTCGGAAAGTTGCTGCCCACCCAGGTGCCGAAGGTTGAAGTCTGCTTCTTTCGAAGAGATTTCCTTAGCCTTCTCCCCTTTGTCTGACACTTCTATGGCCACCTCCTTCTCCACAGCCGTGTCTGATATAATCTTGTCAATTCTGGACATGGTGGCTGTGAGATCTTCGCCTTCAGTTGCAACGGCAACTTCGGCATCAGTAGATTTGACAGTCTTGTCTGCCAAAGCTGGAGGCGGGGTTTGCTCAATTGCATCGAGTATGTTCATCATACATTGCTTTTTCTATTCCCCGTCTCTTCCGTCGGTAGCCGAAGGAATTTCCTTTTTCTGCAAAAGGTTTGTTAGTTCCAATCCCAGAGGACTTAGCAGCTCGAAAGATGGGGATTTAGTCATTACCTTCAAAATTTCTGACACTTCGGCAACAGAAGGTGACGGAGGGATCAAAGTTTTTTCCAGCGCATCATGTACCTTCGGTTCGGCAGAAGGTATCTTGTCAAGTTTCTGTTTCTTAGGAGCTAGTGCCTTCGGCTCCGACACTACTTTCATCTTCTTCAAGGCCTCTTCGTCTTCCTTCACAGACTGAGCAGCCTGCCTGCTCAGAATGCTGACAACTCCTTTTCTTTTCGCTCCCCCGGCCCCTTCATCAAGTCTGTCATAATCCGGGTACTCGAAGTTCAGGGCATCCATCACTCGATTTAGCCTTCCTTTTGGCCAGGTGCCGAAGGCCACAGTCATTAACTGATCTTCTTTCTTAGTGTAATTTCCAAGAATTTCATTATACATAGTTTCTATCATTTCTAGCCATTTAGTACATGGTTTTTTGAATTACTTCTCAAACTTGAAGCAGAAGGGGAGTCGAACAAGTTCATATTTCTTTCCTCATTCCTTCTACTTCGGCATCCCCAGCCGCTAGAGGTTGGAAAGGTTTTATTCGCCAGGTATTCCTGCACTAAGTCCCTTGTGATAATTTCAGCAGCCACCACTCTGAATTCGACTTCGGCTAGCTGACATGGGGAGCCGAGTTGCATATTGCACAATGGCCTTGTCAACCTGAAGCTCAACCTTAGAGGACTCATAACCATAGTCATGAGTTTTTTCCTCTTCTTCTCATCAGCTTTCACGTAGAACCATTCGCTTGTCCACCCGGTCGGCCACTTAGTGCGGTAGCCGATCACTGGGGCCTTCATGTCCTTTCGGTAAGCGAAATTGTAACATCCAAAGTTTTTGTGGAGACCATCAGCTCTATCCTTCATCTGATAGTGCAACTCATGCACTGAGTAGAAACCTTTGGCATTGGCACTTTTGCCCTGGCTTCGGAGAGCCCATATGTAAACACTCAACTTGACAATGGCATTCGGTGTCAGCTGATGAAGATATATTTCAAAACTCTTCAAAATCTCTCCTATTATATCATATAGAGGAAACCGAAGCCCTGCCCTGAAGAAACTCTTAAATACATCAACTTCATCCTCCTTCGGCTCCGGAATCACTTCCTCGCCAGCAAAGCGAATTAGTTTACTCTCATCTTCCCCAAAATAGCCTAGCTTCTTCATCATAACCAGGTCCTCTTCTAACATGGTAGATTTTCCAAATTCAATATGACTCGGTTTTGATGGGCTTAGAATACTATTGTCTTCTTTGTTTTCATCATCACTCTTGTCCTCAACTATAGTTTGCTCAGCTTTAGCAGTTTCACTTTCGGCAACAGCTCCTTCCGACACAACTAGACCCGATCACCTCATCACTTCTGATATTGGCGCTGTTTTTGTCACCTCAGCATCATCTCCCTCACGGGACACCCTAACAGTGGATATTACTCAGGCCATTTCAAGTGTTCTAGTTTCTTAAGACGAAGTTGACTTCGGGTGACGAAGAGTGTGTTTGGAAAGCGCAATCTAGAAAGCTTAGGCTTTGGTTAAAATTTTTAACAACACAATGGTGCGATGGAAATGAATGCTGTGGTAACTCCTCAACAACATGTCTGCTTATATAATGCTGCAGGGGAAGAAGGCGGACTGCCAGACAGTCTACACTGACTGAGCGGTGGACCGACCGACGCTCGGAATATTTAAATCATTTTTCGACAACAAGCTCAGGGAAGGTGTTTTTTGGACCTTCGGCATTCCGTAGCCTATGTGTTTTTCGCGGATCGAGCTCATTACGAAAAAATGATATAGCACCGCGAAGGGGCTACTGTTGGGGGTCTTCTTCTCCACCGAAGGTCCTCAAAACAAAAACACCTTCGGCAAGATAACGCAAAGGTTCACCGAAGCTATCATCAACCTTGGCTCAGTTTCTCAAGACGAAGGCCTTATGTATAAGCAACGTTACAGAATGCCAAAGCTCAATAGCTTCGGCTCGGACCAAGCAAAGAAGTAAAATACTAAATATACCTTATTAGCTTTAGTTGCTTGTAAATAAACATTCAAGGGTATGGATGTAATTTCACCCAGGCTGCGTCCTGTGCCTATAAATATATGAACAGTAACCCCGTATTGTCATTGTAATCACTCTCTTGCATCTTCCTCTTCGAGCAAGCCAAAGGTATCAATGTAATAATATAAATTTTGTTAATATTCATACATACTTTGTGGGAAACAAATGTAATTGAATTAGCAAGATGCAATTATTATCTACATCCTTTTGCATTTTCATTCATATATTAAATGATGTAGGTATGTCCTTCTTGACCTTCATTGGATGAGTATTATACCCATGTGGAGATAATACTTCGAAAGATGAAGGTCTATTATAATTAACAATTGTGTTGCCTTATTCTTGACTCACAACATTTGAGAACAAGTAACCAACACCAGATGCATCTTATATGTGTGCTAGAATCAAGTCCACACATACAATGGCTCAGTGTATAGAGACGAATGTCACAATCTTTATTACATAACGAGAATGTAGGCCACTTGTCTAACTCGCTTTAGGATCATAAAGGTTCCAATAAAGTGATGTGATAATTTCCCTTTGACTTTGAATCTTTTCAAGCCTCTTATTGGTGACACTTTTAGATACACATGATCACCTTCCTCAAACTCTAACTGTCTCCTTCGGGTATCAGCATAACTTTTTCTGTTTTGACTATGTTGTTCTTAGGTTCTTCCTAATCATATGCATGTGTCTTTCAGCTTCTTGGATAATTTCTGGTCCAAAGAACTGTCTCTCCCCAGTCTGGTTCCAGTATAATGGAGTTCTACACTTTCTTCCATACAGTGTCTCAAATGGGGACATCTTTAAACTTGTCTGGTAGTTGTTGTTATAAGAGAACTCAGTATAAGACAAACTCTTGCCCCAACTGCCACTATGTTTAAGAGCAAAGGCTCTCAACATATCTTCTAATATCTGATTGGTTGTTTCAGTTTGGACATATATTTAGGGATTATAGGCTAAGCTGAAGTTTAGTTTGGTGTCCATATTCTCATGGAGAGTCTTCCAAAATATTGAGGTGAACTGAGATCCCCGGTTAGAAATAATCTTCTTAGGTACTCCATGTAGGAACACAATTCGAGACATATATAATTCTGCTAATTGGGTTCCCTTATAGGTAGTCTTGACCAGAATAAAGTGAGCTACTTTAGTTAATATGTCCACAATCACCCATATGGAATCATAACCATTCGGGGTGCAAGGAAATCCGACTATGAAGTCCATACCAATTTCTTCCCACTTCCATTCTGGTATCTTTAATGTGTGAAGTAACTCTACTGGTCTCTGATGTTCAGCTTTTACCCTCTCACATACATCACATACTATACCACATGCAAGGCTACATCTCTCTTTAGACCATATCACTAATACTTATACTTTAGATCCTGGTACATCTTGGTACTACCAAGGTGAATAAAATAGACTGAGTCATGGGCTTCTTTCAGTATGGTCTCCCAAAGACTGTCTGTTTCAGGAACACATATCCTATTTTTTGAACTAGATTGTGCATTGCTCTTCTTCCGTGAAGTCTGGACCTCTTCCCTCTGCCATTAGGTCTCCGATTTCTTGAATCTTAGCATCGCCAATATGACCTTTCCGTATATCTTGCCCTAACGTGGGTTCCATTTCTATGGTAACACCTTCTATGTGCACAACTATTCCTAGGTTGAGTCTATCAAACTCCTCTGCCAACTTATCGAGCATTTAGGTAGCTACAACAGTATGAGCTTGGCCTTTTCGACTCAAGGCATCTGCAACCAAATTCGCCTTGCCAGGGTGATAATGAATCTCCAAGTCATAATCCCAGTTCCAACCAACGGTGTTGCCTAAGGTTTAAGTCCTTCTGGGTAAAGATTAAGCATATATCATTTTTGTGCCACTATTGAGGGCATTTAAATTCTCTATTTTCAAATGATGAGTAATAAGGTTAAGGACGTCTTAAAGTGTTAATAGAATCGATTGACGCATAGATTAGCGATATGACCTTTATTTTTCCTTTTTGTTGTACTATAAAAGGCACATGAATGGATAGTTTGACCTAGAAAAGTTTATTGATGAGTGGTGTTGCACACTTGTGAAATCTAGTACTAGGTAGCCACATGGAAGCCCAACAATAAAAAATAAATCTATCGAAGATGGTTTGGCAATGAATTTATGGGACAGATCTTGAGACCGAGAACTGAAGATAAAGCATAGGGGACTTGATGATTTAGGCAGGTTAGGACTCTCAATGCAAGGTAATACCTTCATCATGTGTGTGGTAGTGTCTATTGTCTAAATAATGTGATCATATGATCTTCTCTCTTAGGGCATCGGGGCCCTCCTTTTATAGTCTATGGAGGGGAGGCGGTAACAGGGAAGATGTCTAGGTGGATCACTAGATAAGGATAATGATCACCCTATCCAAGTATATCCTTAACTACAAAGACGCTTATCTCTATCTTTACATGTAGATTACCCTTATCATCTTGATTTTACCATATTTACACGGATATCAATTTTATATTCTTATCTAATAGGATCTTTACCATCTTTACATCTATAGACCTTCCTCGCATGTAGAATATCTCGCTAACATGTGGCTCGAAACCTCGGGCATCACAATCGATCCCATCGACCCACACGCCATGATCTTGTTTGTTATGTTCTTCTTGTATACTCCTGGTATATGTCTTTGATAAAACAAAAAGTGTTTGAAATGGATGAGTTGGTCGTGTTGCAATTAAACCAAACATGTTTGGTTTGCATTAAACACAAGCTTGTCATGTTTAGTATAAAGAGAGAAATGGCATGCCTCGTATGCATCGTTTATGGTGCACTGGATAGGGCACCTAGAGAGCATTGTAGATGAGTGTGAGAGGTTGTACCTCACTGGACCTGTTCGGTGAGGCACCAGATAGCACATATGGAGAAGGATGCAGATGAGTGTAAGAGGTTGAATACTCACTGGACATGTTCTCTGAGGCACATGATACGACATCGAACGAGCACTGAGAGAGGTCTAAAACTATGCACCTCAAAGCAGTATACTCACTAGCATGTCCGATGAGACACCTGCCATAACACAGGATACCAATACAGTAACAACTAGACTAGTCGATGGGACATGCACTAGACACGCTCGGTGAAGGGGTAGGTGTGCACCAGACAAGCTTAGCTCATTATTAAAGTTGAGTGATGGGGTTCCTTGCCTTGCGGATATATATACCACTCCACCTCATCTATTTGAGATTTCTTGTCTATTTATCCAGTTAAAGAAATCTTTTGGAGTGAAAGGAAAAGCCTTAGCCTAGTGAGGTGATTGAGTTTTGATGATCTTAAGATTAGCGACCTCATTAGTGCATTGAAAGTAGCAAGTGTGCATCCACCTTTCCCATTCAGCTTGGTTAGGTCAAGTTAAAGTTTGTGCTTGTTACTCTTGGTGATCGACGTCACCTACATGGTTTGGTGGTGATCATGAGTTTGATGATCACTTAGTGGAGATTATAGGTGGTCTATGTAACACCCATCATCCTCTTTTAGGATTTATATGAGTTTTTTTCTCCACCAAAAAGTTTGAATTAAAATGTATTTCTATAGAACCCTTTTTCGTTATAAAGTATATCTTTTTAAAAAGTAATGTTGGGGGTCTTCGTCTTCCGAAGGTCCTCAAAAACATGATTTAACAATATCTTCCAAGTGTGACATATGAACGGTACCTTTGGACTCGGGTTAAAGGTATATACAATGCGAAGAGCATGGTCATGACGAAGGCTGGTGCTGCTCCGAAGCTACGTGCAAGGGAGCTTCGGCTCAATGGTGGAAAAAGGAACCGACTTAAAGGGGAAAAGACTATCTAGTCCCCACTAGGTCGTCTATAAGCCAATAGTAAACATGAAGGGCATGAATGTAATTTCACACAGGCTGCGTCCTGTGGCTATAAATAGATGAACAGTACCCCCATACTGTTCATGCTAACTGGTGCATCACGCTTGTACTTTTACCTTCTATCAAGCCGAAGGTACATTTGTAATTCAATATTGTTTCTGTCTTTCCATGGTAATATAATGAGGATGAGTTAATTATGTTATATGATTGTTTATGTTGTCCCTTATATTCCATATGCTTCTTCTTTTATTAACATATACCATGTTGATGAAGGTATGTCCTACATGACCTTCGTCTGAAGATCATTATATCCTAAGGGAAATAATGCTTCGAAGGACGAAGGGCATTAACATTTAACATTCTGTGTTGCCTTGTTCTTAATTCATAGTATTTGAGAACAAGTCCGCAACATTGGCGCCCACCTCCAGTGAACTCATTTTACCACCATCGGCAAGCACTGACCTTCGTCATGCCACCGAAGAAAGCTTCAGCGCCAGGGGCTGCTGCGCTGCAGCCACTAGACACAAATCAGGAAGCTCTCTCTCTCCGAGAGGCTCGAAGCCAAAAAAGAAAAGCCACCAGTCCAACACTCTAGGAGGAGGAGTTGGATCAAGAGATCAGGGACATGGAGATTATCCATCAACAAGTGCAAAGAAAGAAGGAGAAGATGGCGCGGCTGGCCGATCTTCAAAGGAAGATCGACGAAGCTACTGAAGAAGTGCGTCATCTTGCTCAAGATGAACAAGATCGAAGGCCTCAATACAGGGAGCTTCGTCTAGAAGGCTTATTCAACGAAGATGGATGGTATGATGATTTTAATCATAATACCTTTACTTTTGATGATGCTTCTCCCTTAGCAGCAGAACTGCAGGCTACCCCATGGCCCCCGTCATACAAGCCACCTCAGCTCCCCATGTATGATGGGCACTCAGATCCAAAGCAGTTTCTAATGAGCTACGAAGCAACTATATCTTCGTATGGGGGCAATACCGCAGTCATGGCGAAGTCCTTCGTCATGGCAGTCCGGAATGTAGCCCAAACATGGTATTCTTCTCTTTGGCCAGGAACTATCACGTCATGGCAGAAGCTTAAGGACATGCTGGTTACCAGTTTCCAAGGCTTTCAAACGAAGCCAGTCATAGCTCAGGCCCTGTTCCAATGCACGTAAGACCACGAAGAATACCTTCAGGCATATGTACGAAGGTTCTTGCGACTGAGGGCACAAGCGCCTATAGTGCCCAATGAAATTGTCATTGAGGCCATGATCAAGGGTCTTAGGCCAGGATCTACTGCTCAATATTTCGCCAGAAAGCCCCCACAGACCCTGGAGAAGCTGCTTTAGAAGATGGATGAGTACATTCGGGCTGATAACGACTTCCGCCAAAGAAGGAAAGAAGCGTACAGATTTTCTAAGATGACTAGGGGCTTCGGAGGACGAATCCACCTAAGGCATGTCAGGTCGATTCACAGCTCCAGTCAGAACGACGACAAAGGGAGCCAGCCTCAAAGGTCACAATACACCTCACAATCTTCGGGGCAACAACAAAGCTTTTTCAGGCCACCAGCTCCAAGGGGCAGAGGCGCCAGGGGCTTCGGAGGAAGATTTGGGGATTAGCCCAGGAAGATCTACTGCTTATTCTGTGGTGAGGACAAGGGCCATACTACAAGAATGTGCCAAATCACCATTCAGAAGCAGAAGGAGATTGCGGAAGCCGAAGCTCATCAGAATCAGCCAAAGCAGGTCTTGCATACTGCTTCGTGTCACTCTCCCTACATACCAGAGTATGTGGGCAATCATCCTGCAGCTTCCGTTGGTTCGGCTAGCCATTCATAGGCTTCCTGGCCACAGCTCCCACCTCCACCACCACTACAACCAACCTATTCCCGAAGCCTGCAGCCAGAAGGGCGCCAGCACTCTCAACAGCAACGTGAATTCATGGAGGAATCCGAAGCTCGCACAGTCAACAGTACTGTGCCATAATCAAAGCACATTTATTGAGCGATATCCTACCCCTGAAATACTTTTATGTTCTATGTCATTTTGTTTTTCAATAAGGAACAAACAATGTAAAACTAGTTTAAATTCCTTATAATAGTTTCGCTTCTATCAGAATGAAATATATCTTCTTCGCAGACTTACGAAGCCCAAAAACTGCCAAAGCTCAAAAGTCATTCCTAAAGGAATGCAGAACTAAAAATCGCCGAAACTATGAAAAGTTGTTCCTAAGGGAGCGCAGTTTAAGTTTTGCCGAAGCTACAAAAAGTCGTTCCTAAGGGAGTGCAGTGTAAGTTTTGCCGAAGCTACAAAAAGTCGTTCCTAAGGGAGCGCAACATAAGTTTTCTGCTCAAAAGTCGTTCCAAAGGGAATGCTGAGCCAAATACCGCCGAAATATACGGCGAAGAAGTTCAAAAGACGTTCCTAAGTGGATGCAGAACTTATACCGCCGAAATAGAAGGCGAAGAAGGTCAAAAGACGTTCCTAAGGGGATGCAGAACTTACACCGAAAAATAAGCGGTAAAGCCAAAAAATAAACGGCAAAGAGATATCGATCGTCCCTAAGGGGACGCAGGGGTTGTGTGTATCAATGTGGGCATGTGAGTATGTGTCTTCGGCATTAGCATCATATTTTGCATCATATCATAACATCATCCCGCATAGCATCACATCATACATCATATCGCACAAATGACACGAATTGAATATGAAGTCGATCTTTGGAGAATGCTTTATTTACGAAGTAAGCTGAGAAATACAGTTTCGTCAACTCTATTGCAAAAGAAGGGATCCTTTGTTTACGAAGCATGAGTGTTTTACGAAGTATGGATATTTTCACGAAGCATGGATTTTTTCTTTACAAAGCATGAAAAGAAGGGAAGGTGTTTTTTCGCCGAAGGCTCAAAAAGGTATGTATATAAAAGTTTCATGCATCGCAAAGAAGTGAATTACAAATAATTTACATATTAGATTCAAAACTATATACATCAATTATTACAGTCTTATTGCAGCAAAGTTACATTGATCGTCTAAAAATGTTTTTACAATAACTACTAGTCTTCCTTCAGGACCTTCTCCGCAACTTCATTTAGCAATTTGTTAACGACTTCGTCAACAACAGATTCGGCTATATTAATAATCTCCAGTGCTTCCTTCATCTCTGGATCGGTCAAGGGATCAAACAGCTCCGGTGGCGGAGATAATTCAGCTACAATAGAAAAAAGTTAATTAGTCCGAAGCCATAAAAACAAATGCCGAAGCTAAATACCGCGAAACAATACCTAAACGTCTTTCACGTTTTGTAGCTCCCTTAGCTTGTTTTGCTTCCACTCGGGCATCATGAATATCTTTTTCACTTTTCTTCATAATTTCATGAGCCATTTCTCGGCCACCATTTACCTAGATGTCATTGTAAAATTTTCCGCCCATCAAACTTGCTTCAGCTGAGGGATCCTTTGTATCATCCACGGAGAAGGCAGCTTCGGCCTGGGCCAGAGTCTTGATATGGTCGCACCCCACCTTCTCCAGGATGGTTGAAATTCCTCTTGCACCAGAGAATGCAAACATCCCCGCGATCACTTAAAATTTCTTCGAAAGTCTCGGCCTCTCTACTTATCCATTCGATAACACCTTCAGGGTCGCCTCATATAAAGTTATCTTCGTTAGAATAAGCGCCCACGTTGGCGAAGCTAGCCTTTATTTTCTCCACGCAGCCTAATGATTTTTCAAAACATCTTTCTTTGAATGCGCGAAGTTCTTCAACTGTTTTTTCTAAATAGTTTTTCCAATATTCACTAATATCTCGGTTAGCTTCTGCGAGACCGCATTTTTCTTTGGCTTCGGCCAACTGTTTCCGAAGGTCTTCGATCTCATTCTTTTGGATTTTAGCTTCAGCCTTGAAACTAACTTTATCTTCTTTCACTTTGTTTATCAATGAAATCAAGATTTTGTCTTTTTCAAGACCTTCGTTCCTTAGTTCGATCACCTCTGAACGAAGGTTGTTCAGAGCCATTGTATATCCTTCATCTTTAATGTTTTTCTGTGCTCTAAGGGCATTGCTAGGAATTAAGCCCTACAACAGGAGGACAGAATTAAGAATAAACAAATAAAATATTTCGTTTTCAAAATACAAAATTAGCTTTTTATACCTTTATGCTATTATATGCCAAATTGTCAGCAAGCTCATCCTTTGATAATATTGAAAGGCCATCTTCTAGCGTCGGGAATCCGATGCTTCTACCTATCTCCCAACAGACGGATATCTCTTTATTATCCGGAAGATAGTACCGAAAATCTTCTTCCCCACTGCCATTAAACACTAATGCCCCCTTTGGGTATTTTAATTTTTGGGCATAGTGTAGCGCTTCTAGCTTTTCTTCTTGAGAAAGTCTCTTCCCCGAAGCATGACGAATGATGTAATTAGTACTTTCTTTTGAAGCTTCGGTAGCAGCAACTTCAACCTTGTCAGATGCGATTTGCTCTGCCGCTTTTTCTTCAGCTACGGCGGGCTCTGTCCCGGTGGGCTCTGAATGGCCAGCTTTGGTTTCAGCTTGAATTTTTGCAGCTTCGACTTCTGCTTGCTTCGATTCAGCTTCGGGTAGAGCTTTGGAAGCTTCGGCAATTTTTCCTGAAGGAGCAGGACACAAGGATTTTGTTGTTTCTAGTACAACATCTAACACATTTGCCATCCTTCTCCTCTTAGGAGTTGCGGCAGAACCCTTTTGTGCTTTCGGCACTGTTATCTCTGTTGACGGGCTCAAAATCTCTACCATTTTTGTTATTTTTCAATTTTTGACCCTTCAGCCTTATCCTTATCAGCCTTTGTCTCAACCAACTTAACTGAAGGCAACTTCGGTATTACAATCGGCTCTTTAGCGCTCTGCGCAATCGGAGTAGTCCCTCTTGCTTCAGCAGCTGAAGAGGCCTCCCCACCAAACTCAGGCACCGTGGCCGGTTCAATGTAACGCGGCCGGTGGGTAAGAACCTTCATCTTTTTGCCCTTAGGCACAGGCTTAACTGGGGCAGACGAAACAACAGCCTTTCTCTTCTTGCCCTATCCCCACAGCGGGTAGCGGTAATCGGGGTAGACGAAGCCGATGGCGTCAAAAACTCTATTCATTCTCTTTTTTCCCCGACCTCCGAAGGCTACAAACAGTGCATTATCTTCTGCCTTGGAATATGCTCCAAGCAGTTCATCACTTGTAGCTTCAATACATTTCAACCAGTCGTCGTTTGGTTCATCAAACTTATCTCCAAACCTGAATGTATACTTCAGCCGGACTAAATCACCTTCGCTAGACTTAGTGATGGTCTGCTTCGGCATTTCCTAGCTTTCTACAAGCGGCCATACTCTGAATGCTATATGCTCTTGAATTAAATCTCTTGTACCAATGAAGGAGCAGACTGTACTAAAGGCCTTCTGACACGCTTCGGCGGCATCATCAATTTCGACCTTCGGCTTTCGGAGGTCGAAGCGGGACCAGATGGGGCGCATAATGACTAACTTAATATCTTCCCTTGCTTTCAGATCATTTTTCACATAAAACCATTCTTCCATCCAAGCTCCGGGCCATCTCTTCCAAAATGTTGGTACTGGATGGCTTGCGTTGGGACGGGCAATAAACCCATAACAACCGAAGTTGTTGTGGTACTGTTCTTTACCCATGGCCTTCGTCTCATACAATAATTCATGCATATTGCAGAAGCACCTCACACTTGGTTCTAACCCTTGGCTCCTTACTGCCCAGACAAAAATCTCCATCCTTATTATGGCTTCAGGGGTGATCTGATGAAGAAAGATTTGGAACGTCTTCAGCACTTCAACTACAAACTTGCTCAAAGGGAACCGAAGCCCAGCCTTGAAGAAGCTTTGGAAAATCACAACTTCGTTCTCCTCAGGGGCAGGAACGTTGTTGTCTCCGCCAGCCCTCACAATAGACATATCCCAATAGTATCTTCCCCTCATGTTTTTGAGGTGACTCTGTTTGATGGTCGATTTTCCGAAGATTGAATGACTTGGCCTCCAAGGCCGATCCTCAGAATCTTCGTCCCCACTTTCCACATCATAGCTATCGCTGTCACCAGTATCTTCGGACAAGCCTTCCAGTATCTCTTTAGTAATCTTCTCTGTATTTGTTTTTGCCATCGATTCGACAAATCCAGCAATATAAGAATCCATAGTCTTCTCCTCAAAAACCTTCTCCTCTTCAGTCAGCTTCGTCTCAACAACAACCTTCTTGTCTTGAGACATCTCTTCTTCAGAAATGATGAAAATGCGTCTTTTAAACCGAAGCTCAGAGAGTTTGAAAAGCTAGCAAGCGCTGGTGAGCAAGAGCTATAAAATTGAGAAAATAAAGCAAATGGCACAAGCAGCATTTCAAATGTAGCGGGTGTGAGTTCTTATTTATATGCTTAGTGCGCTCCAAATTGGGGGGCCCCGTCCATCATTGACTGTTGCTATTCTAGCAAAGGGAAGATGTTTTTTCGGACCTTCGGCTTAAGACCTTCGTCCATGTCGCAGTCTGAATTCGTTATATTAACAAATTAATACTGCGAGGGGCTACTGTTGGGGGCCTTCGTGTTCCAAAGGTCCTAAAAAACATGATTTAACAATGTATTCCAAGTGTGACATATGAACAGGTACCTTCGGACTCGGGTTAAAGGTATATACAATGCGAAGAGCATGGTCGTGACGAAGGCTGGTGCTGCTCCGAAGCTACGTGTAAGGGAGCTTCGGCTCAATGGTGGAAAAAGGAACCGACTTAAAGGGGAAAAGACTATCTAGTCCCCACTAGGTCATCTATAGGCCAATAGTAAACATGAAGGGCATGAATATAATTTCACACAGGCTGCGTCCTGTGGCTATAAATAGATGAACAGTACCCCCATACTGTTCATGCTAACTGGTGCATCACGCTTGTACTTTTACCTTCTAGCTGAAGGTACATTTGTAATTCAATATTGTTTCTGTCTTTCCATGGTAATATAATGAGGATGAGTTAATTATGTTATATGATTGTTTATGTTGTCTCTTATATTTCATATGCTTCTTCTTTTATTAACATATACCATGTTGATGAAGGTATGTCCTACATGACCTTCGTTTGAAGATCATTATATCCTAAGGGAAATAATGCTTCGAAGGACGAAGGGCATTAACATTTAACATTCTGTATTGCCTTGTTCTTAATTCATAGTATTTGAGAACAAGTCCGCAACAAGTAAATAAATAATAATAAGTAAGAAATTGGTATATCAAAACTTAGAACCAAACTTTAAAACAAAACTATAAGTTGAAACTTGGAACAATAAAGAAATGCTCCTATTTAGTAATTATTCCCTTTATAAACCATATAGTTAAAGGACTCTAAAAAAATAGTTGAACTACAAATAATCCATGGTAAAGATTAGATGCTAACCTCTCCTAAACTAAAAAAGAGGAATTTCAATATATTTGAGTGGATAAAATTCTTTCATGGACAACATATTAAAAAGGTATTTACCAAAAATAAACAAAGCAATTATTATATCAAAATAAATAATACTTTGCATAATGCCAGATCTTTTGACTGTAGTTTGATTTAAAAGTCTAACACAAATTTGAATTTGGATTTGAATTGAAATGAAGAAATTGCAATAGAAAAGAAAAGGAAAAGAAAGAAGGACTTACCCGCTGATGGGTCGAATTCCCAAGCCGGCCCATGCACTTCCCCACACTGTTATATCAATTTGGCAAACTAGGTGTGTCCATTGATCTTCGATCCAATGACCCTGAGCGACACAATGTTATATCAGCTAAGTACATTTTCCTAAAGAGACCCCATAATTTTCTTGAATGAACTCGCATTCCATTACATTCATAAACCAATAATTGTAACTCGATTTTAGTATTTCTCAAACCTGCGATCTCGTAGCAGCAAGTAGAATATTCTTACGCTATTTATTTCTATGTTTTGGTGTAATGTTATTTTTATGTACTCCTTGTCTATTTGTATGTATTGCTACGAGTAGCAGTGAGGTCATGAGAAACCCGAAGACCAACCTGGTGAAATACCTGAGATCTCAAGTCTAAGGCAAGTTGTGCCCTTGATCGCTCTTCTTTACCTAATAATGTTCTCAGTTAATCAATGTGACATGCTCAGGATAACTTGATCAGACCTAATAGGTTTCCATAGTTTTGTTTAACCCAACCCTTGTAGACAAATGAACTATTGGGTAGACTTGCTATTGCTCTACCTAGTTTTGGGATTAATGTTACATCTGAATTTTGATCATGTACCAAATTTGTTGTTGTTTTAATTATTGTTCATTACAAGATTATTGTGTTAATTGGAACATGGAGCTTAACTTGAGATAACAGTGCTACCACAAGGGTGGTATGGGACGTCCTTGGTTGACTAATTAGAAATGCTAGTGGAGGACTACCTTACTCGAAAGGAGCAAGGGCGGTAGGGGAGTTGTCGGTATAGGGAGGTTCTCAGGTTGATCATGCTGCGATGGCTTTTCAGACGATGGATTCCTATATCGCTCTGCTCAGAAACCGTAGCAGGTTTTCTGAAGTTAGTGGAACTTTGTCAAGGCTTCGTAGTGCTACCCTACCTCGTCTCCTCAGTAGAGATGAATGGGAAGTCGCGATCCCTTGTCAAATGGGTAACATGACTTGTGGGTAAAGGGCGCAACCTCTGCAAGTGTAAAATTGGTATATCAGCCGTGCTCACGGTCAAGAGCGACTCAGGACTTTCGCATGATTAACTTATGGAATTAAACTTAATCTGTCATATGCATTGCATTGTGGGTTTTATTATTAATTGTGGTCTATTATTTAATTGGGTTGGTATCTACTTACACTTAGTAACTACTAATAAAACTTTGACCAACTTTAAAAGCAATGCCCATCATTAACCATCTTCTTTGGTAAGCCTTACACTTCACATAAGCCCCCACCGTAAGTGAGCTCATGCACATTATTCCTCACAACTTGTTGAGTGATGAACGTATGTGAGCTCACCCTTGCTGTACTCACATCCCTAGGTCAATAATAGGTACCACAAGATGAGGAGCATGAAGGATGTCACAATGAGTTCATGAGAGGTCTAGGCCGTCGTTTCCCAGTAAACTATGGTTGCTGGATCGTTATCTTCGTATGATGTATTTGTTTAAGTATTTTGTACAGAACGCCTATTATATAGTAAAGATGTGACATTCATTTTTGTACCATGAGTCATCATATGTGTGAAACTTGATCCTAGCACACATTTGAGACGCACCCAAGTTTGGCCCTTAAATTCGGGTGTGACAGTCTAACTCCAGGTGTAAATGGTTCACCATGCCATATTGGCAAAAATCAACTCATAGAGAGTAATGATGCTTGTGCAGATCAAGGGGGTATTAGTGTTTGGTATCGGTAGTGATGAGGACATCACTCCCATACATACACGAGCACGTGCACAATAGCTAATTCTCGAGGTTTGTTCTAACCTAGCCAATTGTGTTTTAGAACTTATGCTTGGTGCCATGTTTTGATGATTAGGAACCATGGAGAGGATCATCAAGGACTTGGGAAGGGACAAGGTGTCAAGGTGGAGAAGCTAGAACATTCACAATAGGAGGAACCCAAGTCTGACTCAACTTCATCTCCACCTTGAAGTCTAGGACCAGTTTGCACTAAAACGGATGCCTAGGATGCATCCAAACTCCATTTAGGTCGATCTTTATATGGATGGAAATATAAGGAGATAAGCTTTCCAACCAAACTAGAACCAACTTAAAATTCCTTTGGAATCAACAGGAACAGTCAAAACAAGTCAGCGTCCAGATTCTGTTTCAGTGCTTGAACATCGTCTTTTGGGTTGTTGGCCCGTGTATCGTGTTGGAGCCCATTAGGGGTGCATCTATGGGACTTGCACATACCTAAACCATATTTTATCAGCAGTCGCCACCTCCATTATGGTAGGGTTTTGCTTAGATTAATTATGTCATCGAACACTGTCATTGATCATCGGTTTGTGAGTCCCCACCTCATAATCATTACAGTTTTGATTGCATTCTTCCTATTCTTGCTTTTGTTCTTGATTGCGCTTGCAGGGATAAGTATTCATGGCAATGTCACTCATGTGTCACAGGTGATAACCAACAGAGTAGTGGTGTAGTGATTGCGAGGATGCGTTCGCTCGGAGCCTTAGATCATCAACATCGAGTTCTCCGCCCAATCAAGTTATCCTACCTCACGGAAGATCGGGCCTCACCCTCTATCAAGTGGTATGAAGATTCAGGTTGCATATGAGGTATAATCCTATTTTTAGATTTGTTTTGTTTTGTCCCATAGTCTGAAAAAGTCAAACTAAAGAATCATTATTGTATCTTGACGTACAACCATCGTCTTAGCCTTTGCACAATTCAGTTTAAGAGTTCATAGTTTTGAGTTCATGTCCTAGGTTGAGTTTGGTTGCTGGTTTAGATTTGTTTTGATTTAGTTTGACCACTTCCATCCGCTGTCATCCCACAAATTCAATCTCCAAAATAGATCCATCATTTTTCATCTCATCATCTCGTTTTTATTAGATTAGTTTCTGTCTAGTTCGGTATTTAACCGTAAATCTATACTGTTGGGGTCTTGTTCTCAAATGCTATGAATTAAGAACAAGGCAACACAAAACGTTAAAGGTTAAGGTCCTTCGTCCTTCGAAGCATTATTTCCCTTAGGATATAATGATCTTCAGATGAAGGTCGTGAAGGATGAACCTTCATCATCACAGTATAGATTAATGGAAGAAGAAGCATATGAGATATAAAAGGCAACATAGATAATCATGTAATCATATAATACTATTAATATCTTTTCTTCAATTATCATGGATAAATAGAAATAATATTGAATTACATTTATACCTTCGGCTTGATAGAAGGTGAAAAATCTAAGTGTGACGCAACAGCAAATACAAGTCAGCGTGAACAGTACAGGGGTACTGTTCATCTATTTATAGTCACAGGACACAACCTGTACAAGTTTACATTTATACCCCTTATAACTGGTTACAATCAAGACACAGGTTATCATGGGACGATCGGTCTTTGCATCTTTAAGTCGGTGCAACCCTTCGTCTCAAGGCGTGTTGCTATGCTGAAGCTCCCTAAATGGTATCTTCGGCGTTGCTTCTGTGTTAACCTTCCGAACAGGACCTTCGACGACGAAGCAGACCCCCAACAGTAGCCCCTTCGTGGTGCTAGATCATTTTTTCGTAACGAGCTTGATCCGTGAAAAATTCTCCTAGGCTTCGGAATGCCGAAGGTCCGAAAAACACCTTCCCTGAGCTCATTGTCGAGAAACGATTAAAATATTTGAAGCGCGAGGTGGCCCCACTATGCGGCGGGTACACGTGATCTGGCGATTCATCCCCACGCGCCATGGTCCACTGCTCAGTGGGTGCGGGTGACTGTTCAGCGGGTGCGGGTGACTTGACGATTTACCTTCATACCTGCAGCACTATATAAACAGACGGGTAGGTGTGAAGTTACCACAACATTCATTGCCATTGCACTATTGTGCTGCTAAAAAATTTAACCATAGTGAAAGCTTTCTCATCGCATTCTCAAGCAAAGCACCATTTTAATTTAGCTTCGGCATAAGATGGAGCTTCATCAAAACTGCAAAAATTCTCAACATTCGTTAGAATTGCACGAAATTCAACACCTGATGGCCAGAGTACGTTCAACTGCTAGGGTGACCCGCGATAGAGAGGAGGCTGAAGCCACCGACATAGCCTCGATTTCCGAAGTTATGAGGCAATCAAGATTAGTTGTAACAGAAGCCATCGAACAAGATGCACCTGTTGCTGAAACTGAACAAGATATTGATGAAGAAATCGCTGCTGAAGAAGAAGATTATAGCATTCTGGTCCTGTCCAAACCTAGCCACTTGGATTTTGGCAAATCTACCATTTCTGAAGCCGATGTGCCCATGCTGATAAAGCTAGGCTATTTCAGGGAGACTGAGAAGAAGCTGATTCGTTTTGCTGGGGATGAGACCACTCTGACACCAAAAAGTGATGAGGTGGTAGTTTTCAAGAGTTTCTTTAGAGCGGGTTTGCGGTTTCCCTTGAATGAGATGATTGGTGAAGTCTTGAATAATTATGAAATCTATCTTCATTAGCTAACTCCTAACGCCATCGTTAGGCTCAGTGTTTTCATCTAGGCACTCCGAAGCCAAGGCGTAGACTCGAATGCCAAAGCTTTCTGCCGAGTGCATGAGCTTCATTACGAGACGAAGGCTAGAGAAGATGGGCTGCATGAGAACTTTGGGTGTTACAACTGCGCATACCGCAAGGACATGAAGGCCCCGGTGCTTAGCTATGGCACTAAGTGGCCAACTGGCTGGAAAAGCGAGTGGTTTTATGTCAAAGCCGATGAAAATAAGAGGGAGAAGCTGAAGACGCTAGTGCTGAGCCTGTTGAGTTTGAAATTCGGGTTGACTAGGCCCTTGTGCCGCATGACGCCAGGATCACCATGTCAACAAGCTGTGGCAGAATTCAGGGTGGTAGCCGAACAGATCAGCACGAGGGATCTAGTTCAAGAATATTTGGCTAACAAAACATCTCCGACTTTGAGCGAATTCAGCATGCCAAAATTAAAAGGAACGAAGAAGGGACTTGAGCTTGTATGACTTCCTTATCGGTTTAAATTTGAAAAGCAATTTAAAGAACCTTGTCAAGAGTGGTTGGAAATGATTGAAGCAGTGTGTAATTAAGTGTTGGGAAATTACACTAAACAAGAGGATGAATTGATGACTGCGGCCTTCAGCACCCGACCAAAGCAAAGGTTGAATAGGGTGATGGATGCCTTCAATTTTGACTACCCTGACTATGAGCGATTGAACAAGGGTGCTGAAGGGCAAAAGAGAAAGAGGGTTGTTAGTGTTTTTAGTAGACAAGCTGCTAGGATGGTGAGAGAAGATGAGGAAGCTGCGAAGAAGAGGAAATCTAGCCCTGAGCCTAAAGTGGCTGCTCCCGTGCCGAAGAAGAGGAAATCCGCAGCTCCGAAGTCAAAAATAGCTGAGATAGAGGAAGAAACTCCTTCAACGCCTTCTGCTACTGAAGTAGAGGAAATTCTAAAGGTAATGACTGAATCCCTACCTATCAAGCTGCTAAGTCCTCTGGGCCGCAACTGACAAAGCTTTTACAGAAGAAGGACAGTCCTTCGGCAGCAAAGAAGGCGTTTGAGCCAAAAAGGCGAAGGATTGTCACTGTTATGCAAGCTATTAAGAAAATACCGCCGCGGGCCTTAACATCAAAGATAGTACCACCTGCTGAAGCTGCCATCACCGAAGCAGCTACTGCCGAAGCCGCCAGTGCCGAAGCTGCCAACTTAGAGAGTACGTTATCTAATATTGATAGAGTGCTCTTGGATTGGCTACAGAGGAGGCTACTGCTTCTGCAGAAGAAGTCCTGGCTACAGTGCCGAAAAAAGGGAAGAAGATTGCCGAAGATACTTCGGAAAAAGAAGAATTTAATTTTCAAAATATAATTGGTCAAGAATTGACCAAGGCTGAGAAAAAAAAACTCCAGGAGTACGCCATATCTTGTGGCTATCAACCGGGGGCCTTGCTTTTTGGTGGTGTTGAGGAAGAAGCCTTAGGGTGCATCCGAGATCGTACCGGAGTAAAGATTATCAGCACCCTAACGAAGAGTGTTGGCTTTCCGAAACTTGAAGCCGACCTCAGCATGTACCGGCGGCAGCATATCGCCGGTAGCTTATTCTATTCTAATTTTAAGGTAATGTTTTTTTTAAACTTTTTATTATTTTGGGATGAAGGTGATTTCTAATGAAGGTTATTTTTCCAGAGTCTGCTACTAAGTAAAACCATGAGGATGCAACAGGATCTCGAAGATAAGAAAAATGAGATTATAATTGAAGGATTGGAAAATAAAATCAAAGAACATGAAGCTGCTCTTGAAAATAAAGACTTTGTTCTTCAAACAACGGAGGGCTCATTAGCAGAAGCCCAAGCCGAAATTGCCAGATTAAACAGTGAACTTCTCCTAAAGTCAGAAAGCTTCGAGCAAGAAAAGAAGAATTTTGATATGAAGCTTGCAGCCGAAGTTGAAAAAAGTTCGAACTTGCAAAAATCTTTGAAGGAGCTTCAAGACAAGTGCCTAAACTTTGGCAACCGGTGCGTGCAACAGCTGAAGCAGATTTTCAACTCAGTTGGCGCTAGTTCCGAAAAATTTGAACCTTCGATTGAAAATTTGTCAAGCACCTTTGAACATATTGAGGGCGAAGTTGAGGCACTTGATGAAGTTATAGCTAGGCATGGCGATTTCTGTGTCCTGCTGGCTTCTCGAGGCACAGTTGTCGCATTTATGAAGGCCGGTTGCACACATGGCAATGTAGTGAATAGGCCAAATTTTAGTCTGTCTCCAGCTGACATGGCTAACATGCCCAACCTGGCTCAAAGCATCGGGAACAGATTTATAACTCAAATTTGGATGAAGGGTGGACGAGACATGGCTGGTGACGAAGCACGAAGCCATCTTAAGCCAGTATTGGACCCATACCCGTTACTTACCTTCTTATGAAATCATTTTTTACCTTTTTACCTTATTACTTTGTTGAGTACAGGATGACGATGCCGAAGATCAATGATCCGAAGATTAATGGCTCGAAGCTTGATGGATGCTGATGAAGCTACACAGAGCTTTAAAAACATTTGAATTATCCTTGTAACAGATATCGTAGTTTAGGAATCAAACATTACTCTGTAAATTTGTCCATACCTTGTAATATATTTTTACCTTTCCATCCGTGTACGAATTGCTTTGATGTGGACGAAACTTATATCTTTTGAGCCGAAGGCGAAAAACACCTTCCCTTCTTTTCATACACAACGAAGCATAGATTTGCTTCTTTTGTACTCATCGAAGCCTTGTCGTTAGAGCCGAAGCAACTGTCTATACGCTATGATATGATGATGATGATCCTACGAATGCCTAAATGAATGTGTATGAATGCAATGAATGATGTGATGTGCAAATGAATGTCCAAACACACGCTTACGAAGCCACACCCATACTCTGCATCTTATTCACCGTTTATTTTTCGATGTTCACCGTTGACTTTTTGGTGTAAGTTCTGCATCCCCTTAGGAACGACTTTTGAACTTCTTTCGCCTTCTATTTCGGCGGTATCACCGTTGACTTTTCAGTGTAAGTTCTGCATCCCCTTAGGAACGACTTTTGAACTTCTTCGCCTTATATTTCGGCTGTATTTGGCTCTGCATTCCCTTAGGAACGACTTTTGAGCAGAAAACTTACGCTGCGCTCCCTTCGGAACGACTTTTTGTAGCTTCGTCGTGCTCTGCATCCTCTTAGGGACGACTTTCGAGCTTCTCCCTATTTTTTTCCTGCACTCGATGGTGCATGCTCAGATTTTACATTTTACATTCTTTTTGGGGGATTTTGCTCTCGTAGGGCTAAATAAGAAAGGAAAAATTACAAGCCCTAGCCCCATTAAAAACCTTTCTCCCCCTTTGGAAAGGAAAAGGGTGCCATAGGAAAAATGAAAAAAAGATTACATCAAATTACACATAATATCATCGAAGCTCACCCGCATTCCTAGATATAGGAATGTCGTTGCTGTCCATATCCTTCAATCTGTAAGAACCAAGCCTCGACGAAGATACCACCAGAAAAGGTCCTTCCCACTTCAGCTGTAGTTTGCGTACTGTGTCCGGATTGGCCACTCTACGAAGCACCAAATGCCCTAGCTTAATATTTTTCAGCCGAACTTTTCCGTCACGCCATTTTATTGTTTCGGCTTGATATTTATTGATATTCTCCATAGCCTGAACTCTGGTCCCTTCTATAGTATCTTTTGCTATATGATAATCAGCTTCATCTTCTGCCGAAGCTGCTGTTCTGATTGACCCCTTTAGCTTCTTCTGGGGATATAGCTTCGTCACCAAATAATAACTTGAATGGTGTAAAACCTGTTGAATGCTGCAACAGATGACGAATACTATGACAGATATGCAAGCCCAGATGCGGCATGAGCGTCAAGAGATGCACCAAGAAAGGCAGGAGATGAGAGAAAAAATGAGGCAAGAAAGGATGATACGACAACAACAAGCACCATTGCCTCCTCCTCCTCCACCACCACCATCACCAGTTCCACCCTGGGACAAGCACCGGGAGTTCATTAGCCACAAGGCATCGACATTCGCCAGCTCTCTAGATCCTCTGCACGCTGATGATTAGCTAAAGTCAGTGGAGAAGATGTTAAATATTGCTTAGTGCTCTAACCGAGAGAAGGTGCTCTATGCTTCTAGTCATCTTACTGGTCCTGCTGCTGATTGGTGGGATTCTTACACCGCTGCCCATGATGCTGCTGATAATATCACTTGAGCAGAATTCACCACATAGTTAGAAACTATCATATTCCTGCTGGACTGATGAAAATAAAGAAGGAATTTCTATCGCTGAAGCAGGGCAACATGTCAGTCAGCGAGTACCGTGATAGATTTATTCAACTATCAAGATATGCTCCAGATGAAGTGGCTGATGATGAAAGGAAGCAGGAACACTTCATAGAGGGACTTAATGGACCACAACAGTATGCACTGGTGGCTCACACCTTCTCGTCATTCCAGAGGCTTCTTGACAAGGCTCTAGCTATTGAACACAAGCGTGTTTAGCTAGGAGATATGAAGAGGAAGGCTATCACCTAGGGGCAGGAGAGCAGTAGCGTTCGTCCTCGCTATGTTCCACCCCAGGGTACACCGGCTCGTACTAAAGGAGGTCAGCGCCCAGCTCAGTTTGCACCGCAGGGGACTCCACAGACTCCACATACTCGTCTGGCTACCCCCACTAGCACCCTGACAAGATTCATAGGACAGAGTGCAGGCACCACATGCTACAAGTGTGGTCAGGTTGGGCACTATGATAATGTTTGCCTAGAGGATTGCTAGTACCCCGTCCAAAACAAGCAACAAACTCCAGGTTCTGGCAAGGGATTCAACATTGCTAGGGTCAATCAAGTCAGTGCTGATGCTACCACAGAAGGAGCTAACATCGCTATTGGTATGTTTTATATTAATTCTCTTTTCTTGTAGCAATACTATTTGATTCTGGTGCTACACATTCATTTATTTCTGCTTGATATACCTACATAAATGAGTTACCACTACAAAATATGCAAAAGCCATTGGTAGTAATTACCCCTAAAGGGCCCATCGAAGCAAATTATATGACCAACAGATTAACCTTGATAATTATGGGAAGAGAATTCTGGGCTACCCCTATAGTATTAGAGGAAAGCAGCATCGACCTGATACTTGGTATGTCGTGTTAAGGAAGACCAATGCAGTTATCCATTGTGCTAGGGGAACTGTAGAACTCACCAGCTCTAAAGGAGAAATGTTTGAATTTGAGATTACCATAACCGCCTCTACCAAACCCACCATATTTCTAGTAGATGGGAAATTTGTGGGCAGCAACATCCATGTGGTTAGAGATTTCCCCGATGTCTTTCGAGAGGAGTTACCCGGGATGCCACCAGATAGGAAAGTTGAGTTTGTCATTGAGTTCTTACCTGGAACTGCTCCTATTTCAAAAAGGCCATACAGGATGTTCGTAGAACAACTAAAAGAACTTAAGAAGCAACTAACGGAGTTACAGGAGGCTAGGTACATTCGTCCGAGTTCCTCACCTTGGGGAGCGCCGGTTCTGTTTGTATAGAAGAAGGATGGTCCACAAAGGATGTGCGTGGATAATAGATCACTTAATGATGTCACTATTAAAAACAAGTATCCTTTACCCCACATTGAAGACTTATTTGACTAGATGAGGGGTGCCAGGGTGTTTTCCAAGATTGATCTTCGATAGGGTTATCATCAAATGAAGATTAGGCCATCGGATATTCCCAAGACGGCTTTCTCTACCTGATATGGTCTATATGAATTCATAGTCATGTCATTTGGACTAACTAATGCACCAGCATACTTCATGAATCTAATGGACAAGGTGTTGATGGACTATCTCGATAGATTCGTCGTGGTATTCATCGACGACATTCTCGTTTATTCCAAGAATGATAGTGATCACGAGGAACATCGGCGGATGGTGCTACAGAAGCTACGGGATAATCAACTTTATGCCAAGTTTAGTAAGTGCGAGTTTTGGCTTGACGAATACCATTCCTTGGGCACATCATATCCAAGGGTGGAATCTTAGTGGATCCGGCTAAAGTAACGACGATAGTAGGTTGGAAGATACCAAGTTCAGTCATGGAGGTTAGAGTTTCTTAGGACTCGCAGGCTATTGCCAGCGATTTATTGAAGGGTTCTCCCAAGATTGCTAAGCTTATGACCTCACTGTTAGAGAAGGGAAAGGAATTTAAATGGATCTAGGAATGCCAAGAGAGTTTCAATCAACTGAGGTTTAAACTGATGGCAGCCCTAGTGTTGATTATGCCAGATCTACAGAAGGGTTTTGATATATATTGTGATGCAAGTCGCTAGGGCTTGGGATGTGTTCTTATGCAAGAAGGACATATTATCGCCTACGCGTCTCGCTAGTTGCGGAAACATGAGTTGAACTACCCCACTCATGACTTAGAAATGGCAGCCGTAGTCCATGTGCTCAAGATATGGAGACATTATATAATGGGAATTAAGTGCCAAGTCTACACCGATCACAAGAGCTTGAAATACATATTCACTCAGAAGGATCTCAACCTTAGGCAATGCCATTGGTTGGAGCTCATCAAGGATTGTGACTTGGAGATTCATTACCATCCGGGCAAGGCGAATCTAGTTGCAGATGCCTTAAGTCGAAAGGAGCATGTCCATGCAGCTATTATTGCCTAGTTACCCGATGAGTTAGTAGAGGATTTTTGAAGACTTAACCTAGGAATAGTTGCACACACAGAAAGGATAACTATTGAAGTGTAACCTACCTTGGAGCAGGAAATACGCAAGGGTCAGATTGGTGATGCTAAAATCCAAGAGATCAAAGATCTGATTACTGAAGGTAGAGGTCCAGAATTTAAGGAGGATGAACAAGGCACAATATGGTTCAAGAACCGGATATGTGTTCCTAAGATTGACAGCCTCTGTGAGACTATATTGAAGGAAGCTCATGACTCTGATTACTCTATTCATCCTGGTAGCACTAAGATGTATTAGGATTTGAAGCAAAAGTACTGGTGGTATGGGTTGAAAAGAGATGTAGCTGCACACGTGGTTGTGTGTGATGTATGTCAAAGAGTCAAAGCTAAACACCAAAGACTAGCTAGACTACAGCACCCGTTAAAGGTACTCGAATAAAAGTGGGAAGAAATTGGTATGGATTTCATTACCGGGTTGTCTCGCACCTCGAAGGGTTATGATTCCATATGGGTGATCATGGATAGATTGACCAAAGTGGCTCACTTCAGTCCGGTCAATACTACGTATAAAGGTTCTCAGTTGGCAGAGTTGTACATGGCTCAAATTGTGTGCTTACATGGGGTACCGAAGAAGATTGTTTCTGATCGTGGATCCTAATTCACCTCATGGTTTTGGAAGAGTCTTCATGAGAACATTGGTACGAAGTTGAACTTCAGTTCCGCCTTTCATCCTCAAACTGATGGCCAGACTGAAAGGACTAATCAAGTACTGGAGGATATGTTAAGAGCTTGTGCCCTTAAGCATGGAGGCAGTTGGAACAAGAGTCTACCATATGCTGAGTTCTCTTATAATAATAGTTACTAGGTTAGTCTGAAGATGTCACCATTTGAAGCTTTATATGGCAGAAAGTGGAGGACTCCTCTATATTAGGATCAGACTGGAGAAAGACAATTCTTTAGGCCTGAGATTATTCAAGAGGAAGAAGAACAAGTCTGTATAATCCGGGAGAACTTGAGGGTAGCACAGACCCGACAAACGAGTTATGCTGATAATCGAAGAAGACCACTGGAGTTTGAAGAGGGTGATCACGTGTATCTCAAGGCGTCACCAATTCGTGGAAAGAGAAGATTCAAATTGAAAGGCAAGTTATCCCCTCGCTTTATTGGACCCTTTAGAATCTTTAGGTGAGTTGGGGAGATGGCCTACCAACTTGGGCTACTTGACTATCTGTCTGATGTACATGATGTATTCCACGTGTCTCAACTCAAGAAGTGTCTCCATGTCCCTGAGGAACAGTTACCAATGGAAGAACTCAGTGTGCAGGGTGATCTAACTTACACGGACTATCCTATCAAGATCATCGACACTTTGACTCGGGTTACAAGAAATAAAGTAATAAAGATGTGCAAAGTGCAATGGAGTCACTATGGTGAAGATGAGGCTACTTGGGAGAGAGAAGAAGAGCTCCGAATAGAATTTCCCCACCTCTTCCCTATTCCTACCTAATCTCGAGGACGAGATTCTTTTCAAGGGGTAGGATTTGTAATACCCAAATTGTAAATAATGAGAATGGAGTTGATCTCTTTATTTCTGTGACCTCCATTTATTAGAACATGTGAATAACCATGTTTAAAAGTGAATAATTAAACAAATGACACATAAATAACCTATGCATCATGCTGGAGTTTATTTGAGTGTGCATTATTAAGTAATGGGAATGATCATACCAATAAGAATATATTAATACCTAAATTTGGAATTAATATTTCATTTACAATTTAGAGTGGGGAGAAAAGAGGGAAAAATACTAAACAAAGTCAAACAAAATATATAGATAAATAAAATTCTGCCATAATGGTAGGTTCAAATTGTACAGTTAATATGAGTGTAAGTTCATAATTAAATTTGAATTCAAAATTGAGATTCAAACATAAAAGGAAAAGAAAGAAAAAAACAAAAGAAAATAAAGAAAACCTAAAGAAAACCTACGGATCGGCCTTGGGCTCAATGTGTTGCGATCGGCCCACGAACCCTTGCCGCAAGCCGCGAGCCTGACGTGTGTGCCCCACCAACCGGTGACCGCGCCCTTGCGACTCAAGGCATTTATAAATGCCGACCGATGGCCCCCACTTGACAGCTGCGCTGCCGTGCCTCTCCGCTCAGCGCGCATGACGAGCGGGCCATTGGAACCTTGCCGCTTTGTCCGGTGCGTGGGTTGCTGGCACCTCTCCCTAGACCTGAGTATAAGACCTTGGGGCACATCCGCTCTCTCCTAACCACCCCCACGTGAGAATCGTCGACAGTTGTTGGACTGCTATGAGGTAAGGGCGAATCGGATCGCCACCACCGTCATCGAACCTCACCTCCGTCGCCGCTCAGCACTAGTGTCCCAATCCCAGACGTTCAGACGTGTTCATGGGTTGTGCTTGGAGAGGAATCTGGGTGCGTGAAGCCTTGGGGCGACGTGAATTCCTCATCGTTGCTGAATCTCCATCGTGGGCCCGCGTTGCATTGCGGACTGGCCGAGTCGTCGTCTCGCGCATTGGTAAGACACCAGAACCATCATCGCTATGATTCCTATGATGTTTTCCGAAGCCGAGCTATGGTGATGCGGCGCTGGCACTTCCTTGGGCAAAGCACAGTAATGGCGCCGCCGCATGGTGGGGTTTCGGGCGTGGTCGACGGTGAGGTTGGGGGGCAAACACCGCATTGTCATTGATTTCCTACCGTACAGCAAGGATTAGATCCTCAAATACCCTTTGGGCTTAATTGAATCGGAGTGTTGATCTAGCGATAGACGACCCTGATCGCTTTCTTGGTCGCAATTGATGTGGACCGCTGATCTACGATCCGATGACTCATGGGGTGTACCGTTTCGTCGCCCTTACAATTTGATCTAAGCCACCCACGTAGGATCGGACGGTCGAAATGCGCACTTATTCATAACCACGCCAATTTAATCATGGCCGTCTACTCGTGATCTGGCGGCCAGAAACCAAGGATACCCCTTCGGCCGGTCGATTTAACAAATAGGTCCCTCGGTTTTTAGGGAAATAACTCGTAGTCCTGCGTCAGTGGGGCTCTGAGTCTTAGGAAGTTTTACGCATAGACCCCCGAGCTTCTCGATATTATAAGCGCAATCCACGGAGCTAGAAAATCAGAAGAATTAATGGAGAAAATGATTTGTTGACTAAAAGTAATTCCCAAGTCTTAATTAATTCATATAAAATTCATTTTAACTCCTTTTCAGTTCATTCTAGTTTCTATAATTTTGTAATAATATTGTTTATCACTTAGTGCCACTGTTTTAGCATGAAACCCATATTAAATTTGATCTCTTAATTAATCTTGTACCATACACATAAAACCTTTGGAAATTCATAACTCAAAATCCGTAACTCCGAATTTAGTGATTCTTGTTTCTATGATCTCGTTTCGATACGTAGATTATTATTAAGTATTTTGTATTCATGTTTGGTGTGATGTTAATTTTTGCTATACCATGTTTGTTTGTACTGTTGCGAGTAGACGAGCAAGCCACAGAGGATCCAGGTGTTCAGCAGGTAGAAGTTTCTGAGCAGGAGCTCATTGAAGGCAAGTTGTGCCCTTGACCACTTTTACTTACCCAATAATGTTCTCTATGATCATTTTATCATGCATAGGTTTAATTTTGATGGGACCCAATAAGCGACCCTAGTCTGGTTATCTTTACACCTTGTTTACCCCTAAACTTTTGGGTAGCCCTTGCTATGGCTATATATGGTTTTGGGTGTTGAGATAACTATTACTCAGGATCATTATTTATTACTGTTCTATTTCTGTTCATGATAAGACAATTAAATTAATTGGAACATCGAGCTTAACTTGAGAAACACGTGCCACCACAAGGGTGGTATGGGACACCCTTGGCTGACTAATTAGGAAAGCTAGTGGAGGACTACCTTACCCGAAAGGGGCAAGGGCAGTAGGGGAGTAGGCGTGTAGGGAGGTTCTCGGGTTGATTTTGCTGTGATGGCAGTCAGATGGGGGATTCCTACATTGCTCTTCCTAGAAACTGTAGCGGGTTTTCTTAAGCTAGTGGAACTTTGTAAAGGCCTCGTAGTGGATCCCTAGCGATTCACCTCAGCATTGTCTAAGGGCCTTGCAAACCCAGGCGAGATGGGATACATGACTTGTGGGTACATGGTACAACCTCTGCAGAGTGTAAAACTGGTATACTAGCCATGCTCACGGTCATGAGCAGCTCAAGACTCTTGCATGTTTAATTTATGGAATTAAATTCAATTTGTCATTTGCATTGCATGGGATTTATTATTAATTTTGATATACTATTACTCTGGTTTGGTATCTACTTACATTTAGTAACTGCTAATAAAACTTGACCAACTTTTAAAAGCAATGCTCAGCTTTGACCCTTAATTATTGGTCAGCCTTACACTTCACATGAACTCCCACCTTTGGTGAGTTCATGCACATTATTCCCCACAACTTGTTGAGCTATGATCTTTTGTGAGCTCACTCTTGCGATATATAAACCCCCCATAGGTGAAGAGCAGGTGGTCCAAGAGGAGCCGCCCTATAATGAGGAGTACAAGTTGATCTAGGTGATGTCTCCCAGTCAGCTTTATGGCGCCAAGGATTAATGTTTTATTCGCTTTACTATTCTCATTTATTTTTGTAAGACTTCCACTACGTAATAATGACATTTATGATATTTTTGACATTTATCTCTATACACTTTGTCATTATATGTGATGTTCTTCTTTGGCGCACTTATGAGACGCACCCTACTTTATCCCTTAAATCCAGGTGTGACATATGTCCGGCCTCGTCACAGTCTGGTATAGGAGGGTGCCAATCATGAACCTATACTCCTCTGGTCCATGGGATCACTGTCCTCATCGACATCTAACGTCGTCAAGGTGGACATGGGCGTCGAAAGAGGCTTGGGCTCCCCATGTCAAACTTCTTTAGGACATCCTTGGTGTATGTGCCTTGGAGCACAAATATCCTATCTTGGGTCTACTTGATTTGAAGCCCAAGTAAGAAGTTTAGCTCTCCTATCATGCTTATCTCAAACTCCCTGCTCATAGTATCTGAAAACTTGGAAACAAGAGCATGAGAAGATCCACTGAAGATGACATCATCCACGTAAATCTAAACCAAAAGGGTATCATTTCCATGCTTGAGGAGAAAAAGAGTTCTATCAACAGAACCCATTTTAAAACCCTTTGGAAGCAAGAAAAATTTGAAATGATCATACTAGGTTCTAGGGTCTTGTTTCAACCATACAAAGCTTTTCGGAGTTTAAAAACATGGTTTGGAAACTTGGAACTCTCAAAACCAAGGGGGCTATCTCACATAAACCTCTTCCTCTATATACCCATTTAAAAAAGCACTTTTGACATCCATTTAAAAAAGTTTAAAACCCTTGGAAGTAGCAAAAGCTAGAAGGATTCTAATGACATCTAATCGAGCAACAGGGACAAAGATTTCCTCATAATCAATTCCCTCTTTCTGGCAAAACCCTTGGGCAACAAACCTCACCTTGTTTCTCACTACCAACCCATCCTCACTTTGTTTGTGTTTTGAAAACCCATTTTGTACTGATGGGATGGTAGTTTGAAGGAGGTGATACCAAAACCCAAACCTGATTTCTCTCAAAATTTTCAACCTCTACTTGCATAACATTGGCCCTGTTAAGATCAGAAAAAGTGTGTCCTACATCATGGGGCTCAGAAGAGGCAACAAAAGTAGAGTGAGAAACGTGGAACATCTCATGATACCTAGAGCGAGTGACTCACTCATGAAGCTCACCAATCATATATTGAGGAGGGTGATCACACTGCACATGGCATGGAGAATTACTCGAGGAGGTAGCCTCCCCTTCAACAGCAGGCTCAACTCCTCTAGGCTCAGCACCCTTCAGCTCGAGCGGACCCCAAGAGGTGGAGGTAGACATGTTGGGTCTATCGTCTAAGATTGTGGATGTAGGCTCAACTGGGGTAACCGATGGAGTCAGCGCAAGATCACCGCATTCATCGACGTCGTGCTTCTCCTACACAAAGATGGTCTCACTCATCTGATTTGGACATGCAAGCTCAAAGACAGGGGATGGACTGTGCGAAGTCTCATCAAATGTCACCTCACAAGTCTCCATGATTTGGTTACGCTTAAGGTTAAGAACACAATAAGCACAAGAGTGTAAGGAATAACCAAGAAAAACACCATCAGAAGACCTTGACTCAAACTTGTCCAAATTTCCATGTTCAACACAAAGCATCTGTAGCCAAACCCGTAAAATGGCTAACCTTGGGTGGCCGTCTAAATCGCAACTCATAAGAAGTTTTGTTCAAGAAGGCTCGAAGAAAGATGTGATTGGACACATAACAGGAAATGTTGATCGCTTCCGCCCGAAATCGCCTAGGACTCCTATGCTCATTAAGCATCATCCTAGCGATCTCAACAAGGGTCTGATTCTTGTGATCAACAAAGTCATTCTGCTGAGGCACATACGGAGAGCAAAACTAATGCTCAAGTCCCAAAAAACACAAAAGGTCTCGAAATGAGTATTCTTGAATTCCGTGCCATTATCACTGCGAATTGTTCTCATGACATTTTTGGAAAACATATTTTGCAACCTAAGAATCAAATACCGGGCATGAGGAAAAGACTCATCCTTTGCCTTCATAAAGAACACCCAAGAATAGTGAGAAAAGTCATCAACAGTCACAAGAACGTACCAATTCCCACCAAAAGAGCAAACCCAAGCTAGACCAACAGTGTCCATATAAAGCAAATCATCGGGTTGCGAGGTCATCACCTTGGTGACCAGGGAATGAGAAGCAGCAACCATTTTCCCATGACGACAAGGGTGGCTGACTAGATTATTCTCAAATTTCAATTTGAGCAATCCTTAGATGAGGTCTAGTGAGCTCAGTCGGCACGAAAGATAAAATGATCCAACCTCCTATGCCACATCCAAATCAGAGAGAAAGATCCTGCCAAAAGACATCAAGAGAAGCCACCAGAATGAGAAAAATCTGCTCGAAAAACTCGACCAAAAGGGGAGAACTGATAAATAAGATCTCCCTGGGCATCCAAAAGACGAGAAAGCCCCCTCTTATAGCACACTTTATAATCGTCCTCAAGGAGTTGTGGAACCGAAAGCAAATTAAAATACAAGTTTGAAACCAAAGTAACATCCTTGAGCACAAAGCTCTCGTTCACCTGAAAGGTGCCACGAGAGACAACCTTACCTCTCGACTTATCAAATAATGTGATGTATTCCTTACTGTATGGAAAATGGACCCCGGAACATTTGGCTCAATAGGTTTTGGTGTTTGATGATCAACACAGCCTGTGGGCTAATGTGTTTGCTAGTGTTTATGTTTGTAGTTCACATGATGCTAAAGTAACTTGGACTAAGGCATTGAGGAAAGCAACACCTCAAAAGAAGACATTATGAAGATCAACAAGTATCATTCAAGTCCAAGAAATGAAGACAAGTGTTGCCACTGGCGGACTATCCGGTGCCACACGCTGGACTGTCCGGTGCACTAGGGAATAGTAGCCCAACGGCTAGTTCCAGGTGGCACTGGTAGAGAGAAGCCATCGGACTGTCCGGTGTGACAAGCAGACTGTCCGGTGTAAAAGCCTATAGCGCCAATGGTCACCTGCGGTGTCAGTCCAATGGCTAGGCGCACTGGACAGGGGCACCAGACTGTCTGGTGACTCCAGCTGACAGTCCGGTGTGCCGCAGAGAGCAGCAGCTTTCCTCCAACGGCTATTTTTGTGTTAGGGTCTACAAATACCACCCCAACCGGCCATTTCAAGGTGTGGGAGCCCAAGCAACATACCAAGGCATATAATAGACATTTCCAAGTGCTCATACACCCAAGTGCTTAATAGAATCACTCGGTGATTAGCGTAGGTGCTTTGCGAAGTGCTTAGGTTAGTTAGACCGCTTTAGCGCTTGCTCTAGGTGAATCCTAGTTAGTTGAGTGAGTTTAGAAAAACCACACAACCCCTCGGCTCTTGCACGAGCCATTGTAATTGTACCGAGTGGAGCGAGAGCCTTGCGAGATCGTGACAACCACGTTTGTGTCACGCCCGCCACCTTGTACCGGAGGGAACGAAGCCCGTGGCATTTTGGCCGGAAGCTCTATAGTGGAGACGGTGGGGAGCATCCGAGTGGAGCCAGAAGCAGAGCGCCACTTGCGCATGGAGAAGGCCCATGGCTCTACGGAGTTACTCGACCGTGGTGCTTGGCCCTCGCGTGGGCTTCCCTTTGCGTAGGGGCACCAACGAGGATTAGTTGGGACCTTGCGTGGTTTCGGGTACCTCGGTAAAAATACCGGTGTCATCCACGAGAATTTGCATCTCTACCATGCTCTTTAGCTTCCACATTTATATTAAGTATTTAAGTTTCAATCTTGTCTTTATACTTATATCGCTTAGGATTGAAACATAGACATTGTTGTAGAGATAGCAACACTTAGACAAAACCTAGTTTGCACATTCTAGTTTGATTATTTGCATAGATTTTTCTCTATGGACTTATTTGTGGCCTAGTTTAGAGAAAGTTTTAGAAGTCCTAATTCACCCCCTCTTAGGCGTCACCTGTTTCCTTCACTTACCAATCATGGGGTCATGGATGGAGAACCATCTACATCTTCCGGTCATGTGGCGCAAATAGCTAGAATCCATGAACCACGTGTTCTTTAGGCCTCCGCCCCGCATTAATAGAAAGAAACAGTGTGAGCAAATGGCACAACACTGGGTTAGGATACTAAGAAGGAAACCAATGTTGTGACATTTGCCCCTAAAAAGTGTAGGAAAAACACTAAACATCCCCAGTCCCACAGGGAGGTAAATCACCATGAGAAGGAAACCGTGGTCCGCTAGAGAAATGGGAACCAAAGCCACTGGCACAGGGTCCTTAGTTATATGGCACATGACCAGCACCTCGCTAGGCACGACCTCCCTGTGGTCTCACTGCTGGAGGCCTAATAACATGAGGCAAAACTCCTCTAGGCCTAGTAGGTTTTCTCTAAACAGGAAGATCATGAACACCATGAGAGGGGTAGTTTATGTTCTTTCTGCTCAACTCAGAACCCCACCGCTCATCTCCCTTCCTCCTAAAGCAAAAGGCAGCCAAATGTCCATCTATCTTATAATACTTAGAATGGAACCTCACCTCTCTCTTGGGTGGAATCTGTTTGTGGGAGTGGGTCTTTTTGGGTGGTCGAGGAGCTCTAGGAAGTGGATCACTAGAGATATCTGGAAGGGTGTCAATTGTGTTCCTGAGATGGTTAGGTTTTGGACACCACACTTGTTTCTAAGGTGGGGCTCTCACATGCTCCATAAGTACTCCATCTCTCACAACTGGGGTGGCAGATTTGGGTGGAGTGATTTTGATAAGCTTGGGGTGACTAGATGTTTTTTGAAGATGTGAAGCCTTTGCACTCACCAACCTTCCTAAAACAAGCATCACTCCTAGGCTTAGTAGCGAAGCCTAACCCTAATTTGCCAGTTACCCTCTTGAACTAAATGACCATCATGCCTAATTGGAGCTCACTACTAGACACCCAACTCAAGACTGATTGAAGGAAATGCAATAAATTCTAGTTACCTTAGTCATGGGTGGGGAATTTGGGTCCAAAGTATTCACTAATCCACTTGGCAATAGTCTTGATTCGATGTGATGCATTCCATGATATACATCCCAATTTGACAAGTCTCCAAATTACCTAAAGTCCTTCGGACTTCTCACTTCCCTCTCAGAACCCAAACCTTCTTGGTGCTTTTCATGGTTGAGATAATCTCCTTTGGCACCCATATACGTTTGGCCCCCTTTCCCTTGTTGGCTTGATTGTTGCCTTGATTGCTATCACCTTTCTATTCTTCTTCTTCTTGATTAAGTATGATGTAGTGGCCTTCTTATCTACCTTATTGATGTAGGTGTTGGAGATCTTGCTTGTTTGCTTCTTTTTCTTTTCTCCCATGGTCTTCGCCTTGCATTGGTAAGACTTGTGCCCTTCCTTATGACACAACTAGCAAACCACAGTTCACCCTCCATAGGCTTTTCCACTCTCGCAATGGTGTTATCCTGTGGAGGTTGGATTTGTTTTGCTTTGCCTTTCTTATCATACAAGGCCTTACCAAGGTGAGCCACTTCATGCGTTAACAATTCATTTTCTAATGCAATCTCATCCAAACATGTTTCTTTAACAATATTTTCAACATGGACTTGATTGCAAGTGTTAGAATCGTCAATTATATCAAAGTACGAAGTAGAAGCTTCCTTTTTAATAATTTCATGAATTTCAACTAAAGATGCTCCTGGGGGTACTACCGATGCTTTCTAGCTTAGTATTTAGCTCATTATTATGTATGCTAAGAATTTCCATTTTCTCTAGCAAATTTTCAATCATGTTTTGAGAGCTAGGTAACTTAACCTTAAGTTTTTCATTCTTTTTAATCATGCTATCATCGGTAGATGAGGATGGAGCTTTAGACTTTACCATTCAAATTTGTTTTTAAAATTTTTTTCTAGCAAACATTTATAATCATTTTGATAGCTAAGCAACTTATTTTTCAAAGCCTTAAGTTGATCCTTTTGTTTTGTGCAAACATCTTCAAAAAATTTAACAGCATGTGCAAGTTCATCTAGAGAGTGTTTATCTTCATCATCACCATCACTATCATCACTAGAGGATGGAATACTTCTGGTACCTCTTGCCATAAGGCATTTGTGTGATCAAGAGCGAGATCAAGAATGATTGTCGCATCTCCTTGTGGGTTCACCTTCGCATGAAGAATCATCCCAAGTCTTGATACTTGTGAGCGCCTTACCTTTGCTCCTCTTTTTAGGTTTGGTCGTATTTGGGCAACTATCCCCACATGGGAAGCATCCTCTCTTTCTTTGCTTTTTCCTATCAACGTTAAAGAGAGATCCTTGACCTATACGGGCACACCCATTAGATTAATCTTACAAATCATCCTCATTACCTTTCCGACACGTCGAACCATTTCTTAATCCTTGGGGGATGACATTGAGGCTTGATCATCTTCATCATCATCTTCTTCATATTCATCTTCTTCACTTGAGGAACTTGAGCTAGGAGCCTTCTTCTTGCCTTTCTTATTTTCATCACATGCAAAGGCATATGACGTTGATGAAGTGGCCTCCTCTTGACCCATTTTTTGTGACATCTCAAATCCATAATTTTCTCGATCATGAGAGTTGGGGTTATTTTGCTCAAATCCTCTAAATTGTGAAGTATGGTGATGATGCTCCCATATTTTTGTTGTGGTAGAAGGGAGATGATCTTCCTCACAATGTCCACATCATTTAGCTTATTAATGCCAATGTAATTGAGCTCATTAATAATTAATTTCAAACGACAGTACATATCTCTAACAAGCTCATTTTCTTTCATTTGAAAAGAATTATATTCATTCAAGACTAGGCAATGTTTTTGCTCACGGACATCTGATGTGCCATCATGGAGCTCATATAATTTTAACCAAATCTCATTAGATATTTTCAAAGTAAAGACTTGATTAAAAATATCCATGCTAAGAGATTCATACAAGCAATTTTTGGCTCTAGCATTTAAATGAATTTCTTTCTCGTCACTCGCGGTGAGCTTCTCGGGATTCTTAGGTGGTTTTATCCTGTCATGAGTGACTCTCCAAACACATAGAACAATCACTTCTATGTAACAAGCCATTCTAGCACTATTATAAGGGAAGTTAGTGCCGTTGTAGTATGGTGGCCTATGGGTATCCATCTCCTTACTCTAAAAAGCATCGACTCCATTAGCGCTGAAGCTAAAACGTTCCTAAAGAGCCAAACCTGGTTCTGATACCAATTGAAAGGAACACGGACACCTAAGAGGGGAGGGGTGAATTAGTACTTCTAAAACTTTCTCTAATGTAGACCAAAAATAAATCCCTAGAACAAAAGCTATGCAAAAGAGCAAACTAGAATGTGCAAACTAGGTTTTGTCTAAGTGTTGCTATCTCTATCGCAAAAGGAATTTTGCAACCTAAGTTCCAATTCTAACAAATCAAAACTAGGAATAAAGAGAAATGAACTTAAGTACTTGAATGTAAATGTGGAAGCTAAAGAGCAAAGGTAGAGATGCAAACTCTTGTGGATAATGTCGGTATTTTTACTGAGGTATCCGGGACCACGCAAGGTCCCGACTAATCCTTGTTGGTGCCCCTACGCAAAGGGTAGCCCACACGAGGGCCAAGCACCATGGATGAGTAACTCTGTAGAGAGCCATGAGTCTTCTCCATGCGCAAGTGGTGCTTTGCTTCTAGCTCCTCTTGGATGCTCCCTTCCGTCTTCACTATCGAGCTTCCGGCCAAAACGTTGCGGGCCTCGTTCCTTCCGATACATGGTGGTGGCCGCACCAGTTGATGCGGTCTCGCAAGATAATGCCCCACTCGATACATGTACAATGGCTCGGACAAGGGCTGAGGGATTTATGGGTTGTCTAATCTCACTCACACAACTAGGAATAAATCTAAAGCAATCGCTAATGCGGTCTAACTAACCTAAGCACTTTGCAAAGCACCTACGCTAATCACCGAGTGATTCTATTAAGAACTTAGGTGTTTGAGCACTTGGAGATGTGTATAACTTTCCTTGGTAGGTTGCTTGGGCTCCCACAACTCCAAATGGTTGGGTGGTGTGGTATATATAGAGCCCCAACAAAACTAGCCGTTAGAAAGTAGTTCTCAGCTTTCTATGGTGCACCGAATAGGTGCACCGGACCGTCTGTAACACCCTAGGTGCTAAGCGTCACTAAAAATTGAAGCATGACATCATCTTAAGCAATATCATCACATGTGGTCATCCATAATAATTGACCATGTGTTGAATTCACTTTAAAATAATATAACTTGTTTTGCCTATGCATGGTCAGGGGTGAAGTTGTGTTTTGGTTTGGCAAAACCTCGAATTAAGATTTAAATTGGGCCATTTAATTTTAGGTTCTCAAGAAAATCAAAGTTTGGGGAAAGTTTTATTTTATTTCTCGGGATAAAAAGTTTAATATGTTACCAAATCACTACCAGAATTTCTCTCTTTGCCGAGTACCAAATACTTTGCCGAGTGTTTTTTTTGGGCACTCGGCAAAGAAGCTCTTTGCCGAGTGCCACACAAAAAACTCTCAGTAAAATAAAACACTCGACAAAGAAGCTCTTTGCCGAGTGTTTTATTTTTGACACTCGGCAAAGAGCTCTTTGCAGAGTGCTTTTTTTTGACACTTGACAAAGAGCTTCTTTGCCGAGTGTCAAAAATATAACACTCGGCAAAGAGCTCTTTGCCGAGTGTTTTTTTCCAACACTAGGCAAAGACAATTTAAAAATCACATTTTAAAGCAGTAAATTAATTCAAATAAAAAAGTTTTCAACTACACATTTGTATAACTCATCATGATGTACATTTTATATTTTGAACATTTCTTCATATGGCAAACTAAAAATAAATTTGTTCATAAAACCTATCTCTCTCGTAGTTTATGAAACTACGAGAGAGATGTATAGAATTTGTGCATATTGTTAGAACCATCATGTGAGATGAACAAATGACCAAACAACCAAAATAAACTTTATAGATCTTGAGAAGTTATAGAAGTTTGTAGTTGACAACTTTTTCATTTAAAGTCATATTGTCAACGAAAACTACGCCTGAATTTAAAAAATTTAAAATTTGATTTTTGAAAACGATCTCGAAAGAAAAAACCACCAACATGAAAGTTGTAGGTATTGAAGAGTTATGAAACTTTGTAGTTGAAAATGTTTTGGTTTGAAATCATCTTGCCATGCAAAACTATGTTTGAATTTTGAAATTTGAATTTTTCAAACTACCTCCGATGAAAAAACCACCAAAATAAAAGTTGTAGGTCTTGAAATGTAATGAAACTTTGTAATTGACAACTTTTTGATTTGAAATCATCTTATAATTGAAAAATTCGTGTGAAGTTTTCAAATTTAAAATTTAAATTTTGTAAACGGCCTCGGATGTAGAAACTATTAAAATAGAATTTGTAGATCTAAAAAAGTTATGCAACTTTATAGTTGGTCACATTTTCAAATAAATTCATTTAGTGCCTTAAATAATCAAATTACTCTCGATTTGTTATAATACATGAGGAATGAAAACGTAATATAGATGTAGTTGGTGTAGTAGTGTAGTGATATAGGAGGGTATGAGCGAGAAAGAGGTTGCGAGTTTGAATCTCACTATTTGTCGGGGACCATAATTAGGGGTACCCTCAAGACGCCTAATTCTCAGCTGGTAACCCCCATCAGCATAAAGCTGCAGAGGCCTGATGGGTTTGATTAAGTCAGGGATCAGTCCATACGAGCGACTCGATCGCGCCTCGCCCGAGCCTAGCCTCGGGCAAGGGCAGCCGACCCTGAGGTGTTTCCGTCTCGCCTGAGGCCCCCTTTTTTTACGGCAGACGCATCTCCGGCTCGCCCGAGGCCTTGCCTTCGTTGAGAAGCAACCCTGACTAAATCACCGCGCCAACCGACCAAGTCACCGGGGCATTTAACGCAAAAAGTGAGACCGACGGGCGACCAGGCTTTGCCAGAGGTGCCATAGGAGGCTCCGCCCGACCCAGGGCTCGGACTCGGGCTAAGGCCCCGGAAGACGGCGAACTCCGCTCCGCCCGACCCAGGGCTCGGACTCGGGCTAAGGCCCCGGAAGACGGCGAACTCCGCTCCGCCTGACCCAGGGCTCGGACTCGGGCTAAGGCCCCGGAAGACGGCGAACTCCGCTCCGCCTGACCCAGGGCTCGGACTCGGGCTAAGGCCCCGGAAGACGGCGAACTCCGCTCCGCCCGACCCAGGGCTCGGACTCGGGCTAAGACCCCGGAAGACGACGAACTCCGCTTCGCCCGACCCAGGGCTCGGACTCTGCCCTGGCCTCCGCCGAACGACCTCCGCCTCGCCCGACCCAGGAGCTTGGACTCGGCCTCGGCCATGCAGGACAGACTCGACCTCGACTTCGGAGGAGCCTCCATGTCGCCCGACCCAGGACACAAGTCCGCCACGTCAACAGGAAGCGTCATCATCACCCTGCCCTGAGCCGACTTGGGTCGCAGAGAACAAGACCGGCGTCCCATCTGGCCAGCTCCGCTAGATAGGCAATGATGGCGCCCCACTAGACCCGTGACGACGGCAGCTCTCGGCTCCCTTACGGAAGCAGGGAGACGTCAGCAAGAGCACAGCTGTTCCAACAGCTGTCCCCCCATCAGGCTCCGTTACTCCTCCGACAGCCACGACGCCACACCGGCTGGGTGCCAAGATCTCTCCGGCTGCCACCTTGGCATGTACTTAGGGCACTAGCTCCCCCCCGCTAGACACGTAGCACCTTGCTACACCCCCATTTTGTACACCTGGATCCTCTCCTTACGCCTATAAAAGGAAGGACCAGGGCCTTCTTAGAGAAGGTTGGCCTCGCGGGAACGAGGGCAGGGGCAGGCGCTCTCTTGGGGCCGCTCGCTCCCCTCACCCGCGCGGACGCTTGTAACCCCCTACTGCAAGCGCACCCGACCTGAGCGCGGGGCGAACACGAAAGGCCGCGGGATCTCCGTCGTCTCCCTCGTCACGACCCGGCTCCGGCCACCGACCTCGCTCTTTCCCCCCTTCGCGCTCGCCCACGCGCTCGACCCATCTGGGCTGGGGCACGCGGCACTCTCACTCGTCGGCTCGGGGACCCCCCGGCCTCGAAACGCCGACAGTTGGCGCGCCAGGTAGGGGCACACTGCGTGTTGACGAGCAGTTTCCCGTCAAGCTCCAGATGGGCAGTCTCCAACGACCTCTCCAACCCGGGACGGTGCTCCGTTTCGGGAGCCTCGAGTTCATGTCTCTCGACAGCGGCTACGACATGGTACTCCTTCCACCGCCGTGCGGCGGCGACAATGGCGGCGGACAGTCCGCCTGCCGGCGGCGGAATCGACGACGTCTTTCCCGCGTGGGGGAAGGACAACTTTCGAGCTCGCCCCATCCTCTCCCTCGCCATCGGAGGAGGAGGAGGCGGGGCAACCAGGGCCGAGCGGGAGGCTGCGCTCCGACGGCTGTCGAGCAAATCGACATCCCCAGCGCCCCAACGGAGGACACGCTAGGCGTCACCCTCTCGTTCGAGGCGAAGGCGAGCGCCATCCCCCCGCAACACGTCGACCCCGAGCAGGTGGACGACGCCAGCACGCTCGCGAAGGGCCTGCAGGACGTCGCCCTCGTACCCAAGACGACGGCGCGATCAGCCCCCGACGTGACTTCGTCGCTCCTCGTCGACAAAAAGGTACCGACTGTTCCCCATCCTTCGTCATTTCGACTCGACCTCAACCCGCCTGGCGACCTCGCTTTGGCAGACACTCACGTTGAGGCGAGTGCAACCCCTCTGGGGTTTCGTGTGCGGTCGCCCTGGGACCGATTGACGGGCGTCTCAACCTACGGACCCTCTGGGTCCGAGGAAGACGACGACCCCAGCATCTGCTGGGATTTCTCTGGATCTGGCAACCCCAGCGCCATGCGGGACTTCATGACCGCATGTAACTACTGCCTCTCCGACTGTTCCGACGGCAGCCGCAGCCTTGACGACAAGGACTGCGGCCCGAGCCGCGAATGTTTCCACGTTGAGCTAGGGGATCCCTCCGGAGGCAGCCGTCTCGGCATGCCGGAGGATGGCGATCTCCCTAGGCCGGCGCCTCGCGCCGACATCCCGCGGGAGCTAGCTGTGGTCCCCGTTCCGGCAGGGGGTCACAACCCACAGCTCGAGCAAGTCCGCGGGGCGCAGGCCGGGCTCGATGAGGGAGCAGGAGCGCTCGAGGCAATCCGCCGGGACGCCGGGCAGATATGGGCAAGCCAGCCCCCGGCCGGAGAAATACGTCACCTGCCCCAGGGTCTCCAGCACCGCATCACCAACGAGGCCAGGGACAGGCCACCACCCGCATCCGGCGGAACCGGTCAGGACCTGGCAGCCGCGGCGATGCTCCTCCGCGCGATGCCGGAGTCATCAACCGCCGAGGGCCGGCGAATCCAGGGAGAGCTCAGGCATCTCCTGGAAGGCGCTGCGGCCCGGCGGGCCGAAAGCTCTGCCTCCCGAAGGCAGGGGTACCCCTCGGAACCTCGTGCCGTGACTTCCCGACCCATGCGGGAAGCCTCGGTCTACATCGGGCGCACGCGCAACACCGCGCCTGCGGCCCCGGGTCACCTCGGCGGCGAGCACCCTCATCGCGACCGTCGAGCACGCCTCGACGAAAGGGTGCGCCGAGGCTATCACCCCAGGCGTGGGGGACGCTACGACAGCGGGGAGGATCGGAGTCCCTCGCCCGAACCACCCGGTCCGCAGGTCTTCAGCCGAGCCATTCGGCGGGCGCCGTTTCCGCCCCGATTCCGACCCCCGACCACTATCACCAAGTACTCGGGGGAAACGAGGCCGGAATTGTGGCTCGCGGACTACCGCCTGGCCTGTCAACTAGGTGGAACGGACGACGACAACCTCATCATCCGCAACCTCCCCCTGTTCCTCTCCGACACTGCTCGCGCTTGGTTGGAGCACCTGCCTCCGGGGCAGATTTCCAACTGGGAGGATCTGGTCCAAGCTTTCGCCGGCAATTTCCAGGGCACGTACGTGCGCCCCGGGAATTCCTGGGACCTCCGAAGCTGTCGGCAACTGCCGGGAGAGTCTCTTCGGGACTACATCCGGCGGTTCTCAAAGCAGCGCACCGAGCTGCCCAACATCACCGACTCCGATGTCATTGGCGCGTTCCTTGCCGGCACCACCTGCCGTGACCTGGTGAGCAAGTTGGGTCGCAAGACCCCCACCAGGGCGAGCGAGCTGATGGACATCGCCACCAAGTTCGCCTCCGGCCAGGAGGCGGTCGAGGCCATCTTCCGAAAGGACAAGCAGCCCCAGGGCCGCCCGTCGGAAGATGCTCCCGAGGCGTCTACTCCGCGCGGCGCCAAGAAGAAAGGCAGGAGGAAGTCGCAAGCGAAACGCGACGCTCCCGACGCAGACCTTGTCGCCGCCGCCGAACATAAGAATCCTCGGAAGCCCCCCGGAGGTGCTAACCTCTTCGACAAGGCACTCAAGGAGACGTGCCCCTACCATCAGGGGCCTGTCAAGCACACCCTCGAAGAGTGCGTCATGCTTCGGCGCCACTTCCACAGGGCCGGGCCACCCGCAGAGGGTGGCAGGGCCCGCGACGACGACAAAAGGGAAGATCGCCAAGCAGGAGAGTTCCCCGAGGTCTGCGACTGCTTCATGATCTACGGAGGGCATGCGGCGAATGCCTCGGCTCGGCATCGTAAGCAAGAGCGTCGGGAGGTCTGCTCGGTGAAGGTGGCGGCACCAGTCTACCTAGACTGGTCCGACAAGCCCATCACCTTCGACCGGGACGACCACCCCGACCACGTGCCGAGCCCGGGGAAGTACCCGCTCGTCGTCGACCCCATCATCGGCGACGTCCGGCTCACCAAGGTCCTGATGGATGGGGGCAGCTGCCTCAATATCATCTACGCCGAGACCCTCAGGCTCCTGCGCGTCGATCTATCATCCGTCCGAGCAGGCGCTGCGCCCTTCCACGGGATCATTCCCGGGAAGCGCGTCCAGCCCCTCGGACAGCTCGACCTTCCAGTGTGCTTCGGAACACCCTCCAACTTCCGAAGGGAGACTTTGACATTCGCGGTGGTCGGGTTCCGAGGAACCTACCACGCGGTGCTGGGAAGGCCATGCTACGCGAAGTTCATGGCCATCCCCAACTACACCTACCTGAAGGCGCTCCTCACCCAGGCGCCCATCTTGGTACCCCCGGCTGATGGAGAAGCCCTCTTGGTCTACGTCGCCGCTACCACTCAGGTGGTTAGCGCCGCGATCGTGGTCGAAAGGCAAGAAGAGGGGCATGCATTGCCCATTCAGAGGCCGGTTTACTTCATCAGCGAGGTGCTGTCCGAAACCAAGATCCGCTACCCACAAGTTCAGAAGCTGCTGTATGCAGTGATCCTGACAAGGCAAAAGTTGCGGCATTACTTCGAGTCTCATCCGGTAACTGTGGTGTCATCATTCCCCCTGGGGGAGATCATCCAGTGCCGAGAAGCCCCGGGACGGATCGCAAAGTGGGCGGTGGAAATCATGGGCGAGACAATCTCGTTCGCCCCTCGGAAGGCCATCAAGTCCCAGGTACTGGCGAACTTCGTAGCCGAATGGGTCGACACACAGTTGCCGACGGCCCCGATCCAACCGGAGCTCTGGACCATGTTTTTCGACGGGTCGCTAATGAAGACGGGAGCCGGCGCGGGCCTGCTCTTCGTCTCGCCCCTCGGGAAACACCTGCGCTACGTGCTGCGCCTTCATTTCCCGGCGTCCAACAATGTGGCTGAGTACGAAGCTCTGATCAACGGATTGCGGATCGCCATCGAGCTAGGGGTCCGACGCCTCGACGCTCGCGGCGACTCGCAACTCGTCATCGACCAGGTCATGAAAAACTCCCACTGCCGCGACCCGAAGATGGAGGCCTATTGTGATGAGGTTCGACGCCTAGAAGACAAGTTCTACGGGCTCGAGCTTAACCACATCGCCCGGCGCTACAACGAGACTGCAGACGAGCTGGCAAAGATAGCCTCGGGGCGAACGACGGTTCCCCCGGACGTCTTCTCCTAGGATCTGCACCAACCCTCCGTCAAGATCGGCGACACGTCCGAGCCCGAGGCGCCCTCGGCCCCGTCCGAGGTGACCTCGGCCCAGCCCGAGCCACCCTCGGCTCAGCCCGAGGAGCCCTCGGCCCCTGAGGGCGAAGCACTGCGCGTCGAGGAGGAGCGGAGCGGGGTCACGCCAGATCAAGATTGGCAGACCCCGTACCTGCAATATCTCCGTCAAGGAGAACTGCCCCTCGACCGAGTCGAGGCTCGGCGGGTAGCGCGACGCGCCAAGTCGTTCGTCTTGCTGGGCGATGAGAAGGAGCTCTACCACCGTAGCCCCTCGGGCATCCTCCAGGGATGCATCTCCATCGCCGAAGGTCAGGAACTCCTGCAGGAAATACACTCGGGGGCTTGCGGCCATCATGCAGCACCTCGAACCCTCGTCGGGAACGCTTTCCGCCAAGGCTTCTACTGGCCGACGGTGGTGGCTGACGCCACTAGAATTGTCCGCGCCTGCGAAGGGTGCCAATTCTATGCGAAGCAGACCCACCTGCCCGCTCAGGATCTGCAGACGATACCCATCACCTGGCCCTTCGCTGTGTGGGGTTTGGACCTCGTTGGCCCTCTGCAGAAGGCACCCGGGGGCTACACGCACCTGCTGGTCGCCGTCGACAAATTCTCCAAGTGGATCGAGGTCCGACCCCTGAACAGCATCAGGTCCGAGCAGGCGGTGGCGTTCTTCACCAACATCATCCACCGCTTCGGGGTCCCAAACTCCATCATCACCGACAATGGCACCCAGTTCACCGGTAAAAAATTCTTGGATTTTTGCGACGATCACAACATCCGGGTGGACTGGGCCGCCGTAGCTCATCCCATGTCGAATGGGCAAGTAGAACGCGCCAATGGCATGATTCTACAAGGGCTCAAGCCTCGGATTTACAACGACCTCAACAAGTTCGGCAAGCGGTGGATGAAGGAACTCCCCTCGGTGGTCTGGAGCCTGAGGACGACGCCGAGCCAAGCCACGGGTTTCACGCCGTTCTTCCTGGTCTACGGGGCCGAGGCTGTCTTGCCCACGGACCTGGAGTACGGCTCCCCGAGGACGAGAGCCTACGACAATCAAAGCAACCAAGCTAGCCGAGAGGACTCGCTGGACCAGCTGGACGAGGCTCGGGACAGGGCCTTACTACACTCGGCGCGGTATCAGCAGTCCCTGCGACGCTACCACGCCCGAGGGGTCCGACCCCGAGACCTCCAGGTGGGCGACCTGGTGCTTCGGCTGCGGCAAGACGCCCGAGGGAGGCACAAGCTCACGCCCCCCTGGGAGGGGCCATTCGTCATCGCCAATGTTCTGAAGCCAGGAACGTACAAGCTGGCCAACAGTCAAGGCGAGGTCTACGGCAACGCTTGGAACATCCAACAGCTACGTCGCTTCTACCCTTAAGATGTTTCCAAGTTGTTCATATACCTCGCACCCACGCAAAGTTTAGTCAACAAGGAAGGGTCGGCCTCGCCTTGGCAAGACTCGACCCTCCCTCGGGGGCTAAAAGGGGGGAAACCCCCTCTGCGTCAAAATTTTCCTCGAACAGAAAATCTCTTTTACCAGAATGTCTTTCGTGCTTTCTGACTACTTCGAAAAGTGGGTCCCGGAAACGACGGGGTACGCGTAAGCAGTCAAGGCTGACCGAGCCGAGGGACTCCTACGCCTCCGGGATACGGATACCTCACTCATCACCTTCTGCGATAAGTAACTCGCGTTCGGATAAGGTGACTCTGCGGATCGAATAAGTCTCTACGTTCGGAAGCCCTTCTGTCGAAGCGATTCTTCGAGCCTTCTCGACCGAGTCGGTGACAGGGCCTCATGGACGGGTGAAAGTACGCGTAAGCGGCGAGGCCGACCGAGCCGAGGGACTCCCACGCCTCCGGGATACGGATACCTCACTCATCACCTTCCGCGAGAAGCAACTCTCGCTCGCACTAACGTCCCTGTTACCGACAAAAAGTCCAGATACTCGAAACAAGAGGAAAAGAGACGCAGCTTTACAACGCAGCAAGGGTGTGTGTTCTGGCCCCGACGGCCGCACAAAGCACACACTACAAGACAAGCTGATCCTGCAGGCTCGGGTCACGCTGGAAGGGAGCGGCGACACCCTCGGCATCGACGGCACCTTCGGCGAGGCCCGACCTAGCCTCAGACGGCGACGCGGTCCGAGAGCCTCCGCTCCGAAGGACGACGTCATCACCACGCCCGAGCGGTCGCTGTCAGGGACTTCTCCGGATCTGGCCCGAGCGGGCGGCTCGGCCGGCCACCTCCGGGGCCTCGGCCGACCACCTTCCGAGGGCGCCAGCCCGGTCCGAAGCCTCAGCCGATCAACTCCGACGTCGATCCCGCCAACGGACAACTCGGCTAGGCTCCGGCCAAACCGGTTTTATTTTCGAGCCAACTCTGCCTCTGCTCATGCTGATATCGCTACCCCCGGCCTCGGCTCGTCGAAGAGCGGCCGAGGGGTCTCTTTAACTGAGCTAGAGGAGCCTCGGACAACGGGGCCGACCGAGCCGAGGGACTCCTACGCCTCCGGGATACGGATACCTCACTCGTCACCTCGACACGGGGCGACTCATGCTTGGTGAAGCGGTTCAGATAATCAGCAGACGAGTCTTAGTGCTCGAAAATGAGGAAAAAACACGGCTCCGTGCCGAAGTTGCATACATGTTCAGGCCTCGAAAGCCGAAATGAACAAAAAACCCGACACTCGAAGTGCCATTACAAACGGAACTCCGGTTCCCCCCTCCGCAGCAGCGCAGGCCTCAGGAGTAGGCACTGCTGCAGTCTTGCCCTCGCCCATAACGCCACCCGAGGGGCGAGGACAAGTACAAAGAGCCGGAGGCCCGAAGCGCGGATAGTGGCGGTGACCCCGCCGGCGACGGGGGCTTCTCGAGCCGCCTCCGCCTCGACGCTGACGGCAGAAGCCATCAGCCCTCCGGCAGATCCCCACTCAAATCCTCCCAGATGAGTGGGGCACCGGCCTCCGCGTGAGGACGCCGCCCTGGTGCAAAGGCAGGGCCACCCCAGAACACGAGCGCCGCCCTAGCGACGTGCGGCGTCTAGGGTGGACCTCCCGTGTACACGGCGCGGCAGCCGCCCCCCGACAGAAGGGGCCGCCGGAGCCAAGCCAGCGGACCCGACACGCTGGAGGTGACGACGTTCGCCGCCGATCCATCCCACGTTGTCGAAGTCCGAGCCGCCCGCAGGGCCAGTGAGCACCCTCTCCCACGAACGTAGTGGGAGAGGATGACCCACGAACCCGCGCGGGAGGTAGAGCGCCGGCTCAGTCCGGCACCCACCCCAGCAAGGATGATGAACATCCTTGAAGCTGAGGGTGGGACCTAGATTGCAGTCCGGTTTGCCCCTCCCCACCATCGAGCTGGAGGTCACCACCTTGGGTGGTCACCGGTGGAGGGGTGCAGCCGGGCTGCATGATGAAAATCCTTGAAGCCGAACGATGGCTGAAAGGTACCAACTCCCACGGAGTTGCATTCCTCCAACGATGGAGCCAAAAGACGGCGGTTTCCCCCATCCGGGGGCTTGGAAGGTGGAAAGACACGATGCATGAGGCAGGGAGAAGGCATGGTCGCCTTACGAAAGGGGTCGCCCTCCTTTTAAAGACAACTCTCCCTGCTTGCGCCCCCAACCGTCACGGGCTGAGTCTTCTCCGACACGCCTCCAAAACCCTCCCCCGCGGCGCGGGGGCTGGGACCCGCAAGTCATGGAGACCGGCTCCGAGCAGAAGAAGCCGAACCGCCGCGCGCGACGCGCGCAACCACCCAGCGGTTACAAGTAACCCTCCACTTTTGCCCAGACCAGCGGGCGAAAGGGGCGGGCAGCCATGCGGGCGGCATGCAACCGCGACAAGTGGACGCGCCTCTCCGACTCCTGACAGGCCAGCACGGAGGCCCAAGCCCACGCGTCGCGCAACCGGCGCGCCGGATGCTGCATGTAAACCGCTGTACCACTTGCGCCACCACCGCACCTCCTCGATTGCGGAACCGATACCGCGATTCGAGGTGACCCAGCGTGCGACCCAGCAGCGCCAGCCTGACGCAGCGGTCAAACACGGTCAAAAGTGGGCCGACAGTAATGACGGTGGCAGGCGCGCGAGAGCAGCGGTCACGCCATTGACCAAGCTCATGTCCCATCCGGAGGCAGCGAGAGAGCCCCCTCTCACGGTGTGAAGACGACGCGCCCGTGACCCGTTCCTCGAACGGCTCGCGCACGCGCAACGGCAGCTTCGCCAACTACTCACCCCGGCGCATTAACTCCGCGGCTGGACAGGCGACGCTTCTAGCAGGAGCGGCTGGTGACGCTTCGCCTTCGCCAAAACGACCACACCAAAAAAGGTACGACACGTCGTTCAAATTCGTATCCTTTTTTCCCTTTTTTCTCTTTCTCTATCTCTTGCAGCAGGGACCGGGAAAGGGGATACCCCCAAAGGGATCCTTCCCCGTGAAGGAACTAGGCTCCGAGCCTCCTTACTGATCAGGGGTTCGAAGGCTGGCCCCCCGAAGGGTTCAACAGCCGCCTCAGATCGTGTGGGCCCGACACCCACTACTGGTCAGGGGTTCGAAGGTCGGCCCCCCGAAAGGTTCCACGACCGCCTCAGGCTACTCGGGCTCCGCGCCCATTACTGATCAGGGGTTCGAAGGCTGGCCCTCCGAAGGGTTCACAGTCGCCTCAGACACCGAGCGAGGGATGACCAGGGGTACGTTCGATACATAACCAAGGCTCGGGCTGCGCTCCCGAGGTACCCTAGGACATTTCCGAGACCAGCGGGAACGATCCTGTAACGGAATCCCATCGGAGGGAGGCAACGAGCCCTCGAACCCCGTCGCCAGGGGACCGGGTCCGGCAGATCACCCGCAGGTACTTTTGGGCGTGCCTCCGGGCCCCTAGCCGACCCCCAACGAACGGGGCACGGACGTCCACTCGGATTACCCGATTGCAGCTCATCGGAGACACCGTGTTCGGTGCCCATCGAGGGTAACATGGCGCTCTCCCCCCCTCCTCCTTGCGGAAAGGCGACGTAGGGGCGTATGTAAAAAAGCCAAGTCTGTCCCTGATCGTCCTCTCGCCCTGTGCAGAGGCTCGGGGGCTGCTCTCGCAAACCCGGCTCCGGCCGAACCGTTGACAGCGTCAACATACCAGCCCGAGAACTTGGGCCCCGACAGTGCACCCGGGCTACAGCCTGCTCGCATGAGGGAACCGCCAGACCAGTCGAGGCATTACGCAAGGCATTAAGACCTCGAAGGAGTGAAACCACTCCTCCGAGGCCTCGGGGGCTACACCCGGCGGGTGCGCTCGCGCGCACCCACCGGAACAAAGTACAACCGAGAAAGGCTGGTCCCCTTGCAAAAAAGTGCGACGCAAGCCTCCAAGCGAGTGTTAACACTCCCTTCGAGGCTCGGGGGCTACTGTCGGGGACCATAATTAGGGGTACCCTCAAGACGCCTAATTCTCAGCTGGTAACCCCCATCAGCATAAAGCTGCAGAGGCCTGATGGGTTTGATTAAGTCAGGGATCAGTCCATACGAGCAACTCGATCGCGCCTCGCCCGAGCCTAGCCTCGGGCAAGGGCAGCCGACCCTGAGGTGTTTCCGTCTCGCCCGAGGCCCCCTTTTTTTACGGCAGACGCATCTCCGGCTCGCCCGAGGCCTTGCCTTCGTTGAGAAGCAACCCTGACTAAATCACCGCGCCAACCGACCAAGTCACCGGGGCATTTAACGCAAAAAGTGAGACCGACGGGCGACCAGGCTTTGCCAGAGGTGCCATAGGAGGCTCCGCCCGACCCAGGGCTCGGACTCGGGCTAAGGCCCCGGAAGACGGCGAACTCCGCTCCGCCCGACCCAGGGCTCGGACTCGGGCTAAGGCCCCGGAAGACGGCGAACTCCACTCCGCCCGACCCAGGGCTCGGACTCGGGCTAAGGCCCCGGAAGACGGCGAACTCCGCTCCGCCCGACCCAGGGCTCGGACTCGGGCTAAGGCCCCGGAAGACGGCGAACTCCGCTCCGCCCGACCCAGGGCTCGGACTCGGGCTAAGACCCCGGAAGACGATGAACTCCGCTTCGCCCGACCCAGGGCTCAGACTCCGCCCTGGCCTCCGCCGAACGACCTCCGCCTCGCCCGACCCAGGAGCTCGGACTCGGCCTCGGCCATGCAGGACAGACTCGACCTCAACTTCGGAGGAGCCTCCACGTCGCCCGACCCAGGACACAAGTCCGCCACGTCAACAGGAAGCGTCATCATCACCCTGCCCTGAGCCGACTTGGGTCGCAGAGAACAAGACCGGCGTCCCATCTGGCCAGCTCCGCCAGATAGGCAATGATGGCGCCCCACTAGACCCGTGACGACGGCAGCTCTCGGCTCCCTTACGGAAGCAGGGAGACGTCAGCAAGAGCACAGCTGTTCCAACAGCTGTCCCCCCATCAGGCTCCGTTACTCCTCCGACAGCCACGACGCCACACCGGCTGGGTGCCAAGATCTCTCCGGCTGCCACCTTGGCATGTACTTAGGGCACTAGCTCCCCCCCGCTAGACACGTAGCACCTTGCTACACCCCCATTTTGTACACCTGGATCCTCTCCTTACGCCTATAAAAGGAAGGACCAGGGCCTTCTTAGAGAAGGTTGGCCTCGCGGGAACGAGGGCAGGGGCAGGCGCTCTCTTGGGGCCGCTCGCTCCCCTCACCCGCGCGGACGCTTGTAACCCCCTACTGCAAGCGCACCCGACCTGGGCGCGGGGCGAACACGAAAGGCCGCGGGATCTCCGTCTCCCTCGTCACGACCCGGCTCCAGCCACCGACCTCGCTCTTTCCCCCCTTCGCGCTCGCCCACACGCTCGACCCATCTGGGCTGGGGCACGCGGCACTCTCACTCGTCGGCTCGGGGACCCCCCGGCCTCGAAACGCCGACACTATTTACAAAACATATAAATTTGATTCAAATTAATAGTGAAAAATGATAGAGCGATGGGATAGGTAGGGTTGGAGAGTTGTTCCTATAATTTAAAAAAATGTTTTCCTATTTTTTGGATTTTTTTTCGATTCTTAATTTGCCGAGTGCTTTTCTTTGCCGAGTGCTTTTCGACACTCGGCAAAATCTTTGCCGAGTGTCCAAAAAAGTACTCGGCAAAGAACCCTTTGCCGATAAAATATTTGCCGAGTATTCTTTGCTGATAAAATATTTGCCGAGTATTCTTTGCCGAGTGTTACACTCGGCAAAGGCTTTACCGAGTGTAAAATAGCCTTTGCCGAGTGTCTTAGACACTCGGCAAAGAACGCGATTCTGGTAGTGAATAAGTTGTTTGGCATGTTAATGAATGACCAGTCACAAAATAATTACCGGCGTGGGGTAATAATAGTTTTAGAAATCAAAATTATGTTTTGCAGTTCGTGTCACATTAATTCGGGCCGGCATGAATTTAATTAAAAATTTAGATTCTAAATAAAGTCAAATACGGATTATTCAAAACTTTCGTAGTTAACTCTAATCAAGTTGCGTCATAAATAGAAAAGGTCTGGTTGTTTCGGCTCGTGCCGTGCAATTTCGGAACGACGCGAAATTGATTACAATTTGAATTTAAAATTTAGTCAAACATAAATTATTCTAAAACTTTTGTAGTATGAATTCTAATCAAGCAGAGCAGTAATTCTAAGATAAAAACTAGGATTATTGTTGTGTATGAATTTAAATTAGAGAGAAGAATGGATAATTATTAGGGATCTTCTATACTACTATATTAAGGATGTAAGGGGGTAGCCTGCCACGCCTGGTTTTGCCTCACATGAATCTCGACCGTCCATGTGTATCGAACAAATTAGCACCATCCGTCGGTGTGCCCCGCGCCTATCGCGTTGTCCTCATCCATCCGCCTGCCCCTCCTAGCCGCTATCCATCCACCTCTCTTGCGCTGCCTCGCCCCCCAGTCATCTCCACTCCGCTTCCCCAACAGCCTCTGCGCTAGCCGCTGTCGATATGGATGGATAGTAGCCCTCTGAGGCCGGTGATGCTGCTCAACGGGTCTGCGAGGCTGTGCGTCAACGTTGAAGGTGGTGGGAGCGGAGCGACCACACGCCGTGCTAGGCTGCTAGCCAACCAGCGCTTCCGTCCCCTTGCTTCCACTCGAGTCTCCACGTCATCGCTATCCCGAGTACTCTAGTTTGCGCGTGAGCGGGCTTTCTTTGCACGCCAATTCACCATGATCGACAGTGCCCAAACCAAACCGTCTTATGAAATTTAGCGACGTCGCCTCACCATCGCTGCTGCTTGAGATGCCAATGCCAAGCCAGACGATCCGCCCGGATGTGGCATCGATGGTGCCGGCGGACATCTACATCCTGTCAAGCCACTCCCTATCGCCGACATCGCGGAGGAGCTTGGGCTCCGGTCAGAGCACTGTCACCACTACTGCAAATACAAGGCCAAGATATGTTTCTCCATTTTTTGTGAGTAAGCTCTCGCCTCTCTGCAGATCTCCTTAATTGTTGCATGATCTGAAAACGTTAGATCTTGACCGAAAAAGAGAGAGAAAACAGTTATCAGGCATTATGTTTTTGGATTTTGATCAGTGATGAAAATAGACAACTGTGATTGTCAAGTGTTAGATTTCAGTTGAGCACATTTCGTTCACTTTTCTTGGTGATCTAATTAAGCTGCTCTGTTGAGACTGTTTTTTCCCTCACATATGGTGGACTCGTCATCTTTTACATCAATAGGCCGGTGGCAATTTTGGTTGTCGAAATGGACGTTCAATATGAGTTTTCAATTGTAGATTATCCACTGTTGCATTGAGCATCTGGGTGGGTTTTGCACCTTTTGATGTAGTCAGGAGGTTTTGTTTCAATTCTGTACTTATGTGTAGTTGTAGAGTCAGGAGGTTTTGTTTCAATTCCGCAGTATGAGGAAGTAACAGTGTACTTATCTGTTACATTTTAGATGTTGTTTCATTCCTAAAAATAGAGACGCCGAAAGATTGTTTAGAACATCAGTCGTCTACTTGTGAGCCATAGTATCATATTGCTGTAGGAAAACACAGATATGAGCATACTGCAGCAAGACAATGTAATGTGTAAGTATCAGCCAACCAGCGCTTCCGTCCCCTTGCTTCCACCCGAGTCTCCACGTCATCGCTATCAGACGAGACCAGCGCCTCCATCCCCCTCTCCCTTCACCTGCTCTCCACAGCCGCAGAGAGAGAGAGGCGACGCGGGTGCTATTGGCGACATGGACACCGATCGCATCCCATGGAGGACCAGCCTCCAATGGATCCATGGCTTGAAGGTGTCATTAGCTCTCGAGGATCCAAGATGTGAGGCACCAAATCGGTGGAGAGGTTAGTGGCGCCGGATCTAGATATTTCCTACCCCTCCCCTTTCTCTCTCTCTCACACACTCACAATATGTGGCTCTTCTCCTACCCCTTTCTCCCGAACTGCCTTTAGGGTGCAAGATTACTGGCAGCAGGATAAGTGGAGTGGCGGTTCTATGTGAAGTGGCACATAATTTAGGATGTACCGAACAGCCTTATGCGACACATCATTCTTGAGAAAAATGACAATAAACCTGTCACAAATAGTAGTGACACCTAGGAGGTAAATGTTGGGGGCCTTCTTCTTCGCTGAAGGTCCTCCAAGCAGAAACACCTTCGTCAGGACGATATGTAAGCAGACACAACACGAGGGTATTTGACGAAGCTACAATCTAGGAAGCTTCGGCATGGCTGTGGCAGAACCTCCCAAGTTATTGGGCCCACATGCATCTGTCCTTGTCTCAAAGACCTCAGACGGCTATGCATGTTCACCAGATAACTTAACAGGATCTGTCCGAGTGCCCCAAGGACCTCGGATAAACCACGAACAACTAGGGTCGCAGGATTAAGTAACACAAATCACACACCAACATTTTGCAGTGGAATTTCTTTATTACAAAAAGTTACAAGTTTCAACAAATTTACATTATATTTATCGGAGTGGTTACAAAGTGATTCAAAGCAATAAACTTTGAAATGTTATAAAATTATTTATAAGTTTGAAATATATGCTAGCTCAGGGACAATCCTCAATAAGAAGTTTAGAAGGGTTACTTAGACTTATAAGAAGGCCGAGCCCACCGGCACTTAACACCATCAGCAGCAGCACAAAACTACAACCTGAAAAACAACAGGGAATAAAACCCTGAGTACGGAATTACTCAGCAAGACTTACCCGACTAAAGAAAAGACTCTCAAGGGTATGCTAGATAGAGGGATTCAAGGTAAAGCTCATCAAGTTTCAAAGACTCTTTTTGCAGAAAAGCTTACTAGAAGTGAGTCCTTAAGCCAAAATTTTACATCACAAGTTAAGTATTTTTCCTGAATCTAGATTTGCCTAATCTAGAGCATTCACTTGTCCTACACTAGCTTTATTTTAAAATCCAACTTTTGTTTCGCTGGTTATCTACGATGAGGGTCGAAGATCCAGTCTTCATATCCGAGAAGTTCGGCGATCCGAATCGATTAATACCCAGCTGGGGATCTCCAACCACACGACATATGCTTCTCTTAACTCTTTTGCACATGTCTACCATTCCCACGGATCCTCCACCACATGAACAGGTCCGCGCCTCCCGAGAGCACACCACCCCTTTTAGGCGGTCCTTTGCCAGGAGGGTACGTGCCACTCTCGCCATCTCTCCACTCCCAGTGCGCGATTGTCTTTTCATGTATGGAATAGCTGGGTTCCGACTTACCCATGACGAGGTATGTGGCCAGATAAAGGGTCCTAGATTAGCAGGCCAACAATCGGTACGGTCCTTAATCGACACAGACGAAGACACTACACCGAGACTCCTTTCTCGTGCAAGTCACCCGTCCGGTCTCAACTTTATTATTTAAACCCAAAGTTTGGTACCTGGCAGAGGTATATCTTTTTCGATGTTGAATCCATCATGGCCATGATGGATTCACCATCAAGTTTTATTTTTGAAAACTTCCCATCCAATTTGTAGCATCACTTTTGTTTTAAAACAAAACATTTTATTTTTCTAAAGCAAGGCTAAGCATCAAAAATCCTTTTCATAAAAGGGTATCAAGGAAGGGTAATCAATTTTCCAAGGAAGGAAATGCATCAACAGTTTAGCACACAACTCCTATCACCTAACGCATCAATCAAGGTGATAAAGACTTTAAAACACAAGGAGGTGGCGAATGCACCGGGGCTTGCCTTATTACAGGAGGAAGTCTGAGATCTTCTATTACGGTAAGCAGTTAGATGGAGTTCACCACTTGGTCCACAGCACTGGAGTAGGCTCCTTCTTCACAAATCACTTCTTTTTGGTATTCTACATAAAATGTCATGGTTATGAATGCTTGCTCATGCCATGAATATGCAACTAGCAAAGGAGACAATACAGATTACTCCTAGACTATACCTACAAGCTATCATCTCCAGCTACAATTACCAGGGAGCTAACCCTTCTTAGAACTCATCTAACCATCCAAAACTTGCTAAGCAACTTCATTCTTCACAAAGAGATTAGGTGCCCTAATTACCCACGGTGAAATTCTTTTTCTATTTTGAGCAACAACTAGTTTGCTAAGCAAACCATGCCCAAATAGCTTCTAACTACACCCAAAGATTAATTTTACTAAGATAAGGTCACCCTAAAATTCTTACAATTTTTAGTGCTATATTTCATTGCTAAAATTCATATAAGTCTATTAAATTCAATTTTAATTATCCAAAATTAAGGACCTACCTAAAAACCCCTAAAACTATTTTTTAAATCTATAGAACCCATTTTTGTGAGTCCAATAAAATTTACCCAACAACTGTTACTCCTTTCTGTAGTTCTAGGCAAAATTCACAAGTGATGGTAAATAATAAAAACAAATCATATACAGAGCTAGGGCTAAAATCGGCCCAGTCGGCCCAGCACCAGAGAAAACGGGTGCCAGCCGGTCCAAAGCTCAAGACTCGCGTACCGAATTTTTTGTATTTTAGCCATTTTTCGGAAAAAAATTCACGTTTAGATCTTAAAAAATTTTAATGTCATTTTTGGACCCTTTGCTCGGCGCCATAGCCTATGGCGCCGAAGTAACACAGCTCGGCGCCATAGGCTATGGCGCCGAGGTCGTGTTGCGTTGGCACAACCCAGACGCGTGGCGTCGATGTGGCACCGAGCTCGGCGCCACAGATCTTGGCGCCGAGCTTGGTTGTGTTATTAACATATTTGTTGCAGACATGAGCACAAAGCCCATCTAGCCCACTTGGTGGAGCACAAGGCTTCTAACCTTGTGGTCGTGGGTTCAAACTCCACAGTTTGCATTTTTATTTGTTTTTTTTGTTTATGTCGCTGGTGTGTCCGCTCAAATTTATTTCTCGCCTAGATTTTTTTATCTTTGTCACTACTCATTTTTTAAATAACTCATTAGGTATATTTTTTTTCTTGGTTTTTTGCTGCCAGAACTCATTTTCTTGTGTCCGCTTTTGTGCTAAAATACAAAAAAAAAATCGGCAGGAGAGACGCCACTCGCGGTACCCACGCGGCGGCAGAGGCGCTGGCGGCCCGTCGTCCGCGCCGACTACGTGAAGGGGAAGAACCGGACGCTGACGTCGTGGAAGAGCCCGTCGGACCCGTCCACGGGCCCCGTCGCCATGGCCATGGACACCACGGGCGACCCGCAGGTGTTCATCTGGAACGGCGGCGAGAAGGTCTGGCGCTCCGGCCCCTGGGACGGCGTCCAGTTCACCGGCGTGCCCGACACCGCCACCTACTCCGGCTTCACCTTCAGCTTCATAAACAGCGCGCAGGAAGTAACGTACAGCTTCCAGGTACGTACGTACGGTCTACTGATCATCGATCGATCGATCCACAACGTAAGAAGAAGGAAACTAAATCCGTTTGACACACTGCGCAGGTGCATAACGCGTCGATCATCTCGCAAAACCCCAAGACAAAAAAAAAGTATACCTAATGAGTTATTTTAAAAAAATGAGTAGTGACAAAGATAAAAAAATCTAGGTGAGAAATAAATTTGAACGGACACACCAGCGACATAAACAAAAAAAACAAATAAAAATGCAAACTGCGGGGTTTGAACCCATGACCACAAGGTTAGAAGCCTTGTGCTCCACCAAGTGGGCTAGATGGGCTTTGTGCTCATGTCTGCAACAAATATGTTAATAACACAACCGAGCTCGGTGCCAAGATCTGTGGCGCCGAGCTCGGTGCCACGTCGACGCCACGCGTCTGGGTTGTGCCAACGCAACACGACCTCGGCGCCATAGCCTATGGCGCCGAGCTGTGTTACTTCGGCGCCATAGGCTATGGCGCCGAGCAAAGGGTCCAAAAATGACATTAAAATTTTTTAAGATCTAAACGTGAATTTTTTTCCGAAAAATGGCTAAAATACAAAAAATTCGGACTCGCGTACCCGCGCTCTCTTCGTGCGCGTCGGCGATGGCGTTGCTCTCCAAGCCTGACGATGTTATGGCGCGAAGGCGTAGTAGGGTTCCAAGAAACAACAGGGAAGGGAACAGTGGCTTACCACGAAAAAGACCGAGGCATACACGCACTTGCTATCGAGCTAGATCCAGGACAGTGACGGCGAGGCGGCCACAGACGGCGTTCAACGGCGGCATCGCGACACTCCCGATACACTGGCCATGGTGATGCGGAGCTGCGGCCGGCGCGGTCACATGCTCAGAGAGAACGACAACAACCCCGGCCTCAGGCGAGTTGAACGGGGTAACACAGTTCCACACAGACGCGAGAGCATGGACACGGAGAACTCTCGTCGAACTCTACAAGCAACAGCAAGGCGCCAGAGCACTCCACCGAGCAGGGAAGCAAGGTAGTATCAAGGAAACAAAGAAACATGAGCACGTCAAGCATGTTCACACATGATGGTTATTCATGTTTCGGTCGACAGCTGCATGGGCTGGACACGCGGCCTCAATCTGAAAATGCAGAAACCTGGCAGCCCCACTTTGGATCCCTTTTTCTCATAATTTCATATAGTTTTAAGGCTATCATACTTAATAAAAGTTGTTCTTCTATAGTTACTCTACAAGTTTGTTATAGCAACTGTTTCCAAAATACTCTTGGATTAAATGTTACAGGGATCCAAAAACAGATAAACAAAACTGTTTTGGGCTGATTCTAATAGAATCAAATCTGAACTTTTGCAAATTACATCAAATTCTCCCACATCACTTGGAGAGCTCCAAATATGAAAATTGTTCACTTTTCCAAGCTCCACAACTTTGATATATGGACTTTTGACAAATTCTCAATGGATTTTAAAATCCACTTTTGGGACTAATTTAGAGTTTCAAATGTGACTACTATTTCTCCAAACCACCTCTCAACTTTGATCCACCACTAAAAGTAAAGTTACTCTAGGTTCTAAGTTTACCTTCAATACTTAAGACTCCAACTCAACTTGTCACTCGCCTAAGAAATAATTCTCACCTACTTAGCTCAAGCAAAGCCCTAATACTAAGCCCTACACTCAATACAAAACATCCCAATTGTGCAAATTGTTGACCTAGTGAATGCATTCTAGGTGTATCAAGCAAGTTAATGCAAATGCTGATGATGACATATCAGAGTTTTAGTAATCGTAACACCAGGGGTGTTACATCCTTCCCCCCTAAAAAGGAATCTCGTCCCGAGATTTAAACTCCAAGCCAAGTAATGGAAAAGGAAGTGCATCGCTGGTTTATTTCCCCATTACTCTTAAAAGACAAGAGGCATACCTCTGTTGATTTACATTAATAACAAAACACACCAGACCTAGGTTTACAAGACACTAGAAACTCAGGAACATGCTTTTCTAGATTCTCCAATTCCCATGTGGCTTGATCTTCCGTGTGTTTTGGTTCCACTGTATCTTGTAAAACTCGATCACTTTCTTCGAGTGGCCCTATCCTTTTGATCCAAAACCTTTATGAAATGTGCCGAGTAGATTAAATCCGGTTGAAGATTGACATTTGAAATCTCAAGAACATGTTCGGGGACTCGAAGAAACCTCTTCAACTGATACACGTGGAATATGTTGGACACTGTTGAAAGATTCTCTAGCAGCTGCACCTTATAAGCCAGAGGTCCACCAAAATCTATGTTCCAAATCTTGGTTCATCTTACTACTTCCAGGGTAATTGGAGTTTCGGACTGGAACTCGATCGTAAATTCCATGACCCTTTCTGGAGGTAAACCAAGCAGATTCTTGGGGAACACTTCTGGAAACTTCTTAACATCGGGTATATTCTTTACTTCTTTCACTTAAACTCTTGATGCAGACGAATCTTATTATTTCCTAGAATAGCCTGACTGACCATTTCCTTATATCCTTCAACCAAACTAATTGCCATCAGGAGCTAAAGTTTCACATTAAGATCACGTAGGATGTATTACTTTTTTTCTCACTGGCATCCACATAATCCAAAACATACTAGGATAGGCGAGTAAACCTCTCAAATAGTCCATTACACTCACTTCTTCACCTTGCTTTAGATCCAAAAACGCTTTGAACTTTATTTGCATAGGGGCTTCTGGAACATGACGTGCCCGAAATACCTCACAGAACTCAACCCGAGAACTTAACGTCCTTCTAGCTGCAGCGCAAGGTATTCTACCTACCAACTAAACTTGGCTTCCAGTCTTCAAAAACAGGGAAAGGTAGCATAGAAAGGCAAAGGCAGGTAACATGAACAGGGTAGACGAAACACGTACTAAAGCTACTACATAGGGGGTTTAACTTAAAGTTATATGTCATGATGCATGCTCGTCCTATTCGTCCTCATAATCTTGCCAGCATATAGTGGCTTGCACGCTTTATGGCGGTGGCATACCTACTCACTCCGGAGTTAACTAGTCGTAATTTCCTAGAGTTTAGTTAGTGTACCTGCAGAAAATTCTATTACAGCCCAATTCCCAATGATGCAATTCACACATGACAGTTTATCACAGTTTATACTGCATATATTTCTATATGGAGGCCAGCTCCTCATTAAGCACCGAGCCACGCATAGGCGCCGCTGCCACACTTTAACCATAGAGCAGCCCATTATGGTAACTCACCTTCTTACCTGAGCGTAGGTGCGTCGTTGCGAGTACATTACACTTCTTAGTATTCCCATGTCTGTATACCCATACACATCCATGGAGTACTGAATCCCAGAAAAGTAATTACTCCACATCGCAGCCTTCATATATACATATGTGTAACATGTATATAATCAAGCGCTTTTTATACTCCCCCCTAGACCGACGTTTGTTCGGTCATGCTCTCACATCTCACCTTACCTTGAGCGTCGATCCATTCAAAACTGAATGGCCTCAAAAACAACATTACACATGTATGCATTACCCTTCCTATGTTATGGGTTAGTGTTTTAATCTAAGGCACCTGGTAGTCCTTAATTTAGGGCTTAACAGAGGATGTCGCTAGCATTATAGTTTTTTTAAATCTGTTTTTCAAAACCAAACAATGTGTTTAGTTGAAAATAAGTTTTTCGAAACCAAAACTTTATTTTGAAAATATGTATGTGACTGTATTATACTTAATCATGCTCCGATACCAGCTGTGGCAGAACCTCCCAAGTTATTGGGCCCACATGCATCTGTCCTTGTCTCAAAGACCTCAGACGGCTATGCATGTTCACCAGATAACTTAACAGGATCTGTCCGAGTGCCCCAAGGACCTCGGATAAACCACGAACAACCAGGGTCGCAGGATTAAGTAACACAAATCACACACCAACATTTTGCAGCGGAATTTCTTTATTACAAAAACTTACAAGTTTCAACAAATTTACATTATATTTATCGGAGTGGTTACAAAGTGATTCAAAGCAATAAACTTTGAAATGTTATAAAATTATTTATAAGTTTGAAATATATGCTAGCTCAGGGACAATCCTCAATAAGAAGTTTAGAAGGGTTACTTAGACTTATAAGAAGGCCGAGCCCACCGGCACTTAACACCATCATCAACAGCACAAAACTACAACCTGAAAAACAACAGGGAATAAAACCCTGAGTACGGAATTACTCAGCAAGACTTACCCGACTAAAGAAAAGACTCTCAAGGGTATGCTGGATAGAGGGATTCAAGGTAAAGCTCATCAAGTTTCAAAGACTCTTTTTGCAGAAAAGCTTACTAGAAGTGAGTCCTTAAGCCAAAATTTTACATCACAAGTTAAGTATTTTTCCTGAATCTAGATTTGCCTAATCTAGAGCATTCACTTGTCCTACACTAGCTTTATTTTAAAATCCAACTTTTGTTTCGCTGGTTATCTACGATGAGGGTCGAAGATCCAGTCTTCATATCCGAGAAGTTCGGCGATCCGAATCGATTAATACCCAGCTGGGGATCTCCAACCACACGACATATGCTTCTCTTAACTCTTTTGCACATGTCTACCATTCCCACGGATCCTCCACCACATGAACAGGTCCGCGCCACCCGAGAGCACACCACCCCTTTTAGGCGGTCCTTTGCCAGGAGGGTACGTGCCACTCTCGCCATCTCTCCACTCCTAGTGCGCGATTGTCTTTTCATGTATGGAATAGCAGGGTTCCGGCTTACCCATGACGAGGTATGTGGCCAGATAAAGGGTCCTAGATCAGCAGGACAACAATCGGTACAGTCCTTAATCGACACAGACGAAGACACTACACCGAGACTCCTTTCTCGTGCAAGTCACCCGTCCGGTCTCAACTTTATTATTTAAACCCAAAGTTTGGTACCTGGCAGAGGTACATCTTTTTCGATGTTGAATCCATCATGGCCATGATGGATTCACCATCAAGTTTAATTTTTGAAAACTTCCCATCCAATTTGTAGCATCACTTTTGTTTTAAAACAAAACATTTTATTTTTCTAAAGCAAGGCTAAGCATCAAAAATCCTTTTCATAAAAGGGTATCAAGGAAGGGTAATCAATTTTCCAAGGAAGGAAATGCATCAATAGTTTAGCACACAACTCCTATCACCTAATGCATCAATCAAGGTGATAAAGACTTTAAAACATAAGGAGGTGGCGAATGCACCGGGGCTTGCCTTATTACAGGAGGAAGTCTGAGATCTTCTATTACGGTAAGCAGTTAGATGGAGTTCACCACTAGGTCCACAACACTGGAGTAGGTTCCTTCTTCACAAATCACTTCTTTTTGGTATTCTACATAAAATGTCATGGTTATGAATGCTTGCTCATGCCATGAATATGCAACTAGCAAAGGAGACAATACAGATTACTCCTAGACTATACCTACAAGCTATCATCTCCAGCTACAATTACCAGGGAGCTAACCCTTCTTATAACTCATCTAACCATCCAAAACTTGCTAAGCAACTTCATTCTTCACTAAGAGATTAGGTGCCCTAATTACCCACGGTGAAATTCTTTTTCTATTTTGAGCAACAACTAGTTTGCTAAGCAAACCATGCCCAAACAGCTTCTAACTACACCCAAAGATTAATTTTACTAAGATAAGGTCACCCTAAAATTCTTACAATTTTTAGTGCTATATTTCATTGCTAAAATTCATATAAGTCTATTAAATTCAATTTTAATTATCCAAAATTAAGGACCTACCTAAAAACCCCTAAAACTATTTTTTAAACCTATAGAACCCATTTTTGTGAGTCCAATAAAATTTACCCAACAACTGTTACTCCTTTCTGTAGTTCTAGGCAAAATTCACAAGTGATGGTAAATAATAAAAACAAATCATATACAGAGCTAGGGCTAAAATCGGCCCAGTCGGCCCAGCACCAGAGAAAACGGGTGCCAGCCGGTCCAAAGCTCAAGACTCGCGTACCCGCGCTCTCTTCGTGCGCGTCGGCGATGGCGTTGCTCTCCAAGCCTAACAATGTTATGGCGCGAAGGCGTAGTAGGGTTCCAAGAAACAACAGGGAAGGGAACAGTGGCTTACCACGAAAAAGACTGAGGCATACACGCACTTGCTATCGAGCTAGATCCAGGACAGTGACTGCGAGGCGGCCACAGACGGCGTTCAACGGCGGCGTCGCGACACTCCCGATACACTGGCCATGGTGATGCGGAGCTGCAGCCGGCGCGGTCACATGCTCAGAGAGAACGACAACATCCCCGGCCTCAGGCGAGTTGAATGGGGTAACACAGTTCCACACAGACGCGAGAGCATGGACACGGAGAACTCTCGTCGAACTCTACAAGCAACAGCAAAGCGCCAGAGCACTCCACCGAGCAGGGAAGCAAGGTAGTATCAAGGAAACAAAGAAACATGAGCACGTCAAGCATGTTCACACATGATGGTTATTCATGTTTCGGTCGACAGCTGCATGGGCTGGACACGCGGCCTCCACGCCAAGGCACCACGCACAACCCAGGCTATGGCTCATTGAAAAACATTGGTCGGCGTCGCACAGGCAGCAGTAGGAGACAAGCAGGCAGGGGAGGTCTCCGTGGATAACTACGACGCTTTATATTTTTACAGCGTGAATCTCACGGCTCGGCCACTAGAAACATTCCGGTCACACCCTGATACACTCCTAGCAACATCCTCTCTTATCTCCAACTGCACATCTACGCACCAGAGAAATCTCCCACCGCTACCCCAATACAAAAATCTGCCCACAGTCTCAATCTGAAATAGCATATGTGGAGCACACAGAGACGTGGAGATCTTTGCTTTTCCATATCCTAAAAGCTTCGGTCGGCAGAACCTACACTCAAACTTCTTTCTTCTACTCACGCCGAGAATACAGGAAACAAGCAAGCAATTACCTGTCGTCGTGCAGCATGGGCATGCCGCCCCCTTCCTCTCCTAGCTGTCCAAACTGAGACAGGTTACTCAAAACTGAACAATATTCAATGCCCAGCATGTCTGACAGCTCAGGTTCCAGCAAGTCTTAAGCCGTTATTTGCAACACAACTTGCAAATCGGTCTTAATCAAAATTGTGCACTGATCCACGCTCTATCACTTTGGTATAATAACTATAACAGAAACTCCACGGATCACGCACAGGAGAGCACCAAAGTCCGCAAAGAAAACACAAATGCCCAGCTTCAGTTACTTGAAACAGCATCCAGCCAGTCTGACAAAGGGGATTTAGACATATTTTACTCCCCAGTTTACATAGTATCAAGCCCCTGCCACTTCATAAAACTTGTTCACATTACTTTGGTCTCCAAGTTCTCTACAGAAACTACAGTCTAAAACCACTCATATTGATCACAAAACAACTCCAAACAAGGCATCCTTCACTGAACTTCAGATTTTAGCAGCTGAATAAAAATGCAGTCAGTGCAAACCTGTCAGTTGATTTTGGAACCAACTTTACTCCTCTTTTTATATAGGACCAAGCCAAACTTACTTAAGGAGACTTGTTCAACATCATATGGGCTTCACTTACTCTATAAACACCATAGCCCAAAGCTTCATGGTTTGGCCACAAACAAGCTCCAAAAACAGCCAAAATACTGAAATTTCAGACTTAACCTACTCTTCTCAATCTGAAAATGCAGAAACCTGGCAGCCCCACTTTGGATCCCTTTTTCTCATAATTTCATATAGTTTTAAGGCTATCATACTTAATAAAAGTTGTTCTTCTATAGTTACTCTACAAGTTTGTTATAGCAACTGTTTCCAAAATACTCTTGGATTAAATGTTACAGGGATCCAAAAACAGATAAACAAAACTGTTTTGGGCTGATTCTAATAGAATCAAATCTAAACTTTTGCAAATTACTTCAAATTCTCCCACATCACTTGGAGAGCTCCAAATATGAAAATTGTTCACTTTTCCAAGCTCCACAACTTTGATATATGGACTTTTGACAAATTCTCAATGGATTTTAAAATCCACTTTTGGGACTAATTTAGAGTTTCAAATGTGACTACTATTTCTCCAAACCACCTCTCAACTTTGATCCACCACTAAAAGTAAAGTTACTCTAGGTTCTAAGTTTACCTTCAGTACTTAAGACTCCAACTCAACTTGTCACTCGCCTAAGAAATAATTCTCACCTACTTAGCTCAAGCAAAGCCCTAATACTAAGCCCTACACTCAATACAAAACATCCCAATTTTGCAAATTGTTGACCTAGTGAATGCATTCTAGGTGTATCAAGCAAGTTAATGCAAATGCTGATGATGACATATCAGAGTTTTAGTAATCGTAACACCAGGGGTGTTACAATGACGACATGCCTTAAGACGAAGGGCAGCACCGACTTAAAGAGGAAAAGACCGTTTAGTCCATTATAATTTGTGTCATGTTTATAATCAGTTATCGAGGACATAAATGTAGTTTCGACCGGGCTATGTCCCGTGCCTATAAATAGATGAACAGTACCCCCGTACTATTTAGGCTGTCTGGCAATCCCTCGCACGACACTTTCGGATTCTTGCCTTCTGTCAAACCGAAGGTATTAATGTAACTCAATATCATTAATGTTTATTCATGATCGTATAATAAGAATATTAATAATCTATTGGTTTAATGTAATTATTCATGTTTTTTCTGTGTCTTATATGTTCCTGCTTTTATTCTTACATATTAATATGACGAAGGTTTGCCCTTCATAACCTTCGTCTGGACATCATTATATCCTAAGGGAGATAATGCTTCGAAGGACGAAGGTCTTTAACCATTTACATCTGTGTTGCCTTGTTCTTGATTCATAGCATTTGAGAACAAGTCCTCAATATTGGCGCCCACCTCCGGTGAACTCACTTCCACTGTTGAGATGATGGCTTCGTTCAACAACCAAGCTGTAGCACCTTCGGTCACAAAGCTGGTGCTCCCAATCACGGGTGGTTCAAGTTCAGAACCAGCCAACAAGAAACAGAAGAAGGAGGCGCAGAGAAGAGTGCAGCATGTTGGGCTGCAAGGACCCTTCGTTAGATCCAAGTGGTCCCACATCCCAATCACCTTCTCCTAGTAGGATCTTCAGCTCAAAGACTATCCTCACAACGATGCTATGGTTATATCTTGTGTCATCAAGGGATTTCTAGTCCACAATGTTCTGGTTGACATAGGCAGTGCAGCGGACATCATATTTGCAAAGGCTTTCAGACAGATGCAAGAACCAGAGGACAAGATTCATGATGCTACACACCCTCTTTGTGGCTTCGGAGGAAGACAAATCATGGCACTTGGCAAAATCACAATGTGAGTTACCTTCGGTTACGTCCACAACACAAGGTCTGACCAGGTTATCTTTGACATTGTTGACATGGATTACCCATACAATGCAATCATTGGTCGAGGGACGCTTAATGCCTTCGAAGCCATACTTCATCCAGCGTACTTATGCATGAAGACACCTTCGGAACAAGGGCACATTGTTGTCCATGGAAGTCAAGAAGCTGCCAGAAGGGCTGAAGAGAGTTGGACAGATTCAAAGGCGATTCATAACATAGATGAAGCTAAAGCTTGTCAACAATATAAGCACAAAAGAGAGAAGGCTGCTTTGGCAGATCAGCCGAAGCCTATGCTCCTCTGTGAAGATATAGCAGATCAAAGGGTAGTGCTGGGATCTTAGTTATCTGATGAGCAAGAAAAGAGTCTGCTAAGATTTTTGTTCAACAACAAAGATGTCTTCGCTTGGACAGCCAATGATCTTTGTGGTGTCAACAGAGATGTCGTTGAACATTCACTTAATGTGGATCCATCTTTCAGGCCAAGGAAGCAAAGACTTCAGAAGTTGTTTGAGGATAAAGCTGAAGGTGCTCGGAACGAAGTAAAGAGACTTCTTAGTGCTGGTGTTATTAGAGAAATAACATATCCAGAATGGTTAGCCAACACTGTTATGGTGAAGAAGGCTAATGGCAAATGAAGAATGTGTATTGATTTCACAGATCTCAACAAAGCATGTCCAAAGGATGAGTTCCCATTACCAAGAATAGACTCCCTTGTAGATGCAGCAGCTTCTTTGGAGCTCATGAGTTTATTGGATTGCTACTCAGGCTATCATTAGATTTGGATGAAGAAGGAAGACAAGCCAAAGACTAGCTTCATAACTCCCAGTGGTACTTATTGCTACCTTCGGATGCCTGAGGGGCTCAAGAATGCTGGAGGAAGCTTCAGTAGAATGACAGCCAAGGTCCTTCATTCTCAAATAGGCAGGAATGTGCTGACTTATGTTGATGACATCATAGTAAAAAGCACGAAGCAAGAGAATCATATTGCTGACTTGCAAGAGACATTTGCCAATTTCAGGCAAGCTGGTCTTAAATTAAATCCAGAAAAGTGTGTTTTTGGAGTAAAGAAGGGCAAGTTCCTTGGCTGTCTATTATCAACGAAGGGAATCGAAGCTAACCCAAATAAGATCAAAGCTATCCTTCGGATGGAGCCGCCAAACTCAAAGAAAGGGGCTCAACGATTGGCAGAAGGCTGGCATCGTTAAATAGATTTATATCAAGATCAGCAGAAAGGAATCTACCTTTCTTTGAAATACTAAAGTCAGCCAAAGTTTTCCAATGGGGTCCGGCTTAGCAAAAGGCTTTCGAAGAGTTAAAGCAATACTTGATAGACTTGACAACTCTAACTCCACCTTCGCCAGGGGCTCCGTTACTCCTATATGTCACAGCCTCTCACTCTGCAGTCAGTGTGGCACTTGTACAGGAGAAGCAAGATGGCCAGGTCAAAAGACAAGCACCAGTATATTTCGTATCCGAAGTTCTAAGCTTATCAAAGAAAAATTATACAGGATTGGTGAAGGTATTATATGCTGTGTTGATGGCCTCCAGGAAGCTTCGACATTATTTTCAAGCATATCATATAATTGTTCCTTCATCACAACCTCTGAAGGACATAATGAGGAATAGAGAAGCTACTGGAAGGATCGGAAAATGGGCTGCCGAGCTCAATGAGTTCACTATTGATTATGTACATAGATCCTCAATTCAGTCCCAGGCGTTAGCGGATTTCATTGCTGATTGGACGCCAGGGGCTCTGGGAGAAGAAGTAACAAAAGATGCCGAAGCCTGGACAGTCTTCTATGATGGTTCTTGGGGAACATTCGGCGCAGGAGCGGCTGCGGTTCTAGTAGCGCCTTCTAAAGTCAGAACATGCTACGCAGCAAGGTTGGACTTCAGTTGTACAAATAATATTGTTGAATACGAAGCTCTCCTGTTGGGGCTTCGGAAGGTAAAGGCAATGGGAATAAGAAAGGCGATCCTTAAAACTGACTCCCAAGTCATTTATGGTCATATAGACAAAAGTAGCAAGGCAAGAGACCCGAAGCTTGAAAAATATTTGGATACAGTCTGAAGATTGGAGGCTTCCTTCGAAGGATTTTCTGTAAAAAATATTCCAAGAGGGGAAATGAGCACGCAGATCTGCTAGCTAAATCAGCGGAACAGGGGCTCCCTCTACCTTCGGAAGTATTTTTTGAGACAATAAAAGCACCTTCAGTTAAACTTCTGGAGAGAGCAGTGCTTGCAATATCACCTGTACATAGTGAAGATTGGAGGACTAAAATCATATCTTTCCTCTAAGGTAACTGTCTTTCGAATGACGAAGTTTATAATAAAAGAATGGAAGCAAGGACAAGACCATATGTCATAATAGAAGGGGAGTTATACAAACATGGAGTCTGCTCTCCACTTCTCAAGTGTTTATCCAGAACCTAAGGTATAGAGCTGATCAAGGAAATACATGCAAGATTGTGTGGATCTCACATTGGGTCTAGGCCTTTGCTGGGGACGGTTTTTAGACAAGGATTTTATTGGCCGAAGGCAGCTTTGGATGCAACAGATCTAGTTCAAAAGTGCGAAAATTGTCAAAAATGTGCAAGAGACCAGAAACAACCTTCGTCGCTAACCCATTTAATACAGCCAACCTGGCCATTGCAAAGATGGGGCCTGGATTTGTTAGGTCCACTCCCACCAGCACAAGGCAACTTGAAGTATGTTGTAGTGGCAGTAGAATATTTTCTAAATGGATTGAGGTGAAGCCCTTGGCTACAATAACTTCGGTCACGGTCCAAAAATTCTTCTGGCAGAATATTGTTTGTCGCTTCGGTGTGCCGAAGGCAATAACTATCGACAATGGAACACAATTTGATGTCGAAACATTCAAAGATTTTTGCGACCAAATTGGTACAAAGATTCATTTTGCATCAGTCAGGCATCCAGAATCAAATGGGCTGGTAGAAAGAGCAAATGACATTATAATGACAGGAATAATGAAGCTAATCTTTAACCAACCTAGAGAAAGTAGCCAGATGAGTTGATTAAAGTGGTGTGGAGCCACAACACAACTGCATCAAGGTCAACAGGATTTACACCCTTCAAGCTCCTATTTGGTGACGAAGCAATAACTCCAGAAGAAGCCAAGACAGGGTCAATAAGAACAATAGCTTCAGCAGAAGACGAAGCTGATTATCAAATAACAAAAGATACTATAGAAGGGACCAGACTCCAGGCTATAGAGCACATCAATAAATATCAGGCCAAAACAATAAGGTGGCGTGATAGAAAAGTTCAATTGAAAAACATCAAGCTAGGACATCTGGTGCTTCGGAGAGTGGCCAACCCAGATACAGTGGGCAAGTTAAAACTAAAGTGGGAAGGTCTTTTTTTTGGTAATATCTTCGTCAAGACCCGGTTCTTATACGACATACCCAGATCTTGGAATGCGGATGAGCTACGGCGATACTATATGTAATTTGATGTAATCTTTTTTCATTTTTTCTATGGCACCCTTTTCCTTTCAAGAGGGAAAAAAGGTTTTTAATGGGGCCATAGCTTGTAATTTTTCCTTATTTAGCCCTACGAGGGCCAAATCCCCAAAGATGTAATATGTAAAATCTGAGCCTGCACCATCGAGTGCAAAAAAGAAAAATAGGGAGAAGCTCAAAAGACGTCCCTAAGGGGATGCAGAGCATGACGAGGCTGCAAAAAATTCATTCCTAAGGGAGCGCAGCGTAAGTTTTCTGCTCAAAAGTCGTTCCTAAGGGAATGCAGAGCCAAAAATTTGACGAAGCTACAAAAGTCATTCCTAAGGAGCGTAGAGTAAGTTTTCTGCTCAAAAGTCATTCCAAAGGGGATGCAGAGCCAAATACCACCGAAATATAAGGTGAAGAAGTTCAAAAGTCATTCCTAAGGGGATGCAGAACTTAAATGCCACCGAAATAGAAGGTGAAGAAGCTCAAAAGTCGTTCCTAAGGGGATGCAGAGCTTAAAAGACTCAAAAGTCGTTCCTAAGGGGATGTAGAGTCTGGGTGTGGTTTCGTGTGTGTGTGTGGGACATTCATTTGCACATTACATTACATCATTCATTGCATTCATACACATTCATGTAGACATTCATAGTATCATCATCGACATAACATGAAGCACAAATAGAAATACTCCAGCTTTGACAACAATGCTTCGCTGAGCACGAAGAAGCAAGGACATGCTTTGTTGTGTACGAGAAGGGAAGGTGTTTTTCGCCTTCGGCTCAAAAGATACAAGTTTCGTCCACAGCAAAACAATTTATACATGGGTGGAAAGGTAAAAATATATTACAAGGTATGAACAGAGTATACTAGGTACTGTTTAATTTTCGATTACAATTTATTTATAAAGATAATACAAATGCGTCTAAGTTCTATACAGGCAGGCCCAAGAAACGGCTTCAGCAGCCTTCAGAATTTGCTTCGGATTATCAATCTTCGGCACCACCATCCTACAGACAAACAAGCAAGGTAAAAGGTAATTACAAGAGATGGCAAACAATAGGTATAAATTTCATACCGGCTTAAGCAAGCTTCGGGCCTCGTCACCAGCCGAGTCTCGCCCACCCTTCGCCCAAATCTGAGTTATAAATCTATTTCCAATGCTCCGGGCCTCGTTGGGAATATCAATTAAATCTTGAGGAGACAGACTAAAAGTTGGTCTATTTACTGTTTTCTTGTGTGTGCAACCAGCCTTCATAAATGCTGCAGCTATGCCGCGAGAAGCTAGTAGGGCACAGAAGTCACCGTGCCCGGCTATCACTTCATCAAGCGCCTCAACTTTGTTTTCAATATGTTCGAAGGTGCTTGGCATGTCTTCAGCTGAAGGGGTAAACTCTTCAGAGCTGGCTCCAACCGAGCTGAAGACCTTTTTCAGTCGTTGCACACAGCGGTTGCCAAAGCTTAAACAAAATGTTCTGAAGCTCTTTCAAAGATTGCTATAGCTTTGTATTTTTGCCAGCTTCGGCTTCGTATTTTGCTTGCATATCTTTTCTTTCTTGTTCGAAGCTCTCAGATTTTTGGAGAAGTTCTTCGCTTAATCTAGCATTTTCGGCTTGAGTTTCTGCAACTGAACCCTCCATTGCCTTAAGCAGGAAATCTTTCTTCTCAAGAGAAGCTTCATACTCTTTAATTTTCTTTTCAAAACCTTCGATTATGATTTTGTTCTTTTTATCTTCGAGGTCTTGTTGCATCCTCAGTGCCTTGCTTAGCAACATACTCTGTAGAGATAAACCTTCATCAGAAAATTTTGCTTCATCACAAAAATAAGAATTTTTTGCTTCATCTTAAAAAAGGAATTTTACCTTGAAGTTGGAATAGAACAAACTGCCAACGATATGTTCTCGCCGGTAGCCGCTAATATCAGCTTCGAGCTTCAGGAAACCGACATTCTTTGATAGAGTGCCGATTATCTTTGCCCCGGTGCGGTCGCGAATGCATTCTAAGGCCCCTTCATCGATCCCACCAAAGAGCATGGCTCCTGGCTGGTAGCCACAGGATATACCATACTCCTGTAGCTCCTTCTTTTCGACCTCAAATAATTCTTGCCCGACCAGGTTCCAAAGGTCAAAGTCTTTTTCCTCCGAAGTAGCATCGACAATTTTCTTTCCTTTGTCTGGCACTATGGCCATGACCTCCTCTGCAGCCGCAGTTGTCTCTTCCGCAGCCGTATCCAAAAGCAGTTTATCAATTCCAAAAAGTGTGCTCTCAAGGTTGGCGGCTTCGACATTAGCTACAGCTTCGACAAAGGTATTTGCTTCGGCAATGGCCTCGGCGCTTGCAATAGGTGTTATTTTAGATACCAAGGCCGACGGTGGCATCCGTTCAATGGCTTGCATTACGGTAACGATTCTTCGCTTTTTCTGCCCATCCGCCTTCTTTGTAGCGAAAGGCTCGTCCTTCTTCTGTAAAAGCTTCGTCAGTTCTGGTCCTAGAGGACTTAGCAGCTTGATAGATAGAGATTTAGTCATTACCTTTAAAATTTCTGCTACTTCGGCAACAGGAGGCGTCGAGGGAGTCTCCTCTTCTACCTCAGTCACCTTCGGCTCTTGAATTTCAGCTTTTCTTTTCTTCGAAGCTTCCATCTTCGGCTTAGGAGTGGATTTTCTCTTCTTTAAAACCTTCTCATCCTCCTTCACCATTCTGGCAGCTTGTCTGTTCAGAATGCTGATAATTCTTTTCCTTTTTACCCCTTCGGCCCTCTTGCTAAGTCGTTCATAATCAAGGTATTCAAATTTTAGGGCATCCATCACCCGGTTCAACCATCGCTTGGGTCAGGTGCCAAAGGCTGCTGTCATCAATTGGTCTTCTTTCGTGGTATAGTTTCCCAATATTTCATTACAAATAGTTTCAATCATCTCTAGCCATTCTTGGCAAGGCTCCTTGAACTGTTTTTCAAACTTGAAACGATAAGCTAATCGAACAAGTTCATGCTTCTTCTTTGCTTCTATCATCTTCGGCATCCCCCAGCCACTTGACGTTGGGAATGTCCGGTTGGCCAGGTATTCCCGTACCAAGTCCCTGGTGTTGATTTTCTCGGCAACCACCCTGAACTCTGTTGCGGCTAGCTGGCATGCTGACCCTAGTTTCATATTGCATAAGGGCCTAGTCATTCCGAAGTTTAAAGATAACGGGCTCATAACCATCGTCATCAGTTTCCCCCTCTTTTTCTCATCAGTCTTCATGTAAAACCATTCATTCTTCCAGCCGGTCGGCCACTTTGTGCGGTAGCTGAGAACTAGGGCCTTCGTATCCTTGCGATACGCAAAATTGTAACATCCAAAATTTTTGTGAACACCGTCTGCCCTGGCCTTCGTCTGGTAATGCAACTCGTGCACTCGGCAGAATGCTTCGGCATCTGGGCTCATCCCTTGGCTTCGGAGGGCCCAGATGAAGATGCTAAGCCTAACAATGGCGTTAGGGGTCAGCTGATGAAGAAATATTTCAAATTTTTTCAAGACTTCCCCTATCATCTTGTTCAATGGAAATAGCAGTCCAGCTCTGAAGAAGCTCTTGAAAACAACTACTTCATCACCCTTTGGCGCTGGGGTGGTCTCTTCTCCGACAAATCGGACAAGTTTGCTTTCAGCTTCCCCAAAGTAGCCCAGCTTCATCATCATGGGCATGTCAGCTTGGGACACAGTAGATTTCCCAAAATCTAGATGACTGGGTTTTGTTGGGATCAAGACACTATAATCTTCCTCATCTTCATCAATATTTTCTTCCTCAACAGCGATCTGTTCAGCTTCGGCAGCAGGAGCACCTTCGTCAGTAGTTTCCTCTATCACAACTAGACCTGATTGTTTCATGACTTCGGAAATTGGTGCTCTCTTAGTGACTTCGGTTTCTTCTCCCTCACGAGACACCCTTGCAGTCGAACGCACTCTGGCCATTTGATAGATTTTTCGCGGTTTTGACGAAGTTGATGGTTGTTTCGCAGTTTTGACGAAGCTCACTATTCTGACGAAGCCAACTCTAAATGATGAAGTGCTCGATTGAGAGCGTAGTGAAAAGCTTCGGCTACGATTAAATTTTTTAACAGCACAACAGTGCAATGGCAATGAATGCTGTGGTAACTCTGCACCAACCCGTCTATTTATATAGTGCTGCAGGTGGGAAGGTGAACCACCCGACCGCCTGCACCCGCTAAACGGTGGACCACCCGACGCTTGGAGTATTTTAATCGTTTCTCGGCAACGAGCTCAGGGAAGGTGTTTTTTGGACCTTCGGCATTCCAAAGCCTTTAAGATTTTTTCGCGGATCGAGCTCATTATGGAAAACGATCTGACACCACGAAGGGGCTACTGTTGGAGGGCCTTCTTCGCCAAAGGTCCTCCAAGCAAAAACACCTTCGTCAGGACGATATGCAAGCAGACACAACACGAGGGTATTTACCGAAGCTACAATCCAAGAAGCTTTGGAATGACAACACGCCTTGAGACGAAGGGCAGCACCGACTTAAAGAGGAAAAGACCGTTTAGTCCATGATAATTTGTGTCATGTTTATAATTAGTTATTGAGGATATAAATGTAATTTCGACTGGGCTACGTCCCGTGCCTATAAATAGATGAACAGTACCCCCGTACTGTTCAGGCTGACTAGCAATCCCTCGCACGACACTTTCGGATTCTTGCCTTCTGCCAAACCGAAGGTATTAATGTAACTCAATATCATTAATGTTTATTCATGATCATATAATAAGAATATTGATAATATATTGGTTTAATATAATTATTCATGTTTTTTCTGTGTCTTATATGTTCCTGCTTTTATTCTTACATATTAATATGATGAAGGTATGCCCTTCATAACCTTCGTCTGGAAATCATTATATCCTAAGAGAGATAATGCTTCAAAGGATGAAGGTCTTTAACTATTTACATTTGTGTTGCCTTGTTCTTGATTCATAGCATTTGAGAACAAGTCCCCAATAGTAAAATTTACATAATTCTTTTTGTTGAATGTTTAAGTAACCAATATCAATGGCACTTCTGAATAAATTCACTAACTCTTAGCATATAGGTGAATCTAGAACAGGGCCTCCAGATGCTAACAATCTTCAAGAGCCATGAGGCTGGGACAACAATCCTGGAATATTTCAACTTCTATGAGCAGCGGGAGAAAGCTTTGCAGGAGAACAGACGTCAACAGCAGGCTGCCAGCACTGATCCTCGAAAGCTAGTGGATACCAAGCTCAAGTTCCTGTGGTCGATATATCAGATGCCTTTGCCAAGGCTATTGGCCCAAATCAAACCTACTTATTAACTGACGAGAAAAAATTGTGATACTGGAAATTTAGAGGTTGATGGTTAAGAGATGTACAATAGGATCATAATAGGTGTTTATGCACATGATGCACTAAAAGTACTAGGAGTTGAAGCTATACGTGTGAATAGTTCTACATAGATTTAACAATAGTAAACTTGCAGGTACTGCTGCTGCCTTTTGATCGCTTATTCTGTTATGTCAAGAATATACCATTGTCTTTTGCTATATATGTGGTGCAATGCATGTTATTTTGAGAAGGGTTGCAGCATCCAAGTATCATTCTAAAACCTCTGAAAGGACTTACCTTTTGTTTTCATTGAGTAGTCGCATTACTAACATGACATTTTATTTTTTTCATATAGTATCTCTCGCTATGCTGGATCACTGCTGGTGCGTGTAACACTATAAAAATCATCAACTAAAATAATGCACTTAGTTTATTAATGATAATTATGGTAATAAATTTTCTTTCTAATGTTTGATTTTTTTATTGCATCTAGAATAATTTTTGTTTGCTCATATTTGATTTTTGGATGTTTAGTAGAATTTCTTTCTTAATGAAAATCCGATTAATTAATATAGAAATAATGGTCCAAAAATAAATATTTTAGTTATAAATAATTTTGGTATAATTATTATGATTTTTTGAATTATTTAAAAATATATTGATTTATATTTTTAAATAAGAAAAGAAAGGAAAAGAAAATAAAATAAAAAGAAAAAGAAAAATAAAAAACCCTAACCCTAGCCGGCCAAACCGGCCCACTAAGGGCCCAGCCGCACGCCCCATTCCCTTCCCCCTCTCACCAACGGATGGGCCCCACCCGCCACCCCTCTGCTTCCTCCTCCCTCCCGCCGCCGCCAAGCGCCCGTGCCCTGGCCACGCTCGACCCGCAAGGCCATTGGGTGATGCAATGTCCGAAGAAGGCAGCCCAGCAGCAGTCAGGCCCCAATGCCCCAGCAAAGCAGATTGTGCCTCAGCCTAGAGCAGGCAACCGCTCTCAGCCACGCTACAACCTTGGGAGACTGAACCACTTGGAGGCTGAAGCAGTTCAGGAGGACCCCAGCATGATAATAGGTATGTTTCCAGTCGATTCCCATATTGCAGAAGTGTTATTTGATACTGGAGCAACGCATTCTTTTATAACTGCATCATGGGTAGAAGCACATAATCTTCCAGTAACTACCATGTCAACCCCCATTCAAATTGACTCAGCCGGTGGTAGAATTCGAGCGGATAGCATTTGCTTGAATGTAAGTGTGGAAATAAGGGGGATAGCGTTTCCCGCTAACCTCATAGTAATGGGTACTCAGGGAATAGATGTCATCGTAGGGATGAATTGGCTAGATAAGTATCAGGCAGTTATCAGTTGTGATAAGAGGACAATCAAGTTGATGTCCCCACTTGGAGAGGAAGTGGTGACGGAGTTAGTCCCACCCGAGCCAAAGAAAGGAAGTTGTTATCAGATGGCTGTTGATAGCAGTGAAGCAGACCCACTTGAGATTATCAAGGTTGTGTCCGAGTTCCCAGATGTGTTTCCAAAGGACCTACCAGGTATGCCACTAGAGCGGAGAGTTGAGTTTGCCATACAACTTCTTCCTGGAACCGCCCCCATCTTTAAGAGAGCTTACAGAGTATCTGGACCAGAGTTGGTTGAGCTTAAGAAGCAGATTGATGAGCTGTCAGAGAAAGGTTACATCCGGCCAAGCACCTCGCCTTGGGCTGCCCCTGTCCTATTCGTGGAGAAGAAAGATGGTACTAGAAGGATGTGTATCGACTATCGAGCTCTGAATGAGGTCACGATCAAGAACAAGTATCCCTTGCCTAGAATAGAAGATCTGTTCGACCAGCTGAGAGGAGCCAGCGTGTTTTCAAAGATAGATCTGAGGTCAGGTTATCATCAGCTCCGGATCCGACCTTCAGACATTCCGAAGATGGCATTCATTACCAAGTATGGGTTGTATGAGTTCACTGTGATGTCATTTGGTCTAACAAATGCACCAGCCTTCTTCATGAATCTGATGAACAGTGTATTCATGGATTATCTTGACAAGTTTGTGGTGGTATTTATTGATGATATTCTGGTATATTTTCAAAGCGAAGCAGAGCATGCAGATCATTTGAGGATGGTTTTGCAGAGATTGCGAGAGCACCAGTTGTATGCAAAGTTGAGCAAGTGCGAGTTCTGGATTGATGAAGTCCTGTTCTTGGGTCACGTAATCAACAAAGAAGGATTGGTTGTGGATCCGAAGAAAGTGGCAGACATTTTGAACTGGAAAGCGCCAACAGATGCCCGAGGAATCAAGAGCTTCATTGGAATGGCTGGATATTATCAGCGATTCATTGAAGGGTTCTCGAAGATTGCGAAACCAATGACAGCTTTGCTAGGCAACAAAGTTGAGTTCAAGTGGACCTAGAAATGTCAAGAGGCCTTCGAAGCGCTGAAAGAGAAGTTGACTACAACGCTTGTTTTAGTCTTGCCTGATGTGCACAAGCCCTTCTCAGTGTATTGCGATGCTTGTTACACTGGTTTGGGATGCGTGTTGATGCAAGAGGGAAGAGTTGTGGCTTACTCGTCCCGACAGCTAAAGGTTCATAAGCAGAATTACCCAATCCATGACCTAGAGTTGGCAGCAGTGGTTCACACACTGAAGACATGGAGGCACTATCTGTATGGGCAGAAATGTGATGTTTACACAGACCACAAGAGTCTAAAGTACATATTCACTCAGTCAGAGTTGAATATGAGGCAGCGAAGATGGTTAGAGTTGATCAAAGACTATGAACTGGAGATTCATTACCATCCAGGCAAAGCAAACGTAGTGGCCAACGCTTTGAGCAGGAAGAGTTAGGTCAATCTGATGGTCGCTCATCCGATGCCTTATGAGTTGGCCAAAGAGTTTATCAGGTTGAGCCTCAGATTTCTAAATAATACGCGAGGAGTAACAGTTGAGCTGGAACCCACCTTGGAGCGGGAAATTAAAGAAGCACAGAAGAATGATGAGAAGAGCAGTGAGATCCAGCAACTGATTCTGGAAGGCAAAGGCAAAGATTTTTGGGAAGATGCAGAAGGTGTGATATGGTTCAAGGACCGCTTGTGTGTTCCCAATGTCCAGTCTATTCGGGAATTGATCCTCAAGGAAGCTCATGAGACAACTTACTCGATACACCCTGGAAGTGAGAAGATATATCAAGATCTAAAGAAGAAATTCTGGTCGTACGGAATGAAGAGGGAAATCGCAGAGCATGTGGCTATGTGTGATAGTTGTCAACGGATCAAGGCAGAGCATCAGAGGCCCGCTAGATTGTTGCAACCATTGCAAATTCCTCAGTGGAAATGGGATGAAATCGGTATGGATTTCATAGTCGGATTGCCTCGCACTCGAGCCGGCTACGATTCCATTTGGGTAGTGGTGGATCGCTTAACCAAGTCAGCCCACTTCATACCTATCAAGACCAACTATAGCAGTGTAGTATTGGCAGAGCTGTACATGTCTCGGATCGTTTGTCTTCATGGTGTGCCAAAGAAGATAGTGTCAGACAGAGGAACACAGTTCACCTCTCATTTCTGGCAGCAGTTGCATGAAGCCTTGGGTACACATCTGAATTTCAGTTTAGCTTATCATCCACAGACAGATGGTCAGACCGAAAGAACCAATCAAATCCTTGAAGACATGTTGAGAGCCTGTGCGTTGCAAGATCAATCCGGATGGGACAAGAGGTTGCCTTATGCAGAGTTCTCCTATAACAACAGTTACCAGGCCAGCTTGAAGATGTCACCGTTTCAGGCGCTTTATGGGAGGAGTTGTAGAACTCCCTTGCAATGGGATCAGCCTGGAGAAAAGCAAGTGTTTGGGCCAGACGTTTTGCTTGAAGCTGAAGAAAACATCAAGATGGTTCAGGAGAATTTGAAGATAGTGCAATCAAGGCAGCAAAGTTATGCAGACACAAGAAGAAGAGAGCTGAGTTTCGAAGTTGGGGATTTTGTCTATCTGAAAGTGTCACCGATCAGAGGAGTCAGAAGATTTGGAGTCAAAGGCAAGCTAGCGCCCCGCTATGTTGATCCGTATCAGATTCTCGCAAGGCACGGAGAAGTGGCCTATCAACTCAATTTGTCAGAAGGCTTGTCTGCAGTGCATGATGTCTTTCATGTGTCTAGTTGATTAAGTGTTTGCGTGTGCCAGAAGAGCAGTTGCCAGTGGAAGGTCTGGAGGTCCAGGAGGACTTGACCTACATAGAGAAGCTAGCGCAGATTCTCGAGACTGCAGACAGAGTCACCCGGAGGAAGACCATCAGAATGTGCAAAGTCAGATGGAGTCACCACTCTAAGGAAGAAGCAACGTGGGAGCGTGAAGATGATCTGATGGCCAAGTACCCTGAACTCTTTGCTGGCCAACCTTGAATCTCGAGGGCGATATTCTTTTAAGGGGGATAGGTTTGTAATGCCCTGAATTTGGGGGTAGAATTTTTTCTTCTTTTTACTCACCAAATTCAGGCGTTACTCTCTTTCTCTTTCTGTTTTGCTCCTTCGTCCCTAATTTCAAACCAGTATAGTGACAGGTGTCCGTGTCATGTATAAACAAAACCTAAGTGTCATGGGTGTTGCATCATACCGAAGCGCATTTATTTGTCTAATGTCGCGTGTTCGTCTTGTCCCGTTTCGGAATTTGGTTCACGATTGGATTTCGTTTAGTGGTCGTGCGTGTCGTGGGTTTCGATCCGCGTTGTGGCCCAGCCCGGCCTGGTCCGGCTTGGTCCGGCCCGCGCGCCCCTGGCGCCCCCTGCCCTCCCAATGCGCGCGCCCCCTCCCTCCCCCCTGATCTATTTGTCTCATTTGATTTCTCCCGCGCAGTAACCTCCCTCTCCCTCTTCTACCTCTCTCTCTCTCCCCGTGGTGTCCTAGGGTTTGTAGTCGAGATCGCCGGAATTTGGATCCCCGGAGGTGAGTTTTCCCCCTCCCCTTCCCTCTCCCTCTCTCTCCTCTCCCTCCCCTTCTTCTCCCCCGCGCGGCCTCCCTGCTCACGCGCCCGCGCCACCCTTGGCCCCCACGCGCCTAGCGCGCCGCCCTCGGCCCCCGCACACCCCGCACCGCCTCCCGACCCCGCGCCTGGCCGCGCCCTCTCCCCCCGACGAGCCCCTCCTTGGCGGCCCGTGCCTGCTCCCCCGGCGAGCCACCCCCTCGGCCGCGTCCCGTGTCGCTCCCGGCCCCGCGCCCCCGGCAGCCCTGTGCCCGGCAAGCCCCTCCCCGCGCGCGCCCTCCCTGGCCCCGCGCCCCCCGCGTCCTCCCCGCGCCCGGCGGCGGCCCGCGCCGCGCCCTCCCCTCCCCGTCCCGCGCACCCGCGAGCTCCGCCCCAGCGCGCTCGGCCGCGCCGCGCCCCTCCCCTCCCCCGTGCGCTCGCGCCCCCAATGAGCCCTCCCTGCGCCGCGGCTTGGCCCTGCCCCAGCGAGCCCCTGCCCCGACGAGCCCGCGCGCTGGCGGCCGCGCCGCGCGCCCCCGGTGGCCGCGCCCCGCGCCCTGGCCCGCGCGCCGGTGACCGCGCCCCGGCCTCGGCGTCCCGCGCCTCGCGCCCCTCGCTCCACGCCGCGCCCTTGGTCGGTCCCCGCGCCGTGCCCTCAGCCGTGCCCTTGGCACGCGCAGCGTGCTCTCGCGCGTGCGACCGTAGTCACGCTTCGTTTAACCCTCGTTTAATCCATTTTAATTTTGTTTAGTCAATGTGATGCGTCGCGCGCTTCGCCGCGCGACGGTTCATTCTAATTTCATCTTTATTAATGTGCTGTGCCGCGCGTTTCATCGCGCGACGGTCCTTTTAAATTTATATTTATTAATGTGTTGCGTCGCGCGCTTCATCGTGCGATGATTCGTTTAATTTATATTTATTACAGTGCTGCGTCGCGCGCTTCGTTGCGCGACGATTTGTTCTAAATGCAGTTCTGTTGACGTAAGTCGTCGAGCGTTTCGTCGCGCAATGTGTAACGTTTGTCTTTAATTAATGCAAGAATCCCGTTGCGCGCTCTGTCGCGCAGCGAGTCATTTATTTCTTAATTCAATTTAAATGTTGTGTCGTACGTCTCGCTGTGCGACCACTCCCTTTCATTCATCTTTATCTATTTATAATGATTAAACATGGAACATGACCTTACTTTATGCTAAACGCTGTGTCTAAATTGATACCCTTCTGTTTAAACGAGTGGTTTAATTTATAATTATGTAACATGATCGCTTCTCGACCGTAGACTCGACTGTCAGCTCCTCTTTCTCTTTTAACCGCAATTACGAGCCCCGCATTGAATGTCTGTTTGATTATTGCGTTCTATTGTATGGTGTACTGTTCTTTTGTATTAAATGTATGGGATGTATGTTTGAACTCGTATAGAGAACGACCTGGTTGAAGAGCCCGAGGAACTCACAGGAGAAGCCCCTGAGCAGCAGCTGGTTGGTGGAGGCAAGTGTCCTTTGACCTATCTTTGTCCTATCCATTCTATAATTCACTTCCTGCATTTACACAGTTATACCTAAGGATTGACTAGCTTTTGTTATCCATGTCCTTGTTTACCTATTTGGGTTGGATTATTATTGGTTAGGTTTATGCTACTGCTTAACATTAATCAATGAACATGATGAGAATTATCTATGATACGTTGTTTTCCCTCTTATTTATGATATTATACTTGTGGCATTTAAGGGGGCTCGAGCGGTTTCTCGAGTGCCTCTCCGTAAGGACCTATTCGTTGGATGACCGCCCGGGAAAACAGTGCAACCATGAGGGTGGAGTGGGACGCCCTTAGCTGAATAATTAGAGGAACGAGGGTGTAGTTCGCTTAGCTGTCATGCCGTCAATGGGGCTCGGTGTATGCAGCTCGCTCTGCCAAGGTTGATTTGTCCCTTGGGGAGGAGTGTGGTACATTTAGGAAACCTAACGGACGGCTATAGCTCTGGGGAATCTTTGTAAAGGCTACGTAGGGATACCCTGCTGGGTCACCTTGGTAGTGATCAATGGAGAGTCATGATCTCCAGGCAGAAAGGGAAATCACGGCTTGTGGGTAAAGTGCACAACCTCTGCAGAGTGTATGAAAACTGATATATCAGCCGTGCTCGCAGTTATGTGTGGCCAAGGGAGCTCCGGTGATTAGTGGTACTTGATCAGAGATGTTCGGATTACATGTGGCAATGAGATTGATGGTTTTGGTATTGGCTCTGGTAATGGTAAGTGGTACTCTTTCCATTTGGAAAGGGTACGTTTGGGTTAATAAGGTGGGTTAATTCTAAAACTTGGCTTTCTCTACTAGTAATAATAATCTGACCAACTAAAAGCAACTGCTTGACTTACCCCCACATAAAGATAGTCCACTATAGCCAAACAGGACACTTGCTGAGTATGTTGATGTGTACTCACCCATGCTTTACACACCAAACCCCCCCTTAGGTTGTCCGCATTGCAACCACTGCTCAGGAGAGGATGAAGCCGTGGAAGGAGACCACCAGGAGTTCCAAGATTACGATGAGTTCTAGGCGTGGGTTAGTGGCAACTCCCATTCGGCTGCCTATGAAGGCCGCGTGTATCTACGTTTCTTTTCCGCACTTTGATTATTGTAAAGACTATGTGGATGTCTCAGACATATGATGTAATCGACTATTATTCCCCTTTTATGTTATTATTTGAGCACTGTGTGATGACGTCCAGTTATGTAACTGCTGTGTACGTGAATTGCTGATCCTGGCACATACGTGGTTCGCTTTCGGTTTGCCTTCTAAAACCGGGTGTGACACATACGCCTGGAGGTATTCCTCATGATCTTGCGTGCATTGGAACAGGGCCTGAGCTGTGACTGGCTTCGTCTAAAAACCTTGGAAACTGGTCACCAGCATGTCCTTAAGCTTCTGCCACGATGTTATAGTCCCTGGCCGAAGAGAAGAATACCATGTTTGGGCTACATTCTGGACTGCCATGATGAAGGACTTCGCCATAACTGCAGTATTGCCCCCATATGAAGATATAGTTGCTTCGTAGCTCATCAGAAACTGCTTTGGATCTGAGTGCCCATCATACATGGGGAGCTGAGGTGGCTTGTATGACGGGGGCCATCGGGTAGCCTACAGTTCTAATGCCAAGGGAGAAGCATCATCAAAAGTAAAGGTATCTTGATTAAAATCATCATACCATCCATCTTCGTTGAACAAGCCTTCTTGATGAAGCTCTTTGTGTTGGGGTCTTCGATCTTGCTCATCTTGAACAAGATGACGCACTTCTTCAGTAGCTTCGTCGATCTTCCTTTGAAGATCAGCCGGTTGTGCCATCTTCTCCTTCTTCCTTTGTACTTGCTGATGGATTATTTCCATGTCCCTGATCTCTTGGTCCAACTCCTCCTCCTGGAGTGTTGGACTGGTGGCTTTCCTCTTCTGGCTTCGAGCCTCTCGGAGAGAAAGAGTTTCCTGGTTTGGGTCCAGCGGCTGCAGTGCAGCAGTCCCTGGCGCTGAAGCTTTCTTCGGTGGCATGACAAAGGTCAGTGCTTGCCGAAGGTGGTCGAAAGAGTTCACCAGAGGTGGGCGCCAATGTTGGGGACTTGTTCTCAAATGCTATGAATTAAGAACAAGGCAACACAAAGGATATATTAACTACTAATGCCCTTCGTCCTTCGAAGCATTATTTCCCTAAGGATATAATGATCTTCGGATGAAGGTCATGAAGGAAGTACCTTCACCATCACAACATATATTAATGAAAGATGGAGCATATGAAACATGAGAAATAACATGAATAATCATATGACATCATGTATATATCTTTATTATATAATCATGAGTACGTAAGAACAATATTGAATTACATTTGTACCTTCGGCTTGACAGCAAACGTGAGGCACGAGCAAGTACAAGACAGCGTGAACAGTACGGGGGCACTATTCATCAATTTATAGGCACAAGACGCAGCCTGTGTAAAATTACACTCATGCCCTTTACATTTACTATTGACTTTAGGATAATCCATCGAGGTCCATATGGCCTTTTCCCCTTTAAGTGGGTTCCTCTTTCTGCTGCTAGGCCGAAGCTTCCCTGCGCGTGGCTTCAGAGCTTTGTCATCCTTCGTATTGTTCGTGCTTCTCATATTGTATATGGTTTTGATCCAAATCCGAAGGTACCTGTTCATATATTACACTTGGGAAATTTTGTCAAATCATGTTTTTGAGGACCTTCGAAAGACGAAGGCCCCCAACAAGTACATTACCTTAAACTATACTACTCTAATCTTCCTCGTCCTTAGTTGTTCCGATGCCTGCTTCAGGAGACCGTTCATCTGCAAGATTCATGGAAGGAGGGGCTACAAAAAGGTCCAACCCCCCATAAGATCCTCCATTTGCTGTTCCAGATGGTCCAGCTCCCATTGCTGCCACATTGGGTGGTACGTTCGGGTGCAGCCGATCATACAGCACGTGCACCTCTTCATGCAGTGTGTTGCAATATGCTTGTAGGTTTTCCAGTGATGCACTGAGCTCTGCTACCCGGGCTAGAGCTTTGGCTTCACAGTCCCAAGCGAAAGAGCATGAGTTTACGGCCCAATCAATGGCCATATCGCGTTTCGAAATTTCGTACTGCAGGCGATTAACTTCGGTTGATAGTTCAACAATGCGGCGACTATCGCGCGCACGCTCCCTACACCCGTGGCGTAGTTCAGACTTGAGGCCATCCACTCTAGCCTCCAAATCCCTAATGGGGTCATTACTTCCACTGCTGCTTCCTTCATGCCTGGAGGCCAGCTGATGTTGAGGCACACCCTGAGGTCCAATTGATTTGCGCTGGGTATTTTTAGTGCGCCATATCTCCTTAAGAGGGAAAGATTTATTAGTATAGTTTAAACATGATGCATGCATAACCTAATAATTATGGGATCAATCTTTCGTCGATCCCTTAGTTCCTCATATACTGCACTCTGTTGCCCGACTTTTAAAAGGTAAGTTACTACCAGAAAGTGGTAAGATAAGAATGAAAGAATATTTTAAGGTAAGTATTTAAAAATTCTTTTGAAGTACTACACAATATCTGAAGAGACGGGCTTTGCTCCGATACCAGCTGTCACAGAACCTCCCAAGGTATTAGGCCCACCTACAGATGTCCTTGTCCTAAGGACCTCGGACAACCATGTAGATGCACATAATTGCTCGACAAGTTCGGTCATTTGTATCATCATCATATCGCTCAAGAGCGCTTCACTCATCACACAGACATTACACACATAGCCGGAGTAAGGAAATAGCGGAAGCGAATTACAATAACTTAATTTACATTAATAAAGTATAGAGAGAGTATTATTACAGTACCGGGTGCTATGAGTGCATAACTTATTATTACAAAACAGGGAGGTAAAACATCCTCCCACACAAATGCTTAGTGTTTTAAATTGGGAGGCAACACACCCTCCCCAAACAGTTTACTGATTGGCCTCCTCTTTTGGCACCACCTTCGAGCAGAAACAGCAAAACTCCGTTGTTTCATCACCTACAACAATGTGGGTTCGAAAAACCTGAGTACAGAATGTACTTTCGCAAGTCATACCCAACAAAGGAAAAGACTCTCAAGGATACGCTAGCTTGTGGGATTCAAGGTGAAGCGGATCAATAATCAAAGATTATGTTTGCAGAAATGCTTACTAATAGTGGATCCTTAAAAATCCAATTTTATTATCTGGTTTAGTCATTACGTGCAACTAGAGTTCTTTCTATCCTAGTTCAAGCACTTGGCCTATGCTAGCTGTCTTTTATAATCCCTTGAGTTCACTACATTACTACATGTAAGTCAGTGACCAAGTCTTCATGTCCGAGAAGTAACGGCGATCCGAATCGATTAATACACAGCTGGGGATCTCCAACCACACGACATATGTAGCCATTAACCCTTGCAAATGTCAACTCGCCACCTGGTTTCTCTAGACCAGACCGGGTTCACGCCAACCGAGAGCACATATACACCACCGTCCAGCCTCTTGCCACGGAGGGTACACGCTACTCTTGCCATCTCTCTACTCCCATTGTGTGGTGGCCTTTCTAGTATTGGTCTTATCGAGGCAAAGCATGCCTATGATGAGGCATGTGGCCGGTTAAAAGGTCCTCGATCATCAAGCCTACATCGACACGGTCCTTAATCAACTCAGGCAGAGACACTACACCGAGACTTCCTTCTCGTGCAAGTCACCCGCCCGGTCTCGTCTTTATCATTTACAACCCCAAAGTTTGGTACCTTGGCTTGCCTTGTGTTGTAGAAGGCTCAGGATCTGTTCCACAAATATCAAAGTAGAAGTTGTTCTCGGCAGGTGAAATTTCAGCTTGTGGGGCAGTTTCTTCTTCGACTACCACTTCTTCTCCGTTTTCTATACATAACAATACATATACATGAACGTTCATGTGATGCTATGAATATGCAGTTATAATAGAAACATAGTAAATTGTATCTTGAATACAACTTTCCTTCACGGTGCCCACTAGCCACTAGAGTTTCCTAGTTTAGTGCTCTATTAGGGTTAGGTATTTAAATCCTAGAAAGCTAGTTTCTTGGGTTTGGGATCAAACAATGTCCAAAGCATATCAAACTTTACCCAAGGGCTTTAATCCTCAAGTTAAGCTTATCTAAAAAGTTTTATGATTTTTTGAGCTACCAAAATAATTCTAAAATTCTAAAAGGCTAGGTTTAGGCATCTTTAAATGCTAAATAAATCTAGGTTTGGACTAAAAATCTTGGAACTATTTTTATTAAATACTAGAGGAATTTAGGAGTCTAGTAAAATTGGTCCCATGATTTTATAGTTTTTTTATAATTTCCTAAAAATTTCCAAGCCTAGCAGAAAAAAGAAAAAGAAAAAGAAGGCACAGTATTGGGCTGAAATCAGCCCAAACCAGCCCACCAACGGGGGAAACCCACGTCCACGCGTGCCCGCGCCGGTAATTTTGTGCAGAGACCCCCAGTCTTTCGAATAACTAGTAAATAAGTCGCGACACTATTCCCTTGTTTCTCTAACAATCACACTTTAACCCCTCAGCTTCTATTTCTTCGCAAGGTCAAGTCCCCGACGGTGAACGGCGGCGTGCACGCTCTAGCGAGCTTGCACCGGCCGGAAACCAGTGTCCTAACTTAGTCTACACCTAATTCCAAACCTGGCGATCCTAATCCATCCCTCAATTGCATGAGTCAGCAGCCCAGAGTTCTTCTGCCCACGACGACGGCGAGACCCGAGGGAAAACTGAGGTGTTCTCGATGCTAGAACACGAAGCAGAGAAGTATGAATCAACATGTGGGTGGCTGGTCACGGCAAGATGCTAACGGCGGCACGGAGAACCAATTTGGGGGAAGAACAGAATTGGGGCGCTACGGTGGCTAATCGGAGGTGAGGGCTGGTGCAATGGCTTCGTAATATCCTGGCGGGGCTAATAGTGCACACAATTTATAGCCTCCGAGAGCGGTGGCTCCAAATTTTGAAGGGAAAAGTTGGCGGCCGGAGAGAGGGGGTGAGTCACCGGTGCGAGCTACCGTGGCGATCACTGGCTAACTAGTTACAACGGTCACTGCTGAGTCCTTGCGGCATGCAACAACGTGGTGAATTGACTATGGCGTGGCGCAATTGCGGTGAATGGCGATCTCCATGGTGAGGATCGTCCGGCCACGTCGCAGCACAATTGGGTATGGTGACTGGATGTAATAGTGCTCTGACATCATTCTTGTGCAAGATCTTTTCACCAGCGACCGTTATCCGCACGCCAGAGCACATGAATCGCAGCGCCGATGAGGATTGCGGCGCCAATTCACTGGCGGTGAGATACACTAAACCTAATCTTGTTCAGTCACTGTACCATCGAAATCATTCATCCGAGGGCCTGACAGAGCAACTTGCAATGCTTTGTTCTCAATTTTTTATGTGGCAACTCCCTGATCCGTCTGTAACAAAGTTAATCTCCTATATACCAGCTCCATTTCGATTATAGGAACCTTGGTCATTGGCTCACTCGATCAAGCTTGAATCGACTCCAAAGTTCATCAGAACTCACTGTCAGCTAAGTTTCAGTCTTCAATGGTGACTGACAGTCCAACTTCAGGATCATTTTTCTCCAATTTTTGTACAGCACCAATGCTTAGTCACTTAATCAAAGTTGTACCCCTATTATGTCTCTACAAGTTTGATGTATTAACCTAGGGCAAAGTTCTCATGAATTAAGAAATACAAGGCTCCAAAGTCAGCTTAATCTCATTGAAATTTCAGAGATGGGTGTTCTTGGGACTTTTGCAACTAAGTCCAAATTGCTCCACACTACATGAAAATTCTCCAATGAAAAGTTGTTTGGTTTTTGATGTTCTACCACTTTGATATATACACTTTGGTCCAAAAGTGTATAGAATTTGAAATCACCCCCCTAGGGTACAAATTAGAGTTTTCTAGGGTTCTTTTTAGGGTTTTGAGCACTCTAGGGTTTTTGTGCCACTCAAATCCATCAATCTTGATCTCTTATGAATATTTCCAATGACTTTTGAGGTATTACTCATTTTGGCTTCCCACTACCCACATGCCCTAATCCCAGGGTTAGGTACCCTACCCTAGGGTTAAGAATACTTCAAACCACCACATCACACTTGTTTTAAAGTTTTACCTAGTGGATGCATTCTAGGTGTAACAAACAAAATGAAATGTCAATGCATATGATGTCATTCTCAAGTTTTAGTGCCAGTAACACCAGGGGTGTTACAACATGGCTTGTGGGTAAAGTTGTACCACCTCTGTAGAGTGTAAAACTGATATGTCAGCCATGCTCATAGTTAAGAGCAACCTAGACCCTCACATGATAATTGAACTTGAAGATGGACAATAAATTGAGATCTGATGATCTACTAATGGTTTGCTTAAGTGGTTTTCACTTAAGTGCTTTTGATATAATTTTATATCTTTGATTAATTGGGGTACTTGGGATACACACTTATTAGTAAGACAGGTGTTGCTAATAAAATATTGACCAACTAAAATGCTTACCACTTATCCATAGCCTACCTTGTTAACTTGCATTAATTTTCCCCCACTTGCTGAGCCCCGACCATAAGTGAGCTCACCCTTGCTAACATTTTGATCAGAGGGTGATGTTGAAGACTTAGCTGATGACGTTGATGAGTTTTAAGTCTAAGGATGTGCCAGTCACCTTCCTATGGAAGAGTGCCCATATTTAATTCCGCCCTACTTTGATGTTGATACTTGTTAAAGATACAATGATTCAGATGATGTAATAAAGTACTCTACTCTCTTTAAGCCTTTATTGCATTATCTTTTGATATATTACACTTGTGATGTCAACATATGTGTGGGAAATAGATCCTGGCCCACATATGCTATGAATTCGGTTTTGTCCCCAGAACCGGGTCTGATAGTGCGCGCAGATGTACCAGGGCGAGAAGATCTGCCTCAACATGCACTTCTAGCTGTTGTGGGTCAAGAACTGTCCGAGGTGCGGCCTCACGCGGTGGCTGGCATAGGAGGTCCAATTCTGGTGGACTTGGGCATGGAGAAACACAACTGCACAAGTTTGAAGAGGTGGCTCCGACCGAGGCTTCTGCCTCTACTGCTCCTGATTTGTATGGTAAACCAAGAACATGCGCTTTTTGCAACCACAATCCTCGATTATACTACATGGAAAGCTAGATGAGCAACCAAATATTGAAAAAGTTGAGGCTACAACACCAAATATTGAAAAAGACGAGGCCACACAAGAGATGAGGCGCCAAATAAAACTGCTAAACTGTGTGACCAAGCTGTACAGAGGATGGCCCCAAGATAAAAAATGTAGTGGGAATCATTTAGCTTGTAGGTTTAGGGTGCTATGGTTGTTAAGCTGTTTTCCTTGGAAGGCTCCTGTTGAAGCATAACCTATTGTAGTCATATGGGTGTAATCATTTCAAGTGTGGTTCTAAACTTATAATGTATGGTGTACTTTTTTAATATAAATGGAGATCAGTGTTCTTGCGTGTCATTATGTTTTAATTTTGCATCAATGTTAAATTTTGGATGTGTACCGGTGTCTGGTTTGCACCAATGTTCCTATGATGTGTACCAGATAGTGCACAGATTGTGTTCAGTCTGCCTTCTGCATTCTCGATTGTGCACCAGTGTATGCCTTCTGCATGAAAACTGCATAGTCCTTACTGTATTCATTTATTAAATGAAGTGTAGAGAGATAATGAGCTATTGGTTTCAGTCTGTTCAAAGCATTACATACCGATTAACAGAGTAAAAATTTATTATCTGTGGACTCTGTTATGGATGCAGTAGTTGCTATTAAGAAATCAGATGAAGTGACCAAGGACAATTTGACTATATAATAGTAATAAAAATAACAGAAGAGGTACATATAGTTTCACTTTGATTTTGAAATGCAGCAACAATTTGATGTCTCTATTTGTCGGCGTTCCGAGACCGGGGGATCCCTGGGCCGACGAGTGAATGTCGCCGTGTGCCCCAGCCCAGATGGGTCGAGCGCGAGGGCGAGCGCGAAGGGGGGAGAGCGAGGCGGCCGGAGACCGGCGTGAGAGAGGTGGGAATCCCGCGGCCCTCGTGTTCGTCCCGTGCCCAGGTCGGGTGCGCTTGCAGTAGGGGGTTACAAGCGTCCACGCGGGAGAGGGAGCGAGCGGCTCCAAGCGAGCGCCTGTTCTCGTCCTCGTCCCCGCGCGGCCAACCTTCTCTAAGAGGGCCCTGGTCCTCCCTTTTATAGGCGTAAGGAGAGGATCCAGGTGTACAATGGGGGGTGTAGCAGGGTGCTACGTGTCTAGCGGAGGTGAGCTAGCGCCCTAGGTACATGCCGTTGTGGCAGCTGGAGAGATCTTGGCACCCAGCTGGTGTGATGTCGTGGCCGTCGAAGGAGCGATGGAGCTTGGCGGAGGGACAGCTGTCGGAGCGGTTGAGTCCTTGCGGACGTCCTCTTGCTTCCGTAAGGGGGCTGAGAGCCACCGCCGTCACAGAGCATGCGGGGCGCCATCATTGCCTATCTGGCGGAGCGAGCCAGATGGGACGCCGGTCTTGTTCCCTGCGGCCCGAGTCAGCTCGGGGTAGGGTGATGATGGCGCCTCCTGTTGACGTGGCTGGTCTACGCCCTAGGTTGGGCGATGTGGAAGCTCCTCCGAAGCCGAGGTCGAGTCCGAGCCCCCGGGTCGGGCGAGGCGGAGATTGCCGTCTTCTGGGGCCGAGCCCAAGTCCGAGCCCTGGGTCGGGCGAGGCGGAGATCGTCGTCTTCTGGGGCCGAGCCCAAGTCCGAGCCCTGGGTCGGGCGAGGCGGAGATCATCGTCTTCTGGGACTTAGCCCGAGTCCGAGCCCTGGGTCGGGCGGAGCGGAGTTCGCCGTCTTCCGGGACTTAGCCCGAGTCCGAGCCCTAGGTCGGGCGGAGCGGAGTTCGCCGTCTTCCGGGACTTAGCCCGAGTCCGAGCCCTGGGTCAGGCGGAGCGGAGTTCGCCGTCTTCCGGGACTTAGCCCGAGTCCGAGCCCTGGGTCGGGCGGAGTTCGCCGTCTTCCGGGACTTAGCCCGAGTCCGAGCCCTGGGTCGGGCGGAGCAGAGTTCGTCGTCTTCTGGGGCCGAGCCCAAGTCCGAGCCCTTGGTCGGGCGAAGCGGAGCTTCCTATGGTGCCTCCGGCAAGGCCTGACTGCCTGTCAGTCTTACTCTGTCCAGTGGCACTGCAGTCGGTGTGGCGTAGGCGGCGCTGTCCTTCTGTCAGGCCGGTCAGTGGAGCAGCGAAGTGACGGCGGTCACTTCGGCTCTGCTGGCTGGGGGGTGCGCGCCAGGATAAGGGCGTCAGGCCACCTTTGCATTAAATGCTCCTGCGACTTGGTCGTCGGTGCGGCGATTTGGTCAGGGTTGCTTCTTAGCGAAGGCAGGGCCTCGGGCGAGACGGAAATCCTCCGGGGTAGGCTGCCCTTGTCTGAGGCTAGGCTCGGGTGAGGCGTGATCGTGTCCCTCGAATGGACTGATCCCTGACTTAATCGCACCCATCAGGCCTTTGCAGCTTCGTGCTGATGGGGTTACCAGCTGAGAATTAGGAGCCTTGAGGGTACCCCTAATTATGGTCCCCGACAGTAGCCCCCGAGCCTCGAAGGGAGTGTTTGCACTCGCTTGGAGGCTTTCGTCACACTTTTTTGCAAGGGGACCAGCCTTTCTCGGTTGCGTTTTGTTCCAGTGGGTGCGCGCGAGCGCACCCGCCGGGTGTAGCCCCCGAGGCCTCGAAGGAGTGGTTTCACTCCTTCGAGGTCTTACTGCCTCACGTAGCGCTTCGGCTGGTCTGGTCGTTCCCTCATGCGAACTGGCCGTAGCCCAGGTGTACGGTCGGGTCTCAAGTTCTCGGGCCGGTATGTTGACGCTGTCAACGGTTCGGCCGGAGCCGGGTTTGCGAGAGCAGCCCCCGAGCCTCTGCACAGAGCGAGAGGGCGGTCAGGGGTAGACTCGGCTTTTTTTCATACGCCCCTGTGTCGCCTTTCCACAAGGAGGAGGGGGGAAAGCGCCATGTTGCCCTCGATGGGCGTCGAACATGGTGTCTCCGATGAGCTGCAAGCGGGTAACCCGAGTGGACGTCCGTGCCCTGTTCGTTAGGGGTTGGCTAGGGGCCCAGAGGCACGCCCAAAAGTACCTGCGGGTGATCTGCCAGACCCGGTCCCCTGGCGACGGGGTCCGAGGGCTCGATGCCTCCCTCCGGTGGGATTTTGTTACAAGATCGTTCCCGCCGGTCTCGGAAATGTCCTAGGGTACCTCAGGAGCGCAGCCCGAGCCTTGGTTATGTACCGAACGTACCCATGGTCATCCCTCGTTCGGCGTCTGAGGCGGCTGTGAACCCTTCGGGGGCCAGCCTTCGAACCCCTGATCAGTATTGGGCGCGGAGCCCGAGTAGCCTGAGGCGGTCGTTGAACCCTTTCGAGGGGCCGGCCTTCGAACCTCTGACCAGTAGTGGGTGTAGGGCCCACGCGATCTGAGGCGGCTGTTGAACCCTTCTGGGGGGCCAGCCTTCGAACCTCTGATCAGTAGGGGGGTTCGAAGCCTGGTTCCTTCTCGGGGAAGGATCCTTTTCGGGGTGTCCCCCTTTCCTGGTCCCTGTTGCAAGAGAGAGAAAGAGGAAAAACGGAAAAGGATACGAAATCGAACGACGCGGCGTACCTTTTTGGACGCGTTCATTTTGGCGAAGGGGAAGCGTCGCCCGCTTCTCCTGCAAGAGGCACCGCGTGTCCCGTCGCAGAGTTAAAGCGACGGGGCGAGTGGTTGGAGGGGCGACCGTTGCGCGTGTGTGAGCCGTTCGAGGAATGGATCGCGGGCGCGTCGTCTTCACGCCGTGGGAGAGGGTTCTCTCGCTGCCCCCGGATGGGACATAAGCTTGGCTGACGACGCGACCGCTGCGCCTGCTCGCCTGCCACCGCCATTACTGCCGGCCCACTTTTGGCCGTGTTGACCGTCACGCCAGGCTGGTGCTGCTGGGTCGCGCGCCAGGTCGCCTCGAGTCGCAGTATTGGTTCCGCAGTCGAGGAGGTGCGGTGGTGGCGCGGGTGGCGATGCAGTTACCCACACGTAGCAACCGGCGCACCGGTTGCATGACGCATGGGCCTGGGCCTCCATGCCGGGCGTGTTGGGAGTCGGAGGAGCGCGCCCACTTGGCGCGGTTGCATGCCGCCTGCATGGCTGCCCACCCTTTCGCCCGTTGGTCTGGGCAAAAGTGGAGGGTCGCTTGTAACCGCTGGGCGGTCGTATGCACCGCGCGCGGTGGTTTGGCTTCTTCTGCCCTGAGTTGGCTTGCATGACGTGTGGGACCCAGCCTCCGCGCCGTAGGGGAGGACCTTGGAGTGTGTTGGAGAAGACTCAGCCCGTGATGGTTGGGGACGCGAGTAGGGAGAACCGCCCTTAAAAGGAGGGTGACCCCCTTGGAGGCGACCATGTCTTCGCGCTCCCTTATGCATCGTGTCTTTCCACCTTCCAGGCCCCCGGATGGGGGAGATCCGCCGTCTTTCCGCCTCGTCGTTGGGGGAACGCAACTCCGCGGGAGTTGGTACCTTTCAGCCATCGTTCGGCTTCAAGGATTTTCATCATGCAGCCCGGCTGCACCCCTCCACCGGTGGTCACCCAAGATGGTGACCTCCAGTTTGATGGTGGGGGAAAGCGAGCCGGGCTGCGGCCTTCGCCCCTCCCTCAGCCTCAAGGATTTTCATCATTCGGGCTGAGGTGGAGGATGAGGCGAGTCGGGGGGCTGCCTCCGTGTGGGTCGGTCACCCTCTTCTTCCCCTAGCGTCTAGGGGAGAAGGGCATTCTCCAGCCTCGCGGAGGCTTCCTCCAGCCATGCCTGGAAAGGCGGACCGCCGCCACTCAGCCAGGGCGCAGCATTACGTCCTCCGTCCGGACGATGGTTGCGCCGCGCACCGCGAGGGCGGCGCCCATGTTCCGGGTGGTTCCGGCGAGGGCGAAGACCTACCGGCGCGCTTTGAGGCGTCGACAGCCGAAGATGGCTTCTCTACCGATGAGATGGCCAACTCCGCCAGTAGCCCTGGGTCTCCGTCTCCCGGCCTGAATGGCTGGCTCTCGTCCTCGGTGGGCGAGAGTCCTTCTGCCGTAGAACCCGCCCCGAAACCGCTGCTGAAGCTGCTTCGTCGCCCGGGACGGGGGTTGTTGTCGCCGTTGCCGGATCGGGCGGTGGTGAGCCGCCCGTCGGCCCGCGATTGCTCCGTGGGTTCCCCAATCTTGTGGGGTTGTTCGTACCCGCGGAGACGGAAACGGAGTTCCGTTTGAAATGGCACCTTGGATGCCAGTGTTTTTGTTCATTGTGGCTGTCGGGGCCTGAACATGTATGTAGTTTCGGCACGGAGCCGTGTATTTTCCTCCTTTTCGAGCACTGAGACTCGCATGTTGGTTGTCTGAACCGCTTCACCAAGCGTGAGTCGCCCCGTGTACAGGTGACGAGTGAGGTATCCATATCCCGGAGGCGTAGGAGTTCCTCGGCTCGGTCGGCCTTGTTGTCCGAGGCTCCTCTAACTTAGTTAAAGGAAACCCTCGGCCGCTCTTCGATGAGCCAAGGCCAGGGGTAGCGGCGTCAACATGGATAGAGGCAGAGTTGGCTCGAAAAGGAAACATGGTTGGCCGGAGCCTGGCCGGGTCGTCCGTTAGCGGGACCGACGCCGAAATTGACCAGCCGAGGCCTCGGGTCGGGCTGACGTCCTTGGAGGGCAGCTGGCAGAGGCCCTGGGGTGACCGGTCGAGCCGCCTGCTCGGGCCGGATTAACGTCCTTGGAGGGTAACTGGCCGAGGCCCCGGGGTGACCGGCCGAGCCGCCTGCTCGGGCCGGATTCCCAGAGAAGACCCTGGCGGCGATGGCCCGGGCGTGGTGATGACGTCGTCCTCCAGAGTGGAGATCCTCGGACCGCGTCGCCGTCCGAGGCTAGGTTGGCCCTTGCCGAAGGTGTCGTCGATGCCAAGGGTGCTGCTGCTCCCTTCAGCCGTCAAGATCTGAGCCTGCAGGATCGGATTGTCTTGTAGCATGTGTTTCCTGCGGCCGCCGAGGCCTAAACACACCCTCGCCGTGTTGTAAAGCTGCGTCTCTTTTCCTTTTATTTCGAGCATCTGGACTGTTTTGTCGGTAACAGAAATGTTTGTGCGAGCAAGAGTTGCTTCTCGCGGAAGGTGATGAGTGAGGTATCCGTATCCCGGAGGCGTAGGAGTCCCTCGGCTCGGTCGGCCTTGCCGCTTACGTGCACTCTTACCCGTCCATGGGGCTCTGTCACCGACGCAGTCGAAAAGGCTCGAAGGATCGCTTCGGCAGAAGAGCTTTCGAGCGTGAAGACTTGTTCGGTCCGCAGAATCACTTATCCGAACGTGAGTTACTTATCGCAGAAGGTGATGAGTGAGGTATCCGTATCCCGGAGGCGTAGGAGTCCCTCGGCTCGGTCTGCCTTGGCTGCTTACGTGTACTCCGTCGTTTTCAGGATCCACTTTCGAAGTAGCCAAAAAGCGTGAAAGACATTCTGGCAGAAAAGATCTTTTTTCGAGGAAAATTTCGACGCAGAGGGGGTTCCCCCCTTTTAGCCCCCGAGGGAGGGTCGGGCTTTGCCGAGGCGAGGCCGACCCTTCCTTGATGACTAAACTTTGCATGGGTGCGAGGTATATGATCAACTTGAAAACATCTTAAGGGTAGAAGCGACGTAGCTGTTGGATGTTCCACGCGTTGTCGTAGACCTCGCCTTGGCTGTTGGCCAGCTTGTATGTTCCGGGCTTCAGAACCTTGGCGATGACGAATGGCCCCTCCCAGGGAGGCGTGAGCTTGTGCCGCCCTCGGGCGTCTTGTCACAGCCGAAGCACCAGGTCGCCCACCTAGAGGTCTCGGGACCGGACCCCTCGGGCGTGGTAGCGTCGCAGGGACTGCTGGTACCACGCCGAGTGTAGCAAGGCCTGGTCCCGAGCCTCCTCCAGCTGGTCCAGCGAGTTTTCTCGGCTGACTTGGTTGCTTTGGTCGGTGTAGGCCCTCGTCCTCGGGGAGCCATATTCTAAGTCTGTGGGCAAGATGGCTTCGGCCCCATAGACTAGAAAGAACGGCGTGAAGCCCGTGGCTCGGCTCGGCGTTGTCCTCAGACTCCAGACCACCGAGGGGAGTTCCTTCATCCATCGCTTGCCGAACTTGTTGAGGTCATTGTAGATCCGAGGCTTGAGCCCTTGTAGAATCATGCCGTTGGCACGCTCCACCTGCCCATTCGTCATGGGATGAGCCACGGCGGCCCAGTCCACCCGGATGTGGTGATCCTCGCAGAAGTCCAGGAACTTTCTGCCGGTGAACTGGGTGCCGTTGTCGGTGATGATGGAGTTCGGGACCCCGAAGCGATGGATGATGTTGGTGAAGAACGCCACCGCCTGCTCGGACCTGATGCTGTTCAGGGGTCGGACCTTGATCCACTTGGAGAATTTGTCGATGGCGACCAGCAGGTGCGTGTAGCCCCCGGGTGCCTTCTGCAAGGAGCTGACGAGGTCCAGACCCCACACCGCAAAAGGCCAGGTGATGGGTATCGTCTGCAGAGCCTGAGCGGGCAGATGGGTCTGCCTCGCGTAGAATTGGCACCCTTCGCAGGTGCGGACGATTCTGGTAGCGTCGGCCACCGCCGTCGGCTAGTAGAAGCCTTGCCGGAAAGCGTTCCCGACAAGGGCTCGAGGCGCTGCGTGATGGCCGCAAGCCCCCGAGTGTATCTCTCGCAGGAGTTCCTGACCTTCGGCGATGGAGATGCATCGCCGGCCATCACGCAGCACCTCGAGCCCTTGTCGGGAACGCTTTCCGGCAAGGCTTCTACTGGCCGACGGCGGTGGCCGACACTACCAGAAGCGTCTGCAAGCCCCCGAGTGTATCACTCGCAGGAGTTCCTGACCTTCGGCGATGGAGATGCATAGCTGGAGGATGCCTGAGGGGCTGCGGTGGTAGAGCTCCTTCTCATCTCCCAGCAAGATGAACGACTTGGCGCGCCGCGCCACCCGCCGAGCCTCGGCTCGGTCGAGGGGTAGCTCTCCTCGGTGGAGATATTGCAGGTACGGGGTCTGCCAGTTTCGATTAGGCGCGACCCCACTTCGCTCCTCCTCGACGCGCAGTGCCTCACCCTCGGGGGCCGAGGGTGCCTCGGACTGAACCAAGGGCGCCTCGGGTCGAGCTGAGGGTGCCTCGGGTTGAGCCGTGGGTGCCTCGGACTGGGCCGAGGGTACCTTGGGCTCGGACGTGTCGTCGATCTTGACGGAGGGTTGATGCAGGTCTCGGGAGAAGACGTCCGGGGGAACTGTCATGCGCCTCGAGGCTATTTTAGCCAGCTCGTCCGCAGTCTCGTTGTAGCGCCGAGCGATGTGGTTGAGCTCGAGCCCGTAGAACTTGTCTTCTAGGCGCCGAACCTCATCGCAGTAGGCCTCCATCTTCGGGTCGCGGCAATGGGAGTTCTTCATGACTTGGTCGATGACGAGCTGCGAGTCACCACGAGCGTCGAGGCGTCGGACCCCTAGCTCGATGGCGATCCGCAACCCGTTGACCAGAGCCTCATATTCGGCCACATTGTTGGACGCCGGGAAGTGGAGGCGTAGCACATAGCGTAGATGCTTTCCGAGGGGCGAGATGAAGAGTAGGCCTGCGCCGGCCCCTGTCTTCATCAGCGACCCGTCGAAGAACATGGTCCAGAGCTCCGGTTGGATCGGAGCCGTCGGTAGCTGGGTGTCGACCCATTCAGCCACAAAGTCCGCCAAGACCTAGGATTTAATGGCTTTCCGAGGAGCGAACGAGATTGTCTCGCCCATGATCTCCACCGCCCACTTTGCAATCCTACCCGAGGCCTCTCGGCACTGGATGATCTCTCCCAGGGGGAAGGATGACACCACTGTTACCGGATGAGACTCGAAGTAGTGTCGCAGCTTCCGTCGCGTTAGGATCACCGCGTACAGCAGCTTCTGAACTTGTGGGTAGCAGATCTTGGTTTCGGACAGTACCTCGCTGACGAAGTAGACTAGCCTCTGAACGGGCAATGCATGCCCCTCTTCTTGCCTCTCGACCACAATCGCGGCGCTAACCACCTGGGTGGTCGCGGCGACATAGACCTGGAGGGCTTCTCCGGCAGCTGGGGGCACCAAGATAGGTGCCTTTGTGAGGAGCGCCTTCAGGTTCCCGAGGGCTTCCTCGGCCTCAGGGGTCCAAGTGAAGCACTCGGCCTTCCTTAAGAGGTGGTACAGAGGTAGACCTCTTTCGCCGAGGCGTGAGATGAAGCGGCTCAGAGCCGCGAGGCATCCCATGACCCTCTGTACGCCTTTCAAGTCCTTGATGGGCCCCATGCTGGTAATGGCTGCGATCTTTTCTGGGTTGGCTTCGATGCCCCGCTCGGAGACGATGAACCCCAAGAGCATGCCTCGGGGCACCCTGAAGACACACTTTTCGGGATTGAGCTTGACACCTTTCGCCTTGAGACATTGGAATGTCGTTTCAAGGTCGGAAAGGAGGTCGGAGGCTTTCCTCGTCTTGACTACAATGTCATCGACGTAGGCCTCGACAGTGCGGCCAATGTGTTCGCCGAACACATGGTTCATGCACCGCTGGTACGTCGCGCCCGCATTCCTCAAACCGAATGGCATGGTGACATAGCAGTACATGCTGAAGGGTGTGATGAAAGAAGTCGCGAGCTGGTCGGACTCTTTCATCTTGATTTGATGATACCCTGAGCAGGCATCGAGGAAAGACAGGGTTTCGCACCCAGCAGTGGAATCCACGATTTGGTCGATGCGAGGCAGAGGGTAGGGAACCTTCGGACATGCTTTGTTGAGACCAGTGTAGTCTACACACATCCGCCATTTCCCCCCTTTCTTTCTCACAAGCACAGGGTTGGCAAGCCATTCGGGATGGAATACCTCTTTGATAAACCCTGCCGCCATTAGCTTGTGAATCTCCTCGCCTGTGGCTCTGCGCTTCTCCTCGTCGAATCGGCGCAGCAGCTGCTTGACGGGTCGGGCTCTGGCTCGAATGTCCAGCGAGTGCTCGGCGACATCCCTCGGTACGCCGGGCATGTCCGAGGGACTCCACGCGAAGACGTCGGCGTTCGCGCGGAGAAAGTCGACGAGCACTGCTTCCTATTTGGGATCGAACCCGGAGCCGATCCGGATCTGCTTGGAGGTGTCGCCACTGGGGTCAAGGGGGACGGACTTAATCATCTCCGCTGGCTCAAAGTTGCCGGCATGACGCTTCACGTCTGGCACCTCCTTAGAGAGGCTCTCTAGGTCGGCAATGAGGGCCTCGGATTCGGCGAGGGCCTCGGCGTACTCCACGCACTCCACGTCGCATTCGAACGCGTGTTTGTACGTAGGGCCGACGGTGATGACCCCTTTGGGGCCCGACATCTTGAGCTTCAGGTAGGTGTAGTTGGGGACGGCCACGAACTTCGCGTAGCATGGCCTCCCCAGTACCGCGTGGTAGGTTCCTCGGAACCCGACCACCTCGAACGTCAGGGTCTCCCTTCGGAAGTTGGAGGGTGTTCCGAAGCAGACGGGAAGGTCGAGCTGTCCGAGGGGTTGGACGCGCTTCCCGGGGATGATCCCATGGAAGGGTGCAGCGCCTGCCCGGACAGAAGACAGATCAACACGCAGGAGCCCGAGGGTCTCGGCGTAAATGATGTTGAGGCTGCTGCCTCCGTCCATGAGGACCTTGGTGAGCCTGACGTCACCGATGACGGGGTCGACGACGAGCGGGTATTTCCCCGGGCTCGGCACATGGTCGGGGTGATCGTCTCGGTCGAAGGTGATGGGCTTGTCGGACCAGTCTAGATAGACTGGCGCTGCCACCTTGACCGAGCAGATCTCCCGGCGCTCTTGCTTGCGGTGCCGAGCCGAGGCGTTCGCCGCTTGCCCACCATAGATCATGAAGTAGTCGCGGACCTCGGGGAACTCTCCTGCCTGGTGATTTTCCTTCTTGTCGTCGTCGCGGGCCTTGCCACCCTCCGCGGGTGGCCCGGCCCTGTGGAAGTGGCGCCGAAGCATGACGCACTCCTCAAGGGTGTGCTTGACGGGTCCCTGGTGATAGGGGCACGGCTCCTTGAGCATCTTGTCGAAGAGGTTGGCACCTCCGGGGGGCTTCCGAGGGTTCTTGTACTCGGCGGCGGCGACAAGGTCCGCGTCGGCGGCGTCGCGTTTCGTTTGCGACTTCTTCTTGCCCTTCTTCTTGGCGCCGCGCTGAGTTGACGCCTCGGGAGTACCTTCCGATGGGCGGCCCTGGGGCTGCTTGTCCTTTCGGAAGATAGCCTCGACCGCCTCCTGGCCGGAGGCGAACATGGTGGTGATGTCCATCAGCTCGCTCGCCCTGGTGGGGGTCTTGCGGCCCAGCTTGCTCACCAGGTCGCGGCAGGTGGTGCCAGCGAGGAACGCGCCGATGACATCCGAGTCGGTGTCGTTGGGCAGCTCGGTGCGCTGCTTCGAGAATCGCCGGATGTAGTCTCGGAGAGACTCTCCCGGCTGCTGTCGGCAGCTTCGGAGGTCCCAGGAATTCCCGGGGCGCACATACGTGCCCTGGAAATTGCCGGCGAAAGCTTGGACTAGGTCGTCCCAGTTGGAGATCTGCCCCGGAGGCAGGTGCTCCAACCAGGCGCGAGCGGAGTCGGAGAGGAACAGAGGGAGGTTGCGGATGATGAGGTTGTCATCGTCCGTTCCACCCAGCTGGCAGGCCAGACGGTAGTCCGCAAGCCACAGTTCCGGTCTCGTCTCCCCTGAGTACTTTGTGATAGTAGCCGGGGGTCGGAACCGGGTCGGGAACGGCGCCCGTCGAATGGCTCGGCTGAAGGCTTGCGGACCGGGTGGTTCGGGCGAGGGACTCCGATCCTCCCCGCTGTCGTAGCGTCCCCCACGCCTGGGGTGGTAGCCTCGGCGCACCCTCTCATCAAGGTGGGCCCGTCGGTCGTGGTGGTGGTGCTTGTTGCCGAGGCGACCCGGGGCCGCAGGCGCGGTGTTGCGCGTGCGCCCGGTGTAGACCGAGGCTTCCCGCATGAATCGGGAAGTCGCAGCATGAGGTTCCGAGGGGTACCCCTGCCTTCGGGAGGCAGAGCTCTCGGCCCGTCGGACCGCGGCACCTTCCAGGAGATTCTTGAGCTCTCCCTGGATTCGCCGCCCCTCGGTGGTTGATGGCTCTGGCATCGCGCGAAGAAGCATTGCTGCTGCCGCCAGGTTCTGGCCGACCCCACTGGATGCGGGTGGTGGCCTGATCCTGACGTCGTCAGTGATGCGACGCTGGAAGCCCTGGGGTAGATGATGTATTTCTCCGGCCAGAGGTTGGCCCGCCCATGCCTGCCCGACGTCCCGACGGATCGGCTCCAGCGCTCCTGCTCCCTCGTCGAGCCCGGCCTGCACCCTGCGGATTTGCTCGAGCTGTGGGTCATGACCCCCCGCCTGAACGGGGACCACAGCTAGCTCCCATGGGATGTCAACGCGAGGCACCGGCCTAGGGAGGTCACCGTCCTCCGGCATGCCGAGATGGTTGCCTTCGGGGGGACCCCCTAGATCGATGTGGAAGCATTCGCGACTTGGGCCGCGGTCCTCGTCGCCGAGGCTACGGCTATCGTCGGAACAGTCGGAAAGGCAATAGTCGCATGCGGTCATGAAGTCCCGCATGGCACTGGGGTTGCCAAGTCCAGAGAAATCCCAACAGATGCTGGGTTCGTCGTCTTCCTCGGACCCAGAGGGCCCGTAGGTCGAGACGTCCGTCAGCCGGTCCCAAGGTGACCGCACACGAAACCCCAGAGAGTCTGGATTTGCCTCTACGAGAGCGCCCGCCAAAGCGAAGTCGCTAGACGGGTTGAGGCTAAAACCGAAAGACGCGGGATGGGAATCGATCGGTACCTTTTGGTCGACAGGCGGCGATAAGGTCGCGTCGGGGACTGACTGCGCCGCGTCTCAGGTACGAGGGTGACGTCTAGCAAGCTTTTCGCGAGCGTGCTGGCGTCGTCCGCTTGCTCTGGATTGGCGTGTCGCGGGGAGACGGCGCTCGCCTTCGTCTCAAACGCGAGGTCGACGCCCGGTGCGCCCCCCGTTGGGGTGCCGGGACCATCGACTCGCTCGACAGCCGACGAGGTGCTGCATCCTGCTTGGCCTTGGTTGCCCCGCCTCCTCCTCCGTCGGCGGGGGAGAGGACAAGGTGAGCTCGACGGTTGCTCTTCCACCAAGCAGGGAAGACATCGCCGATTCCGCCGCCGGCAGGCGGGTTGTCGGCCGCCACCGTTGTTGTCGCACGGCGGTGGAAGGAGTATCATGTCGTAGCTGCCGTCGAGGGATATGAACTCAAGACTCCCGAAACGGAGCACCGTCCCAGGTTGGAGAGGTTGCTGGAGACTGCCCATCTGAAGCTTGACGGGAAGCTGTTCGTCAACACGCAGCAGGCCCCTACCTGGCGCGCCAACTGTCGGCGTTCCGAGACCGGGGGGTCCCTGGGCCGACGAGTGAATGTCACCGCGTGCCCCAGCCCAGATGGGTCGAGCACGAGGGCGAGCGCGAAGGGGGAGAGCGAGGCGGCCAGAGACCGGCGTGAGAGAGGTGGGAATCCCGCGGCCCTCGTGTTCGTCCCGCGCCCAGGTCGGGTGCGCTTGCAGTAGGGGGTTACAAGCGTCCACGTGGGAGAGGGAGCGAGCGGCTCCAAGTGAGCGCCTGTTCTCGTCCTCGTCCCCGCGCGGCCAACCTTCTCTTAGAGGGCCCTGGTCCTCCCTTTTATAGGCGTAAGGAGAGGATCCAGGTGTACAATGGGGGGTGTAGCAGGGTGCTACGTGTCTAGCGGAGGTGAGCTAGCGCCCTAGGTACATGCCGTTGTGGCAGCCGGAGAGATCTTGGCACCCAGCTGGTGTGATGTCGTGGCCGTCGAAGGAGCGATAGAGCTTGGCGGAGGGACAACTGTCGGAGCGGTTGAATCCTTGCTGACGTCCTCTTGCTTCCGTAAGGGGGCTGAGAGCCGCCGCCGTCATAGAGCATGCGGGGCGCCATCATTGCCTATCTGGCGGAGCGAGCCAGATGGGACACCGGTCTTGTTCCCTGCGGCCCGAGTCAGCTCGGGGTAGGGTGATGATGGCGCCTCCTGTTGACGTGGCTGGTCTACGCCCTAGGTTGGGCGATGTGGAAGCTCCTCCGAAGCCGAGGTCGAGTCCGAGCCCCCGGGTCGGGCGAGGCGGAGATTGCCGTCTTCTAGGGCCGAGCCCAAGTCCGAGCCCTGGGTCGGGCGAGGCGGAGATCGTCGTCTTCTGGGACTTAGCCCGAGTCCGAGCCCTGGGTCGGGCGGAGCGGAGTTCGCCGTCTTCCGGGACTTAGCCCGAGTCCGAGCCCTGGGTCGGGCGGAGCGGAGTTCGCTGTCTTCCGGGACTTAGCCCGAGTCCGAGCCCTGGGTCGGGCGGAGCGGAGTTCGTCGTCTTCTGGGGCCGAGCCCAAGTCCGAGCCCTTGGTCGGGCGAAGCGGAGCTTCCTATGGTGCCTCCGGCAGGGCCTGACTGCCTGTCAGTCTTACTCTGTCCAGTGGCACTGCAGTCGGTGTGGCGTAGGCGGCGCTGTCCTTCTGTCAGGCCGGTCAGTGGAGCGGCGAAGTGACGGCGGTCACTTCGGCTCTGCTGGCTGGGGGGTGCGTGCCAGGATAAGGGCGTCAGGCCACCTTTGCATTAAATGCTCCTGCGACTTGGTCGGTCGGTGCGGCGATTTGGTCAGGGTTGCTTCTTAGCGAAGGCAGGGCCTCGGGCGACCCGGGAATATGTTCGCCGCTGAAGGGGGGCCTCGGGCGAGACGGAAATCCTCCGGGGTCGGCTGCCCTTGTCCGAGGCTAGGCTCGGGTGAGGCGTGATCGTGTCCCTCGAATTGACTGATCCCTGACTTAATCGCACCCATCAGGCCTTTGCAGCTTCGTGCTGATGGGGTTACCAGCTGAGAATTAGGAGCCTTGAGGGTACCTCTAATTATGGTCCCCGACACTATTGAACCCTACAAACAACTAGAGGAGAAAATACTCTCCACCAAGAATAGGGTTCTCATTTATGCTAGTAGAATTAGAGCTAATTGCATCATTAGTTCTAGGAACCTGCTGGGGTTGAACTTTACCACCCAGAAGAGGCATAAACAACTTCTTAGAAAGACCACCGCTGTCAATGTTTCAATATATTTCTTTTGGACAAGTCATTTATTATAGGAAGTGCTCCTCCTGCTGATTGGCATCTCTATCATCGAGGTCGTGTACGGGCTCGGGTTTATGCGCTATTGGTAATGTTTGTTTGACATCAGTTCAATCTATTTGGGTCGACGTATTTATAATAATATTATATATTTATATCATCAAAAACTTAATATTAGTGTTACAGTGATATTTTGCCATACGAATTTTGCAGATCATAGTAATATTTATCGATTCATATCTATTTTTCGTACTGTTTTTCACTCCCGTGGCAACGCATGGGCATGGACCTAGTAAAAATAATATGGGACAAGAAACTCACGTCATCTTCCTTATCCCACGTCGCTCTTCTCCCAGTAAAAATCTCTCATAAGCTCACTCCCTATACGCTCACTCCCTGGAAGCTTGTCTCACCGTCCGCCCATTTTCCTCTGTTCTCACGTAGCTGTTTGTTACCGAGCACGTACATCAGCACCTGTATCTCGCGTGTCCTCTGCCCATGATGCCTGGTTGAGGATGGACTGCCACGCACCAAACTCAGTCTCAGTTTTCTGGTGACGTTGTCTCCTCTCCTGGCGATTCTTCTCTACTGCGGTCCATCGCACACGCTCGCTCTTTTGCGTGCTCTTCCCCATCTCACTTCCCGAGCCACGATGCCATACGCCCACCTCCGTGCCGTGGTGTCTCACTCTCCATCGCGTAGTCCTGTCCTCTTGAAGCTCGACGTCGCAAAGTCCAGTGCTTGCCCCTCCAGCTCAACTCTTCGGACCAGCCCTTTCTTAGCTTACCGTTTCCCAGTCATGTTCCATCGTCTCTGCTTGACATCAACTGGCGTCTCCCTGTCTTCAACGGACCTTGCCTTGGCTACGCTTGTCGTGCCCTCTGCCGATGTTTTCATTTAGTTGTGCCGACCTCAACCCCAGACCAGGCCGACGGCCATCGAGCTCCTCCTAGTTCATCACGTCCAGCCTGTTGGTCTCGCTGCGCGGTAGCGCTCCCTATCCACAAATTCCAAGCGTCCGGGATGGTGCTGCTCGCTTGATTCTCTCTGACTTACGCCGCAGGAGGTCTCCGTCATCTTCATCTCCTTATTGTCGTCCTTCTGTCGTTTCGATGTCGTGACCCTCGTCCTCGCCATCGAACAACAGCATTGGTGCTCTCGACGTCACCCTGAGCTCATTCCACACGTGGTGACGTCTCGCTCATCTCGTCGCCAAGCTATCGTGATACTTGGCATGGTAATTTATATTTCCTTGGGTATTAAAATTTGTGTTGGTGATGGTGTGGGCTCACTAGATATAAAAAAATGCCTAAGTCTGGTTCGCTACCATTTTGGCAAATCTCCACTCGGCTTTGGTATTGTGTAGGCTTAGATTTTCTTGGAGTACATTTTGATTTAATTGGAGCGTATTCTGTTAGTCGTCAATTATCTGTGTAATTAGAAATACATTTTTGTCAGTTGTCAACTATCCACTTAATTAGAAGTACATTACTGTCGTCGAATAAATAACTTAATGGAAGTAATAAAATAATTAAATTATTGCTCTTATTTTTGGGTTTATGTAAAGTCCTTGGGCCACAATTCTTAAGTTGGTCCATGGCATGTGTAAAATATTTTCGATGGTATTACTTTACTCGCTTAGCAAAGCAACTATAGATTATATCATTAGTGGAGTAATTAGATTTTATATCTATAGTTGAGTGCAACTTTTTCATTAAGGAAAGTTGTACTCAAGGGGTTTATCGTTTAAATTCTTTATATTGCATTTGTGTCCATTTCATCATCACATCATGACCATAGCATGCATATTTATTTTACGTGTAGATCACATTCTGGTGAATCAATCTCTTGGTGAAGCAATTTCCTGTAGGCTGGTCGTCAGCCTGAAGACTTGTGAAATTTTATTTCCTTAGTCTTCGGCTCTTCTCTGCAACAAAGGCAAGCCTTAGTGCATTCATCACTTTCCTTGTTGTTTACAAAACTTTTATCACTTGATATGATGTATTAGGTGTGTCACACCTGGTTTTAGAAGGCAAACCGAATGCGAACCATGTACGTGCCAGGATCAGCAATTCACGAACACAACATTTACATAACCGGACATCATCACACAATGCTCAAATAATAACATAAAAGAGGTAATAGTTGATTATATCATGATGCCCGAGACATCCACATAGTCATTAACATATATCAAAGTGCGAAAATGAAACATAGTTAAACACGGCCTTCACAGGCAGCCGACTAGGGGTTTGCCACTAACCCACGCCTAGAACTCATCATACTCTTGAAACTCCTGAAAATCTTCCACCACGACTTCATCTTCTCCTAAGTAGTGGTTGCAATGTGGACATCCTGGAAGGTTTGGTGTGTAAAGCAAGGGTGAGTACACATCAACATACTCAGCAGTTGTCCCGTTTGGCTATGGTAGACTAGATTTATGTAGGGTTAAAATCAAGCAGTTGCTTTTAGTTGGTCAGGTAATTATTACGAGACCCAGATTTTAGCATTAAACCCAAGTTATTAACCCAAAAGTACTACTTCCAAATGAAAAGAATACCAGAAACCATAATCATAATCATAATCATCAAAACCATAATTATCCTATCATCTGTAACCATGGTATCTCTAATCAGTGTGTCCCTAATCAATGGAGCTCGAAGGCCGCTCATAACCGTGAGCATAGCTGATATATCAGTTTCATAATACTCTGCAGTGGTTGCACACTCTACCCACGATCCATGATTCACTCTCTAGCCCAGGCTTGCAAGACCCTTGTTCACTACTGAGGTGAATGGCTAGGGATTCACTACGAAGCCTTTACAAAGATTCTCTAAGATGTAGTCGCCTGTTAGGTTTCCTAAATGTACCGCACTCCTCCCCAAGGGGCAAACCACCCTCGACAGAGGGAGCCGCATACACCGAGCCCCATTGACGGCATGATGGCGAAGCAAACTACACCCTAGTTACTCTAATTAATTAGCTAAGGGCGTCCCATTCTACCCTCATGGCTGTGCTGTTTTCCTGAGTGGTCATCCAACGAACTAGTTCCAACCTAAATAGGTGAACAAGGACTGGATAAACAAAGCTAGTCAATCCTTAGCTATAAATTATGTAAATGCAGGAAGGTGAATTATAAAATGTATATGACATAGATATATCAGAGGACACTTGTCTTCACCAACCAGGTGCTGCTCAGGGTCTTCGCCTGCAACTGCTTCGGACTCTGCCAACGGACCGTTATCTAAACGAGTTAAAACATAAATTCCATAATCTTAATATAGAAAGAAACAATAGACCATATAATAAAATATAACAAATAAACAGACGCGTGGCGCAGGGCTCGCATCTACGACTATGTAAGAAAGAAAATACAACGGTCGAGGCTACGGTCGAAAGGTAATTACGTTAAGCAGTTATGGATTAAAGTACTTGTCCAAACATAATTATTTTAATGTAACAATCAAGCTATGTATAAAATAAAATTACACTATACGCCTTAATTATTATAAACAACTCTAGGTAAATTTAAAAGATCGTCGCGCGACGAAACGTGCAACATAACACATAATTTAAACAGAATTAAAATGGATCGTCGCGCGACGAAGTTCGCGACGCAATGTGATCTAAACTAAAATTAAAATGGATTGTTACACGACGAAGCGTGCGACAGCACGCACGAATTAAGATGAAATTAGAACGAATCGTCGCGCGACGAAGCGCGTGACAACACACATAAATTATTCTAAATTTAAACGAAACGTCCCGCGATGAAGCACGCGAAGCTGCACATGAATTAAATCTGAATTTAAACGAATCGTCACGCGACAAAGCGCGCGACGCTAAGCTTGAATTAAATCTGAATTTAAACGAATCATCGTGCAACGAAACGCGCGACAGCACACGCTAATTAAACTGAATCTAAAACAAAACATCGTGCGGCGAAATGCGCAACGCAACACGCTACCTAAACTGAAATTAAAATGAATCGTCACGCGACGAAGCGCACGACGCAACGCACTAATTAAACTGAATTTAAAACGAATCGTCGCGCGAAAAAGCTCGTGACGCAACACATGTATTAAACTGAATTTAAATGTTACTACGCGTGCTGAAAGGGAATTAGGCTTACACCTAGTTCCTAAATAATTTTGGTGGTTGAATTGTCCAACACAAATATTGGACTAACTAGTTTACTCTAGTGCATAAGTTATACAGGTGCAAAAGGTTCACATTTAGCCAATAAAAAGACCAAGTTTTGGATTCGACAAAGGAGCATTGAGGCAACCGAGGGCACCTCTGGCTGGAGGCACCGGACTGTCCGGTGTGCACCGGACAGTGTCCGGTGCGCCCAGAGGACTCCGACTTCAACTCTTCGCCCTCGGGAATTCGTGGAAGCCGGCGCGCTAAAATTCACCGGACTGTCCGGTGTGCACCGGACATGTCCGGTGCTCCAAGGAAACGGCGTCTTCCGGAACTCGCCAGCCTCGGGTTCGCGCGGCAGCCGCTCCGCTAAAATTCACCGGACTGTCCGGTGTGCACCGGACTGTCCGGTGTGCCAGCGGAGCAACGGCTCTCTGCGGCGCCAACGGCTCCCTGCGGAGCATTTAATGCGCGCGCAGCGCGCGCAGACGTCAGGATCGCCCATACCGGTGCACCGGACATCAAACAGTACATGTCCGGTGTGCACCGGACACCCAGGAGGGCCCACAAGTCGGGAGCTCCAACGGTCAGAATCCAACGGCAATGGTGACGTGGCAGGGGCACCGGACTGTCCGGTGTGCACCGGACTGTCCGGTGCGCCATCGAACAGACAGGTTCCAGCAACGGTCACTTCTGGTGGTTGGGGCTATAAATACCCCAACCACCCCACATTCATTGCCATCCAAGTTTTCCACTTCTCAACTACTACAAGAGCTCTAGCATTCAATTCTAGACACATCAAATAGATCAAGTCCTCTCCAAATTCCACACAACACCATAGTGACTAGAGAGAGTGATTTGCTTGTGTTCTTTCGAGCTCTTGCGCTTGGATCGCATTCTTTTCTTTCTCACTTGTTCTTGTGATCAATCTCAATTGTAACCAAGGCAAGAGGCACCAATTGTGTGGTGGCCCTTGCGGGGAAGTTTTGTTCCCGTTTGATTGAGAAGAAGAGAAAGCTCACTCGATCCGTGGGATCGTTTGAGAGAGGGAAGGGTTGAAAGAGACCCGGCCTTTGTGGCCTCCTCAACGGGGAGTAGGTTTGCGAGAACCGAACCTCGGTAAAACAAATCCGCTTGTCACACTCTTATTCGCATACAATTTGTTTTGCGCCCTCTCTCGCGGACTCGTTTATATTTCTAACGCTAACCCCGGCTTGTAGTTGTGATTATTTTTGTAAATTTCAGTTTCGCCCTATTCACCCCCCCTCTAGGCGACTATCAATTGGTATCAGAGCCCGGTGCTTCATTAGAGCCTAACCGCTCGAAGTGATGTCGGGAGATCACGCCAAGAAGGAGATGGAGACCGGCGACAAGCCCACTACAAGCCAAGGGAGCACTTCATCGGAAGAGTCCCGCACCAAGAGAAGGGAGAAGAAGAAGAACTCCTCCAAGCGGAAGGAGAAAAGATCTTCCTCTTCTCACCACAAGGAGAAGAAGGAAAAATCCTCTTCTCACAAGCCGCATCGGAGTGGGGACAAGCACAAAAGGATGAGGAAGGTGGTCTACTACGAGACCGACACTTCATCGACATCAACCTCCGGCTCCGACGCGGCGTCCGTCACTTCTAAACGCCAAGAGCGTAAGAAGTATAGTAAGATTCCCCTACGCTACCCTCGCGTTCCTAAACATACACCTCTGCTTTCCGTCCCATTAGGTAAACCACCAACTTTTAATGGTGAAGATTATGCTATGTGGAGTAATTTAATGCGATTTCATCTAACCTCTCTCCACAAGAGTATATGGGATGTTGTTGAGTATGGTGTACAGGTACCATCTATAGGGGATGAGGACTATGACACGGACGAAGTGGCCCAAATCGAGCACTTCAACTCCCAAGCCGCAACCATCCTCCTTGCCTCCCTAAGCAAGGAGGAATACAACAAAGTACAAGGGTTGAAGAACGCCAAGGAGATTTGGGACCTACTCAAGACGGCGCACGAGGGTGATGAACTCACCAAGATCACCAAGCGGGAAACGATCGAGGGGGAGCTCGGTCGCTTCCGTCTTCGCCAAGGGGAGGAGCCACAAGACATGTACAACCGGCTCAAGACCTTGGTGAACCAAGTGCGCAACCTCGGGAGCACAAAATGGGATGACCACGAAGTGGTTAAGGTTATTCTAAGAGCTCTTATTTTCCTTAACCCCACACAAGTTCAATTAATTCGTGGTAATCCAAGATATCCACTAATGACCCCCGAGGAAGTTATCGGGAATTTTGTAAGCTTTGAATGCATGATTAAGGGCTCCAAGAAGATCAACGAGCTTGACGAGCCTTCCACATCCGAGGCGCAACCGGTGGCCTTCAAGGCAACGGAGGAGAAAAAGGAGGAGTCTACACCAAGTAGACAACCAATTGACGCCTCCAAGCTCGACAACGAGGAGATGGCCCTAATCATCAAAAGCTTCCGGCAAATCCTCAAGCAACGGAAGGGGAAGGACTACAAACCCCGTTCCAAGAAGGTTTGCTACAAATGTGGTAAGCCCGGTCACTTTATTGCAAAATGTCCTATGTCTAGTGACAGTGACAGGGGCGACGACAAGAAGGGAAGAAGAAAGGAGAAAAAGAAGTACTACAAGAAGAAGGGCGGCGATGCCCATGTTTGTCGGGAGTGGGACTCCGACGAAAGCTCAAGCGACTCCTCCGACGACGAGGACGCCGCTAACATCGCCGTCACCAAGGGACTCCTCTTCCCCAACGTCGGCCACAAGTGTCTCATGGCCAAGGACGGCAAAAAGAAGGTAAAATCAAGGTCCTCCACTAAATATGAAACATCTAGTGATGAGGATGATAAAAATGAGGAGGATAACTTACGCATTCTTTTTGCTAACCTCAACATGCAACAAAAAGAAAAATTGAATGAATTAGTTAGTGCTATACATGAGAAGGATGAACTCTTGGACTCTCAAGAGGACTTCCTTATTAAAGAAAATAAGAAGCATGTTAAGGTTAAAAATGCTTATGCTCTAGAGGTAGAAAAATGTGAAAAATTGTCTAGTGAGCTAAGTACTTGTCATGAGACTATAGACAACCTTAGAAATGAAAGTGCCAATTTGTTAGCTAAGGTTGATTCTCATATTTGCAAAGTTTCAATTCCTAGGAATGATAATGATGACTTGCTTGCTAGGATTGAAAAATTGAACATTTCTCTTGCTAGCCTTAGAAATGAGAATGAGAAATTAATTGCTAAGGCTAAGGATTTTGATGTTTGCAATGCTACTATTTCCGACCTTAGAACTAAAAATGATTTGTTGCATGCTAAGGTCATTGAATTAAAGTCTTGCAAACCCTCTACATCTACTATTGAGCATGTGTCCATTTGTACTAGATGTAGAGATATTAATGTTGATGCTATCCATGATCACCTTGCCTTAATTAAAAAACAAAATGATCACATAGCACAACTTAATGCAAAAATTAGTGAGCATGACTTAGAAAATGAAAAATTTAAACTTGCTAGAAGCATGCTCTATAATGGGAGACGCCCGGGCATTAAGGACGGCATTGGCTTCCAAAGGGGAGACAATGTCAAAATTAATGCCCCTCCTAAGAACTTGTCTAACTTTGTAAAGGGCAAGGCTCCCATGCCTCAGGATAACGAGGGTTACATTTTGTACCCTGCCGGGTATCCTGAGAGTAAAATTAAGAAAATTCATTCTAGGAAGTCTCACTCTGGGCCTAATTATGCTTTTATGTATAAGGGTGAGACATCTAGATCTAGGCAACCAACCCATGCCAAGTTGCCTAGAAAGAAAACTACTAATGCATCAAATGATCATATTGTTTCATTTAAAACTTTTGATGCATCTTATGTTTTAACTAGCAAATCCGGCAAGGTAGTTGCCAAAATTGTTGGGGGCAAACACAAGGGCTCCAAGACTTGTGTTTGGGTACCCAAAGTTCTTGTATCTAATGCCAAAGGACCCAAAACCGTTTGGGTACCTAAAACAAAGAACTAAACTTGTTTTGTAGGTTTATGCATCCGGGGGCTCAAGTTGGATACTTGACAGCGGGTGCACAAACCACATGACAGGGGAGAAAAGGATGTTCTCCTCCTATGAGAAAAACAAAGATCCCCAACGAGCTATCACATTCGGGGATGGAAATCAAGGTTTGGTCAAAGGTTTGGGTAAAATTGCTATATCCCCTGACCATTCCATTTCTAATGTTTTTCTTGTAGACTCTTTAGATTACAATTTGCTTTCCGTATCCCAATTATGTCAAATGGGCTACAACTGTCTTTTTACTGATATTGGTGTTACTGTCTTTAGAAGAAGTGATGATTCAATAGCATTTAAGGGAGTGTTAGAGGGTCAGCTATACTTAGTAGATTTTGATAGAGCTGAACTCGATACTTGCTTGATTGCTAAGACTAACTTGGGTTGGCTCTGGCACCGCCGACTAGCCCATGTTGGAATGAAGAATCTTCACAAGCTTCTAAAGGGAGAACACATTTTAGGACTAACAAATGTTCATTTTGAGAAAGACAGGATTTGTAGCGCATGTCAAGCCGGGAAGCAAGTTGGTACCCATCATCCACACAAAAATATCATGACTACCGACAGGCCACTGGAGCTCCTACACATGGATTTATTCGGCCCGATCGCTTACATAAGCATCGGCGGTAGTAAGTATTGTCTTGTAATTGTGGATGATTATTCTCGCTTCACTTGGGTATTCTTTTTGCAGGAAAAATCACAAACCCAAGAGACCTTAAAGGGATTCTTGAGACGAGCTCAAAATGAGTTCGGCTTAAGGATCAAGAAAATTAGAAGCGACAATGGGACGGAGTTCAAGAACTCTCAAATTGAAGGTTTTCTTGAGGAGGAGGGCATCAAGCATGAGTTCTCTTCTCCCTACACTCCACAACAAAATGGTGTAGTGGAGAGGAAGAATCGAACTCTATTGGACATGGCAAGAACCATGCTTGATGAGTACAAGACACCGGATCGGTTTTGGGCCGAGGCGGTCAACACCGCCTGCTACGCCATCAACCGGTTATATCTTCATCGAATCCTCAAGAAGACATCCTATGAACTCCTAACCGGTAAAAAGCCAAACATTTCATATTTTAGAGTTTTTGGTAGCAAATGCTTTATTCTTGTTAAGAGAGGTAGAAAATCAAAATTTGCTCCTAAAACTGTAGAAGGCTTTTTACTAGGATATGACTCAAACACAAGGGCATATAGAGTCTTTAATAAGTCCTCAGGACTTGTTGAAGTTTCTTGTGACGTTGTGTTTGATGAGACTAACGGCTCTCAAGTAGAGCAAGTTGATCTTGATGAGATAGGTGAAGAACAGGCTCCATGCATAGCACTAAGGAACATGTCCATTGGGGATGTGTGTCCTAAGGAATCCGAAGAGCCTGCACATGCACAAGATCAACCATCCTCCTCCATGCAAGCATCTCCACCAATTCAAATTGAGGATGAGGCTCAAGATGTTGAACAAGAAGATCAAGAAGATGAGCCACCTCAAAATGACGGCAACGATCAAGGGGGAGATGCAAATGATGAAGACAAGGAGGATGATCAACCAAGGCCGCCACACCCAAGAGTCCACCAAGCAATACAACGAGATCACCCCGTCGACACCATCCTCGGCGATATTCATAAGGGGGTAACTACTCGATCTCGTATTGCTCATTTTTGTGAACATTACTCTTTTGTTTCCTCTATTGAGCCACACAGGGTAGAGGAAGCTCTTCAAGATTCGGATTGGGTGATGGCGATGCAAGAGGAGCTCAACAATTTCACAAGGAATGAGGTATGGCATTTGGTTCCACGTCCTAATCAAAATGTTGTAGGAACCAAGTGGGTCTTCCACAACAAGCAAGACGAGCATGGTGTGGTGACAAGGAACAAAGCTCGACTCGTGGCCAAGGGGTATTCACAAGTCGAAGGTTTGGATTTTGGTGAAACCTATGCACCCGTAGCTAGGCTTGAGTCAATTCGTATATTATTGGCCTATGCTACTTACCATGGCTTCAAGCTTTATCAAATGGACGTGAAGAGTGCCTTCCTCAATGGACCAATCAAGGAGGAGGTCTATGTTGAGCAACCTCCCGGCTTTGAAGACAGTGAGTACCCTAATCATGTTTATAGGCTCTCTAAGGCGCTTTATGGGCTCAAGCAAGCCCCAAGAGCATGGTATGAATGCCTTAGAGACTTCCTTATTGCAAATGGCTTCAAAGTCGGCAAGGCCGATCCTACTTTATTCACTAAGACTCTTGACAATGATTTGTTTGTATGCCAAATTTATGTTGATGATATCATATTTGGGTCTACTAACAAATCTACATGTGAAGAATTTAGTAGGATCATGACACAAAAATTCGAGATGTCGATGATGGGGGAGTTGAAGTATTTTCTAGGATTCCAAGTCAAGCAACTCCAAGAGGGCACCTTCATTAGCCAAACGAAGTATACTCAAGACATCCTAAGCAAGTTTGGAATGAAGGATGCCAAACCCATCAAGACACCCATGGGAACGAATGGGCATCTCGACCTCGACACGGGAGGTAAGTCCGTGGATCAAAAGGTATACCGGTCGATGATTGGTTCATTGCTTTATTTATGTGCATCTCGACCGGACATTATGCTTTCCGTTTGCATGTGTGCAAGATTCCAGCCGACCCTAAGGAATCACACCTTACGGCCGTAAAACGAATCTTGAGATATTTGGCTTATACTCCTAAGTTTGGGCTTTGGTACCCTCGGGGATCCACTTTTGATTTGATTGGTTATTCGGATGCCGATTGGGCAGGGTGTAAAATTAATAGGAAGAGCACATCGGGGACTTGCCAGTTCTTGGGAAGATCCTTGGTGTCTTGGGCTTCAAAGAAGCAAAATTCGGTCGCTCTTTCCACCGCCGAAGCCGAATATATTGCCGCAGGCCACTGTTGCGCGCAATTGCTTTGGATGAGGCAAACCCTGCGGGACTACGGTTACAAATTAACCAAAGTCCCTCTGCTATGTGACAATGAGAGTGCAATCAAAATGGCCGACAATCCCGTCGAGCATAGCCGCACTAAGCACATAGCCATTCGGTATCATTTTCTTCGGGATCACCAACAAAAGGGAGATATCGAGATTTCTTACATTAACACTAAAGATCAATTAGCCGATATCTTTACCAAGCCACTTGATGAACAATCTTTTACCCGACTTAGGCATGAGCTAAATGTTCTTGATTCTAGGAATTTCTTTTGCTAAACTTGCACACATAGCTCATAAATGTACCTTTGATCATGTCTCTTTTATATATGCTATGACTAATGTGTTTTCAAGTGAATTTCAAACCAAGTCATAGGTATATTGAAAGGGAATTGGAGTCTTCGGCGAAGACAAAGGCTTCCACTCCACTCTACTACTTATCCTTCGCCGTCGCTCCGCATCATCTCTCCAACTTTGGTATAATCTTCACTTATTCATTTCATGACCAAAGGGGGAGAAAGTACTTCAAGGGCCTATATTCCATTCTAAGTATCCGTTTTTTGGCGATTCATGCCAAAGGGGGAGAAAGTATTGGCCCGAAGCAAAAGGACCGCACCACCATCTAATTTTAAAATTGATGATTTTCAATTGGTAAATTTCAAAATTGGTATCTCTTTGTGTTCTAAAAGGGGGAGCAAGTAGTATTTTCAAAATTGATGACTCAAAACCCTCTTGAACACTAAGAGGAGACTTTATTTGAGGGGGAGTTTTGTTTAGTCAAAGGAAAAGCATTTGGAACAAAGGAAGAAAATTTCAAAACTTGAAAATGCTTTGCAAATCCTTTTCATTTACCTTTGACTATCTTGCAAATTGATTTTGAAAAGAATTTACAAAAGAGTTTGCAAAAACAAAACCTTTGGTGCAAAATGTGGTCCTATATGTTAAAAACAAAGAAAACAATCCATGCGCATCATATGAGTATTTATATTGGCTCAATTCCAAGCAACCTTTGCACTTACATTATGTAAACTAGTTCAATTATGCACTTCTCTATTTGCTTTGATTTGTGTTGGCATCAATCACCAAAAAGGGGGAGATTGAAAGGGAATTAGGCTTACACCTAGTTCCTAAATAATTTTGGTGGTTGAATTGTCCAACACAAATATTGGACTAACTAGTTTACTCTAGTGCATAAGTTATACAGGTGCAAAAGGTTCACATTTAGCCAATAAAAAGACCAAGTTTTGGATTCGACAAAGGAGCATTGAGGCAACCGAGGGCACCTCTGGCTGGAGGCACCGGACTGTCCGGTGTGCACCGGACAGTGTCCGGTGCGCCCAGAGGACTCCGACTTCAACTCTTCGCCCTCGGGAATTCGCGGAAGCCGGCGCGCTAAAATTCACCGGACTGTCCGGTGTGCACCGGACATGTCCGGTGCTCCAAGGAAACGGCGTCTTCCGGAACTCGCCAGCCTCGGGTTCGCGCGGCAGCCGCTCCGCTAAAATTCACCGGACTGTCCGGTGTGCACCGGACTGTCCGGTGTGCCAGCGGAGCAACGGCTCTCTGCGGCGCCAACGGCTCCCTGCGGAGCATTTAATGCGCGCGCAGCGCGCGCAGACGTCAGGATCGCCCATACCGGTGCACCGGACATCAAACAGTACATGTCCGGTGTGCACCGGACACCCAGGAGGGCCCACAAGTCGGGAGCTCCAACGGTCAGAATCCAACGGCAATGGTGACGTGGCAGGGGCACCGGACTGTCCGGTGCGCCATCGAACAGACAGGTTCCAGCAACGGTCACTTCTGGTGGTTGGGGCTATAAATACCCCAACCACCCCACATTCATTGCCATCCAAGTTTTCCACTTCTCAACTACTACAAGAGCTCTAGCATTCAATTCTAGACACATCAAATAGATCAAGTCCTCTCCAAATTCCACACAACACCATAGTGACTAGAGAGAGTGATTTGCTTGTGTTCTTTCGAGCTCTTGCGCTTGGATCGCATTCTTTTCTTTCTCACTTGTTCTTGTGATCAATCTCAATTGTAACCAAGGCAAGAGGCACCAATTGTGTGGTGGCCCTTGCGGGGAAGTTTTGTTCCCGTTTGATTGAGAAGAAGAGAAAGCTCACTCGATCCGTGGGATCGTTTGAGAGAGGGAAGGGTTGAAAGAGACCCGGCCTTTGTGGCCTCCTCAACGGGGAGTAGGTTTGCGAGAACCAAACCTCGGTAAAACAAATCCGCTTGTCACACTCTTATTCGCATACAATTTGTTTTGCGCCCTCTCTCGCGGACTCGTTTATATTTCTAACGCTAACCCCGGCTTGTAGTTGTGATTATTTTTGTAAATTTCAGTTTCGCCCTATTCACCCCCCCTCTAGGCGACTATCACGTGCTAGGGCTGCGCGCGTGGGTTAGGGCTATGCACGCCAGGGCGGGGCTTCGCACGCCAGGGGCCGCGCGCCTGGGGCCACGCAGGGCACGTGCCTGGGGGGCTGCGCAGGGGTCACTGGGGCTGCACGGGGGGAAAGAGAGAAGGAGAGGATGGGGAAGAGGGAGGATAGGGAGCTCTCCACTGGCTCGATGGACGGCAGCAACCACTCACAGGGATCCAACCTAGGGCAAGGAGAGGTGAAGAGAGGTGGGAGAGAGGGAGAGGGAAGTTGCTGCGCAGGAAAGAGATAATGAAGGGGAGAGGGCGCCAAGGCGCGCGCGCCACTTACCGGGCTGCCGCGAGCCAGGCCGTGGGCCGGGCCGACTACCTACTACTCGCTCTCGCGTGCTTCTAATTGAGATTAAATCACGAATCAAAAACCAAAACTAGATGAACGCGTGATTAGGCACAACATCAGGCAAAATAAATATGCTTCGGTATGATGCAACAACAATATCAACTTAGGTTTTGTTTACACGTGATACGAACATCAGTCTCTATATTGCTTTGAAAATGGGAGGAAGGAGCGAAATGGGAAGAGAAAAGAGAGTAGCGCCTGAATTTGGTGAATATCAAAGATGAAAATTTATACCACTAAATTTAGGGCAGTACATACCTATCCCCCTTAAAAGAATCTCGCCCTCGAGATTCAAGGTTGGCCAGCAAAGAGTTAGGGATACTTGGCCATCAGATCATCTTCACGCTCCCAAGTTGCTTCTTCCTTAGAGTGGTGACCCCATCTGACTTTGCACATCCTGGTAGTGTTCCTCCGGGTGACCCTGTCTGCAGTCTCAAGAATCTACGTTGGGTTCTCGACGTAGGTCAAGTCTTCTTAAACTTCTAGGCCTTCCACTGGCAACTGCTCCTCTGGCACACGTAGACACTTCATCAACTGGGTCACATGAAAGACATTATGCACCGCTGACAAATCTTTTGGCAAACTGAGCTAATATGCCACTTCTCCATGCTTAGCGAGAATCTGATATGGACCAACATATCGGGATGCTAGCTTGCCTTTGACTCCAAACCTTCTGACTCTAATATGTGATACCTTCAGGTAGAAAAAAATCTCCCACTTCAAAACTCAGCTCTCTTCTTCTTGTGTTTGCATAACTTCACTATCTTCAGATTCTCCTGAACCATCTTGATATTTTCTTCGTATTTGAGCAAAATGTCAGGCCCAAACACTTGCTTTTCTCCAGGCTGATCCCAATGCAACGGAGTTCTGCAACTCCTTCCATAAAGCGCCTGAAATAGGGACATCTTCAAACTAGCCTGATAACTGTTGTTATAGGAGAATTCTGCATAAGGTAGCCTATTGTCCCATCCGGACTTATCTTGCAACGCACAGGGTCTCAACATATCTTCAAGGATCTAGTTAGTTCTTTTAGTCTGACCGTCTGTCTGCGGGTGATAAGCTGAACTAAAATTCAAATGCGTACCCAAAGCTTCATGCAACTATTACAAAAAATGTAGGTGAATTGCGTTCCTCAATCTGACACTATCTTCTTTGGCACACCATGAAGACAAACGATCCGGGACATGTACAGCTCTACCAATACTACACTATCGTAGCTAGTCTTGACAGGTATGAAGTGGGCTAACTTGGTCAAGCGGTCCACTACTACCCAAATGGAATCATAGCCGGCTCAAGTGCGAGGCAACCCGACTATGAAATCCATTCCGGTCTCATCTCATTTCCACTGAAAAATTTGCAACGGCTGCAACAAACATGCAGGCCTTCGATGCTCTACTTTGATTCTCTGACAACTATCACATGTAGCCACATGCTCCACGATCTCTCTCTTCATTCCGTACCACTAGAATTTCTTCCTCAGATCCTGATACATCTTCTCACTTTCAGGATGTATTGAATAAGCTGTCTCATGAGCTTCCTTAAGGATCAACTGTTGAATGGATTGGACATTGGGAACAGACAAGCGGTCCTTGAACCATACCACACCTTCTGCATCTTCCCGAAAATCTTTGCCTCTTCCTTCAAGAATCAGCTGTCGGATTTCATTGATCTTTTCAATGTTCTTTTGTGCTTCATTGATTTCCCGCTCTAAGGTGGGTTCTAATTCAACTGTTACTCCTCGCGTGTTGTTCAAAAATCCAAGGCTCAGTCTGTCAAATTCTTTGGCCAACTCATAAGGCATTGGGTGAGCGACCATCTTATGGACTTGACTTTTTCTACTTAAAGCATTTGCCACCACGTTCGCTGTAACACCCCGGGATCCACAAACACCCCAGAATGCTACTAAACTACACATCCAACATTCGTATATAAAATTTTGAAAGCATCTCCTTTGAAAATTTCATAAACGGGGAAGCAACAAAGTATAAATAGATATCATGATAAGAAAACATAATAGACATTAATCATCTGCTAGCAATGGGAAGGCAACTATAACGGCATGAACTAAATTAACCAGTGCGCACAACTAGTTAGAAACAAACATCCCTTGACAAGAAGCTTCTAATTAAATCATGACTGTGCCTAAGCAGCATTATTATGAGAGTGAAGGTGGACGTGCTGCTACTTCCCACTTCCCTTGATGAGCAACAAGCACCTGCATTGAGTAATGCAAGAGTGAGATGAAACATCTCAGCAAGTGAATTGTTTTGACGAGATATTTAAACCACAAATTGAATTAATCAACATTTTAAAAGAATCACAATTAAGATCAGAAATACTTGTAGATATAGAACTCAGTAGTCTCAATATAACCAATACCATCTCATTTCCTCGAACAACCACAATAGGTTGTATAACACTTCCCTACGTCAACAATACCTGTAAATATCACTTCAATGTATGCATAGGAATGCAATGTGTAGGTACTCTGTCCTCATACCTCTGAGGGTATAAACCACATCATCTGCAAATATCACTTCAATGAATGCATATTAATGCAATGCATATGTCATCTGCCTTCATACCTCTAAGGGTATGAAGCCGCATCGTACCCCTCCTCGGGCAACGTACGATGCTAAGTTGTACCGGTACGGTCGGACCATAGGTCACGACCCAACTTCAGATGCAAGTGAATCATGCAATGTATATGGCATGCTGCATTTATCAATATACTTCACTTCCTTTACATACAATACAACCTCAAATAATACTTCATTTACCTTCAGATACAATACAAATCTCAAATCATACTTCATTTACCTTCAGGGGTGTGAATTAATCTCATGAGTCATACTCGAATCATAATCATCATCAATATATGATTGAGCATCAGTATAATGCAAGCAAGTAAAGCATCACCATAGATTCCAATTATGAAAGAATCCAATACTTCTGAATATTGGAGTGTAGGCGATAGAAATAACATGTCAGACGGAAGCAACCACCGCTACATTCACTTGCCTTCATCGAAGAAGAAGAGATGTACTAGGCATGATCTGGAGTGTAGCCACCTAGGGTTTTCCCCAAGAAAATCTTCAAGAAGAGATGGGGAAGAACATCTCCTTGATCCTCTCTCCCTCTTCAATTCCACGTGCTCCTCCTCTTCTCGATCCTTGTTGCATGGGGGAAGATCTAGAGGGAGGAGGAAGCCATGGAGAGGGGCTTCCATGGGAGGAGAGGGCGGCCAACCAAGGGGAAAGGGGGAGGGGCGGCCAAGTGTGGGGGGGAGAAAGGGGGGTAGCCAAGAAGGGGCAAAAGGGGGAAAGGGCCACCACTAGGGTTTCTTTGCGGGAGAAATGAAACGACGCCACAGATGACTCTGACTTAGCATCCAATGGCCCACAACCCTTTTCCCACATCCACGCACCGAAGACCAACCTTTGGCAACATTTTTTGGGGATATTACATTCGCTTTGCCTGGATGGTAGTGAATCTCCAATTCATAGTCTTTGATCAGCTCTAACCATCTTCCCTGTCTCATATTCAACTTCGACTGGGTGAATATGTACTTCAGACTCTTGTGGTATGTATAATCATCACACTTCTGCCCGTACACATAATGCCTCCATGTCTTCAGTGCATGAACCACTGCTGCTAACTCCAGGTCATGGATTGGGTAATTCTTCTCATGAACCTTCAGTTGTCGGGACAAGTATGCCACAACTCTTCCCTCTTGCATCAATACACATCCCAAGCCGGTGTAGGAAGCATCACAATACACCGAGAAGGGCTTGTGCACATCAAGTAGAATTAAGATAGGCACTATAGTCAACTTCTCTTTCAGCGCTTCAAAGGCCTCTTGGCACTTCTGGGTCAACTTGAGCTCAACTTTGATCGCTAATAGGGTTGTCATCAGTCTCGCAATCTTCGAAAACCCTTCAATGAAACACCGATAATATCCAGCCATTCCAATGAAGCTCTTGATTCCTTGAACATCTATTGGCGCTTTCCAGTTCAGAATGTCTGCCACTTTCTTCGGATCCACAACCAATCCATCTCTATTTATAGTGTGACCCAAGAACATGACTTCATCAATCTAGAACTCGCATTTGCTCAACTTTGCATACAACCGGTGCTCTCGCAATCTCTGCAATACCATCTTTAGATGATCCACATGCTCTTCCTCATTTTGAGAATATATGAGAATATCATCAATGAATACCACCACAAACTTGTCGAGATAATCCATGAACACGTTGTTCATCGAATTCTGGAAGAAGGCTAGCGCATTCGTCAGGCCAAAAGACATAACTGTGTACTCATACAACCCATACTTGGTAATAAATGTCATCTTCGGTATGTCCGAAGGTTAGATCCTGAGCTGATGATATCCTGACCTTAGATCTATCTTCGAGAACATGCTGGCTCTTCTCAGCTGGTTGAACAGATATTCTATTCTGGGCAGGGGTACTTGTTCTTGATTGTGACTTCATTCAGAGCTCTATAATCGATGCACATCCTCCTGGCGCCATCTTTCTTTTCCACAAACAGGACAGGGGCGGCCCAAGGTGAGGTACTTGGCCTGATGTAACCTTTCTCTAACAGCTCATCTATCTGCTTCTTGAGCTCCACCAATTCTGGTCTAGATACCCTGTAGGCTCTTTTATAAATAGGGGTGGTGCCAGGAATAATCTCTATGACAAACTCAACTTTTCGCTCAGGTGGCATACCTAGTAGATCTTTAGGGAACACATCCGAAAATTCTAACACAACCTTGATAGCCTCGAGTGGATCAGACTCTTTGCTATCAATAGCCATCTGGTGACAACCTCCTTTCTTTGGCTCAGGTGAGACTAGCTCATTCACCACTTCTTCTAGTGGGGACACCAACTTCATTGTCTTCTTATCACAGCTGATAACTGCTTGATACTTATCTAGCCAATTTATCCCTTGGATAACATCTATTCCCTAAGTACCCATCACTATGAGGTTAGCAGGAAACTCTATCCCCCTTATTTCCACACTTACATTCAAGCATACACTATCAGCTCGGACTTTTCCACCAGCTGAATCAATTTGAATTGGTGTTGACATGGGGTTATTGGGAGATTATGTGCCTCTACCCATGATGCAATATGAATGAATGCGTTGCTCTAGTATCAAATAAAACTTCTGCAAGATGGGATTCGACTAGGAACGTACCTACTATCATGCCTGGCGTTTCCTGGACTGCTTTAGCCTCTAAATGGTTCAGTCTCCCATGGTTATAGCGTGTCTGAACACGATTGCCTGCTCCTAGCTAAGGCACATTTTGCTTTGCTGGGTCACTAGGGCCTGGCTGCTGCTGAGCTACCTTCTTTGGACAATGCATCGCCGAATGGCCCTGCTCTCCACAATGGAAGCATCCTCTACCTCCTCCTTGCACTGGGGCTACTTGACTGCTCTGGTTGGTTGCTGGGGTAGGAAGACGAGGTGCCTGCTGATTCTGCCTCTATAGAACTGACTTCCTCCTGGCTTGCTATTCTAGCGGTACTGCTGCTGATGCTGAGGGTAATGCCTCTGGAACTGCTTGTGAGGCAGGCGATGGGTCTGCTGCTGATATCCCTGAGGGTGATTCTGCTTGAACTGCTGAGGTGGATTACTTGAGAAACAGGGGAGGTTGCTGCTCACAGGCCAAGGTTTACCAATCTTGCGCTTGCGATCCTCCATCTCCTTGTGCTTCTTCTTTGTCATGATTGCTCTATCAATCATGTGCTGAAAGGTGGGGAAGGTATGATTCATTAGCTGATAGTGCAGGGGATCGACTAAGTCTCTTAGGAAACGATACTGTCTCTTGGCATCTATGTTGACATCTTCAGGAGCATAGCGGGACAGCTGCAGAAACCTGTCTCTATACTCACTAACTGACATGGGCCCTTGCTTTAGTGCCAGAAACTCCTCTTTCTTCACTGTCATCAGACCTGCTGGAACATGATACTGATGGAAATTATCCTTGAATTCTTCCCAAGTAATGGCTTCGGGATCGGCGTGGGTCGCGCGATAGGAATCCCACCAAGACTGAGTTGCTCCCCTCAATAGACGGGGACCATACAGAACCTTCTCTCTGTCGTCGCACTGAACGGTGTGCAACTCCCGCTCTACGGTACGTAGCCAATCTTCAGCATCTATGGGGTCAGTAGAGTAAGCGAACACTAGGAGATGACCTCTCATGAATTCAACACGCTTATCTCTGGGCATCTAAGGCATCTGCACTTGCATCTAAGGTTGAGGTGGGGCTACTGTTGCTACACCTACTGCATGGCAGCCAGAGTCTGACCAATCGCCTGGACTGCCTGAGTCTGCATTAGAAACATCTACTCTATTGTCATTGGGGTTGTGGTGGCAACTGCTGCTGAGGTGCCTCATCCTGGTGCTTGCTGCTCTTGCTGGGCACGCCTCCCTCCTCTGCGCCTATTGTCTGACATCTACGGAAGGCAATCATACATCAGAACTGATCTTGCAAATATTGCAGCATAAGAAAAGGGTATAGAGTTCTTCCACAAAATTGAACAAACAAGTATCTTCATTGACTCCCAACATAGGCAAAAATAACTCCTCAGATAAAGAGGAAAGTAGAGATAAAAGGCTTCCCAACTAAATAACTAATTTTATTAACATTTACAGCTAAACCAAAACGTAGGGGGTACCCACACTCTGGAGACAGTCAATACAAAGATCCAAATACATCATAGTTCATCATGACAAGCATAAAACCATAGGATAAGCAAACTATCCTGACTAACTAAGCCTGATCAAGACTAAGACTAAGATAAAAACCCTATTTTAGGCATTAATTACAAAATCCAACGCTGTCGATCTATGGTTCTAAATTTATCTTGGTCGTGCAGTCGGGGTTGTCGTAGACGTGGTGCCCACACCGAGGCGAGCGGTAAAGGTGCTGAGTCCCGACGGGGGCAGGAGAGCCATCCGCTAGGTGACGACGCTCCACGCTCCACCCACAACTGTGCGATGTCAGCACGAGCCCTACTTAGCTCGTTTAAAGCGTGGTCTAGCTCCATGTTTAGCACAGTGGCTAGGTTGACTGTGCTGCTCAACCCAGGATTGTCCTCACCAACAGGTGAGACAACCACGCCTCCTGTGCTGCCAGATGGACGATGGGGGTAATACCTCAGGTCAAGACCATCGACCACCCCACCGAGCACCGAGCAGTAGTGCGAAAGCGCACACCGTGCGGCATCCTGCATGGCCACCTCAGCTAAGTCCCGCTCAGAGATAGAATAATGCTCCGAGCAGACCTCCACACCCCAAAGACTATCCTCCGGATGGCGCACCAAGCAAGTCACCTCCCAGTGGTCTAGGTATGCCCTGTGACTGTGTTGGAAGACCACACAGTGATACTCGATGGACCAAGTGTGTCAGTCAAGTGCCTGGCGCAGCACGGTGTCGAGCGCATCGTGGAAGTGACACCCGCGAGCAGCGTCATGAGTGATGGGTCGGGCGACCCATCCCTCTGACTCCTACTCCTCTGAAAGATCGGTGTTGTGGCTCGAGCTACTATTGTCACCGTCTCCATCGCTGGGGTCTCCTCTAGCAACTACTCCAGCGACCGGGATGCCCAGTGGTGGTGTAGGGGACGCCTCCAGCGGGGCATAGGGGAGCAATGCCTCGCAGACTCTACTTGAAAGGGAAATGGGCTTAACAATTTCCTATAATAAATTTTGATGTTTGATGTCCATCACAAACCATATGGACTAACTAGTTTGCCTAGTTGCTATCCTCTCAGGTGCATAAAGTTCAACATAAACATACCAAGAAAAAGAATTGATGAATTCTACAAAAGTTTGGAGCATACAAGTATTGGTGCAGCCAGTGGCGCACCGGACACTGTCCGATGCCCAGGTCGAAGCACCTCGCGAACTGGCTGCTCTCGGGTTTTCTTAGAGTCAATCTGCTATAGTTCACCAGACTGTCCGATGAGCCAATGGAGCAACGGTCAACTTCGCCCAATGGTCGACTGCACTGACTACAGGAATAGTGAACAGTGCAGAAGTCAGAAGTCAGTCTGCAAAGTCAGAACACACTGGACTATCCGTTGTTTCACCGGACTGTCCGATGCCGCAAGAAGATAGTAGACTTCAACGATCAATAGCTTCAAACCCCAATGGTCGGCTGACGTGGCACTCACTGGACAGTGAACAATAGTGTCTGGTGCACCACTGAACTGTCCGGTGTGCCCGTCGACAGCAAAGTCAGCCAACGGCTATGAAGTGGTTGGAGGCTATAAATACCTCCCAACCACCTTCATTCAAGCCATCCAAGCCTTGCGACCCTCCCATTCAATACAAGAGCAAAGAATACACTCCAAAGACATAATCAAAGCATCAAGTCCTCTCCAAGCTCCAAAATCAAATCAAGTGCTTAGTGACTTGAGAGAGGGTGATTTGTGTTTCTTTTGTTGCTCTTGTTGCTTGGATTACTTTCTTCTTCTCACTCCAATTCTTTCTATGTGCTTTGTAAAGCTAGCAAGAGACACCTAATTGTGTGGTGATCCTTGCGGGGTCTTAGTGACCCATGTGATTAAGAAGAAGCACTCGACCGGTCTAAGTGGCCGATTAAGAGAGGGAAAGAGTTGGAATAGACCGGCCTTTGTGGCCTCCTCAACAGGGCGTAGGTTCCTTTGAACCGAACCTCAGGACACAAATCACCGTGTTCATTTGTGTTGATCTTCATCACTCGATTTGTTTCTTCCCTCTCTCTCTCTAAAGTTTCCTTGCTCATATTGTTTTGAGTTAGCTCCCAAAGTTATCCGCATTGATTGAGCAACTCAAAGCAAGAGGAACTATCTTCTGCACTTTGAATTCAAGATTATTTATTTCTAACCCTAACCCTGGGTGAACTGCGTGTTCAAAGTTTATAATTTCTAGGTTTCACCTATTCACCCCCTTTAGGTGACTTTCAATTGGTATTGGAGCCTGATGCTTCATTAGTGTTTAACAACTCAAAGTGATGTCGGGAGAACAAGCCAAGAGGGAGATGGTCACCGGCGAAAAGCCCGAAGCCTCGAGAAAGAAGAACGATGAAAGGACTCCATCAAAGGAGACCGACGACAAGCATAAGGAGGAATCCGTTGGCTCCATCAAGTCACATAGGAAGGGTGACAAGAAGAAAAATAAAATGAATAAGGTGGTCTACTACGAGACCGACTCTTCATCACCTTCCACCTCCGGCGCCAAGTCCACATCCTCGAAGCGCCAAGAGCGTAAGAAGTATAGTAAGATGCCTCTCCGCTAACCTCGCATTCCTAAACGCGCTCCTCTACTTTCCGTACCCCTAGGCAAACCACCATATTTTGATGGTGAGGATTATTGTATGTACAATGATAAAATGAGGCACCATCTAACCTCTGTCACACCCGGCTTTAAGAAACAAAGCCAGGTGCATCTCATACATGCGCCAAGAAGACAACATATATAATAACAGAGTGTATAGAGATAAATGTCATAAAACATCAGAGTATTTATTACATAGCGGAAGACTTATTACAAAATAAAGTAATGAAGAGAAAACGAACTAAGGATCGTCGGCGCCAATGTCGACTGAGAAACGCCATCTAGATCAGATCGAACTCCTCAGTGTTAGGCGGCTCCTCCTGAACCACCTGATCTTCTCCTGTGGGGGGTGTGAGACAGCAAGGGTGAGCTCACACATGATCATAGCTCAACAAGTTGTGGGGAACCAGTGGACATAAACTCACAAAGGTGTGAGTTCATGTAATGTGTAAGGCTAATCAATGATAGGGGTTAAAGCTAAGCATTGCTTTTAAGTAGTTGGTCAAAATTTTATTAGCAATTACTAAGTGTAAGTAAATACCAAACCATAAGTAAAGTAATAGAACAAAATTAAATATAAACCCATGCAATGCATATGACAAAATTGAATTTAAGTTCCATAATATAAACATCAGAGAGTCCTGAGCTGCTCATGACCGCGAGCACGGCTAGTATACCAGTTTTACACTCTGCAGAGGTTGTACCCTTTACCCACAAGTCATGTTACCCATCTGCCAAGGGGTCGCGAATCCCATACACCTCTACCTAGGAAGCGCGGCAGGGCAACACTACGAGGCCTTTACAAAGTTCCACTAGCTCCCGAAAACCCGCTACAGTTTATAGGAAGTTCCAATGCAGGGTTCCTGGCTGACCGCCATCACAGCAAAATCAACCAGGGACCTCCCTACACTGACCACTCCCCTACTGCCCTTGCCCCTTTCGGGTAAGGTAGTCTTCCACTAGCTTTCCTAATTAGTCAGCCAAGGGCGTCCCATTAAACCCTTGTGGTGGCACGTGGTTCTCAAGTTAAGCTCTATGTTCCAATTAACATTAATGAACTTGACATGAACATAAATAGAATAACAAGAATAATTGGAACATAGATATAATAAATGATTATCCCAAAACCATGTAAAGCAATAGCAAACTACCCAAGTGATTCAGGGGTAAACAAGGTAATGAGATAAACAATCTAGGGTGTCCTATTGGGTCCCATCAAAATTAACCTATGCATGAATAAATGATATTAAAGAACATTATTAGGTAAAAAGTGGTCAAGGGCACAACTTGCCTTCAATGAGCTCCTGCTCAGCTACTTCAACCTGCTGCTCACCAGGGTCCTCAGCAACGGGCTCTTCTACTCGCCACAATACAAACAAGCACAGTGCATATAGAGAAATTAACATTACACCAAACATATAAAAAAATACACAGTAATAATCTACACATTAAAATAAAATCCTAGGAACAGAAATCAAAATTTTTGGAGTTATGGAATTTAAGTTATGGATTTTCAAAGGTTTCATGTGTTTTAAATAGGATTAAGTGAGAAATAAATTTCTTACTGTTTTCATGTCAAAACAGAGACTCAAAGTGATAGAGAATAAAATTATAAAATTTTAGAAAGTGGAATGGATTAATTTAGAGCAAGTATGAATTTTCTATGAATTTATTAAGTTCTAGTAGTTATTTTCATATTAAAAATCCATTTCCTATTTCATTCATTCAAATTAAACGATCTCTGGACTGGGCCTCAATTACCAGGGAAGTCAGGGGCTATTCTACATATATTCCTGAGACTCAGCGCACTGTTACGGTGATCTGCGGGTTGATTCATACATTTTCTAGGGTCTCTTTAGAAAGAATGGCGCCGCGAAAGGGTATGGCGCATTCTCGGCCGCCCAATCCAGAAACGAGGGCCTGGATTAGATCACGGTCATTTTAAAAGGGCGCACTCTGTCTACCACCAGATCTAAATCGAACGGCACACGCTACCCCGACCCAATTGCTGCGCTCCATCAAATCTGGACCGTCCAAACGAGGATCCGACGGTCACCCACGTTTCTTCCTCCCTGCGCCCTTCTATTTCTTTTTCCTCTCTCTCCTGGCTGCCCGACGAGCGGCCAGCAGTCGAGCGGCGCGCAGGCAAGCAGTGCGCAAGCGAGCAGACGAGCGACGCGCAGGCGAGCAATTCGCAGGCGAGCCGAGCAGTGCACACGCGAGCAGTTCACAGGCGAGCCGAGCAGTGCGCAAGCGAGCAGTTCGTAGGTGAGCCGAGCAGTGCGCAAGCGAGCAGACGAGCCCAGCCCTGGTATAAGGTATACCCTGATCTAGTGCGGTACAGGAACGATGGATAATTACGATATCGTTATCATACCGGTGTCAGTCGCGCGAGCGGAGCCGTCCACGGAAGCTCTATGCGATGGAGCGCACTGGTGGTGCGCCAGGTCCACGACACGTGATGCCTAGACGACCGCCAACGCATGGAACCACCGCGGAGCGCCCAAGCTAGGCCTCCGCCCTCGTTTCCGCCGCGCGCTCTGCGTTTCGTCGGTCGTACAGACCTTGAGGCCTCTCCCTCCCTCTCTGTCTCTCTCTCTCCTACGGGCGGCTACGGATCGAGGAAAAACCCCAGCGCGTTGCCCTGGGCTTAAATCACGGCCGGATTATCTAATACGGCGAGAGTGTCCGGCTGCGCGATGACCACGTCCGCGATTCCAGGCGGCCGGTGAGGATTCGGTTGTAGCACCGAACGGATCAACGAGGGGTGCGGGAGTTTGTTTGGTTGGGGATGACGATTCTGACCGCCCGGGCCCTCAACACAGCGTCAGCAGTGAGCAGAAGCATGCACGGGCCGAGCGAGCAGGAGGAAAAAAAACGCGATGACCGGGCTGCTCCACATGCACGTGGCGACGGGTGCGGAAGGAGAGGCTGGCACCCAGGGCCTAGCTGTCAGCGCACAAGGGCAGAAGTTGGGCTGCACGTGATCAGGAAAAGAATGGGCCGAAATGTGGGTTCCGAGGCCCAGTTAAGTACCCTCCCCTTTTTCTTTTATGTTTTATTTTCTATTTTCTTTAATTGTTTTGAATCCAAATTTGAATTTGAATGTGAGTTTCTCTTTTGAGTCCATTATACAAATTCACACTCTAATGTTGGAATAATGTATTTTCATTTACATATTTTTTTATCCTTACAATATTTATTTCCTTCTCTTTCCTAGTTTCAAGAATTTCTTTTAGGTTCTAAATTCCCTTTTTGGTCTTTAATATTTTCTTGTCACAAAATGCACACAAAATAAAATATTCAGCATGACGCATAATTTTAATGGCATATATTCTTTTATTAATTATTTGCTTTTGAATATGGTGTTCACATATGATGATGCATAAAGATCAAACTCACATAAAGAGAAATTGTTTCTCTATTGGTATTATTTCTAGCAAATTACAAAGTGGGTGTTACAAATCCTACCCCCCTTAAAAATAATCTCGTCCTCGAGATTTAAGAAAAACTAGGGAAAAGGTGGGGAAAATCTATACGAAGCTCTTCTTCTCTTTCCCAAGTTGCTTCATCCTCACCGTGGTGACTCCATTGGACTTTGCACATCTTTATCACCTTATTTCTTGTAACTCGAGTCAATGTGTCAAGAATCTTGATCGGATATTCCGTGTAAGTCAAATCACCCTGAACACTAAGCTCTTCCATTGGTAACTATTCCTCGGGGACACGGAGACACTTCTTGAGTTGAGATACATGAAACACATTATGCACATCTGATAGACTATCTGGTAACTCGAGTTGGTATGCCATCTCCCTAACTCGCTTAAAGATCAAGAATGGTCCAATATAGCGAGGGGACAATTTGCCCTTAACTTTGAATCTCTTCATTCCACGAAGTGGTGACACCTTGAGATACACATAATCTCCTTCTTCAAATTCCAGTGGTCTCCTTCTATTATCAGCATAGCTCTTTTGCCTGGTTTGAGCCACCCTCAATTCTCTCGAATTATACGAACTTGTTCTTCTGCTTCTTGAATCAGTTCAGGCCCAAAGAACTGTCTCTCTCCAGTCTAATCCCAATATAGAGGAGTCCTGCACTTCCTCCCATATAAAGCTTCAAAAGGTGACATCTTCAGACTGGCCTGGTAACTATTATTATACGAGAACTCAGCATAAGGCAGACTCTTATCCCAACTTCCTCCATGCTGAAGGGCACATGCTCTCAACATATCCTCCAATACTTGATTAGTCCTTTCAGTCTGTCCATCAGTCTGAGGGTGATAAGCTGTACTAAAATTCAACTTTGTACTCATGTTCTCATGAGAGCTTCTCCAAAACCTTGAGGTAAACTGCGAACCTCGATCAGACACGATCTTCTTTGGTACTCCATGTAAACACACAATCCGAGCCATATATAACTCTGCTAGTTGAGAACCTTTATGTGTAGTCTTGACAGGAATAAAGTGAGCCACTTTAGTCAATCTATCCACAATCACCCTTATAGCATCATATCCTTTCTGGGTGCGAGGCAATCCAGTAATAAAATCCATACCAATCTCTTCCCATTTCCACTCGGATATCTTCAGTGGATGCAATAGTCCAGCTGGCCTCTGGTGTTCAGCCTTAACTCTTTGACATACATCGCACACAGCCACATGTGCAGCCACATCTCTTTTCAATCCATACCACCAATACTTCCGTTTCAAATCCTAATACATCTTGGTACTACCAGGATGAATAGAATAATCCGAATCATGGGCCTCCTTTAAAATAGTCTCTCGAAGGCTTTTAATATCAGGAACACACATCCTGTCCTTGAACCATATAGTGCCCTGCTCATCTTCCGTGAATTCCGGAACTCGACCTTCAGTAATCAGATCCTTAATCTCTTTTATTTTAGCATCACCAATTTGTCCTTTGCGGATCTCTTGCTCCAAAGTAGGTTCCACATCAATAGTAACTCCCTCAGTATGAGCAACTATCCCCAGGTTAAGTCTCCTGAAATCCTCAACAATCTCATCGGGTAGCTGGGCAACAATAGCTGAATGAACATGCTCCTTTCGACTCAAGGCATCTGCAACCAAATTTGCCTTGCCCGGGTGATAGTGAATCTCCAAATCATAATCCTTAATAAGCTCCAACCAACGGCGTTGCCTAAGGTTGAGATCCTTTTGAGTGAATATATACTTCAGACTCTTATGATCTGTATACACTTGACACTTGGTCCCCATGATATAATGTCTCCAAATCTTAAGCGCATGCACAACGGCTGCCAATTCCAAGTCATGCGTGGGGTAATTCAATTCATGCTTGCGTAACTGACGAGATGCGTAGGCAATCACATGTCCTTCTTGCATAAGCACACTTCCTAAGCCTTGGCCACATGCATCACAATAGATATCAAATCCTTTCTGTAGGTCTGGCATAACCAATACTGGTGGCGACATCAACCTTTTCTTCAATTGATTAAAGCTGTCTTGACACTTCTCGTCCCATTTAAATTCTCTTCCTTTCTCCAAAAGCGAAGTCATAGGTTTAGCAATCTTAGAAAATCCTTCGATAAACCTCCGATAATATCCAGCAAGTCCCAAGAAACTCTGAATCTCAGTAACTGTAGTGGGTACTCTCCACTCCATTATCTCCTTAACCTTAGCAGGATCCACTGATATTCCTCCATTAGAAATAATATGTCCAAGGAATGGTACCTTGTCAATCCAAAACTCGCACTTGCTGAACTTGGCATATAGCTGGTTATCTCGTAGCTTCTGTAGCACCAACCACAGATGTTCCTCATGATCGTTATCACTCTAAGAATAAATGAGAATATCGTCGATGAATACCACGACGAATCTGTCCAAATACTCCATAAAACACCTTGTTCATCAAGTTCATAAAATAAGTTGGTGCATTGGTTAATCCAAACGACATAACAGTAAACTCATATAATCCATATCGAGTCGAGAAAGCCGTCTTGGGAATATCCGATGGTCTAATCCTCATCTGATGGTAACAGGATCGGAGATCAATCTTCGAGAATACTCTAGCACCTCTCATCTGATCAAATAAATCTTCAATACGGGGCAACGGATACTTGTTCTTCACTGTAACATCATTAAGAGATCTATAATCCACACACATCCGCTGCGATCCATCCTTCTTCTGTACAAACAAGACCGGTGCTCCCCAAGGTGAGGAACTCGGACGAATGTACCCAGCCTCTTGTAACTCAGTTAACTGCTTCTTAAGTTCCTTCAACTCCTTTACGGACATCCTATATGGCCGTTTAGAAATAGGGGCGGTTCCAGGTAGGAGATCAATAACAAACTCAACTTCTCTATCAGGTGGCATCCCTGGTAACTCCTCTGGAAAGACATCCGGAAAATCTCTAACCACCCGGATATTGTCACCAACAAACTCCTCAGGCATAAAGAACATTGCACGCATGGATGAGGAGGTTACCGCAATATTAACTTGAAATCTTTCTCCTTTAGTGGTAGTGAGTTCTACGGTACCTCTACCACATGCTATAACGGCCTTTGCCTTTCTTAGCCATGACATACCAAGGATCAGATCTATACTGCTTGACTCCAATATTATAGCAGTAGCTCCAAAATCTCTACCCATAATGGTTAATGTCAATCTACGTGTCATTTGATTCGCCTCAACAGGCCCTTTAGGTGTAATTACTATCATGGGTTTTCTCATATTTAGCAGTGGTATTTCATTTGTGTTGGCATATCTAGCAGACATGAATGAATGTGTAGCACCAGAATCAAATAATATGGTTGCAGGAATTGCATTAACATAAAACATACCAATTACGAGGTCCCCTCCATCCGGGGTAGCATCAACGCTGACTTGATTAACTTTGGCAATAGAATATCCCTTGCCAGATCCTGGAGTTTGTTGCCTGTTCTGAACTAGAGTAGTAGCAATCCTCTGTGGGCAGACATTTGCATAATGACCAGTCTTCCCACACTTGAAACAAGTAGTGCCTGGACTCTGTCCTGAAAACTTCGTCGGGGTGCCAGTGGGAGTAGCCTGTCGAGGAGGTGGAGTCCTCAGTGGTGATTGCTGAACTGGGCGTGGTCCTCCTGGTCGAGTCGGTGTACCCTGGGGTGAACTGTAGCGAGGACGAACACTGCTGCTTCCTTGTCCTTGAGATATTGCCTTTCTCTTCAAATCCCCCAGCTGAACACGCTTGTGTTCAATAGCCAGGGCCTTATCAAGCAGCCTCTGAAATGACGGAAATGTGTGTGCCACTAGAGCATACTGCAGTGGTCCATTAAGTCCTTCAATAAAATGCTCCTGCTTCCTCTCATCCTCAGCAACTTCCTACGGAGCGTACCTCGACAACTGAATAAATTTGTCTCTGTACTCGCTGACTGACATATTGCCTTGCTTCAAAGACAGAAACTCCTTCTTGATCTTTATCATACCAGCTGGAATATGGTAGTTCCTAAACTGTGTACTAAACTCCACCCAAGTAATAGTATCCGCAGCATCATGGGCAGCAGTATAAGAATCCCACCAGTCAGCAGCAGGACCTGTCAGACGTCCAGAAGCATATAAAACCTTCTCTCGGTCAGTGCATTGTGCAATATTCAGCATCTTCTCAACGGACTTCAGCCAATCATCTGCGTCCAGTGGATCAGGTGAGCTAGCGAATGTAGGTGGCTTATGACTCATGAACTCCCGGTGCTTATCACGAGGTGGAACTGGTGGTGGTGGTGGAGGCAGTGGTACTTGTTGCTGTTGTTGCTGCTGTTGCATTTGTTGTTGCAGTTGCTGTTGTTGTGCCCTCCTTTCCTGGCGTATCTCATCTCGCTCCTGGCGCAACTCCTGGCGTATATCTTCTCTTTCCTGACGCATCTCCTGGCGTTCTTGCTGCATCTGGGCACGCATATCAGCCATAGTGTCCGCCATTTGCTGCATCACCGCCATCTGAGCAGCAACCAGTGGGTCAACTCCGCCTGGTGGAGGATTAGGAGGATTCATCTCTGCAGGCTGTGGCTGAAGTTGTCTATATATCCTTCGAGCGTGTTGGTTAGGAGGCAAATCAATTCCGCCACCCCGCCTGGTATTGACCATCTGAGTTAGATACATATGGTAAGAAAATAGTAGACAAGGTAGTAATTACAAATCATGTTACTTTGGGGGGGGGGGAATTTATTAGCTAAGCAGTTTTAATGTTTTACTTACCATAGCTAATTTATTACCTTATGCTGGCACATACTAAGATGTCCATATATAATATCTCAATCAATCAAAGAAGCAAATCAGACATTTATCATCAGAACAATCAACCAACATTTTTTTTACATATAGAAAATAGTTTTGATTTTGTCTTAGGTTCCCTAACTCTTAAGAATGTCATAGGGGTAGGGATTCCAAGGTGTGAAATCCATCTTGTCTTAGAGTAGAAAAGGTAAGAATGATCAGAGTAGAACAGTAGAAGGTGAGACAAGACCAAGATGAGATGAGTATAGAATGAGTCAGAGTAAGGTAAGTAGGAGAGGGTTTGTCCTTTTCTATCTACGTCTCGTCCTACAGTCAACATTTCCTCTGATACCACTTCTGTCACACCCGGCTTTAAGAAACAAAGCCAGGTGCATCTCATACATGCGCCAAGAAGACAACATATATAATAACAGAGTGTATAGAGATAAATGTCATAAAACATCAGAGTATTTATTACATAGCGGAAGACTTATTACAAAATAAAGTAATGAAGATAAAACGAACTAAGGATCGTCGGCGCCAATGTCGACTGAGAAACGCCATCTAGATCAGATCGAACTCCTCAGTGTTAGGCGGCTCCTCCTGAACCACCTGATCTTCACCTGTGGGGGGGTGTGAGACAGCAAGGGTGAGCTCACACATGATCATAGCTCAACAAGTTGTGGGGAACCAGTGGACATAAACTCACAAAGGTGTGAGTTCATGCAATGTGTAAGGCTAATCAATGATAGGGGTTAAAGCTAAGCATTGCTTTTAAGTAGTTGGTCAAAATTTTATTAGCAATTACTAAGTGTAAGTAAATACCAAACCATAAGTAAAGTAATAGAACAAAATTAAATATAAACCCATGCAATGCATATGACAAAATTGAATTTAAGTTCCATAATTTAAACATCAGAGAGTCCTGAGCTGCTCATGACCGCGAGCACGGCTAGTATACCAGTTTTACACTCTGCAGAGGTTGTACCCTTTACCCACAAGTCATGTTACCCATCTGCCAAGGGGTCGCGAATCCCATACACCTCTACCTAGGAAGCGCGGCAGGGCAACACTACGAGGCCTTTACAAAGTTCCACTAGCTTCCGAAAACCCGCTACAGTTTATAGGAAGTTCCAATGCAGGGTTCCTGGCTGACCGCCATCGCAGCAAAATCAACCAGGGACCTCCCTACACTGACCACTCCCCTACTGCCCTTGCCCCTTTTGGGTAAGGTAGTCTTCCACTAGCTTTCCTAATTAGTCAGCCAAGGGCGTCCCATTAAACCCTTGTGGTGGCACGTGGTTCTCAAGTTAAGCTCTATGTTCCAATTAACATTAATGAACTTGACATGAACATAAATAGAATAACAAGAATAATTGGAACATAGATATAATAAATGATTATCCCAAAACCATGTAAAGCAATAGCAAACTACCCAAGTGATTCAGGGGTAAACAAGGTAATGAGATAAACAATCTAGGGTGTCCTATTGGGTCCCATCAAAATTAACCTATGCATGAATAAATGATATTAAAGAACATTATTAGGTAAAAAGTGGTCAAGGGCACAACTTGCCTTCAATGAGCTCCTGCTCAGCTACTTCAACCTGCTGCTCACCAGGGTTTCTCAGCAACGGGCTCTTCTACTCGCCACAATACAAACAAGCACAGTGCATATAGAGAAATTAACATTACACCAAACATATAAACAAAATACACAGTAATAATCTACACATTAAAATAAAATCCTAGGAACAGAAATCATAATTTTTGGAGTTATGGAATTTAAGTTATGGATTTTCAAAGGTTTCATGTGTTTTAAATAGGATTAAGTGAGAAATAAATTTCTTACTGTTTTCATGTCAAAATAGAGACTCAAAGTGATAGAGAATAAAATTATAAAATTTTAGAATGTGGAATGGATTAATTTAGAGCAAGTATGAATTTTCTATGAATTTATTAAGTTCTAGTAGTTATTTTCATATTAAAAATCCATTTCCTATTTCATTCATTCAAATTAAATGATCTCTGGACTGGGCCTTAATTACCAGGGAAGTCAGGGGCTATTCTACATATATTCCTGAGACTCAGCGCACTGTTACGGTGATCTGCGGGTTGATTCATACATTTTCCAGGGTCTCTTTAGAAAGAATGGCGCCGCGAAAGGGTATGGCGCAATCTCGGCCGCCCAATCCAAAAACGAGGGCCTGGATTAGATCACGGTCATTTTAAAAGGGCGCACTCTGTCTACCACCGGATCTAAATCGAACGGCACACGCTACCCCGACCCAATTGCTGCGCTCCATCAAATCTGGACCGTCCAAACGAGGATCCGACGGTCACCCACGTTTCTTCCTCCCTGCGCCCTTCTATTCCTTTTCCTCTCTCTCCTGGCTGCCCGACGAGCGGCCAGCAGGCGAGCGGCGCGCAGGCAAGCAGTGCGCAAGCGAGCAGACGAGCGACGCGCAGGAGAGCAATTCGCAGGCGAGCCGAGCAGTGCACACGCGAGCAGTTCGCAGGCGAGCCGAGCAGTGCGCAAGCGAGCAGTTCGTAGGTGAGCCGAGCAGTGCGCAAGCGAGCAGACGAGCCCAGCCCTGGTATAAGGTATACCCTGATCTAGTGCGGTAAAGGAACGATGGATAATTACGATATCGTTATCATACCGGTGTCAGTCGCGCGAGCGGAGCCGTCCACAGAAGCTCTATGCGATGGAGCGCACTGGTGGTGCGCCAGGTCCACGACACGTGATGCCTAGACGACCGCCAACGCATGGAACCACCGCGGAGCGCCCAAGCCAGGCCTCCGCCCTCGTTTCCGCCGCGCGCTCTGCGTTTCGTCGATCGTACAAACCTTGAGGCCTCTCCCTCCCTCTCTGTCTCGCTATCTCCTACGGGCGGCTACGGATCGAGGAAAAACCCCAGCGCCTTGCCCTGGGCTTAAATCACGGCCGGATTATCTAATACGGCGAGAGTGTCCGGCTACGCGATGACCACGTCCGCGATTCCAGGCGGCCGGTGAGGATTCAGTTGTAGCACCGAATGGATCAACGAGGGGTGCAGGAGTTCGTTTGGTTGGGGATGACGATTCTGACCGCCCGGGCCCGCAACACAGCGTCAGCAGTGAGCAGAAGCATGCACGGGCCGAGCGAGCAGGAGGAAAAAAACGCGATGACCGGGCTGCTCCACATGCACGTGGCGACGGGTGCGGAAGGAGAGGCTGGCACCCAGGGCCCAGCTGTCAGCGCACAAGGGCAGAAGTTGGGCTGCACGTGATCAGGAAAAGAATGGGCCGAAATGTGGGTTCCGAGGCCCAGTTAAGTACCCTCCCCTTTTTCTTTTATGTTTTATTTTCTATTTTCTTTAATTGTTTTGAATCCAAATTTGAATTTGAATGTGAGTTTCTCTTTTGTGTCCATTATACAAATTCACACTCTAATGTTGGAATAATGTATTTTCATTTACATATTTTTTTTATCCTTACAATATTTATTTCCTTCTCTTTCCTAGTTTCAAGAATTTCTTTTAGGTTCTAAATTCCCTTTTTGGTCTTTAATATTTTCTTGTCACAAAATGCACACAAAATAAAATATTCAGCATGATGCATAATTTTAATGGCATATATTCTTTTATTAATTATTTGCTTTTGAATATGGTGTTCACATATGATGATGCATAAAGATCAAACTCACATAAAGAGAAATTGTTTCTCTATTGGTATTATTTCTAGCAAATTACAAAGTGGGTGTTACAACCTCACTCCACGAAAGCATATGGGATATTGTTGAGTTTGGAGCGCAGGCTCCATAGGTGGGCGACGAGGATTACAACTTCGATGAGGCCACCCAAATAAGGCACTTTAATTCCTAAGCAACCTATATACTCCTCGCTTCCTTATGTCGAGAGGAATACAATAAGGTGCAAGGGTTGAAAAGTGCCAAAGAAATTTGGGACATCCTCAAGACGGCGTATGAAGGGGACGAGGTGACCAAAATCACCAAGCGCGAAACGATCGAGGGAGAACTCAGTCGATTCGTCCTCAAAAAAGGAGAGGAGCCACAAGCAATGTACAATCGGCTCAAAACAATGGTCAATCAAGTGTGCAACCTCGGTAGCACCAAGTGGGATGACCATGAAATGGTCAAGGTTATTCTTAGATCTCTTGTTTTTTGTAATCCCACTCAAGTTCAATTAATTCGTGGAGATCCTAGATATAAACAGATGTCTCCCGAGGAGGTCATTGGCAAGTTTGTGAGCTTTGAACTTATGATCAAAGACTCCAAACACATTGTCGACTTGGAGCAAGGCGCCACCTCCACACCTGAGGTGCAACCCGTTGCATTCAAAGCAACAGAAGAAAACAAAGAAGTGTCTACACCAAGTAGACTCCCAATCGATGCCTCCAAGCTCGACAATGAGGAGATGGCTCTTATCATCAAGAGTTTTCGACAAATCCTCAAGCAAAGGAAGGGGAAGGACTACAAACCCCATTCCAAGAGGGTGTGCTACTGGTGTGGTAAGTCCGGTCACTTTATTGCAAAATGTCCATAAACAAGTGACAGTGATAGGGACGACGACAAGAAAGGGAAGAAGAAGATGGAAAAGAAATGTCACACCCGTGTTTCAGGGGCGCCAAAACCCAGGCGCGAAATAATCACCAAGTGTGTTGTGACCAAGTCTCACACGTATGATGACTCATGATACAGAAACGAATGTCACATCTTTACTATATAATAGAATTTATGTACAAAATAGCTAAATAATTACATCATATGCAGACAACGATCTAGCAACCATAGTTGACTAGGAGACAACGACCGAGAACACTCGCGAACTCATCACCGCATCCTTCAAGAACCTCATCCAGTGGTACCTGTTCTTGACCTAGAGGAATGTGAGTACAGCAAGGGTGAGCTCACATACGTTCATCACTCAGCAAGTTGTGGGGAATAATGTGCATAAACTCACCAAAGGTGGGAACTCATGTGAAGTGTAAGGCTTACCAAAGGAGATGGTTAAAGCTAAGCATTGCTTTTAAAGCTGCGCATTAGCAGCTACTAAGTATAAGTAGATACCAACCCAAATAAGTAAGAGATCAAATTAATAACAACACCCACAATGCAATGCACATGACAAATTAAGTTTAGTTCCATAAATTAATCATGCGAGAGTCCTAAGCTGCTCATGACCGCGAGAACGGCTGATATACCAGTTTTACACTCTGCAGAGGTTGCGCCCTTTACCCACAAGTCGTGTATCTTGTCTGGCCAGGGTTAGCTAGACCCTTAGACACTTCCGAGGTGAATGGCTACGGATCCACTACGAGGCCTTTACAAAGTTCCACTAGCTTCAGAAAACCCGCTACAGTTTCTAGGAAGCGCAGTATAGGGATCCCGTGTCTGAAAAGCCATCACAGCAAAATCAACCTAAGGACCTCCCTATAGCGACCACTCCCCTACTACCCTTACTGAGAGCACCTAGAGGGGGGTGAATAGGTGATCCTGTGAAACTTGAAACATAAGCCACAAAAACTTGGTTAAGCGTTAGTACAATAATGCCAAGTGGCTAGAGAGGAGTCTCAACAAAACACAATAACCACAAGGATATCAATCACAGAGATGGCACGGTGGTTATCCCGTGGTTCGGCCAAGACCAACGCTTGCCTACTCCACATTGTGGCGTCCCAACGGACGAGGGTTGCAATCAACCCCTCTCAAGCGGTCCAAAGACCCACTTGAATACCACTGTGTTTTGCTTTGCTTTTCTTAATCCCGTTCGCGAGGAATCTCCACATCTTGGAGCCTCTCGCCCTTACACTTGAAGTTCACAAAGAAGCACGGAGTAAGGGAGGGATGAGCAACGCACACAAGACACAAAATCATAATGTCAACACGCACACAAATTGCAACAAGAGCTCGCAACACAACCCGACGAGTTCACAACTCAACAAGAGCTCTAGATGCTATCACGAAGAAACAAATGCGTGGAATCGAAGTCTTGGTGCATAGGAATGCTTTTAGTATGCTTGAAGTATTCCTCCATGCGCCTAGGGGTCCCTTTTATAGCCCTAAGGTAGCTAGGAGCCGTTGAGAGCATTCCAGGAAGGCTGATCTTGCCTTCTGTCGCCTGGCGCACCGGATAGTCCGGTGCACCACCGAACACTGTCCGGTGCAGATATCCTTCCTTATTTGGCGAAGCCAACCGTTGGGGTTTGAGAGCCGTTGGCGCACCAGACAGTGTCCGGTGCACACCGGACAGTCCGGTGCCTCCTTCTAGCCGTTGGCTCGGCCACGTGTCCCGCGCAGATCGCGCGGCCGACCGATTGCCCGGTCGACCATTGGCTCACCGGATAGTCCGGTGCACCACCGGACAGACCGGTGAATTTTAGCCGTACGCTGTTAATCAACTCCCGAGAGCGACGAGTTCGCCTGTGAACGGATCACCGGACAGTCCGGTGCACCACCGGACAGTCCGGTGATTTATAGCCGTACACCGCCGTCGAAGTCCCGAGAGTAGCCAGTTCACCAGAGTCAGCCTGGCACACCGGACACTGTCCGGTGCACCGCCGGACACTGTCCGGTGCACCACCGGACAGTCTGGTGCACCCAGACCGAGCCGACTTTGGCTGAACAGAGCCATCTCATTTCCAATTCAATCTTTCCTGTTTCCAGCACTTAGACACAATACATTAGTCCATAAAACAATGTACTAAGTCTAGAAACATACCTTTTGACTTGATTCGCACTTTGTCCACCACATTGCGTAGATCAACACAAAAGCACTTGCGTTGGCACTCAATCACCAAAATACTTAGAAATGGCCCAAGGGCACATTTCCCTTTCAATCTACCCCTTTTTGGTGATTTATGCCAACACAACATAAAGCAACTAGAACAAGTGCAATAACAATGCAAATGGGAACTCAAAATTGTTTTGATTCATATTTGGCATATATGGATCACCCTTTGCCACCACTTGGTTTTTTTTTGCAAATCAAACTCAAATTCCTATCTCTAAGTCAAATTCACTTGTAGAGACATAAAGAGAGGTATTCCAAATAAAATTGATCAAGGATTTCAAAAACTCCCCCTTTTTCCCATAATCAACACTTCTCCCCACAAGAGGCCAACTTTTGACTTCAAGAGGGAAGCCAAGAACTTAACAAGCCATAAGGCTCCCATCTCTGCCAAGGAGAAAGGGAAGGCCCCTATGGCTAGTAGTGTGCAAAAGAACCATGCTTTCATGTATTATGATAGGAGACATTCTAAGAATGCCTTTAGAAGTTATGATGCTTTTGATTTTCATGCTATGACTGCTTCTAGTTCCTATGTTATGCATGATAGAAAGGTTACTAGGAGAAATGTTGTTCATAATACGCCTAGGAGAAATGTTGTTAATGCTCCTAGGAAAGTTAATGAACCTTCTACAATATATCATGCTTGCAATGCTTCATTTGCCATTTGTAGAAAGAATAAGAAGGTGATTGCTAGGAAGTTAGGGGCAAGATGCAAGGGAGATAAAACTTGCATTTGGGTCCCTAAGACAATTGTGACTAACCTTGTAGGACCCAACAAGAGTTGGGTACCTAAGACCCAAGCCTAAATTTGCCTTGCAGGTTTATGCATCCGGGGGTACAAGCTGGATTATCGACAGCGGATGCACAAACCACATGACGGGGGAAAAGAGGATGTTCTCTTCGTACGTCAAGAACAAGGATCCCCAAGATTCAATAATATTCGTTAATGGGAACCAAGGCAAGGTAAAAGGGTTAGGTAAAATTGCTATTTCATCCGAGCACTCTATTTCTAATGTGTTTTTAGTTGAGTCGCTTGGATATAATTTGTTATCTGTTAGTCAATTATGCAATATGGGATATAATTGCCTATTCACAAATATAGATGTGTCTGTCTTTAGAAGGTGTGATGGTTCACTAGCTTTTAAGGGTGTACTAGACGACAAACTTTATTTGGTTGATTTTTCAAAAGAAGAGGCCGGTCTAGATGTATGCTTAATTGCTAAGACTTGCATGGGCTGGCTGTGGCATCGCCGCTTAGCACATGTGGGGATGAAGAACCTTCACAAACTTCTAAAGGGAGAACACGTGATAGGTCTAACTAACGTACATTTCAAGAAAGATAGACCTTGTGCAGCGTGTCAAGCAGGGAAACAGGTGGGAAGCTCTCATCACACCAAAAATGTGATGACCACATCAAGACCCTTGGAGATGCTTCATATGGACCTCTTCGGACCCGTTGTCTATCTAAGTATAGGAGGAAGTAAGTATGGTCTTGTTATAGTTGATATTTTTTCCCGCTTCACTTGGGTATTCTTTTTGCACGATAAATCTGAAACCCAAGGGACCCTCAAGCGCTTCCTCAGGAGAGCTCAAAATGAGTTTGAGCTCAAGGTGAAGAAGATAAGGAGCGACAACGGGTCCGAGTTCAAGAACCTTCAAGTGGAGGAGTTCCTTGAGGAGGAGGGGATCAAGCACGAGTTCTCCGCTCCCTACACACCACAGCAAAATGGTGTGGTAGAGAGGAAGAACAGGACACTCATCGATATGGCGAGGACAATGCTTGGAGAGTTCAAGACCCCCGAGCGCTTTTGGTCGGAAGCCGTGAACACGGCTTGCCACGCCATCAACAGGGTCTACCTTCACTGCCTTCTCAAGAAGACTTCGTATGAGCTGCTAACTGGTAACAAACCTAATGGTGTCTTATTTTCGTGTATTTGGGAGCAAGTGTTATATTCTTGTGAAGAAAGGTAGAACTTCTAAATTTGCTCCCAAAGCTATAGAAGGGTTTGTATTAGGTTATGACTCAAATACAAAGGCGTATAGGGTCTTCAACAAATCATCGGGTTTGGTTGAAGTCTCTAGCGACGTTGTATTTGATGAGACTAATGGCTCTCCAAGAGAGCAAGTTGTTGATCTTGATGATGTAGATGAAGAAGACGTTCCAACGGCCGCTATGCGCACCATGGCGATTGGCGATGTGCGACCACAGGAACATTTTGAGCAAGATCAACCTTCTTCCTCAACAATGGTGCATCCCCCAACCAAAGATGACGAACAGGTACCTCAAGTGGAGGCGCATGATCAAGGGGGAGCACAGGATGTTCAAGTGGAAGAGGAAGAAGCACCTCAGGCACCTCCAACCCAAGTTCGAGCGACGATTCAAAGGAATCATCCCGTCGACCAAATTTTGGGTGATATTAGCAAGGGAGTAACTACTCGCTCTAGATTGGTGAATTTTTGTGAGCATTACTCTTTTGTCTCTTCTATTGAGCCTTTCAGGGTAGAAGAGGCCTTGCTAGATCCGGACTGGGTGATGGCCATGCAGGAGGAGCTCAACAAATTCAAGCCTAATGAAGTTTGGACACTGGTGCCTCGTCCCAAGCAAAATGTTGTGGGAACCAAGTGGGTGTTCCGCAACAAACAGGACGAGCACGGGGTGGTGACAAGGAACAAGGCTCGACTTGTGGCAAAAGGTTATGCCCAAGTCGCAGGTTTGGACTTTGAGGAGACTTTCGCTCCTATGGCTAGGCTAGAATCAATTCGTATTTTGCTAGCATATGCCGCTCACCATTCTTTCAGGTTGTACCAAATGGATGTGAAGAGCGCTTTCCTCAACGGGCCGATCAAGGAGGAGGTGTACGTGTGTTGGAGCGAAGGCAGAAACGCCACCCTTCGCCCGAAGTCTCCACAGCTTAGCCCCCGCTCCGACAAGCAAAGCAGGCAGGGACACCCTTCGCTTGATCGACGCCAGGGACAACATGGAGACCCTTCGCTCGATTCGGCTCCAGACGAAGGCCTGCGGCAACGCCTCCCTACGGCACGGCCTCGGTCGGCTCCGAGGCCCACATGAGGTCGGGCCCATTGTAACAGGCCCTGCGTGGCCGCGGTCGTGTTACGGGCCTAATTTGTAAAGGCGTACATGTAATTACAACTTGTAACCCCGCTTTATAGGAATATTCTGGGGATAAACTAGGTACCTGAGGGCACATGCGTCCTTAGCGCAAGGCGCCGTGCACTCGGATACCTATAAATACCCCCGCACAGTGCCCGTGAGAGGCCGGATTAACAGAGCTTTTGCCATCACGCGCGAGTGCCCTGTTGCCATCTCCATCCACCTGTGTTGGTTCTCCTTGCCGTCGAAAGACAGCGCCAACATTCGGCGCCCACCGTTCGTGCTACGAGACAACCACCCGCGATGGCACCCAAGAGAGCTAACCCGAAGGCTGACGAGGCTGCGAAGGCAGCACTGCTCGCCGCCAGAAAGGGCAAGGCCCTCGCCCTCACCCAATCCACCCACCAAGAGGCCACCGAAGACGACACCCTCCGCACCTGCAACCCCGAGGGACAACCCTCAGGCTTCGCACCTCCCCCAGGCTTCGCACCTCCCTCAGGCTTCGCACAACCGGAGGGCGCGGACCTCGCCGAGGACGGTGAGGTCCTCGGCATCTCGGCAGAGGAACAACTACAGCTGCGCGCCCTGCGCCTCAAGAACCGCAACCTCCAGAGGCAGAAGGAGATACTGGAGGCCAAGCGCCAGCGTGTGTCCGCACTCGCCAAAGTGCGGCAGATGATCCGCGACGAAGAACTCAAGGCCCAGGAACTCGAGCGGGAGATCGCGCTGATGCAGCGCGAAGGCCACCTCAGCCCGCGGCACGAATCATCCCTCCAGCAGCGCGCACAAAACGAAGACACGCGCGAGGGCCACCCCGGCCTGCAGCATGGGCCACCCCTGCAACACCGCGCACAACCAGAGGACCCGCGTTTCCCCCAGCGCGACTTCACTTTCCAGCACGCCGCGCCATTCCAAGGGGTCAACTATCTCGATGAGCGAAGCCCCCTGGCGCCTCACCTGCAAGTGACGCCGTGGCCAGCTAACTTCCGGGCTGGGACCTACCCCAAGTACAACGGCAGCACCGACCCGGCTCAATACATAATGAGTTACCAGGTCGCCGTCGCATCGTCCGGAGGGGACGACGCCACAATGGCGAAGTCCTTCATCATCGCCCTCGAGGGCCCCGCGCTCACCTGGTTCACCAGGTTGCCCCCGTTGTCCATCGATTCCTGGAGAAGTCTCCGGGACAAGTTCCTCCTCAACTTCCAGGGGTACCGCCCGGACACCGACGCCCTGGCCGAGCTCTCGCTCTGCAAGCAGCTAGAGAAGGAGACCCTGAGGGAATATTACCGCAAATTCCTGACCCTCAAGTCACAGCTACCCTCCGTCGATGACCAGATTGCCATCCACTATGCTATCAGTGGTCTTCGCGCTGGCGTCCTGTACAGCCATTGCATCAGGGACCCGCCCAAGAACCTCCAAGAGTTATACCAGCTGTTTGAAAAGTACGCCAGGTCCGAGGAGCTCCACCAGCGCAAGATTGAGTCCCAGCGGAAGCCAAAAGATGCTCCGCAGTCCAGCCGCACGTGGACAAGGACTCCGCAGCCAGACTCCGGTCGGGATGGCCGCGGTCAGCAGCAAGTGCACAACATCGCCAACCAGCAGCCGGCCGCTGACCCCCTTCGTCGCCAAGAATATCCCCCCCAGGGCCGCGGAAGTGGAACTCGCGGCAGGGGCCGAGGGCGCGCGCAGCCACTCCCTCCGCCGCGCCGGTTTTACTGCCTTTTCCATGGCGAAGACTGCGCCCACCAAACTAAAGATTGCCCCGAAGTAAAGGCCACCAGAGACAGAATGGCGAGGGCGCAGCCAGCCGACAACCCCAGAATTGTCGCGCATAATTACCAGCCACCCCCTCCACCATATATCCACGCTCCCGCCCCGCATCCACCGCACCACGCTTACCAACATCATCAGGAAGTACAAATCGTACATCCTCCGCCTCCACCACCACACCAGCAACAACAAAACATCCCCCACGCCCCAAAACAGGAAGACTTCGCTGATCAACCTTATCGCGGAGTCATTCATATGATAACTGGGGGGTCCAGCACCGACTTCGACACCAAGCGGCAGAAGCGGGACCACTACCGCAGCGTAAACCATGTCGCTGTCACGGGCCCAGTTGTGCAGACGAAGTGGTCCCACATACCGCTCACCTTCGACGCACGGGACGTCGACTTGCGCAGTGCCCCCCACTGCGATGCCATGGTCATCAATTGCAGCGTGGCAGGCTGGGACCTGCACAAGGTCCTCGTCGACAACGGCAGCCAGGCGGACATCATCTTCCTCCATGCCTTCGACCGCATGGGCATCAGCCACAGCCTGCTCAAGCCTTCGGACAACCCGTTGTATGGCTTCGGCGGCAAGGGCACCTTCCCCGTCGGCAAAATAGAGTTGCCCCTCTCCTTCGGTGTAGCACCCAATGCCCGAAGCGAGCAAGTGACTTTTGACATCGTGGATATGGTATATCCATACAACGCCATCATGGGTCGGGGCTCCATCAATAAGTTTGAAGCTGCCATCCACGGACTGTATTTGTGCATGAAGATACCAGGCCCTCTGGGCGTAATTACGGTCCGCGGTAACCAGCAAGCTGCGCGCAACATAGAGCGGGACTTCGTGCCTGGTCAGAGGAACGTGCACTGTCTCACGACACAGTGCGAGGTCCCTGCGCTCGCCAGCCCCACTGACAAGCAGCACGCCAAGGCTCAGTTGCAGAGTCAGGATGGGACCAAGACTGTCCCCCTCGATCAGGCCACGCCCAAGCAGACAGTCACCATCAGCGAAGACCTTACCCCGCATGAAGAAGAGAAGCTTCTCTGCTGCCTGGCCAAAAATAAAGATGTCTTCGCCTGGTCCGCCCTCGACCTGGTCGGAGTCAGCCGATCCATAATCGAGCACGGTCTGGGGATCGATCCCTCGGTGCGACCAAGAAAGCAAAAGCTTCGCAAAATGTCCGATGAAAAGACAGAGGCCGCCAAGGCGGAGGTGCACCGCCTCCTAGAGGCTAAATTTATTGAGCCAGTGGCTTATCCCACATGGCTCTCCAATGTTGTAATGGTGCAGAAAAAAAGCGGGAAATGGCGAATGTGCATAGACTTCACCAGTCTCAATAAGGCCTGCCCAAAAGACAATTTCCCGTTGCCGCGGATCGACAAAATAGTCGATAGCGCGGCCGGCTGCGAGGTCATGTCTCTCCTCGACTGCTTCTCCGGCTATCACCAGATATACATGAAGGAGGAAGACAAGGCCAGCACCAGTTTCATAACACCCTTCGGCACCTATTGCTTCATCAGAATGCCGGAGGGTCTCAAGAACGCCGGGTCCACATTCTCCAGACTCACCAAAACAGTACTCGAGGGCCAGGTCGGCAGAAATATATTTACATATGTGGACGACATCGTCGTCGCCAGCAAAAATAAGGAGGACCACCTCGCCGACCTGGCCGAGACATTCGCAAACATGCGAGACGCACGACTCCGCTTAAACCCGGAAAAGTGCGTTTTCGGTGTTCGCCAGGGCAAGATATTGGGCTACCTGGTGTCACACCGCGGCATCGAGGCCAACCCAACCAAGATCCAGGCCATCATCGACATGTCGCCTCCACAGTCCACCAGGGATGTCCAGCGTCTGACAGGCAGATTGGCTGCTCTCAACAGATTCATTTCCAGGTCGGCCGAGCGAAGTCTTCCTTTCCTCAAAACTCTCCGCGGCGCAAAAGACTTCGCTTGGGGGCCGGAGCAAGCAGCGGCCTTCGCCTCATTAAAGCAGTACTTAACAGAGCTGGCCACCCTCACGAGCCCCGACTCCTCGCTCCCCTTATTGCTCTATGTCGCGGCTTCGCCGCACGCGGTCAGCGCGGCACTAATGCAGGAGCAGACAGTCGAAGGCGCTGTCAGACAGTGCCCTGTTTATTACGTCTCCGAGGTCCTGACTCCGTCCAAATGCAACATGACAGAGCTGGAGAAGATCGCCTACGCAGTCGTTATGTCCTCGCGCAAGCTGCGCCATTATTTTGAAGCATTCAAGGTCCGTGTCACCTCAGATAGGGGGCTCGGCGAACTGTTTAGAAACCCGGAGGCATCGGTAAGGATCGCCAAGTGGGCAGCCGAACTCTCCGGCTACCACATCAGTTTCGAGCCCAGGACAGCCATCAAATCACAAGTCCTGGCAGACTTCGTCGTCGACTGGACCGGGCCAGCAACACAGCCGGGCCCGACCACAGAGAAGGTCTGGACGATCCATTGCGATGGCGCATGGTGCCATGCGGGGGCAGGCGTCGCTGCAATCATAACATCACCAGTCGGAGTCAAGCACAGATATGCAGCACGACTCCGCTTCAATCTGGAATCCGACAGGTGCACAAATAATATAGCAGAGTACGAAGCAGTCATCCTCGGCCTCCGCAAGCTGAGGGCCCTCGGAGTCACCACTTGCATCATCAAAACAGACTCCAAGGTAGTTGCCGGCCAGGTCGACAAAGACTATGCAGCCAAGGACCCCGCGCTCATGCAGTACCTCGCGGCCATCCGAAGTCTTGAAAGACAGTTCAAGGGGTTCACCGTGCAGCATGTGGACCGGGCCAAGAATGAGGAGGCCGACGCGTTGGCCAAGGCCGCGGCCAGGGGCGAAACTCTGCCCTCCGACGTGTTCTTCCACGTCATCGGCACGCCAGCAGTCCGGAGCCCCGAAGGGCTCCATATAACCAACGACATCGAGGGCCACCGTACAGTCAACCTCATCATGACCGAAGACTGGCGAGCACCCATTACCCTGTTCCTGCAGGGGTATTATCACCCGGCTGACGTCAGTGAGGCCAAGCGCCTCAGACATCGAAGCCGGGACTTCGCTCTGATTGAAGGCCAGCTATACAAAAAAGGAGTCAGCCAACCAATGCTTAAGTGCGTCACCGAGGCCGAAGGCATGCAGATCCTACGTGAAGTCCACAGTGGCACGTGCGGCTCGCACGCGGGCCCAAGGGCCCTAGCTGCTAAGGTGATCCGCCAGGGTTTCTACTGGCCAGCAATGATTTGCGCCGCGAATCGGGTCACTCGGTCCTGCGAAGCCTGCCAGAAGTTCTCTCCTCGACCAGGCGGCCCTTCGCAGTACACAAAGCTGATCGCCCACACATGGCCTCTCCAGCGCTGGGGTCTCGACATTGTTGGACCCCTGCCCACCGCTCAGGGGAACCTCAAGTTCGCCTTCGTCGCGGTCGAGTACTTCACCAAATGGATCGAGGCACGGGCTGTCTCCACAATAACATCGAAGACTGCCCAGAAATTCTTCTGGCAGAACATCGTTTGCCGCTTCGGAGTACCGTCCGAGTTAACGGTCGACAACGGCAAACAGTTTGATAACCAAGACTTCAAGGATTTCTGTTTCTCCATTGGCACCAAGCTTGCCTTCGCCTCAGTCTACCATCCGCAGTCCAACGGGGTCGTGGAGCGCGCCAACGGAAAAATCTTCACAGCTATCAAAAAAATGCTCCTCGATGAAAAAAAGGGCAAATGGAGCGATTTCTTACCTGAGGCAGTCTGGGCACTAAACACGACTGAGTGCAGGGCGACCGGGTTCACTCCTTTCCGTCTGTTATACGGATCGGAGGCCATGACCCCGCAGGAAATAAAGCACGGGTCCCCGCGAACGGTCCCGTCAGCCGTCCCAGATGTGGACGAGCCGACTTCAAAGGATCTCATCGACGGAGACCGTGTCTTCGCCCTACAAGCTCTGAACAAGTATCAAGCCCAGACCAAAGCATGGCGCGACCACTCAGTCACCCCGAGGGAGTTCAGCGAGGGGGACCTCGTGCTCATTCGGACAGCTCGGACGGAGTCAAGGGGCAAGCTGGAGCCCAGGTGGGAGGGCCCTTTCATCGTCAAGACGAAGGCCTCCCCCAGCGCATACAGGCTCACAACACAAACCGGCGAGGACCTGGAGCATTCCTGGAACATTGACAACCTCCGCAAATTTTTTGTTTGATTCTTCAGGGCTGTCTTCGCCCTTGTAATTTGCAAAAACAATGTTGCACCGGCCCGCACTCTTTTCCTCCCGGGGGGTGAGGTTTTTAACGAGGCGGAGCCATGTAATAGATGCGTAAAAAATCCCCCGCAAAAAGACATGCGTCGAAAAAGACCGTATTGACGGTCTTCGACATTCGACCACCACGAGGTCACCGCGAGGCTAAGCGCTAGCTACCCTCGCGTGCGACAAATCCGCGCAGAAGTCGCCTAAGGGTGCAGCCGGATTAGCACAACAAGTGCGGAAAAAATTTAAGTCTATCGCGAAGACTATCCGTGCGGAAGTCGCCTACGGGTGCAGCCGGATTAGCACAACAAGTGCGGAAAAAATCGAAGTCTATCGCGAAGACTATCCGTGCCGAAGTCGCCTAAGGGTGCAGCCGGATTAGCACAACAAGTGCAAAGAAAAATCGAGGTCTATCGCGAAGACTATCCGTGCAAAAGTCGCCTAAGGGTGCAGCCGGGAAAAAATCTAAGTCTATCGCGAAGACTATCCGTGCGGAAGTCGCCTACGGGTGCAGCCGGATTAGCACAACAAGTGCGGAAAAAATCGAAGTCTATCGCGAAGACTATCCGTGCGGAAGTCGCCTACGGGTGCAGCCGGATTAGCACAACAAGTGCGAAGAAAAATCGAGGTCTATCGCGAAGACTATCCGTGCAAAAGTCGCCTAAGGGTGCAGCCGGGAAAAAATCTAAGCCTACCGCGAAGACTATCCGCGCCGAAGTCGCCCAAGGGCGCAACCGGTTTAACACAGCAAGTACGAAAAAAACCGAAGACTATCGGTGCAGAAGACACTTAAGGGTACACGTGGACTAGCACAACAACGGCCGAAACGACAACATCGAACCATTCACGCCAAGACCAATTATAATCAACCAAGTACAGCGCAGCCGAACGAATCAGTCAGCACAAAATGCCTTCACACACATGCACGCGAGGGCACACAATTCCACCATACAAGACTCTACATACACAAGCGAGGACACCACACTCTACATCGGTTCAACTTTAGGAATAATTCCCATCTCCCTATAATTAAATAACATTATCCTGAGCTCCTCACCCGCAAAAAGCCTTCGCAGTTCCCCCTCACCTACACCCTCGGCGGTCGGCAGAGACAACAGTTCCTGCCGACCGGCCCCACTCACACGAAGCAAAGCCCGCTCCTCCGCGCTAACCCTACGTTTTGCAACCGCCCTTCGTCGACGGCGCCCGGCGCTAGGGCCTGGCGCGTCCGACGCGTCCGCGGCGTGTGGCGCGGCCTCCGCCGCAGCCACGTCCAAGGCCGTAAAATAATCCAAATTCTCCTCCGACGACTCCTCAGTCCACTCAACCGAGCTCCCGGAGTCAGCAAAGTCAAAAAACTCAGATGCAGACCCACTATATTGATTACCATCTTCCGCGGTCGAGGCCGCCAAAAACTCAGTAGCAGTGGTTGCGTGCGCAGGCCCAAAATCTTGAACCTGCGCAGCAACCAAAGTTCAGTACAAACATCCAAAATTTCCTAACCCTAGACAACCGCTATGCCACCTGCGAGGGCCCTGACGCGGCGGGCGCCTCCGCCGTTGCCTCCGCCGCCGCTCCCGCCTTTCCTCCCACCGCCTCTGCCGTCGGCTCTTCGACGGTCGGCGCGGCTGCCGCGAGGGCATCGGGAGCGCCTTCGGCCACCTTCATGGGCAGGTCTTCAACTGTCGCAGCAGAAGTGGGGGCGCCTGGTGCGTCTCCCGTAGTCTCCGGGGCCGGCTCCGAGTCAGGCAGGGCGTCGTTCAGTGCTCCGAAATCGTCCACCCGCTCGCCTCGCTCCGCCTAAAACAAAACATACAAAAAGTCAGCAAACACACGCACAGACCACATCCAGCAAACGCCAAACAAACGACAACGTTACCTGAGCCCTCGCAGCCTCGGCCCGCTCCCTGACCACTTCACCGCCATACAGACCCCACATCCGATCATAGAGAGCGCCGGCGGACTCCTTCACCACGGGGTCTTCGACCTTATAGATGTCTCGCCCAAAATCTTCATCTGCCTGGTCGAAGGCCTCATAGTGCCGGCACCCTTCGCGAGAGAGTGCGTTCACTGCCCCCTCGCAGGTAACCAGGGAGGCGAACGACATTAACCCAGCCAAGACGGTGGGGAGCTCCTGCAGCTCCTCTTGCACCCATTTCAAGCAGCGAAGTCCGGCCTCTCGCTCCGGCACCACGAAGTCACCGGTCCGCGCACCCAGCTCGCGGTATGTGGCCATAAGCTGCGTGCGCGTCCGTTCGGCCTCCGTCCGCGCCGCAGCTTCGGCCCCCTTCGTGCGGCTCTCCAGAGCGGTGAGCCGCCCCCGCAGGTCCTCGGCGAGCCCCTTGGCAAGATTGGCCTCCGCCCGTGCCAGCCTAGCCTCCGCCTGCGCGGCCTGCTCTTTGGCGACGGCCTCGTTGGCCTCCCTCCTCTCCTCTGCCAGCTGGCGCCGGAGATCAGCCTTTTCCTCCTCCAGGGCGGCCACCTTGTCCGCCAGTTTACGACACTTGCTGTCGGAGGCAGACTTCTCACGGACAGCGTCAGCATGTTGCGTCCGAAGTCTCTCGACTTCGGCAGATAAGGCCGCCGTGAGCGCCCCCGACGCAGTGCGGCTGGTGAAGTCGGCCACCTGCAGAGAACACGTAAGGCCATGGCCGTAAAAAAAAAAAAAAAAAAAAAAAAAAAAAAAAAAAAAAAAAAAAAAAAAAAAAAAAAAACTCGGCGGACCTGACTCAGCGCCTCCGTCGCCTGATTCAGCGCCTCCGTCACTCCCTTCAGCCGGCGGGTCGCCGCGCCAGCCTCGTCTCTGACCTTCGCGAGGGCCGACACCTCGCCTCCGGCGCCAAGGGCCCCGCCCTTCGCCGCCGCGATTGCCCCGGCAGGCACAGCTATATCAAGCCGGCCCTCGTCCGACCCTGTAGCGCATCAACAATCAAAAAAAAAAAAAAAAAAAAATAATAATAATAATAAAAAAAAAAAAAAAAAAAAAAAAGAGCGGCCGGGTGACTTACCCCCAAGATAATCGTCCACGCTAATGTCGGTGCCGAAGTCGGCGACGCGCTTGCCCGGCGGCGGCAACGCTCGGGCCGCCTTCGCAGCCTCCGCCACTCCGCTGGCCGGCGGCACCACCTTCGTCGGCTTGGAGACTCCGGCGCCCGCCGCTGTCTCCGGCGCCTTGCTGGGCGCAGCGGCGCCCGCCTTCGCCGCCAGCGGCGGCTTGCCTCCACTGGAGGCCGCAGCCTTCGCCGTTCCCCGTTGCCTTTTCGGCCGGGCGTCGTGAATCCTTACGGTCGCCTGGCGTTTTTTGCGCGGCCCCTTGGCGATCCTTGTCCATCACTGCCCACACAACAGTACCGATATTTCGCCCGTAAGGAAAAACCCTCCACTGACGAACCATACGAGATGTAAAACAGTCTTCCTCAGCCGCGCAGGGGACAGGAACATTTCTAGGCCAGCAGCCCCCGGTAACCCTCAGCATCCGAGCCGAAGACTCCCGGAGCTCGGGCGAAGACATCCTCTCCCCCGGGGCCGCGCACGTCCTCATTAACTCCCTAGCAAAACTATCAGACACCCCGATTCCTCCCATCGCAGTACCTAATTTTCTCTTTTTTGAGGAGGGGGCGGCCGTCAGCGCAGGGTCGCCTCCAGTCTCCACCGCCGGCTTCTTCCCACGGCGGTCCGCTTCGTCTTGTCCAGGGTAGCCGTCGTACGGCAACTGATTCAATTCGAAGACCCTGTTCAAGCGTTCATTTGAGCCGCGAATATCGAAGCTGCGCTGGCCTTCCGTCCTTGCCACGTACCGCCCCACGAGCCGCACCGCCAAGTCCTCAGCATCACGCACAAAGGCGGCCGGGTCACGGTTTCGCAAATTCAGGGCGAAGGCAGGACTTCGCACCACCCTTCCTCCGTGAAAGGGCATCTGGCGAGGGCACACTTCGCCCAACGCCCAGCCGTGCGCCAAGGGCCAGACCCCGTACGCCACAAACTCTTCAACTAAATCACGACCACTGCTCTGGCCGGCGGCGCATCGAAGGGCCCCTTCGTCTGCATCCTCTTCTGCTACTTCGAAGTGCGGATACGCAGAGTAATAATGAGAGCACATCTCAGATACGGGCAGTCCTTCATGGCCTTCGACAGTAGCCTCAGCAACGTAAAACCAAAATTCATTCCAATTGCCCCACTTGTTGCGGGCGCACGGAACCAACTCCACTACTGGCATCGTGGTCTTGCCGGTCTTCGGCGTGAATGTGCACGACCCAAACTGGGCAACTCCGCCCTCAATCACCCTCTTCTGCCAATGCAAGCAGTAATTCTTCGCAAAAACTTCAACCGATGGCTGTCCGCCGTACGAAGTCGTCGCCCAGACATACTTCGCCAGCGCCACCACGGCGTTCGGTGTCAGCTGATGAATTTGCACGTTGAATCTACGCAGGACTTCGCCAACAAACCGGTGCGCAGGCAAGCGGAGACCGGCGACGAAGAACGCCTCAAAAACAACCAACTCACCCTCCGGCTCGGGGACTTCCTCCGTCCCCGGAGCACGAGCGACTCCGCCGCCAAAGTAGCCCAAGCGCTGCATTTCTTCGACGCGGGCCGACGTCATCCGTGACACACCAAAATCAACAGAGTCGCCCGCGCGCAGCTCCTCCACCATCACACCACTCAACGTCTCCTCAGACGAGGCGGCGGCCGGCGGCGTGGCGTCGGCGGAAGAAGAAGAGGATGGCATTGCTACGTACCGTCGGCGGCGGCGGGCGGTCTGCTTCACTCGAGCCAGATCTCCGAGGAGCAAAGCGAGCAGTAGAAGAAGAGGAGCAGAAAGACGGCGGGCGGCTAGGGTTTTCACGGAGCGCGGAAGGCAAAGTGCAAGCAGCGCCGTCCCTCGCCCCCTTTTATAGGCGGGGCGCGGCTCCTCGGGAAACCCGCAATCCCACAGGGCGCGACGCTTCGGAAAACCCGCAGTCCAACAGTACGATGTCCATCAACGGTCACATCAAAAACCCCCGCGGAACCACTTCGAGCGAGGGCAGCGTCTCCGCCATCTAGCGACGTCTTCGGCACCAGGTGACTTTGTCGAACTGGTCCCTCGGAGGGCAAATGTTGGAGCGAAGGCAGAAACGCCACCCTTCGCCCGAAGTCTCCACAGCTTAGCCCCCGCTCCGACAAGCAAAGCAGGCAGGGACACCCTTCGCTTGATCGACGCCAGGGACAACATGGAGACCCTTCGCTCGATTCGGCTCCAGACGAAGGCCTGCGGCAACGCCTCCCTACGGCACGGCCTCGGTCGGCTCCGAGGCCCACATGAGGTCGGGCCCATTGTAACAGGCCCTGCGTGGCCGCGGTCGTGTTACGGGCCTAATTTGTAAAGGCGTACATGTAATTACAACTTGTAACCCCGCTTTATAGGAATATTCTGGGGATAAACTAGGTACCTGAGGGCACATGCGTCCTTAGCGCAAGGCGCCGTGCACTCGGATACCTATAAATACCCCCGCACAGTGCCCGTGAGAGGCCGGATTAACAGAGCTTTTGCCATCACGCGCGAGTGCCCTGTTGCCATCTCCATCCACCTGTGTTGGTTCTCCTTGCCGTCGAAAGACAGCGCCAACAACGTGGAGCAACCCCCTGGCTTCGAGGATGAACGGTACCCCGACCACGTGTGTAAGCTCTCTAAGGCGCTCTATGGACTTAAGCAAGCCCCAAGAGCATGGTATGAATGCCTTAGAGACTTTCTAATTGCTAATGCTTTCAAGGTTGGGAAAGCCGATCCAACTCTTTTTACTAAGACTTGCGATGGTGATCTTTTTGTGTGCCAAATTTATGTCGATGACATAATATTTGGTTCTACTAACCAAAAGTCTTGTGAAGAGATTAGCAGGGTGATGACGCAGAAATTCGAGATGTCAATGATGGGCGAGTTGAACTACTTCCTTGGGTTCCAAGTGAAGCAACTCAAGGATGGCACCTTCATCTCCCAAATGAAGTACACGCAAGACTTGCTAAAGCGGTTTGGGATGAAGGACGCCAAGCCCGCAAAGACGCCGATGGGAATTGACGGACACACCGACCTCAACAAAGGAGGTAAGTCCGTTGATCAAAAGGCATACCGGTCAATGATAAGTTCTTTGCTTTATTTATATGCTAGTAGACCGGATATTATGCTTAGCGTATGCATGTGTGCTAGATTTCAATCCGATCCAAGGGAATGTCACTTGGTGGCTGTGAAGCGAATTCTTAGATATTTAGTCGCTACGCCTTGCTTCGGGATCTGGTATCCAAAGGGGTCTAACTTTGACTTGATTGGATACTCAGACTCCGACTATGCTGGATGTAAGGTCGATAGGAAGAGTACATCAGGGACGTGCCAATTCTTAGGAAGGTCCCTGGTGTCGTGGAACTCTAATAAACAAACTTCCGTTGCCGTATCCACCGCTGAGGCCGAGTATGTTACCGCAGGACAGGGTTACGTGCACCTACTTTGGATGAGGCAAACCCTCCGGGACTTTGGCTACAATCTGAGCAAAGTCCCACTCCTATGTGATAATGAGAGTGCTATCCGAATAGCGGAAAATCCTGTTGAGCATAGCCGCACAAAGCACATTGACATCCGGCATCATTTTTTGAGAGACCACCAGCAAAAGGGAGATATCGAAGTGTTTTATGTTAGCACCGAGAACCAGCTAGCCGATATCCTTACCTAGCCTTTAGATGAGAAGACCTTTTGCAGGCTGCGTAGTGAGCTAAATGTCCTAGATTCGCGGAACTTGGATTGATTTATAGCATACATGTGTTTATGCCTTTGATCATGTTCCTTCTGCATTTTGTTGCTTACTTGTGGTGCTCAAGTTGTACAAACACTCCCTGGACCTCACAAGTCCTCTTGCAAGTGATGCACATATTTAGGGGGAGATGTGCTACAACTTTACCCTTTGAGACTAACTGTGTGCTTGAGTTTGCTTGTTTTAGTCTCAAAGGAGGTTTGAAAGGGAAAAGGTGGACTTGGACCATGAAAGACTTCCACTGCACTCCGATGAGAGGGTAACTTATTCCAAGTTCATCTCATGTACTCTTATTGCCTTTGTATTCTTATTTGAAGATTTTGGTGAGGCAATGGGGTTCAAGGGCCAAGATTGATCCCGTTTTGGTGCTTGATGCCAAAGGGGGAGAAAATAAACGCCAAAGCAATAGATGGATCAGCTACCACTTGAGAAATTTTGAAAATAGTAGATTAGAGCTTTTGGTTTGTCAAAACTCTTTTATTGTCTCTTTTGGTTTGTCAAAACTCTTTTATTGTCAAGGGCCAAGATTGATCCCGTTTTGGTGCTTGATGCCAAAGGGGGAGAAAATAAAGGCCAAAGCAATAGATGGATCAGCTACCACTTGAGAAATTTTGAAAATAGTAGATTAGAGCTTTTAGTTTGTCAAATTCACTTTTGCTAGTCTTAAGTTGGGCATTAAGACTAGCCAATTCATCATTTAATTTAGAAATACAAACTAGGTGTTCACTACAAGCATCAATGTCAAAATCTTTACACCTAGTGCAAATCATAACATGTTCTACACAAGAGTTAGATTTATTTGCTACTTCTAGTTTAGCATTTAAATCTACACAAGAGTTTAGATTTATTTGCTTGAGTTTGCTTGTTTTAGTCTCAAAGGAGGTTTGAAAGGGAAAAGGTGGACTTGGACCATGAAAGACTTCCACTGCACTCCGACGAGAGGGTAACTTATTCCAAGTTCATTTCATGTACTCTATTGCCTTTGTATTCTTATTTGAAGATTTTGGTGAGGCAATGGGGTTCAAGGGCCAAGATTGATCCCGTTTTGGTGCTTGATGCCAAAGGGGGAGAAAATAAAGGCCAAAGCAATAGATGGATCTGCTACCACTTGAGAAATTTTGAAAATAGTAGATTAGAGCTTTTGGTTTGTCAAAACTCTTTTATTGTCTCTTTTGGTTTGTCAAAACTCTTTTATTGTCAAGGGCCAAGATTGATCCCGTTTTGGTGCTTGATGCCAAAGGGGGAGAAAATAAAGGCCAAAGCAATAGATGGATCAGCTACCACTTGAGAAATTTTGAAAATAGTAGATTAGAGCTTTTAGTTTGTCAAATTCACTTTTGAGAGTCTTAAGTTGGGCATTAAGACTAGCCAATTCATCATTTAATTTAGAAATGCAAACTAGGTGTTCACTACAAGCATCAATGTCAAAATCTTTACACCTAGTGCAAATCATAACATGTTCTACACAAGAGTTAGATTTATTTGCTACTTCTAGTTTAGCATTTAAATCATTGTTAATTCTCTTTAAGCTAGAGATAGAGTCATGACATGTAGACACTTCACTAGAAAGCATTTCATTCCTTTTAACTTCTAGAGCAAGTGAATTTTGTGCACTAACAAATTTATCATGCTCTTCATATAAAAGGTCCTCTTGTTTCTCTAAAAGTCTATCCTTTTCATTCAAGGCATCAATCAATTCATTAATCTTATCTATTTTAGTTCTATCCAATCCCTTGAACAAACTAGAGTAATCTATTTCTTCATCACTAGACTCATCATCACTAGAAGAATCATAAGTAGTACTGTCTCTAGTACATACCTTCTTCTCCTTTGCCATGAGGCATGTGTGACGCTCGTTGGGGAAGAGGGATGACTTGTTGAAGGCGGTGGCGGCGAGTCCTTCATTTTCGGAGTCGGATGACGAACAATCTGAGTCCCACTCCTTGCCAAGGTGTGCCTCGCCCTTAGCCTTCTTGTATGCCTTCTTCTTCTCCCTCTTGCTCCCTTGTTCCTGGTCACTTTCATTATCGGGACAGTTAGCAATAAAATGACCAATCTTACCACATTTGAAGCATGAGCGCTTCCCCTTTGTCTTGGTCTTGCTAGGCTGTCCCTTGTGACCCTTTAGCGCCGTCTTGAAGCGCTTGATGATGAGGGCCATCTCTTCATCATTGAGCCCGGCCACCTCAACTTGCGCCACCTTGCTAGGTAGCGCCTCCTTGCTCCTCGTTGCCTTGAGAGCAATGGGTTGAGGCTCATGGATTGGACCGTTCAACGCGTCGTCCACGTACCTTGCCTCCTTGATCATCATTTGCCCGCTTACGAACATTCCGAGGACTTCTTCGGGCGACATCTTGGTGTACCTAGGATTTTCACGAATATTGTTCACCAAATGTGGATCAAGTACAGTGAAGGACCTTAGCATTAGACAGACGACGTCGTGGTCCGTCCATCGCGTGCTTCCATAGCTCCTTATTTTGTTGATAAGGGTCTTGAGCCGGTTGTATGTTTGGGTTGGCTCCTCGCCCCTTATCATCGCGAATCTTCCAAGCTCGCCCTCCACCAACTCCATCTTGGTGAGTAAGGTGACGTCGTTCCCCTCATGAGAGATCTTGAGGGTGTCCCAGATCTGCTTGGCATTGTCCAAGCCGCTCACCTTATGGTACTCGTCCCTGCACAAAGAGGCTAACAACACAGTAGTAGCTTGTGCATTTTTATGAATCTGTTCATTAATAAATATAGGACTATCCGAGCTATCAAATTTCATTCCATTCTCAACAATCTCCCATATGCTTGGATGGAGAGAGAACAAGTGACTACGCATTTTGTGACTCCAAAATCCGTAATCCTCCCCATCAAAGTGTGGAGGTTTGCCAAGAGGGATGGAAAGCAAATGTGCATTTGAATTATGCGGAATACGAGAGTAATCGAAAGAAAAGTTCGAATTAACCGTCTTTCGTTTCTCGTAGTCGTAGTCGTCCTTTTGGGAAGAAGTGGACTCATCGCTGTCGTCGTAGTAGACGATCTCCTTGATGCGTCTCGTCTTCTTCTTCTTCCCATCTTTGCGTTTATGGCCCAAGCCCGAGTCGGTAGGCTTGTCATCCTTCGGCTCGTTGACGAAGACTCCTTCTCCTTATCATTGATCACGATTCCCTTCCCCTTAGGATCCATCTCTTCGAGCGATTAGTCCCTTTGTGAAGAGAACGGCTCCGATACCAATTGAGAGCACCTAGAGGGGGGGGGGGGTGAATAGGTGATCCTGTGAAACTTGAAACTTAAGCCACAAAAACTTGGTTAAGCGTTAGTACAATAATACCAAGTGGCTAGAGAGGAGTCTCAACAAAACACAATAACCACAAGGATATCAATCACAGAGATGGCACGGTGGTTATCCTGTGGTTCGGCCAAGACCAACGCTTGCCTACTCCACGTTGTGGCGTCCCAACGGACGAGGGTTGCAATCAACCCCTCTCAAGCGGTCCAAAGACCCACTTGAATACCATGGTGTTTTGCTTTGCTTTTCTTAATCCCGTTCGCGAGGAATCTCCACAACTTGGAGCCTCTCGCCCTTACACTTGAAGTTCACAAAGAAGCACAGAGTAAGGGAGGGATGAGCAACGCACACAAGACACAAAATCATAATGTCAACACACACACAAATCCCAACAAGAGCTCGCAACACAACCCGACGAGTTCACAACTCAACAAGAGCTCTAGATGCTATCACGAAGAAACAAATGCGTGGAATCGAAGTCTTGGTGCTTAGGAATGCTTTTAGTATGCTTGATGTATTCCTCTGTTGGTGACTTGTTCTCAAATGCTTCGGCTTAAGAACAAGGCAACACAGAAAATGTTAAACGGTAAAGTCCTTCGTCCTTCGAAGCATTATTTCCCTTAGGACATAATGATTTTCGGACGAAGGTTATGAGGGATATACCTTCATAAATACACTATACAGTGACGAAGGATGAATCATAAGGAATATGAAGGATAACATAGACAATTGTATATTATTATTAACTTATTTTTGCATTACTATTACGTAGAAACAGAAATAACATCGAATTACAAATGTACCTTCAGCTTGAAGGAGATGAAAGTACAAGCGTGACGCAAAAGTGAATGCCAAAATCCGCGTGAACAGTACGGGGGTACTGTTCACCTATTTATAGGCACGGAACACAGCCCATACAAAATTACATTCATGCCCTTTACATTTGATAATAATTCTATAGTAATCTATCGAGGTCTGAATAGCCTTTTCATCTTTAAGTCGGTTTCATTTTCTGCTACCATGCCGAAGCTTTTCCTGTTCACATCTTCGGTGCTGTATCAACCTTCGTATTATTCTGGTCTCCTGCTGCGATACCGACTTGAGTCCGAAGATACCTGTTCACACATTATACTCCAGAAATATTGTTAAATCCTATTTTTGAGGACCTTCGTAAGCCGAAGGCCCCCAACAGTAGCCCCTCGCAATATTAATTTGTTTTTAAAATAATAAATTTAGATTGCGACATGGACGAAGGCTTTACGCGGAAGGTCCGAAAAACACCTTCCCTTTGCTAGAATAGCAACATTCACTGACAAGCGGGGTCTTTCAATTTTAAACGCACTAGGCGTATAAATAAGATCATACCGCAAACTCATTTGGTACGCTCTCTTGCCATCTGCTCCCGCTCACTCAATTTTTAGCTCTTGCGCACTAAGATTTGCTGAGCTTCTAGTTTTGAAGCTTCGGCTTTGAAAACAGTTTTTTTAGTGTTTCCGAAGATGTCTGAAGATAAGAAGGCTGCTGCTGAGATGAAGCTGAGTCTCGACGAAGAGAAGAACTTGGGGTTTCTTATAGCGATGTCGAAGACCAATACGGAAAAAATCACCAAGGAGATTCTGGAAGGTTTGTCTGAAGATACTGGTGACAGCGACAGTTATGATGTGGACAGTGGTGGTGAAGACTCCGAAGATCGCCCCTGGCGACCAAGCCATTCAGTTTTTGGCAAGTCAGGTATCAAAGAAAATCATCTTGTCAACATGAGGGGAAGATACTTCCGGGATTTATCCATTGTGAGGGTCGACGAAGGAGAGAAAACTTGCCCGACCCCTCAGGAAAATGAAGTCGTAGTGTTCCGAAGCTTTTTGAAAGCTGGACTACGATTTCACCTGAGCAGCTTTGTCGTAGAAGTGCTGAAAATGTTTGAAATCTATCTTCATCAACTTACCCCCGAAGCAATTATAAGGCTGAATATCTTCGTGTGGGCCGTGAGAAGCCAAGGTCTGGAACCTGATGCGAAAAGTTTCTGCAACATACACGAGTTATCATACGAGACAAAACCCTGGGGTAAGGAACAGTATCACAATAATTTTGGCTGCTACAGTTTCGTTTCTCGGTCTGGGTCAAGCTGTCCCGTGCCAACATTTCGGAAGAGATGGCCCGGCGACTGGATGACAGAATGGTTCTATGTGAAAAATGACCTGAAAGCACGGGAAGATATTAAAGGTATAATTATGCGCCCTATTTGGCAAAGTTTCGGCCTGCGAAAGCCGAAGGTTGAGATGAATGAAGCTGCCGAAGAATGCCAGAGAGCCTTCGGAGTTATTTGTTCTTTTATTGGAACGAGAGATTTGGTCCAAGAGCATATTGCCTTCAGAGTATGGCCGCTCTCGGAAAAATGGGAAATGCCGCAAGAGACCATAAAGGAGGCTGACGAAGGTGGACTTATCAGATTGAAGTATACTTTCAAATTCGGAGATAAATTCGTTGAGCCAGATGATGACTGGCTGAAAAGCATTGAAAATATAAGTGATGAACTACTTGGGGCTTACTCGAAGGCCGAAGATACTACATTTTCAGCAGCCTTCGGAGGCCGAAAAAAGAAAAGACTGAACCGAGTGTTTGACGCAATCGGGTTCGTCTACCCTGACTATCGTTATCCCATTCAAGGGCAGAAAAGAAAAGGCGCGACCTCTGCGAAAGAAGAAGCTGCAGCTGCTCCTAGTGAGCCAGCACCGAAAAGAAAAAGGATAAAGGTCCTCACACATCGGCCACGCTATATTGAACCAGCCTCGGTGCCTGAATTCACCGGAGAGACTTCTTCGGCCACCGAGGCTGAACAGCCAACCTTGCTGCCAGTAATCGCAGAAATAGCCGAAGCGCCAACAAGAACAGAATTGGAAGAACCAAAGATTTTGTTATCAGAAACCAAAGAGATGGCCGAAGCGCCATCAACAGAAAAAATGGAAGAAACAAAAGGATCAGCTGAGGAATCAAAAATATTAGAAGTTTTAAGTCCTTCAGCAAATGTTGACACAACAAAAATCCAAAAGGGGCCCGCAGTGACTCCGAAAAGAAAAAGAATGGTCAATGTGCTAGATGTTCTAGAAACAATTAAGTCCACAAGCACAACTCCGAGGAAGACTGTTGAAACCTCCGAAGCGAAAACTGAGATTTTTGATACTAAAGCTCCAGAGCAAGAAACTGAAGCTGAAGCTGGGCCTTCGGAGCCCACGAAGGTAAAATCCCTGGAAACCGAGGAAGAAAAAGTGACAGAGCCAATTCTTGTTGAAGAAATCAGTGCTGCTGCCCCCGAAGCATCCCCCAAAGTCCCTGATTATATTGTTCGACATGCTTCGGGGAAAAAGTTGTCTGAAAAAGAAAAGCAAGAGGCCTAGTTTTACGCCCAAAAACTAAAATATCCGAAGGGGGCGTTGATATTCAACGGCAGCGGAGAAGAAGACTTCTTGTACTGTCTCCCTGACAGCAAGGAGATTTCTGTCTGCCGGGAGATGAGCAAGAGCTTCAGATTCCCAACACTAGAAGATGGACTCTCGGTGCTGTCGAAAGACGAGTTGGCCGACAGCTTGGCGTACAATAGTTTAAAGGTACAAAATTTGAGACCTTCGTATCGTTTCTTGAAACCAAAAATTTTTTCATTTGCTTAGATTTACTAACGCACACACATTCTTCTTTGCAGGGCCTTATACTTAGCAATGCCCTCAGGGCCCAAAAAGATGCCGAAGATGAAGGATGTGTGATGGCCCTGAGCAACCTTCGTTCCGAAGTAATTGAACTAAGGAAGGAAGGTCTCGAAAAAGACAAAATATTGCATTCATTGATAAGTAGAATAAAAGAAGACGAAGCTACTTTTAAAGGTCAAGCTGAGGCTCAGAAGCGTGAAATTGAAGATCTTCGAAGACAACTAGCCAGAGCTAGAGAAGAACGCATACTTGAAGAAACAAAGCGAGAACTTAGCGACCAATGGGCAAATCATTTAGAAGGAACTATTGAAGAGCTTCGTGCGTCCAAGAAGAGATGCTATAACAAATCTATAGAATGTGTTAAGAAAATGAAAACTAGCTTCGCCAGCGTTGGCGCATTTTCGAGTGAAGAAAACTTTACGAGAGGCAACCCCGAAGGCCCCATTGAATGGATTAGCCACGAAGCTGAGGCCTTCGAAGAAATTTTAAATAGCCGCGGAGATATATGTGCTTTTTCGGGTGCCAGGGGAATTGCCACCATTTTGGAGAAAAAGGGCTGTGAGCATGTAAAGATTTTAGCGCAATCCGAAGCTACCTTGCCCTTCGAAGATGCAAAGGATCCTTCAGCCGAAGCTAGCATGGTTGGTGGAAATTTTTTTACCGATGTCTGGGGCAATGGTGGCCGAGAAATGGCCCGAGAAATTATCCAAAAAAGCGAAAAGGACATCCATGATGCTAGAAAAGTAGCAGAGGCTGCTGAGAAAAGCGTGGAGCCCGAAGGGCAAATAGGTATTAACTAGTGGTTTTTATTGTGTTGTAATTTTTAATTTTAAACTTCGTTCGCAATTTGTAATAGCAATGTAGTTGTATCCTGTCCTCCCTCAGATCCTATTAAAGCGTCTCCGGGTCCTCCCCCGAAAGATGACGATGAAATTAAAAAGATGGCCGAAGCTATCATGGATCAAGTTGTCAATCAACTCCTGAACGAAGCTGCAGAAGTAGTACTTAGGGAAGACTAGGTGCTACTGTAAAAACTTCTGAAATGTAATATGTGTAATATCTTGTAACCCTGAATGTAATAAACTTGTTTTTTATGATTCAATTCTTTACGATGCATGAAATTTTACATACGTACCGTTTTTGAGTCTTTGACGAAAAAACACCTTCCCTTCTTTTCATGCTTCGTGAAGAAGAATTTTCATTTATCGCAACAATACCCATAGTGTTCTGATGAAGAACATCCAAACTTCGTGAAAATATTTTCCGAAGCTACATTCTGAAGATCAATATTGTATCCCCTTCTTGTGCCATATGCAGAATGATGTATGATGCTTATGCTATGCAAAATGATGTGATGATGTTATGCTATGAGAAAAGGTATTCGTTCCGAAGCTACACACACATCCCTGCAATAAAATACATAATCTTTTTTGAATCAGCGTTGACTTTTCGCTGTAAGCCTCCCTTAGGAGCTTCTTCGCCTTTTACTTCAGCGGAATCAGCGTTGACTTTTCGCTGTAAGCTCTGCATTCCCTTAGGAACGACTTTGGAGCTTCTTCGCCTTTTACTTTCGGCGGAATCAGCGTTGACTTTTCGCTGTAAGCTCTGCATTCCCTTAGGAACGACTTTGGAGCTTCTTCGCCTTTTACTTTCGGCGGAATCAGCGTTGACTTTTCGCTGTAAGCTCTGCATTCCCTTAGGAACGACTTTGGAGCAAAAAACTTACACTGCGCTCCTTTTGGAACGACTTCTTGTTGCTTCGAAGAATTCATACCATGTCTTCTTTGTTAAAATAAATTTAATAATCCGAAGGTCCTCCTTGCTATTGCAAACTTTTAAGCTCCGACAACTTAAGCCTGTGTAGAAGATATGTTTTCCTTGTGGCAAACAACAAAACTATTACTTGAAATTTAAAAAGTGTCCTTTATTACACAGAAAATAAAACTGAATGGAAAAGACTGTTGTCGAGGTAGGATATTTGTCAATAGATGTGCTTCGACTCTGGCACAGTGCTATTGACTGTGCGAGCTTCGGATTGTTCTCTGAAGTCCCTTTGATGTGGAGCTGAAAGGGAAATGTGCCCTTGGGCCATTTCTAAGTATTTTGGTGATTGAGTGCCAACACATGTGCTTAATTGTGAATTTATGTCCCTGGATGAACAAGGTGCAAATCACGAAGTAAAGGTATGTTTCTAAGCCTTAGTACATTGGTTTTGTATACTAATATACTCGTCTAAGTGTTAGAAACAGAAAGAAGAAGAAAAGAAAAGAGGGAAAAAGACTTGGCTGTGTACAGCCAAGACCCAGCTCGGTCTGGAGCACCGGACAGTGTCCGGTGCGCCAGGCTGACTCCGCGCGAAGTGGCCGCTCTCGGGAATTCGCCGACGGCGTACGGCTAAAATTCACCGGACTGTCCGGTGTGCACCGGACTGTCTGGTGAGCCAACGGTCGGTCGGGCCAACGGTCGGCCGCGCAATCTGCGCGGGACACGTGGCCGAGCCAACGGTCGGAAGACGGCACCGGACTGTCCGGTGTGCACCGGACATGTCCGGTGCGCCAACGGCTCCAGATCTGCCAACGGTCTGCAACGGTCGGCTTCGCTGTTTAAGGAAACAAATCGGGCACCGGACAGTGTCCGGTGTGCACCGGACTGTCCGGTGCCCCCGACGACAGAAGGCAAGGATGGCCTTCCGGATTTGCTCTCAACGGTTCCTAGCTGCCTTGGGGCTATAAAAGGGGCCCCTAGGCGCATGGAGGAGACACACAAGCAACCTTTGAGCATTCTTGATCATCCACACTCAGTCTTTGCGCATTAGTTTGTCATTCTAAGTGATTCAAGCTCCGTTCTAGTGAGAACTTTGAGATAGTCTTGTGAGCTCGATTCTTGGCCGTGTGTGTGCGCATTTCGCTGTGGTTTTGTGTGTGTTGCTCCCCTCCCTTACTCTGTGCTTTTTGTGATCATATACTTGTAAGGGCAAGAGACTCCAATTTGTGGAGATTCCTTGCAAACGGGATAGTGAAAGGCAAAACAAAACACCGTGGTATTCAAGTGGGTCTTTGGACCGCTTGAGAGGGGTTGATTGCAACCCTCGTCCGTTGGGACGCCACAACGTGGAGTAGGCAAGCGTTGGTCTTGGCCGAACCACGAGATAAACCACTGTGTCACCTCTGTGCTTGATCTCTTGTGGTATTGTGTTTTGTTGAGACTTCTCTTTAGCTACTTGGCAATAATCGTGCTAACACTTAACAAGTTTTTGTGGCTTAAGTTTGAAGTTTCACAGGATCACCTATTCACCCCCCCCTCTAGGTGCTCTCAATTGGTATCAGAGCCGTTCTCTTCACAAAGGGACTAACCGCCCGAAGAGATGGATCCTAAGGGGAAGGGTATAGTGATCAACGACAAAGAGAAGGAGACCTTCGTCAATGAGCTGAAGGACGACAAGCCTACCGACTCCGGCTCGGGCCATAGACGGAAGGAAGGGAAGAAGAAGAAGACAAGGCGCATCAAGGAGATCGTCTACTACGACGACAGCGATGAATCTACTTCTTCCCAAAAGGACGAGGACCACAACGACTACGAGAGAAGGAAACCGGTTAATTCGAACTTTTCTTTTGACTACTCTCGTATTCCGCAAAGTTCAAATTCACATTTGCTCTCCATTCCACTCGGCAAGCCCCCACACTTTGATGGAGAGGACTACGGATTTTGGAGCCACAAAATGCGTAGTCACCTATTCTCTCTCCATCCTAGTATATGGGAGATTGTAGAGAGTGGAATGCACTTTGATGGTTCGGATAGTCCCATGTTCATTAATGAACAAATTCATAAGAATGCACAAGCTACTACTGTTCTTCTAGCTTCATTGTGCAGGGATGAATACCATAAAGTAAGCGGCTTGGATAACGCCAAGCAAATCTGGGACACCCTCAAGATTTCTCATGAGGGGAACGACGTCACCTTGCTCACCAAGATGGAGTTGGTGGAGGGAGAACTTGGACGATTCGCGATGATAAGGGGCGAGGAGCCGACGCAAACATACAATCGGCTCAAGACCCTTATCAACAAGATAAGGAGCTACGGGAGCACGCGATGGACGGACCACGACGTCGTCCGCCTAATGCTAAGGTCATTTACCGTCCTTGATCCTCACTTGGTGAACAATATACGTGAAAATCCCAGGTACACCAAGATGTCGCCCGAAGAAGTTCTTGGGAAATTCGTTAGCGGGCGAATGATGATCAAGGAGGCAAGGTATGTGGACGACGCCTTGAATGGTCTGATCAACGAGCCGCAACCCCTTGCTCTCAAGGCAACACGAAGCAAGGAGGCGCTACCCAGCAAGGTGGCACAGATTGAGGCAGCCGGACTTAATGATGAGGAGATGGCCCTCATCATTAAGCGCTTCAAGACAGCGCTTAAGGGTCGCAAGGGACAGCCAAGCAAGACCAAGACAAAGGAGAAGCGCTCGTGCTTCAAATGTGGTAAGATTGGTCATTTTATTGCTAACTGTCCCGATAATGAAAGTGACCAGGAAAAGGGGAACAAGAGGGAGAAGAAGAAGGCATACAAGAAGGCAAAGGGCGAGGCACATCTAGGAAAGGAGTGGGATTCGGATTGCTCCTCCTCCGACTCCGACAATGAAGGACTCGCCGCCACCGCCTTCAACAAGTCGTCCCTCTTCCCCAACGAGCGTCACACTTGCCTCATGGCAAGGGAAAAGAAAGTAAGCACTCATGATGCTAGTACTTATGCTTCTTCAAGTGAGGATGAGTCTAGTGATGATGATGAGATAGATTACTCATGCTTATTCAAGGGATTAGATAGATCTAAAATTAATAAGATTAATGAGTTGATTGATGCTTTGAATGACAAGAATAGATTATTAGAAAAACAAGAGGATCTTTTATATGAGGAGCATGATAAATTTGTTAGTGCACAAAATTCTCTTGCTCTAGAAATTAAAAGAAATGCAATGCTTTCTAGTGAATTATCTTCTTGTCATGAAACCATTGCCACTTTAAGAAGTATTAATGATGGTTTAGGTGCTAAACTTGAAGTAGCTAGTAAATCTAATTCTGGTGTAGAAATTGTTGAAACTTGTAATAGGTGTAAAGATTTTGACTTTGATGCTTGTAGTGAACACTTAGTTTCAATTTCAAAACTAAATGATGAAGTGGCTAGTCTTAATGCCCAACTTAAGACTAGCAAGAGTGAAGTTGATAAAATAAAATTTGCAAGGGATGCCTACACGATTGGTAGACACCCCTCAATTAAGGATGGTCTTGGCTTCAAGAGAGAGGCCAAGAACTTAACAAGCCATAAGGCTCCCATTCCCGCCAAGGAGAAAGGGAAGGCCCCCATGGCCAGTAACGCTAAAAAGAATCATGCTTTTATGTATAATAATAGGAGACATGCTAGAAATGCTTATAATGATTTTGATTCACATGTTTATGATTCTCATGCCATGTTTGCTTCTAGTTCCTCTTATAAGCATGATAGAGATATGTATAGGAGAAATGTTGTGCATATGCCTAGGAGAAATATTGCTCATGTTCCTAGAAAAGTTGTGAACAAACCTTCTACCATTTATTATACTTGCAATACTCCCTTTGCTATTTGTAGAAAGGGTAAGAAGGTAATTGCTAGGAAGTTAGGGGCAAGATGCAAGGGAGATAAAACTTGCATTTGGGTCCCTAAGGATATTTGTGCTAACCTTGCAGGACCCAACACGAGTTGGGTACCTAAGACCCAAGCCTAAATTTGCCTTGCAGGTTTATGCATCCGGGGGTTCAAGCTGGATTATCGACAGCGGATGCACAAACCACATGACGGGGGAGAAGAAGATGTTCACCTCCTACGTCAAAAATAAGGATTCCCAAGATTCAATTATATTCGGTGATGGGAATCAAGGCAAGGTAAAAGGGTTAGGTAAAATTGCAATTTCTAATGAGCACTCAATCTCTAATGTGTTTTTAGTAGAGTCTCTTGGTTACAATTTGCTATCTGTTAGCCAATTATGCAATATGGGATACAACTGTTTATTTACAAATGTAGATGTGTCTGTCTTTAGAAGATGTGATGGTTCACTAGCTTTTAAGGGTGTACTAGACGGCAAGCTTTACTTAGTAGATTTTGCAAAAGAAGAGGCCGGTCTAGATGCATGCTTAATGGCTAAGACTTGCATGGGCTGGCTATGGCATCGCCGCTTAGCACATGTGGGGATGAAGAATCTCCACAAGCTTCTAAAGGGAGAACACGTGATAGGTCTAACAAATGTTTATTTCGAAAAAGATAGACCTTGTGCAGCTTGTCAGGCAGGTAAACAAGTGGGAGGAGCACATCACAGCAAGAATGTGATGACCACGTCAAGACCTCTGGAGCTGCTGCATATGGACCTCTTCGGACCCGTCGCCTATCTAAGCATAGGAGGAAGTAAGTATGGTTTAGTTATTGTTGATGATTTTTCCCGCTTCACTTGGGTGTTCTTTTTGCAGGATAAGTCTGAAACCCAAGGGACCCTCAAGCGCTTCCTCAGGAGAGCTCAAAAAGAGTTTGAGCTCAAGGTGAAGAAGATAAGGAGCGACAACGGGTCCGAGTTCAAGAACCTTCAAGTGGAGGAGTTTCTTGAGGAGGAAGGGATCAAGCACGAGTTCTCCGCTCCCTACACACCTCAGCAAAATGGTGTGGTAGAGAGGAAGAACATGACGCTAATCGATATGGCGAGGACGATGCTTGGAGAGTTCAAGACCCCCGAGTGCTTTTGGTCGGAAGCCGTGAACACGGCTTGCCACGCCATCAACAGGGTCTACCTTCACCGCCTTCTCAAGAAGGCGTCATATGAGCTACTAACCGGTAACAAACCCAATGTATCTTACTTTCGTGTTTTTGGGAGCAAATGCTACATTCTAGTGAAGAAGGGTAGAAATTCTAAGTTTGCTCCCAAAGCTGTAGAAGGGTTTTTATTAGGTTATGATTCAAATACAAAGGCGTATAGGGTCTTCAACAAATCATCGGGTTTGGTTGAAGTCTCTAGCGACGTTGTATTTGATGAGACTAATGGCTCTCCAAGAGAGCAAGTTGTTGATTGTGATGATGTAGATGAAGAAGATGTTCCGACGGCCGCTATACGAACCATGGCGATTGGAGACGTTCGGCCACAGGAACAAGATGAACGAGATCAACCTTCTTCCTCAACAATGGTGCATCCCCCAACTCAAGACGATGAACAGGTTCATCAAAAGGAGGCGTGTGATCAAGGGGGAGCACAAGATGATCACGTGATGGAGGAAGAAGCGCAACCGGCACCTCCAACTCAAGTTCGAGCGATGATTCAAAGGGATCATCCCGTCGACCAAATTCTGGGTGACATAAGCAAGGGAGTAACTACTCGGTCTCGACTAGTTAATTTTTGTGAACATTACTCTTTTGTCTCCTCTATTGAGCCTTTCAGGGTAGAGGAGGCCTTGCTAGATCCGGATTGGGTGTTGGCCATGCAGGAGGAACTTAACAACTTCAAGCGCAATGAAGTTTGGACGCTGGTGCCTCGTCCCAAGCAAAATGTTGTGGGAACCAAGTGGGTGTTCCGCAACAAACAGGACGAGCACGGGGTGGTGACGAGGAACAAGGCTCGACTTGTGGCAAAAGGTTATGCCCAAGTCGCAGGTTTGGACTTTGAGGAGACGTTTGCTCCTGTGGCTAGGCTAGAGTCCATTCGTATCTTGCTAGCGTATGTCGCTCACCATTCTTTCAGGTTGTACCAAATGGATGTGAAGAGCGCTTTCCTCAACGGGCCAATAAAGGAGGAGGTGTACGTGGAGCAACCCCCTGGCTTCGAGGATGAGCGGTACCCCGACCACGTGTGTAAGCTCTCTAAGGCGCTCTATGGACTTAAACAAGCCCCAAGAGCATGGTATGAATGCCTTAGAGATTTCTTAATTGCTAATGCCTTCAAGGTTGGGAAAGCCGATCCAACTCTTTTTACTAAGACATGTGATGGTGATTTGTTTGTATGCCAAATTTATGTCGATGACATAATATTTGGTTCTACTAATCAAAAGTCTTGTGAAGAGTTTAGCAGGGTGATGACGCAGAAATTCGAGATGTCGATGATGGGCGAGTTGAACTACTTCCTTGGGTTCCAAGTGAAGCAACTCAAGGACGGCACCTTCATCTCTCAAACGAAGTACACGCAAGATCTGCTAAAGAGGTTTGGGATGAAGGACGCCAAGCCCGCAAAGACACCGATGGGAACCGACGGACACACCGACCTCAACAAAGGAGGTAAGTCCGTTGATCAAAAAGCATACCGGTCAATGATAGGGTCTTTACTTTATTTATGTGCTAGTAGACCGGATATTATGCTTAGCGTATGCATGTGTGCTAGATTTCAATCCGATCCTAAGGAGTGTCACTTGGTGGCGGTGAAGCGAATTCTTAGATATTTAGTCGCTACGCCTTGCTTCGGGATCTGGTATCCAAAGGGGTCTAACTTTGACTTGATTGGGTACTCAGATTCCGACTATGCTGGATGTAAGGTCGATAGGAAGAGTACATCGGGGACGTGCCAATTCTTAGGAAGGTCCCTGGTGTCATGGAATTCTAAGAAACAAACATCCGTTGCCCTATCCACCGCTGAGGCCGAGTACGTTGCCGCAGGACAGTGTTGTGCGCAACTACTTTGGATGAGGCAAACCCTCAGGGACTTTGGCTACAATCTGAGCAAAGTCCCACTCCTATGTGATAATGAGAGTGCTATCCGAATAGCAGAAAATCCTGTTGAGCACAGCCGCACAAAGCACATTGACATCCGGCATCACTTTTTGAGAGACCCCCAGCAAAAGGGGGATATCGAAGTGTTTCATGTTAGCACCGAGAACCAGCTAGCCGATATCTTTACCAAGCCTTTAGATGAGAAGACCTTTTGCAGGCTACGTAGTGAGCTCAATATCTTAGATTCGCGGAACCTGGATTGAATTGTAGCATACATGTATTTATGCCTTTGATCATGTCCATTCTGCATTTTGTTGCTTATTATGGTGCTCAAGTTGTACAACCACTCCCTGGACCTCACAAGTCCGTTGCAAAGTGATGCACATGTTTAGGGGGAGATGTGTTACAACTTGACCCATTGAGACTAACCATATGCTTGAGTTTGCTTGATTTAGTCTCAAAGGAGAATTGAAAGGGAAAAGGTGGACTTGGACCATGAAAGACTTCCACTGCACTCCGATGAGAGTGTAACTTATTCCAAGTCCATCTCATAAACTCTTGTTGCCATTTGCTCTCAATTGAAGATTTTGGTGAGGCAATGGGGTTATAGGGCCAAGATTTATCCCGTTTTGGTGCTTGATGCCAAAGGGGGAGAAAATAAAGGGCCAAAGCAATAAATGGATCAGCTACCACTTGAGAAATTTTGAAAATAAGTAGAATAGAGTTTTTGGTTTGTCAAAATTTCTTTGTTGTCTCTCTTGTCAAAAGTTGGCTTCTTGTGGGGAGAAGTATTGATTATGGGAAAAAGGGGGAGTTTTTGAAATCCTTGATCAATCTCTTTTGGAATGACTCTCTTAATGCTTCAACATGTGTGTTTAACTTAGAGTTAGAGATTTGAGCTTGATTTGCAAAAACAAACCAAGTGGTGGCAAAGGATGATCCATATATGCCAAAATTGATTCAAAATAAATTTAAGTTTTATTTGAAGTGAGTTTGCACTTGTTCTAGTTGCTTTATGTTGTGTTGGCATAAATCACCAAAAAGGGGGAGATTGAAAGGGAAATGTGCCCTTGGGCCATTTCTAAGTATTTTGGTGATTGAGTGCCAACACATGTGCTTAATTGTGAATTTATGTCCCTGGATGAACAAGGTGCAAATCACGAAGTAAAGGTATGTTTCTAAGCCTTAGTACATTGGTTTTGTATACTAATATACTCGTCTAAGTGTTAGAAACAGAAAGAAGAAGAAAAGAAAAGAGGGAAAAAGACTTGGCTGTGTACAGCCAAGACCCAGCTCGGTCTGGAGCACTGGACAGTGTCCGGTGCGCCAGGCTGACTCCGCGCGAAGTGGCCGCTCTCGGGAATTCGCCGACGGCGTACGGCTAAAATTCACCGGACTGTCCGGTGTGCACCGGACTGTCTGGTGAGCCAACGGTCGGCCGCGCAATCTGCGCGGGACACGTGGCCGAGCCAACGGTCGGAAGACGGCACCGGACTGTCCGGTGTGCACCGGACATGTCCGGTGCGCCAACGGCTCCAGATCTGCCAACGGTCTGCAACGGTCGGCTTCGCTGTTTAAGGAAACAAATCGGGCACCGGACAGTGTCCGGTGTGCACCGGACTGTCCGGTGCCCCCAACGACAGAAGGCAAGGATGGCCTTCCGGATTTGCTCTCAACGGTTCCTAGCTGCCTTGGGGCTATAAAAGGGGCCCCTAGGCGCATGGAGGAGACACACAAGCAACCTTTGAGCATTCTTGATCATCCACACTCAGTCTTTGCGCATTAGTTTGTCATTCTAAGTGATTCAAGCTCCGTTCTAGTGAGAACTTTGAGATAGTCTTGTGAGCTCGATTCTTGGCCGTGTGTGTGCGCATTTCGCTGTGGTTTTGTGTGTGTTGCTCCCCTCCCTTACTCTGTGCTTTTTGTGATCATATACTTGTAAGGGCAAGAGACTCCAATTTGTGGAGATTCCTTGCAAACGGGATAGTGAAAGGCAAAACAAAACACCGTGGTATTCAAGTGGGTCTTTGGACCGCTTGAGAGGGGTTGATTGCAACCCTCGTCCGTTGGGACGCCACAACGTGGAGTAGGCAAGCGTTGGTCTTGGCCGAACCATGGGATAAACCACTGTGTCACCTCTGTGCTTGATCTCTTGTGGTATTGCGTTTTGTTGAGACTTCTCTTTAGCTACTTGGCAATAATCGTGCTAACACTTAACAAGTTTTTGTGGCTTAAGTTTGAAGTTTCACAGGATCACCTATTCACCCCCCCCTCTAGGTGCTCTCAGGAGCATATTGGCTCCCTTCTGGCTGGTGACCTTGTTGCAGCGGTGGTGGAGGCGGAGGCTGTTGCCAGGAAGCTTGAGGTTGACTCGCCGAAGCAACAGAAACTGCAGGGTGGTTGCCTACGTTTTCTGGGATGTAAGGCGAATGGTACGAAGCAGTATGCATGACCTGCTTCGGCTGAGCTTGTTGTGCTGCAGCTTCGGCTATCTCCTTTTGCTTCTGGATGGTAACATGGCACATCCTGGTGGTATGGCCCTTGTTTTCACCACAGAACAAGCAAAATATTCTCCTTGGTTGATCTCCAAATCTTCCGCCGAAGCCCCTGGCGCCTCTGCCTCTTGGAGCTAGCGGCCGGAAGAAGCTTTGCTGTTGCCCCAAAGCCTGTGAGGAGCACTGTGGCCTTTGCTGCTGACTCCCCTTATCATCATTTTGAGTAGAGTTGTGAATTGACCTGACGTGCCTCGGATAGAATCTTCCTCCGAAGCCCCTGGTCATTTCGGAAAACCTGAAAGCCTCCTCCCTTCTTTGGCGAAAATCATTGTCGGCACGAATATACTCGTCCATCTTCTAGAGCAGCTTCTCCAAAGTTTGAGGAGGCTTCCTAGCAAAGTACTGATCTGAAGGTCCAGGCCGAAGTCCCTTGATCATGGCCTCAATGACAATTTCGTTGGGCACCGTTGGCGCCTGCGCCCTCAAACGCAAGAACCTCCTGACATACGCCTGAAGGTATTCTTCGTCATCCTGGGTGCACTGGAACAGGGCCTGAGCAGTGACCGGCTTCGTCTGAAACCCTTGGAAGCTGGTTAACAACATGTCCTTCAGTTTTTGCCATGAAGTGATCATTCCTGGTCGAAGGGAGGAATACCAGGTTTGAGCAACACTCCTGACAGCCATAACAAAAGACTTTGCCATGACTGCAGCATTGCCACCATACGAAGATACTGTTGCTTCGTAGCTCATCAAAAACTGCTTCGGGTCTGAATGGCCGTCGAATATGGGAAGCTGGGGCGGCTTGTAGGACGGAGGCCAAGGTGTAGCCTGCAGCTCAGCGGACAGAGGAGAAGCATCATCAAAAACAAAATTTCCATGATGGAAGTTGTCATACCAGTCATCTTCGTTGAGGAAACCCTCCTGATGAAGGTTTTGGTTCTGAGGCCTTCGGTTCTGCTCATCGTGAGTAAGATGGCGAACTTCTTCAGAAGCTTCGTCTATCTGCCTTTGCAGTTCAGCTAGCCTGGCCATCTTTTCCTTCTTCCTCTGCACCTGTTGATGAAGCATCTCCATGTTTCTGATCTCCTGGTCTAGCTCATCCTCTTGCGGTGTCGGGCTGACAGCCTTCCTCTTCTGGCTTCGGGCCTCCCGAAGAGAGAGAGTCTCCTGATTGGGGTCCAGTGGTTGCAGAGGTGCAGCCCCAGTTGCTGAAGCTTTCTTCGGCGCCATAGCGAAGGTTTATGATCGCCGAAGGTGTTAAAAAACTCAAAGGGTGGTAGTGAGTTCACCGGAGGTGGGCGCCAATGTTGGTGACTTGTTCTCAAATGCTTCGGCTTAAGAACAAGGCAACACAGAAAATGTTAAACGGTAAAGTCCTTCGTCCTTCGAAGCATTATTTCCCTTAGGACATAATGATTTTCGGACGAAGGTTATGAGGGATATACCTTCATAAATACACTATACAGTGACGAAGGATGAATCATAAGGAATATGAAGGATAACATAGACAATTGTATATTATTATTAACTTATTTTTGCATTATTATTACGTAGAAACAGAAATAACATCGAATTACAAATGTACCTTCAGCTTGAAGGCGATGAAAGTACAAGCGTGACGCAAAAGTGAATGCCAAAATCCGCGTGAACAGTACGGGGGTACTGTTCACCTATTTATAGGCACGGGACACAGCCCATACAAAATTACATTCATGCCCTTTACATTTGATAATAATTCTATAGTAATCTATCGAGGTCTGAATAGCCTTTTCATCTTTAAGTCGGTTTCATTTTCTGCTACCATGCCGAAGCTTTTCCTGTTCACATCTTCGGCGCTGTATCAACCTTCGTATTATTCTGGTCTGCTGCGATACCGACTTGAGTCCGAAGATACCTGTTCACACATTATACTCCAGAAATATTGTTAAATCCTATTTTTGAGGACCTTCGTAAGCCGAAGGCCCCCAACATCCTCCATGCGCCTAGGGGTCCCTTTTATAGCCCCAAGGCAGCTAGGAGCCGTTGAGAGCATTCCAGGAAGGCTGATCTTGCCTTCTGTCGCCTGGCGCACCGGACAGTCCGGTGCACCACCAGACACTATCCGGTGCGGATATCCTTCCTTATTTGGCGAAGCCAACCGTTGGGGTTTGAGAGCCGTTGGCGCACCGGACAGTGTCCGGTGCACACCGGACAGTCTGGTGCCTCCTTCTAGCCGTTGGCTCGGCCACGTGTCCCGCGCAGATCGCGCGGCCGACCGTTGGCCCGGTCGACCATTAGCTCACCAGACAGTCCGGTGCACCACCGGACAGACCGGTGAATTTTAGCCGTACGCCGTTAATCAACTCCTGAGAGCGACGAGTTCGCCTGTGAACGGATCACCGGACAGTCCGGTGATTTATAGTCGTACACCGTCGTCGAAGTCCCGAGAGTAGCCAGTTTACCAGAGTCAGCCTGGCACACCGGACACTGTCCGGTGCACCACCGGACACTATCCGGTGCACCACCGGACAGTCCGGTGCACCCAGACCGAGCTGACTTTGGCTGAACAGAGCCATCTCATTTCTAATTCAATCTTTCCTGTTTCCAGCACTTAGACACAATACATTAGTTCATAAAACAATGTACTAAGTCTAGAAACATACCTTTTGACTTGATTTGCACTTTGTCCACCACATTGCGTAGATCAACACAAAAGCACTTGCGTTGGCACTCAATCACCAAAATACTTAGAAATGGCCCAAGGGCACATTTCCCTTTCACTTACCCCTTTCGAGTAAGGTAGTCCTCCACTAGCTTTCCTAGTTAGTCAGCCAAGGGCGTCCTATTCCACCCTTGTGGTAGCATGTATATCTCAAGTTAAGCTCCATGTTCCAATTAACACAATGATCTTGTCATGAACAATAATTAAAACAACAGTATAATTGGAACATGATCATAATTTAATATTAATCCCAAAACCAGGTAGAGCAATAGCAAAACTACCCAAAAGTTCAGTGGTAAACAAGGTGTGGGATAAACAAATCTAGGGAAACCTATTAGGTCCCATCAGATTAACCTGAGCATGTCACAATGACTAACAGTAACATTATTGGGTAAAGAAGAGTGAACAAGGGCACAACTTGCCTTAGACTCGAGATTCCCAGGTACCAACTTGGTCTTCAAGTGTCTCGTAACCTCGGTGCTACCCGTAGAAATACAAACAAACATGGTATAGGCCAAATTAACATCACACCAATCATAAGAACAAACTACATAATAATGTTCTACGCATCATAACGAGATCGCAGGTTCGAGAACCATTAAATTCGTAGCTACGGTTATAAAGATATGATTTTTCGAAGGTTTATGTGATTAAATAGGAAAACTATGTTCTATGTTGATTATTATAAATCATGTGAGACAGATATTCCAGAGGAATAACTAACTTAAGCTTAATCCAAGTTATAATTTAATTAGAAATCATATCTTAGCCAACTTATTATAGACTAGTTAACTTTGATTAGAAAGGTTAATCTACTAACATTGGTTAAACAGAATACCTATTTTTGGAAAACATGTTAGTTGGTAAAATAATGTTACTATAGCGTAGGCAATATTATTGCAAAGCTAACGCAACTTGAATGGGTCAAATCGGAGCTAAGACAGACAAGTTATGGTTTATCTAAGCTCCTAGAATTATTTCTCTTAGTCACTTGTTCTCAAATGCTGCGAATCAAGAACAAGGCAACACAATTGTCAAAGATCAAGGACCTTCGTCCTCCGAAGCATTATCTCCTCTTGGATATAATGATCTTTAGACGAAGGTCATGAAGGACATGCCTTCACTATTCATAATAATAAGAGTGCATGGAGATAATGAATGTAATTCATTAGTTCATTCACCAATGCATTTCGTAATTTACACATGAATATTAACAAAGTTTACATTAAATTGGTACCTTCAGCTTGCTCGAAGGTGTTGACGCGAGAGCAATTACAATCCAGCGTGAACAGTATGGTGGTACTGTTCATCTATTTATAGGCACGGGACGCAGCCTGAATAAAAGTACATTTGTGTCCTCAACATTTATTCACAACTATAACTAAATCATTAGGGACTTGATAGTCTTTTCCTCTTCAGGTCAGCATCATGTTTGATCTTCATTATTGTCTTAAGCCAAAGAAGTTACTCTTCGGCTGTAGCTTCAGCGTTCGTTCTTATCATCTTCGGGCTATATCTTCGTCTTGTACACCTTTGACCTTGGAGAAATCTTCCATCCTAAAGCCGAAGCTCCCTGTAACAGTCCATGTTATGCTGAAAGTAGATGGTTATTCATGTTTTTCAGGACCTTCGGAAGAGAAAGGCCCCCAATAGTAGCCCTCGTAGTATTGATTTGTTTCTTTGTAACAAATTCAGACTGCGACGTGAACGGAGACCTTTAGCTGAAGGTTCGAAAAAACACCTTCCCTTCGCTAGAATAGCGAACCATTCTAAACTATGGGACCCACCGAGCGGTGGAGCTCTGAGTATATATATAGAAGCATGTGCCGTGAATATTTTTCGTGCCATTTAGTTGTTTGCATTGTGATTGCTATCTTAGCCTTCATCTCTTTGCATGCTCGATTGATTTCTGAGCTTCAACATTTGCCGTAACCGTCATCCAAATGGCTGAGGACAAGAAGATTATAGACCCCACAATGGCTGGATTTTACGAAGCAATGGAAAAGACCAACGTGGAAAAGATTACCAATGAGATGCTAGCTGGGGTGTCTAGGGATTCCAGCTACATTGACATATTTGATGTGGAGAGTGAAAATGAAGATGCCGAAGATCGTCCGTAGAGGCCAAGCCATGTCGTTTTTGGGAAGTCAACTGTCAAACAAGGGCAAATCGAAGCGACGAAGGGCAAATATTTTCATGATATTTCTATAGTGAGGGCCGGGGGAGGAAACCACCGTTCCCCTTCCCGATGCTGATGAGGTGGTGGTCTTTAAAAGCTTCGTGAAAGCTGGGCTTCGCTTCCCACTACACAAGATGTAGGTTGAAGTTCTGAAGACATTCAAAATATACTTTCATCAACTTACACCGAAGCCCTTATCAAAGTGGGGTTTTTATATGGGCTATGAGGAGTCAAGGGCTAGAGCCGGATGCTAGGTGCTTCTACAATATTCATGAGTTATCCTACTAGATGAAGGCAACCAGAAAAGAACAGTACCATAACAACTTCGGATGTTACAGCTTCGTGCCCCGCACTGAGGCAAATTATCTTATGCCAACATTTTGGAAGAAGTGGTCGGGCTCTTGGATGAAGCAATGGTTCTATGTCAAGAATGATCTGAATCAGAGGGAGGATGTGAGGGGCATCATTCAACGTCCCATATGGTCACGCTTCGGCGTTAGAAGACCATCAATCACAATTGGGAATGAAGTGCAAGCATGCCTAATGGCTTTCAACACCATATGTACTTACATCAGTACCAGAGATTTAGTTCAAGAACACATTGCTTTCAATGTATGGCCTCTTCCGAATGAATGGGAAATGCCGAAGGAAACTGCCGCTGGCTCCAGTCAAGGTGGCTTGGTTTATCTTAGGTACACCTTCCAGTATAGAAGCCAATTTTATGCGACAAATGATGATTGGCTAGATGATATAGAGGCAACCAGTGATGAGCTACTTGGAGCCTACTCAAAGGCAGAGGACGAGGCCATGACTATTGCCTTTGGCGCTTGAGGGAAAAGAAGACTGAATAGGGTTTTTGATGTAATTCGGTTTGTTTATCCTGATTACAGTTTTCCTGTTTGAAGGCAAGGAGGAAAGATGAAAGTTGCTACTTCGACCTCTTCTGGTGCGCTGAAGCCAAAGAGGGCCAAGGTCCTGACCCATAGACCGAAGCCTATTGGGACGGCCGAGGTGCCGAAGCTTATTGAAAGTGCCGAGGCTATCCCCTCAGGTATAGTATCAGCTCCTACCATGTTAACCGAAGCTAGTGTAAATCCGGTAAAAGAGCCTGAATCAAAAAAGACAGCAGAACAACCAAAGGTGCTGAGCCCTCCAGCTGTAATAGGGCTGTCGAAGCTATCAGCTACTACAACAGCGACTCCAAGGAAGAGAAGAATGGCTAGCGTTTTAGATGTTGTTCTAGAATCCATGAAAACGCCAACTCCTGCTTCTACCGAAGCATCTGGTGAAAAATCTGAAGATGCAAAAGAAGTGACTGCAGCAAGCGTGGCTACTGCTCTCGCCGAAGCCGGACCTCCGAAAGCTACGCTAGTAAGACTGATGGAAGAGAGTTTTCCTGAAAAATCTACATCTCTTGCTCCCGAAGTACCTCTTCATGGTGATTTGGAAATACATTGTTCAACACGCTTAGGGAAAGTAGTTGTCATTATAACAAATTGCCGAAGTGCAACACTATGCCAAGGACTTGAAATACCCCCAAGGGTCCTTGGTATACGGAGGAAATTACAAAGACGACTTCCTCTACTTCAACCCGACAGTAAGGAGGTTAATGTATGCTGCGAGATGATGAACAACATGGGGTTTCTGAAGCTTGAGCTTGGTTTGTTCGCTATGACGAAGGATCAGCTTGCGGACAGCCTCGCTTACAATAGCTTGAAGGTTTGCACATTTTGGCTTCTTATTTGATACTTTCCGTTAAAGTGAACTATTTTTTTGGTAACTCTTACTTTTATTGTTCGTTTGTTCTTCTATTTGGCAGGGTCTAATCCTTAGTAAGGCTTTGAAGTCCAAAAAAGATGCGGAGGACGAAAGCATCCAGATAGCACATGGAAACCTCCGATCGGAGGTTATAACTTTGAGAAACGAAGCTCTTGCAAAGGATAAGATTTTACTATCTTTGGTCGAAAGGCTGAAATCCAGTGAAGCTAAACTGTCTGCTCAAGCAGAAGTGCACAAAGCTAAAGTGCAAGAATTAGAAAAGAAACTTGCCGAAGCAACTGAAAAAATTAATGTAGAGCTAACAAAACGAGAAATATCTGACATTGAACGCGTAAGGGTACAGAAAAATGTTGAGGGGCTTCGTCAAGCTAAGGAAGAGTGCTATAATGTTACTACAAAATGTGCTAAGAATTTGAAGAACAGCTTTTCTAAAGTTGGCGCATTTTCCACAGAGCAGAATTTCATACGCGGTGCTCCTGATGGGGTTATCCGTTGGATTAACGGCGAAATCGAAGCTTTCAAAGAAATTCTCAGGGGCAGAGGTGATTTTTGTGCCTTCGCCGGCGTCCGAGGGGCCGTGTCGGTCCTAGAAAAGGTTGGCTGCGAACATGCTAAGGCTGTGGTTCAGCCAGGATTCTCGCTTTCAGCTGATGACATTAAAAACCCTTCGGTCGATGCTACTGCATTAAGTAGAAAGTTCTATTCCGAGGTATGGCTAAAGGGTGGATGAGAGATAGTTGACAAAGCCATTAGAAGAAATGAGAAATAGTCTCATGACACCTTGGAACAGGTCAGGGAAGCTGAAGAAGCCACTGAACGTGCCAGGCTTATAAGTATCTTTCATGATTTAGCTTCGTAAATTATTTTAGCTTTGGTAGTGACAAACTTGTATTGTGATGCAGCTGAGCTCTCTCCCCCTCCAAAAGCCATACAACCCCAAAGCTGATCCATCTCTGAAGGGGGTGCTCGACAAGATTGAGATTGCTAACGAAGCCATTGACGAGTCTGTCAACAAACTCCTGGAGGAAGTTGTGGATAAAGTTCTAAAGGGGAACGACTAGAGCTTTATTTTTTAAGACTTAAGATTCTCTATATAGAACATTACCTTTGAAAGAAACAATTAACAACTATTTGTGTATTAATGATGTAATATATTTCTTTGTGAGGCGTGAAATCTTTGTACGTACCGTTTTTTGAGCCATGGGCGAAAAAACACATTCCCTTCTTTTCACGCTTCATAAAGACAGAAATCCCCCTTCTTTGCTAAAGCGACTGTGTAGTTCTTGCCGTAGACGTTGCTTAAGAATACAATTGCCAAAAGCATAAACTCTGGATGACAGTACTTCTGTCACAAGCATGGATCATGTCTTATTGATGCGTTCTTTCTTGCATCTTTGCCAAAGCTGGACTTAACCTCATGGGTTAGCCAATTATATTTGAAGAGTGCTTTTCCTTCTTTTTTCACTGTTTGTGTCAGTGCAAAATGATGCATGATGCAATGTCATGCAATATGATGCAATGGTATGATGCAAATGATGTTGATGCACAAAACATAAAGAATAAGACTCTACATCCCCTTAGGAATGATTTTGGAGTCTCTTCACCTTTCACTTAGGTGGTATTTTAGCTCTGCATTCCCTTGGAATGACTTTGGAACTAAGCTCTGCATCCCCTTAGGAACGACTTTGGAGCTTCTTCACCTTTTACTTAGGTGGTATTTTAGCTCTTCATTCCCTTGGGAACGACTTTGGAGCTAAGTTCTGCATCCCCTTAGGAACGACTTTGGAGCTTCTTCACCTTGTACTTAGGTGGTATTTTAGCTCTGCATTCTCTTAGGAACAACTTTGGAGCTTCGTCACCCTTCTTGTTACACTTGATGGTGCAACCACAAATTTATTACAATAGGCCGAAGGTTGAACCTTCTTATATTGTCTTTGGAGAGAAAATATAAAGACATAAGAGTAAAAGATATATTGAACTTGGAAACATTTCTGGTCGAGTCCCTGTATTGCTTTAGTAAATAGGTCTCGATTCGGGCACAGTGCTGTTGACTGTGCAAGCTTCGGACTCCTCTCGTGTGTTGCGTTGTTGCTACGCTTGGCAATGCCCTTCTAGCTGCTGATTGTGAATCAAGGTTGGTGCCATAGGTGGTGGTGGTGGTAGCTGAGCCCATGCAGCTTGAGAGTGACTTGTCGAAGCAACTGATGCTATGGGCTATTGATTGCCCACGTACTCAAGAATGTATGGAGAATAGCACAAAGAAGTATGCAGGACTTGCTTCGGCTGATTCTATCGTGCTTCGGCTTCAGCTATCTCTTTCTACTTTTGGATTGTGACTTGGCACGTCCTTGTTGTATGTCCCTTATCCTCCCCACAGAATAGACAGAACAACTTCCTGGGTTGGGAGCTGAACCTTGCTCCGGAGCTTCTTCCTCCTCTACCCCTTGGAGCTGGTGGCCTGTAAGAGCTTTCTTGCATCCCTGAAGATTGGGAGCTTTGCTGGTTGCCTTGAGTGTGGTTTGCCCAGTCATCACTTGAGCTGGGATTGTGGATTGTTCTGACGTGCTTGGGGTGGAACCTTCCTCTGAAGCCCCTAGTCATCTCAGAATACATGTAGGCCTCCTCCCTTCTCTGCCGAAAGTCATTATCAGCCCTGATGTACTCATCCATCTTCTAGAGGAGCTTTTCCAGAGTTTGCAGTGGCTTCCTAGCAAAATACTGTGCTGTTGGTCCTGGTCGGAGCCCCTTGATCACAGCTTTGATGACAATCTCATTTGGCACCATTGGCGCCTGGGCTCTGAGTCGTAGAAATCTTCGGACATATGCCTGCAAGTACTCTTTACGGTCTTGCGTACACTGGAATAAGGCTTGGGCAATTATTGGTTTCGTCTAGAAACCATGAAAGATAGTTACTAGCTTGTCCTTCAGCTTTTGCCATGATGTGATTGTTCCCGGTCGATGGGAAGAATACCACATCTAAGCCACACTCCTGACTGCCACGACAAAGGATTTCGCCATGACAGTCGTGTTGCCACCATATGATGATATGGTTTCCTCATAGCTCATGAAAAATTGCTTTGGGTCAGAATGTCCATCATACATGGGAAGTTGTGGTGACTTGTAGGATGGTGGCCATGGGGTAGCCTACAGTTCTACTGCTAGAGGAGAAGTATCATCAAAAGCGAAGTTGACATGATGGAAATCATCATACCCATCCTCGTCATTGCTTGGGCTATCTTGGCAAAGCTCCCTCTGTTGTGGCCTTCGTCCTTGGTCATCTTGCGTGATGTGGCACATTTCCTCAACAGCTTCATCAATCTTCCCTTGAAGTTCAGCTAGCCGAAGCATCTTTTCTCTCTTTCTTTGCACTTGCTGGTGAATAGCCTCAAGTCCCTGATTTCATGGTCTAGTTCTTCCTCCTGCGGTGTTGGGCTGGTAGCCTTCCTTTTCTGGCTCCGGGCTTCTCTCAAGGAAAGAGTCTCTTGGTTGGTGTATAGTGGCTGAAGAGTAGCCCCTGGCGCTATTGCCTTCTTCGGCAGCATGACGAAGGTGAATGCTTGCCGAAGGTGGTTGTTTGAGTTCATTGGAGGTGGGCGCCAATGTTGGTCACTTGCTCTCAAATGCTGCAAATCAAGAACAAGGCAACACAATTGTCAAAGATCAAGAACCTTCGTCTTCTGAAGCATTATCTCGTCTTGGATATAACGATCTTCAGACGAAGGTCACGAAGGACATGCCTTCATTATTCATAACAATAAGAGTACATGGAGATAATGAATGTAATTAATCAGTTCATTCACCTATGCATTTCATAATGTTCAAGTGAATACTAACAAAGTTTACATTACGTTGGTACCTTCAGCTTGCTCGAAGGAGTTGACGCGAGAGCAATTACAATCCAGCATGAACAGTACGGTGGTACTGTTCATTTATTTATAGGCATGGGACACAGCCTGAGTAAAAGTACATTTGTGTCCTCAACATTTATTCACAACTATAACATAAATCATTAGGGACTGGCAAGTATTTTCCTCTTCGGGTCAGCATCATGTTTGATCTTCATCATCGTCTTAAGCCGAAGATGTTACTCTTCGGCTATAGCTTGAGCGTTCATTCTTAACATCTTCAGGCTATATCTTCATCTTGTACACCTTTGCCCTAGGAGAAAACTTCCATCGTGAAGCCAAAGCTGCCTGTAACAGTCCATGTTATGCTGAAAGCAGATGGTTAGTTATATTTTGGAGGACCTTCAGAAGACGAAGTCCCCCAACAATTTCTATAGTAAAAATCAACTTTCATAATTACTTTATAAAGGCCAGGGGTCGTTTTGCAAATTATAGGGACCTAGGTGTAAGAGTTTCCTTCAGACGAGGTATGACTGGTATGTTTACCCAAAAACTTAGGGGTTCCATTACAAACATTACAAGGTGAAGGAGTATCCTCTATTTTCGACCGTACGATCACAATCCGACGGTCGCCATTAGATCAAATCACTTAATGAAATGAACCAGTACGACACCAGGACCGCCAGATCAAAGATTTGTGGCCCCAAAACGCCCACACCCAGATGAAACCCAAGCCCTCGAATCCAATCCAACGACAGATCCCATCGCCCGAAGTGGTATGATCAAACTAATCTAGGCCACCCATCTATGGATCCACGACGAGTGTTTTCTCCCACCTTTAGAAACCAGAGCATGACGCCACCCAGCGGCAGACGGCATGATCCCGCCACCGCGCTTCCACTATGCCATTCACTCCCAAGGCGATGCTACACAAGGCGGGGATCCAAGTGGTCTAGATCGAGGTGGCTTACTAGTGGGTGAAGTTGTGGTGGCCCTCGGCCACGGTGCAGCGCAATCTGCGGCAGCGCCAATTGTTCCGTCGAGCAATTGCTGTAGCCCAGAGAGCTCATGTGCTCAGCTTCTCTCTCGAACACGATCCAGGCCCTCCGACGATCACCCGAAGCGATTCACCGAGGGTGAAGAGGTAATGTGGACGTAGGCCAACACTTGCGCATGGGTTTGCAGTTGCGCCTGAGCCCCGGCGAGCAATCCTAAGAGCCCACGTGGATCTCCACGCCTGGGAAGGCCATCAACACGCGCGGTGAGCGCAGGCAATCCCCCGCGACCATGAGTTTGGTCCCTGAGCGGCGTCGAGGTGCTAGTTTGATGGCGGCCACCCAGATTCTCTCCGTCACTCCCTTGTTGTGGCAGCGGGCGCGGATTGCTCGGGACGGACGCAACCATGGTCTCTACTTCCTCCGGTGATGGTGGGTTTTGGTTTTCCAGTTTCATCAGTTTGGGTGGCCTGGAGGGATTCATGGGGCCCTGATTTATAGCCGGCCATGGAAGAGTCGTCTAGGCGAACGTGACCTTCGGAGATGCCCAACGAACAGGACCGCAGAGAACTTGTTGTGTCTGTTGCGGTGGAGGGGATAAGCCTGACGTGTCAACCCACGATGTCAGCGTCCAAGAACTTCATTCGCTTGCAAGTGGAGGGGCTGGGCAGTGGGCCCGCGGAGTTAGTGCCACAGCTAGAGATGGCCAAACGGGCCGCCCGGCCTGGGCCGGGCCTGCTAAGCCAGCGGGCTTAATTTTCTGTCAAGCCCGGTCCGCAGCGGGTCTAAACGGGCCGGGCCGGCCCGTTTAACACGAAAAAACAAGCCGAAAAGCGGGCTAAACGGGCCGGTAAGCACGTTTTAGTGTTAAAAAAACGGGCTTAACGGGCTTAGAGGTAAACGGGCCGTGCCGGGGTAGCCCGCCGTGCCTAGTTTCCTGTCCAAGCCTGCCCGCTTATTCTACCGTGCCGGGCTCGGACCGGGCCCAAAAAGCGGGCTTCGTGTCGGGCTCACGTGCCTCGTGCTTTTTGGCCATCTATAGCCACAGCACACGCACCTGTGGTGTCTGGCTAGGCCGGCGTGATGGTGATTCTACCTAGCCCGAGAAGTGAGGAACTGACCCAAATGTGGGTTTTTCTATTTTCTATTTTCTTTTTCCATTTTTTCAGTTTATTTCTCCAATTTCAAACTTCAAGTTCAATTTAAATTTAGCTTTAAAATTCAAACTCTATTTAAATGCACCAACAAAAATTCCAGTATGAATGCAAAGTATATTTTATTATTTCATTACTTTGAGTATTGCTAATAATTCACCCATATGAATTGTTGCAAAGTTTATGTATTCTAGTTAATTTCAAATTCAAATTCCAGTTTCAAGACCTACGTATGGCTTTGAATAATTGGATTTAAAAGTACTAGTTGTTTAATTTAAGAGAATAATTTTATGGCTAACAAAATCCTTATAAAAATCAATTTAAAAGAAAATCTTTTGAAGACTTTTCTAATCTCCAAGCCAATATTTTAGGGTGTTACAAATTATACCCCCTAAAAATAATCTCGTCCTCGAGATTACAAGGAAAAGGAATGCAACAACTTTTGTTTGCAATTTACCTTTTAGTTTCTTAATTAGTTGGTTCCAATACCATTCTTTTTTATGTCTTTAATGGTTATCTTCTATGTCTATAATGAGTTATGGTTAGAACAAGTCCAGAATGAGGTAAGAAGGAATAAGGCAAGAAAAACTTCTATCCCGGATGGTGGGTCTTGACTCATTTGAATATCTAAGGTGACACTTGTCCTTTCATGACGAGGTTGTTCTCTTCCTTCTTGAGCTTTGGTGTCCTCATCCGGGTTAGGGACCAGAGGTTAAGATAGATTTGTGGGTAACACCTTAGTAGGTAGAGCAGCTAGTTTAGTAGGTGGCTATGAGTTAAATGAGATTAGTTAGAATCTGGTTTGGTTGTTTGCTTCTATATTGGTTGGATAGGTTATGTATCCTATTATGTAGGTCAAGTTTTTGTGTATGGCCGAGTTGATCTAAGATCTCAATATAGGTCAAAACTTGTTTATAGGAGTATGGTCTAATGTATTTCACTAGTATTAACTTCTTGTTAAGTAACATACATTAGATTTGATTATATTAGATTAGATAGGACCTAGATTAGGTTGGTACGACCAGTTTAGATTAGATAAGATCTAATTAATTTGGATTAGATCGTGATTGTTGCTCTAGGATGAGATAAGCAAAGTGGTTAGGATAAGATGAACCTCTCAAGATCAGATGAATCTATTAAGGTAAGAGAGAATCTTTTAAGATAGGATGGATCTATTATGCTAGATATATTTTAATGGGCGATAATTTGAGCTGATTAGTTATCTTATAAACATATTTTTTTATTTGCTTATATGCAGATGCAATTTTGGATATTACTCCATAACTCATCACACTAAATCGAAGAACTGAATCAAGCAGTTATCATAAGAACAAACACTCAAACATATAAATATTTACAAAAATAGTTTTGATGTGGTTCCTAAGATTAGGTCTCCTATTCCTAAAGGTCACTTTAGGTATAGGATTTTAAAGCGTGAAATCCACTTTTGTCTTTAGAAGTTAAGAGGTAAGAATAATCAGAGTAAAGCAGCAATAGATGAGAAAAAATTAAGGTAACTTTAGAAAGAATCAGAGTAGCAAAGGTAAGTAGGTAATGGTTGTCTAGTTCTATCTAGGTTTCATCCTACAGTCAACATTCCTCTGATGCCACTTCTATCACACCCGGGTTTCAGGGGCACCAAAACTCGGGCGTGAAATAATCACCAAGTGTGCTGGGACCAAGTCTCACACATATGATGACTCATGGTACAGAACCGAATGTCACAACTTTACTATATAATAGAAGTTTTGTACAAAATAGCTAAATAATTACATCATATGCAGACAACAATCTAGCAACCATAGTTGAATGGGAGACGACGGCCTAGACCACTCGCGAACTCATCACTGCATCCATCAAGCGCCTCATCTAGTGGTACCTATTCTTGACCTAGGGGGAACATGAGTACAGCAAGGGTGAGCTCAGATACATTCATCGCTCAGCAAGTTGTGGGGAATAATGTGCATGAACTCAACAAAGGTGGGAGCTCATGTGAAGTGTAAGGCTTACCGAAGTAGATGGTTAAAGCTGAGCATTGCTTTTAGAGTTGGCCAAAATTTTATTAGCAGTTACTAAGTATAAGTAGATACCAACTCAAATAATTAAGAGATCAAATTAATAACAACACCCACAATGCAATGCACATGAAAAATTAAGTTTAGTTCCATAAATTAATCATGCGAGAGTCCTGAGCTGCTCATGATCGCGAGCACGGCTGATATACCAATTTTACACTCTGCAAAGGTTGCACCCTTTACCCACAAGTCGTGTATCACGTCTAGCCAGGTTAGCTAGACACTTAGACACTTCCGAGGTGAATAGCTAGGGATCAACTACGAGGCCTTTATAAAGTTCTACTAGCTTCAAAAATGTAATACTCAAAATTATATAAAAGCATTATATGGTGATTTCCTTATTTTATGTGCCTTATTTGCATCATGAAAAGAACATACCTATAATTAAGAGATGAACTAAAACAAATGATACAAAAATAAAAGAAAGTGCATCTTGTTGGAGTTTTATGTGTTTGTGCATTACATAAAATAATAAGGATAATAATAATAAGATAATAATTACTAGAAGATGGATTAAACCCTAAATCGAAATTAGAGTTTGGAAATAAGAAAAAGAGAAAGGATACATATAAATAAATAAAATATATAAATAAATATTTTCAGACTTGGTATTGTTATTGCACAAATATAGTCGAGAATGAAGAGCCACAAAGTTTGAATTTAAATTGGAATTTAACTTGAGGTTCAAATAAAAGGAAAATGGAATGGGAAAAAAAGAAAAGAAAAAGGAAAAAAAGGGCGCATGGGCTCATAGTGATCACTCAGCCCACCTAACCTCACGCGTCGGCCCAATACCGAATTCCACCGCGCGGCCCGCTTACCACAGTCCTCGCGCGTCGCGGTCACTGACAATCGGGGACCACTGGTCAGCTCACCACGCGCGCTCAGTTTTTTTCGGTGTGTCTCTGCTTGGTGGGCCCGTGGCGTCAGGCACAACCCGAACTGCCTCGCCCGGGCATGGCGGAAGCACGCCGTGGATGGGGGAAGGTTTGTTACCTCTTTCCAGACCGTGAAGCCCTTATAAAATGTGACGGGGTCCTAGGTCTCCACCATTCCCATCTCCGTGATCCTAGCAGCACGAACGCAACCGAGTGGGGAGATTTTCGTGAGAGTGCGGGTCGGCGGCGTCGGGAGTTTGAGGTCGTCGATCTCGGCCGTACCTGTGGAGTCCGGTGGTGGCTGGAGAGCTTCGCGAGACCGCGCGGAACGTGTACGACTCGTCCTCGGGATTGATTAGCCGCTGGCGTTGGGGGAATTTCTCACCATCGACTTCGGGCAGCCGTGGAATCGTCGGACGCCGTGGACGGAGCTCGGCGCGCCACCAACGTCGGTAAGATTTCCCCCAACGGACTCGCGATTATTCCTTCTGCGTTTTAGAGTCATTGGATAGGTCGGGAAAGGTCGGGGCGCAGCTGCATCCGGTCGCCGGCGAGAGGCCATCGCGGCTGCTTTTGCGCGGGCGCTCGTTCACCAGGGAGGAAGAAGACGACTCCCTGGCCGTCCATCTGGGTTTGGACGCTAGGGATTCGGTTGTGGGAAAACGATTGAGTTAATGCACCAGAGCCGTCCGATCCGATCATGCGGCTAGGATTAGATTCGCAAACACCCTTACAGCGGAATAGAATTGGTGCGTAGATCTAGCGATGGACGGCTCTGATCGTGTCTGTGGTCGCGATTGTTGGGAACCGTTGATCCGCAATCTGATGACTCTCGGGCATGCCGCTTCGTCGCACTTACCAATAGATCTGAGCCACCCATTTGAGATCGGACGATCGAAGCGCCCACGGAATCATAACACTCGCCGATTTAATCGTGGCCGTCTACTCGCGATCTGGCGGCCAGAAACCTTAGATACCCCTTCGCGGGTACTTTTTGTTAAAGAGCCCCTGTCCTTTTGTCAAATAAACCCGCCATCCTCGGCAACAGTAATCTGTGTCTGGGAAACTTTTACAGGTTAGACCCTGAACTCTTTATTATTTGGCGCGCTGTCCAGAGCTCAGAGAAATCAAATAAACAAGTTTAGAAATTGATTTTGAATACAAAAATAATCCTAGGAACTTATATAATTCATATAAAATCCATTTTAACTCCAAATTAATCCATTCCACTTTCTAAAATTTTATAATTTTATTCGGTACCACTTAGTGTCTCTGTTTTGACATGAAAACAGTTAGAAAATTAATTTATCATTAAATCCCATTTCAAGCACATTAAACCTTAGGAAATTCATAACTTCAAATCTATAACTCCAAATCTAGTGATTCCAGTTCCTATGATCTCATTTTAATGCGTAGATTTTTACTGTATATTTTATTTACATGTTTGGTGTGATGTTGATTTTGGCTATACTATGTATGTATTGTGTTGATGCGAATAGACGAGCAAGCCACTGTGGAAACTGAGGTTCAACAAGTAGAGGTAGCTGAGCAGGAGCTCATTGAAGGCAAGTTGTGCCCTTGGTCACTTACTTTTCCCAGCCATGTTCTTATTAATTTTAATGATCTGCATAGGTTAATTTTGATGGGAGCCTTTATGTTACCTCAGTTTTGATTACCTCTATACCTTGTTCACCCCTGGAATATTTTTGGGTAGTACTTGCTATTGCTTTATGTGGATTGGGTATGGAGATACACTACTCATGATTATTCTGTTATCATTTTGTTATTATTACTGTTCATGTTAAGATCATTAAATTAATGGGAACATGGAGCGACCACCCGGGAAAACAGTGCTACCACAAGGGTTTAATGGGACGCCCTTGGCTGATTAATTAGGAAAGCTAGCAGAGGTCTTCCTTACCCGAAAGGGGCAAGGGCAGTAGGGGAGTGGTCAGTGTAGGGAGGTCCTTGTTTGATTTTGCTGCGATGGCAGTCGGCAAGAACCCTGCACTGGAACTTCCTATAAACTGTAGCGGGATTTCTGAAGCTAGTGGAACTTTGTAAAGGCCTCGTAGTGTTACCCTGCCTCGCCTCCTCGGTAGAGGTGTATTGGATTGGCCGTCTCTTGGCAGATGGGTAACATGACTTGTGGGTAAAGATGCGCAACCTCTGCAGAGTGTAAAACTAGTATACTAGTCGTGCTCACGGTCATGAGCGGCTCGGACCCTCACATGATTAACTATGGAACTTAAGTTCAATTTGACATTTGCATCGCATTTGGGATTATTTTACTATTACTTTTCTTTATTATTATTAAGGTTTGGTATTTACTTACACTTAGTAAGTGCTAATAAAATTTTGACCAACTTATAAAAGCAATGCTTAGCTTCAGCCTTTATTTCATTGATCAGCCTTACACTACATGAACTCCCACCTTTGGTGAGTTCATGCCACATTATTCCCCACGACTTGTTGATCTATGAACGTATGTGAGCTCACTCTTGCTGTCTCACACCCCCACAGGAGAAGAGCAGGTGGTTGAAGAGGAGCCGCCTAACACTGAGGAGTTCGATCTGATCTAGGTGGCGTTTCTCAGTCGACATTGGCGCCGACGATCCTTAGTTCGTTTTATGGTTATACTTTTATTTTGTAATAAGTCTTCCGCTATGTAATAATCACTCTGATGTTTTATGACATTTCTCTCTATACACTCTGTTATTATATATGTTGTCTTCTCGGCGCATGTATGAGATGCACCTGGCTTTGTTCCTTAAAGCCGGGTGTTACAGAAGTGGTATCAGAGGAAATGTTGACTGTAGGACGAAACCTAGATAGAAATGGACAAAACCCTTACCTACTTATCTTATTCTGATTCATTCTATTCTTACCTTACTCTGATTCTTTCTACACTCATCCTGAACCTGTCTCACCTTCCACTGTTCTACTCTGATCATTCTTATCTTTTCTATTCTAAGACAAGATGGATTTCAAACCTTGGAATCCCTACCTCTATGACATTTTAAGAGAATGGAAGCCTAAGACAAAATTAAAAAAAAAACTATTTTCTCTATTAAAAATGTTGGTTGATTGTGCTGATGCTAAATGCCTGATTTGCTTCTTTGATTGATTGAATTATTATAGATGGACATCTTAGCATGTACCAACATAAGGTATTGAATTAGCTATAGTAGGTGGAATATTAATCTGCTTAGCTAATAAATCCCCCAAAATAACTTGATTTGTAAGTACCTGCCTTGGCTACTATTCTCTTACCATATGTATCTAACTCAGATGGTCAATACCAGGAAAGGAAAGATTATCACGCAACAGCAAACAGAAATGAATCCTCCAAATCCTCTACCTGTTGAAACCGATCAAGTGATTGCAACCCAAAGGCTGGTAATACAACAATTGACAGACATGGTGACCGAAATGCAAAACCAGATAAGACAAGAACGCGAGGAAATACGTCAGGCCCGTCTGGAGATACATCAAAAAATAAGGCAATCACGGTTGGAGAGACAACGATAACAACCACCATCTCCACCACCACCAGCTCCACCAAGCTACATAAACATATATATAAATTACTACTATTTGTAGGATCTACAGGTTCCTTTAGTTAGTATTCGGTATGATACTATTTTAGGAGGAATAAAAAGGTCTATCTGTCCCCATGTGTTGCTAATAAAATTATGCGTCATGCCGAGATTTTGGTTTGTGCAAATGTGATGGACAATATGAGAAAACCCATGAGAGTAATTACACCTAAAGGACCTGTTGAGGCGGATCAAATGACCCGTAGATTGACATTAAACATTATGGGTAGAGAATTTGGAGCTACTGCTATAATATTAGAGTCAAGCACTATAGATGTGACCCTTGGTATGTCGTGGTTAAGAAAGACAAAGGCAGTATATACGCTGTGCTAAGGGAACCGTAGAACTCACCCGTTCCAAAGAAGAAAGATTTGAAGTTGAAATTGCAGAAACTACTGCCACCAGACTAGCGGTATTCTTAGTAGATGGGAAGTTTGTTGGTGTCAATATCCGTGTGGTTAGAGATTCTTCGGATGTCTTCCTAGAAGGGTTACCAGGAATGCCACCAGATAGGGAAGTTGAGTTTGTTATTGATCTCTTACCTGGAACCGCTCCTATTTCTAAACGGCCAAATAGGATGTCCGTAGAGGATTTGAAGGAACTTAAGAAGCAGTTAACGGAGTTACAAGAGGCTAGTTACTTACGTCCGAGTATCTCACTCTGGGAAGCACCGGTACGTTTGTACAGAAGGAGGATGGATCACGAGAGATGAGTGTGGATTATTGGTCCCTTAATGATGTTACTGTGAAGAACAAGTATCCGTTGCCCCACATTGAGGATTTATTCAGATGAGAGGTGTCGAAGATTGATCTCCGACCGAGTTATCACCAAATGAAGATTAGGCCATCGGATATTCCCAAGACGGATTGCTCGACCCGATATGGTTTATATGAGTTCACTGTTATGTCATTTGGACTAACTAATGCACCAGCCTATTTTATGGATCTGAAGTATAAGGTGTTCATGATGTGGACAGATTCGTCGTGGTTTTCATCGACGATATTCTTACTTATTCCAAGAGTGATAGTGATCATGAGGAACATCTGAGATTGGTGCTACAGAAGTTACGAGGTAATCAACTCTACGCTAAGTTCAGCAAGTGCGAGTTTTGGATTGACAAGGTACCATTCCTTGGTCATATTATTTCTAATGGAGGAATAGCAGTGGATCCTGCTAAAGTGAAGGAGATAATGGAGTGGAGAGTGCCCACTACAGTTACTGAGATTCGGAGTTTCTTGGGACTCGCAGGATATTATCGGAGATTTATTGAAGGATTCTCTAAAATTGCTAAGCCTATGACATCGCTTTTGGAAAAAGGAAGAGAATTCAAGTGGGATGAGAAGTGCCAAGAAAGCTTTGATCAATTGAAGGAGAGATTGATGTCTCCACCAGTATTGATTATGCCAGATCTGTAGAAGGGATTTGACATTTACTGTGATGCATGTGGCCAAGGACTTGGATGTGTGCTCACGCAGGAAGGACATGTGATTGCCTACGCGTCTCGTCAGTTGCGGAAACAAGAGTTGAACTACCCCCACTCATGACTTGGAATTGGCAGCCGTTGTGCATGCGCTTAAGATTTGGAGACATTATATTATGAGAACCAAGAGCCAAGTATACATGGATCATAAGAGTTTGAAGTATATATTCACTCAGAAGGATATCAACCTTAGGCAACGTCGTTGGTTGGAGCTTATTAAAGATTACGATTTGGAAATTCACTATCACCCGGGCAAGGCGAATTTGGTTGTAGATGCCTTGAGTCGAAAGGAGCACGTTCATTTAGCTGTTGTTGCCCAACTACCCGATGAGATTGATGAGGATTTTAGGAGACTTAACCTGGGGATAGTTGATCATACTGAAGGAGTTATTATTGATGCGGAACCTACCTTGGAGCAAGAAATCCGCAAAGGACAAATTAGTGATGCTAAAATACAAGAGATTAAGGATCTTATTACTGAAGGTCGAGGTCTAGTATTCACGGAAGATGAGCAAGGCACCGTATGGTTCACGGATCGGATATGTGTTCCGGAGATTGAAAGCCTTCGTGAGACTATATTGAAGAAAGCCCATGACTTGGATTATTCTATTCATCCTGGTAGTACCAAGATGTATCAGGATTTAAAGCAGAAGTGCTGGTGATATGGACTGGAGAGAGATATGGCTGCACATGTGGTTATGTGCGATGTGTGCCAAAGAGTTAAGACCGATCACCAAAGACTAGCTGGACTATTACACCCACCAAAGATGTCCAAGTGGAAGTAAGAAGAGATTGATATGGATTTCATTACTGGATTGCCTCGCACCCAGAAAGGATATGATGATATATGGGTGATTGTGGATAGATTGACTAAAGTGGCTCATTTCATTCCGGTCAAGACTACTTATAAAGGATCTTAGCTAGCAGAGTTATATATGGCTCGAATTGTGTCTCCACATGGAGTACCAAAGAAGATCGTTTTGGATAAGAGGATCACAGTTTACCTCCAGATTTTGGAAAAGTTTTCATGAGAATATGGATACAAAGTTGAAATTTAGTGCAGCCTATCACCCTCAGACTGATGGACAGACTAAAAAGGACTAATCAAGTATTGGAGGATATGTTGAGAGCTTGTGCCCTTCAGCATGGTAGTAGTTGGGATAAGAGTTTGCCTTATGCTAAGTGCTCATATAATAATAATTACCAGGCCAGTCTGAAGATGTTACCGTTTGAGACTCTATATGGCAGGAAATGCAGGACTCCTCTATATTGGATCAGACTAGAGGAAGACAGTTCTTTGGACCTAGAATTATTCAAGAGGCAGAAGAACAAGTCCATATAATTCGGGAGAATTTGAGGGTAGCTCAGACCAGATAAAGGAGCTACGCTGATAACAGAAGAAGATCACTGGAATTTGAGGAAGGAGATTATGTGTACCTCAAGGTGTCACCACTTCATGGAATGAGGAGGTTTTAAGTCAAGGGCAGATTGTTCCCTCGTTTTATTGGACCATTCAGAGTTTTTAGGCGAGTTGGAGAGATGGCATACCAACTCGAGCTACCTGCTAGTCTATCGGATGTGCATAATGTGTTCCATGTATCTCAACTGAAGAAATGTCTCCGTGTCCCTGAGGAACAGTTACCAATGGAAGAGCTCAGTGTTCAGGGTGATTTGACTTACACGGAGTACCCGATCAAGATTTTGGACACTTTGACTCGAGTCACGAGGAATAAGGTTATAAAGATGTGCAAAGTTCAATGAAGTTCAATGGAGTCACCATGGTGAAGATGAAGCAACTTGGGAAAGAGAAGAAGAGCTTCGCATAGGTTTTCCCCACCTTTTCCCTCGTTCTTCTTAAATCTCGAGGACGAGATTATTTTTAAGGGGGGTAGGATTTGTAATACTCAAAATTATATAAAAGCATTATATGGTGATTTCCTTATTTTATGTGCCTTATTTGCATCATGAAAAGAACATACCTATAATTAAGAGATGAACTAAAACAAATGATACAAAAATAAAAGAAAGTGCATCTTGTTGGAGTTTTATGTGTTTGTGCATTACATAAAATAATAAGGATAATAATAATAAGATAATAATTACTAGAAGATGGATTAAACCCTAAATCGAAATTAGAGTTTGGAAATAAGAAAAAGAGAAAGGATACATATAAATAAATAAAATATATAAATAAATATTTTCAGACTTGGTATTGTTATTGCACAAATATAGTCGAGAATGAAGAGCCACAAAGTTTGAATTTAAATTGGAATTTAACTTGAGGTTCAAATAAAAGGAAAATGGAATGGGAAAAAAAGAAAAGAAAAAGGAAAAAAGGGCGCATGGGCTCATAGTGATCACTTAGCCCACCTAACCTCACGCGTCGGCCCAATACCGAATTCCACCGCGCGGCCCGCTTACCACAGTCCTCACGCGTCGCGGTCACTGACAATCGGGGACCACTGGTCAGCTCACCACGCGCGCTCAGTTTTTTTTCGGTGTGTCTCTGCTTGGTGGGCCCGTGGCGTCAGGCACAACCCGAACTGCCTCGCCCGGGCATGGCGGAAGCACGCCGTGGATGGGGGAAGGTTTGTTACCTCTTTCCAGACCGTGAAGCCCTTATAAAATGTGACGGGGTCCTGGGTCTCCACCTTTCCCATCTCCGTGATCCTAGCAGCACGAACGCAACCGAGTGGGGAGATTTTCGTGAGAGTGCGGGTCGGCGGCGTCGGGAGTTTGAGGTCGTCGATCTCGGCCGTACCTGCGGAGTCCGGTGGTGGCTGGAGAGCTTCGCGAGACCGCGCGGAACGTGTACGACTCGTCCTCGGGATTGATTAGCCGCTGGCGTTGGGGGAATTTCTCACCATCGACTTCGGGCAGCCGTGGAATCGTCGGACGCCGTGGACGGAGCTCGGCGCGCCACCAACGTCGGTAAGATTTCCCCCAACGGACTCGCGATTATTCCTTCTGCGTTTTAGAGTCATTGGATAGGTCGGGAAAGGTCGGGGCGCAGCTGCATCCGGTCGCCGGCGAGAGGCCATCGCGGCTGCTTTTGCGCGGGCGCTCGTTCACCAGGGAGGAAGAAGACGACTCCCTGGCCGTCCATCTGGGTTTGGACGCTAGGGATTCGGTTGTGGGAAAACGATTGAGTTAATGCACCAGAGCCGTCCGATCCGATCATGCGGCTAGGATTAGATTCGCAAACACCCTTACAGCGGAATAGAATTGGTGCGTAGATCTAGCGATGGACGGATCTGATCGTGTCTGTGGTCGCGATTGTTGGGAACCGTTGATCCGCGATCTGATGACTCTCGGGCATGCCGCTTCGTCGCACTTACCAATAGATCTGAGCCACCCATTTGAGATCGAACGATCAAAGCGCCTACGGAATCATAACACTCGCCGATTTAATCGTGGCCGTCTACTCGCGATCTGGCGGCTAGAAACCTTAGATACCCCTTCGCGGGTACTTTTTGTTAAAGAGCCCCTGTCCTTTTGTCAAATAAACCCGCCATCCTCGGCAACAGTAATCTGTGTCTGGGAAACTTTTATAGGTTAGACCCCGAACTCTTTATTATTTGGCGCGCTGTCCAGAGCTCAGAGAAATCAAATAAACAAGTTTAGAAATTGATTTTTAATACAAAAATAATCCTAGGAACTTATATAATTCATATAAAATCCATTTTAACTCCAAATTAATCCATTCCACTTTCTAAAATTTTATAATTTTATTCGGTACCACTTAGTGTCTCTGTTTTGACATGAAAACAGTTAGAAAATTAATTTATCATTAAATCCCATTTCAAGCACATTAAACCTTAGGAAATTCATAACTTCAAATCTATAACTCCAAATCTAGTGATTCCAGTTCCTATGATCTCATTTTAATGCGTAGATTTTTACTGTATATTTTATTTACATGTTTGGTGTGATGTTGATTTTGGCTATACTATGTATGTATTGTGTTGATGCGAATAGACGAGCAAGCCACTGTGGAAACTGAGGTTCAACAAGTAGAGGTAGCTGAGCAGGAGCTCATTGAAGGCAAGTTGTGCCCTTGGTCACTTACTTTTCCCAGCCATGTTCTTATTAATTTTAATGATCTGCATAGGTTAATTTTGATGGGAGCCTTTATGTTACCCCAGTTTTGATTACCTCTATACCTTGTTCACCCCTGGAATATTTTTGGGTAGTACTTGCTATTGCTTTATGTGGATTGGGTATGGAGATACACTACTCATGATTATTCTGTTATCATTTTGTTATTATTACTGTTCATGTTAAGATCATTAAATTAATGGGAACATGGAGCGACCACCCGGGAAAACAGTGCTACCACAAGGGTTTAATGGGACGCCCTTGGCTGATTAACTAGGAAAGCTAGCGGAGGTCTTCCTTACCCGAAAGGGGCAAGGGCAGTAGGGGAGTGGTCAGTGTAGGGAGGTCCTTGTTTGATTTTGCTGCGATGGCGGTCGGCAAGAACCCTGCACTGGAACTTCCTATAAACTGTAGCGGGATTTCTAAAGCTAGTGGAACTTTGTAAAGGCCTCGTAGTGTTACCCTGCCTCGCCTCCTCGGTAGAGGTGTATGGGATTGGCCGTCTCTTGGCAGATGGGTAACATGACTTGTGGGTAAAGATGCGCAACCTCTGCAGAGTGTAAAACTAGTATACTAGCCGTGCTCACGGTCATGAGCGGCTCGGACCCTCACATGATTAACTATGGAACTTAAGTTCAATTTGACATTTGCATCGCATTTGGGATTATTTTACTATTACTTTTCTTTATTATTATTAAGGTTTGGTATTTACTTACACTTAGTAAGTGCTAATAAAATTTTGACCAACTTATAAAAGCAATGCTTAGCTTCAGCCTTTATTTCATTGATCAGCCTTACACTACATGAACTCCCACCTTTGGTGAGTTCATGCCACATTATTCCCCACGACTTGTTGAGCTATGAACGTATGTGAGCTCACTCTTGCTGTCTCACACCCCCACAGGAGAAGAGCAGGTGGTTGAAGAGGAGCCGCGTAACACTAAGGAGTTCGATCTGATCTAGGTGGCGTTTCTCAGTCGACATTGGCGCCGACGATCCTTAGTTCGTTTTATAGTTATACTTTTATTTTGTAATAAGTCTTCCGCTATGTAATAATCACTCTGATGTTTTATGACATTTATCTCTATACACTCTGTTATTATATATGTTGTCTTCTCGGCGCATGTATGAGATGCACCTGGCTTTGTTCCTTAAAGCCGGGTGTTACAAAAAAACCTGCTATAGTTTCTAGGCAGTATAGGGATCCCCCGTCTGAAGAGCCATCGCAACAAAATCAACCTGAGAACCTCCCTATACCAACCACTCCCCTAATGCCCTTGCCCCTTTTGGGTAAGGTAGTCCTCCACTAGATTTTCTAGTTAGTCAGCCAAGGGCGTCCCATTGCACCCTTGTGGTAGCACATATATCTCAAGTTAAGTTCCATGTTCCAATTAACACAATGATATTGTCATGAACAATAATTAAAACAACAGTATAACTAGAACATGATCCTAATGTAATATTAATCCCAAAACCAGGTAGAGCAATAGCAAAACTACCCAAAAGTTCAGTGGTAAACAAGGTGTGGGATAAAACAAGTCTAGGGAAACCTATTGGTCCCATCAGATTAACCTCAGCATGTCACAATGATTAACAGTAACCTTATTGGGTAAAGAAGATTGATCATGGGCACAACTTGCCTTAGACTCGAGATTCCTAGGTACCAACTTGGTCTTCAAGTGTCTTGTAACCTCACTGCTACCCGTAGCAATACAAACAAACATGGCATAGGCCAAATTAACATCACACCAATCATAAGAACAAACTGCATAATAAAGTTTTATGCATCGTAACGAGATTACAGGTTCAAGAACCACTAAATTCGGAGCTATGGTTATAAAGATATGATTTTTCGAAGGTTTATGTGATTAAACAGGAAAACTATGTTCTATGTTGATTATTATAAATCATGTGAGACAGATATTCTAGAGGAATAACTAACTTAAGCTTGATCCAAGTTATAACTTAATTAGAAATTATATGTTAGTCAACTTATTATAGATAGGTTAACTTTGATTAGAAAGGTTAATCTACTAACATAGGTTAAACAGAATACCTATTTTGGAAAACATGTTACTTGGTAAAATAATGTTACTATAGCGTAGGAAATATTATTATGAAGCTAACGCAACTTGAACGGGTCAAATCGGAGCTAAGACGGACAAGTTATGATTTATCTAAGCTCTTGGAATTATTTCTATAGTAAAAGTCAACTTTCATAATTACCTTATAAAGGCCAGGGGTTGTTTTGCAAATTATGGGGACCTAGGTATAAGAGTTTCCTTCAGCTGAGGGATGGCGGGTATATTTACCTAAAAACTTAGGGGTTCTTTTACAAACGTTACACGGTGAAGGGGTATCCTCTATTTTCGACCGCCCAATCACAATCCGACGGTCACCATTAGATCAAATCACTTAATGAACTGGTACGACACTAGGACCGACGGATCAAATATATGTGGCCCCAAAATGCCCACGATGAAACCCAAGCCATCAGATCTGATCCAACAGCGTAGATCCCATCACCCAAAGCAGTATGCTCAAACTAATCTGGGCCACCCATTTATGAATCCACGGCGAGTGTTCTCTCCCACCTTCAGAAACCAAAGCACGACGTTGGGTGGCGCCTGCAGTGCCGCGGCGGCGGACGGGGTGATCCCACCACCACACTTCCACTGTGCCATTCACTCTTGAGGTTGATGCTACGCAAGGCGAGGATCCAAGTGGTCTGGATCAAGGTGGCTTACTAGTGGGTGAAGTTGTGGTGGCCCTCGGCCACGATGCAGCGTAATCCGCGACAGCGTCAATTGTTCCGTCGAGCAATTTCTCCAGCCAAGAGAGCTCCTGCGCTCAGGTTCTCTCTCGAACATGATCCAGGCCCTCCGACGATCACCCAAAGCGATTCACCGAGGGTGAAGAGGTAACGTGGACGTAGACCAACAGTGGCATGCGGGTCTGCAGTTGCGCCTAAGCCCCGACGAGCAATCCTGAGAGCACGGCCGGCCCTGAGGGGTGCGGTGGGTGCGACCGCACCGGGCCCCTAAAAACAGAGGGTCCCTCTGGCCACTTGACGTTAGCACTTTTTTCCCGCTAAGTATATCTACCCTAGACATAAATACGCAAGAGCGATGCACTATCGATCAGTTTCGTCTAGATTGTTAAACTAATGTCTCAATTACTTATCTAATATTCACTTCGTTCCAAAATAGTATTTGTTTTAACTCTTGATTTTTATGTCCATATTCAACTAGATGATGAGGAATCAACTAGAGAAGCAAAATAAATTCTATTTTGATACAGAGAGAGTATTATTTACTATACACATGATGGTTGCATCGACGAAGAGAAGATTTTTAAAATTGAAATATTTTTGAACTATTTAATGTCAACAATGACTTAACAGAGGTTAAATGGTTTGGCGATTATATGTATCTAAAAGAAGTTGTTGGATGAGATTGATCTTAATGGTATAAGCGATGATTTGTATCACAAAATGTTAGAAGATATTTTTAATGACATCGGATAACAAGTATATGTTTTGCTATATTTTATATTTGTTATCTTATAAACGTTGAATATTATATATATTGTGTATGGATGGAGCTTCAATTTTAGATTTCGCACCAGGCCCCTAAAAAGTCAGGAACGGCCCTGCCTGAGAGCCCACGTGGATCCCCACTCCTGAGAAGGCCATCAACACACGCGGTGAGCACAGGCGATCCCCCATGACCATGAGTTTGATCCCCGAGCGACGTCGAGGTGCTTGTTCGATGGCGGCAGCCTAGATTCTCTCCGTCACTCCCTTGTTGTGGTGGTGGGCGCGGATTGCTCGAGACGGCCGCAACCATGGTCTCTACTTCCTCCGGCGATGGTGGGTTTTGGTTCCTGAGTTTCCTCGGTTTGGGTGGCCTGGAGGGATTCATGGGGCACTGATTTATAGCCCGACCATGGAAGAGTCGTCCAGGCGAATGTGACCATCGAAGATGCCCAATGAACCGGATCGTAGAGAACCCGTTGTGTCTGTTGCTTTGGAGGGGATAAGCCTGATGTTCCAGCCCACGATGTCAGCATCCAAGAACTTCATCCGCTTGCAAGTGGAGGGGCTGGGCAGTGGGCCCGCGGAGTCAGTGCCATGGCATGCGCGCCCGTGGTGTCTGGCTGGGCCAGCGTAATGGTGATTCTATCTGGGCCGAGAGGTGAGGAACCGGCCCAGATGTGGGTTTTTCTGTTTTCTTTTTCATTTTTTTCAGTTTATTTCTCCAATTTCAAACTTCAAGTTCAATTTAAATCTAGATTTAAAATTCAAACTCTATTTAAATGCACCAACAAAAATTCTAGTATGAATGCAAAGTATATTTTATTATTTCATTCCTTTGAGTATTGCTAATAATTCACCCATATGAATTGTTGCTAAGGTTATGTATTCTAGTTAATTTCAAATTCAAATTCCAGTTTCAAGACCTATGCATGGCTTTGAATAATTGGATTTAAAAGTACTAGTTGTTTAATTTAGGAGAATAATTTTAAGGCTAAAAAAATCCTTATACAAATCAATTAAAAAGAAAATCTTTTGAAGACTTATCTAATCTCCATGCCAATATTTTAGGGTGTTACAAGAAAAGGTATTACAACAAGAAGAAGGGTGGCGAGGCGCATATGGGGCGGGAATGGGACTCCGACGAGAGCTCCACCGACTCCTCCGACGAGGACGCCGCCAACATCGCCGTCAATAAGGGCCTTGTCTTCTCCAATGTCGGCCACAAATTTCTTATGGCTAAGGATGGCAAAAAGAAGAAGGTACACTCTAGAGATACCCCCAAATACACTACTTCCGATGATGAGGGGTAGCTCTAGTGATGATAATGATGATTTAACTTCTCTTTTTGCAAACCTTACCAAGGATTAAAAGAAGAAAATAAATAAATTAATAGAAACCATTAACGAGAAGGATGATAGCTTGGAAAGCCAAGAGGACTTGCTCGTTAAGGAGAATAAAAAATTTGTTAAGTTGAAAAATGCTTATGCTCTGGAAATAGAAAAGTGTGTAAACTTGTCTAAAGAGCTTAATATTTGCAATGATTCAATTTCTTATCTTAGAACTGAAATGCTAGCTTAATTGCTAAGATTGAAGAATTGAATGCTTACAATGTTTCTACATCCACTGTTGAGCATGTCACCATTTGCACTAGATGTAGAGATGTTAATATTGATGCTATGGATGATCACCTTGCTATGATTAAAGAACAAAATGATCACAAAGATAAATTTAATGCTAAAATTGCCGAGCATGAGTTAGAGAATGAAAAATTTAAATTTCCTCGTAGCATGCTTTATAATGGGAGGCGCCCTGGGATTAAGGATGGTATTGGCTTCTAGCAGGGGAGCCAAAGCAATACCAAACTTAATGCCCCTAAGAACAGGCTTTCTAACTTTGTTAAGGGCAAGGCTGTGGCAGAACCGCCCGAATTATTCCAACTTAAGTGCCTAAATCCCACCTGTAAGGCTAGACCACACTTAAATAGGAATAAAACGTCGATCCCTCGGATCTAGTCCGACGAGGCCACTAACAGGATCAAGTACCACGTACTCACTCGAAGGTGAGGCACAGAGCAAATACAATAAAGCATAAAACCATGCATTAAGAGTGCTTAATTTATTACGTCATCATCAGGTTTCTCAAAAGTAATGATCATTGTTCGTAATGCAGCGGAATATAACTAACGGTAAAATAAACGGAGGGATGGGGAAGCCTGGCCCATCACTTCACATGCTCCTCCTCTACCGAGGTAGGGTCCCACTCAACTGTCCAACCCGGTGGCAAGATAGACGGCCAAGTCACTCCAGCAACCATGTCCTCCAGCGAACCTATAAAAATTATGCCACAAGCAAGACTGAGTATACTAATACTCACCTAGACTTACCCGGTGTGAGGAGTCTACTCCTCTACCTCTAGACATGTAGCTGTTTAGCTGAGGGGTTTGGTTTGCCAAAAGCACTAGCTGAGTCTAAAATCAAGTTTTAGCTTTTCAAGTTTTAGTGTGACTCTCTTAAGACTAGATGTATACCTAGCTAATCATACATGGTAGCAATCATTCTTAGCAATCAACATCTTTTGCCAATTCGACACATTTCCACTTGTTACTCAATGCAGTACAATGGATCAAGCAGTCTCATTAGCTGCGAGAAGCAGACGTTTCGAATCGAGTTTTTATTCTTGCAAGGTAAACCTAAACACACGACGTGGCGAGGCACCCCGTCCCCACACACATCAACCGTCCCCATCGATTCCCCGTCAATAGATCAGGGCTCACATCCTTGGCGTACAATGCCTCACTGACCCCGACTACCGTCGTGCAGTGACCGCACTTGTACCCACCATAACCGGAATGGGAGACCACATCTCAGGTTGCGTGAGGAGTAAAGTCTGCTGCCAGGTTCACTCAGGTACTAGGCTTACCGATTTACCATATTTCTCGGCATGTGCTTAGTATGTTGAAGCGCTTGACTCAGGTATCCACACGTTAATCCTTATTCCAATTTCCATCTCGTAAACAATGCATCCCCATGGATCCGTGTCCAGAGACCATCATCATTCTATTATCAAAGTGGATACAACCAATTCCTGACCTCGCGCGAGTGCTAGAAAAATCACTCGACTTCTACCGAGATCCCTAATTAGTAAAGCAGCTACTCGACCTAGCATACTAGTATCCATCTCAAAGGAAATCCTGAGTTAATGCAACTAGGGTTTCAATCAACTCCTACACTTAAGTGCACAGTACAAGCCTACAAACATTATGTGTAGTAAAATAGCATATATAAACGGTTAAGCATAAAACCGGGGCTGGCCTTCCAAAGCTGGTGCAGGCAAATCCTCGACGGTAGGCTCTGGTGCTGGCTCCTGGGCTACCTCCTGAGCAACTCCTTGCTCCGGAACGAGGATATACTCTCCGTCAGCGAGATTACAGTCTATCGAATGCAATGAATAAGATATATGCGTAATAATGATAGGGCAATTTGTAATTGTCATGCATAGTAAAACAGTACTACTTTAGTGGTACTCTAGGGTTTTCTTTGGTTATCCTTAAGGGTTTTATACCTTCGTCTTTGGGATTTTGAATGAACTTAAAATCTTTAATTATATCTCTAGGTTTCATGGGATTCTTAGAAAGTTTTAGTTGTACATTATCGGGTTCTTCCAAAATTCCCATTTTCCTTCCTATTGTGCCTCTTATTAAGTATTTTTGAACTATCATGGCAAGTTAACATTTGCCAAAAATGTTATAAAAATTATAGTGGGTAAGCATTGACCTTTGTTGGTTATTCTAAAAATTTGAGGTTGAAATTAATTCAGATACCCCTTGTGCAAAATTAACAAAAATAAGGGTAAAAGAGCACTTTACACTATAGCTCTAACTTGGGTGAGGTTTCTGGATTAAACTTTATTTTTGCCATGCTCCATAGGTGATAATAGACCTCTGTGCCAAAAATCACAGAAAAAGACCCACTGGGTTTTTAGTTATGATTTTCTTAAGTTTAAAGCCAAAAAGGTACTTATAACTAACTTGTTATTTGAAAAATATCAAACAATAGAACTTACATTTTTCCTTGATTCATATTAGTATATTATTTGTTATCCCAGGGTTTGCGGTGGGTTCTCCTTAGGATTATTTTTCTAGGATTTTTCTTAATTTTCATTGTTTTCATGGAACAAAAGGTAGTTCATTTCTTTTGTACTAACAAAGGGCCCAACAAAATTTTCCTGTGAACTATACTAAATAGGTGAGCTAGCAAAAATGTGGTTGCCCCCTGGTTCTTATTTTAAGCTACCTTTTCCATTTTCATTAACTTTGAGCCAAAATGAGTTTAAATGGGGAACCATTTGATGTACTGAGGGGTGCACTATTTTTAAACAGACTAGGTAGTGGTTTAGTACCTCCTTGATTTTTCTTAACCCTAGTCTAACCGTGTAGTTATTTTTCCCTCTTTTATTTAGCTTTTGGCTAGTTCATTATTTAAATCAAAACTTTAAAATATTCTGTAATACTTAGGGTGTTTTGTATTTTTCCTAAGTAGTTCACATTATTTAGAACCCAGCAAAAGTGGTTTGACCAAATTTGGCTGAATAAAACTGAAGTTATGAATTTTACAAGCTCTGTTTGTATTTAAAGGAATAATGTTTAAAAGGTTTTCTGAAAAGCCAGTTTACACCGAGGACCCTAGGTTTTTCCTAAACCAACTCTTTAACTTCTGCCCCTGCGCAACTATTCACCTAAGTCTCTGACCATTCAAAAACCCCCCCTGACTTCTTCTCCTTTCTCCCCGAGGTCCCTCCCCCCTTTGAAACAGTAACCACGGAAGTAAACAGGGCGACGCGGCTTACCGGCGGCGAGGGAGGACTGGCGAAGGGTGGGGTTAGCTTTGGGGAGTCCTTGCGGTCACGTCGAGGTACGACTCATCGACGGTGATGGCCGGAATCGGTCGGTCCACGTGCGCAGGCGGGCGGGCTCATCGGTGGCGTGTGCTCCGGCCTGCTCACGGTGGTAGGGTTCAATCCAAGGGCATAGGGAGCTTCATGGGGTGCCAAGGAGTCTACTCGTGCAAGGAATCAAAGAAAGACTCACCGTGGAGCTCGGTCTACGTACGCCGGCGATCGGGTGAAGTCCAGCGACATCGATCCGGTGTCTCCAGCGTGCAAGAGCTCAATTCCTGGCTTTGGAAGCTTCACCGAGACACGCAGAGGCTCACTCGAGGGTCAGACAGGGCGGGGAAAGGCTAAGGTGGCTGGTCTAAGGTGGTCGGTTCTCGGGCGGCCGCTAGCACGCCGTGCGCGGAGCAATCGCCGGTGAACTTGCGCTCCGGCGAGGTTGAGAGTGAGCGGGGGCATACAGTCGAGGCCTCGGTCGGCTTTATAGGTGCGGGTGTGGGCACGGGTTTGGCTTAGCACGGCGCGGTGCGCACGGGGTCAGGCGCCGGGGCGTGCTCTGGCGCGCCAGAATGCGTCGAACATGTGGGCGTTGTTTCTGCCCTTGTTCAACCGTTTGCAGAGATCACAAACTTGCGAATCTTGCCATGAGCATTGCGCAAATCTCTTCCTGGCACCTAGGGCTAGCTATTGTGTGTGAGTTCCAATGGGAGATATGCCCTAGTTCACAAGATATGGGGACACCAAATCGAGTCTATCTCACTGTTCACCCCATGACAAAATGGATGTCAAATCATGTCCAAAGGTCTTGGCTTCGGTTCAAATTTTTCTAGCGTGTTCCTTAGGTAATTTGGCTCCTTTTTGGTATTTAGACCAAGTGGGTTTGGCGCCATTAAAAAGGTGAACACATCTGATCATTGGATTAGGGTAGTTTTGGGGACTTAGATAGAAAATGGAGAGCTCTAGTGTGCTCTCTACTTAGTGAATTGATTTGGGGTCTTTAAGGGGTCTTTTTGTAATGTTTCCCTTACTATATTTTGTAGATATATTAGTGTACTTAAACTTTGGTAAAGGGTTTAAGTCATGACATGTGCATTTTCTTAACCTTGCCTTTAATCCAGTGTTTGGGGATCTAATGGCTCCCAAGGGGGTCTAGGGTTTGAACCTCTTTTCTCCAATGTAATAATTGCATAAAAATACTTGGGTAATGCTTTTATCATAAACATTCCTTAGTTAACCCATGGTTTCCAAGGTTTTGGTGCTCCTTCTCCTTGACTTAAACACAGGTGATAACAAGTCATGAGTGCATGTATTGAGCCAGGGCCTTGGTTAACACCTGGGGTGTTACAGCCCTCCCCCCTTAAAAGAATCTCGTCCCAAGATTTGGGTAGGGATCCTTTAGAGGGGGTACCAAGAAGGTGTGTTGGTGTGTTGCCGTTTCCCTTAACCAAGTTGCTCTAATTAACTGCTCTTCGAATGTCATCCTCTTTGCAACTTCAGAAGGAAGTCCTTTTAGAGTTATTTCCAAAACTTAATCTACTCTTAACAACTAAGTTTTTCTTATATTTAGATTCAAAGGGCAGGTGGGGGTGGGGCTTTGGATTATGTACCGACTCCTTTAGGCAAAAAGTCGGGGAAGCGAGAATGTAGAAAACCCTCAGCCTCCCACGTAGCCTCTTCTACTGAATGGTTGCTCCACTGAACCTTATACATTTTGATCGACCTTGCCCGGGTTGATCTCTCTTTTTGGTCCAATATCTCGATGGGGTGCTCTTGATAAGACAAGTCTGGTTCTATCTCCAATTCTGGTTCAAGTAGCACTTCTGTGGGTAAGCGGACACACTTTCACAGCTAAGATACGTCAAATACATCATGAATTGCTGACATATGGGGTGGCAACTTCAATTGGTATGCTACAGGTCCACAAGTTTCTTTGATCTCATAGGGCCCAATGTAGCGAGGAGATAACTTGCCCTTGATTCCAAATCTCTGAACACCTTTGGTGGGTGACACCTTAAGATACACATGATCCCCCACTTCAAATTGTAGAGGTTTCCTCCTCTTATCATGATAGCTCTTCTGTCTGGTCTGAGCAGCTTCTACGTTCTTCTTAATGACTCTAACTTTCTCCTTGGCTTCAAGTATCAGGTCAGGTCCAAATATTTCCCTCTCTCCAGCTTGTGACCAATTTAGTGGTGTTCTACACCTTCTCCCATACAAGGCCTCAAATGGTGCCATCTTTAGGCTGGACTGGTAGCTGTTGTTATAAGAGAATTCTGCCAAGGAAAGTCACTTGTCCCAATTCTTACCATAGTGTAGCACACAGGCTCGCAACATGTCCTCGAGAACTTGATTCACTCTCTCCGTCGGACCATCTGTCTGAGGATGGTACGCTGAGCTTCTAATCACCGTGGTTCCAAGTAACTTTTGGAGCTGCTCCCAAAAACGTGCCACAAACAGTGCTCCCCTATCAGACACAATAGTTCTCGGAATTCCATGCAAATGCACTATTTGGTCAATATAGATCTCTGCATACTTTTCTGTCTTGTGGGTGGTATGCACTGGCAAGAAATGAGCTGTCTTGGTTAATCTATCCACAATGACCCAAATAGAATCATGGTGTCGGGAGGTGTTGGGCAATCCCACAATGAAGTCCATGCAAATATCCTCCCATTTCCAAGATGGTATGGGAAGGGGCTGTAAGGTACCTGCCACCTTTAAATGACTAGCCTTGATTCTTTGGCAAGTGTCGCATTCAGATACATAGTTAGCAATTTCCCTCTTCATTCTGGTCCACCAATACAAGGATCTATGATCGTGATACATCTTGTTACTACCGGGGTGCATGGAAAATTTGGAGAGATGAGCTTCATCCAATATTTTCTTCCTAAGTTCTGGATTTTTAGGAACCACCAATCGGTCTTCAAACCATAGAACTCCTTTGCTGTCCTGACGGAAACATTTGTACTTATCCATTTTCTGTTCGAGCATTCCCTTAATGACTTGAACACCCTTGTCACCAATCTGTGCCATGATTATCTGCTCATGCAGAGTGGGCTCCACTGAGATATAATTCAAGGTACCTGAGGAAATAACTTCCATGTTCAACTTGCACAATTCGTCACATAGAGTGGCAATCTTGGAGTCCAACATTACATAGTTGCACGGGGCCTTGCGACTTAAGGCATCTACCACAACATTGGCTTTGCCCGGATGGTAATGCACCTCCAAATCATAGTCCTTGATTAATTCCAACCATCTTCTCTGCCTCATATTAAATCGGCCTAAGTGAAAATATACTTAACACTCTTATGATCGGTATAGATATTACAATGAGCTCCCATCAAATAATGTCTCCATATCTTCAGAGCATGAACTACGGCAGCCAATTCCAGATCATGGGTGGGGTAGTTCTGCTCATGAGGCCTGAGTGCTCGGGATGCATAAGCAATAACTCTGTTGTCTTGCATCAAGACACATCCCAATCCAGTGCCTGAAGCATCACAATAAACATCAAAAGATTTGGTGTTGTTAGGCTGCGCTAGCACGGGTGCTGTCGTCAGATGTTGCCTCAACGTATGAAAGGCATCTTCACATTTCTGACTCCAATCATATTTTACTCATTTCTTCAATAGTTCAGTCATTGGCTTGGCAATCCTGGAGAAATCCGGAATGAATCGTCGATAATATCCAGCCAATCCCAGAAAACTCTGAATCTGCCGTACAGTGGTAGGAGGCTTCCAATCCATTACTTCTTGCACTTTCTCAGGATCAACTGATATCCCATTTTGAGAAATGGTGTGACCCAAAAATTTAATTTCCCTTAGCCAGAAATCACATTTGGACAACTTAGCATATAAGCGATGATCACGCAGTCGCTGAAGTACAATGTGTAAATGCGTACTATGCTCGTCTTCATTCTTCGAATAGACCAGGATATCATCAATGAAGACCACTACAAATTTGTCCAACTCTGGCATAAACACAGAGTTCATCAAATACATGAAATAAGCTGGGGCATTGGTCAGCCCGAAAGACATCACCAGGTACTCATAAAGCCCATATCTGGTAGAGAAAGCCGTCTTTGGAATATCACTGGCCCTGATCTTGATCTGATGGTAGCCAGAGCGAAGGTCTATCTTGGAAAATACCTGGGCTCCCACCAACTGATCAAACAATACATCAATGCGGGGCAATGGATACTTATTTTTGATGGTCACCGCATTGAGAGGGCGGTAATCCACGCACAATCTCAGACTCTCATCCTTCTTTTTCACAAATAATGCTGGACATCCCCATGGTGAAGTACTTGGGCGAATGAATCCCTTGTCCAACAACTCTTGCAACTGCTTTTTCAATTCTGCCAACTCCGCTGGAGGCATCCTATAGGGTCTCTTGGATATAGGTGCGGTTCTAGGTTGCAGCTCAATTGCAAACTCTATGTCCCTATCGGGTGGCATCCCTAGCAATTCATCCGGAAAAACATCTGGGTACTCACAGACCACTGGAATCCTTTTGGCGGGTGACTCTATCAGGGTGAAGGCACAGGAACAGGCACAACCCTGGTTAGGCAGATATAACGTAATTTCACCATAGGTAGGTGAGTGTATCTCAATGGCCCTTGCTGCGATATCAATCACTGCCTGATGCCTCGATAACCAGTCAGTTCCTAAAATGATATCCACACTATCCAATCCCAAGATAAGGAAGGTGGTTTTAATTACAAGGCTACCAAATTTTATAGGCACTTGCCTGTTGATTTGATAGGTGGCAACCCTGCGTCCTGGTGTTGAAATGGTAATGCCCCCATTGGTGTGATGAAAAGGCAACTGGCATTTGGCACTAAATTTTGCACTAATAAAACTATGTGATGCACCCGAATCAAAAAGAATGACTACAGGATAATTTGAAACAGAAAAGATACCGGTCATGACGGGTGCTCCCTCTGGAATATCGGCCATAGTGGTGAAGTTCAGCCTGCCCTGCCTCACTTGCACTTTCTGCCTCTTGCCTTGGCTCTGATTTGAATTCTGCCCTTGCCTCTGCTAGTTCTTGGGGCAATTCTTGGCATAGTGTCCAGTGCTGCCACAAGTGAAACACCTGTTGTCATTGGCTCGACGGTATTGATGCTGTGGCTGGTTGTTGCTCCTCTGAATTGGGGGCTGAGAGCAGTTGGGTGCCTGCTGCTACTATGGCCGGATCACCCATTGCCCTTGCTGTTGCTGAGGTCCCCTACTCTGAGTGTCCGACACAATCCTAAGGCGCTCAGGCTGAGCTGAAGGTCCTGCCATAGGGGTCTTCCTCTTCTTTTCTACCTGGCGAGCGGTGATGCAGTCTTCCTGAGAAATGACCATGTTGACTAGATCATTGTAACTGTTGGCCCTGACTGTGTTGAGACGGTCACAGAGCTTAGTACTGAGGCCCCTCCTGAACCTGTCCCTCTTCTTCTCATTGGTGTCAGCATGATAGCCTGCATACTGACACAGGTCATTGAAGGCCTGAGCGTACTACAACAAAGTATGATTTCCCTGAGTGAGTGCCAGAAACTCATTGAGCTTGCGGTCCATGATGCCTACCGGTATGTGATGCCCTCTGAATGCTGCCTTGAACTCTCTCCATTCCACCACGTGGTCAACTGGCTGCATAGCGAGGAAGTGATCCCACCATGTCCACGCGGGTCTACGAAGCTGATGGGTGGCGAACCGAACCTTAGCCACATCTGAACAAACTCCATTCAGCAGTGGGAATTTGGATTCCACTACCCTGAGCCACACATCAGCATCAAGTGGGTCCTCTGCCTGAGTGAACAATGGCGGCTAGGTGCTGAGGAACTCCTGATAAGTGGTCGCTGCTGGGGGACACTGATGGTGATCACCACCACCATAGTGCTGAGGTGGGGGCTGGCGCTGAGCCAACTGTCGTAGAATCTCATTCTACTGAGCCATTAGTTCTTGCATGGTAGGAGGCGGCGGCGGCGGTGGAGGAATGCGCTCATTCTATCCATGGCACGCTCTTCCTGCCATCTGAAAATTTAGGATGCTCTTAATATCGTACTTTTGACATCAGGGTTCGCACATGATAAAAGATTTGAAAGACAAGGTTTGTAAAGCGCCAAACATTTCCTTGCATTCTCATAAAAGATATGACATAAAACTTTCTTCATAACTTAATTAGAGATCATCCATCCTTCATCAATCCAAAAGAGTTTTCTAATAGTTACAGCAGCGTCCAAATTACTCGACTCTCTCTAGCCTAGTACCCCAAGGTGCAAAAGCTAAGCTAGCTTCGAGGAGTTCTACTGTCGTACTATTCTACCTTGACTTCTAAAACCTAATGGGCAAACGAGGTAACACTAGACTCGGGGGAAGGTGGTCTCCCAGAGCCAGCAGTGTCCAAGCTGGATGCAGGCTCCGGCTCCTCTCTTCCCTCGATGTCGACATCCTCGTTGGCCCCTTCAGCCTCCATGTCCTGAATCTCTTGATGGTGCATATCCAAGTGTTGGTTAGCTTCCTCAAGTTGCTGCTGAGTGTTCAGAAGCTGATCCTTGAGAACCTCGATGGTGTTCTCCCTGGCTCCTACTTGCTCCTCAAGCTCTTGGATCTGGTTGGCCATCTGCTCCACCTGGAGGTCCTTCTCCACTAGCTCAGTGGACAGGTCTACCACGAGGTCCTCCCTGCTATCCATGGTGATCTTGGTAGCCTCTACCAGGCCCATCAGCTGGGACATTGCCTCGCCTCGCACTGCTTGCAGACGGTACAGGGCATTCATGCACCGCACCGTTAGGTGAGCAGTTTGCCCCGGGTAAAGAGCCCATATATCCTTGGCATGCTCCACTCGGTGCTTCCACATTGGGTCGTCCTCCTTTTCGGCGGGGAACAAGCCAATGGGATGAGTGGACAGCTCCAAGGGGTGAAAGCCACAAAAGGTCATCAACCCGTGGAGAGCAATGGCCTCCATAGTGTCTTCATCCCGGTATCCGAAAGACTCAGAGTCCAACGAACACCTCCAAGGTCATCCTCACCCTACAGCGGGGTACCCAGTGCTCCTCGAACAACTACACCGCGTACTGGGGAGGCGTCGTATAACTGGCTCCCTGCAGTACCTCCCACAAAATGCAGGCAAAACCCTCTCATGCAAGTCCGTCCGTGTGGGAATGTGCGTTCCCTCCTTCTGAGGATTCGTGAGAAGTCATCTGTGTAAGGGTAAGCGTAAGCGAAAAAGAAAAAGAATTATAAAAATAGAGGGAATCCGTGCTTGGCTTTTATAAGGTTACATTGGGGTCTTGGAGTCTACTTAATCTTTTCAGTATCATGCCTCATTGCTTTTAAAGTTCTTGACCACTTACCAAGTAGTTCGAATAAAATGATGCATGCATGCGCGCCCTAAACGACCTCACATCAACCTATAGGGAATAGAGAAATCCCAATCCCTTATAGTAGCCTGTAGGGCACATCCAAATAGCCACCTAGCTACCCATCTAGTATTCTAAGGCTTCTCACTCTATGTTCATCCCTATCGCCTTACCGATCTATCCAACAAGGGTTTCTACCAAGTTTTACTTTTTGAAAAGGTTGGAAATTACGGTTTATTGATTCCTCTGTGGTGGTACAAGCTCCGATACCAGCTATGGCGGAACCGCCCGAATTATTCCAACATAAGTGCCTAAGTCCCACCTAGAAGGCTAGACCACACTTAAATAGGAATAAAACGTCGATCCCTCGGATCTAGTCCGACGAGGCCACTAACAGGATCAAGTACCACGTACTCACTCGAAGGTGAGGCACAGAGCAAATACAATAAAGCATAAAACCATGCATTAAGAGTGCTTAATTTATTACATCATCATCGGGTTTCTCAAAAGTAATTATCATTGTTCGGAATGTAGCGGAATATAACTAACGGTAAAATAAACGGAGGGATGGGGAAGCCTGGCCGATCACTCCTCATGCTCCTCCTCTACCGAGGTAGGGTCCCACTCGACTGTCCAACCCGGTGGCAAGATGGACGGCCAAGTCACTCCAGCAACCATGTCCTCCAGCAAACCTATAAAAATTATGCCACAAGCAAGGCTGAGTATACTAATACTCAGCTAGACTTACCCGGTGTGAGGAGTCTACTCCTCTACCTCTAGACATGCAGCTGTTTGACTGAGGGGTTTGGTTTGCCAAAAGCACTAGCTGAGTCTAAAATCAAGTTTTAGCTTTTCAAGTTTTAGTATGACTCTCTTAAGACTAGATGTATTCCTAGCTAATCATACAAGGTAGCAATCATTCTTAGCAATCAACATCTTTTGCCAATTCGACACATTTCCACTTGTTACTCAATGCAGTACAATGGATCAAGCAGTCTCATTAGCTGCGAGAAGCAAACGATTTGAATCTAGTTTTTATCCTTGCAAGGTAAACCTAAACACACGACATGGCGAGGCACCCCATCCCCACACACATCAACCGTCCCCATCGATTCCCCATCAACAGATTAGGGCTCACCGCCTTGGCGTACAATGCCTCACTAACCCCGACTGCTGTCGTGCAGTGACCGCACTTGTACCCACCATAACCGAAATGGGAGACCACGTCTCAGGTTGCGTGAGGAGTAAAGTCTGCTGCCAGGTTCACTCAGGTACTAGGCTTACCGATTTACCATATTTCTTGGCATGTGCTTAGTATGTTCAAGCGCTTGACTCAGGTATCCGCACGTTAATCCTTATTCCAATTTCCATCTCGTAAACAACGCATCCCCATGGATCCGTGTCCACAGACCATCATCATTCTATTATCAAAGTGGATACAACCAATTCTTGACCATGCGCGAGTGCTAGAAAAATCACTCGACTTCTACCGAGATCCCTAATTAGTAAAGCAGCTACTCGACCTAGCATACTAGTATCCATCTCAAAGGGAATCCTGAGTTCATGCAAATAGGGTTTCAATCAACTCCAACACTTAAGTGCACAGTACAAGCCTACAAACATTAAGTGTAGTAAAATAGCATATATAAACGGTTATGCATAAAACCAGGGCTTGCCTTCCATAGCTGGGGCAGGCAGATCCTCGACGGTAGGCTCTGGTGCTGGCTCCTGGGCTACCTCCTGAGCAACTCCTTGCTCCGGAACGAGGATGTACTCCCCGTCAGCGATATTACAGTCTATCGAATGCAATGAATAAGATATATGCGTATTAATGATAGGGCAATTTGTAATTGCTATGCATAGTAAAACAATACTACTTTAGTGGTACTCTAGGGTTTTCTTTGGTTATCCTTAAGGGTTTTATACCTTCGTCTTTGGGATTTTGAATGAACTTAAAATCTTTAATTATATCTCTAGGTTTCATGGGATTCTTAGAAAGTTTTAGTTGTACATTGTCGGGTTCTTCCAAAATTCCCATTTTCCTTCCTATTGTGCCTCTTATTAAGTATTTTTGAACTATCATGGCAAGTTAACATTTGCCTAAAATGTTAAAAAATTATAGTGGGTAAGCATTGACCTCTGTGGGTTATTCTAAAAATTTGAGGTTGAAATTAATTCAGATTCCCCTTGTGCAAAATTAACAAAAATAAGGGTAAAAGGGCACTTTACACTATAGCTCTAATTTGGGTGAGGTTTCTGGATTAAACTTTATTTTTGCCATGCTCCATAGGTGATAATAGACCTCTGTGCCAAAAATCACAGAAAAAGACCCACTAGGTATTTAGTTATGATTTTCTTAAGTTTAAAGCCAAAAAGGTACTTATAACTAACTTGTTATTTGAAAAATATCAAACAACATAACTTACATTTTTCCTAGATTCATATTAGTTTATTATTTGTTATCCCAGGGTTTGGGGTGGGTTCTCTTTAGGATTATTTTTCTAGGATTTTTCTTAATTTTCATTGTTTTCATGGAACAAAAGGTAGTTCATTTCTTTTGTACTAACAAAGGGCCTAACAAAATTTTCCAGTGAACTATACTAAATAGGTGAGCTAGCAAAAATGTGGTTACCCCTGGTTCTTATTTTAAGCTACCTTTTCCATTTTCCTTAACTTTGAGCCAAAATGAGTTTAAATGGGGAACCCTTCCTTAATTTGATGTACTAAGGGGTGCACTATTTTTAAACAGACTAGGTAGTGGTTTAGTACCTCCTTGATTTTTCTTAACCCTAGTCTAACCGTGTAGCTATTTTTCCCTCTTTTAAAATATTTTTCCCTCTTTTATTTAGCTCGGTCTACCTACGCCGACGATGGGGTGAAGTCCGGCGACATCGATCCGGTGTCTCCGGCGAGCTAGAGCTCAATTCCTGGCTCTGGAAGCTTCACCGAGATACGCAGAGGCTCACTCGAGGGTCGGACGAGGCGGGGAAAGGCTATGGTGGCCGGCCTACGGTGGTCGGGTCTCGGGCGGCCGCTGGCACGCCGTGCGCGGAGCAATCGCCGGTGAACTTGCGCTCTGGCGAGGTTGAGAGTGAGCGGGGGCTTACGGTTGAGGCCTCGGCCAGCTTTATAGGCGCGGGCGTGGGCGTGGGCATGGGTTTGGCTTAGCGCGGCGCGGTGCGCACGGGGTCGGGCGCCGGGGCGTGCTCTGGCACGCCAGAACGCGTCGAACACGTGGGCGTTTGTTTCTGCCCTTGTTCAACCGTTTGCAGAGATCACAAACGTGCGAATCTTTCCATGAGCCTTGCACAAATCTTTTCCTAGCACCTAGGGCTAGCTATTGTGTGTGAGTTCCAATGGGAGATATGCCCTAGTTCACAAGATATGGGGACACCAAATCGGGTCTGTCTCACTGTTCACCCCGAGATAAAATGGATGTCAAATCATGTCCAAAGGTCTTGGCTTCGGTTCAAATTTTTCCAGGGTGTTCCTTAGGTAATTTGGCTCCTTTTTGGTATTTAGACCAAGTGGGTTTGGCGCCATTAAAAAGGTGAACACATCTAATCATTGGATTAGGGTAGTTTTGGGGACTTAGAGAGAAAATGGAGAGCTCTAGTGTGCACTCTACTTAATGAATTGATTTGGGGTCTTTAAGGGGTCTTTTTGTAATGTTTCCCTTACTGTATTTTGTAGATATATTAGTGTACTTATACTTTGGTAAAGGGTTTAAGTCATGACATGTGCATTTGCTTAACCTTGCCTTTAATCCAGTGTTTGGGGATCTAATGGCTCCCAAGGGGGTCTAGGGTTTGAACCTCTTTTCTCTAAGGTGATAATTGCATAAAATGCTTGGGTAATGCTTTTGTCATAAACATTCCTTAGTTAACCCATGGTTTCCAAGGTTTTGGTGCTCCTTCTCCTTGACTTAAACACAGGTGATAACAAGTCATGAGTGCATGTATTGAGCCAGGGCCTTGGGTAACACCTGGGGTGTTACAAAGGCTCCCATGGTTTAGGATAGGGAAGGTTATATTTTATACCCTGAGAACTATCCTGAGCACAAAATTAGAAAAAATCATGTTAGGAAATCTCATTCTGTTTCTCATCATGCTTTTATGTATAGTAATGAGGCTTCTAGCTTTAGGCATTCAACTCATATTAAAATACATAAAAAGAAGATTGTTAATGCATCAAATGAGCATAGCATTTCATTCAAAACATTTGATGCATCTTTTGTGCTTACTAACAAATCAGGCAAAGTAGTAGGGGGCAAACACAAGAGTCACAAGACTTGTGTTTGCGTACCCAAGGTGCTTGTTTCTAATGTGAGAGGACCCGAGACCGTTTGGGTACCTAAGAACAAGACCTAAATTTGTTTTGTAGGTTTATGCATCCGACATGTCAAGTTGGATAATTGATAGCGGGTGCACAAACCACATGACAGGGGAGAAAAGAATGTTCTCCTCATATGAGAAAAATGATGATCCCCAAAGAGCAATTACATTCGGGGATGGAAATCAAGGTTTGGTCAAAGGTTTGGGTAAAATTGCTATATCTCTTGACCATTCCATTTCTAATGTTTTTCTTGTAGATTCTTCAGATTACAACTTGCTTTCTTTTTCTCAATTATGCAAATGGGCTACAACTGTCTTTTTACTAATGTTGGTGTTACCGTCTTTAGACAAAGTGATGATTCAATAGCTTTTAAGGGGGTATTGGATGGTTAGCTATGTTTAGTCGATTTCAATTATAATAATGCTGAACTAGACACTTGCTTAATTCCTAAGACTAACATGGGCTGGTTCTGGCATCGCTGACTTGCACATGTTGGAATGAAGAATCTTCACAAACTTCTAAAGGGGGAACACATTTTAGGACTAACCAATGTTTATTTTAAGAAAGATAGGATTTGTAGCGCATGTCAAACAGGGAAGCAGGTTGGAGTCCATCATCCACACAAGAACATCAAGACAACCGAGAGGCCGCTCGAGCTACTCCACATGGATCTATTCGGACCGATCGCTTACATAAGCATCAGTGGGAGTAAGTATTGTCTAATTATTGTGGATGATTATTCTCGCTTCACTTGGGTATTCTTTTTGTAGGAAAAAATCTCAAACCCAAGAGACCTTAAAGAGATTCTTGAGATGGGCTCAAAATGAGTTCGGATTGAGAATCAAAAAGATTAGAAGCGACAATGGGACAAAGTTCAAGAACTCACAAAGTGAAGGATTTCTTGTGGAGGAGGGCATCAAGCATGAGTTTTCTTCTCCATACACACCTCAACAAAATGGTGTTGTGGAGAGGAAGAATAGAACTCTCTTGGATATGGCAAGGACCGTGCTTGATGAGTACAGGACACCGGATCGGTTTTAGGTGGAGGCGATTAACACTGCCTGCTACTCCATCAACCGTCTCTACCTACACTAAATCCTCAAGAAAATATCGTATGCACTCCTCACCGGTAAAAAGCCCAATGTTTCTGATTTTAGAATTTTTGGGAGCAAAAGCTTTATTCTTATTAAAAGAGGTAGAAATTCTAAATTTGCTCCTAAAGTGGTAGAAGGCTTTTTACTTGGTTATGACTCAAACATAAGGGCATATAGAGTCTTCAACAAGTCCACTGGATTAGTTGAAGTTTCTTCTGACATTGTGTCTGATGAGACTAATGGCTCTCAAGTAGAGCAAGTTGATCTTGATGAATTAGATGATGAAGAGGCTCCATGCATCGCACTAAGGAACATGTTCATTAGGGATGTGTGTCCAAAAGAATCTGAAGAGCCTCCACAAGCACAAGATCAACCATCATCTTCCATACAAGCATCTCCACCAACTCAAGATGAGGAAATGGCTCAAGAAGAGGAGGATGAAGATCAAGACGATGAGCCACCTCAAGAGGAGGACATTGATCAAGGGGGAGATGAAGATGATCAAGAGATTTAGAATCAAAGACCACCACACCAAAGAGTCCACCAAGCAATTCAAAGAGATCACCCCGTCAACCCATTCTTAGTGACATTCACAAGGGGGTAACCACTTGTCACACCCGGCTTTAAAGGACCAAGCCAGGTGCATCTCATACATGCGCCAAGAAGACAACATATATAATAACAGAGTGCATAGAGATAAATGTCACAATAATCAGAGTATTTATTACATAGCGGAAGACTTACAAAATAAATTATAAATATAAAACGAACTAAGGATCGTCGGCGCCAATGTCAACTGAGAAACGCCACCTAGATCAGATCAAACTCCTCGCCTTGTGGCTCCTCCTGAACCACCTATTCTTCTCCTGTGGGGGGGGGGGGTGTGAGACAGCAAGAGTGAGCTCACATACGTTCATAGCTCAACAAGTCGTGGGGAATAATGTGGCATGAACTCACCAAAGGTGGGAGTTCATGAAGTGTAAGGCTGGTCAACAATAGGGGTTAAAGCTGAGCATTGCTTTTAAGTAGTTGGTCAAACTTTTATTAGCGGTTACTAAGTGTAAGTGAATACCAAACCATAATAAAATAATAGAACAAAATTGATAACAAATCCCATGCGAATGCAAATGACAAATTGAGTTTAGGTTCCATAATTTAATCATCGGAGAGTCCTGAGCCGCTCATGACCGTGAGCTCGGCTAGTATACCAGTTTTACACTCTGCAGAGGTTGTACCCTTTACCCACAAGTCGTGTTTCCCATGTCGCCAGGGTTAGCTAGGCCCTTAGACACTACCAAGGTGAATGGCTAGGGATCCACTACGAGGCCTTTACAAAGTTCCACTAGCTTCCGAAAACCCGCTACAGTTTATAGGAAGTTCCAATGCAGGGTTCTCGTCTGACCGCCATCGCAGCAAAATCAAACAAGGACCTCCCTACACTGACCACTCCCCTACTGCCCTTGCCCCTTTCGGGTAAGGTAGTCTTCCACTAGCTTTCCTAATTAGTCAGCCAAGGGGTCCCATTCCTCCCTTGTGGTGGCACGTGGTTCTCAAGTTAAGCTCCATGTTCCAATTAACAATAACATAATGATCTTAACATGAACATAAATAGAATAACAAAATAACTGGAACATGGATATAATGAAATATTAACCCAAAAACCACGTAAAGCAATAGCATAAACTACCCAAGTGATTCAGGGGTAAACAAGGTAATGAGATAAACAATCTAGGGTGACCTATTGGGTCCCATCAAAATTAAGCCTATGCATGGTAAATGATTATAAAGAACATTATTGGGTAACAAAAGTGAATCAAGGGCACAACTTGCCTGGCACTTGAGATTCTAGGTACCAACTTGCTTTTCAGATGACACGTGTCCTCACGCTAGTCGTAGCAATACAAGCAAACATGGTATAGATAAAATTAACATCACACCAAACATAAGTACCAACTAAATAATAATAATCTACGCGAAACTATGAGACTAACACAACTTGGACGGATCAAATCGGAGTTAAAACGAAGGAGATACGAATTTCCTAAGGTTTTATGTATTTGATACGAGATTAATTAGGAAATACATTTTAAAGTGGCTTTCATGTCAAAACAGAGGTACTATGTGATAAACAATAATATTATAGAATTATAGAAATTGGAATGAAATAATTAGGACATCATATGAATTTTCTATGAATTACACAAGTTCTAGTACTTATTTTTATATTAAAAATCTCTTTTCTATTTATTTTCCTCGATTTTCTATTTACTGGACTAGGCGACAAAAATAGGGAAAACTGGGGTTTAATGCGCAAATGTGTCCAAGACACAGAGCCGGCCCAGTCGGGGACGGCGGGTTTATTCTGTAAAACCATAAGGGCTCGTATGCAAATGATACACCGCGAAGGGGTATTCTGAATTCCTGGCCGCTGGATCCGAGATCGAGCGCCCAGATTAGATCGGACCCGGTATGAGACTATGGTCGCAAGATCTAAATCCTACGGTCACAGATTTTATGAAGTGAGAACCAACATGGTCCGCATGGTTCTGTTTCTACGGTCTAGATCAGATCGAATCCCTGCTGAACTGGTATGAAGTAGCGACCACCAGATTAGGAATCAACGGACCGATTTTAATGAATTGAACTTCCACCGAGACCGCTCGATCGTATCAAACGGCTGGAACGACTTCATCGCCCCCGTAGACCCCAACCTAATCCAAACCGATGGATCGGATGAGGCTACGTGAGAGAGAAACACACACATCTATCACTGACCGTTGATTTAAAGATTAATGGAGGGTGCGCCGTCAGTCATCGTCTACCCAGGCCGGCACCCATCCTTCGTCTACCTTCCGCCCATGGCGAGCGGTAGCGCCGCGGCGCCCACCTGCTCCAAGGAGCAATACCCAGTAGCCTATCCCCCTAGATCGAGCCACACCAGTTGCTATTGAGCATAAGAACAGAGCGAGTAGGAGATGGGATCCCATACCGGCTTCAACACAGTCGCAGCATGTCCACGGCGAGGCGCGCCCCCCCGCGGCACCCTGGAACGCCGGCGGCGAATTAAGTCTGCGATGCACCGCACCCGAGATGGATCCACGGCGGGCGAAACGTCAGCGAGCAATTACGGCCACGCTCGACGAAGACCCCACACGAGGCGGCACTGGAAAGTCTCCACGAACAGTGGTGAGGCACCCAGGACCCAGCGACATTGTTACAGCGGTCGTGGCTCACCTTCTCTCTCTCCTCGGATCACACAAACTGCACGACGGCGCAGCGACGCACAGAACACTTTCTCTCACTCTCTCTCCTCTTCGACTGGATTCTCACGACGATGGCGGCCCTCGGAGATTGATGACATGATGGTCACAGTTCGTGAAGGTAATCGAGGGGAAGCGGAAAGCGGCCCGGCTATTTATAGTGCCAAGTAGTCAAATCGGGCGATAGAATCGCTATACTGGTGGAGCTCGCCTGGAATCACAACAACCCGAGCGCAACTATCGCGGAGAAGACAAGTCTGACAACTGGGACCGTTCTGTCTCATGCAGATGATCACATGCGGTCCTGGCCGTGAGGGCCCAACCGCCAGCCAAAGTGGAGGCCAGGTGATACGCCATAGGCTGAGTTGGGCTGGCGCGGTGTTTGGGGACTAATGGGCCGAGGGTAGGAGAAATTGGCCCAGATGAGTGGTCCTTATATATATATATTCTTTCCCTCTTTTTTTTAAAGCTTCAAGTTCAAATTTAAATCCTAGTTTAACTTCAAACTTGTGCCAACTTTATTCTCAGATTATATTGTGCAAAAGTGAAGTACCAATTTGGAGATATATTTATCTATGTATTACTTATATTTTTATATCCTTTCTCTTTTTTTCTTATTTTCAAACCCAAATTTTAATTTAGGATTTAATCCAACCTTTAGAATTATTATCTTATTATTATTATCCTTATTATTTTATTTAGTGCTCAAACATATAAAACTCCAACAAGATGCACTTTCTTTTTTGTGTCATTGGTTTAATTTAATCACTCTTAATTTTATGTATGCTCTTTTCATGATGCAAATAAGGCACATAAAATAAGAATATCTCTATATATTCCTTTTATATAATTTTGAGTATTACAAATCCTACCCCCCTTAACAAGAATCTCGTCCTCGAGATTTGAGAAGACCTAGGGAAAAGATGGGGAAATCTATGCGAGGCTTTTCTTATCCTTCCCAAGTTGCTTCATCTTCGCCATGATAGCTCCATTGTACTTTGCACATCTTTATAACCTTATTTCTTGTAACTCAAGTCAAGGTGTCAAGAATCTTGATAGGATACTCCGTATAAATCAAATCACCCTAAAAACTGAGCTCTTCCATTGGTAAATCCTCGGGTACGTGGAGACACTTCTTAAGTTGAGACACGTGGAATACATTATGCACATTAGATAGATCATCAGGTAGCTCGAGTTGATAGGCCATCTCTCTAACTTGCCTAAAAACTCAGAATGGTCCCATATAGCGAGGGGTCAATCTGCCCTTGACTTTAAATCTCCTCATTCCACGAAGTGGTGACACCTTAAGGTACACATGATCATCATCCTCAAATTCTAGTGGTCTTCTTCTATTATCAGCGTAGCTCTTTTGCCTGGTCTGAGCTACCCTCAAATTCTCTCGAATTATACGAACTTGTTCTTCTGCCTCTTGAATAAGTTCAGGTCCAAAGAACTGTCTTCCTCTAGTCTGATCCCAATATAGAGGAGTCCTGCACTTCCTTCCATATGGAGTCTCAAACGGTAACATCTTCAGACTGGCCTGGTAATTATTATCATATGAGAACTCAGCATAAGGTAGACTCTTGTCCCAACTACTACCATGCTGAAGGGAACAAGCTCTCAACATATCTTCCAGTACTTGGTTAGTCCTTTCGGTCAGTCCATCAGTCTGAGGTAGGCCAAACTAAAATTCAACTTCGCATCCGTATTCTCATGAAAACTTTTCCAAAATTCTGGGGGTAAACTGTGATCCTCTTATCCAAAATGACCTTCTTCGGTACACCATGTTGAGACACAATCCGAGCCATATATAACTCAGCCAATTGAGTTCACTTACAAGTAGTCTTGATCGGATTGAAATGAGCCACTTTAGTCAGTCTATCCACAATAACCCATATAGCATCATATCCTTTCTGGGTGCGAGGCAATCCAGTAATGATATCCATACCAATCTCTTCCCACTTCCACTCGGGTATCTTAAGTGGGTGTAGTAATCCAGCTAGCCTCTGGTGTTTTGCCTTAACTCTTTGACACCCATCGCACATAGCCACATGTACAGCCACATCTCTCTTTAATCCATACCACCAGAACTTCTACTTTAAATTCGCACTACCAGGATGAATAGAATAATCCAAGTCATGGGCTTCCTTTAAAATAGTCTCACGAAGGCTTTCAATATCAGGAACACATATCCTGTCCTTGAACCATATGGTGCCTTGCTCATCTTCTGTGAATTCTGGACTTCGACCTTCAATAGTCAGATCCTTAATCTCTTGCATTTTAGCATCACTAATTTGTCCTTCTTGCATGAGCACACATCCTAAGCCTTGGCCACATGCATCACAATAAATGTCAAATCTCTTCTGTAGATCCGGCATAACCAACACTGGTGGTGACGTCAATCTCTACTTTAATTGATCAAAGCTCTCTTGGCACTCCTCGTCCCACTTAAACTCTCTTTCCTTCTCCAAAAGTGAAGTCATAGGTTTAGCAATCTTAGAAAATCCTTCAATAAATCTCCGATAATATCCTGCTAATCCCAAGAAACTCCGAATCTCAGTAACTGTAGTGGGTACTCTCCACTCCATTATCTCCTTAACTTTAGCAGGATCCACTGAATTCCTCCATTAGAAATAATATGACCAAGAAATGGCACCTCGCCAATCCAAAACTCGCGTTTGTTGTACTTAGCGTAGAGTTGATTATCTCGTCGCTTCTGTAGCACCAATCTCAGATATTTCTCATGATCACTATCACTCTTGGAACAAATAAGAGTATCGTCGATGAAAACCACGACAAATCTGTCCAGATTATGAACACCTTATTCTTCAGATCCATAAAGTAGGCTGGTGCATTAGTTAGTCCAAATGACATAACAATGAACTCATATGAACCATATCAGGTCGAGAAATCCGTCTTGGGAATATCCGATGGCCTAATCTTTATTTGATGATAACCGATCGAAGATCAATCTTCGAGAATACCCTAGCATCTCTCATCCGAATAAATCCTCAATGTGGGGTAATAGACACTTGTTCTTCACAGTGACATCGTTAAGGGACCTATAATCCATGCACATCCCTTGCAATCCTTCTTTCTTCTGTACAAATAGAACCGATGCTCCACAAGGTGAAGAATCTGAATGAATGTACCCAGCCTCTTGTAACTCTGTTAACTGCTTCTTAAGTTCCTTTAGTTCATCTAAGGACATCCTATATGGCCGTTTAGAAATAGGAGCAGTCCCAGGTAAGAGATCAATGACAAACTCAACTGCCCTATCTGGTGGCATCCCTGGTAAGTCCTCTGGAACGACATCCGGAAAATCCCTAACTGCACGGATGTTGTCACCCACAAATTTCTCATCTACTAGGAATGCCACTAGTCTGATGGTGGTAGTTACTACAATTTCAACTTCAAATCTTTCTCCTTTGGAACTGGTGAATTCTACGGTTCACTTAGCATAGTGTATATACTGCCTTTGCCTTTCTTAACCATGACATACCAAGGATCACATCTATAGTGCTCTCTTCTAACACTATAGGGGTAGCCCATCTAGGTTAGAAACACAGGGTAAGAAAGGAAGAATTGTAGACAAGGCGAGTAATTACGAGGAATGTTACTGCGGGGGATTTATTAGCTAAGTAGATTAGTGTGTCACCTACTAAAGTTATTTCATTACCTTATGGTGGTACATGCTAAGATGCCCGTCTATACTATTTCAATCAATCAAAGAAGCAAATCAAGCATTAATCATCAAAACAATCAACCAACATAGAGAAAATAATTTTAATTTTGTCTTAGGTCTCCTATCTCTTTAAAAGGTCATAAATGTAGGATTCCAAGGTGTGAAATCCATCTTGTCTTAGAGTAGAAAAGATAATAATGATCAGAGTAGAACAGTAGAAGGTGAGACAGGGTCAAGATAAGTATAGAAAGAATCAGAGTAAGGTAATTATAGAGGAATTTAGAATAAGGTTAGTAGGTAAGGGTTTGTCCATTTCTATCTAGGTTTCGTCCTACAGTCAACATTTCCTCTGATACCACTTCTGTCACACCCGGCTTTAAAGGACCAAGCCAGGTGCATCTCATACATGCGCCAAGAAGACAACATATATAATAACAGAGTGCATAGAGATAAATGTCATAATAATCAGAGTATTGATTACATAGCGGAAGACTTACAAAATAAATTATAAATATAAAACGAACTAAGGATCGTCGGCGCCAATGTCAACTGAGAAACGCCACCTAGATCAGATCAAACTCCTCACCTTGTGGCTCCTCCTGAACCACCTATTCTTCTCCTGTGGGGGGGGTGTGAGACAGCAAGAGTGAGCTCACATACGTTCATAGATCAACAAGTCGTGGGGAATAATGTGGCATGAACTCACCAAAGGTGGGAGTTCATGAAGTGTAAGGCTGATCAACAATAGGGGTTAAAGCTGAGCATTGCTTTTAAGTAGTTGGTCAAACTTTTATTAGCGGTTACTAAGTGTAAGTGAATACCAAACCATAATAAAATAATAGAACAAAATTGATAACAAATCCCATGCGAATGCAAATGACAAATTGAGTTTAGGTTCCATAATTTAATCATCGGAGAGTCCTGAGCCGCTCATGACCGTGAGCTCGGCTAGTATACCAGTTTTACACTCTGCAGAGGTTGTACCCTTTACCCACAAGTCGTGTTTCCCATGTCGCCAGGGTTAGCTAGGCCCTTAGACACTACCAAGGTGAATGGCTAGGGATCCACTACGAGGCATTTACAAAGTTCCACTAGCTTCCGAAAACCCGCTACAGTTTATAGGAAGTTCCAATGCAGGGTTCTCGTCTGACCGCCATCGCAGCAAAATCAAACAAGGACCTCCCTACACTGACCACTCCCCTACTGCCCTTGCCCCTTTCGGGTAAGGTAGTCTTCCACTAGCTTTCCTAATTAGTCAGCCAAGGGGTCCCATTCCTCCCTTGTGGTGGCACATGGTTCTCAAGTTAAGCTCCATGTTCCAATTAACAATAACATAATGATCTTGACATGAACATAAATAGAATAACAAAATAACTGGAACATGGATATAATGAAATATTAACCCAAAAACCACGTAAAGCAATAGCATAAACTACCCAAGTGATTCAGGGGTAAACAAGGTAATGAGATAAACAATCTAGGGTGACCTATTGGGTCCCATCAAAATTAAGCCTATGCATGGTAAATGATTATAAAGAACATTATTGGGTAACAAAAGTGAATCAAGGGCACAACTTGCCTGGCACTTGAGATTCCAGGTACCAACTTGCTTTTCAGATGACACGTGTCCTCACGCTAGTCGTAGCAATACAAGCAAACATGGTATAGATAAAATTAACATCACACCAAACATAAGTACCAACTAAATAATAATAATCTACGTGAAACTACGAGACTAACACAACTTGGACGGATCAAATCGGAGTTAAAACGAAGGAGATACGAATTTCCTAAGGTTTTATGTATTTGATACGAGATTAATTAGGAAATACATTTTAAAGTGGCTTTCATGTCAAAACAGAGGTACTATGTGATAAACAATAATATTATAGAATTATAGAAATTGGAATGAAATAATTAGGACATCATATGAATTTTCTATGAATTACACAAGTTCTAGTACTTATTTTTATATTAAAAATCTCTTTTCTATTTATTTTCCTCGGTTTTCTATTTACTGGACTGGGTGACAAAAACAGGGAAAACTGGGGTTTAATGCGCAAATGTGTCCAAGACACAGAGCCAGCCCAGTCGGGGACGGCGGGTTTATTCTGTAAAACCATAAGGGCTCGTATGCAAATGATACACCGCGAAGGGGTATTCTGAATTCCTGGCCGCTGGATCCGAGATCGAGCGCCCAGATTAGATCGGACCCGGTATGAGACTATGGTCGCAAGATCTGAATCCTACGGTCACAGATTTTATGAAGTGAGAACCAACATGGTCCGCATGGTTCTGTTTCTACGGTCTAGATCAGATCGAATCCCTGCTGAACTGGTATGAAGTAGCGACCACCAGATTAGGAATCAACGGACCGATTTTAATGAATTGGACTTCCACCGAGACCGCTCGATCGTATCAAACGGCTGGAACGACTTCATCGCCCCCGTAGACCCCAACCTAATCCAAACCGATGGATCGGATGAGGCTACGTGAGAGAGAAACACACACATCTATCACTGACCGTTGATTTAAAGATCAATGGAGGGTGCGCCGTCAGTCATCGTCTACCTAGGCCAGCACCCATCCTTCGTCTACCTTCCGCCCATGGCGAGCGGTAGCGCCGCGGCGCCCACCTGCTCCAAGGAGCAATACCCAGTAGCCTATCCCCCTAGATCGAGCCACACCAGTTGCTATTGAGCATAAGAACAGAGCGAGTAGGAGATGGGATCCCATACCGGCTTCAACACAGTCGCAGCATATCCACGGCAAGGCGCGCCCCCCCGCGGCACCCTGGAACGCCGGTGGCGAATTAAGTCTGCGATGCACCGCACCCGAGATGGATCCACGGCGGACGAAACGTCAGCGAGCAATTACGGCCACGCTCGACGAAGACCCCACACGAGGTGGCACTGGAAAGTCTCCACGAACAGTGGTGAGGCACCCAGGACCCAGCGACATTGTTACAGCGGTCGTGGCTCACCTTCTCTCTCTCCTCGGATCACACAAACTGCACGACGGCGCAGCGACGGACAGAACACTTTCTCTCACTCTCTCTCCTCTTCGACTGGATTCTCACGACGATGGCGGCCCTCGGAGATTGATGACATGATGGTCACAGTTCGTGAAGGTAATCGAGGGGAAGAGGAAAGCGGCCCGGCTATTTATAGTGCCAAGTAGTCAAATCGGGCGATAGAATCGCTATACTGGTGGAGCTCGCCTGGAATCACAACAACCCGAGCGCAACTATCGCGGAGAAGACAAGTCTGACAACTGGGACCGTTCTGTCTCATGCAGATGATCACATGTGGTCCTGGCCGTGAGGGCCCAACCGCCAGCCAAAGTGGAGGCCAGGTGATACGCCATAGGCTGAGTTGGGCTGGCGCGGTGTTTGGGGACTAATGGGCCGAGGGTAGGAGAAATTGGCCCAGATGAGTGGTCCTTATATATATATATATATATATATATATATATATATATATATATTCTTTCCCTCTTTTTTTTAAAGCTTCAAGTTCAAATTTAAATCCTAGTTTAACTTCAAACTTGTGCCAACTTTATTCTCAGATTATATTGTGCAAAAGTGAAGTACCAATTTGGAGATATATTTATCTATGTATTACTTATATTTTTATATCCTTTCTCTTTTTTTCTTATTTTCAAACCCAAATTTTAATTTAGGATTTAATCCAACCTTTAGAATTATTATCTTATTATTATTATCCTTATTATTTTATTTAGTGCTCAAACATATAAAACTCCAACAAGATGCACTTTCTTTTTTGTGTCATTGGTTTAATTTAATCACTCTTAATTTTATGTATGCTCTTTTCATGATGCAAATAAGGCACATAAAATAAGAATATCTCTATATATTCCTTTTATATAATTTTGAGTATTACACCACTAGATCTCGAGTTGCTCATTTTTGTGAACATTACTCTTTTGTGTCCTCTATTGAGCCATACAAGATAGAGGATGCACTAAGAGATCCGGATTGGGTGGTGGCAATGCAAGAGGAGCTCAACAACTTCACAAGATATGAGGTATGACATTTAGTTCCATGTCCTAACCAAAATGTTGTAGGTACCAAGTGGGTATTCCGCAACAAGCAAGATGAGCATGGTGTGGTGACTAGGAACAAAGCCCAACATGTTGCCAAAGGTAATTCAGAAGTCGAATGTTTGGATTTTGATGAAACCTATGCACCCGTAGCTAGGCTTGAGTCAATTCGTATATTACTTGCATATGCTACTTACGATGGCTTTAAGTTGTATCAAATGGACGTGAAGAGTGCTTTCCTCAATGGACCTATCAAGGAAGAAGTGTATGTTGAGCAACCTGAAAGGGAAATAGGGTTAACCATTTCCTATAATCGATTTTGGTGGTTGACGTACAACACAAGCTACATGGACTAACTAGTTTGTCTAGATATCATCTATTACAGGTGCATAAGGTTCAACACAAACCAAGAAAGAAATCCAGTTAGGGACACAATCAAAACATGGAGCAAAAGGACTTAGAGTGTGCTGATTTTGGCACACTGGATAGTGTCCGGTGCACTAGGGCCGTATTGAGTTAAACCAGCCACTCTCGGGTTTCTATTGGGCACGCTCCACTAAAATTCATCGGACTGTCCGGTGTGCATTGGACTTTCCGGTGAGCCAACGGAGCAACGGCTCCCTGCGCGCCAACAGTCGTTTCGTTAGATGAACAGTGATGAACAGTGCGACGGCAGAAGATAGAGCACAGAAGTTAGAGGGCACCGGACTGTCCGGTGCAACAAGACGACAAGCGACTCCAACCGTCAATTGCTCTAAACGCTAACAAAAGCGCTGACGTGGTACACATCGGACAGTGCACAGTGACTGTCTGGTGGCGCACCGGACTGTCCGGTGCGCCCATCGCGGGCAAGCTGAGCCAATGGCTAGGAAGTGGTTGGGGGCTACAAATACCCCCAACCACCTCATTCACTTCCATCCAAGTTTTCTGCACATCACATTCAATACAAGTGCAAAAGACTCCACTCCAAGACACATTCAATAGATCAAATCCTCTCCAAGCCTCCAAATTCACTCAATTCCATTAGGGACTTGAGAGAGGGTGTTTTGTGTTCTTTTGTTGCTCTTGTCGCTTGGATTGGCCTTTTCTTTCTTCTCATTCTTATTCACAAGTGCTTTGTAAGCTAAGAAAGAGACACCAAGTGTGTGGTGGTCCTTGCGGGGTCTTAGTGACCTGTGTGATTAAGGGAAGGCTCACTCGGTCTAAGTGATCGTTTGAGAGAGGGAAAGGGTTGGAATAGACCCGGCCTTTGTGGCCTCCTCAACAGGGACTAGGTTCTTTGGAACCAAACCTCGGTAAAGCAAATCATCGTGTCTACTCGCTTGATTCTCACTTGATTGGTTTTGCACTCTTTTCTCTCTAACGTTTCCTTGCTAACATTGATTTGAGTTTGCTCTCAAACATTATCCGCATCATTTGAGCAACTCGTGGTAACAGAAACAATCTTTTGAACTTGAATTTAATTCTAATGCTAACCCCTAGCCTTTAGTGTGTGTTTAAGTTCATAAATTTCAGGTTTCACCTATTCACCCCCCCTCTAGGCATCTTTCAATTGGTATCGGAGCCAGTGCTTCATTAAGAGTCTAACCAACTCGAAGTGATGTCTAGAGATCACGCCAATAGGGAGATCATGACCGGTGACAAGCCCACAGGCTTGGGGAGGACTCTATCAAGGGAGTTCGACAACAAGTTAAAGGATGAATCCTCTTCCTCCATCAAGTCACTTAGGAGGGGTGACAAGAAGAAGAAGAAAATGAAGAAGGTGGTCTACTACGAGACAGACTCTTCATCACCATCCACGTCCAACGCCGAGTCGACAACTTCGACGCGCCACAAGCGCAAGAAGTATAGTAAGATGCCACTTTGTTATCCCCACATTCCTAAACGTGCTCCTCTACTTTCGGTACCCCTAGGCAAACCACCATGTTTTGATGGTGAAGCTTATTGCATGTGGAGTGATAAAATGAGGCACCATCTAACCTCACTCCACAAAAGCATATGGGATATTGTTGAGTTTGGAGCGTAGGTACCACATGTGGGAGACGAGGATTACGACTCGGACGAGGTCGCCCAAATTAGGAACTTTAACTCCCAAGCAACTTGTATACTCCTCGCCTCTTTATGTCGAGAGGAGTATAATAAGGTGCAAGGATTAAAGAATGTCAAAGAAATTTGGGACATCCTCAAAACCGCGCATGAAGGGGATGAGGTGACAAAGTTCACCAAGTAGGAGACGATCGAGGGTGAGCTCGGTCGATTCGTCCTCAACAAAGGAGAAGAGCCGCAAGCCATGTACAACCGGCTCAAGACAATGGTGAATCAAGTGCGCAACCTCGGGAGCACCAAATGGGATGACCATGAAATGGTCAAGGTTATTCTCAGATCCCTCATTTTTCGTAATCCTACTCAAGTTCAATTAATACGTGGGGATCCTAGATACAAACAGATGTCTCTCGAGGAGGTGATTGGCAAGTTTGTGAGCTTTGAACTTATGATTAAAGACTCTAAACATATTGTCAACTTGGAGCAAGGCGCCACCTCCACACCCGAGGTGCAATGTAACACCCGGTTCTAAAGGACAAAGCCGGGTGCATCTCATACATGCGCCAAGAAGACAACATATATAATAACAGAGTGTATAGAGATAATTGTCATAAAACATCAGAGTATTTATTACATAGCGGAAGACTTATTACAAAATAAAATAATAAAGATAAAACGAACTAAGGATCATCGGCGCCAATGTTAACTGAGAAACGCCACCTAGATCAGATCAAACTCCTCGGTACTTGACTCCACTTGAACCACCTGTTCTTCTCCTGTGGGGGGGTGTGAGACAGCAAGAGTGAGCTCACATACGATCATAGCTCAACAAGTCGTGGGGAATAATGTGGCATGAACTCACCAAAGGTGGGAGTTCATGTAGTGTAAGGCTGATCAATGGGATAAAGGCTGAAGCTGAGCATTGCTTTTATAAGTTGGTCAAAATTTTATTAGCAGTTACTAAGTGTAAGTAAATACCAAACCATAGTAATAATAAGTAAAAGTAATAATAAAATAATCCCAAATGCAATGAAATGACAGATTAAGTTTAAGTTCCATAAATTAATCATGTGAGTGTCCGAGCCGCTCTTGACCGTGAGCACGGCTAGTATACCAGTTTTACACTCTGCAGAGGTTGCGCATCTTTACCCACAAGTCATGTTACCCATCTGCCAAGAGACGGCCAATCCCATACACCTCTACCGAGGAGGCGAGGCAGGGTAACACTACGAGGCCTTTACAAAGTTCCACTAGCTTCAGACTACCCGCTACAGTTTATAGGAAGCTCCAGTGCAGGGTTCCTGGCTGACCGCCATCGCAGCAAAATCAACCAGGGACCTCCCTACACTGACCACTCCCCTACTGCCCTTGCCCCTTTCGGGTAAGGTAGCCCTCCCCTAGCTTTCCTAGTTAATCAGCCAAGGGCGTCCCATTAAACCCTTGTGGTAGCACTGTTTTCCCGGGTGGTTCTCCATGTTCCCATTAACATAATGATCTTAACATGAACAAGGAATAATAAAACAGATAACAATAAATAGTATAACAATAAGTGATGAATATCTCTATACCCAAATCCACATAAAGCAATAGCATGTACTACCCAAAACTTTAGTAGTAAAACCAGTGGTGAAGCAAGGTATAAAGATAGTCAAAATCTAGGGTATCCTATTGGGTCCCATCAAAATTAACCTATGCAGATCATTATGATTAATAAGAACATGAATAGGTAAAAGAAGTGATCAAGGGCACAACTTGCCTTCAATGAGCTCCTGCTCAGCTATCTCTACTTGTTGAACCCCAACATCCTCCGTTGCTTGCTCGTCTATTCGCATCAACACAATACATACATAGTATAGCAAAAATTAACATTGCACCAAACATGTAAATCAAATACACAGTAAAAATCTACATATTAAGATGAGATCTTAGGAACTGGAATCACTAAATTTGAAGTTATAGAATTCAAGTTATGAATTTCCTAAGGTTTAATGTGATTAAAACAGGATTAAATTTTAAATTAATGTTCTTACTGTTTTTATGCCAAAACAGAGATACTAAATGATAGAGAATATTATTACAAAATTATAGAAGTTGGAATGGTTCAATTTGGGGCTAAAATGAATTTTCTATGCATTTTACAAGTTTCTAGAATTGTTTTTGTATTAAAAATGAATTTCTAATATTAATTTCTCTGTTTTTAATACTCTCTGGACTGGGCGTCATTTACCAGAAAGCGCAGGGACTAAACTACAAAGATCCCCGAGACTCAGAGGGCTGTAGCGAGGGACGGCGGGTTCTAAATCCTAAAAACTTAAGGTCTTTTATGCTAAAGTGCCCGACCGAAGGGGTACGGGGGAAATCTGGCCGCCCGATCGACGATCTACGGCGACGATTAGATTCGCGCTTTACAAAAACCCGCTCAGATCTGGGCCACCCGATCCCAAACTGACCGCCCGGATTTTATGAAGGCCGCTATGAATCTCAAGCGTTCGCACAGAGATGGACAGACCAGATCAACCCGCCGAGCTGGTACACGCGGACCAATTTCCACCGCTGGATCAGGATCCAACGACAGGGAATCGTCCCCAACTCGATATGACTTGACCAAATCCTAGCCGTTGCCAAACAGATCAACGGTCCACGCTGCATCCCCTACCTCGAGCCGAAGCACGACGGTGCTTCCCCGCACGGCGGCGAGCCCGCCGGGGCTTCGAATTCGGCCAGCCCGAGCACCAATCAGCAATTAACTCGCGCCACGCAAAGTTGATGCATCCCTAAACTCGATCCCCCAATCAATTTTGGCCGACCCAGAGCGCCCGACTCGGTACACGGCACACTGCGGCGGCGCCATGGCCGGATAGCGGACCGAGGGGTATATCTACACCATTTTACAATTCGATAGCGCATAGCCTAAAGGAAGGGAGGACGGATACGATGGCGACTCACCGACGGATGGCCGAGGCTTGACGACGCTCGCCCACGGGGAGGGGCGGAACTCGCCTGCAGTGATCACGGCGGCGAGCAATTCGCACACTACACCAACGCCAAACTCCAATTGAATGCGCGACCGGCTTCCCTGGACGATTACGATCCTACTCGGCCCCACGCCGACGCGAAATCGCCCGCACCGAAGAAGTTCACTGGCGACGCCGTGCTTCTCTCTACTCTCTCGGTTCTTATGGTGGACAGGACAAGCATTAATCGACCGATTCAAGGGAGCACTTGAACTATATGGACGCGGGATGGGGCGCCACGCAGTCCGCAGAGCATGCCGGGTCAGCTGGAGGTGGTTGAACGGAGTCCGTCATTGCCGGCGAAGGAAGCGGTCCGCACGGTCATGGCGAGGTGGAGGGAGAGAGACTGACACGGGGGTCCCACAAGGCAGTGTAACGCGATCGCGAGCGCCCACGGCCACTGACGACCGACCCCGCATCGCAGTCCCCATGCGCTCGCGGCATGAGACTGGCCAGTGGGCCCCACGGTTCGGCGCGCGCCTGTAAAGGAAGATGGGCCGCACGGAGGGAAGTGGGAATTGGGCCAGAAAGGTGTTGCAGCGGCCCAGGAGGCTTTTATTCTTTTTCTTTTTATCTCTCCTTCTATTTCCTTCATTTTCTAAGGATTTTAGTTTGAATTCAAATTTAGCTTCAAACCTTGTACAAATTTGTTATCAAATCATATTATGAAATAAAAAGTACAAATTCTAGAAATAGATTTATATTATTTTTATTTTCATAACATTTCTCTTCTTCCTTTTAAACCCTAGTTTCCAATGTAGGGCTTAATCCAATTTCTAGTCATTTTATATTATTGTTATTTTTATTTAATGCACAAACATAAAAACTCCAACAGATGCACTTTTTCTTTATTTTAGAATAATTGTTTTATTTAGTCACTCTCAATTACATAGGTGCTCTTTTTATGATGCAAATGAGACACACAAAATGAGGAGCTCTCTCTATTACTCTTGGCATACAACTTTGAGTATTACAAATCCTACCCCCCTTAAAAATAATCTCGTCCTCGAGATTTAAGAAGATCTAGGGAAAAGGTGGGGAAAATCTATGCGAAGCTCTTCTTCTCTTTCCCAAGTTGCTTCATCTTCACCGTGGTGGCCCCATTGCACTTTGCACATCTTTATAACCTTATTCCTCGTAACTCGAGTCAAAGTATCCAAAATCTTGATGGGGTACTCAGCATAAGTCAAGTCCTCTTGAACACTAAGGTCTTCCATTGGTAACTGTTCTTCAGGCACCCTGAGACATTTCTTCAGCTGAGATACATGGAATACATCATGAACATCCGCGAGATGATCCGGTAACTCCAATTGATATGCAACCTCTCCCACTCGCTTTAAGATTAAAAAGGTTCCAATAAAGCGAGGGGACAACTTTCCTTTGACTTTGAATCTTCTCATACCCCGGAGTGGTGATACCTTCAAATAGACATAATCTCCCTCCTTAAACTCAAGCATTCTTCTCCGGGTATCAGCATAACTTTTCTGCCTGGATTGTGCAGTTCTCAAATTCTCCCTTATTTGCTGAACTTGTTCCTCTGCTTCTTGTATAATCTCAGGTCCAAACAACTGCCTTTCACCAGTTTGATTCCAATACAAGGGAGTCTTGCATTTCCTTTCATACAGAGTCTCGAACAGTGACATCTTCAGACTGGTCTAGTAACTATTATTATATGAAAACTCAGCATAAGGTAGGCTCTTTTCCCAACTACTACCATGCTGAAGAGCACAGGCTCTCAACATTTATTCCAATACTTGATTAATCCTTTTAGTCTTGTCCATCAGTCTGAGGATGGTAGGCCGAAATAAAATTCAACTTCGTAACCATATTCTCACGAAAACTTTTCCAAGATCTGGAGGTAAATTGTGATCCTCTATCCAAAATGATCTTCTTCGATACACCGTGTAGGGACATAATCCGAGCCATATATAACTTAAACCAATTGAGATCACTTATAAGTAGTCTCGACCGGAATGAAATGAGCCACTTGGGTCAGTCTATCCACAATAACCCATATAGAACCATATCCTTTCGAGGTGCGAGGCAATCCAGTAATGAAATCCATATCAATCTCTTCTTACTTCCACTTGGACATCTTTGGTGGGTGTAATAATCCAGCTAGTCTTTGGTGATCGGTCTTAACTCTTTGGCACACATCGCACATAACCACATGTGCAGCCATATCTCTCTCCAGTCCATATCACCAGCACTTCTGCTTTAAATCCTGATACATCTTGGTACTACCAGGATGAATAGAATAATCCAAGTCATGGGCTTTCTTCAATATAGTCTCACGAAGGCTTTCAATCTCCGGAACACATATCCGATCCTTGAACCCTACGGTGCCTTGCTCATCTTCCGTGATTTCTAGACCTCGACCTTCAGTAATAAGGTCCTTAATCTCTTGTATTTTAGCATCACCAATTTGTCCTTTGCGGACTTCTTGCTCCAAGGTAGGTTCCGCATCAATAACAACTCCTTCAGTATGATCAACTATTCCCAGGTTAAGTCTCCTAAAATCCTAATCAATCTCATCGGGTAGCTAGGCAACAACAGCTGAATGAACGTGCTCCTTTCGACTCAAGGCATCTGTAACCAAATTTGCCTTGCCTGGGTGATAGTGAATCTCCAAATCATAATCCTTAATGAGCTCCAACCAACGGCGTTGCCTAAGGTTGAGATCCTTCTGAGCGAATATATACTTCAAACTCTTATGATCCATATATACTTGACACTTGGTTCCCACGATATAATGTCCCAAATCTTAAGCGCATGCACAACAGCTGCCATTTCTAAGTCATGCGTGGGGTAGTTTAACTCTTGTTTCTGCAACTGATGAGACGCGTAGGCGATCACATGTCCTTCTTGCATGAGCACACATCCCAATCCTTGTCCACATGCATCGCAATAGATATCAAATCCTTTCTGTAGGTCTGGCATAATCAACACTGGTGGCGACATCAATCTCTTCTTTAATTGATCAAAGCTATCTTGGAATTTCTCATCCCACTTGAATTCTCTTCCTTTCTCCAAAAGCGATGTCATAGGCTTGGCAATTTTAGAGAACCCTTCAATAAATTTCCGATAATATCCTGCAACTCCCAGGAAATTCCGAATCTTCGTAACTATAGTGGGTATGCTCCACGCCACTATCACCTTGACTTTAGCAGGATCCACTAATATCCCTCCATTATAAATGATATGTCCAAGGAATGGCACCTCGTCAATCCAGAACTCGCACTTACTGTACTTGGCGTAGAGTTGATTATCTCGTAGCTTCTGTAGCACCAACCTTAGATGTTCTTCATGGTCACTCTTATCCTTAGAATAGATAAGAATATCGTCGATGAACACCACGACGAATCTGTCCAAATACTCCAAAAACATCTTATTCGTCAAATCCATAAAATAAGCTGGTGCATTAGTTAATCCAAACGACATAACGATGAACTCATATAATCCATATCGAGTCGAGAAATCCGTCTTGGGAATATCCGATGGCCTAATCTTCATTTGATGATAACCCGATCGGAGATCAACCTTCGAGAATACCCTTGCACCTCTTATCCGATTAAATAATTCTTCAATGCGGGGTAATGGATACTTGTTCTTCATAGTGACACCATTAAGGGTCCTATCATCCACGCACATCCCTTGCGATCCATCTTTCTTTTGTACAAACAAATCTGGTGCTCTCCAAGGTGAAGACTCGGACGAATGTACTCAGCCTCTTGCAACTCCGTTAAGTGCTTCTTGAGTTCTTTTAACTCTTCTACGGACATCCTATATGGCCGTTTAGAAATGGGAGCAGTTCCACGTAAGGGATCTATGATAAACTCAACTTCCGTATCTGGTGGCATCCCTGGTAACTCTTCTAGAAAGACATTCCGAAAAATCCTTAACCACTCGGATGTTGTCACCCAAAAACTTCCCATCTACTAAGAATGCCGCTAGTCTGATGGTGGTAGTTACTGCAACTTCAACTTCAAAACTTTGTCCTTTAGAACTGGTGAGTCCTACGGTTCCTTTAGCACAGTGTATAAACTGTCTTTACCTTTCTTAACCGTGACATACCAAGGATCAGATCTATACTGCTTGGCTCCAATATTATAGCAGTAACTCCAAATTCTCTACCCATAATGGTCAATGTCAATCTACGGGTCACTTGATTCACCTCAACAGGTCCTTTAGGTGTAATTACTCTCATGGGTTTTCTCATATTGTCCAACACATTTGCACAAACCAAAATCTCAGCATGACGCATAATTTTATTAGCAACACATGGGGACAGATAGACCTTTTTATTCCTCCTAAAATACTATCATACCGAATACTAACTAAAGGAACCTGTAGACCCTACAAATAGTAGTAATTTACATATATGTTTATGTAGCTTGATGGAGCTGGTGGTGGTGGAGATGGTGGTTGCTCTTGTCGTTGTCTCTCCAACCGTGATTGCCTTATTTCTTGATGTATCTCCAGACGGGCCTGACGTATTTCCTCGCGTTCTTGTCTTATCTGGTTTTGCATTTCAGTCACCATGTCTGTCAACTGTTGTATTACCAGCCTTTGGGCTGCAATCACTTGATCGATTTCAACGGGTGGAGGATTTGGAGGATTCATTTCTGTTTGTTGTTGCGTGATAATCTTTCCTTCCCTGGTATTGACCATCTGAGTTAGATACGTATGGTAAGAGAGAGCAGTAGCCAAGGTAGTAATTACGACTCACGTTACTTTGGGGGATTTATTAGCTAAGCAGATTAGTGTGTTATCCACTAAAGCTAATACATTACCTTATGGTGGTACATGCTAGGATGCCCATATATAATATTTCAATCAATCAAAGAAGCAAATCAGACATTTATCATCAGAACAATCAAACAACATTTTTAATAGAGAAAATAATTTTAATTTTTGTCTTAGGCTTCCTAACTCTTAAAAATGTCATAGGGGTAGGGATTCCAAGGTGTGAAATCCATCTTGTCTAAGAGTAGAAAAGATAAGAATGATCAGAGTAGAACAGTAGAAGGTGAGACAGGATCAAGATAAGTATAGAAAGAATCAGAGTAAGGTGAGTGTAGAATGAATCAGAATGAGATAAGTAGGTAAGGGCTTGTCCATTCTATCTAGGTTTCGTCCTACAGTCAACATTTCCTCTGATACCACTTCTGTAACACCCGGTTCTAAAGGACAAAGCCGGGTGCATCTCATACATGCGCCAAGAAGACAACATATATAATAACAGAGTGTATAGAGATAATTGTCATAAAACATCAGAGTATTTATTACATAGCGGAAGACTTATTACAAAATAAAATAATAAAGATAAAACGAACTAAGGATCGTCGGCGCCAATGTTAACTGAGAAACGCCACCTAGATCAGATCAAACTCCTCGGTACTTGACTCCACTTGAACCACCTGTTCTTCTCCTGTGGGAGGGTGTGAGACAGCAAGAGTGAGCTCACATATGATCATAGCTCAACAAGTCGTGGGGAATAATGTGGCATGAACTCACCAAAGGTGGGAGTTCATGTAGTGTAAGGCTGATCAATGGGATAAAGGCTGAAGCTGAGCATTGCTTTTATAAGTTGGTCAAAATTTTATTAGCAGTTACTAAGTGTAAGTAAATACCAAACCATAGTAATAATAAGTAAAAGTAATAATAAAATAATCCCAAATGCAATGAAATGACAGATTAAGTTTAAGTTCCATAAATTAATCATGTGAGTGTCCGAGCCGCTCTTGACCGTGAGCACGGCTAGTATACCAGTTTTACACTCTGCAGAGGTTGCGCATCTTTACCCACAAGTCATGTTACCCATCTGCCAAGAGACGGCCAATCCCATACACCTCTACCGAGGAGGCGAGGCAGGGTAACACTACGAGGCCTTTACAAAGTTCCACTAGCTTCAGACTACCCGCTACAGTTTATAGGAAGCTCCAGTGCAGGGTTCCTGGCTGACCGCCATCGCAGCAAAATCAACCAGGGACCTCCCTACACTGACCACTCCCCTACTGCCCTTGCCCCTTTCGGGTAAGGTAGCCCTCCCCTAGCTTTCCTAGTTAATCAGCCAAGGGCGTCCCATTAAACCCTTGTGGTAGCACTGTTTTCCCGGGTGGTTCTCCATGTTCCCATTAACATAATGATCTTAACATGAACAAGGAATAATAAAACAGATAACAATAAATAGTATAACAATAAGTGATGAATATCTCTATACCCAAATCCACATAAAGCAATAGCATGTACTACCCAAAACTTTAGTAGTAAAACCAGTGGTGAAGCAAGGTATAAAGATAGTCAAAATCTAGGGTATCCTATTGGGTCCCATCAAAATTAACCTATGCAGATCATTATGATTAATAAGAACATGAATAGGTAAAAGAAGTGATCAAGGGCACAACTTGCCTTCAATGAGCTCCTGCTCAGCTATCTCTACTTGTTGAACCCCAACATCCTCCGTTGCTTGCTCGTCTATTCGCATCAACACAATACATACATAGTATAGCAAAAATTAACATTGCACCAAACATGTAAATCAAATACACAGTAAAAATCTACATATTAAGATGAGATCTTAGGAACTGGAATCACTAAATTTGAAGTTATAGAATTCAAGTTATGAATTTCCTAAGGTTTAATGTGATTAAAACAGGATTAAATGTTAAATTAATGTTCTTACTGTTTTTATGCCAAAACAGAGATACTAAATGATAGAGAATATTATTACAAAATTATAGAAGTTGGAATGGTTCAATTTGGGGCTAAAATGAATTTTCTATGCATTTTACAAGTTTCTAGAATTGTTTTTGTATTAAAAATGAATTTCTAATATTAATTTCTCTTATTTTAATACTCTCTGGACTGGGCGTCATTTACCAGAAAGCGCAGGGACTAAACTACAAAGATCCCCGAGACTCAGAGGGCTGTAGCGAGGGACGGCGGGTTCTAAATCCTAAAAACTTACGGTCTTTTATGCTAAAGTGCCCGACCGAAGGGGTACGGGGGAAATCTGGCCGCCCGATCGACGATCTACGGCGACGATTAGATTCGCGCTTTACAAAAACCCGCTCAGATCTGGGCCACCCGATCCCAAACTGACCGCCCGGATTTTATGAAGGCCGCTATGAATCTCAAGCGTTCGCACAGAGATGGACAGACCAGATCAACCCACCGAGCTGGTACACGCGGACCAATTTCCACCGCTGGATCAGGATCCAACGACAGGGAATCGTCCCCAACTCGATATGACTTGACCAAATCCTAGCCGTTGCCAAACAGATCAACGGTCCACGCTGCATCCCCTACCTCGAGCCGAAGCACGACGGCGCTTCCCCGCACGGCGGCGAGCCCGCCGGGGCTTCGAATTCGGCCGGCCCGAGCACCAATCAGCAATTAACTCGCGCCACGCAAAGTTGATGCATCCCTAAACTCGATCCCCCAATCAATTTTGGCCGACCCCGAGCGCCCGACTCGGTACACGGCACACTGCGACGGCGCCATGGCCGGATAGCGGACCGAGGGGTATATCTACACCATTTTACAATTCGATAGCGCATAGCCTAAAGGAAGGGAGGACGGATACGATGGCGACTCACCGACGGATGGCCGAGGCTTGACGACGCTCGCCCACGGGGAGGGGCGGAACTCGCTTGTAGTGATCACGGCGGCGAGCAATTCGCACACTACACCAACGCCAAACTCCAATTGAATGCGCGACCGGCTTCCCTGGACGATTACGATCCTACTCGGCCCCACGCCGACGCGAAATCGCCCGCACCGAAGAAGTTCACCGGCGACGCCGTGCTTCTCTCTACTCTCTCGGTTCTTATGGTGGACAGGACAAGCATTAATCGACCGATTCAAGGGAGCACTTGAACTATATGGACGCGGGATGGGGCGCCACGCAGTCCGCAGAGCATGCCGGGTCAGCTGGAGGTGGTTGAACGGAGTCCGTCATTGCCGGCGAAGGAAGCGGTCCGCACGGTCATGGCGAGGTGGAGGGAGAGAGACTGACACGGGGGTCCCACAAGGCAGTGTAACGCGATCGCGAGCGCCCACGGCCACTGACGACAGACCCCGCATCGCAGTCCCCACGCGCTCGCGGCATGAGACTGGCCAGTGGGCCCCACGGTTCGGCGCGCGCCTGTAAAGGAAGATGGGCCGCACGGAGGGAAGTGGGAATTGGGCCAGAAAGGTGTTGCAGCGGCCCAGGAGGCTTTTATTCTTTTTCTTTTTATCTCTCCTTCTATTTCCTTCATTTTCTAAGGATTTTAGTTTGAATTCAAATTTAGCTTCAAACCTTGTACAAATTTGTTATCAAATCATATTATGAAATAAAAAGTACAAATTCTAGAAATAGATTTATATTATTTTTATTTTCATATCATTTCTCTTCTTCCTTTTAAACCCTAGTTTCCAATGTAGGGCTTAATCCAATTTCTAGTCATTTTATATTATTGTTATTTTTATTTAATGCACAAACATAAAAACTCCAACAGATGCACTTTTTCTTTATTTTAGAATAATTGTTTTATCTAGTCACTCTCAATTACATAGGTGCTCTTTTTATGATGCAAATGAGACACACAAAATGAGGAGCTCTCTCTATTACTCTTGGTATACAACTTTGAGTATTACATGCAACCCATTGCATTAAAAGCAACGGAATAAAATAAGGAGGAGTCTACACCAAGTAGGCTTCCAATTGACGCCTCCAAGCTTGACAACGAGGAGATGGCGCTATCAAGAGCTTTCGCCAAATCCCCAAGCAAAGGAGGGGGAAAGACTACAAGCCCCGCTCCAAAAGGGTGTCCTACCGATGTGGTAAGTCCGGTCAATTTATCGCTAAATGTCCGTATTCTAGTGAAAGTGACAGGGACAAAGACAAGAAGGGGAAGAAGAAAATTGAGAAGAAGAAGTACTACAAGAAGAAGCACAACGAGGCACACATGGTAAGGGAATGGGACTCCGACAAGAGCTCCACCGACTCCTCCTTCGACGAGGACGCCGCCAACATCGCCGTCAACAAGGGACTTCTCTTCCCCAACGTCGGCCATAAGTGTCTCATGGCCAAGGATGGCAAAAAGAAGAAGGTACACTCTAGAGAACTCCAAAATACACTACATCTAGTGATGAACGTAGCTCTAGCGATAATGAAGATGATTTAATTTCTCTCTTTGCCAACCTTAGCATGGACCAAAAGAAAAAATTAAATGAATTAATTGAAACGATTAACGAGAAGGATGATCTCTTGGAATGCCAAGAGGACTTGCTCATTAAGGAAAATAAGAAATTTGTTAAGTTGAAAAATCCTTATGCTCTAGAAGTAGAGAAGAATGAAAATTTAACTAAGGAGCTAAGCATGTGCAATGATTCAATGTCTTGTCTTAGAATTGAGAATGATAAATTAGTTTCTAAGATTGAAAAATTGAATGTTTGCAATGAATCAATTTCCTGTCTTAGAGATGAGAATGATAGATTAAATGATAAGATAGAAGAGTTAAATATTTGCAAACCATCTACATCTAGTATTGAGCATGTTTCCATTTGCACTAGATGTAGAGATAAAAATATTGAAGCTATTGATGATCACATTGCTATGATTAAACAACAAAATGATCACATAGCTAATTTAACTGCTAAAATTGCTGAGCATGAGCTAGAGAATGAAAAATTTAAATTTGCTAGAAGCATGCTCTATAATGGGAGACGCCCTAGCATTAAGGATGGCATTGGGTCCCAACAAGGGAACCAAAACAATGTCAAGCTTAATGCCCCTAAGAAACTGTCTAATTTTGTTAAGGGCAAGGCTCCCATGGTTCAGGATAGAGAGGGCTATATTTTATATCCTGCAAACTATCCTGAACATAAAATTAGGAAGATTCATGCTAGGAAACCTCACAATGTTTCTCACCATGCATTCATGTATAAAAATGAGGCTTCCAGCTCTAGGCATACCACTCATATCAAAATGCCTAAAAAGAAATTTTCTATTGCATCAAATGAGCATAACATTTCATTTAAAACTTTTGATGCATCTTATGTTTTAACTAACAAATCAGGCAAAGTAGTTTCCAAATATGTTGGGGGCAAACACAAGAGCTCCAAGACTTGCGTTTGGGTACCCAAGGTGCTTGTTTCTAATGTCAAAGGACCCAAGACCGTTTGGGTACCTAAGAACAAGGCCTAAACTTGTTTTGTAGGTTTACGCATCCGGTGGATCAAGTTGGATAATCGATAGCGGGTGCACAAACCACATGACATGGGAGAAGAGAATGTTCTCCTCGTACGAGAAAAATGAAGATCCCCAAAGAGATATCACATTCGGGGATGGAAATCAAGGTTTGGTCAAAGGTTTGGGTAAAATTGCTATATCTCCTGACCATTCCATTTCCAATGTTTTTCTTGTAGATCCTTTAGATTACAATTTGCTTTCTATTTCTCAATTATGCAAAATGGGCTACAACTGTCTTTTTACTGATTTAGGTGTTACTGTCTTTAGAAGAAGTGATGATTCAATAGCATTTAAGGGAGTGTTAGATGGTCAGCTATATTTAGTTGATTTTAATGATAACCAAGCTGAACTAGACACTTGCTTAATTGCTAAGACTAATATGGGTTGGCTCTGGCATTGCCGACTTGCTCATGTTGGGATGAAGAATCTTCATAAACTTCTAAAGGGAGAGCACATTTTAGGACTAAACAATGTTCATTTTGAGAAATATAAGATCTGTAGTGCATGCCAAGCAGGGAAGTAAGTTGGAGTTCACCATCCAATAAGAACATCATGACAACTGACACACCGCTCGAGCTACTACACATGGACCTATTTGGCCTAATCGCTTACATAAGCATTGGCGGGAGTAAGTACTGTCTAGTTATTGTGGATGATTATTCTCGCTTCACTTGGGCATTCTTTTTGCAGGAAAAATCATAAACCCAAGAGACATTAAAAGGATTCTTGAGACAGGCTCAAAATGAGTTTGGATTGAGAATAAAAAAGATTAGAAGCGATAATGGGACGGAGTTCAAGAATTCACAAATAGAAGGATTTCTTGAGGAGGAGGACATCAAGCATGAGTTCTCTTCTCCCTACACACCTCAACAAAATGGTGTAGTAGAGAGGAAGAATAGAACTCTACTGGATATGGCAAGGACCATGCTTGATGAATATAAGACACCGGACCGGTTCTGGGCCGAGGTGATTAACGCCGCCTACTACTCCATCAACCGGTTATATCTTCACCGAATCCTCAAGAAGACATCATATGAACTCCTCACTGGTAAAAAGCCCAATGTTTCATATTTTAGAGTCTTTGGGTGTAAATCCTTTATTCTTATTAAAAGAGTTAGAAAATCTAAATTTGCTCCTAAGGAAGTAGAAGGCTTTTTAATTGGTTATGACTCAAACACAAGGGCATATAGAGTCTTCAACAAGTCCACTGGATTAGTTGAAGTTTCTTGTGACATTGTGTTTGATGAGACTAATGGCTCCCAAGTGGAGCAAGTTGATCTTGATGAATTAGATGATGAAGAGGCTCAATGCGTCGCGCTTGGAACATGTCCATTGGGGATGTGTGCCCTAAGGAATCCGAAGAGCCACCTCAAGCACAAGATCAACCGTCATCTTCCATACAAGCATCTCCACTAACTAAACATGAGGATCGAGCTCAAGAAAATGAAGATGAAGATCAAGATGATGAGCCACCTCAAGAGGAGGACATTGATCAAGGGGGAGATGAAGATGATGATGATAAGGAAGATGATCAAGAAATTAGGGATCAAAGACCGCCACACCCAAGAGTCCACCAAGCAATTCAAAGAGATCATCCTGTCAACTCTATACTTGGTGACATTCATAAGGGGGTAACCACTAGATCTCGAGTTGCACATTTTTGTGAACATTACTCTTTTGTGTCTTCTATTGAGCCATACATGATAGAGGATGCATTAAGAGATCCGAATTGGGTGGTGGCAATGCAAGAGGAGCTCAACAATTTCACAAGGAATGAGGTATGACATTTGGTTCCACGTCCTAATCAAAATGTTGTAGGTACCAAATGGGTATTCCGCAACAAGCAAGATGAGCATGGTGTGGTGATAAGAAACAAAGCCCAACTTGGGGCCAAAGGTTATTCACAAGTCAAAGGTTTGGATTTCGATGAAACTTATGCACCCGTAGCTAGGCTTGAGTCAATTCGTATATTACTTGCCTATGCTACTTACCATGGCTTTAAGCTCTATCAAATGGACGTGAAGAGTGCCTTCCTCAATGGTCCTATCAAGGAAGAAGTCTATATTGAGCAACCTCCCGGCTTTGAAGATAGTGAGTACCCTAACCATGTGTATAAACTCTCAAAGGCACTTCATGGGCTCAAGCAAGCCCCAAGAGCATGGTATGAATGCCTGAGAGATTTTCTTATCACTAATGGCTTCAAAGTCGGTAAAGCCGATCCTACCCTCTTCACTAAAGCCATTGCAAAGACTTGTTTATATGCCAAATTTATGTTGATGATATTATATTTGGGTCTACTAACAAGTCATCTTGTGAAGAGTTTAGTTGGATCATGATTCAAAAATTCGAGATGTCTATGATGGGGGAGTTGAAGTATTTCCTAGGATTTCAAATCAAGCAACTCCAAGAGGGCACCTTCATCATCCAAACTAAGTACATTCAAGACATACTTAAGAAGTTTGGAATGAAGGATGGCAAACCCATCAAGACTCCTATGGGAACCAATGGGCATCTCAACCTTGACACAGGAGGTAAATCCGTAGATCAAAAGGTATATCGGTCGATGATAGGTTCTTTACTCTACATATGTGCATCTCGACCGGACATTATGCTTTCTGTATGCATGTGTCCAAGGATCCATGCAAATCCTAAGGAAGTTCACCTTAGAGCCGTGAAACGAATCATGAGATATTTAGTTTACACTCCTAAGTTTGGGCTTTTGTACCCCAAGGGATCCACATTTTATTTAATTGGATATTCTGATGCTGACTATGCAGGGTGCAAAATTGTTAGAAAGAGCACATCAGGGACTTGTCAGTTTCTAGGGAGATCCGTGGTGTCTTGGGCTTCAAAGAAACAAAACTCAGTAGCTCTTTCGAGTACATTGTCGCAGGCCATTGTTGTGCGCAATTACTTTGGATGAGGAAAACTCTTAGGGACTATGGCTACAAATTGAGTAAAGTCCCTCTCCTATGTGATAATGAGAGTGCAATCCGCATAGCGGATAATCCCATTGAGCACAGCCGCACTAAGCACATAAATCTTCTGTATCACTTTCTGAGAGATCACCAACAAAAGGGGGATATCAAAATTGCTTATGTCAATACCCACAACCAATTAGCCAATATCTTTACCAAGCCATTAGATGAAAAGACCTTTAGCAAACTTAGAAATGAGCTAAATATACTTGATTCTCGGAATTTTGATTGAAACATTGCACACATAGCTTATTTATATACCTTTGATCATGTCTCTTTCATTTGGTACAAATGCATATTTCTTATTCTTCTTGTGCCAAGGCTAAGACTAATGTGTTTTCAAGTATATCTCTATGATTAGTCTTAGATTGAAAGGGAAATGGAGTATTCGGCAAAGACAAGGCTTCCACTCTAAACTCTGACAATATCATTTACCACTTGTCGTTACTCCCAAACTCTCAATTGGTATAATACTTCACTCATATTTCTTTTACCAATGGGGGAGAAAGTATTCAGCCCCCAAGGGGGAGAAAATGCAAAAGGGCTCTCAAGTTCTTTGTTTTTGGCGATTAATGCCAAAGGGGGAGAAAGTATTAAGCCCAAAGCAAAAGGACCGCACCACCACCATTTTAAAATTTTAGTGTATTTTCAAATTGGTATCTTTCAAAAAGGAAAATGTTTATTTCAATTGATATTTGAGTTAGCCCCAAAATAAATTTTCATGTGGTATGAATTTTAAATTAGTATCCTTAAAAGGTCAATTTTCAAATTGGTATCTATTTCAAAAACCCTCTTGAAAGCTAAGAGGAGAATTCATTTAGGGGGAGCTTTTATTTAGTCAAAGGAAAAGCATTTGAAACAAGGGGAGGAATTTCAAATCTTAAAAATGCTTCTTACAATCTCAATTCTATACCTTTGACTATTTGCAAAAGATTTTGAAAGAATTTTTCCAAAAGATTTGCAAAAACAAACATGTGGTGCAAATGTGGTCCAAAATGTTAAAAAGAAGAAAAGCAATCCATATACACTTAGTGATACTTTCAATTGGTTTAACTCCAAGTAACCTATGCACATTCATAAATGCAAACTAGTTACATTTCTACACTTTATATTTGCTTTGGTTTGTGTTGGCATCAATCACCAAAAAGGGAGAGATTGAAAGGGAAATAGGGTTAACCATTTCCTATAATCGATTTTGGTGGTTGACGTACAACACAAACCACATGGACTAACTAGTTTGTCTAGATATCATCTATTACAGGTGCATAAGGTTCAACATAAACCAAGAAAGAAATCTAGTTAGGGACACAATCAAAAATGGAGCAAAAGGACTTAGAGTGTGCTGGTTTTGGCGCACTAGACAGTGTCCGGTGCACTAGGGCCGTACAGAGTTAAACCAGCCACTCTCGGGTTTCTGCTGGGCACGCTCCACTAAAATTCACCAGACTGTCCGATGAGCCAGCGGAGCAACGACTCCCTGCGCGCCAACGGTCGTTTCGTCAGATAAACAGTGCCACAGCAGAAGTTAGAGCGCAAAAGTCAAAGGGCATCGGACTGTCCGGTGCAACAAGACGACAAGTGACTCCAACGGTCAACTGCTCCGAACCCTAACAGAAGCGCTGACATGGCATGCACCGGACAGTGCACAGTGACTGCCCGGTGGCACACTGGACTGTCCGGTGCGCCCATCGCCAACAAGCCGAGCCAACGGCTAGGAAGTGGTTGGGGCTATAAATACCCACAACCACCTCATTCACTTGCATCCAAGTTTTCTGAACATCACATTCCATACAAGAGCAAAAGACTCCACTCCAAGACACATTCAATAGATCAAATCCTCTCCAAGCCTCCAAATTCACTCAATTCCATTAGAAACTTGAGAGAGGGTGTTTTGAGTTCTTCTGTTGCCCTTGTCGCTTGGATTGGCCTTTTCTTTCTTCTCATTCTTATTCACAAGTGCTTTGTAAGCTAAGCAAGAGACACCAAGTGTGTGGTGGTCCTTGCGGGGTCTTAGTGACCCATGTGATTAAGGGAAGGCTCACTCGGTCTTAGTGACTGTTTGAGAGAGGGAAAGGGTTGGAATAGACCCAGCCTTTGTGGCCACCTAAATGGGGACTAGGTTCTTTGGAACCGAACCTCGGTAAAACAAATCACCGTGTCTACTCGCTTGATTCTCACTTGATTTGTTTTGCACTCTTTCCTCTCTCTAATATTTCCTTGCTAACATTTATTTGAGTTTGCTCCCAAACGTTATCCGCATCATTTGAGCAACTCGTGGAAAGAGAAACAATCTTTCGAACTTGAATTTAATTCTAACGCTAATCCCCAGCCTTTAGTGTGTGTTTAAGTTCATAAATTTCAGGTTTCGCCTATTCATCCCCCTCTAGGCAACTTTCACAACCTCCCGGCTTTGAAGATAGTGAGTATCCTACACATGTTTATAAGCTCTCAAAGGCACTTTATAGGCTCAAACAAGCCCCAAAAGCATGGTATGAATGCCTAAGAGACTTTCTTATCACTAATGTCTTCAAAGTTGGAAAAGCTTACCCTACTCTCTTCACTAAAACTGTAACACCCCTAGGTGTTACTGTCACTAAAATTTGAGCATAACATCATGTGCATGGGCATATCATGTGTTTGTCATACCTAGAGTGCATTCACTAGGTAAAAATTTCAAAAATGTTGTACTGATAAGACTTGATGTGTGGTTAACTCTAGTTTAAAGTAATTAACCCTAAATCAGGGCTTATGGATATAAGGGAAGCCCAAATTTGTGAAAACATCAAAAGATATGAGGAATGATCCTAAGATATCCTCTTGAAAGGACTTGAGTGGAATCCAAACCCTAAAGTGCTAAAAACCCTGAAAAGACCCCTAGAAAACCCTAACTTGGAAACGTAGGGGGCTAAGTGTAAAATTGGTGCACTTTTGGACCAAAGTGCAAAAACCAAGGTATTAGGGCACCTCAAATCATATGTGTCACAAATTTGAGGATTTGCAAATCAAATTATGAGATTTGGGCTTATTTGCAAAAAGACAACCTATACCTCTCATGTGCCTAAGTCCAAAATCAGTTGAATAGGGCTGACTTTGGAGCTCTACATCTCAGGATTCTTGAGGACTTTCCTAATGATCAGTATAGCAAATTTGTAGAGATATGTATGGAGAACAAATTTGCTTAAGTAATCAAACACTAGTGTTACACAAAAATGGGAGATAAATGAGGTTGAAAAAGCGCTGTCAGTCGGCCTGATAAGTATATGCTCACTTCGTCTGATTATGGTCATGGTTTAGTGTTATTGCGCCGACTTGAGCGCCCTGGCCTGATCAATCCGTGAGGATTTTCGACATGGTCATTATATCAAAATGAAAGAACATTGATCAAGGTACAACTTTGATACAGATTCGTTTGCGAGCAACCACATAAATTGGGAGCAATAGCCATTTGAATTCGGGCTGGCAAGCGCACTGTTCACCGGGGTTCAGTGAACCTCGCCAGGGATAAGAACGCCACCGCGGCTAAGGCTTCGACTTGCGACCACGGTAAAAGTCTTCCACGACGTGGCGCATGTAACCGTGAGGTGGCACAATCCGGCTAAAAGGAGTTCACCGGACGCTCGCCGTGGCCCTGCCCGCGTGGGTGAGCTCGCCAGCGCATTGGGAGATCTTTTGAATCCCGTCCACCTCTGGCCAACCCTCAATAAATTGAGCCCGAGTGCTACTTCCTCACCGCATCACGCACCTGAGTGCTTGCGCAAACCAATCAATTTCACCGAGGGACTCAGTTAAGCCATAATCTCATCCTCACCGTTCTTAGCGCTGCTGTGAAGGACCCCTTCGTGGGCAGCCCTCCTCGGGTCAGTATCTACCCAATTGCCTCTTGTTTTAGTTTGCCATTAGCCTCGTGTTGCTCACGGTGTCGGCCAATTGAACTTTACCAAAGCCCAAACTCCGGAACACCCAGTCGTCTTGTAGAACGCCGCCGCGAATACCCTCTCTGTCGACCCACTTTCCTATCCCTGTTCAGTCCAAATTCAAACGTGTACATAGTCTCTAGTGAACCCGTAGAGCTCTCCCGAGCTTCAATTTTAGCATCACTACCGTTAGTTGTTCAGAACGCGATCACCAGGGTCATTCCGCCGCCGTGACCTTGAACAAGCTCCAGTTAGGGTCAAATCTTTCAAATTAAGTGAGGGTTTTTGCTCGGATAGACTTATGCTTGATGTTTATGAGCTTGTTGCTCTTTGTTCGGGTCACCATCGCCGTGAAACCGTAGCCCCGGCTAGGTGTTCGGCTTGGTCCCGTCGTGGACCAAGAACTGTGAAGAAATAGAAGTATAGGGGGGTTTTGTAATTGTTAGTGACTCGGGAAATAGTGCTTTAGACTCTTTTCAAGTTGTTTAAAATGCCATGTCAGGGGCCTTTGCGCAAAGTCATCAGCGCAGGCGTGCGTGCGGGGGCATTTCGCCTATCGTGGGTCGTCTCGGGCTAGATCGAGCCTAGTACTGCTGATGCTTTCCCTTTTTCTTTTTCTGCCACACTTAGGAAATCCATAGAAAATTCTAGAAAATGCTAAAAATATGGGACTAATTTTGTTAGACTCCTAAATTTCTATAGTATTTAAGAAAAATAGTCTTAGGATTTTTAGTCCAAACAGGGAAATATGTAGTATTTAAAAGGGCTTAAACCTATACCTCTAGAATTTTAGAAATCATTTAATAACTCCAAAAATCACCAAACTTTTTGGATAAGCTTAAAATGATATTTAGAAAACTTGGGTAAAGTTTAGCTTGCTTTAGACATTGTTTGATCCCTAAACCTAAAACCCTAGTCTTCTAGGCAATGTCTGCCCTCTGAAATAAAGAACTCACTCCAAAAACCCTAGTTTCCTGGAGTACCATGAAGGAAAATTGTATTCAAGACCTAATATGATGTACCTTTATTATCATTGCATTTTCATAAACATCACATGAGCATTCATGGTTATATATATATGGTTATATATATAGAAAACGAGGAAGAAGTAGTGGTTGAAGGAGAAGAGCTACACCACAACCACTTGAAGACCCACCTGCCGGGAACTGCTTTTTTCGATATCTGTGGAGCAGAACCCGACTCTCCTACAACTCAAGGCAAGCCCCGGTGCATTTGCCACCTCCTTGCTGTGTTAAACTCTTTATCACTTGACTGATGCATTAGGTGATAGGAGTTGGATGTTAAACAAATTGCTGCATTTTATTCCTTGGATCTGTTTACCATTCCTTGATTACCTGTTTTCTTAAAAAAGGTTTTTCTGATGCTTAGTCCTGCTTTAGAAAAACAAATGTTTTGTTTTTAACAAAAGGTGATGCTTCACAGTGGTTGGGATGTTTTCAAAAATAAAACTTGATGGTGGATCCATCATGGCCATGATGGGTTCAACATCGAAAAAGATGTACCTCTACCAGGTACCAAACTTTGGGTTTTTAAATGATAAAGCTGAGACCGGGCGGGTGACTTGCACGAGAAGAGAGTCTCAGTGTAGTGTCTCTGTCTGAGTCGATTATGGAACGTCTCGATGTTGGCTTGATGATTGAGGACCTTTTAACTGGTCACATGCCTCATCATGGGTAAGCTTTGCCTCGGGCAGACTAATACCAGAATAGGACAACACGCAATGGGAGTGGAGAGATGGCGAGAGTAGCGTGTACCCTCCATGGCAAGAGGATGGACGGTGGTGTATCTGTGCTCTTGGTTGGCGTGAACCCAATCTGGTCTTAAGAACCCCGGTGGCGAGTTGACATATGCAAGGGTTAAGTGCTACATATGTCGTGTGATTGGAGATCCCTAGCTGGGTATTAATCGATTCGGATCACCGTTACTTCTCGAACATGAAGACTTGGTCACTGCCCTACACGTAGCATTCCAATGAACAAGAAGGGTTGATAAAAAGATGGCTAGTATAGGCTAAGTGTTTGAACTAGGGTAGAAAGAACTCTAGATTTAGGTAATGACTTAACTTGCTAATAAAACTGGAATTTTTAAGGATCCACTATTAGTAAGCATTTTTGCAAACAGAGTCTTGATTCTTGATTCAGCCTTACCTTGACTCCCTCAAGCCAGCATATCCTTGAGAGTCTTTTGTTTTGACGGGTGAGACTTGTGAAGGTACACTTTGTAATCAGGGTTTTCAAACCCATGTTGTTGTAGGTGAGGAAGCAGCAAACTTTTGTTGCTTTTGCTCTAAGGTGGTGCCAAAAGAAGAACCTCAAGAGTGAAGCCTCGGGAGGATGTTGTCCTCCTTTTAAAAACAGTATACTTTTATGAGGGAGGGGTTTTTGCCTCCTAGGGTTGTAATAATATTACTTAAGCACTCATATATCCTGGTAATGTTATAATAACACTCTTTCTATATTTTAATGAATGTACATTAAGTTATTGTAATTCGCTTCCGCTTATTCATTCCTTCGATGTGTTGTAATATCTACGTGACGGGTGAAACGCTCTTGGGAAAGGCAAAGGATACAGATACCGAACTTTTCGAGTGATTAGAAGCATCTACAGGGTTGTCCGAGGCCCGCTGGACAAGGACAACTGTAGGTGGGCCTAATGACTTGGGAGGTTCAGATACCGAACTTGTCGAGTGATTAGAAGCATCTACAGGGTTGTCTGAGGTCCGCTAGACAAGGACAACTGTAGGTGGGCCTAATGACTTGGGAGGTTCTGACATAAAAACTATTGATAAAGACTTGTTTATATGCCAAATTTATGTTGATGATATTATATTTGGGTCTACTAAAAAGTCATCTTGTGAAGAGTTTAGTAGGATTATGATACAAAAATTCGAGATGTATATGATGGGGGAATTGAAGTATTTTATTGGATTCCAAATCAAGCAACTCCAAGAGGGCACCTTCATCTACCAAACTAAGTACATTCAAGACGTACTCAAGACGTTTGGAATGAAGAATGCTAAACCCATCAAGACATCCATGGGAACAAATGGGCATCTCGGCCTCGACATGGGAGGTAAATCCATAGATCAAAATGTATACCGGTCAATGATAGGTTCTTTACTCTATTTATGTACTTCACGGCCGGATATTATGCTTTCCATATGCATGTATGCAAGGTTCCAGGTAAATCCAAAGGAAGATCACCTTAGGATTGTGAAAAGAATCATGAGATATTTAGTTTACACACCTAAGTTTGGGCTTTGGTACCCCAATGGATCTACCTTTGATCTAGTTGGGTACTCCGATGCCGATTATGCCAGATGTAAAATTGATAAGAAGAGCACATCGGGGACCCGTCAATTTCTAGGGAGATCCCTGGTGTCTTGGGCTTCAAAGAAACAAAACTCAGTAGCTCTATCCACCGTCGAAGCCGAGTATATTGTTGCAGGACATTGTTGTGCACAATTACTCTAGATGAGGCAAAATTTTAGGGACTATGGCTACAAGTTGAGCAAAGTCCCTCTCCTATGTGATAATGAGAGTGCAATCCGCATGGCAGATAATTCCGTTGAACACAGCCGCACTATGCACATAGACATCCGGTATCACTTTTTTGAGAGATCACCAAGAAAAGGGGGATATCGAAATTGCTTATGTTAGCACCCACAACTAATTAGCCGATATCTTCACCAAGCCCCTGGATGATATGACTTTTAGCAAGCTTAGGAATGAACTCAATATCCTCGATTCTCGGAACTTTGATTGAAATCTTACACACATAGCTCATTTATATACCTTGATCATGTCTCTATCATTTGGTACAAATGCATATTTCTTATCCTTCTTGTGCCAAAGCTAAGACTAATGTGCTTCCAAGTGTATTTCTATCCTTAGTCTTAGATTGAAAGGGAAATGAAGTATTCGGCAAAGGCAAGGCTTCCACTACGACTCTGTTGGTATCATTTATCCTTTGCCCTCCTCATAAACTTTCATTCATATCTTTTTGGGTAATAATAAAAGGCCTCTAAGGTTTCTTCGTTTTTGGCGCTTAATGCCAAAGGGGGAGAAATTAATACGCCCAAAGCAAAAGGACCACACCACCACCTTGTTTTCCAAAAACTTTCTCAAAAAGGGCGAGAGATTATTCAAATTGCAGAAACCCTCTTGACAGCTAAGGGGAGAACTTCTTTAGGGGGAGCTTTTTATTTAGCCAAAGGATAAGCATTTGAAAAAGGGGGAGAATTTTCAAAACCTTGAAAAATGCTTTTTGAAATCATATTCTTATAACATTGTCTATTTGCAAAAAGAATTTGAAAAGACCTTTCCAAAAGATTTGCAAAAACAACCTGAGTGGTACAAATGTGGTCCAAAATGTTAAACTAGATCAAAACAACCATGTATACTTAGAAATACTTTCAATTGGTTCATTTCAAAGTAACTTATGCATATCTAACAAATTGCAAACTAGTTACATTTCTACACTTTGTAATTACTTTGGTTTGTGTTGGCATCAATCACCAAAAAAGGGGGTGATTGAAAGGGAAATGAGCTTAACCATTTCCTATAATCGATTTTGGTGTTTGATGTCCATCACAAACCATATGAACTAACTAGTTTGCCTAGTTGCTATTTCTCTCAGGTGCATAAAGTTCAACCTAAACATACCAAGAAAAAGAATTGAGGAATTCTACAAAAGTTTGGAGCATACAAGTATTGGTGCAACCAGTGGCGCACCGGACACTGTCCGGTGCCCAGGCCGAAGTACCTCGCGAACTGGCCACTCTCGGCTTTTCTCAAAGTCAATCCGCTATAATTCACCGGACTGTCCGGTGAGCCATCGGACTGTCTGATGAGCCAACAGAGCAATGGTCAATTTTGCCCAACGGTCGACTGCGCTAACTATAGGAATAGTGAACAGTGCAGAAGTTAAAAGTCAGTCTCCAAAGTCAGAACGCATCGGACTATCCGGTGCCGCAAGAAGACAGAAGACTTCAATGGTCAACAGCTCCAAACCCCCAACGGTCGGTTGACGTGGCACTCACCAGACAGTGAACAGTAGAGTGTCCGGTCACCACCAGACTATCTGGTGTTTCCCATCGACAGCAAAGTCAGCCAATGGCTAGGAAGTGGTTGGAGCCTTGGAGGCTATAAATACCTCCCAACCACCTTCATTCAAGCCATCCAAGCCTTCCAACCTTCTCATTCAATACAAGAGCAAAGAATACACTCCAAAGACACAATCAAAGCATCAAATCCTCTCCAAGCTCCAAAATCAAATCAAGTGCTTAGTGACTTGAAAGAGGGTGATTTGTGTTTCTTTTGTTGCTCTTGTTGCTTGGATTGCTTTCTTCTTCTCACTCCAATTCTTTATAAGTGCTTTGTAAAGCTAGCAAGAGACACCTAATTGTGTGGTGATCCTTGCAGGGTCTTAGTGACTCTTGTGATTAAGAAGAAGCACTCGACTGGTCTAAGTGAATGATTGAGAGAGGGAAAGGGTTGGAATAGACCCGACCTTTGTGGCCTCTTCAACAGGGAGTAGGTTCCTTGGAACCGAACCTCGGGAAACAAATCACCAAGTTCATTTGTGTTGATCTTCATCATTCGATTTGTTTCTTCCCTCTCCTCTCTCTAAAGTTCCCTTGCTCATATTGTTTTGAGTTAGCTCCAAAAGTTATCCGCATTGATTGAGCAACTGATAGCAAGAGGAACTATCTTCCACACATTGAATTCAAGATTATTTATTTCAAACCCTAACCCCGGGTGAAGTGTGTGTTCAAACTTTATAAATTTCAGGTTTTGCCTATTCACCCCCTCTAGGCGACTTTCACTACCTCCTGCTGAGGCGAGGAGGAAGAGCCCTACTGCTCCAGCTCATGTCGCTGACGCTCCTGCTCCTCGTGCAGGCGGTGGTGCAACCTCTCCAAGTGGCTGGACTGGCCAGTCACCGGTCGACGAAGCGGACGCTCCGCAGGACAAGAGGGCAAGAAAGGGATGACTGACATCCGTGCTATGTGTCTAAGACGAGCCATCTACAAAAGACATCGTAAGCATAAGAGTTGTTCATTCACTGTTTTTATGCCCCAATTTTATGGTTAGTCTCTATGGTAATTTAAAGTGGAAGAATACTTATTAAAGGGTAAAATAAAAGGTAAAGCCCTAATGAATGTTTAAGTGTTTAGCTTTGTAAACTTAATTTCATTTAATGTAATCCCATACCTTTATTTAAGTAAGTAATTTATTAAGATAGACTTAATTAGATAATAGTAGACCCTTAAACATAGTGATCTACCCTAGAACCTAAAGTTCACTTGTGTATCTGTACTTTTCTACTGAACCTGTATTTGATCTATTGCGTATGTTTGGTGTACTATTCTTTGTTATTCCTCAAGTGTGTTGAATGAATTATTACTTTGCGTAGACAACGAGCAGTCCGAGGTTCCCGAGTGTGTTGCACGAGACTTCCCTGAGCAACAACCTGGTGAAGGCAAATTTTCTCTGACCCATTATGTCCTACTTACTTTATAATTCATTATCCCGCTTACCATGATCAACCTAAGGATTGACTAGTGTTCTGTTTTTCTATCCTTTTTCACCCTTTGGAAATTGGTTACTATGATTAGTATTATGCTACTGCTTTACTTTAATCAATGAACTTGATGAGAACATTTATGATACATTGATGATATCTTGATTATGTTGATGAACATGTGATAGTTTAGGGGGATCGGGCTGTTTCCTGAGTACCTCTCCGTAAGGACCTATTTGTTAGATGACCATCTGGGAAAATAGTACAACCATGAGGGTGGAATGGGACGTCCTTAGTTGATTAATTAGAGGAACTTGAGGTGTAGTAGGCCTCGCCATCGTGCTGTCAATGGGGTCTGGGCACAGTACATGCTCTGCCGAGGCTTGGTGTCGAGGTTCTTTCGTATTGCTTTTGTTAGTCACCCTTCCTGTGGGGAGAGGTACTGTGTTCATCAAACTAGAGAAATCTAATGGCGGTTATGACCTCTGAGAATCTTTGTAAAGGCTACGTAGTGAATCCCTGACCATTCACCGCGGTAGTGAAGATCGAGTATGTACAACCCAGACTGGGAAGGGATCACGACTCGAGGGTAAAGTGTGCAACATCTGCAGAGTGTTAGAAACTATTATATTAGTCGTGCTCACGGTTATGAGCAGCCTTGGGAGCTACTTTGTTTAAAGTTACTCTGGACACTTTTATGATGATGCTTAATGTTAAGGATTATCTTTATGGTTCTTGGTATTTCCTTTTGCAGGGAGTGCTAAGTGGGTAATAATTCGGGATTATTAATAAAACTTGGCTTTTTACTAGTAATAAATATCTAACCAACTAAAAGCAACTGCTTTAAGCTTAACCCCATATACAACTAGTCAACTTTAGCCAAACGGGACATTTGCTGAGTACGTTGATGTGTACTCACCATTGCTTAAAACACAAAACCCTACGTTGTTCCCATTGCAATCAGCGCTCAGGAGAAGATGAAGGCAACATGGAGGACTTTCAAGAGTTTCAAGATTTCGATGAGTTCTAGATTAGATTAGTGGCAAACCCCCAGTCAGCTGCCTGTGAAGGCCTTATCGTACTATGTTTCGTATTCGCACTTTAATTATGACTATGACTAAAGTTAATGACTCTGTGGATGTCTTTGATATCGTGATGTAATAAAATACTTATTTCTGCTATTATTTTGAGCATTGTGTGATGATATATAATTATGTAATCGTTATGTACGTGAATTTCTAATCCTGCCACGTACATGATTCGTATTCGATTTGCCTTTCAAAATCGGGTGTGACACTCTCCCACGTCCTCTCTAGTAGAGAGGATTATAACGTTAGCACATGCTATATACCAGCCTCATGAAAAGACAATATAGAACAAAGAAAGCATAAGAGTTTAGGTAAAAGCTAAAATTATAGTGTTTTTGAAACCGACGATCGTATATACTTGATATTTTTTTATACAAGATAACATACTTTTAATGATGCTACGAGATAATGTTGATTTTCCTTTTTAACTGAGGCCAAAACAGTTATAACTTGCTTGCAAAACCAGTTTGGTGGTTTGGAGTCATCCGAACAAGATAATGCCTTTACTACACTCCATTGACCCAAGACTACTACCTGACGTCGTCGTTTCCAACACAAGTACACAAAACAAAACTAATGCAATCAATCAGTAATAATGACTAGACCGGTGCGTCCATATCCTCGAGAGCCACGGTCGTCGTCGTCGTCGTCGTGTCCGTTACGCCACTGCCCTTGGTGGGCCCCACCTCCTCCGAGGCGACGACGACGCTGGCCCGGCAGAGCGGGCATGTGGTGTGCCGCCGCCGCAGCCAAGCATCGACGCACGCCGCGTGGAACCGGTGCCCGCACCGCGGCATCGCGCGCCCTTCGTCGCCGTCCCGCAGCTCCGCGATGCACACCGCACACTCGGCGCCGGCGCCGGACCCGGAGCGCACGACGAACGTCGGCAGCGACGCCACGAGGCGACCGTGCTGGTCGTCCTGGGACGATATCGGCGACGGCGGCGTCGATGTGGAAGACGCATCGTCGTCGCGGTCCGTGGGGTTAGATGCTAAGGGGGACGCGGCGCTTCTGCGGGAGAACACCCTCCAGAAGTAGAGGTAGACGAGGGCGACGAGCATGACATTGACGACGACGAGGCAGGCCGTCATGCCGCGGCCGTGCGGACCCCACCGGATGCTGCTGGAGGTGGTGCTGTATACCCTGTCCGTGCCAGGATCAGGGTCACCATAGGAGCTTGAGCTCTGTCCTGACATGTCGATTGGCGAGTAGTGAACTGGTGATGGCCGATGGGTCTACAGGCTCATTAACCAAGAACTCAGAGTGTCAGGCAGAGGAAAGTGTTCGCGAAGAAGAACTTTGATCAGCCAAAACGAGGTGGGGAGAAGGAGCGGAAGAACAGGAACGGAGCAGCGAGAGCGAGACAGACACAATCATGAAGATAGCGGTGAGTGCGCGTGGCGACCAATAGTCTCGGGAGAGATAAATGTTCCTGGACACCGGGTCCTAGTCGGCATATCACCTGTTTGCCGAAGGTAATCAAAACTAATAAATTTTAACCACTTTATGATTTAATTTGTTTTAGGGCCCGTTCGGTTAGACTGGTTTGGTCCATTCCGGGCCTAGTTCCAGATGGAAAAAATGACTCGGATTGAAATCGGGCCGCTTGTCTGAATACTGTTCATTTGGGTCTGAATCAAAAAAATGAGAAGGATCCGGTTTGGAGTTTTTCTGAATACAGTGGCCTGGTAGGAATCCGGGTGTGCTGCCCTCCGGATCCAATCTCGGAGGAACGGGCACTGGGCGACGCTGGCGACGAACGAGGCGAGGAGACGCCGCCGCCAAGTGACGGCGTGGCGGCGCGAAGTGACGGCTTGGCGACACAGCGCAGCGACGACGACAACTCTCCCCGTTGCCTTCTCACCGGTAACCACTGCCCTCTCTTCCCCAAACGCACCTGCGCTGCCTCGTCCTTCGCCTTCCATTGTATCTGCATCTTCTCCACTGCATCTGCATCTGAGCTCAAGAAGCACATACATCGCTCCCTTGTGTAGTTTTTCGCGCCAGGACCTGGGCTACACACGTGGCGGCTGGCCATTCAGGGCACAAGCCGCCGCCGCCGTTGAGGAACTCTTGTCAGTGGCGACCCCCCACACATCGAAACCCGTGTTCGCCGGGACGCCCTCACGGGCGATCCTTGCGTCTTGGAATGGCCCCGCGCATTTTGCCTTCGCAGATCCAGTGTGGTTCCTTGCACGCGCGCGCAGATCCCTCGCACGCAGATGCAGTGCGGTTCCTCGCACGCTGTTCGCCGGCCAGACATCTCACTTTCTTCTGTGGGAAGGTGAAAGAAGCTTGCTAGAGGATTGAGGCTCGACATTCTTAGGCTCCTCTGAAAGCTGACATTGCTCGATGATGCAGGCTGCTTAATGAACAGAAGGCAGCCTGAGATGCCAAGGCTAATACCTCTGCCAATGTTGCCAAGATCGAGCTCCTGGAAAAAGAATGGGAGGACCATGAGGAATGAATGCGAGTAACTTGATAGCTTATCTAGGATGAGAAAGCCTCTATAGCCAACTCTAAGCAGGAGACTGAAGCCTGGACCACTCAACTGAGGCTGAAGCTTGATGACTTTAGCACTTTGAGTCGTCAGGTAGTGGCAGGTGAGGACAGGGACGATGAAGCTGTCATTGTTGAGACCGACCATGTGCATGTCGAAGCCATTTGTGCTGTTGAAGACTTCCTTCGTTGAACCATTGTGGCAGCTCGCCATGCTGTTGTTAGTAGCCTATTTTATGTTAAAACTACTTGAGTATAACTACTTGAGTATAACTACAAGAGAAAAGGAGGCAACTCAAAATGAAGATTTTCCATCAAAAGGGGCATATCAGTTCTGAACATAATGGAAGAAGTGACCAAACTGGAGAAGGCAAAAGCATATTCAGTCTTCACCAAGAGCAAAGAGAATAGAGAGACTTTCATAAGTGCATGTGAAGCAGATCAAGAATTAGCTTTGATTTGGCTAAGAAATGAGATGGCTTAGTAGGTATGATATTTGTGTCTTTACCTTCCACTCAACCATATTCACTTGGGCCTTTATCTTCCAATCTAATTGTTCCATTTGTTTGGACAGGTTTGGGTGATCAATTGGTGATGCTTAGCACATCTGGAGGTTTCTTATTTTGAACTGACATGCTTAGTTCTAAAGTGATGTTTCTTCTTAGCACATCTGTTCTATCTCTTAGCTGTTGAAGATGTCAGTCTATCAAGATTGTTCTTTGCGTTTGTTGGCAAGACTATAATTTGTTTGTTGCTAAAGTGTATTGTCGAGTATTGGGAAGTCAAACTTTGATATCTAGCAGCTTTAAATTGCTGTTCTTAGCAGCTTTGTTATGTCTTAGCAACTTTGTTATGTGTATTGTCAAGTATTGGGAAGACAACTTCGTATGTGTGACCATTGTTATTACCGCATTTGCTTATGTAGCTGATTCTTATGTTACTGTTTCTTTTGGCAAGTATGCGTGAACAATTGGAGGTCTTTTTATTATTACTGTATGTATCTTTATATATATGTACACCATTGTTTCTTAGTTGTTAATATGTGTATGTATGTGCAAGTGCATTGGAAACAAAGCTGAGCAGTTATCCTGACCAAAACTGGACAGCAGCTGGCCGAAACTGGGACTGGGCAGCAGCTATACTGGCCGAAACTGGGCAGCAACAAACCTGTCAAAACGAATAGCCTTCACTGTAGCACCAGTTTTTATTCCAGATCTAGATTTTTCCCTGGCCAATGTTGAGTGAAACATCCGGATTCACCCTATTTGGCCCTGGAATAAAAACATGTCTGTCTTTGATCAGAAACAAACGAACGGGGCCTTAGGGATAACCGATTCATATAATATAGACTAAAGAGAGAACGAGGAAGTTTTGGCATCAACATCTAGCTGAAGCATCTTGTGCCACAGAAAGGAAGCACCAACCAAGTAAAGGAGGGATTAAGTTGCATGTGCATCAAGTTTGCAAGGGAAAAGAGATGATGCCTTCAATTGTATTGGATCTGAGGCCATAGATGTAATTTTATATGAAGTTATATACCATCATGCCTCTATAAATAGGTGAACATTACTCATACGTAGCATTCGAACATTTGGGTATTCTTCGAATTCTTCGAAGGTACACTTGTAATAATTGGTAATCGGCAAAGGATAAATAAAGCAATAAATTTACAGTGTATTGGCTCAAAGCCACAGCCCTGTTTTTTATTACATATTTATGGTTATTTCAACCATCTCCCTTTAATCTATTCTACCCTTAAAATAGATTAAAGGGAAGAAGATCATGTCACTTTAGTTATGTTTCTCTATTTTAGTTCTCTTCAGAAATCTTAACAGGTGATCAACATTGGCGCCCACCTCGGAGTGGAGATTCCTACGGTGATATGGATCCTCTAGTTGCTTGTCTTGTTGCGTCATGTGGCGCAATATTCTTCCGATGCTTCGTCAATTTGTCATTGCAACTTAGGAATCTCTGAAGCATTTTTCCATCCGCTTCTCAACTTGTTGTTGAATGACTTCAAGATTTTGGATTTCTTGGTCGAGGTCATCTTGTGGTGGAGGGTCCACAGCCTCCCTCTTGACTTTTCCTAGATCACGTCCTTCGAGGTGATGTGCTTCTTCAATTTGATTATGATCTATAGGAGTAAGAACAAAGCCCACCCTATGCTTTTCTTTGGAGGCATGCACTACCAGAATCGACCGCTTTGCCGAGTGTCTGAAGCACTCGGCAAAGCCTGAAAAAACTCAGCAAAGGCTTTGCCGAGTGTCGCACTCGGCAAAGAGGGCTTGGCACACAGTACATCGGCAAAGCCTTGTTTGCCGAGTACTTTTCTCAGGCACTCGACACAGATTTTGTCGAGTGCCAGGCAGTACTCGGCAAAGAAAAGCCGTCGTCACGGTGTCGGGGTGACGGAGACTGCGTCTTTGCCGAGTGCCTACCGGACAGCGCTCGGCAAAGGATCCGTCAGCAGGTCCCTTTGTCAGCCTCTTTACCGAGTGCTGTCCGGCAGGCACTCGGCAAAGTGTGTCTCTTTGCCGAGTGCCAGGGCCACCACACTCGGCAAAGAAGCTATACCGGTTCCTAGGTATTGGTACTTTGTCGAGTGCTATGACCCTGACACTCGGCAAAGCCCTTCTTTGCCGAGTGTAACACTCCGCAAAGTGCCCAGTATACACCTTTTTAATTTGTTTTTTATATTCCATCCAAACAAACAAAAGATATCACATATACATCACAGATATCACATATACATCACAAATATCATCACAGATATGACATATACATCACATATCACACAAAGACCATAAATCAAACATAAGACACTCAAGAACATAAGTCTCATAAGTGTCAAGTTCTCACATAAGTATCCAACACAAACATAAGTATTCAAACACAGCATTACCAAGAAGTTTTGAAGTCACAAGTATCTCATAAGTCTGAACACTAAGAACATAAGTCTCATTGAGGTGGGGGCCTAGACTGGTGCGGCGATGGACTAGGCGATCCATGAGGGTTGTTGGATGCCGCCCCAGATTGTCCCTGCACAGAGAAGAGATCGCATGTGTTATACCAAATGCATTACCAACATCTAACTAGAATTTTGATACTCACAGGAGTATAGAACAGAGCAGGGTCAACTGCAGGGAACAATGGAGGTGGCGGAGTGAAACCCTGTGCGGCGCCAAGGCTTTTCAAGTACTTGAACATCTCCGCCATCCTCTGCTGATCTGCTAGGCGAGCCGCCCGCTCCGCCTCCCGCTCCGCCATCATCCTCGCCTCCATCTCTAGACGTTCCCTCCTCTCATATTCTAGCTAGGTCTGTAATATTACAAGCCAACGTTATAGTAACTCAAAGAGAAGGTATATAACTCAAGGAATGATGAGTTACAGAAGCATTAACCTCGAGTTGCTGTATGCGATGCTGTGAGCTGTCATGTTGAGGTTGTATGGCTGGACTCGAGCCCGTGCTCCTTGCTCGCACCTGAGACAGAGTGGGAGTGGAGGACGATTCGATTGCCCCGTCGGCAATCTAGTAGCCCATGTCTCTTGCCTCCTCCGACCCTCATGAGCACATCGGGGTCGATCTGCTCAGTGCTCGGATCATATTTTGGGCCATGGACCTCCTGTGCCATGGCGGTGTAGTCATGAAGGTGGCTATAGACGGTGGGGTTGCTGTAGGCCTCGGGCCCGTCATCCGGGTTGTAGGTGACGCCGGACGTCGCCTTGCCCTTATGGGCCATAGCATAGGCCGAGAAGATGGAGCAAGGTCATCCACCATGTGACGTCGACTGCAAGAAAACCAACGAGATAGTTAGAAATAATATCTAATACAGTGCTATATACCTAAATACAAAAGAGGGCTTACCCATGCTTCTGCATATTGGCTTAGGCTGCGGCTGCCTTGGTGGTGGGAGGGACCTTGCATCATCAGACGCCATTCCCGGCTAGCGTTGTGCGCCTCGTCCCACTCAGGCGAGCACCACCTATCCACCATCTGCTACCAGCATAAAGGATGTGCGGCGCACCAATGTGGAATCATCTACAAAGTAAACACGTAAAGTGCATATGAGAAGATAAAATAAAATTAATGCATGGAGTACTGGTACCCAACATGCATGACTTTACCTGCAGGTACTGGTCCCTGGTCAACGACATGGTTCGGGCTTGCTGCTTGGTCACCTTCTCCCCAAGGACGGAGCCGTGCTAGCTGACGATGGCCTAGATTCGGGCCTCATAGTGCATGTCCACGATGAGCTTCTTACAGCTCATGGTAGCCACCATATCCGCCCTAGCCTTGTATCCAGCCTCGCATCTGAAGAAATCCTGCAAACAAAAATGATGTATCCATACATTATTTCAAGAATATGCAACGAATGCGACATATTTTACATTATAATAAGACTTACCCACAACTCTTGCTTCACCCGCTCCGCCTTGTTATTGAATTCTCGGCCGTCCCGGTCTACTGCATCGGGGGCGACGGCGTAGTGGTCGAAGGTGTAGGCTGGGCCCGTCACTCCGGCATACTCAACCAGTCCAGGGAAGTGTTCCCTGCACAGTAGGCCGAGGATGCCATTGGGGAGGCGACGATGACCCCCAACATAATCCACAACCGTCTAAGACCTGTCTAAGTGATAAATAAAAAGTATTAGTTTATATTATGATTTTGAACACATAATATGAACAAGAATGAAGAACATAAAGTTACATGCCTCTCCCCATCTAGTCGAATCAGCGGCCACTTGTCCCGAAGTATGGGACGCTGAGGGAGACTCGCGGGACCTCGTAGGTAGATCCTCCTCAAACATGAGGCAACAGAACCTGAGGCGGTCTGCTGAGCTTCGTCGTCGTCCTGCTGCTGGTCGTCGTTCTCCTACCACGCTGTCTGCTGCTGGACAAGGTCGTCCTGCTACGCTGCCTACTGTGTCTCGTCCTGCTCTGCCTCGTCCGCCGTCCTGCTCCTCCTCCCTTTCCTCCTCCTTAGCCAACCGCCCACCATATTTGTCCAAAAACCTGCAATTAAGAGTAAACAAATAACCACATATAAAAAGATGTATTTAAAAACAGGTGCGAAATAAAAAGTCATATAGCATTACATCGATTAAAAATAATCTTCATATGTGTCGGGGTTAGCCGGATCATAACTCTCATCATCACTATCAACCATTTCATAGTCAACACCATCGGAAGGCGCAAGTTTGTCATTAATGTCATTGCCTTCAAGGATTACTAAGTCATTATCATTTTGCACCTCATCCTCCTCATCAACAACCACTTCAATATCTACGTCCATTCCGATAGCTTCGGTTATGTCTATCTCAAATCGCCCTTCTAGCCCATCTTCTTGGAAGAACTCTCCATCATATGTATTCGGGTCTAAATTATAATCTTCATCATTAGGAATAGGTAACCTCCTGTGCGGCGATACCTTATACACAACATCCAACCCTTATGATGTTCTTTTGTTTGGCACGCATATGGGAGATAATACACTTGTGTGGCCTGTTGGGCCACAATATAGACATCGTCTCCTGGTAAGATGGAATCTTATCGAATTTTGACTATCCCAAGATTAGAATGTGTCCGTCTCGTCACTTGAGGGTCAAACCAATGACATTTGAATATCACTGGACTAAGAGGTTTGGAACCATAAAAATTGAGCTCATATATTTCTTCGATTCATCCAAAATAATCGACATCGTCAAGGCCGGGCGTAAAGACTCCAGAACACGTTGTTTTCCGATTGGGCCAACTTTGGTCGTAGTTTGTTGTACGAAAACGGTATCCATTGACGTCATACCTAGAATATTTCTTGACCCTATAAGCAAAGTCGTTGGCTACTTGTCTCAATTCGGCACTCATAGACGGATCTCTTTGGCCCTGCAAGTATTCGCAAGTTAAAAGACGCTAAATTGAGTTCATAGATGGATCTCTTTGACAAACTAAGCACGTACCTTACGTTTGAACCAGGAAATGAAATCGCGCAACCCATTTCTCACACCCTTTCTAAGAAGAGTGTCATATTCCTATGGAGTGGGGTCCCTTGATCGAGGCCAGAATTCATGAAGAAATTGTTCCATGTATGGCGTCACCTCTTCAAGGTTGGTCAATACATATAGCACGATATGCCGCCACTCTTCATGTGTCAGGGTCTTGGTGGTCGAGCCACCTGCGCTTCCGAGTTGGCCTCGAAATATGCTAAGGTTCGATTCATTGTCGCCATCATTGTAATGAGGGGGTGGATTATGCACGCTTGGCAGTTTGTCACCATAATAAGTTGTTGTGAAGTTTGACGCCTCCTCTAGAATGTATGCCTCTGCAATAGAAGCCTCGATTTTGCATTTATTTCTATATTTCTTTCGAATAGTCTTTAGACATCTTTCGATTGGCTAGCACCAACGTCCCTGCATTGGCCTCCCATTCGTGCCTCATAGAGAAGATGAAGAATCAAATGCTGCATTGGATTGAAGAACCCAGGTGGAAATATCTTCTCAAGCTTACACAGTAACACGGGTGCCAATCTTTCCAAGTCTGCAACCACGGTCCGAGATAACTCTTTTGCACATAGCTGACAGAAGAAATAGCTCAACTCTGAAAGCGCTAGCCAGACATGCTCAGGGACATAGCCTCGAACCATCATAGGAAGAATCCGTTCAATCCATATGTGGAAGTCATGACTCTTCATCCCTAAGACTCGCATAGTAGATAAGTTCACACCCCTACTCAGGTTAGCTGCATACCTATCAGGGAACATCAACATCTTGATCCACTGAAGTACTTCCTTCCTCTGGGCCCTGCTTAGGACGAAATTGGCCTTAGGCCTTCTCCATGTCTTTCCACCACTTGGCGGCTTCATCTCTTGGTTTGGTCTATCACATAACGCTGCCAGATCCACTCTTGCCTTTACATTATCCTTTGACTTATCAGAAATGTCCATAATTGTTGCCCACAGTGCCTCAACAACATTCATTTCAGTGTGCATCACGTCAATGTTGTGTGGAAGGAGCAAGCCGTCATAATAGGGGAGCCGAGTCAAGCCAGACTTATGTGTCCACATATGCTGCTCACCATATCCCATAAAACCAACTTCTGTATTGGCCACGAGCCCATCTATCTGTTGACGAATTTCGGCACCAGTCATCGTTGCAGGTGGGTGGTCTGTCACTACGACACCTTTCGTAAAGTTCTTGATGTCTAGGCGGAATGGATGGTTAGGAGGGAGAAATTCTCGATGTTTATCGAAGGACGAATATTTGCCACCCATTTTCAACCAAATGAACCTAAGAGCTTCCTTGCAAACTGGGCATGGGAACTTACCGTGAACACACCAGGCGCAGAATAGCCCATACGTCGGTAAGTCATGCATGGAGTACTGGTACCAAACATGCATTCTGAAGTTTGTCTTTGTAGCTTAGTCATACTTCCATACCCCTTCCTCCCAGGCACGTACCAATTCATCGATCAAAGGCTCCATGTACACGCCCATTTTATTCCCCGGGTGTCCGGGAATTATCAACGACAAGAATATATTCTGCCTTTGAAAGCACACACTGGGGGAGATTGATTAGGATAACAAACACGGGCCAACATGTGTATGGGGCAGCGCTCATTCCATAGGGATTGAACCCATCTATGGCCAACGCAACACGTACATTACGAGCCTCTTCGGCTTTCTCACGGTGAATGGCATCAAAGTGTTTCCATGCTTTACCATTGAATGCGTGCACCATCTTGTCAGGATTGTATTATTTTCCATTTTTGTGCCATGTCATCTGTTTCGTGGATTCCTCTGTCATGTACAGACGTTGGATGATCGGTATGAACAGAAGGTGCCGTAGGATTGTCAAGGGCATGTCGAGCTGCCTCTTCTGTCCATCACCAGAGTCTACCTCCATGAACCTAGACGATTTACACTTGGGACAGTACTTTGCCTCTACGTATTCTTTCCTAAATAGCACGCAACCATTTGGACAAGCATGAATCTGCTCATACGTCATCTTGAGTGCACGAAGGAGTTTCTGTGCCCCGTACATGCTCTTTGGCAGAACGTGATCATCCGGAAGCAGGCTCCCAATAACCATCAACAAGCCATCGAATGCGTCTCTACTCATGCTGTACTGCGACTTGAACGCCATTACACGCCTAATGGCATCCAGTTGAGAAACCTTTGTCTGGCCGTGAAGGGGCTTTTGTGCCGCGTAAAACATGTCGTAGAACACCTTTGTAGTCGGCTCTGGCTTGTCATCCATACATCCTCCTGTGTACTATGCCTCCTGATAGTCGTTCAACATATCCACTACCCCCGCATCCGTGTCATAATCCTCGACACGTTGTCTCAGCACTTCCTCTCTCATACGATGCGCTTCACCATGAAAGATCCATCGAGTATAGCCCGACGTAAATCCATTCTTCCAAATATGTTCTACCATGGCCTTCTTTGGTTTTCTTTTTCGGTTGGCACATTTGCTGCACGGGCATGGGACTAGTCTCGCTCCTTTAGCAGCTTCGTCATATGCCCGTTCCACGAAATCATCGGTCTTTCTAATCCATTCAGGGGTGACATCGTTCCTTCCTCTACGGCCTGCTTACATCCACTCACGATCCTCCATCCTCTAAAAGAAGCCTAGCAATAGAAAATTTCGACAGCACCTCCCCTGCACAAGGAGGTTTATAAAACCTGCAAATAAAAGTATCAGCATGATGGCTGACAACCACACATATTTCAATGGCACGATGGCCGACAATCACACACACACATGCAAACTACATTTATATTTTAATCGAATCATTGCCGAGTGCCAAGTGCTATCACTTAATATCAAACCTAACAATTTCATATAACCACATGTAGACCAACTACATATAACTATATGTAATTATTTCATATAACATCATGTAATTTCATATAACCATATTAGATTGTATACCTTAGTCGGCGGCGGCGCGCGGGGCTGGCGGGACGCGGGGGCAGCGCGCGTGGCCGGTAGCGCGCGAGCGGTAGGGCGCAGGGGCGACGGCACGTGGGCCGGTGGCGTGGGGGCGGCGCGTGCGCCGGCGGCGTGGGGACGGGCCGACGGCGTGGGGGCGAGGCATAGGGGCGGCGTGGGGGCAGTGCGGCGTGGGGGCAGGGCACAGGGGCGGTGGCGCGTGGGCCGGCGGCGTGGGGGCGGGGCACGTCTGGGGATTGAGACAGAGTGAGCGAAGAGAAGAAGAGGAAGACGACCGGTGTAATATTCACCGACTTTGCCAATGTGACGGAACCTCCCAAGTCATCAGGCCCACCTACAGTTGTCCGTGTCCAACGAACCTCGGACAACCCTGTAGATGCACATAATCACTCGACAAGTTCGGTATCTGTATCCTTTACCTTTCCTAAGAGCGTTTCACCCGTCACGCAGATATTACAACACATCAGAGGAACGAATAAGCGGAAGTGAATTACAATAACTTAATTTACATTCATTAAATACAGAAAGAGTATTATTATTACATCACCAGGTCATAAGAGTGCATAAGTATTATTATTACAACCCTAGGAGGCAAAAACCCCTCCCACATAAAAGTATATTGTTTTTCAAAAGGAAGGACCACGTCCTTCCGCAACCATGTTACTATTGAGGTTCGTACTTGGGCACCACATCCTTGGGCACCACCTTAGTGCAAAAACAGCAAAAGTCTGCTATTTCATCACCTACAACAACATGGGTTCGAAAACCCTAAGTACGAAGTATACTTTCGCAAGTCTTACCCATCAAGATAAAAGACTCTCAAGGATATGTTGGCTTTAGGGAGTCAAGGTAAGGCTTAATCAAGAATCAAGACTCTATTTGCAAAAATGCTTACTAATAGTGGATCCTTAAAAATCCAGTTTTATTAGCAAGTTAAGTCATTACCAGTCACTAGAGTTCTTTCTACCCTAGTTCAAGCACTTGGCCTATACTAGCCATCCTTTTACCAACCCTTCTTGTTTTACTGGAATGCTACGTGTAAGTCAGTGACCAAGTCTTCATGTCCGAGAAGTAACGGCGATCCGAATCGATTAATACCCAGCTGGGGATCTCCAATCACACGACATATGTAGCACTTAACCCTTGCATATGTCAACTTGCCACTGGGGTTCTTAAGGCCAGACCGGGTTCACGCCAACCGAGAGCACAGATACACCACTGTCCAGCCTGTTGCCACGGAGGGTACACTGTACTCTCGCCATCTCTCCACTCCCATTGCATGTTGGCCTTTCTGGTATTAGTCTGCCCGAGGCAAAGCTTACCCATGACGAGGCATGTGACCAGTTAAAGGGTCCTCGGTCAGCAGGCCCACATCGAGACGGTCCTTAATCGACTCAGATGGAGACACTACACCGAGACTCTCTTCTCGTGCAAGTCACCCGCTCGGTCTCAGCTTTATTATTTTTTAATCCAAAGTTTTGTTCCTGGCAGAGGTACATCTTTTCCGATGTTGAGCCCATCACGGCCATGATGGATCCACCATCAAGTTTTATTTTTGAAAACACCCCATCCACTCTGAAGCATCATCTTTTGTTTAAAAACAAATCATCTGTTTTTCTAAAGCAGGACTAAGCATCAGAAAACCTTTTAAGAAAACAGGTAATCAAGGAATGGTAAACAGTACCAAGGAAGGAAATGCAGCAATTGGTTTAACACTCAATCCTATCACCTAATGCATCATTCAAGTGATAAAGAGTTTTAAATAGCATGGAGGTGGTAAATGCACCGGGGCTTGCCTTGTGTTGTAGGAGAGTCGGGCTCTGTTCCACAGATGTCAAAGTAAAAACAGTTCTCAGCAGGCGGATTTTCTGTTGATGGAGTAGTCTCTTCCTCTTCAACAGTCACCTCTTCTTCGTTTTCTATATATAACCATATATAACCATGAATTCTCATGTAATGCTTATGAAAATGCAATAATAGAGAAACTACATTAAGTTGTATCTTGAATACAACTTTCCTTCATGGTGCTCCAGGGAAACTAGGGTTTTTCTGAGTCAATACCCTAGTAGGATTAGATAGTTTTATCCTAAGGGGCTAGGGTTTTGGGTTTGAGACTCAAACGTTGTCCAAAGCATATCAAACTTTACCCATGGGTTCTAAGTACCAAAATAAGTTCACCCAAAAAAGTTTATGATTTTTGGGGCCATCTAGTAATTTATACTACATAATTCTTGGTTTGAGCTAAAAATCTTGGAATCATTTTTATTAAATACAAGAGAAATTTAGGAGTCCAACAAAATTGGTCTCATATTTTATCATTTATCTATGATTTCTTATGAATTTTCTAAGTCTGGTAGAAAAAGAAAAAGGAAAAGCATAAACAGTAATGGGCTCGATTTAGACCGAGTCGGCCCACGACAGGCAGAACGCGCCCGCGTGCTCGCCCGCGCGGTTTACTTTGCACAGAGAACCCTGGCTTTTTAAATAATTAGTAAAGAATCCGGGGCACTGTTTCCTTGTCTCACTGACATATGCACATAAGCCCCTGCACTTTTATTTCTTCACAGACCCAAGTCCCCGATGCTGAACGCCGATGAACACGCACTCCGGCGATCCTATACCAGCCAAAATAAGCAACGACCGGACCCCTAACTCGGCTGACATCTAATTCAACCCCTTACGATGATTACCCCTCAATCAATTGCATAATTCCGGGTTGGGAATTCACTGTCCACGACAATGGCGGAAACTGAGAACACACTGACATGTTCAGGGCTACCCAGGGCGATCTAATTCAATTCAAAGGGTCTATGAATATCAGAGGACTTGAGAGAGGCTAGAACATTACGTAGAAGAGCATGAGCTAAACTGTGAACGTCTGGCCACGGCGAGGTGTTCACGGGTGTGGAAAACTGATTTGGGGAGAAAGAGGAATTAGAGAGCTATGGTGGCTAATTTAGTAGGAGCGGGTGCGCTGGCTTCGTGATTACCTAGCGGAGCTCACGGCATGCTCAATTTATAGAGTTTTTGAGCGGTGGTGTCCAATTTCACAAAGGTGCGCTGGCGGCCGAAGAGAGGGGAGGAGTCACCGCGGCGATCTACCGTGGCAATCACTGGTTGAGGAGCTACGACGGTCACTAGTGAGTTGTTACGGTTAGTAGCGAGGTGGTGAAATGGTCACGGCGTGGCATGATCACGGCGAATGACATACATCACGACGGCGGTAGCTCGACCACGTCGCCGACGCGAGTGGATAGGTGACAGAGCGGCTACAGGGTTCTGAGCTCATCCGAGATGAAGATTTTTCCATGGTCGATCAAAATCCACGCCACAGAGGGCACGAGTCGCGGTGCCAGCGCGAATCCGAGCACGCGGGTCACCGACGGCGAGGGAGCTGAATCTGTTATCTTTGTCAGGCACTGTACCATTGGGATCCCATTCAGAGCGCCTGACAGCGCTGAATGAAATGCCTTATTCTCCAATTCTTGTGTGACAACATGATCTTCGGCCTGTAGAGAAATTGTTGTCCTATAATCCCTCTCTAACTTTGTTATAGTATTCACAATGAAATAGTCACAGGATCCTACTCAAAATCAATCTCTAAGTTCATCCAACTTCACTGTTTCTCATAATTCAGTCTAAGGGCTGACTGACAGCCAGACTTTAGGGCTATTTATCTCTAGATTTTATATGTCAACAATGCTTATTCACTTAAGCAAAGTTATGCTCCTATAGTAGCTCTATAACCTTGATGTGTTGACTTAGGGTAGATTCTTTATGAATTGAGAGATATAGGGTTGCAAAGTTGACCCTATGCACTGAATTTCAGACTTAGACATATATGGTTTCTTGGGGTACTTTTTGCAAATAAGTCCAAATCCCATAATTTGATTTGCAAATCCTCAAATGTGTAAAACATATGATTTGTGGTGTTCTAATACTTTGGTTTTTACACTTGGGTCCAAAAGTGCACAAAATTTACACTTAGCCCCCTAGAGTTATAGTTTAGGGTTTTTCAGGGCTCTTTTCTGGGTTTTTTGCACTTTAGGGTTTTGGTGTCACTAAAGTCCTTCCAAGATGATATCTTAGGATCATTCCTAATGAGTTTTGAGGTTTTAACTTATTTGGGCTTCATTTTCACCCCATAAGCCCCATTTAGGGTTAAGTACTCTACCCCAGGGTTAACCACACATCAGTACAACTTGTTTGAATTCTTTCCTAATGAATGCACTCTAGGTGTAACAAACACATGATATGCCCATGCACATGATGTTGTGCTCAAGTTTTAGTGACAGTAACACCAGGGGTGTTACATCCTTCCCCCCATAAAAAAATCTCATCCCGAGATTTAAAGTCCTAGGGCAAGTAGTGGAAAAGGAAACACATCATATTTTTATTTATTTCTTGTACAAGGCAGGGGGAGGTATGGGTCTATTCTTACAAACAACTGTACATATCTCACAAATTACATGAAGCTAAAAAGCCAAGGAAATTCTTTTCTAAAAAGACTTCAGTTTCCTATGTAGCTTCATCTTTCGTATGTTGGTTCCATTGTATCTTGTAAAATTTGAGAACTCTTCTTCGGGTGACCCTGTCCTTTTGATCAGGACTCGAATGGGATGTTCTGAATATATGTCAAGTCTGGTTCCAAGGTAACATCCATTACATCAATAGTTTGACTTGGAACCCGAAGACATTTCTTCAATTGGGATACATGGAACACATTGTGCACTGCGGACAATGTTTTGGGTAGTTGAAGTCGGTACGCCACTAGTCCACATCGTTCAAGAATAGGAAACGGACCAATGTACCAGGGTGCAAGCTTTCCTTTTTCACCGAAACGAGATACACCCTTCATTGGTGATACTTTCAGGATAACATAATCTTCTACTTGAAAGTACAAGGGTTGGCATCGTTTGTCTGCATAACTCTTTTGTCGAGCTTGTGCTTCTTTCAAGTTATGTACAATTCGTTGAACTTTTTCTTCCATTTCTTTAACCATATCAGGCCTGAAAAACCATCTTTCACCTGGTTCAGACCAATTCAAAGGGGTATGGCACTGTCATCCATATAATGCTTCAAATGGAGCCATCATAATAATTTATTGATAACTATTGTTATACGAAAACTCCGCCAATGGTAAACATTCATCCCATTTTTATGGGAATTCCAGAATACATGCCCGTAACATGTCTTCGAGTATTTGATTCACTCTCTCAGTCTGTCCACTTGTTTGAGGATGATAGGCCAAACTGTGGAGTAGCTTAGTACCCAGGGACTTATGTAATGCTTCCCAAAACTTAGATAAAAATTGCGGTCCACAATCTGACACTATTGTCTTTGGGACTCCATGCAGACTAAGAATACGAGCAATATACATTTGAGTATAGATAGCAACTGGGTGATCTATCTTGACGGGCAGAAAATGGGCTATCTTGGTAAGCTGATCAACTATAACCCAAATAGAATCAAATCCTTTTGTTGTCTTGGGTAATCCCACAATGAAGTCCATGCTAATGTCCTCCCATTTCCATGTTGGGATGGGAAAAGATTGCAATGGACTAGCAGTCTTCATGTGTATCGCTTTGACACGTCTACAGGTGTCACATCTCGCCACATAGCGTGCAATTTTGATCTTCATTTTTGTCCACCAATAATGTTGATTTAGATCTTGATACATCTTAGTGCTTCCGAGATGAATGGAATATCGACTAAGATGAGCTTTGTCCAATATTTGCTGGTGGACCTCATCATTCTTGGGCACGACTATGCGGTTATTAAACCATACTATGCCTTGATCATCCTTTCTGAAACAATTTGCTTTACCGGCTTTTATTTTCTCATGAATATGTTTCATACCCTTATCACTTCTTTGGGCATCAATAATCCTTTGCATAAGAATTGACTCAAGCTTCAATTGGTTCAAGGTTCCATGTTGAATCATTCCCAGGTTTAATTTGTCCATCTCTTGACACAATGTGGTGTCAGAGATCTTTACTGTAAGACAATGGCAGGAAGCCTTGCGACTTAGTGCATCTGCCACCACGTTGGCCTTTCCTAGGTGATAGTGGATTTCTAATTCATAATCCTTAATCAGCTCAAGCCATCTCCTCTGCTTCATGTTTAGTTCTGACTGGGTAAAAATATACTTCAAACTTTTAAGATCTGTGTATATATGACAGATATTGCCCAGCAGATAATGACGCCATATTTTAAGGGCATGAACAACTGCAGCTAACTCCAAGTCATGAGTCGGATAATGCTCCTCATGCTAGCGTAGTTGTCTTGAAGCATATGCTATGACTTGGCCCTCCTGCATTATAACACATTCGAGCCCATTGCCTGATGCGTCACAGTACACATCAAAAGGCTTTTCAATGTTTGGTTGAGCCAATACCGGAGCAGTGGTCAACAATACCTTCAGCTGCTCGAATGCTTCATTGCATTTTGAGGACCAGTCAAACTTGGCATTATTCTTCAATAAAGTTGTGATTGGTTTCACAATCTTGGAGAAATCCGGAATACACCTGCGGTAATAACTAGCTAGTCCAAGGAAACTTCGGACTTGATGCACTGTAGTTGGCGGTTTCAATTCTAGAATGTCCTAGACCTTGCTAGGATCAACCGCAATTCCTTTGGCAGACAATATTGTCGGTGTTTTGGGTTCGACCGCACACCCGGGGTTGCCCCTCGAGGTGTTTCTAGGAGTAGGATGGTGTCGCCGACTGTAGCAAAATGGTTCGTGCTAGATGCATGAGGGACAATAGACAATGTTTACAGGTTCGGGCCGCTTAGAGATGCGTAACACCCTACGTCCTGGCGGAGATGCTTTGTGTTATGGGTTACAAGGTGGTTCTCTAGAGCGAGAACGTGAGGAGTTTAGGTAGATGGCTGGGTAGTGTGGATTTGGAATCGGTTGTTCTGAAGGGGCGCCCCCTGGGCCTTATATACTTGACCGTGGGGCAATACATATGGATATGATAACAACGTGTACCTAAAGGATAGTGAACTGTTTGAGTCTATCTTCCTATGATTCAGCCGACCTATCCTCGCCTGGTTCTGTTGCATGGGGCTCCAGCGCGGGAAAGCCGGATCTTCTGTTGTGGTTTCTTGCTCAACGTTGTGGGGCCATCCGGTCTTGCTCCGATCCGGCCTCATGGCGATCTGCTTTACTGATTGTCCCTCCCCAGGCCCATGAAGGAATGACCTTACGATTTATTGGGCCCTTGGGCCTTTCGTGAGGTCTTTTACCCTTCTAGTGGACCCGGGGGATATCTGTCCCCCACAAGCCCCCGATCTTTGGGTTGATTTTGAGATAATGGGCCCAAAGATCCTAGGTCCAACTTGCAGGTTTTGTTTATGACAAGAAACACTTCTCAGGCAATCTGGTGAAAATGATTTTTTACTGTCTTCTTTTGCTTTGCTTCACTCGAAATCTGTAGTTTTGCCTCACACTTGTGCCTTAGAGGTCGGCTTCTCATTTTGTAGGACCTTGAATTTCAATGGGTGCACCAGAGGTGCACCCAATGGGTGTAGCCCCCGAGCTTCGAGTAGATTTTAGAAGATAATCTACTCGAAGGTCTTCATCAGAAATTATTTTTATTTTCTTCTCGTGCTCTGGTTGAGGGCCAGCCTTGTCTTTTAATCTTGTCTTACGCCTTGGAAGTCGGCACTATCTTGGCTTGAAATGATGATCCATGGGGTGCACCGAAGGTGCACCCAATGGGTGTAGCCCCCGAGCTTTGAGTGGATTTTTGAAAACAATCCTCTCAAAGGTCTTTACCTCGTGTCCTTTTACCGAGGGTCATACTTTCTCTCTCTCTTTTTTTTTGGGTTCCTGTGGGGGACAGATATCCCCCGGGTCCACTAAAAGAGTAAAAGACCTCACGAAAGGCCCAAGGACCCAATAAATCGTGAAGCCATTCTTTCGTGGGCATGGGAGGAATAATCAGCAGAGTAGGTTGACACAAGGCCGGATCGGTGCAAACCTGGACGGTCCACAACGTCAAGCGAGCGACCACAACAGAAATCCGACTTTCCCGCGCTGGAGCCCCCATGCAACGGAGCCACGCGAGGATAGGTCGGCGGAACTATGGGGAGATAAACTCAAGCGAGTACCGATCCTTTAGCTATGCATTGTTACCATATCCACGTGTATTGCCCCACGGTCGAATATATAAGGCCTAGGGGGCACCCCTTCAGATCGATGGACCCTATGACTTAGCCACCCACTTCAACTTTCTGCATTCTCAATTCAGAGAGCTCTTTTGTAACCTCATTCACCAAGCATACTCATCAGGACGTAGGGTGTTACGCATCTCTAAGCGGCCCGAACCTGTAAACATTGTCCACTGTCCCTCGTGCAATTGGCACGAACCATTTTGCTACAGTCGTCGACACCGTCCTACTCCTAAAAACACCTTGAGGGGCAACCCCGGGTGTGCGGTCCGACCCAAAACACCGACAGCGCCTTAGAAGTCGGCATTATGTCATCCATATTATGCTTTAGAGGTCAGCATTATGTCATCAAAATCATGCATCTGAGGTCAGCATGTATTTTGTCTTTTGCGGCTGAGTTCGTGATCTGCCCATATCTTGCTAAGTGGTGCAATTTATTTGCTCTATGACTGATTGGACATTTGATGGACGTTCCCTGGCTAGTCTTCACGTCGCTTCCATCGGTCAGATTTTGTACTTCACCGGCTATATTTGGCTTTCCTCTGATCCTTACTGATATCTCATTTTTGTATTGAGGTGTTCATTGCACGCCCTGCACGGATGAGACAACTTTTTTGAAAAATATACTGATAATTCCTGGGCGTCCCCCCCAATGGGTGTGGGTAAGAGACGGCTTGGTACGCTGAGTGTTTTAGCCGGTTGCTTCTGAGTAGTAATGTGATGTGACAGCGGGTGTAATCATATCTTCTGTGCGGTTGACTGGAGTCCCAATGGGTGTTGCTTTGCGTGAAACGGCGTCAGCCGCGCGTCTTCAGACGAGTTGAAGTGTGTATTGAATGCTTCGCGACTGTTCAGTTACCGTGGTTGGAGGTGAGGGTTGCCTTCTTCTCCTATAAATAGTACCTTTGCCTCTCTGGTTTTTCACATCTCTTGTTGTTCTCCACTGCTTGCTTTCTTCTTCTCCCTGCATTTCCACCATGGGCAAGAAACGCAAGCGCGAGCCGACTCCTCCGTCTGAAGACTTTGGTGACTCGGAATACTCAGAGGAGGAGTTCTCCTCTGAGTCCGAGGGGTCTCCGGCTCCCATCCCTCTGTGTGAGTCGTCTGATGATTCAGACGACTCCCAGGGACTCGCGGCGGAGGTCTGGACTTACATCCGGGCCGTCGAGCGCTCCGGGCTCGCGGGCTCGGATGAGTCGGAGTACTCCTCGGACGAGGAGGACTCGTCCGAGGAGGACGGCGGCGGCGGCGAGGGCGACGACGACGACGACGACGACGACGACGGAGGCGATGGCGGCGCCGACGACGGTGACGACGACGGCGGCAGCAGGGACGGCGGCGGCAGCAGCAGGGGCGGCAGCAGCAGCGGCAGGGGCGGCAGCAAGGCCAGTGGCTAAATGCCACTGGTTTTTAAATATTAGTATAAATAGTGAAATAATGTAGTAGTATTAGTAATGTAAAGTAGTATAGTGTAGCGTAGTAGTAGTAGTATCAATAGGGAAGTTATCAACTCATAATGAGTTGATTTGTAAGTATGAAAACTTCCCTTAATGAAGAACAATTTTGTCCCCTCTGTGCAGATCATCTTGCTGTTGTGTTTGTGGCGTAACTTAGAGTTTTTGAGTCCTTCCTCCGCCTGCCTTATTTATGAAGTTGACTTCTTTGGGTTAGTAACTAAATAACTCGGGCATCACACTGACGTTTTGTGATGGCCGAGCTGTTATTGTCAACATTTGCGCTCTTAAAATAGCGTCCGAGTGATTACGAAACTGTATCAACGACGGAATGACTGAAGGCCACGTCGGCGTTTTAGAGGTAACTGCCGAGTGACTAAGGACATCGTTGGCGCTTTAGAGATAGCTGCCGAGCGACTGAAGACATCATCGGCGCTTTAGATATAGCTGCCGAGCGACTGAAGACATCTTTGGCGCTTTAGAGATAGCTGCCGAGCGACTGAAGACATCGTCGGCGCTTTAGAGGCAAATGCCTAGCCATTGGTGATAACGTCAGCGTCATAGAAATTACCGCCGAGTTAAAACGGGCCGTGTCGGCCACTTTTGAGGATAATAGCCGAGTGATGATGTGGCACACCGGGGTTTTAGAGGTAACCGCCGGGTGACGACGTGGCACACTGGTGTTTTAGAAGTAACCGCTGGGTGCTGACTGGGCGCTTTTGGAGACGGTATCCGGCTCGGGAATATCCCGCCTATATAGCGCTTTCAGCCGCCTCTGCTTTCCGTGCCCTAGTTCTTGCTTTTCTGTCTCCAAATCCTCTCTGCAATTCAGCTCTTGCTCTGTTCGCCAGTAGATTCGAGATGGCGCCCAAGAGAAAGGCCTCGAGTTCATCCGCTGCGGTAATTCCCCCTATCGACCCCAACAACCAATTGCCTTTCGCAGGTAATCACATGTCTGTTGTCTCCAAGTCTGACCTCCTCCACCTTGTGTCCATCGGGGTTCTTCCCCCGAGGGAGCTTTGTTCTTGGCGGATTTGTCATGGGGTCACTGTCCTGACAGAGGATACCCATGAGTCCGTGATTTACGTTCCTTTTCTTCTCCGCGGTCTCGCTCTCCCCATTTCACCTTTCTTCCGCGGCCTCCTTGATTTTTATCACCTTAACTTGACCCACCTGAATCCCAATTCTATTCTTCAAATTTCTATTTACGTTCATTTGTGCGAAGCTTTCCTGGGCGTGCTGCCACATTTTGGGTTGTGGAAGTACTTGTATCACTGCCGCCCTGGAATGGCCGGGGGTCAGCATCAGGTGGTCGGGGGTGCTAGTTTGGAGATGCGTCGTGGGAGGAAGACTGAGTATCTTGAAATTCCTCTCAAAGACAGTATCAAGGGATGGCGCTTGGAATGGTTTATTGTTGAGAACCATGGAAATTCCCTCCCCCCACGGTCAGGAAGACAGCCGGATGTTCGCACTCCGAGTTGGACTGAGTCTCCCACGGATCAGGAGGTAGCTGAAGCGAGGGCTTTGCTAGCTGAAGTTGGTCTGCTGAAAGAAAGGGGTCTGACTGCTGAAGCTGTGGTTGCTAATTTTGTTTTCAAGAATGTTCAGCCGTTGAAGGACAGAGCATACCCGGCTTATCTGTACAGAGGCCTAGCTGACCTGACTAGGGTTACCAATAGGAGAATTCCCTCTGTAGACTTGGTGAACCGACTTGAGATGATCCTTAGAGGCAAGGTATCAAATATTGGCGCCCCAGTGGCATATTCAGCATGGAACCTGCCTTCTCCCAAGACCTTCACTCTTTTTGTGTCGAATCCACCTATCACTGATGGCGGTTTGGGCCTTAGAGTTAGGCCCTTTGCCGAAGAGGTTAACACTTTGGTTGCTTCGCTCGGGGAAATTCCTGACGACGAACGGCAAGTCCACTTTGAGGTGCCTTTGGATCCTAGTGACGCAGAAATAAGTGCTATGCTTGATTTGTTGGCTGAGGACTCTCCTGATGTTGCTCCTGCCGAGACATTGGTGGTGGCGCCTCTCCCGGAAGCTAGTATAACTTTGGATGTTCAGAAACCTGCTAGTGCTCGCCCGAGACGCCCTTGCCGAGCCAATCAACTTGATCCTTCTGCTGATGAGCAGAAAAAGAAAAAGAGACGTCTTCGGCAAGTATCTAGTTTGGATCGGGGCGTTGGTCCTTCGGCCCCTGCTGCTGAGGAGGTTCCCGTGCCTGATTTCACTGACGCCGACCCCAATGGGTGTGCTCCATCTGCTGCTGATCCCAATGGGTGTGCCCCATCCGATGCTGATCCCAATGGGTGTGCTGCTTATGTTGTTGATGAAAACGACAGGGAGGAAGAAGATGAGGTCCCTCTGACCCGGAAGAACAGTCGGCAGTATATTGCCAGTGGGGAGAGTAGTGGAGTTCCTTCTCCTGCTTTGTCAGCCCTCGTTGGCCTACAGGAGTTATCTCTGGCAAACTTTGATCAGACCCTAGAGGATATGGTTCCAGAGGACCTTTTGTTAGAGCAAGCGGATGATGGTGTGATGGAGGTTTGTGCTGATGTGCTCGATGCTGGGTTGAGGTCATCCCGCGCCTCATCGACCTTAGAGCGCGGTCTTGAGGGCCAGGAGACTGATTTGGATCGTCTCGGTCCCATGGAAGCAACTGAGGGGCCTTCAGCCTTAGAGGTGGCCACTGCAGAGAACTCGGCTCTCAAGGATGGTGTTGACGCTTACCCAGCCCCCGAGGGTGTTGCCGAGGGTGACTCGGCTCGGGTGGGAAGTGCAAGCCACTGTCCAGCCCCCGAGGGTACTGCCGGAGATGATCCGGCTCACGTGGGTAGCGCAAACTATGACCCAGCCCCAGAGAGTGTCCGAGCGGGGTCCCCCTCTTGTACTTTCATGGACGTTCATGCGGGATCGCCCCCGCACTCCGGCTGCATTGTGGTTTCCCAAGCTTTGAACCAGGGAGTCGCTTTAGAGGGCAGCGTCCTCGCGGGCCAAGTTTTGAGCTCTGTTGATGGCACTGAGTTGGTTTCTGCCAGTTTGTTGCAAACTGCTTCGGGTGGTGACCTTACGCCAGGTCATCAATTGCTCTCTCATGATTTGGGAGTCCCTTCGTTCTTCTCCCATCTCTAGGTACTGTAATATATCTTGTCTTGACTTTTGCACCGCGTGAACTGCTGTCATTACACTCATCTGTTCTTCTTATCAGGCTTTGGTGGACGGGATGGCTAGCCAGCTGAGGTTGCAGGGTGCTTCTGTTCTAGAAGGAGCTTTGTCTCTTGCACGTTGGAATCCGGTGTTACTTCAACAACGTGTCTCTGACTTGGAGGCGACCAATGCTAGTTAGAGCCTTTCTGCTTCTCTTTGTCTGTATTATTGAACTTCTTTACATCCTGATCCTTTTTGTTTGATTGTCTCCTGCTAGATATGACTCGGCAAATTTCCACTCTTGAAGAAAAACATTCTCGAGATCAAGTTGAACTGGTCCAGCGGTGCTCTGATTTTGAAGAAAAGTATTCTTAAAGCCAGACTAAACTAGCCCAGGTTTCTGCTGCCCTAGATGATGCCAATGCACTGAGCTCTTCCCTTCGCACTCAGCTCGATTCTGAAAAGGTGACTTATGAAGCTGTACCTTGCATTGCTGTGTTCCTATTGCTTGTTTGATGTTTGAAAGGAGTTGATTCTTGTTTGCAGGAAGAAAAACGTGCCCTTGCTGCATCTCACAACAATCTTGACAGACTGTATCGCGATTCTAGCAACTCATTGACCATCCTGGAGAGGAGTCATCGCTTTTCCATGGAGGAGTTAGATAACCTTCGCTGCAGACTGCAGGAATCCACAGATGACGTGATCCGTCTCAGGCAGTTGATATCGGCTAAGGATGCTACTATCAAAGAACTCCGTGCTTCCAAGAAATCCATCACCCAGGAGCTAGAAAATGCTCGATTGGCTGCCAAGGTTGCTGAAGAAACTTCCATTACTCTGAGAGCTCAGCGCGACAGAGCCATGGATAAGGCCATTCGGGCGGGACGAATCTTGATGAGGAGACCCGGTGTAGTCGTTCCTGAAGATATAAGGGCTGACGTGAATGCTGCGCCTGATTCCTCAAGTCGCCCTTCCTCGTCGGTTGCTCCTGAGAAAGACATCGCGAAATAGAGAAATGTTTTGCGTGCTTTGAGCACGCGGTTAGCACGGTCATATATTTGTTAGAGGACACCATTTTAGCATTTGAATGATATTGGTACTTTCCTTATTGTTTTAGAGTTCAACAGTACATAGATTTGCAGTGGTAAAAAGGTTGTATGATGGTTTTCGAAACTTGCTCACGGGATATAGAAGTCATCCCTATATGAGTAGTCGCAAGCACGTCAGATCGCCTTAAATCGCTGCTGACTTAAGCCGATTGCTTATGTTTATAGGGCATAGTGGTCACCCCGAGTTACGTAAGCGTGAGCATGTTGCTTCGCCTTAAGTCGTTGCCGACTTAAGTCGATTGCTCCGTTAGCAGGGCATAGTGGTCACCCCGAGTTAAGTAAGCGTGAGCATGTCGCACCGTCTTAAGTCGTTGCCAACTTAAGCTGATTGCTCCGTTAGTAGGGCATAGTGGTCACCCTGAGTTAAGTAAGCATGAGCATGTTGCACCGTCTTAAGTCTTTGCCGACTTAAGCCGATTGCTCCGTTAGCAGGGCATAGTGGTCACCCCGAGTTAAGTAAGCGTGAGCATGTTGCACCGTCTTAAGTCTTTGCCGACTAAAGCCGATTGCTCCGTTAGCAGGGCATAGTGGTCACCCCAAGTTAAGTAAGCGTGAGCATGTTGCACCGTATTAAGTCTTTGCCGACTTAAGCCGATTGCTCCGTTAGTAGGGCATAGTGGTCACCCCGAGTTAAGTAAGAGTGCTAGTCAAGCATGAGTAAATTGAGTATCTTTGAGACCTTCCTTATTGATGACATATCTCCCGTTTTACAGAGTACATTGTTGTCCCGATAGCCTTTGAAATTCAGCTAGGGGTAAAACTTCCTGAGGTGTTCTATATTCCAGGAGTTCCCAATTTCTGTGCCGTCCATCTGAGTTAGACGATATGATCCTGGCCGAGTGACTTCTGCTATTATGAATGGTCCTTCCCATAAGGGTGACAACTTGTGCCATCCCTCCCCCGTTAGAATTCGGCGGAGGACGAGATTTCCTACTGAGAAGGATCGTTGTCGCACGGCCTTGTCGTGATAGCGTCTCAGAGTCTGCTGGTACCGTGCTGATTGAATTACTGCATTCAGCCGTTCTTCTTCGAGTACATCGATGTCCTCTAGCCTAGTAGCTTCGGCTTCTGCTATGCTTTCGAAGACCAACCTCGGCGCCCCGAACTTGAGATCGGCGGGTAATACTGCCTCTGACCCATAGACCATGAAGAAGGGAGTGTTTCCATGTAGAGCTCGGCTAGGTTGAGTTCTTAGGCTCCAAACGACGTAGGGCAATTCCCTTATCCACTTTCCTGCGAACTTTTCATTCTTTTCGAAGACCCTTTTCATAAGTGCCTCCAGTATCATCCCGTTAGCTCGTTCAACCTGCCCGTTGGCCCTCGGGTGCGCTACCGAAGCATACTTGATCTGAATGCCCTTTTGCTCGCAGAAATCGAAGAATTCTGAACTTGTGAAGTTGGATCCCAAGTCAGTTATGATATTGTTTGGTATTCCGAATCTGAATATTATGTCCTGTATGAATTCCACGGCCTTGGTTGAGGTTAAGGAAGCAATGGGTTTGAATTCTATCCATTTGGTGAACTTGTCGATTGCTACCAGTACATGAGTGTATCCTCCTTGAGCTTTCTTAAAAGGTCCAATCATATCCAGTCCCTAGCATGCGAAGGGCCAAGTTACTGGTATGGTCTGCAATTGCTGTGCTGGTAGATGTTGTTGCTTTGACAAGTACTGGCAAGCTTGACACCTCTGAACTAACTCGGCTGCATCGCTTTTCGCTGTTGGCCAATAGAATCCTGACCTGAAGACCTTCCCAACTAGTGTCTTGGATGCTGCGTGTATTCCGCATTGCCTAGCATGGACCTCATCTAGAAGTTGCTTCCCAGTAGATGAGAGAATGCACTTCATGAGGACGCCTGATGCACCCCTTCTGTATAATGTTTCCCCAATGAGTGTGTAGTGGGCTGACTGTCTGGCGATGTGCTCGGCTACATTTTTGTCATCTAGTTCCTCTTCATTCTTTATGTATCTGATGATCGGCCTTCTCCAGTCGTCAGAGTCTGACTCGGGTTGATCCACGATATTACATTCTTCTGCTTGATCTGTTGAGATGCTCGGTTGTGGTATTTCTTGCACAAAGACTCCGGGTGGGACCTGAGTTCGGCTGGATCCTAACTTGGACAATACATCAGCTGTCGTGTTTCGATCTCTCTCTACATGATGAAATTCTAGACCTTCAAACTTATCTTCTAGTTTCCGGACGGCAGTGCAGTATTTTCCCATAGAATCATTCGAACAGTCCCATTCTTTGTTTATCTGACTTATGACCACCAGAGAATCTCCGTATACCATTAATCTCTTGATGCCCAATGATATGGCGATGCTTAGTCCATGGATCAGAGCTTCATACTCGGCTGCATTGTTAGAGGCTGGAAATAACAGTTGGAGGGCATATTTGAGGTGTTCGCCTCCAGGCGCGATGAAGAGAATTCCTGCGCCTGCTCCCTGCAGCTTCAGCGAGCCATCAAAATACATCCTCCATACTTCTGCAGTTTCTGGGTTTTCTGGTACTTGTTGTTCAGTCCATTCTGATACGAAGTCAACCAATGCTTGGGACTTAATGGCAGTACGAGGTCGAAATTCGATGTCATGAGATCCCAGTTCACAGGCCCACTTGGCTATTCGGCCAATGGCTTCCTTGTTGTGGAGAATATCCCCTATCGGAAAACCGGTGACTACTATGATTTTGTGGTCATCAAAGTAGTGACGCAGCTTGCGGGCAGTTAGAAGTACTGCGTATAATAGCTTCTGCACTTGAGGATACTTTTTCTTCGAGGGAACCAGAACTTCACTGATGAAATAAACGGGGTGTTGCATAGGGTAGGCATGTCCTTCTTCTGCTCGCTCGACTACCAACGCGGTGCTTGCCACGTGAGTCGTGCAAGAAATATATAGCAGCAGATCTTCAGCTGGTTGAGTTGACATGGCTCGTCGTGGTGGTTTCAGTACTGGTGGGGTTGTCAAGAATTTTTTCAGTGCGTCCAGGGCTTCCTGCGCTTCTGAAGTCCACTGAAACTTGTCCACTTTCTTGAGTAGCTTGTAAAACGGTAAACCTTTTTCTCCCAGCCTGGATATAAATCTGCTCAAAGCTGCCATACATCCGGTAAGTCGTTGAACCTTCTTTTGTGATCGCGGAGCTTCCATTTTCATGATAGCTTCAATCTTTTCCGGATTAGCTTCAATTCCCCGGTGGCTTACAATAAATCCGAGTAGCTTCCCTGCTGGTACCCCAAAAACACATTTTTCGGGATTAAGCTTCCATCGATACCGCCGTAGACTGTTGAAAACCAGCTACAAGTCTTTGATGAAGTTTTCTGAGTTCTCCGTTTTTATTACCACATCGTCTACGTAGGCTTCCACACACTTGCCCCAGTGATCGGCTAAGCATGTTTGAATGGCTCTCTGATAAGTCGCTCCAGCGTTCTTGAGGCCGAACGGCATGGAGGTATAACAGAAAGCACCAAACGGAGTGATGAATGCCGTTTTTTCCTCGTCTTCCTTTGCCAAGCTGATCTGATGGTATCCAGAATAGCAATCCAGGAAAGACAGCACAGAACATCCAGCGGTGGAGTCTACCACCTGATCTATCCTTGGGAGCTCGAAGGGATCCTTCAGACAATGTTTGTTGAGATCAGTATAGTCGACACACATGCGCCAATCCACTTTATTCTTTTTGAGTACAAGAACAGGGTTGGCTAACCACTCGGGATGTAACACCTCCCTGATAAACCCAGCCGCGACCAAGCGGGCCAGCTCAGCGCGAATGGCCTCTATCTTGTCGGGCGTAAAACGACGTAGTTTTTACCGGATCGGTCTTGCTTGGGGGTAGACCTCAGTTTGTGCTCGGCCAGTTCTCTCGGGACTCCCGGCATATCCGCAGGTTGCCATGCGAATACGTCTCGGTTGTCTTGCAGAAACTGGACGAGCGCGCTTTCCTATTTATCATCCAGGCTGGAGCTGATGATGGCAGTTTTGCGTTCATTAGCAAATCCCAGATTGATCCTTTTAGTTTCTTAAGTCGGCCGCATAGAGGTTGCGGCTTGAGCTTCATTCGCCGGTGCCATATGGTCTTCCTCAGGCTTAGAGTTTGCCTGGATCGAAGAAGTTGCCGACGGTTTAGTGGTGAGGGCTGCTTGGATGGCCACTCGGAAACATTCTGCGGCGCCTTGGAGGCCAGCACGCACAGTTTTGATTCCTTGTGGTCCCAGCATCTTCAATATCATGTACGTGTAATGCGGGATGGCCATGAACTTTGCCAATCCCGGCCTTCCAATGATGGCGTTGTACCCGCAGTCGAAGTTTGCTACCTCGAACTCAGGAACTCGGTTCTGTAGTTTTCCGGAGTTCTGAAGGTGACGGGCATGTAGATGTGACCCAGCGGGTATTCTCCCTCAGTCGGCACGATGCCGAAGAATGGAGTGTCTGACTCGTGGAGTTCTTTGAGGTGAACTCCTAAGCCTCAGAGTGTCCGGGGGAAGGTGACGTTGATGCTGCTCCCCCCGTCCACTAACACCTTCTTCACCCTGCTTTCTTGGATCACCGGATCGACGAGGAGCGGGTATTTGCCCGGGTGGTCGAAGTTGAGCCATTGATCTGCCCGAGTGAAGGTGATTGGGTGCTCCGACCATCGGTACGGAGCGGGTGAACCGGTGGTTGCCACCAGTATCTGGCGATCGTTGAGCTTTTGCTGTCTTTTGTTCTCCTGCGATCCGTGTCCGCAGAAGATGACGTTGACCTCCCTGTCAACGCGCGGGAAATCTCCTCCTCCTCCCTCCTCCTGATGTTGGGGTTGTTGTGGTTCTTCTGGTCCCCCCCGCGGCGGAGGAGGAGGTAGAGGTTGGAAGGGTCGGCCGTGCCCGACAGAATGCTTAAAGTCCCGGCAGTTCTGAAGAGTGTGGTGCATGTCCTTGTGGTACGGGCACTGGGCATCGAGGATGTCGTCCAGCGTGCGCTCGCCTCCGCGAGGTCCTCCCCGGGCATGAGAGGCAGGTGGTCCGGCGGCATGCACCTCTTCGCGTGGTCTTTTCTCCCAGCGTTTGTCAGGTTGCTGGTTCGCGTCGCGTTGTGGTGCTACCGGTGCGGGCTTCGCTCCTTCGATGAGGTCCTGGGCTCGCTCGTCGGCGGTGATGTAGAGGTCGGCTTCCCGGAACAGCTCCTCGGAGGTAGTTGGCGCCTTCTGTAGTATGGCTCGGACGAAGGCCGAGTCATTGGATCCTCTATAGAAGTCCTCGATCACGGCCGCCTCCGTGACCTCGGGGATACGATTTCTCATGGTCTAGAACCTTTTGAGGTATGATCGGAGAGTTTCGTCCCCCCGGCGCTTGATGGATTTGAGGTCCCATGGTTGCACCGGTTTGTCGGAGAGGGACTGAAAATTGGCAGTGAAGCATCGACTGAAGTCGCTCCAGTCGTTGATGCAGTGTCGAGGTAGATGTCGTAGCCATTGCAGTGCGTCTTGCACGAGGACAATGGGTAAGTACGCGGTCATCACGTCTTCAGATGCTCCGGCGGCTCGAGCGGCGGTGGTGTAGACGGCCAGCCAGCCTCCTGGATCCTGCTTAGGTTCATACTTGTCGACGTTGGATACCTTGAAGTTAGGGGGCCACTGAATAGCCCTAAGGCACGGAGTAAGGGCGGATACTCCACATGTGTCCTCCTGTCGTCGGGGACGATGTCTGTCCCGGGGAGGGGAGTAGTTGTTGTGATTCCTCGACCGTCCCCGGGCAGTTCCGCCAGTCGAGGCTGTCGTTGATTCGGCTCTAGTGGCTTGACTTCGAGTTGGGATGCCATGATCTCTATCGTATTCCTCCCGGCGGCGGATCTCGTTCTCATGTCGTCGTTCACGCGAAGCGTTGATGGAGCTCCGCGCGTCTCGACGACTGTTGATGGCATGTCGCAAATCGTTCGGTGGGTGAGAGAGAGGTAGGAGATGGTTGGCTGCTTGGGTGAACAGGCGTCGATAGCCCTCGGCGTCGGGAGTCCGAGGGAGTCCGTCAGCTATCCGAGCTAGCACTCCTCCGACTTCACTCGGTGTGTTCATGGCTCGGGCAAAGTCGGGGTTCAGGTTGCGACTGAAGAGTGGATTTTCCCAGCACTGCCTCGCGTCTTGCTCGGCTAGTTCCTGAGCTCGTCGACGATCGCGCCGTCGGGAGTTCCTTCGTTCTCTGAAGACGCGTTCTTCCGGAGTTTCTCCCATCTCCGAGACCTCGTCTCGCGAGACAGGCTGCTCCGGATCCCGTTCTCCGGCTTGGTGATGTCTCTGGATGTTTCGGCGCCGATTTCTTTGTCGACGGGATTCCCGCTGAGGTGGTTCTTCCCCAGGCGCAGTCGGCTCGTCGTCAGAGACGGGAGGTGACTCCACTCTCCTGATGAAAAGAACGTCGGGGTAGAATGGCGTGGCTGTCATGGCGATTTTCTTTCGGAGAGCCGGAGATTGCGCTTCTCCGGTATTTTCGGAGCTTGTTGGAGGAGGCTTCTTTCTCGATGGATCTGCAACGCGGTGTAGAGTTCCCTCTTCGTCGGCTATGGACGAGATCGTCCCAAAGCAGAACGTGGATCCGGGACGGAAGGTGATCTTGCTGTGGATGGTGACGGCCATTGAGCTAACTTAGATCGTTGACACACCCCTACCTGGCGCGCCAGCTATCGGTGTTTTGGGTCCGACCGCACACCTGGGGTTGCCCTTCGAGGTGTTTCTAGGAGTAGGATGGTGTCGCCGACTGTAGCAAAATGGTTCGTGCTAGATGCACGAGGGACAATAGACAATGTTTACAGGTTCGGGCCGCTTAGAGATGCGTAACACCCTACGTCCTGGCGGAGATGCTTTGTGTTATGGGTTACAAGGTGGTTCTTTAGAGCGAGAACGTGAGGAGTTTAGATAGATGGCTGGGTAGTGTGGAGTTGGAATCGGTTGTTCTAAAGGGGCGCCCCCTGGGCCTTATATACTTGACCGTGGGGCAATACATATGGATATGATAACAACGTGCACCTAAAGGATAGTGAACTGTTTGAGTCTATCTTCCTATGATTCAGCCGACCTATCCTCGCCTGGTTCTGTTGCATGGGGCTCCAGCGCGGGAAAGCCGGATCTTTTGTTGTGGTTTCTTGCTCAACGTTGTGGGGCCATCCGGTCTTGCTCCGATCCGGCCTCACGGCGATCTACTTTACTAATTGTCCCTCCCCAGGCCCATGAAGGAATGACCTTACGATTTATTGGGCCCTTGGGCCTTTCGTGAGGTCTTTTACCCTTCTAGTGGACCCGGGGGATATCTGTCCCCCACAAATACATGTCCCAAAAACTGGATTTCCTCCAACCAAAACGCGCATTTGCTGAACTTAGCATACAATTGGTGTTCCCTTAAGCGCGTTAACACGATCCATAAGTGTTTAGCATGCTCCTCTTCATTTTTAGAATAAATCAAGATATCATCAATGAAGACCACCACAAATTTATCCAACTCAGGCATAAACACCGAGTTCATTAGATATGTGAAATGGGCTGGAGCATTTGTCAATCCAAAAGACATAACCAAATCGAATAATCCATACCGCGTTGTAAATGCGGTCTTGGGTATATCTTCGGGTCGAATACGGATCTGATGATAGCCCGACCAGAGGTCAATCTTGGAAAATACCCGGGCTCCAGTAAGTTGGTCGAATAAGATATCGATCCGAGGAAGAGGGTACTTGTTCTTGATAGTGACCTCATTAAGGGGTCTGTAGTCCATGCACACTCGAAGTGTTTGATCCTTCTTCTTGACAAAGATTGTGTGACATCCCCAAGGTGATGAACTGGGCCAAATGAATCCCTTCTCAAGTAAGTCTTGTAATTGTGTCTTGAGCTCCACCAATTCATTAGGTGGCATCCGGTACGATCTTCTAGAAATAGGGGTTGTACTGGGCTTTAGTTCTATTACAAATTCTACATCCCTTTCTGGGGGCAATCCAGGCAGATCTTCAGGAAAAACATCCAGGAATTCACAAACTACCGGAATCTTGGATTTCTGGGATGATAGCTTCATAGACCCATCCACATGGTTTGGCTGGAATAGCTACAGGGATGGACAGGTGAACCCCTTCATGGCCATGGCTCAACTTGATAGTCCTTAAGTCAGTGTTAAGGATAGCTTTATGCTGGGCTAACCAATTCATGCCCAGTATTACTTCTATATCTTGGCATTTCAAAACAATCATGTTGGTGGGGAAGTCTCGTTCAGCCAATGTTACTGGCAGATGAAAGGCTACTTCCTTGGTAAATATTTGTCCCCCGACGAATGGATAATAAACCCTTCCCTTGATTCAGTGCAAGGAATACAATATTTTTCCACAAATTTCTTGCTTATGAATGTATGCGAAGCACCAGAATCAAAGAGAATAACTATGGGGTGATTGGCCACAAGGAACGTACCCATCATTACCGGTTCTCCTTCCGGTGTAGTGGCCACTTGAGTATAATAGATTCGTCCTATCTTCTTGATATTTTTGCTCGTTGAATTATTAGCCGAGTTTCCTTTGCCTTGGCTAGAGCTCCCAGAGTTTTGTTGATTGTTGGACTTATTCTGCTTTGGGTATGGGCAGTCCTTTATAAAATGACCAGACTTCCCACAGTTGAAGCAGCCAGTTGAAGAACTAGGGAGGGTGGGGAAACGAGCACCAGGGGCACTCGGCTGATTTGTAGAAGTGGGGGCAGTGATAGGGCGAATGAAAATAGGCTGTTTGAATGGATAGGAGGGTGGACGAGGCGAAGAACGATTCTGATTAAATGGTCGGATTACCAACCTGGTTCGCTTCTCAAGTCCCTGATTGGGCCTGTCACCTCCAAATCCCTTTGACTTTCCATGGCCTATATTCTTGGCTTCTACGGTCAATGTCGTACTGATGGCTCTGCTATAAGTAAGGTCCAAACAAGTAGCCATTTTCCTCTGGAGCCTATCGTTGAGTCCTCGCATGAAGCAATTCTTTTTCTTTAGATAAGTATTTACTTGATCGATGGCGTACTAAGACAAATGGTTAAACTTATTGAGATACTACATTACAGTATCTCCACCTTGCCTTAGTCGAATGAACTCCTCATATTTCATGTGAAGCACTCCTTCTGGAATATAGTGCTCATGGAATGCTATCTTGAATTCTTCCCAGGTGATTTGATGTCCGGCTGGTTGAATTGCCACAAAATTTCCCCACCATGTACTAGCAGGGCCTCTCAGTTGTTGAGTGGCGAATAATGGCTTCTGTATTTTCATACAACAGATCAACCCAAATTTCTGCTCCATTACCCTAATCCACTCATCAGCTTCAAGAGGGTCTTTGGCTTTAACAAAGAGGGGAGGACGCGTTTCAGACAAGTCTAGATATGAGGTTTCATGCGGTCCTAGTGGAGGAGCCCTTCCGCCTTGTTGCTAGACTTGATTACCCACCATCTCACGTAAGAAGCGGGTATTGTCTGCGGTCGCATTGACCAAGGCAGCGATAGCCTTGACCAGTGTTGGTGGTACAGGCGGTGGGTTGGGTGTGTCTTCCCGACCACGGGAAGTCCCTGCACTGTCCTGCGCACGAGTCCTTGAGGGCATCTGAGGCAAAGAAACATTTGGGAAAAATATAACATGCCAATACACACCATCATTTTACATTACCAAAACGTAATGTTACAAACTCAAGCGTACAACAGGCCTACAATACTTATTTTACACTAGTACAATATCTAAACTATACTACTCTAGTCTTCATTGTCTTAGGTTGCTTCACTGTGTGCTGCAGGAGACCGCTCGTCAGCTAGGTTCATAGAAGGAGAGGGCCCCAACTCCCCACCAAGTCCTTCATTTGCTGTTCCCGAGGGTCCAACTTCCTTAGCAGTAGCATCAGCGGGTATGTCCAGGTGCAGTCGACCATACAGTACATGTACTTCCTCATGTAGAGTATTACAGTATACTTGTAGGTTATCAAGGGCTATGCTGAGCTCATCCACATGAGCACAAGCCTTTGCTTCACGATGCCAAGCGATCGAGCGTGAATTAATGGCCCAATCAATGGCCGAGTCTCGTTTGGAGATCTCAAACCGCAAGTGGCCGACTTTGGCTGACAACTCAGCTATACGCTGACTGCCCTGTTCCCATGACCTATTCCGATGGTGTAGCTTCGATCGCAGATGCTCCACCTTAGCTTCCAGATCTCCAATAGGGTCGTTGGAGCCGTTACTGCTCCCTTCATGTCTGGGGGCTAACTGATGGCGAGGTACACCAAAGGGTCCTGTAGATTTGCGTGCAGTTTTCCTTGTGCATGCCATATCTCCATAAGAGGGGAAATTTATTAGTAGATTCTTAACATGATGCATGCATAACCTAATGATTACGGAACCAACCTTCATTGATCCCACTTCCTATATATTGCACTCTATTAACTGGTCTTGTAGGATGAGAACTTTCAGAAAGTGGCAAGGGAAGAGTGAAAGAAATTTTCTTGGATAAGTATTTGAAAATTCTTTTTGAAGTGCTTTATAATATCTGAAGAGATGGGCTTCGCTCCGATACCAGCTGTGACGGAACCTCCCAAGTCATTAGGCCCACTTACAGTTGTCCTTGTCCAATGGACCTCGGACAACCCTGTAGATGCACATAATCACTCGACAAGTTTGGTATCTGTATCCTTTACCTTTCCCAAGAGCGTTTCACCAGTCACACAGATATTACAACACATCGGAGGAACAAATAAGTAGAAGCGAATTACAGTAACTTAATTTACATTCATTAAATTATAGAAAGAGTGTTATTATTACATCACTAGTTCATAAGAGTGCATAAGTATTATTATTACAACCCTAGGAGGCAAAAACCCCTCTCGCATAAAAGTATATTGTTTTTCAAAAGGAAGGACCACGTCCTTCCGCAACCATGTTACTGTTGAGGTTTGTCCTTGGGCACCACATCCTTGGGCACCACCTTAGTGCAAAAACAACAAAAGTCTGCTGTTTCATCAACTACAACAACATGGGTTCGAAAACCCTGAGTATGAAGTGTACTTTCGCAAGTCTTACCCGTCAAGATAAAAGACTCTCAAGGATATGTTGGCTTTAGGGAGTCAAGGTAAGGCTTAATCAAGAATCAAGACTCTGTTTGCAAAAATGCTTACTAATAGTGGATCCTTAAAAATCTAGTTTTATTAGCAAGTTAAGTCATTACCAGTCACTAGAGTTCTTTCTACCCTAGTTCAAGCATTTGGCCTATACTAGCCATCCTTTTATCAACCCTTCTTGTTTTACTGGAATTCTACGTGTAAGTCAGTGACCAAGTATTCATGTCCGAGAAGTAACGGCGATCCGAATCGATTAATACCAAGCTGGGGATCTCCAATCACATGACATATGTAGCCCTTAACCCTTGCATATGTCAACTCGCCACCGGGGTTCTTAAGACCAGACCGGGTTCACGCCAACCGAGAGCATAGATACACCACCGTCCAGCCTCTTGCTACGGAGGGTACACGCTACTCTCGCCATCTCTCCACTCCCATTGCATGTTGGCCTTTCTGGTATTAGTCTGCCCGAGGCAAAGCTTACCCATGACGAAGCATGTGACCAGTTAAAGGGTCCTCGGTCAGCAGGCCCACATCGAGATGATCCTTAATCAACTCAAACGGAGACACTGCACCGAGACTCTCTTCTCGTGCAAGTCACCCGCCTAGTCTCAGCTTTATTATTTTCAACCCAAAGTTTGGTACCTGGCAGAGGTACTTCTTTTTCGATGTTGAACCCATTACGGTCGTGATGGATCCACCATCAAGTTTTAGTTTTGAAAACACCCCATCCACTATGAAGCATCAACTTTTGTTTAAAATCAAATCATTTGTTTTTCTAAAGTAGGACTAAGCATCAGAAAACCTTTTAAGAAAACAGGTAATCAAGGAATGGTAAATAGTTCCAAGGAAGGAAATGCAGCAATTAGTTTAACACCCAACTCCTATCACCTAATGCATCATTCAAGTGATAAAGAGTTTTAAACAGCAAGGAGGTGGTAAATGCACTGGGGCTTGCCTTGTGTTGTAGGAGAGTCAGGCTCTGTTCCACAGATGTCAAAGTAAAAACAGTTCCCGGCGGGTGGATTTTTTTGTTGATGGAGTAGTCTCTTCCTCTTCAACAGTCACCTCTTCTTCGTTTTCTATATATAACCATATATAACCATGAATGCTCATGTAATGCTTATGAAAATGCAATAATAGAGAAACTACATTAAGTTGTATCTTGAATACAACTTTCCTTCATGGTGCTCCATGGAAACTAGGGTTTTTCTTAGTTAATACCCTAGTAGGATTAGACAGTTTTATCCTAAGGGGCTAGGGTTTTGGGTTTGAGACTCAAAAATTGTCTAAAGCATATCAAACTTTACCCATGGGTTCTAAGTACCAGAATAAGTTCACCCAAAAAGTTTTATGATTTTTGGGGCCATCTAGTAATTGTAATACTCAAATATGTAAATAATGAAAATAGAGTTGTTCTCAATGTTGGTGACCATTACTTATCATCACATGTGACTAATCATGTTTAAAAATGAGTAAATCTTTAATAAGACACATATAAACCATTGCATCATATTGGATTTTGTTTGTGCATTTAAAACAATAATAATATGAATAAAAATAAAATAATAATGAGAAAAAGACTTGAGAAAAAAAGAGGAAAGAAAAAGAGAGTATATAAGGTATAAAGAAAAGTATATAAATAAATGTACCATTTCATATTGGAATCTTTGGTTTGAATATTCAATCTAAAGTGCAAATTCACAACAGAGATTTGAATTCAAATTTGAATTCAAAAATAAGAAAGAAAAGAGGATAAAAGAAAAGGGAAACCAAAAATATAAAAAAAAGAAGAGAGAAAGGGGGAGATAATTGGGCCTGCGTCTGCATTTTCGGCAAACCCTGTTGTCACCGCGCGGCCCAACCCGGAAAACCTAGTGCCGACATGTGAGGCCGCTGTGGTCAGCCGCGTCGCGTTCATCACGCGCCACAGTGCTCACCGGCTGACAACTGGGACCCACTCGTCTGTGTCTCGCGCTGCAACTATGTTTCTTCTCCCACGCGTAACAGACGGGCGCGATCGGGCTGGGGCCACTCCGCAGTCTGCGCGGACTTACGCTTGCACGCTTGGTCTCACTGGCCAGTGGGCCCGAGAGCGTAGCTCTGCCTTCAACAAACTCGGCTGCCACCTCCGGATCCCGCGCGGGACGAACGACGCTCACCACCTTCTGCGCGGATCCGTTTCTGGTGGCGTGATTGCAGGACCCTTCGGCACCGTAGTATAAAACCCTGCTGCCGTCACACCTGGCCATGCCTCGCAAGTTGGGAACGCGTCGGGGATTGCGCCTGTGGCGGCTACCAGATCGGAGAGAAGCGAGAGAGAGGAGAGAACGCTGGCGGCCGCCGCACTTGACTTCCCATCTGTGCGGGCGGACGGTGTTCGGGGAAGGGCCGTGAGGACTTGCCATCATGCAAGGATCGGGCAGGCGCGGTTCACTGGGCGCAGACGTCGACAGGTGGGGGCGAAATCGCTCGCCGGACTTCGGCTTCCGCGGTCGAGCCACCACGCAGCGAGGACGAACTCCCTCGGAGCCTAATCTCCCGGTATGGCGCCACTACTAGTTTCGCAATTCAATGCTCTTGGCATTGCGCTAGAAATCGGGTACTAGATAACACTGGGGAGGCGAGATTTGGTGTACGCTGGCGATCCTCCGTCGTACTCCTTGAGCGGCGTCGTCGTGCGCAAGTATCGGATAGGGAGGACGATCGGTCTGCCGTCGAATGGCAACTGGACGGGTAGATTAAAACACGCATACCGGTTAGATCTCGACGGTAGAGATCTGATCGAACGGATCAGGGTGACTCTAGAGTATTTAAATCTACGCCGTTGATCGCGGTTTGGACGGTCTGCGTCGCATACCGTTTCGCTGGTGTCTTGATCTAATCCGTGCGGTCGGGTTGGGATCCAACGGCCTAGGATCGCTGATAACCCTTCAGTCAAGCATTAATGCAAAGAAGCCCCTAGGATTTTGTTAAATCAACCCGCGGTCCACCCTATACAGCGACTGAGTCTTTGTTTCTTTTGTGCTTGACCCCTTGCACTTCCTAGAAATATATGCGCAGTCCAGATAGTTGGTAAAACCAGGAAAATAGTTTAGAAAATAGTTTTTAGTACAAATTTAATTGTAGAAACTTGTTTAATTGGTAGAAAATCCATACAAACTCCAATTTGGTCCATTCCAGTTTCTAAATTTTCATAATATTATTGTCTATCCATTTGTGCCACTGTTTTGGCATGAAAAGCACATTAGAATTATTCTAGTAGTTAATCTTGTATTAAGCACATAAAACATTAGAAAATCCATAACTTAAAATATATAACTTCAAATTTAATAATTCCAGTTCCTATAATTTTGTAATATTATTCTTTATCAAATAGTACCACTGTTTTTACATGAAATACATATTAAAATTTATTTCTCACTTAACCCTATATTAAATGCATAAAATCTTTGGAAATTCATAACTTAAAATATATAAGTTCAAATTTAATAATTCCAGTTCCTATGATCTTATTTTAGTGTCCAGATTATTACTGTGTATTTTGTTTACATGGTTGGTGTGATGTTAATTTTTGCTATACCATGTATGTATTGTGTTGATGCGAGTAGACGAGCAAGCTACACAGGATTCTGAGGTTCAACTGGTCGAGACTGCTGAGTAGGAGCTCATTTAAGGCAAGTTGTGCCCTTGATCACTTCTTTTACCCATTCATGTTCTTATTAAGCATAATGATCTGCATAGGTTAATTTTGCTGGGACCCAATAGGTTACCCAAGATTTGATTATCTTTATACCTTGTTTCAGCACTGGTTTTACTACTAAACTTTTGGGTAGTACATGCTATTGCTTTATGTGGCTTTGGGTATAGAGATATTCATCACTCATTTTTATACTTGTTACTATCTGTTCATTATTTTCTGTTCATGATAAAATCATTATGTTATTGGGAACATGGAGAACCACCCGGGAAAACAGTGCTACCATAAGGGTTTAATGGGACGCCCTTGGCTGATTAACTAGGAAAGCTAGTGGATGGCTACCTTATCCGAAAGGGGCAAGGGCAGAAGGGGAGTGGTCAGTGTAGGGAGGTCCTTGGGTTGATTTTGCTGCGACGGCGGTCAGGCGAGGGATTCCTGCACTGGAGCTTCCTATAAACTGTAGCGGGTAGTCTGAAGCTAGTGGAACTTTGTAAAGGCCTCGTAGTGGTACCCTACCTCGCTTCCTTGGTAGAGGTGTATGGGGTCTGATCAACTCCGTGGCAAATGGGTAACATGACTTGTGGGTAAAGATGTGCAACCTCTGCAGAGTGTAAAACTGGTATACTAGCCGTGCTCACGGTCATGAGCGGCTCGGACACTCACATGATTAATTTATGGAACTTAAACTTAATTTGTCATATCATTGCACTTGGGATTATTTTATTATTACTTTTACTTATTATTACTATGGTTTGGTATTTACTTACACTTAGTAACTGCTAATAAAATTTTGACCAACTTATAAAATCAATGCTCAGCTTCAGCCTTTATTTCATTGATCAGCCTTACACTTCATGAACTCCCACCTTTGGTGAGTTCATGCCACATTATTCCCCATGACTTGTTGAGCTATGAACGTATGTGAGCTCACTCTTGCTGTCTCACACCCCCCACAGGAGAAGAACAGGTGGTTCAGGAGGAGCCATAGGGCGAGGAGTTTGATCTGATCTAGGTGGCGTTTCTCAGTTGACATTGGCACCGACGGTCCTTAGTTTGTTTTATATTTATTCTTTTATTTTGTAATAAGACTTCCGCTATGTAATAATACTCTGATTTTATTGTGACATTTATCTCTATACAATCTGTTATTATATATGTTGTCTTCTTTGGCGCATGTATGAGATGCACCCGGCTTTGTTCCTTAAAACCGGGTGTGACAGAAGTGGTATCAGAGGAAATGTTGATTGTAGGACGAAACCTAGATAGAAATGGATAAACCCTTACCTACTTACCTTATTCTGAATCCTTCTATACTTACCTTACTCTAATTCTTTCTACACTTTTCTTGATCCTGTCTCACCTTCTACTGTTCTACTCTAATCATTCTTATCTTTTCTACTCTAAGACAAGATGGATTTCACACCTTGGAATCCCTACCCCTATGACATTTTTAAGAGATAGGAGGCCTAAGACTAAACCAAAACTATTTTCTCTATAAAAAAGATGTTGGTTGATTGTTCTGATGATAAATGTCTGATTTGCTTCTTTGATTGATTGAGATATTATATATGGACATCTTAGCATGTGCCAGCATAAGGTAATAAATTAGCTATGGTAGGTAAAACATTAAACTGCTTAGCTAATAAATCCCCCAAAGTAACATGATTCGTAATTACCGCCTTGTCTACTATTCTCTTACCTTATGTATCTAACCCAGATGGTAAATACCAGGCGGGGTGGTGGAATTGATTTGCCTTATAATTGACACACTCGGTGGATATATAGACTACCCCAGCCACAACCAGCAGAGATGAATCCTCCTAATCCTCCACCAGACGGAGTCGACCCGCTGATTGCAGCTCAGATGAGGATGATGCAGCAAATGGCGGACACTATGGCAGATATGCAGGCTCAGATGCAGCAAGAACGCCAGGAGATGCGTCAGGAAAGAGAAGAGATACACCAAGAGTTGCGCCAGGAGCGAGAAGAGATACGCCAGGAGAGAAGGGCGCAACAGCAGCAACAGCAAAAAGTACCATTGCCTCCACCACCACCACCAGTTCCACCTCGTGATAAGCACCGGGAGTTTATGAGTCATAAGCCGCCGACCTTCGCTAGCTCGCCAGATCCACTTGATGTAGATGATTGGTTGAAGTCAATTGAAAAGATGCTCAACATCGCCCAATGCTCAGATCGGGAGAAGGTTCTTTATGCCTCAGGTCATCTGACAGGCCCTGCTGCTGACTTGGTGGGATTCTTATACTGCTGCCCATGGTGCTGCTGATACTATTACTTGGGCGGAGTTCAGTATACAGTTCAGAAACTACCACATTCCAGCTAGTTTGATAAAGATCAAGAAGGAGTTTCTGTCATTGAAGCAAGGCAACATGTCGGTCAGTGAGTACAAAGATAAATTTATTCAGCTGTCGAGATATGCTCCAGAGGAAGTTGCTGAGGATGAAAGGAAGCAGGAGCATTTTATTGAAGGACTTAATGGACCCCTACAGTATGCACTGGTTGCACACACTTTTCCATCATTTCAGAGGCTACTAGATAAGGCTCTTGCTATTGAACACAAGCGTGTTCAGCTGGGTGATTTGAAGAGGAAGGCTATCTCATAGGGACAGGGTAGCAGCAGTGTTCGTCCCCGCTATGTTTCACCACAGGGTACACCTACTCGTCCAGGAGGAGGACCACGCCCAGTTCAGTACGCTCCACAGGGGTCTCCATGGACACCTCCTACTCGTCAGGCTACTCCCACTGGCACCCCGACGAGGCCTGCAGGACAGAAGACTGGCCCTACATGCTTCAAGTGCAGTCAGATTGGGCACTATGCTAATGCTTGTCCGATAGGGAATTCTGGTACACCAGCTAAGAACAAGCAGCAAACTCCTAGCAAGGGATATTCTATTGCCAGGGTGAATCCAGTCAGTGTTGATGATACTCCTGATGGTGCTGACATCGTACTCGGTATGTTTTACATTAATGCAATTCCTGCAACCATATTATTTGATTCTGGTGCTACACATTCTTTCATGTCTGCTCAATATGCCAACACAAATGAAATACCACTGCTAAATATGAGAAAACCAATGATAGTAATTACACCTAAAAGGCCTATTGAAGCAAATCAAATGACACGTAGGTTGACATTAACCATTATGGGAAGAGAATTTGGAGCTATCGCTATAATATTAGAGGCAAGTAGTATATATCTGATTCTTGGTATGTTATGGTTAAGGAAGGCAAAGGCCATTATAGCATGTGGTAGAGGTACTATAGAACTCACTAGTCCTAAAGGAGAAACATTTCAAGTTAATATTGCAGTAACCACCTCATCCAAGCGTGCAATGTTCCTTATACCTGAGGAGTTTGTTGGTGACAACATCCGGGTGGTTAGAGATTTTCCGGATGTCTTTCCAGAGGAGTTACCAGGGATGCCACCAGATAGGGAATTGAGTTTGTCATTGATCTTCTACTTGGAACTGCCCCTATTTCTAAATGGCCTTACAGGATGTCTGTAGAAGAGTTAAAGGAGCTGAAGAAGCAGTTGACGGAGTTACAAGAGGCTGGTTACATTCGTCCGAGTTCCTCACCTTGGGGAGCACCGGTTCTATTTGTATAGAAGAAGGATGGATCCCAGAGGATGTGTGTGGACTATAGATCACTTAATGATGTTACTGTGAAGAACAAGTATGCGTTACCTCGTATTGAGGATTTGTTTGATCAGATGAGAAGAGCCAGGGTATTCTCGAAGATTGATCTCCGATCGGGATACCATCAGATATTCCTAAGACGGCTTTCTCAACCCGATATGGATTATATGAGTTCACTGTTATGTCGTTTGGACTAACCAATGCACAAGCTTATTTTATGAATTTGATGAATAAGGTGTTTATGGAGTATTTGGACAGATTCGTCATGGTGTTCATCGACGATATTCTTATCTATTCTAGGAGTGAAAGTGATCATGAAGAACATCTGAGGTTGGTGCTACAGAAGCTACGGGATAATCAGCTCTATGCCAAGTTCAGTAAGTGTGAGTTTTGGATTGACAAGGTGCCATTCCTTGGACATATTGTTTCTAATGGAGGAATAACAATGGATCTTGCTAAAGTGAAGGAGATAATGGAGTGGAGAGTGCCCACTACAGTTACTGAGATTCAGAGTTTCTTGGGGCTTGCAGGATATTATCGGAGATTTATTGAAGGATTCTCTAAGATTGCCAAGCCTATGACCTCGCTTCTGGAGAAGGGCAGAGAATTTAAGTGGGATGACAAATGTCAAGGAAGCTTTGATCAATTGAAGGAGAGATTGATGTCACCACCAGTGTTGGTAATGCCAGACTTACAGAAAGGATTTGATATCTATTGTCATGCATGTGGCCAATGATTGGGATGTGTGCTCATGCAAGAAGGACATGTGATCGCTTACGCGTCTCGTCAGTTGCGGAAACATGAATTGAACTACCCCACTCATGACTTGGAACTGACAGCAGTTGTGCATGCACTTAAAATTTGGAGACATTATATTATGGGAACTAAGTGTCAAGTGTACACGGATCATAAGAGTTTGAAGTATATATTCACTCAGAAGGATCTCAACCTTAGGCAACGCCGTTGGTTGGAGCTCATTAAGGATTATGATTTGGAGATTCACTATCATCCAGGCAAGGCGAATTTGGTTGCAGATGCCTTGAGTCAGAAGGAGCATGTTCACTCCGCTTTTGTTGTCCAGCTACCCGATGAATTAGCAAAAGATTTTGAGAGACTCAATCTGGGAATTGTTACACACACTGAAGGAGTCACCATCAAGTTGGAACGTACCTTGGAGCAAGAGATTCGTAAAGGTCAGATTGGTGATGCTAAAATTCAAGAGATTAAGGATCTTATTACGGAAGGTCGAGTTCCGGAATTCACGGAGGATGAGCAAGGTACTATATGGTTCAAGGATCGGATATGTATTCCAGAGAATGATAGCCTCCGTGAGACTATATTGAAATAAGCTCATGATTCTGATTACTCAATCCACCCTGGTAGCACTAAGATGTATCAAGATTTGAAGAAAAAGTATTGGTGGTATGGACTGAAAAGAGATGTTGCTGCTCATGTGGCTAAGTGTTATGTGTGTCAAAGAGTCAAGGCCGAACATCAAAGACCAGCTGGACTATTGCACCCGCTTAAGATTCCTGAGTGGAAATGGGAAGAAATTGGTATGGATTTCATTGTTGGACTACCCCGCACCCCTACTGGGTATGACTCTATTTTGGTGATTGTGGACAGATTGACGAAAGTAGCTCATTTCATACCAGTGAGGACTAATTATACAGGTGCCAAGCTACCAGAATTGTATATGACTCGGATAGTTTGTCTACATGGAATGCCTAAGAAGATCGTGTCTAATCGAGGATCACAGTTTACTTCTCGGTTTTGGAAGAAGTTGCATGAGAGCTTGGATACAAAGTTGAATTTTAGTTCAGCCTACCATCCTCAAACTAATGGACAGACAGAGAGGACTAATCAAGTGCTGGAAGATATATTAAGAGCTTGTGCTCTTAAACATGGTGGAAGTTGGGATAAGAGCTTACCATATGCTGAGTTTTCTTATAACAACAGTTACAAGACCAGTTTGAAGATGTCACCATTTGAGGCTCTATATGGCAGAAAATGCAGGACTCCTCTATATTGGGATCAGACTGGAGAAAGACAGTTCTTTGGGCCTGAACTTATTCAAGAGGCAGAAGAACAAGTGCGAATGATAAGAGAAAATTTGAGAATTGCACAATCAAGGCAAAAGAGCTATGCTGATAATAGGAGAAGACAACTGGAGTTTAAGGAGGGTGATCACGTGTATCTGAAGGTGTCACCAATCCGAGGTATGAGAAGATTTAAAGTTAAAGGAAAGTTGTCCCCTCGCTTCATTGGACCTTTCTTGGTCTTAAAGCGAGTGGGAGAAGTTGCATATCAACTGGAGTTACCCGATCATCTGTCAGATGTACATGACGTCTTTCATGTGTCTCAACTAAAGAAGTGCCTCAGGGTACCTAAGGAGCAGCTACCAATGGAGGACCTTAGTGTTCAAGATGTCCTGACTTATGCTGAGTACCCTATCAGGATTCTGGACACCCTGACTCGAGTTACAAGGAATAAGGTGATAAAGATGTGCAAGGTACAATGGAGTCACCATGGAGAGGATGAAGCCACTTGGGAAAGAGAAGAAGAGCTTCGCATAGACTTCTCCCATCTTTTCCCTAGATCTTCTTAAATCTCGAGGACGAGATTATTTTTAAGGGGGGTAGGATTTGTAATACTCAAATATGTAAATAATGAAAATAGAGTTGATCTCAATGTTGGTGGCCATTACTTATCATCACATGTGACTAATCATGTTTAAAAATGAGTAAATCTTTACTAAGACACAAATAAACCATTGCATCATATTAGATTTTGTTTGTGCATTTAAAACAATAATAATATGAATAAAAATAAAATAATAATGAGAAAAAGACTTGAGGAAAAAAAGAGGAAAGAAAAAGAGAGTTTATAAGGTATAAAGAAAAGTATATAAATAAATGTACCATTTCATATTGGAATCTTTGGTTTGAATATTCCATCTAAAGTGCAAATTCACAACAGAGATTTGAATTCAAAAATAAGAAAGAAAAGAGAATAAAAGAAAAGGGAAACCAAAAATATAAAAAAAGAAGAGAGAAAGGGGGAGATAATTGGGCCTGCGTCTGCATTTTCGGCCAACCCTGTTGTCACCGCGCGGCCCAACCCGGAAAACCTAGTGTCGACATGTGGGGCCACTGTGGTTGGCCGCGTCGCGTTCATCACGCGCCACAGTGCTCACCGGCTGACAACTGGGACCCACTCGTCTGTGTCTCGCGCTGCAACTATGTTTCTTCTCCCGCGCGTAACAGACGGGCGCGATCGGGCCGGGGCCACTCCGCAGTCTGCGCGGACTTACGCTGGCGCGCTTGGTCTCACCGGCCCGTGGGCCCAAGAGCGTAGCTCCGCCTTCAACAAACTCGGCTGCCACCTCTGGATCCCGCGCGGGACGAACGACGCTCACCGCCTTCTTCACGGATCCGTTCCCGGTGGCGCGATTGCAGGACCCTTCGGCACCGTAGTATAAAACCCAGCCGCCGTCACACCTGGCCGTGCCTCGCGAGTTGGGAACGCGTCAGGGATTGCGCCTGTGGCGGCTACCAGATCGGAGAGAAGCGAGAGAGAGGAGAGAACGCTGGCGGCCGCCGCACTTGACTTCCCATCTCCGCGGGCGAACGGTGTTCAGGGAAGGGCCGTGAGGACTCGCCATCATGCAAGGATCGGGCAGGCGCGGTTCACTGGGCGCAGCCGTCGACTGGTGGGGGCGAAATCGCTCGCCGGACTTCGGCTTCCGCGACCGAGCCGCCGCACAGCGAGGACGAACTCCCTCGGAGCCTAATCTCCCGGTATGGCACCACTACTAGTTTTGCAATTCACTGCTCTTAGCATGGCGCTAGAAATCGGGTAGTAGATAACACTGGGGAGGCAAGATTTGGTGTACGCCGGCGATCCTCCGTCGTACTCCTTGTGCGGCGCCACCGTGCGCAAGTATCGGATAGGGAGGACGATCGGTCTGCCGTCGAATGGCAACTGGACGGGTAGATTAAAACACGCATACCAGTTAGATCTCGACGGTAGAGATCTGATCGAACGGATCAGGGTGACTCTGGAGTATTTAAATCTACGCCGTTGCTCGCGGTTTGGACGGTCTGCGTCACATACCGTTTCGCTGGTGTCTTGATCTAATCCGTGCGGTCGGGTTGGGATCCAACGGCCTAGGATCGCTGATAACCCTTTAGTCAAGCATTAATGCAAAGAAGCCCCTAGGATTTTGTTAAATCAACCCGCGGTCCACCCTATACAGCGACTGAGTCTTTGTTTCTTTTGCGCTTGACCCCTTGCACTTCCTAGAAATATATGCCCAGTCCAGATAGTTGGTAAAACCAGGAAAATAGTTTAGAAAATAGTTTTTAGTACAAATTTAATTGTAGAAACTTGTTTAATTGGTAGAAAATCCATACGAACTCCAATTTGGTCCATTCCAGTTTCTAAATTTTCATAATATTATTGTCTATCCATTTGTGCCACTGTTTTGGCATGAAAAGCACATTAGAATTATTCTAGTAGTTAATCTTGTATTAAGCACATAAAACATTAGAAAATCCATAACTTAAAATATATAACTTCAAATTTAATAATTCCAGTTCCTATAATTTTGTAATATTATTCTTTATCAAATAGTACCACTGTTTTTACATGAAATACATATTAAAATTTATTTCTCACTTAACCCTATATTAAATGCATAAAATCTTTAGAAATTCATAACTTAAAATATATAACTTCAAATTTAATAATTCCAGTTCCTATGATCTTATTTTAGTGTCTAGATTATTACTGTGTATTTTGTTTACATGGTTGGTGTGATGTTAATTTTTGCTATACCATGTATGTATTGTGTTGATGCGAGTAGACGAGCAAGCTACACAGGATTCTGAGGTTCAACTGGTCGAGACTGCTGAGCAGGAGCTCATTAAAGGCAAGTATGTGCTCTTGATCACTTCTTTTACCCATTCATGTTCTTATTAAGCATAATGATCTGCATAGTTTAATTTTGCTGGGACCCAATAGGTTACCCTAGATTTGATTATCTTTATACCTTGTTTCACCACTGGTTTTACTACTAAACTCTTGGGTAGTACATGCTATTGCTTTATGTGGCTTTGGGTATAGAGATATTCATCACTCATTTTTATACTTGTTACTATCTGTTCATTATTTTCTATTCATGATAAGATCATTATGTTAATGGGAACATGGAGAATCACCCGAGAAAACAGTGCTACCACAAGGGTTTAATGGGACGCCCTTGGCTGATTAACTAGGAAAGCTAGTGGATGGCTACCTTACCCGAAAGGGGCAAGGGCAGTAGGGGAGTGGTCAGTGTAGGGAGGTCCTTGGGTTGATTTTGCTGCGTTGGCGGTCAGGCGAGGGATTCCTGCACTGGAGCTTCCTATAAACTGTAGCGGGTAGTCTGAAGCTAGTGGAACTTTGTAAAGGCCTCGTAGTGGTACCCTGCCTCGCTTCCTTGGTAGAGGTGTATGGGGTCTGATCAACTCCGTGGCAAATGAGTAACACGACTTGTGGGTAAAGATGCGCAACCTCAGCAGAGTGTAAAACTGGTATACTAGCTGTGCTCACGGTCATGAGCGGCTCGGACACTCACATGATTAATTTATGGAACTTAAACTTAATTTGTCATATCATTGCACTTGGGATTATTTTATTATTACTTTTACTTATTATTACTATGGTTTGGTATTTACTTACACTTAGTAACTGCTAATAAAATTTTGACCAACTTATAAAAGTAATGCTCAGCTTCAGCCTTTATTTCATTGATCAGCCTTACACTTCATGAACTCCCACCTTTGGTGAGTTCATGCCACATTATTCCCCACGACTTGTTGAGTTATGAACGTATGTGAGCTCACTCTTGCTGTCTCACACCCCCCACAGGAGAAGAACAGGTGGTTCAGGAGGAGCCACAGGGCGAGGAGTTTGATCTGATCTAGGTGACGTTTCTCAGTTGACATTGGCGCCGACGGTCCTTAGTTCGTTTTATATTTATTCTTTTATTTCGTAATAAGACTTCCGCTATGTAATAATACTCTGATTTTATTGTGACATTTATCTCTATACACTCTGTTATTATATATGTTGTCTTCTTTGGCGCATGTATGAGATACACCCGGCTTTGTTCCTTAAAACCGGGTGTGACAGTAATTTATAAAATTCACAAAGACTAAGTTTAGGCCTTCTTAAATACAACATAATTCTTGGTTTGGGCTAAAAATCTTGGAATTATTGTTATTAAATACTAGAGAAATTTAGGAGTCCAACAAAATTGGTCTCATATTTTCATCATTTTTCTATGATTTCTTATGAATTTCCTAAATCTGGTAGAAAAAGAAAAAGGAAAAGCATAAACAGTAATGGGCTCGATTTAGCCCGAGCCGGCCCACGACAGGCAGAACGTGCCCGCCCGCTCGCCCGCACGGTTTACTTTGCACAGAGAATCCTGGCTTTTTAAATAATCGGTAAAGAATCCGGGGCACTGTTTCCTTGTCTCACTGACATATGCACATAACCCCTGCACTTTCGTTTTTTCGCAGACCCAAGTCCCCGATGCTGAACGCCGATGAACACACACTTTGGCGATCCTATACCAGCCAAAATAAGCAACGACCGGACCCCTAGCTGGGCTGACATCTAATTCAACCCCTTACGATCATTACCCCTCAATCAATTGCATAATTCCGGGTTGGGAATTCACTGTCCATGGCAATGGAGGAAACTGAGAACACACCGACGTGTTCAGGGCTACCCAGGGCGATCTAATTCAATTCAAAGGGTCTATGAGTATTAGGGGACTTGAGAGAGGATAGAAAATTACGCAGAAGAGCATGAGCTAACCTGTGAACGTCTAGCCACGGCGAGGTGTTCACGGGTGCGGAAAACCGATTTGGGGAGAAAGAGGAATTAGAGAGCTATGGTGGCTAATCAGAGGAAGGAGCAGGTGCGCTGGCTTCATGATTACCTAGTGGAGCTCATGGCATGCTCAATTTATAGAGTTTCTGAGCGGTGGTGTCCAATTTCACAAAGGTGCGCTGGCGGCCGGAGAGAGGGGAGGAGTCACCGCGGCGATCTACCGCGGCAATCACTGGTTGAGGAGCTACGACGATCACTAGTGAGTTGTTACGGCTAGCCACGAGGTGGTGAAATGGTCACGACATGGCATGCTCACGGTGAACGACGTACATCACGACGGCGGCCGCTCGGCCACGTCGCCGACGCGAGTGGATAGGTGATAGAGCGGCTACAGGGTTCTCAGCTCATCCAAGATGAAGATTTTTCCATGGTCGATCATAATCCACGCCACAGAGGGCACGAATCGCGGTGCCAGCGCGAATCCGATCGCGCGGGTCACAGACGGCGAGGGAGCTGAATCTGTTATCTTTGTCAGGCACTGTACCATTGGGATCCCATTCAGAGCGCCTGACAGCGCTAAATGAAATGCCTTATTCTCCAATTCTTGTGTGACAACATGATCTTCGGCCTATAGAGAATTTGTTGCCCTATAATCCCTCTCTAACTTTGTTATAGTATTCACAATGAAATAGTCAGAGGATCCTACTCAAAATCAATCTCTAAGTTCATCCACCTTCACTATTTCTCAGAATTCAGTCTAAGGGCTGACTGACAGCCAGACTTTAGGGCTATTTATCTCTAGATTTTATATGTCAACAATTCTTAATCACTTAAGCGAAGCTATGCTCCTATAGTAGCTCTATAACTTTGATGTGTTGACTTAGGGCAGATTCTTTATGAATTGAGAGATATAGGGTTCCAAAGTTGACCATATGCACTGAATTTCAGACTTAGACATATATGGTTTCTTGGGGTACTTTTTGCAAATAAGTCCAAATCCCATAATTTGATTTGCAAATCCTCAAATGTGTAAAACATATGATTTGTGGTATTCTAATACTTTGGTTTTTGCACTTGGGTCCAAAAGTGCACAAAATTTACACTTAGCCCCCTAGGGTTCTAGTTTAGGGTTTTTCAGGGGTCTTTTCAGGGGTTTTAGCACTTTAGGGTTTTGGTGTCACTAAAGTCCTGCCAAGATGATATCTTAGGATCATTCCTATTGAGTTTTGAGGTTCTAACTTATTTGGGCTTCATTTTCACCCGTAAGCCCATTTAGGGTTAAGTACTCTACCCAGGGTTAACCACACATCAGTAACATTAGTACAACTTGTTTGAATTCTTTCCTAGTGAATGCACTCTAGGTGTAACAAACACATGATATGCCCATGCACATGATGTTATGCTCAAGTTTTAGTGACAGTAACACCATGGGTGTTACAGTCGAGTGCCAGATCGCAGGCACTCGACAAAGAATTTTTTAAAAATTTAAACATATATTATGCTGAGTGCCACGGATCTGGCACTTGGCAAAGACCTCTTTGCCGAGTGCCGACAGACAGGCACTCGGCAAACACTGAACTTAGGGTTTTTGCCGAGTGTCCACCAGCTGGCACTCGGCAGAGAAAGCTTTACCGAGTGTCTTTTCTAGACACTCGGCAAAGTATATTTTTTATTTTTTTCTTTTCCCAACCAAACTTTTTGTGGTATGTTCCTACACTATGTAGACCTACATGTACCATTTTGGGACAATTATAAAAGTGTTTTCTATACCTATTAGATTTAGTTCATTTATTTGAATTTCTTCGGAAAATTCAAATTTGAACTGCAAGTCACTCGAAACTTGAAAAACCGTGCATGCAAAAATGATATTCATGCTATTTAGCACAAGTTACGACCGATTTTAGGAGGGGACCGGTAACTTCGAGCACCATGCTCACTGAACATGGATGTGAACTTGTCATCCAGCTGTTTAAAAATTGTATAAAACACAAACAAAGTCAAAAAATCATGAAACTTGTCCACGTGTCATGATATCATATGTAGAGGTTGCGATAAAAATTGATAATGTTTCGAGAAAGTTGTGAGACACTATGTGTAGAAACCTAGGAGAACTACACATGAAATCATAGAGTTTTAATGTAGTTCTCCTAGGTTTCTACACATACTGTCTCACAACTTTCTCGAAACATTCTCAAATTTTTATCACAGCTTCTACATATGATATCGTGACACATGGACAAGTTTCATGATTTTCTGACTTTGTTTGTGTTTTATACAAATTTTAAACAGCTGGATGGCAAGTTCACGACCATGTTTAGTGAGCATGGTGCTTGAAGTTTCCAGCCCGCTCATGAAATCGGTCGTAACTTGTGCTAAATAGCATGGGTATCATTTTTGCATGCACGGTTTTCCAAGTTTCGAGTGACTTGCAGTTCAAATCTGAATTTTCCAAAGAAATTCAAATAAACGAACTAAATCTACTAGTTATTGAAAACACTGTTATAATTGTCCCAAAATGGTACATGTAGGTCTACATAGTGTAGGAACATACCACAAAAAGTTTGGTTGCCAAAATTTAAAAAATAAAAACATGTTTTGCAAAGACACTCGGTAAAGAGGCCTTTGCCGAGTGCCAGCTGGTTGACACTCGGCAAAGAAGTCTCTTTGCCTAGTGCTGACCCTCGGCCCTCGGCAAAGGCTAACGACCATTAGCTTTAGATGGCCGCTGACAGCTCTTTGCCGAGCGCCGCCTTTGCCGATGGTTCGCCACTCGGCAAAGATGTCTTTGCCGAGTGTGTTTCTGTGCCGAGTGTCCTCCGCTCGGTAAACAAGCTCGTTACCGAGAGCAGGACTTTGCCGAGTGCGACGCTCGGCAAAGGCTTCTTTGCCAAGTGCCCGACAAAAAGCACTCGGCAAAGCGCCTAGCACTCGACAAAGGCCCAAATTCTGGTAGTGATGACGACTTGTTTGTGGATTCACTCGAGGTGGGCACTGATATTGGTCACCTATCCATATTCTTAAGAAGAACCAAAATAGGGCAACATAATTAAAGTGACATGGTCTTCTTCTCAATAATCTACTCTCAAATAAGGGAGATTAAAGGAAGAATGTTTAGATACAAATAAAAAAATGATACAAAGACAAAACCGCTACATAACACGTGTTTACTTCGCTTGTTGCTTTTACTTGATTACATGTAATTATAGGTATACCTTCGAATAAGCTTACAGAAGGGTCCTCTACCCAAAAGGAGTGGGGGCTTCTGCATGGGCACTGTACCTCTATTTATAGAGACAACACGACATACAACTTCATATGAAATTACAAGTGTGGCCTTGATCCCTATACATGTAAACTACAAAGCCTCTAAAGAGTACCATCATCTTTTTTCCTTAGGGACGTATCGCGCACGCATCCAAAGCCTTCCTTTGTCCACCCAGTCCAATGCTTCATGCCTTGCTCAAGTCATGATGCTAAAGCTCTAAGCTTTGCCTCATATTTATGGATGTCATTAGGACGAATGTGATATTATCACTCCTGAAATAAACTCGGAGATGGTTAAAGTTTCAGTGTTTCGAGGACCTTTGGTTAGAGAAGGCTACCAAAAGTAGCCCCTCATGGTATTAGTTTGCTTTTCTTAACGACCTCATACCACGAGATGAACGAAAGAGGCCTCGCATTGAGGGTCCAAAAAACACCTTCTTGGAGCTCGTTATTGAAAACAAATTCTTGAAAATACGTCTTTACGGATGAATGACATGGGAGTTCCACTTACAGTGGATGGGCACTATCTGATTCCTCGAATTCTATGTTGTTTACCTATATAATGAGATGTGATCCAAAGAGTGATGCACGACATTTACTGTTGTTGCCAACCTACTGCCATTGTTCTCTCTGCCTCCAAAGCTCTTTTAGCTTATTTCTTTCTTGCAAACTTTGTGCTTTGCAAGTTTCATGCTCTCATAAATGGTTGAAAATAAATCAAGTACTAAGTTGACCACTATGGCATCTTTGGATGTGGCTAGGAAGATGGAAGATGTCCTAGCCACTGAGAGTGGGGATTTGGTTAGCGTGATTGAAGCTTATGCTATAGATGAGGAAGATGACATTGAGGATATTTGGACAACCTTGCAGAAGTGGAGTCTGGCAAGAATAGCAAGGAATCTAAGTTTGAAGAAGATGACAATGATGTTCGGCCATCAAAACTGAGCCATGTGTGCTTCGAAAAATCGAAAGAAAGTACATGTTGTGGTGATGAAGAGGCAAGACTATATTGAGAGTACTAATATGATCAGGTTGGGGTGGAAGATACTATTCCTCAACCTCAATGGAATGTGACTGTAGCATTTTGAAACTTCTTTAAGGTAGGGCTTTGGTTCCCATTACATAAGATGGTCATCGGAGTTCAAAATAAGTTTGAAATATCTTCACTAGATAACACCCAATGCTATCATGAGGCTTGGGCTTTTTATCTAGGTAGTGTGGAGCCAAGACACCGAGCCAAACGTAGAGTGTTTATGTCAGATTCATAAGCTTCATTATCAGACGAAAGCAATCGTAAAAGAAAGATTACACAACAATTTGGTTGATATAATTTTTCAATATTTGAAAGAAGCCTGATCTAGCCTATAGGAGCAAATGGCCTAACTCCTGAACCGAGAAATGGTTCTATGTAAAGCACGACGTAGAGAAGAGGGGGCATTAGGGAAGTTATTCAAAGGCCAGCGCTGCCAAGCTTTGGCGTTAAGTGGCATGTACGTTTTGTTAAGGATGAAGCACAAACTGCCATGGTCAGAAGGTGTTCTTTGGATCATAGTTAACTTCAGAGCAGGAAGGAAGCTTGAAAAGTTCATATTCCATAATGAAGATTTCTTTGCTTTGTCAGCTAATTACCTGTGTGAGGTTGACACTAGCATTATTTAACTTGCCCTCAATGTGGACCCTAATATCAAGCTAAGAAAATAAAAGCTTCAGGAGATGTGTGATGATAAGGCTGAAAGTGCAAAAGTAGAAGTCAAAAGACTCCTCGGTGATGGGGTGATCATAGAAGTTGCTTACCCAGAATGGCTTGCCAACAAAGTCATGGTAAAAAATTCAAATGGGAAATGGAGAATGTGCAATAATTTCATAGATCTCAATAAAGCTTGTCCGAAGGATGCATTCCCCTTAACAAGAATTAACTCCGTTGTAGATGCACCAACTACTTTGGAACTTATGAGTCTATTAGATTGTTACTCAGGGTATCATCAGATATGGATGAAAAAAGAGGATGACCCGAAGACCATCTTCAAATTGCCCAGTGGTACACAACGTTACCTTCGAATGCTAGAGGGACTAAAGAATGCTAGCAGAAGCTTCAGTAGAATGATAAGCATAATGTTGAGCAGTCAAATTGGCAAGAATATGTTAACATATGTGTCAGGGTGATAATTAGGGGTACCCAGATTATCCCTCCTGAAAGACGAACTCAGGAGAAGTTAAGACATAACCTCCTAAGGGTAGCAGCCGAGACACCTCCTAACTCGAGGCATCTCCCCAAGGGTCTCCCACCTTAGGCAAATCTCCGCCTCGCCCGAAGTCACCACCACTTCGTCCATCTCGCCCAAGCCGATCCCAGGCATATAGGACAAAGGCGCCCGAAGGCTAGTGGGGAACACTTGCATTTAATGCGCACACCTACCCCATGCAACGACACAGGAGCATAGTGACTAACAAGACAACAGTCATGTCCACGCGCAACAACATGATTACACCCCCGCTACTATAGACGCACACCACCTACCATGCCCCTTATGGAACATCTAATACGACACAGAAGCAAGCTAGTCCTCGTGTGCAAATCTCCGCCTTGCCTGACGTTGGGCTCGACCTCGGGCGCAATCTCCGTCTCGCCCAACGCCAAGCTCGGCCTCAGGTAATATCTCCGTGTCGCCCGAGCTCGGCATCAGATACCTACCCCACCGTGAATCCCATGGGCGGCCACTCCGCTAACTGTGGCACACATCAGGGGTAGCTCAACCAGTGACTCGAGAAGACTTCCGCCTCACCCAAGTTGGGCTTTAACCTTAATAATTGCAACAAAAGAATCACAACGTCATCCGGCACAAGGACCTGATGCACCCCATAAACAAGCTTTTACCCATACCAAAACGTTGTTACAACAACTACGTTATGGACACCCCTTCCCCTGAGGTCTCGAGCGTACGACCAACCCCTCGGTCTCGGCCCAAGCTCTCAGCAGGAATTCAGCAAACGCAAGTCAAAAATGCAGTGCATCGTCATGTCTCTCACAGGACACCAAGACATCTCCCTTGGGAATACAACGTCCCTAGGCTTCACCATTACACATCTCCTAGGTGTATAAATAGGGCAGTGGTAGTTCTTCCAAGGGTAGGCAAAGATTTGGTAGTTTTCCACCAAGTCTTTCGATATTGGCACTTGCCTCAATCAGTTCTAGTGACTTGTGGACTTCCCCTTTCCCATTGTGCTTGTAATCCTTACTGTGAGCACCCCGGTGCGAGTAATATAAGCCTCATCCCGTTCTGCTGGAAGTAGCGCTTTGCATTGCTCGAACAAGGATAAATTGCTTGTGTCAACTCGCACACCATCTAGATTCTGGGCACGCGACTCTATTTACTAGTTGGCTAGGACCCTTAGTCCGAACACCGACAGTTGGCGCACTTGGTAGGGGTTTGTCACGTGAAACACCTCTAGTTCCCGTCAAGACTCTAGATGACAGGTTTTCATCACCCACTCAGGCTTGGGATGATGATTAGGTTTGGGAGCCTAGAGTTCATGTCACTCGGCATCGAGTATGACATGGTGCTCCTCTCACCTGTCCCTTTCGAGAGTCCGAGCGCCCATCCCCACCCTTCTCGTTGCAGGAGGCAGAGACGGAACAACCATAATCGTGCCACTCACGGCACCCCATGCCCTGGCAAAGCTCCCAGGATGGTCGATGGTGTAGACTCCCTTTCAAGGGACCTATCCAACACCAGTATTGCACCTGGAATGCCGTTAGCAGCACCCGCGTCAACATTCCTGGTACCACCTCCTCTGGCATGGGAAGCACCAGTTCCCCAAGCCATTGGGCAGACAATACTAGCCACACCGGACCTCCCACCCGCGGGTCAGGAGGAGCCGGTCGTTCCTTGGTGAGACATGGCAAGGGCCGGGGGAGAGCCATCCATGTTCAACCCTATCCCCTTTCAGCCAAGTTTCGACACCAGCTCCATCACCAGAATGTACACCAGGCTTCCTTTTCCCTCGAGGTGCTTGGACTCCGATGAAGAGGACGGTCCGAGCTTTGGCTTAGACTTCTCCAAGCTACGAGATCCAAAGTCCATGCTGCAATTCCTGTACGCATGCGGCAAAATGCTTTTCGAGAGCTTGGAAGGTTATAGCACTGGTGGGGAGGGCTATGACCCAACCTAGGAATGCGTCCACATCGACTCAGAGATCCCTGACGAAGAAGATCACCTCGACATGCCACAGGAAGGAGACCAGCCTCCTCCATGCATTCAGGAAGCAGTGGAACCAGGCGGGGTCCAGACCCCTCCTGGGAGCCACGTGGCGCACCTTGAGCAACTCCAAGAGCTACACGACAAACTTGGGGAGGAACAACAATGGCTGCAGTAGCTACAACAGGCGATGGAGAAGGACGCCGCCAGCAAAACCCTTAACAGGGGCACAAGCACAAAGGCACGTGACGTCTAGCGTCACATCAAGGAGGCGCCGCCACCGCCGCACCTCCTGTCCTCAACCGAGCCAGTCAATGCCTTGCAGCAGTAGGGCTCCTACTCCACACGATGCTAGAGCCCTCCACCATAGAGGGGTGCCACATCCATGGTGAACTTCGGGAACTCCTGGAATGCACTGTCATCTAGCAGGCCGAGAGCCTGCCTCAAGCCACCAGGCGAGGCCCTCTCGCTTCGAGAGGGAGGCCTTAGTTCACCCAGCGCCTACCAAAGAAAGGGCACCCATGGTGCATGATCATGTCCGAGACAACCGCCAACCCCAAGGGGTCCACGATCGTCTCGGAAGACGCGTTCGACATCGCAACATGTATGGCTACCGCCCTCGGTGGGGTCGCCGTTACAACAGTAGGGAGGATCGAAGCCCCTCTCCTGAGTCGCTGGGTCCACCGGTCTTTAGCAAGGCCATCTGCAAAGTGCCATTCCCACCTCGGTTTTGAGCCTCGACTACTATCACCAAGTATTCAAGGGAAATGAAGCAGGAGCTCTGGCTTGCTGACTGCCGACTGGCCTGCCAGCTTGAAGGAACGAATGATGTAATCTCATCATTCGTAACCTCCCCCTCTTTCTGTCTGACTCCGCCCAAGCCTAGCTCGAGCACCTCCCGCTAGCACAGATCCATGACTGCGAAGACAAGGTTAGGATCTTCGGGGGGGACTTCCAGGGCACATACGTCCACCCAAGGAATTCCTGGGATCTCTGAAGCTGCTGGCAGAAGCAGGATGAAAGCCTTTGCGAGTACATTCATCGGTTTTTCAAAGTAGTGCACTGAGCTCCCCAACGTCACTGACTCCAACGTCATCGGGGCATTTCTTGCTAGAACCTCCTCTTGGGACCTTGTCAGCAAGCTGGGTCGCAAGACCCGACCAAGGCCAATGAATTGATGGACTTCACCACGAAGTTCGCTTCGAGGCAGGAGGCGGTCAAAGCCCTCTTCCACAAAGACAAGGGTGATGGGAAGCGGAAGAAGGGCACCCTCGAGGCGTCCACTCAATGCAACCCAAATAAGGGTAAGAAGAAGAAGACACAGCAGGGTCCACCTGAGGCCCTCGCCGCCGAGCTTATCACCATAGCTGAGAAGTGCAACCCCCGAGCTCCTTAAGGGGGACCAAGAGTCTTCGACAAAATGTTGTAGGAGTCATGCCCTTACCATAAGGGCCCAGTCAAACACTCGCTCGACGAGTGTGACACGCTATGACGCTTCTAAAACAAACCTAGCCCCTAAAGAAGGCAACAAGAAGGCTCTTGACAACGGAAACGACAACAAGGGAGACAGCTTCCCGATGTGCACAATTGCTACATGGTCTTTGGGGGTGACACTGTCAACATTTCTTCGAGGCAGCGTAAGCAAGAGCACCGAGAGGTATTCTCGATCGAGGTAGTAACCCCAATCTACCTAGATTGGTTGGACCGCACCATCACCTTCTACTGAGACGACCACCCGAACTACATCTCGAACCCCAGGAGATATCCACTTGTTGTCAACCCCATCATCGGCAACACACACCTCACGAAGGTGCTCATGGATGGAGGCAGCAGCCTCAACATCATCTATGTACACACCTTGGAACTCATGGGGGTCAGTGTCACACCCGGCTTTAAGGAACAAAGCCAGGTGCATTTCATACATGCGCCAAGAAGACAACATATATAATAACAGAGTGTATAGAGATAAATGTCACAATAATCAGAGTATTTATTACATAGCGGAAGTCTTATTACAAAATAAAAGATAAATATAAAATGAACTAAGGATCGTCCTTGGCTGAGAAGTCAACTGGGGAAACGCCACCAAGATCAGATCAAACTCCTCACCTTGTGGCTCCTCCTGAACCTCCTGTTCTTCTCCTGTGGGGGGTGTGAGACAGCAAGGGTGAGCTCACACATGATCATCGCTCAACAAGTTGTGGGGAATAATGTGACATGAACTCACCAAAGGTGGGAGATCATGTAAAGTGTAAGGCTTACCAAAGAGAATGGTTAAAGTTGAGCATTGCTTTTAAAGTTGGTCAAAATTTTATTAGCAGTTACTAAGTGTAAGTAAATACCAAACCATAATAAATAATAATAGAACAAAATTAACAAATGATCCCATGCAATGCATATGACAAATTCAATTTAAGTTCCATAGATTAATCATCAGAGAGTCCTGAGCTGCTCATGACCGTGAGCTCGGCTAGTATACCAGTTTTACACTCTGCAGAGGTTGTACCCTTTACCCACAAGTCGTGTTTCCCATGTCGCCAGGGCTAGCTAGACCCTTAGACACTACCGAGGTGAATGGCTAGGGATCCACTACGAGGCCTTTACAAAGTTCCACTAGCTTCCGAAAACCCGCTATAGTTTATGGGAAGAGCACTTGCAAGAATCTCCCATCTGACCGCCATCGCAGCAAAATCAACCCGAGAACCTCCTTGCATGCAACTCCCCTACTGCCCTTGCCCCTTTCGGGTAAGGTAGTCTTCAACTAGCTTTCCTAATTTGTTAGCCAAGGGTCCCATTCCTCCCTTGTGGTGGCACGTGTTTCTCAAGTTAAGCTCTATGTTCCAATTAACATTAATGATCTTGACATGAACATAAATAGAACAACAAAAGAATTGGAACATAGATATAATAAATGATTATCCCAAAACCATGTAAAGCAATAGCAAACTACCCAAGTGATTCAGGGGTAAACAAGGTAATGAGATAAACAATCTAGGGTGACCTATCGGGTCCCATCAAAACTAAGCCTATGCATGGTAAATGATTATAAAGAACATTATTGGGTAACAAAAGTGGTCAAGGGCACAACTTGCCTTCAATGAGCTCCTGCTCAGCTACTTCTATCTGTTGGTCACCAGGATCCTCAGTCGCAGGCTCGTCTACACGCATCAACACAATACATACATAGTATAACAAAAATTAACATCACACCAAACATATAAATAAAATACACAATAATAATCTACAAATTAAAATAAAATCCTAGGAACAGGAATCATTAATTTTGGAGTTATAGATTTTAAGTTATGAATTTCCAAAGGTTTTATGTGCTTGAAATAGGATTTAAATGAGAAATTAATTTTCTTACTGTTTTCATGTCAAAATAGAGACTCTAAGTGATAGAGAATAATATTACAAAATTTTAGAAATTGGAATGGATTAATTTGGACTAAAAATGGATTTTCTATGATTTAAACAAGTTCTAGCATTTATTTATATATTAAAAATCCATTTATAAATTAATTTCTCTGGTTTTATGATATTTTGGACTGGGCCTCATTTTCTGGTAAGCACAAGGGTCTCTGTGCAATATAACCTAGACTCAGGGAATAGTACCACTGGACGGCGGGTTTATTCATGAATAGCACGGGGTCTCTTTTGTGAAATGTGCGGCCGAAGGGGTACAGGAGGATCTCTGCCGCACGGATTGAAACCAATGATCTAGATCTAATAACGAATCGGTATGATACAAGTCGTCGGATCCCGAATCTGATGCCTCCCCTTCGTCCTGACAACGATCCATTGGATTACCATCCAACGGCCGATACAACTCCCCTTACCTCAATCCTTCATCGCGGATCCAACGGTGAATATCCATTGTTGGGGCCAAGGCAAAGGCGCCACCCTTCGCTCGAAGTCTTCGCTGCAGCAGCTGAGCTAACTGAAACAAAACAGGCAGGGACACCCTTCGCTTGTTCCGCACCAGACGAAGACCGGCGACGAAGGGCATCCCACAGTGCGGCTTCGTCCAGCTTAGAGGCCCACGTGCGATCCGGCCCATCGTAACGGGCCCCGCGTGGCCGCCGTGCGTTACGGGCCTAATTTGTAAAGGCATCCCTATAATTACGGTCTGTAACCCCGCTTTATGGGAATATTCTGGGGATAACCTAGGTAGCTGAGGGCACATGCGTCCTTAGCTCAAGGCGCTGCGCGCTCAGGTACCTATAAATACCCCTGCACAGTGCCCGTGAGAGGCCAGATTAACAGAGCTATTGCCATCTAGCGCGTGTACCCTGTTGACGTCACTGCTCACCCTTGTTGGGTCCCCTTGCAACTGAGAGCAAGTTCCAACATTTGGCGCCCACCGTTCGCGCTACGAGAAAACCACTCGCGATGGCACCCAAGAGAGCTAACCCGAAGGCTGACGAGGCTGCGAAGGCAGCACTACTCACCGCAAGAAAGGGCAAGGCCCTCGCCCTCACCCAATCCACCCACCAAGAGGCCACTGAAGACGATGTTCCTCGCACCTGCGAAGACGACACTCTCCGCACCTGCGGCCCTAAGGGACAACCGCAGCCACCCTCAGGCTTCGCACCACCGGAGGGCGCAGACCTCACCAAGGACGGTGAAGTCCTCGGCGTCTCAGCAGAAGAACAGCTGCAGCTGTGCGCCCTGCGCCTCAAGAACCGCAATCTCCAGAGGCAGAAGGAGATACTGGAGGCCAAGCGCCAGCGTGTGTCCGCACTAGCCAAAGTGCGGCAAATGATACGCGACGAAGAGCAGAAGGCCTAGGAACTCGAGCGGGAGATTGCGCTGATGCAGCGCGAAGGCCACCTCGGCCTGCAGCACGAGCCACCCCTCCAGCAGCGCGCACAACTCGAAGACACGCGCGAAGGCCACCTCGACCTGCAGCATGGGCCACCCCTGCAACACCGCGCGCAACCGGAGGACCCGCGTTTCCCCCAGCGCGACCACACCTTCCCGCACGCCGCGCCATTCCAAGGGGTCAACTATCTCGACGAGCGAAGTCCCCTGGCGCCACACCTGCAAGTGACTCCTTGGCCAGCTAACTTCCGAGCAGGGACCTATCCCAAGTACAACGGCAGCACCGACCCGGCGCAATACATAATGAGTTATCAGGTCGCCGTTGCATCCGCCGGAGGGGACGATGCCACAATGGCGAAGTCTTTCATCATCGCCCTAGAGGGCCCAGCTCTCACCTGGTTCACCAGATTGCCTCCGCTGTCCATTGATTCCTGGAGAAGTCTCAGGGACAAGTTCCTGCTCAACTTCCAAGAGTACCGCCCAGACACCGACGCCTTGGCCGAGCTCTCGCTTTGCAAGCAGCTGGAAAAGGAGACTCTGCGGGAGTATTACCGCAAATTTTTAACACTCAAGTCACAGCTGCCCTCCGTTGATGATCAGATAGCTATCCACTACGCCATCAGCGGCCTTTGTGCCGGCGTCCTCTACAGCCACTGTATCAGAGATCCGCCCAAGAACCTCCAGGAGCTATATCAACTCTTTGAAAAATATGCCAAATCCGAGGAGCTCCACCAGCGCAAGGTTGAGTCACAGCGGAAACCCAAAGATGCCCCACAGTCCAGCCGCACGTGGATGAGGACTCCACAGCCAGACTTCGGTCGAGACGGCCGCAATCAGCAGCAAGTGCACAACATCGCCAACCAGCATCCCGCTGCTGACCCCCCTCGTCGCCAGGAATATCCTCCCCAGGGCCGCGGAAATGGAACTCGTGGTAGGGGCCGAGGGCGTGCGCAGCCGCCGCGCCAATTCTACTGCCTTTTCCATGGCGAAGATTGCGCCCACCAGACCAAAGACTGCCCCGAAACGAAGGCCACCAGAGACAGAATGGCACGGGCGCAGCCGGCCGACAACCCCAGAATTGTCGCGCACAATTACCAGCAACCCCCTCCGCCATATATCCACGCTCCCGCCCCGCATCCACCGCACCACGCTTACCAACACCATCAGGAAGTACAAATCATACCTCCTCCACCCCCACCACCACACCAGCAACATCAAAACATCCCCCATGCTCCAAAACAGGAAGACTTCGCCGATCAACCATATCGCGGAGTCATCCACATGATAACGGGGGGTCCAGCACTAACTTCGACACCAAGCGGCAGAAGCGGGACCACTACCGCAGCATCAACCATGTCGCCGTCACTGGCCCAGTCGTGCAGACAAGGTGGTCCCACATACCGCTAACCTTCGACGCACGAGACGTCGACCTGCGCAGCGCCCCCCAATGCGACGCCATGGTTATCAATTGCAGCGTGGCAGGCTGGGACTTGCACAAAGTCCTAGTTGACAACGGCAGTCAGGCGGACATCATCTTCCTCCACGCCTTCGATCGCATGGGCATAAGCCACAGCTTGCTTAAGCCTTCGGACAACCCGTTGTATGGCTTCGGCGGCAAGGGCACCTTCCCCGTCGGCAAAATAGAGCTGCCTCTCTCCTTCGGTGTAGCACCCAATGCCCGAAGTGAGCAAATAACCTTTGACATTGTGGACATGGTATATCCTTACAATGCCATCATGGGCCGGGGCTCCATCAATAAGTTCGAAGCAGCCATTCACGGACTGTACCTATGTATGAAGATACCAGGTCCGTTAGGCGTCATCACAGTCTTCGGCAATCAACAGACTGCGCGCAACATAGAGCGGGACTTTGTGCCCGGTCAAAGAAACGTGCACTGCCTCACGGCCCAACGCGAGGTCCCCGCGCCCGCCAGCCCAACCAATAAGCAGCACGACAAGGCACAGCTGCAGAGCAACGACGGGACCAAGACTGTCCCCCTCGACCAGGCCACGCCCAGGCAGACAGTCATTATCAGCGAAGACCTTACTTCGCACGAAGAAGAGAAGCTCCTCTGCTGCTTGTCCAAGAACAAAGATGTCTTCGCCTAGTCGGCCCTCGATCTGGTCGGGGTTAGCCGTTCAATAATTGAGCACAGTCTGGGAATCGACCCTTCGGTAAGGCCGAAAAAGCAGCGGCTTCGCAAGATGTCCGACGAGAAGACGGAGGCCGCCAAGGCAGAAGTGCACCGCCTCCTGGAAGCCAAATTCATCGAGCCGGTGGCTTACCCCACATGGCTCTCCAATGTCGTGATGGTGCAGAAAAAGAGCGGGAAGTGGCGAATGTGCATCGACTTCACCAGTCTCAATAAAGCCTGCCCAAAGGACAATTTCCCGTTGTCGCGGATCGACAAAATAGTCGATAGCGCGGCCGGATGCGAAGTCATGTCCCTCCTCGACTGCTTTTCCGGTTACCACCAGATATACATGAAGGAAGAAGACAAGGCTAGCACCAGCTTTATAACACCCTTCGGCACATATTGCTTCATCAGAATGCCGGAGGGACTCAAGAACGTCGGGTCCACCTTCTCCAGGCTTACCAAAACAGTGCTCGAAGGGCAAGTTGGCAGAAACATATTCACATATGTGGACGACATTGTTGTCGCCAGCAAGAGCAAGGAGGACCACCTCGCCGACCTCGCCGAAACATTCGCGAACATGCGAGACGCACAACTCCGTCTAAACCCGGAAAAGTGCGTCTTCGGCGTTCGCCAAGGCAAAATATTGGGCTACCTGGTATCACACCGCGGCATCGAGGCCAACCCAACCAAGATTCAGGCCATCATAGACATGACGCCTCCGCAGTCCGTCAGGGACGTCCAGCGCCTGACAGGCAGATTGGCCGCTCTCAACAGATTCATCTCCAGGTCCGCCGAGCGAAGTCTCCCCTTCCTCAAGACACTCCGTGGTGCAAAAGACTTCGCCTGGGGACCAGAGCAGGCGGCGGCCTTCGCCTCATTAAAACAGTACCTGACAGAGTTGGCCGTCCTTACCAGCCCCGACCCCTCGCTCCCCCTGCTACTCTACGTCGCGGCTTCACCACATGCAGTCAGTGCGGCACTAGTGCAGGAGCAGACTGTCGAGGGCATGGTCCGGCAGTGCCCCGTGTACTATGTCTCCAAGGTACTGACACTGTCCAAGTGCAACATGACAGAGCTGGAGAAGATTGCCTACGCAGTCGTTATGTCTTCGCGCAAACTGCGCCACTACTTCGAAGCATTCAAGGTCTGAGTCACCTCTGACAGGGGACTCGGCGAATTATTCAGAAACCCGGAGGCATCGGTGAGGATTGCCAAGTGGGCAGCCGAACTATCCGGCTACCACATCAGCTTCGAGCCCAGGACAGCCATCAAGTCACAAGTCCTGGCAGACTTCATCGTCGACTGGACTGGGCCAATAACACAACCAGACCCGTCCACAGAGAAGGTTTGGACGATCCATTGCGATGGCGCATGGTGCCATGCGGGGGCAGGCGCCGCTGCAGTCATTACCTCACCAGCCGAGGTCAAGCACAGATGTGCAGCGCGCCTCAGCTTCGCTCTGGAATCCGACAGATGCACAAATAATATAGCAGAATATGAAGCAGTCATACTCGGCCTCCGCAAGCAAAGGGCCCTTGGAGTCACCACCTGTATCATCAAAACAGACTCCAAGATAGTTGCCGGCCAGGTCGAGAAAGACTACGCAGCAAAGGACCCCGCACTTATGCAATACCTCTCGGCCATCCGAAGTCTCGAGAGGCAATTCAAGGGGTTCACCTTGCAGCATGTGGATCGGGCCAAGAATGAAGAGGCCGACGCATTGGCCAAGGCTGCCGCCAGGGGCGAAACTCTGCCCTCCGACGTGTTCTTTCATGTCATCGGCACGCCAGCCGTCCGGAGCCCCGAAGGGCTCCAGATAACCAATGACAGTGAGGGCCACCGCATAGTCAGCCTTATCATGACCGAAGACTGGCGGGCACCAATAACCCTGTTCCTACAGGGGTATTATCATCCAGCCGACATCAGTGAGGCCAAGCGCCTCAGACATCGAAGGCGAGACTTCACACTGATTGAAGGCCAACTCTACAAAAAAGGGGTCAGTCAGCCAATGCTTAAGTGCGTCACCGAAGCCGAAGGCATGCAGATCCTACGAGAAGTCCACAGTGGCACGTGCGGCTCACACGCAGGGCCAAGGGCCCTAGCTGCTAAGGTGATCCGCCAGGGCTTTTACTGGCCCGCAATGATCTGCGCCGCAAATCGGGTCACACGGTCCTGCGAAGCCTGCCAGAAGTTTTCTCCTCGGTCAGGCAGCCCCTCGCAGTATACAAAGCCGATCGCCCATACATGGCCCCTCTAGCGCTGGGGCCAGGACATTGTCGGGCCCCTGCCCACCGCTCAGGGGAACCTTAAGTTCGCCTTCGTCGCTGTCGAGTACTTCACCAAATGGATCGAGGCGAGGGCTGTTTCCACAATAACATCAAAAACTGCCTAAAAATTCTTCTGGCAAAACATTGTTTGCCGCTTCGGAGTACCGTCCGAACTAACAGTTGACAACGGCAAACAGTTTGACAGCCAAGACTTCAAGGATTTTTGTTTCTCCATTGGCACCAAGCTTGCCTTCGCCTCAGTCTATCATCCGCAGTCCAACGGGGTCGTGGAACGCGCCAATGGGAAAATCTTCACAGCTGTCAAGAAGATGCTCCTTGATGAAAAAAAGGGCAGATGGACCGATCTGCTACCTGAGGCAGTCTGGGCACTAAACACGACTGAGTGCAGGACAACTGGGTTTACTCCCTTTCGCCTTCTATACGGATCGGAGGCCATGACCCCGCAAGAAATAAAGCATGGGTCCCCGCGAACAGTTCCGTCAGCTGTCCCCGATGTGGACGAGCCAACTTCAAAGGATCTCATTGATGGAGACCGAGTCTTCGCCCTACAAGCCCTCAACAAATTCCAAGCCCAGACCAAAGCATGGCGCGACCACACAGTCATCCCGAGGGAGTTCAATGAAGGGGACCTCGTACTCATCCGAACGGCTCGGACGGAGTCCAAGGGCAAGCTGGAGCCCAAGTGGGAGGGCCCCTTTATAGTCAAGGCAAAAGCTTCCCCCAGCGCCTACAGGCTCACAACGCCAAACGGCGAGGACCTGGAGCACTCCTGGAACATCGACAACCTCCGCAAATTTTTTGTTTGACTCCTCAGGGCTGATTTCGCCCTTGTAATTCGCAAAAACAATCTTGTACCGGCCCGCACTCTTTTCCTCCCGGGGGTGAGGTTTTTAACGAGGCGGAGCCATGTAATATATGTGTGAAAAATCCCCCGCAAAAACATGCGTCGAAAAAAGACCGCGACGACGGTCTTCGACATTCGACCAATACGAGGTCACCGCGAGGCTAAGCGCTAGCCACCCTCGCGTGCGACAAATCCGCGCAGAAGTCGCCTAAGGGTGCAGCCGGACTAGCACAACAAGTGCGAAAAAACCGAAGTCTATCGCGAAGACTATCCGCGCAGAAGTCACCTAAGGGTGCAGCCGGACTAGCACAACTAGTGCGAAAAAACCGAAGTCTATCGCGAAGACTATCCGCGTAGAAGTCGCCTAAGGGTGCAGCCGGACTAGCACAACAAGTGCGAAAAAACCGAAGTCTATTGCGAAGACTATCCGCGCAGAAGTCGCCTAAGGGTGCAGCCGGACTAGCACAACAAGTGCGAAAAAACAGAAGTCTATCGTGAAGACTATCCGCGCAGAAGTCGCCTAAGGGTGCAGCCGGACTAGCACAACAAGTGCGAAAAAACCGAAGTCTATCGCAAAGACTATCCGCGCAGAACTCGCCTAAGGGTGCAGCCGGACTAGCATAACAAGTGCGAAAAAACCGAAGTCTACTGCGAAGACTGTCCGTGCAGAAGTCGCCTAAGGGTGCAGCCGGACTAGCACAACAAATGCAGAAACGACAACATCAAACCGTCCACGCCAAGACCGACTATAATCGCACCAGCACATCATAACAAAACACACCAGACAAAGCACACAACGCCTTCGCAGGCATAGACAAGCGAGGGCACACAACTTCATCACACAAGCCTTCACACATATACAAGCGAGGACACCACACTCTACTTCGGCTCAACCTTAGGAATAATTCCCATCTCCCTATAATTAAATAACATTATCCTAAGCTCCTCACCCGCAAAAAGATGTCGCAGTTCCCCTTCACCTGTACTCGCGGCGGCCGGCAAAGACAACAGTTCCTGCCGGCCAGCCCTACTCACACGAAGCTGAGCCCCTCCGCCCCACTAACTCTACGCTTCGCAACAGCCCTTCGTCGTCGGCGCCCGGTGCTAGGACCTGGCACATCTTCTGCGTCCACGGCGTGCGGCAAAGCCTCCGCCGCAGCCACGTCCAAAGCCGCAAAGTAGTCCAAGTCCTCCTCCGACGACTCCTCAGTCCACTCAACCGAGCTCCCAGAGTCAGCAAAATCAAAAAACTCAGATGCAGATCCACCACATTCATTATCACCTTCCGTGGTCGAAGCTGCCAAAAATATAGTAGTGGCGGTTGCGTGCGCAGGCCCAAAATCTTGAACCTGCGCAGCAACCAAAATTCAGCAACATATCTAAAATTCCCCAACCCTCTACACCCACTACGCCACCTGCGAAGGCCCTGACGTTGCGGGAGCCTCCGCCGTTGGTTCCGCCGTTGCTTCTGCTGTTGTTTCCGCCGCCACCGCCGCGGGATCTTCAGCACTCGGCGCAGCAGCTGCGGGGGCATCAGGCGCGCCTTCGGCGACCTCTGGGGGCAGGTCTTCGCCGGCCGCAGCGGATGCGGGGGCACCCGGCGCGTTTTCCGCAGTCTCCGGGGTCGGCTCCAGGGCGACCCCAGACACGGCCTCCGCCGGGGTCGGCTCCGGGTCAAACAGTGTGCTGTTCAACGCCCCGAAGTCGTCCACCTTCCCGCACGCCGCGCCATTCCAAGGGGTCAACTATCTCGATGAGCGAAGTCCCCTGGCGCCACACCTGCAAGTGACGCCTTGGCCAGCTAACTTCCGAGCAGGGACCTATCCCAAGTACAACGACAGCACCGACCCGGCGCTAAGAGCCCCGCCCTTCGCCTTCGGCACTGCGGCAGCCGTCGTGGTCGCCGCGGCAGGCGCAACCATAGCAAGTTGGCCTTCGCACGACCCTACGATTAACCAACGAATAAATTAAAAATAAATAAATAAATAAATAGAGCCAACGACTTACCACCGAGATAGTCATCCACACTAATATCGGTCGCGAAGTCGGCGACACGTTTGCCCGACAACGGCAACGCTCGAGCCGCCTTCGCGACCTCCGCCACTCCGCTGACCGGCGGCACCGCCTTCGCCGATTTCGAGCCTCCGGCGCCTTGCTAGATGTAGGGACGCCCGACTTCGCCGCCACCGGCGGCCTGCCTCCGCCGGGGGCCGCAGCCTTCGCAGCCCCCCGCTGCCTCTTCGGCTTGGCTTCAACGAGCCTGACAGCCGCCTGGCGCTTTTGTGCAGCTCCCTGGCGATCCTTGTCCATCACTGCTGACACAACAGCAGCAATATTCCGCCCATAAGGAAAAATCCTCCATTCACGAACCATGCGAGATGTAAAAAAGTCCTCGCCAGCCGCGCGGGGGATAGGAACATTCCTAGGCCAACAACCCCCGGTAACCCTCAGCATCCGAGCCGAAGACTCCCGGAGCTCGGGCGAAGACATCCTTCCCCCCGGGGCCGCGCACGTCCTCATCAACTCTCTAGCAAAACCATCAGAAACCCCAAGTCCTCCCATAGCAGTACCTAATTTTCTCTTTTTAGAGGATGGGGCGGCCACCGGCGCAGGGTCGTCTCCAGTCTCCACCGCCGGCTTCTTCCCACGGCGGTCCACATCATCTTGACCAGGGTAGCTGTCATATGGCAATTGATTTAATTCAAAAACCCTGTTCAAACGGTCATTCGACCCGCGGATATCCCAGCTGCGCTGGCCCTCTGTCCTCGGCACGTAACGTCCAACGAACCGCACCGCCCCATCCTCCGCCTCACGCACAAAGGCGGCCGAATCGCGGTTTTGCAGATTCAGCGCGAAGGCAGGACTCCGCACCACCCTTCCGCCATGGAAAGGCATCTGGCGAGGGCACACTTCGCCCAACGCCCAGCCATGCGCCAAGGGCCATACCCCGTACGCCACAAATTCTTCAACCAAGTCGCGCCCACTGCTCAGGCCGGCGGCGCACCGAAGGGCCCCTTCGTCCACATCCTCCTCCGCCACTTCAAAGGGCGGGTACGCTGAGTAAAAATGAGAACACATCTCGGACACGAGGAGTCCCTCATGGCCTTCGACGGTACCCTCAGCAACATAAAACCAAAATTCATTCCAGTTGCCCCACTTGTTGCGGGCGCAAGGAACCAACTCGACTACCTGCATCGTGGTTTTGCCGGTCTTCGGCGTGAATGTGCAGGACCCAAACTGAGCAACTTCGTCTCCAATCATCCTCTTCTGCCAGTGCAAACAATAATACTTCGCAAAAACTTCGACCGATGGCTGTCCGCCGTACGAAGTCGTCGCCCAGACATACTTCGACAGAGCCACCATCGCATTCGGTGTCAGCTGATGTATTTGAACGTTGAACCTGCGCAGGACTTCGCCAACAAATCGGTGCGCAGGCAAGCGGAGTCCGGCGGCGAAGAACGCCTCGAAAACAACCAACTCGCCCTCCGGCTCGGGGACTTCCTCCGTCCCCGGGACTCGAGCGACTCCGCCGCCGAAGTAACCCAACCGCTGCATATCTTGCACGCGGACCGACGACATCTGCGATACGCCAAAGTCAACAGAATCGCTGGCGCCCAACTCCTCCGCCATCAAACTACTCAGCGTTTCCTTAGACGAGGCGGCGACCGGCGGTGAGGGATCGGCCGGTGGCGTAGCAGCAACGGAAGAAGACGAGGACGGCATCGCTACGTACCGTCGGCGGCGGCGGGCGGTCTGCTTCACTCGAGCCAGATCTCCGGCGAACAAGAGCACGACAGGCAGACGAGCAGCAAGACAGCGGAAAGGGCGGCTAGGGTTTTCGCGGAGCGCGGAAAGTGAAGTTCAACAAGCGCAGACCCCCGCCCCCTTTTATAGGCAGGGCGCGGCGCTTCGGGAAACCCGCAATCCAACAGTACGCCGTCAATCAACGGTCATATCAAAAACCCCCGCGGAACCACTTCGAGCGAGGGCAGTGTCTCCGCCATCTAGCGACGTCTTTGGCACCAGGTGACTTTGTCAAACTGGTCCCTCGGAGGGCAAATGTTGGGGCGAAGGCAAAGGCGCCACCCTTCGCTCGAAGCCTTCGCTGCAGCAGCTGAGCTAACTGAAACAAAACAGGCAGGGACACCCTTCCCTTGTTCCGCACCAGACGAAGACCGGCGACGAAGGGCATCCCACAGTGCGGCTTCGTCCAGCTCAGAGGCCCACGTGCGATCCGGCCCATCGTAACGGGCCCCGCGTGGCCGCCGTGCGTTATGGGCCTAATTTGTAAAGGCATCCCTGTAATTACGATCTGTAACCCTGCTTTATGGGAATATTCTGGGGATAACCTAGGTAGCTGAGGGCACATGCGTCCTTAGCTCAAGGCGATGTGCGCTCAGGTACCTATAAATACCCCTGCACAGTGCCCGTGAGAGGCCAGATTAACAGAGCTATTGCCATCTAGCGCGTGTACCCTGTTGACGTCACTGCTCACCCTTGTTGGGTCCCCTTGCAACTGAGAGCAAGTTCCAACATCCATCATCTTCAATTGCCAGACCACGAACATAACAAAGCCGGCCGCCCCACGCGGCATAGCTCACCGACGAGCATGAGAGTCGAGGACTCCCGTACTGACCCCGCCACTGACCGGATTGAAACAGAGGTCCGCCCACTGTGGGTTCGATAGTTGATTTAACTGCCAGGGGCCTCCCTTCTACCTCCAGACGTCCTACGGCGGAGCGAACACCTGCTCATCACGCCGGCGTGATGGATATTGGTGCGCACGAGTCTAATCGTCGAATTCGAGTGCAGTGTCGCATAGTAGAGCTAAAGGCGAATCACGCGGATGGGGACTCACCGATGATTTTGGAGCAGCGACACCCGACCACGGAAGAGCTTGGTTCCACAGCGGACATCAGTCTTCGGTGAGCAATCGCCGCAGCTTGGGACGAGCTTCCTTCACACGGACTCCACGACCAGCTTCCCCATGCCACGAGGAATCCCCACGGTCGCCCCATGAGAGCAGAGGCCCGGTCATGGTGAGATCCGGTTGCGGCTACCCACGGCAATGCCAGTGGTAGAAGGAGCGGAATGGCTACGAGGCGCGGCGAATCTAGCCCTGGGTCAACTAAAAGCGCAGGTGGTCGGCCATCTATATAGGGCGAGGAATGAGTCTTGCGGCGACGAGGATCGATCAGAGCCTGAGGAACCGCGCAGAGTTAAACCGAAGCCGTTCATGGCCAGTGAGATCTACGGGGAGACGGCGCTGACGCTAGGGGCCCACGCGACAATGACTAAACGCGTGCGACGCCCAGCAGAGAGACTGACACCACTGGCCCACATGGCGGTGATGTAGAATGGAGTTGGGTCGTGCGCGCATGGAGAGAAAAACAGCAATGGGCCAATGTTAGGTTCTTGGCCCAAGCGCCTTTCCTGTTTCCTTTTTATCTTTTCTTTCCTTTTCTCTTTTCTTTCAAATTTTAAATCTAGAATTTGAATTCAAACTTTTGTGGCGAATTTGTAACAAATTTTTGAATATATGATTTGAATAAATTATTATGGAATAACTTTTATTCATTTATAAATTTATTTTTGGTATTGTGTACTATTTTCTCTTTCCTTCTCTAATTCAAACCCTAATTCTCCATTTAGGATTCAAACTTCATCTCAAGTCATTGTTTTATTTCTACTAGCATTATTATTGTTATTTTGTCACAATATGCACACAAAAGAAAATCCCAACATGATGCATGATTTATTTGAGTGTTCTTTTGTTAATTATTTATCTGTGTAAGTGAGGTGTCCACATGAAATGATAGATAGAGATGACACACAAATCCCTAAAGGAAGATAATTTCTTCTTTTAGATTTTCTTACAAAGTGGGTATTACAGTCAGGCGATCCCAGATCCGGCCTAGGGATGCGCTATTCCATAGGATCACCCCCGGCAAGAGAGTGTGTCCCCTCTAGCAGATCGACCTGCCCATCTATTTTGGGACCCCCGCCAACTTTCAAAAGGAAATCCTTACGTTCAAAGTGGTGGGGTTCCAAGGCACTTATCTCGCTGTGCTCAGGCATCCATGCTACACCAAGTTCATGGTCGTCCCGAACTACACGTACCTAAAGCTAAAGTTGTTGGGGCCAACAGGTGTCATCACCATCAGCCCAACATACTGACACGCCTAAGAGTGCAACGTCAAGTGCGTGGAATAAGCCGAGGCGATCGTCAACTCCAAGGCACTCATTGCCAACTTGGAAAACCTCACCGGAGAGGTTCCCGACCCCAAGAAGCACACCGGCAACTTCGAGCCGACCGAAGCCACGAAAACCACCCCCTCGATCCCAACGGCTCTAGCGAGAAGGTGTTGCAGATCGGCTCCCAGCTCGAGCCCAAATAGGAAGCAGTGCTCGTCGACTTTCTCCGCACTGCCATGCAAACGTCGAGGTATTTGTGTGGAGTCCCTCGAACATACTGGCATACCGAGGGAAGTCGCCGACCAATCCTTGGACATCCGAGCCAACTCCAAACCGGTGAGACAACACCTACGTTGATTTGACAAGGAGAAGCGCATGGTCATCAGGGAGGAGATCCACAAGCTCTTGGCGGCCAGATTCATCAAGGAGGTGTTTCACCCCAGGTGGTTAGCTAATCCTGTACTAGTTAGGAAAAAGGGAGGGAAATGGAGGATGTGTGTAGACTATACCGGTTTAAATAAAGCATGTCCGAAAGTTCTTTACCCTCTTCCTCGAATAGATCAAACTGTAGAATCCACTGCGGGATGTGAAACCCTTTCCTTCCTTGATGTGTACTTGGGCTACCATCAGATCCAGATGAAAGAGTCCGACCAGCTCACGACTTCTTTCATCACCCCGCAGGGCATGTACTGCTACACGACCATGCCCTTTGGGTTGCGCAATGCAGGGGCCACTTATCAACGTTGCATGAACCATGTGTCTAGCGACCACATAGGCTCGACAGTTGAGGCCTATGTTGATGATATAGTTGTTAAACCTAGATAGGTCGACAACCTCATCGTTGACCTGGATACCGCATTCACTCGCCTCCGAGAAAAAGTGTCAGACTCAACCCCGAGAAATTTGTCTTTGGGGTCCCCCGAGGCATGCTCTTGGGGTTCATAGTTTTAGAACAAGGAATAGAGGCCAATCCAGAGAAGGTCTTAGTGATCACAGGCACGAGGACTATAAAAGATGTCAAGGGAGTTCAGCGGGTCATGGGATGCCTTGCGGCCCTAAGCCGCTTCATCTCACGCCTCGGCAAGAAGGGCCTACCCCTATATCGTCTCTTGAGGAAGACCAAACACTTCGCTTGGACGCTTGAAGCCGAATAAGCCCTCAAGAACCTCAAGAAGCTCCTCTCTAATGTGCCCATCCTGGTGCCTCCCGCCAAAGGGGAGACCCTTTTACTCTACTTTGCCGCAACCACCCACGTGGTCAGCGCCGCGATCGTAGTTGAGAGAAAGGAGGAAGGACATGCCTTGCAGTTTCAGAGGCATGTGTATTTCATCAGCGAGGTACTATCCGAGATGAAAATACACTACCCACAAGTCTAGAAGTTGTTGTACGCAATGGTCCTGGCTCGACAGAAGTTACGTCACTACTTAGAGTCTCATCCAGTGACAGTGGTATCATCTTTCCCTCTAAGGGAAATCGTCTAGAGCATGGAAGCCTCATGCAGGGTAGCTAAGTGGGCGGTCGAACTCATGGGAGAAACTCTCTCGTTCGCCCCTAGAAAGGCCATTAAGTCCTAGGCCTTGGCTAACTTTCTGGCCGAATGGACCGATACCCAGTTGCCGATGACCCTGATCCAAGTCGAGCTATGGACTATGTACTTCGACAGGTCATTGATGAAAATCGAGGCAAGAACAGGACTGCTCTTCATCTCACCCCTCGGCGTACATCTGCGATACGTCGTACGACTTCATTTCGACACGTCCAACAACGTGCTCGGGTATGAAGCCCTGGTTAACGGTCTACGCATCGCCATCGAACTAGGAGGCAGGCGCCTCAACATCCAAGGGGACTCCCATCTCATCATTGAACATATCATGAAAAATTCAAGCTGCCACGATGCAAGGATAGAAGCCTACTACAAAGAAGTTTGGTGTCTCAAAGAAAAATTCTTCGGCCTGGAGCTGAACCACGACGCTCAGTGGTACAACGAGGTAGCAGACGAACTAGCAAAGATCACCTTGGGATGGACTATGGTCCCCCAAACGTCTTTGCCAGGGACATCTACAAACCCTCAGTGATACCCGGGGAGGTGCCCGAACTTGCCCCCCACGACGATACACCCAAGCCGACAGGCCCGAGGCCATGCAAATCGATAACAACAGCGACAGGGCCATCCTAGCCGCAGACTAGAGGACGCCCTACCTAGAGTACCTCCTCCAAGGGGAGCTTCCTCTAGGGAAGGCCAAGGCCCAACGCCTTGCCCACCGAGCAAAAACCTTTGTGCTGACAGGAGAGGATATGGAGTTGTATAGACGCAGCCCTTCGGCCAGAGGCAGGAGCTATTAGGAGAAATCCATTAGGGGGCTTGCAGGCACCACACGGTGCCCTAAACCCTTGTTGGGAACGCCTTTAGGCAAGGGTTTTACTGGCTCACCGCGGTCGCAGACACCACCAGGATCGTGCGGTCCTGCCGAGGTTGCTAGTTCTTTGAGAAACAGATGTATATGCCAGCCTAAGCCCTACAAATGATACCAATAACTTGGTCATTTGTGGTGTGGGGATTGGATCTTGTTGGTCCTCTACAGAAGGCACCCGAGGGCTTTTCGCACCTGATGGTCGCCATCGACAAATTCTCTAAGTGGATCGAGGTCCGACCCCTTGCCAACATCAAATCCGAGTAGGTGGTAGCATTCTTCATGGATATCATCCATTGCTTTGGGGTCCCCAACTCTATCATCATAGACAATGACATCCAGTTCATAGGGTAAAAGTTCCTTGGCTTTTGTAGCGACCATCACTTCTGTGTGGACTGGTCAGCTATAGCTCATTCGAGGTCAAACAGACTGGTAGAGCATGCCAACGGCATGATCCTATAGGGCCTCAAGCCGAGGATCTTCAACGATCTGAACCAGTTCGACAGACGGTGGCTCGCTAAACTCCCCTCAGTAATCTGGAGACAGAAATACTCTGAGCCGAGCCACGGGGTTCACACCATTCTTCTTGGTCTATGAGGCCGAGGCTGTCTTACCAACAGACCTAGAGCATGGTTCCCCGAGGTTACGAGTGTATAGCGAACGTAACAATCAAGTCAACCGTGAAGATTCGCTCGACCAGCTGGAGGAAGCTCGGGACGTAGTGCTCCTTCATTCAACCAAGTATCAATAGTCCCTTCGGTGCTACCACGAAAGGCGTGTCTGACCATAAGGATTCTAAGAGGGTGACCTAGTGCTTCGGTTATGACAAGACAACCGAGGGCGTCACAAGCTCACTCCTCATTGGGAAGGACCCTTCATCATCGCCATGGTGGTAAAGCTAGGAACGTATAAGATCTGCAATGAGGAAGGAGAAGTCTACGACAATGCATAGAACATAGAACGACTACGTCGCTTTTATCCTTAGGCATACAGGCCTAATTGTACTATGATTTTTGCAATTAATAAATAATAGCTTTCAAGGGAGGCTCGACCTTACTTTCAAAACCAAGCCTCCCTCGAGGGCTAGCAGGAGGAACCCCTCCTCCATGTTATTTTTCCTTGCAGGTTTATAAACGAACACGTTTCGTACTCTCGCCTTAGTCTAACATGAAAACCCTCAAGAACAGGGGACATCCTGACTAGGAAAGATAATCGAGCCGTAGGAACACCTACGCCTCAGGGATACGGTTTCCTCACTCACTGTTCCCTCCCTAAAGGGTAACTCACGTTCTAACAGGGACACCGCAGTAGGATTAAGGCAACGGGCAGAAAATAGAAGGAAAATGACATAGTAAAGAGCTAATAGCTTAAGATTCAAAACAACTGAGTTCTTAGCCTAATTTACACAAATTTCAAAAATTCCCTAGGGCGATGACCAGGCCTACGCTGTCGAAGGAAGGCCAATAGGGGATACAGCAATAGTCGGCGACGGGGGAGGCGGAACCACCTTGGCCTCGAAGTGGCAGACCAGGAAGACCTTGGCCCCTCGACGGCGTTGGTCAGCCTCCGCATCTCGGCGTTGGCAAGCTCGGGCATGTCAGGAAGAATGTAGCCCTCGCACACCCACTCGAGATCAATCTTGTAGTGGGAGGCAACCACGGCCAACGCTCGCTTCACCCCGAGGTGGACGGCGTCACAGAGTTCACCTCATATGTAGCCACTCAGGGCTCAGCATATGGGGCCACGAGGGCCCACCCTGGGGGATGTCCACCACGTCGAGGTCCTGGAAGAACTTCGCCACCGCATCGGACATCTCTCTCAGCTCGGTCACCTTTTGCTCCACAGTCTAGGACATAGTCCGAGAGGTCTGGGCTGCAGTCTCTAGATCATTCTGGAGGCCTGAAAAAAGGACCAGGACATCAAGCCGTAGCTAGGGAAAGAGTTCAAACCTAAAAAATGAGACAAGGATTCGACAAGATACCTCCTATCCGGTCCTTCAAGGCCCGGCCCTCGAACCATTCGGCCTCTAGGTGCTCAGAAAAGGAGTCAACATGGAGGGAAGCTTCGGCGACCTGACACCGAGACTCATCCCGCTCCACCGTCACCACCTGAAGGTTTCCCTTCATCTGCCGCATCTCCTCGTCGTGATGGTCCGCCTATGCCTTCAGGTGGCGGACTTAACCCCCAACCGACGCACACTCTCGCAATCGGCCGCACCCTCTTCCTTCAGTCCCGCGCATCGGGATGTCAAGACCACCACCTCGGTGCTCCTCAGCGCTAGATGCTCGTTGGAACGAAGCAGCGTGGCCCGATGGCGCTCCAAAGTGGCCCAAATGCCCCATTTGTGGCAAACAAAGATGGACTTGGCCATCAACCTCATCTCCTGCAGAAGAAAAAACTCTCGTCATCACACTGCGAAGAGCAAAAATTCCTAAAAAAAAGGAAAACAACGCCCTTACCTGGGTCACTCCCCTTAACTCATCCCACAGCTCCTGCTCCTCGGTGTCATCGAGGACAAAGTACGGGTCACCCCGGTGGACATCCACGTCAGGGTCGGCCCTCCCCATATCAAGGGCTCCGGCGCGAACGAGGTCACCACTGCCCCCTAAGGGAGGTGGCTCGATGATGATCTCCTCGAACGGCCCCTTAGGTGGATCCGAGGGACTGGCCTCCTCGACAACCCCTGCCCCAAGCTCGGCGTAGCTTTGGGAGTATCGAGGATGGAGCGCAAGAGGTCAGATACCATGGGCGACACTGGGCCTAGTGCAGCATCACCCGCCTCTGCCTCATCTCCGGAGGAGACGGTGATGGCCTCCGTCGGTGACACAAGGCGCGCGGAAACCGCCTCGGCTGCGGCAGGGCTAGACTCAACCTCCACCCTAGGAGCAAGCTGGACCACCTCAGCGCCCACTTGAGGGGTCTCCTAGGTAGAATGGGGGTGGGACGAGGCCCTCGCAGATGTCCCAGCACCGTGCTTCACTGCCTTGGTGGCAATGATGGACAGCGTGTGGGCTCGGCGCTTGGAGTTGAGGACAAGAGGACAATTAGAAAAAAGAACCTCACGTATAAGATGTTTTCATGTTTCGACAACTTACCCTGAGATGGGCATGATGGTAGACCTCGGCCTCCGGCTCCTCAGTCCCTGCTGCTCCGCCACGTACGTCGGTAACGTGGCGGTGGCCCTCTCCTCTATGTGCCCCGAGGCAGGGGCCTAGGGCAATGTAACACTACAAAACCATCAACTAAAAATAATGCATTTAGATTATTAGTGGTAAATATAGTAATGAATTTTTTCAGTGTTTGATTTTTAGTTGCATCTAGAGTAATTTTGTTTGCTCATAATTGATTTATGGATGTTTAGTAGAATTTCGTTTTCATTGAAAATCTAATTAATTAATATAGAAATATTGGTCCAAAAATAAATATTTTAGTTATAAATAATTTTGGTATAATTATTTTGATTTTTAGAATTATTTAAAAATATATTTATTTATATTTTTAAATAGAAAAGAAAATAAAAAAGAGAAAAGAGAAAACCGAAACCCAAGACGTGTTAGCCAATCTCGCCCATTAGGCCCAAACCGGCCACACGCCCCTATCCCCTCCTCCCTCTCTCTATGGCGCGTGGGCCCGCCCTGGTCCCGCAGCCTTTCTTCTTCCCTCGGTGCCACCGTCGTCTGGCGCCCGGCGCCCGCACCGTGACACCGACCGACGTCGTGCCCATTCGGCTCTTCCTGCACCGGAAACTGACGCACGTTTCCTCTTCTCCCTCCCCCCCTTCTTCTTCCCCTTTGAAGACGCGCCATTGATGGCGTTGATGGCTTTGAAGCCGTCGGTGCCTTTACTCCTCCCCGACGCCCTCTCCCTCTCACCCTCTATAAAGCCCGCCCAAGCTCTATCCCACTCCCTACCCGAGCTCCCTCACTCCCTCCTCGTGCTCTCTCGCCTGTGCGTGCCCGTGACTGTCGGCCGCCATTCGTCATCGCCAGAGCTCGAGCCTTGCCGTCTAAACGCCTCGCCGTCCGCGCTTGTCCCCGGCCACCCCGACATTGAGACCGCCCCTGCCCTGCACCCTGGCCACGACCGTCTCGTCTCTCCCTGCTCACCGACCTCCATCCCTACGCGTGAGCAAGAGCTCAAGGTAGAAGAAGCACATTTTGCATTTTAGTCCCTACGTGTAAATAAAATTAATTCCGAGATTTTCAGTTTAGAAATTATCGAAAAGAGACCCAAATGCATACGTGTAATCATAAACAAGCCCTGCAACAATATTTTGGACAGGTGTATTATTTTACATTTCAAAAATAAATAATATCACTATTCATTGACTTGGTGATTTACATACTAGAAACGTTTACGATTAAATTCGCTTTAGCACATGGAACGATATTTGTTAGTAGTGGTTTAATTATAATTTTATTAATATAAGAAAGTGGAATAAATAATAGGCCATGTATTTTCGGTTAGATGAAAATATATGTTTTACTAGTCATGATAAATGTATTCATAAGTATAGCAGTTAATTACTTAGAATTAGTAAAATATCTATTTATGTCATAATAACCATGATTATGTTACTAAAGTCCAAAATTAGTAGTTTACATTAGTTCTTAGAATATTAATGTTAGGTGATTTAGAAATAAACATTTTTAGCCGCACGTATAATTTCTATTTAGAAAGAAAAGAATAAAACCCAAAAGTCTATTATTAGTAATAAAGAAAATAATTAACCATAAAGTTTGTTAAGACATTTTTATCTATATTGTACTAGATAAACTAGTGTCATAGTCACCTACTCATATTTTCATCATTGATAACTCAAAGTAGAAGTCATAGTGGATTAATAAGTATTTATGCTTTAAGACGTATTTATGAGTATAATAGTGTGATGTATGAATGTATATGTAATGGTGAATGATTACCCATGTAATGGTGTATGTTTATTTATTTGGCGTACGTATTCTTTTGTATGTACGATACGCAAATCGATGCTAGAAGTTGACTGTGGGGTAGACAAACCAAACTCATTCGAGGACGACCCACAGGACACTTTCAAGCAAGGCAAGTGGATTCTCCCTCTACATTTCTATTTATACCCAAATAATGCATATAACAATGTTTACTTTTTGGATATATATTGCATATTTTGATGGGATTTGCCTAAATAAGGATTTTCTAGAATTACCAACCCTATTCCTTTAATTACCCTAGGATAAATGCTTTGCTTAGCAATTTTTGCTACTGCTCAACTAGATGAATATGATGTCACTCTTTTGATGATACTATGTTCTGGAAATGAAGTTTTATTATGATGTTAACCCGATGGTTAAACAAGAACTTTTTATGTTAAATGGAACATGGAGTGACCACCCAGGATAACAGTGCAACCATGATTGCTATCATGGCTCTGGCTTTGGTAATTAGCTCTATAGACTTAGTGCTTAGCAACCCTACCTGAAAGATGGGCAAGAGGGGTTGGCAGTGGTTTGGTGGCAGCTCATGTTAACATGGGGTGGTAGTCTTGGCTAAGTTACCTCACCCAGAGGGCCATCAATACTGACGTGGAAACCTTAGCGAGTGGCTTTGTACTAAGGATATTTTGTGAAAGCCTCATAGTGGATCCCTAGCCATTCACCTAGGCAGTGTTTATGGGTCCGATCAACCCAGGCTAGATGGGATACATGGCTTGTGGGTAAAGTTGTACCACTTCTGCAGAGTGTAAAACTGATATATCAGTCGTGCTCATGGTTAAGAGCAACCTGGACCCTCACATGATAATTGAACTTAAAGATGGAAAATAAATTATGATCTGATGATCTACCAGTGGTTTGCTTAAGTGATTTCACTTAAGTGCTTTTGATATAATCTTATACCTTTGATTAATTGGGATATTTGGGATACACATTTATTAGTAAGACAGGTGTTACTAATAAATTATTGACCAACTAAAATGCTTACCGCTTATCCATAGCCTACCTTGTTAACTTGCATTAATTTCCCCCACTTGCTGAGCCCCGACCATAAGTGAGCTCACCCTTGCTAATATTTTGATCAGAGGGTGATGACGAAGACTTCGCAGATGACGTTGATGAGTTTTGAGTCTAACGATGCGCTAGTCACCTTCCTGTAGAAGAGTGTCCATGGTTAATTATGTCGTACTTCGATTATGATACTTGTTTAAGATACTATGATCCAGATGATGTAATAAAGTTACTCCACTCTCTTTACGCCTTTGTTGCATTGTCTTTTGATACATTACACTTGTGACGTCAACATATGTGTGGAAAATGGATCCTGGCCCACATATGCTATGCATTCTGTTTTGCCCCCAGAACCGGGTGTGACAGGCAGAACAATGGTCAGGGCCACTACGGGCCTCGAAACGACTGCGTAGGGAGGGGTGACGGATCCCTTCTCCGTATTCCCCGCAGCGGGCGGTCGCAGAGGGGTTCTGGCCTGCGCACCCACGGGCGCCCCGACGGCTTCCTAGGGGAGGGGGCAACTTCCTCCTCCATGGCACCCGCCCCTTCCACCGAGGCAGGGACGGGGGCAGGCTCGGCTGATGCCCATACCCCGGACAGGGACGCTACCGGCCCCTGTGCGGGTGAGATCATGTCGCCAGAGGGGCCCCTCGAGGCTGGCGCAGACCCAGGCCCAACCTCGGGGCTGAAGCCCATGCAGACTTCCATCCCCTCTCTGTTATCATCGTCGTTGTTGTCCTCCTCGGTGCTGGGAGAGGCTTCGAGCTGAAGCCCCTCCCTCACCTGCGCTCTATGGTGCTTTTCAAGTGCATCGTGGGCCAGCATCTTTCTGCAAGCCCGCTTCTTCTCCTCGTCCTTCTTCTTCTTCTCCTCGGCCGCTAGCCGACACACCTCCCTGGCATCTTCGTCTTCTGGAACCTGGGGTCGAGCGGTCCAAAAGCCTCGCAACCCCTACATAGGGATAAGAAGGGTAAGACAAAAAGAAGAAGATAAATCGAGAATGTAGGTAAAAACAGAGGACTCACCAAGGATACGTAGCCCTGCTCAGGGCGCATTGGCACCATGGCGGAGTAATCCACCTTCCCCACCGTTCCCTTCACCCACCGGAGGAGTTCGTTGGTGGGTTGGGTGACCCAAGCCTTCCAACAGCTTTCCACAGAGGCCTCAAGTGACATCTCATCGAGGCGGAGCCGGCTGTCGGTCAGTGGCAAAATCCGCCATCGGTGGAAAGCAATGACGACTTTGTTCGTGGTAAGACCGTGGTCCCGGAGCCTCCTCAGGGCATCTAGCAGCGGCTTCCGGTGGGTCTGGAGCTCCCTAGGCAGGCCCCACCTCCATCACTCCTCTGTTTCGAGCACGACACGGTGCGTGAACGCCAGCAACCGCTCATCATCGTTGCGAAGGTAGAACCATCGGCTCTGCCACCCCTTGTTTGACAAGGTGAGGGTGGCAGGAATGTACAACTGCGCCCGGTCCAAGTGTAGCTCGAGCATGCAGCCACCGGCCTGGACATCATGGCGCACCCTCTTCACCTCACTAGGTAGGGAGAAGGCCTTCACCCGGAAAAGATGGAGCCACAGGTCCCAATGGGGCTTGATCCCTAGATATCCCTCACAGACGGCGGTGAAGATGGCCACCTAGGCGATGGAGTTCGGGTTGAAGTAATGTAGCTCCACCCCATAGTAGTGCGGTAGAGCCCGCATGAAGTGGCTCACTAGAACTCCAAACCCCCGCTCATGGAATGAGGTGAAGCTCACCACATAGCCCGCAGGTGGAGCTGGCATCTCCTTGTCGCCTGGCACGTACCGAAAGGGAAATGGACTCAACATTTCCTATAATCGATTTTGGTGTTTGACGTCCATCACAAACCATATGGACTAACTAGTTTGCCTAGTGGATATTTTTCTTAGGTGCATAAAGTTCACATAAACATACAAAGAAAATGACCTTGGGGAATTCTACACATTTGGAGCAAAATAGGATTGCTGCAGCCAGTGGCGCACCGGAGAGCACCTCGCTAACTGGTTGCTCTCGGGTTTTCTCAGTGCTTGTCCACTAAAAATCACCGGACTGTCCGGTGTGCCACCAGACTATTTGGTGAGCCCTAGGTTCAACGGTCGACTCCGCCAACGGCCGATTGCGGGACTGCGTCCGCAGTCTGAAACGTCAGAAGTCAGAAGACAGTCTGCGACGTCCGGTCACACTGGACTGTCCGGTGTGCCACCAGACTGTCCGGTGCACCAAAAGGACAGACGACTTCAACGGTCAACAGCTCCAAACCCCAACTGTCGGCTAACATGGCACTCACCGGACAGTGAACATTGGAATGCCGGTGCACCACCAGACTATCCGATGTGTCCATCAATAGAGCAGTTAGCCAACGGCTAGAATAGTGGTTGGGGCTATAAATACCCCCAACCACCACCATTCAAGCCATCCAAGCATCCCACTCTCTTCATTCAATACAAGAGCAAAGAATACACTCCAAAGGCACATTCAAAGCCTCAAAACCTCTCCAAGTTCCAAATTCAAGTCAAGTGATCAAAAGTGTTTAGTTCCAAATTCAAAGTTTCTTTTGTTGCTCTTGTTGCTTGGTTGCTTTCTTCTTCACCTTCTAAACATTCCAATTGATTTGTAAGGCAAGCAAGAGACACCTAATTGTGTGATGATCCTTGTGTGGTCTTTGTGACCCAAGTGATTAAGAAGAAGTACTCGATCAGTCTAAGTGACTGATTGAGAGAGGGAAAGGGTTGAAATCGACCCGACCTTTGTGGCCTCCTCAATAGGGAGTAGGTTCATTGGAACCAAACCTCGGGAAACAAATCACCGTGTTCATTTGTGTTGATCTTCATCACTCGATTTGTTTCTTCCCTCTCCTCTCTTTCTAAAGTTCCCTTGCTCACATTGATTTGAGTTAGCTCCCAAAGTTATCCTCATTGATTGAGCAACTCATAGCAAGGAGAACTATCTTCGGCACTCCGAATTCACAATTTTTTATTTCTAACCCTAACCTCGGGTGAAGCGTGTGTTCAAAGTTTATAATTTTCAGGTTTTGCCTATTCACCCCCCTCTAGGTGACTTTCAATTGATATCGGAGCCTGTACTTCATTAGAGTCTAACCACTCGAAGTTATGTTGGGAGAACATGCCAAAAGGGAGATGGTCACCGGGGAAAAGCCTGGATCTTCAAGAAAGAAGAATGAAGAAAGGACTCTATCGAAAGAGGCCGACGACAAGCACAAGGAGCACAAGGAGGAATCTGCTGGCTCAATCAAGTCACATAGGAAGGGTGACAAGAAGAAATAGAAGATGAAGAAAGTGGTCTACTAAGAGACCGACTCTTCCTCACCTTCAACCTCTGATGCCGAGTCCACATTGTCAAAGTGCCAAGAGCATAAGAAGTATAGTAAGATGCCTCTTCACTATCCTCGCATTTCCAAACACGCTCCCATACTCTCCATTCCCTTAGGCAAACCACCATATTTTGATGGTGAAGATTATTGTATGTGGAGTGATAAAATGAGGCACCATCTAACTTCACTCCACGAAAGTATTTGGGATATTATTGAGTTTGGAGCGCAGGTACCACAGGTGGGCGACGAGGAATACGACTCTGATGAGGCCACCCAAATAAGGCACTTCAACTCCCAAGCGACCTCCACACTCCTTGCTTCCTTGTGTCGGGAGGAGTACAAAAAGGTGCAAGGGTTGAAGAGTGCCAAAGAAATTTGGGACGTCCTCAAGACGGCATATGAAGGGGATGAGGTGACCAAAATCACCAAGCACGAAACGACCAAGGGAGAACTCGGTCGATTCGTCCTCAACAAAGTAGAAGAGCCACAAGCAATGTATAACCGGCTCAAGACAATGGTCAACCAAGTCCATAATCTCGGGAGCACCAAGTGGGATGACCATGAAATGGTCAAGGTTATTCTAAGATCCCTTGTCTTTCATAATCCCACTCAAGTTCAATTAATTTGTGGAGATCCTAGATACAAACAGATGTCTCTTGAGGAGGTAATTGGTAAGTTTGTGAGCTTTGAACTTGTGATCAAAGACTCCAAACATATTGTCAACTTGGAGCAATGTGCCACCTCCACACCCGAGGTGCAACCCGTTGCATTCAAAGCAAAGGAAGAAAAGAAGGAAGAGTCTACACCAACAAGTAGACTCCCAATCGATGCCTCTAAGCTCGACAATGAGGAAATATCTCTTATCATCAAGAGCTTCCGGCAAATCCTCAAAAAAGGAAGGGGAAGGACTACAAACCCCGTTCCAAGAGGGTTTGCTATAGGTGTGGTAAGTCCGGTCATTTTGTCGTTAAATGTCGATATACAAGTGATAGTGACAGGGATGATGACAAGAAAGGGAAGAAGAAGATGGAAAAGAAAAGATACTATAACAAGAAGAAGGGTGGCGAGGTGCACATGGCACGGGAATGTGACTCCGACGAGAGCTCCACCGACTCCTCTGACGAGGGCGCTGCCAACATCGCCATCAACAAAGGCCTTCTCTTCCCCAACGTCGGCCGCAAATGCCTCATGGATAAGGATAGCAAAAAGAAGGTGCATTCTAGGGATACCCCCAAATACACTACTTCAAATGATGAGGGTAGCTCTAGTGATAATGGTGATGATTTGACCTCTCTTTTTGCAAACCTTACCAAAGAGCGAAAGAAGAAAATTAATGAATTAATAAAAACCATTAACGAGAAGGATGATATCTTGGAATGCCAAGAGGACTTGCTCATTAAGGAAAATAAAAAAATTTGTTAAGCTAAAAGATGCTTATGCTCTCGAAGTTGAAAAAAGCTGAAACATGACTAAAGAGCTAGACGTATGCAATGATTCAATTTCTTGTCTTAGAACTGAAAATGCTAGTTTAATTGCTAAGATTGAAGAATTGAATGCTTGCAATGTTTCTACAGTTACTATTGAGCATGTCACTATTTGCACTAGATGTAGAGATGTTAATGTTGATGCTATGAATGATCACCTTGCTATGATTAAAGAACAAAATGATCACATAGCTAAATTAAATGCTAAAATTGCCGAGCATGAACTAGAGAGTTAAAAATTTAAATTTGCTCGTAGTATGCTTTATATTGGGAGACGCCCTAGCATTAAGGATGGCATTGGTTTCCAACAAGGAAGCCAAAGCAACATCAAACTTAATGCCCCTAAGAACAAGCTTTCTAACTTTGTTAAGGGCAAGGCTCCCATAGTTCAGGATAGGGAAGGTTACATTTTATACCCTGAGAACTATCCTGAGCACAAAATTAGAAGAATTCATGCTAGGAAATCTCACTCTGTTTCTCATCATGGTTATATGTACAATAATGAGGCTTCTAGCTCTAGGCATACAACTCATATCAAAATGCCTAAGAAAAATATTGTTAATGCATCAAATGAGCATAGCATTTCATTTAAAACTTTTGGTGCATCATTTGTACTTACTAACAAATCAGGCAAGGTAGTTTCCAAATATGTTGGGGGCAAACACAAGAGTCCTAAGACTTGTGTTTGGGTACCCAAGGTACTTGTTTCTAATGTGAAAGGACCCAAGACCATTTGGGTACCTAAGAACAAGGCCTAAATTTGTTTTGTAGGTTTATGCATCTAGTGGGACAAGTTGGATAATTGATAGCGGGTGCACAAACTACATGACTGGGGAAAAAGGGTGTTCTCCTCATATGAGAAAAATGATGATCCCCAAAGAGCAATCACATTCGGGGATGGAAATCAAGGTTTGGTCAAAGGTTTGGGTAAAATTGCTATTTCTCTTGACCATTCCATTTCTAATGTTTTTATTGTAGATTCATTATATTACAACTTGCTTTCTGTTTCTCAATTATGCAAAATGGGCTACAACTGCCTTTTTACCGATGTTGGTGTTACTGTCTTTAGAAGAAGTGATTATTCAATAGCTTTTAAGTCTATGTTAGATGGTCACCTATATTTAGTTGATTTCAACGATAACAATGTTGAACTAGACACTTGCTTAATTGCTAAGACTAACATGGGCTGGCTCTGGCATTGCCGACTTGCTCATGTTGGAATGAAGAATCTTCACAAACTCCTAAAGGGGAACACATTTTAGGACTAACCAATGTTCATTTTGAGAAAGACAGGATTTGTAGCGCATGTCAAGCAGGGAAGCAGGTTGGAGTTCATCATTCGCACAAGAACATCATGACGACCGAAAGGCCGCTTGAGCTACTCCACATGGATCTATTCGGCCTGATCGTGTACATAAGCATCGGTAGGAGTAAGTATTATCTTGTTATTGTGGATGATTATTCACGCTTCACTTGGGTGTTCTTTTTGCAACAAAAATCTCAAACCCAAGAGACCTTAAAGAGATTCTTGAGATGGGCTCAAAATGAGTTTTGATTGAGAATCAAGAAGATTAAAAGTGACAATGGAACGGAGTTCAAGAACTCTCAAATTGAAAGCTTTCTTAAGGAAGAGGAAATCAAGCATGAATTCTCTTCTCCCTACACACCTCAACAAAACGATGTTGTAGAGAGAAAGAATAGAACTCTCTTGGATATGGCAAGGACCATGCTTGATAAATACAAGACACCGGATCGGTTTTGGGCGGAGGCAATTAACACCGCTTGCTACTCCATCAATCGACTCTATCGTCACCAAATCCTCAAGAAAACATCATATGAACTCCTCATCTGTAAAAAAGCCAAATGTTTCTTATTTTAGAGTTTTTGGGAGAAAATTCTTTATTCTTATTAAAAGAGGTAGAAATTCTAAAATTGCTCCTAAAGCAGTAGAAGGTTTTTTACTTGGTTATGACTCAAACACAAGGGCATATAGAGTCTTCAACAAGTCCACTAGATTAGTTGACATTTCTTGTGACATTGTGTTTGATGAAACTAATGGCTCCCAAGTGGAGCAAGTTGATCTTGATGAATTAGATGATGAAGAGGCTCCATGTGTCACGCTAAGGAACATGTCCATTGGAGATGTATGTCCAAAAGAATCCGAAGAGCCTTCACAAGCACAAGATCAACCATCATCTTCCGTACAAGCATCTCCACCAACTCAAGATGAGGAAATGGCTCAAGAGGAAGAGGATCAAGATCAAGACGATGAGCCACCTCAAGAGGAGGACATTGATCAAGGGGGGGATGAAGATGATCAAGACAAGGAAGATGATCAAAGACCACCTCACCCAAGAGTCCACCAAGCAATTCAAAGAGACCACCCTGTCAACTCCATTCTTGGTGACATCCACAAGGGGGTAACCACTCGATCTCGAGTTGCTCATTTTTGTGAACATTACTCTTTTGTGTCTTCTATTGAGCCATACAGGATAGAGGATGCACTTAGAGATCCAGACTAGGTGGTGGCAATGCAAGTGGAGCTCAACACCTTCACAAGGAATGAGGTATGGCATTTGGTTCCACGTCCTAACCAAAATGTTGTAGGTACCAAGTGGGTATTTCACAACAAACAAGATGAGCATGGTGCGGTGACTAGGAACAAAGCCCGACTTGTTGCCAAAGTATATTCACAAGTCGAAGGTTTGGATTTTGATGAAACCTATGCACTCATAGCGAGGCTTGAGTCAATTCATATATTACTTGCCTATGCTACTTACCATGGCTTTAAGTTGTATAAAATGGATGTGAAGAGTGCCTTCCTCAATGGCCCTATCAAGGAAGAGGTGTATGTTGAGCAAACTCCCAGCTTTGAAGATAGTGAGTATCCTTCTCATGTTTATAAGCTCTCAAAGGCGCTTTATGGGCTCAAACAAGGCCCAAGAGCATGGTATAAATACCTAAGACTTTCTTATCACTAATGGCTTTAAAGTCAGAAAAGCTGATTCTACTCTCTTCACTAAAACACTTGACAAAGACTTGTTTATATGCCAAATTTATGTTGATGATATTATCTTTGGGTCTACTAACAAGTCATCTTGTGAAGAGTTTAGTAAGATTATGATACAAAAATTCAAGATGTCTATGATGGGGGTGTTGAAGTATTTCCTTGGATTCCAAATCAAGCAACTCCAAGAAGGCAACTTCATCTGCCAAACTAAGTACATTAGAGATATTCTCAAGAAGTTTGGAATGAAGAATGCCAAACCCATCAAGACCCCCATGGGAACAAATGGGCATCTTGACCTTGACACAAGAGGTAAATCTACAGATCAAAAGCTATACCGGTCGATGATAGGATCTTTACTCGATTTATGTGCTTCACGACCGGATATTATGCTTTTAGTATGCATGTGTGTAAGGTTCCAGGCCAATTCTAAGGAAATTTACCTTAGGTTCGTGAAAAGAATCATGAGATATTTAGTTTATACTCCTAAGTTTGGGCTATGGTACCCTAAGGGATCTACCTTTGATCTAATTGGGTAAATTGATAGAAAGAGTACATCAGGGACTTGTCAGTTTCTGGGGAGATCCCTGGTGTCTTGGGCTTCAAAGAAACAAAATTTAGTAGCACTTTCAACCGTCGAAGCCGAGTATATTGCTGCAGAACATTGTTGTGCAAAATTACTCTGAATGAGGCAAATCCTTAGGGACTATGGCTACAAGTTGAGCAAAGTCCCTCTCCTATGTGATAATGAGAGTGCAATCTGCATGGCAGATAATCCCGTTGAACACGGGCGCACTAAGCACATAGACATTCAGTATCACTTTCTGAGGTATCACCAACAAAAGGGGATATCGAAATTGCCTATGTTAGCACCCACAACCAATTAGCCAATATCTTCACCAAGCCCCTAGATGAAAAGACTTTTAGCAAGCTTTGGAATGAACTAAACATCTTAGATTCTCGGAACTTTGATTGAAATCTTGCACACATTAATCATTTATATAACTTTGATCATGTCTCTTTCATTTGGTACAAATACATATCATATTTCCTTTGCCCTACTCATGTATTTGCATTCATATCTTGCAAAATGCCTCTAGTTTTCTTTGTTTTTTGCACTTAATGCCATGGGGGGAGAAATTAATAGGCCCAAAGCAAAAGGACCGCACCACCACCCTATTTTCTAAAAAGCTCTTTCAAAAAGGGGGAGAAATTAATAGGCATTTGCTAAAACCCTCTTGACAGCTAAGGGGAGAAACTCTTCAAGGGGAGCTTTTATCTAGCCAAAGGAAAAGAATTTGAAACAGGGGGAGAATTTTCAAAAACTTGAAAATGCTTTTAGAAATCATATTCTTATACCATTGGATATTTGCAAAATAATTCAAAATGACTTTTCCAAAAGATTTGCAAAAACCAGCTAAGTGGTGCAAATGTGGTCCAAAATGTTAATATATCAAAACAACCATATATGCCTAGAAATGCTCTCATTTCAAAAGTAACTTATGCACATCTATCGAAATGCAAACTAGTTACATTTCTACCTATTGTATTTGCTTTGGTTTGTGTTGGCATCAATCATCAAAAAGGGGGAGATTGAAAGGGAAATGGACTCAAACATTTCCAATTATCGATTTTGGTGTTTGACATCCATCACAAACCATATGGACTAATTAGTTTGCCTAGTGGATATTTTTATCAGGTGCATAAAGTTCACATAAACATACAAAGAAAATGACCTTGGGGGAATTCCACACATTTGGAGTGAAACAGGATTGCTGCAGCCTATGGCACACCATACAGTGTTCGGTGCCCTAGCTGGAGCACCTCGCGAATTGGCTGCTCTTGGGTTTTCTCACTGCTCATTCACTAAAAATCACCGGACTGTCCGGTGTGCCACCGGACTGTCCGGTGAGCCCTCGGTGCAACGGTCGATTGCGGACCTGCGCCCGCAGTCTGAAGCGTCGGAAGTCAGAAGACAGTCTATGACATCAAGTCGCACTGGACTATCCGGTGTGCCACTGAACTATCCGGTGCACCAAAAGGACAGATGACTTCAACGGTCAAAATCTCCAAACCCCAATGGTCGACTGACGTGGTGCTCACTAGACAATGAACAGTGGAATGTCTAGTGCACCACCGAACTGTCCGATGTGCCCATCGACAGAGCAGTCAATCAATGGCTAGAATAGTGGTTGGGGCTATAAATACCCCCAACTACCACCATTCAAGCCATCCAAGCATCCCACTCTCTTCATTCAATACAAGAGCAAAGAACACACTCCAAAGACACATTCAAAGCCTCAAATCCTCTCCAAGTTCCAAAATCAAGTCAAGTGATCAAAAGTCTTTAGTGACTTGAGAGAGGGTGATTTGTGTTTCTTTTGTTGCTCTTGTTGCTTGGTTGCTTTCTTCTTCACCTTCTAAACTTTCCAAGTGATTTGTAAGGCAAGCAAGAGACACCTATTTGTGTGGTGATCCTTGCGGGGTCTATGTGACCCAAGCGATTAAGAAGAAGTACTTGATCGGTCTAGGTGACCGATTGAGAGAGGGAAAGGGTTGAAATAGACCCGACCTTTGTGGCCTCCTCAATGGGGAGTAGGTTCATTGGAACCGAACCTCGGGAAACAAATCATCATGTTCATTTGTGTTGATCTTCATCACTCGATTTGTTTGTTCCCTCTCCTCTCTTTCTAAAGTTCCCTTGCTCACATTGATTTGAGTTAGCTCCGAAAGTTATCTGCAAGTAACTCATGACAAGGAGAACTATCTTCCACACTTCGAATTCACAATTATTTATTTCTAACCCTAACAGGGGTGAAGTGCGTGTTCAAAGTTTATAATTTTTAGGTTTCACCTATTCACCACCCTAGGTGACTTTCACGTACCATTCTGGTTGTGGGCTGTGGGAGCGGGGGTGGAGCAGGCTAGCGTCCACCAGCGCCTCCAAATCCTCGTCGGTCTTGGAGGAGATGGGCCATGGATAACGGGGGAAGGACGCTGATCTTCTCGGCCATCGGGATGGAGGAAGGAGATAGAGAGAAGATGAAGAGCTCTTTTGTGCAGAAGGCGAGGATGGCACGTAAAGCTGGAAAGCTGAAGTAGTAAGGTAACAGTCCGAAGCGTCCATCTCGGGCAAATTTATAGAGACGGGCGAAGTCACCAAGGTGCGAGTCATAATGGCAAGACGATGGTCATTTCGAATCCTGCGTGCATGTGCGTCACAAACGATCAGCTGAAATGTCAGGACGTCCTATTGCATTAAATGACTGTGCCGCCTCCAAGAAAAAAATGCGTAGAGCATCGTTTCGCATTCTGCCTCAAAAGGTACGCCCTCTTCCTCCTACCTCTCTTCCCCTTTATCCCCTCAACAGTTAACCAGGAGAAGGCTTCTTCTACCTTGGGCAACTCACCTCGGGAAGGAAAAAGACAAGGAGAAATATTGTTCAAAGGTTCGAAGGTTAGGCCCTCGGTAGGGTTTTTAGCAAAACCGCCTTAGGACACCAGGGCTTTGAGCCCGTTACTGATCAAGGGTTCGAAGGTTGGCCCCTCGGAAGGGCTCCATAACCGCCCCAAAGCATAGAGTCAAGGATGACTATGCGTACGTCCGTGCATGGCCCTAGCTCGGGTTGCGACCCGAGGTACCCTAAGACATATCCGAGACACCAGGAGTGATTTGTGACGATTTCCAATTGTATGGAGGCAACGAGCCCTCGAACCCCATCAAATGGGTTCGGGACCAGGTGAATCACCCACAGGTACCTTTTGGGGTGTGTCCGGACCACAAGCCGACTCTTATTGAAAGGAGATCAGACCCCCGCTCGAATTACCTAATAACAGCTCAACGAAAATGTCATGCTCGTTGCCCATCAATGGTAGCATGACGCATTCCCCCTTCCTCCTCACGGAGAGGCAACGAAGGGGCGTACAAATCAAAAGTCGAGACACCCCTTGAACGACCTTTTGCCCTGCGCAAAGGCTCGGGGCTGCCCTCGCAAACCACGCTGAAGGTTCCAACAGATCGGCCGAAGATCAAATTGAACCTATCAAGAATAAAAGCCCCCGAAAGAGTCAACTACTCCTTTGGGGCCTCGGGGGCTATACTCGATAGGTGCGCTCGCGCGCACCCATCGGAAACCAAACATCCTACTCCCCAGAAAAATACAACACACCCACAAGCAAGTATTAGAGCCTCGAAAACAAGTACCAAAGTACTTTCTTAGAAGGCTCAAGGGCTACTATCGTGGGTGATAATTAGGGGTACCCGGATTATCCCTCCCGAAAGACACACTCAGGACAAGTTAAGACATAACCCCGAAGGGAAGCAGACGAGACACCTCCTAACCTGAGGCCTCTCTCCGAGGTTCCCCACCTCAGGAAAATCTCTGCCTCGCCCGTAGTCACCACTGCTCCATCCGTCTCGCCCGAGCCGATCCTAGGTAGATAGGACAAAGGCGCCCAAAGGCTGGCGGGAAACACTCGCATTTAATGTGCACACCTACCCCACGCAGCAGCACAGGAGCACAGTGACTAACAAGACAACGGTCATGTCCAGGCGTAATAGCATGATTACGCCCTCGCTACTGTACTCGCACGCTGCTAGCCATTCCCCCGTTGGGACATCTGATACGACAGAGAAGCATGCCGGTCCTTGGGCACAAATCGCTGCCTTGCCTGGCGATGGGCTCGACCTCGGGCATTATCTCCATCTCACCTGATGCTAAGCTCGGCCTTGGGTAATATCTCCGCCTTGCCCACGCTCGGCCTCATATACCTGCCCCACTACGAATCCCATGGGCGGCCATTCCACCAACTATGGCACACATCAGGGGTAGCTCAGCCAACGCCTCAAGAAGACTTCCGCCTCACCTGAGCTAGGCTCTGACCTTGATAATCACAACAAAAGAATCACGACATCATCCAGCATAGGGACGCTGACGCACCCCGTAAATAGACTTTTACCCATACCAAAATGTTGTTACAACAACTACGGTATCAGCACCCCTTCCCCTGAGGGCTCAGGCGTATGGCCAACCCCTCGGTGTCAGCCTAGGCTCTCAGTAGGAAATCAGCAAGCGCAAGTCAACAACGTAGTGCATCGTCATGTCTATCATGGGATACCAAGACATCTCCCTTGGGAATACAACGGCCCCAGGCTTCACCAGTATATATCTGCTAGGTGTATAAATAGGGTAGTGGTAGTTCTTCCAAGGGCAGGCAAAGCCTCAGTAGTTTTCCACCAAGTCTTTCGATATTGGCACTTGCCTCAATCAGTTTTATGGACTTGGGGACTTCCCCTCTCCCAATGTGCTTGTAATCCTTACTGCGAGCACCCAGTGCGAGTAATATAAGCATCATCCCTCCTCTGCTAGAAGTAGGGCTTTGCATTACCCAAACCAGGACAAATTGCTTGTGTCAACTCGCACACATCTAGATTCTAGGCACACGACATTATTTACTAGTTGGTTAGGACCCTTTGTCCGAACACTGACAATATGTGTATGACATCATTTTTAGAAGACTAAACAGGAAGACTACATTTCAGATTTACAAGAAACCTTTGGCAATTTAGAAAGGCTGGTCTAAAATTTAACACTAAAAATGTGTATTTGGGGTGAACAAGAGAAAGTTCCTTGGGTGTCTAGTGTCAACAAAGGGAACTAAAGCGAACCCTCATCAGATAAAATCCATACGTCAAATGAAACCACCAAACTCAAGGAAAGGGGCTCAACATTTGGCAGGTAGAATATCATCTTTGAATAGATTCATCTCAACATCTACTATACAAATCTTACCACTCTTGAAGTGTTGAAATTAGCTGAAGTACTCCAATTGGGGCTAATCCAACAGCGAGCTTTCAAAGAGCTTAACAATATCTGATTTAACTAACAACCCTATCCCCAACATCGCTAGGAACTCCTTTGTTGCTATATTTTTATACCTCCCAATCCATCGTAAGTGCAGCTCTAGTTTAGGAGTAGCTAGAAGATTGATGCAAGAAGCAGATGCTGGTATACTTCATTTCAGAGGTGCTTGGGCCATCCAATGAAAATTATTCAGAAATAGAAAATTGTTGTATGCAGTTCTAATGGCTTCCAGAAAGCTTCGGCATTACTTCCATCCATACAACATCATTATTCCCTCATATGAACACAATTAAGAGGCATTATAAGAAACAAAGAAGACACTGGCCAAATTGGAAAATGGTCTACTGAGCTTAATGAATTTGTTATTGAGTTTGTATATCGGTCATCCATCCAGTCTCAAGCATTGGCAGATTTCATCATTGGCTAGACACCAAGTCCATAAGAGGAGTCATGCACTGCTGGCGAAGTTATCTAGATAGTTTTTTGTGATGGATCTTGGAGTTCCTTCATATGCAACCAAGCTGAAATTTTAGTGCACTAATAATATTGCAAAATATGAGACTATCCTCTTTGGTCTTAGAAAAATGAAGGCTATGGGTGTTAAAAGGGTAGTCCTTAAGTCCAATTCCCAAGTAATCATAGGCCATGTTGATAAAAGTAGTAGAGCTAAGAACCTAGCATTGGAGAAGTATTGTGACACTGTCTGAATGATGGAGGGATCATTTAAAGGTTTCTCTATAAAAAATATACAAAGGGTAGATAATGAACATGTTGATATGCTAGCTAAGTCAGTGGCTCATGGGCCTCCTCTACCACCCAAAGTCTTCTTCAAAGTTTTGAGAGCACCTTTTGTTGAGGGTCTTCTTCTCTGCCGAAGGTCCTCAATACAAAGATATTGTCTGTAAGCGATGTTGGGGTTCTTCTTCTCTAATGAAGGTCCTCAAGCCGAAGATATTGTCTGTAAGAGACAACATCGAATGCCGAAGCTACAGCCGAAGGACGACAACTTCGACTTAAGGTGTCGACGAAGGTCAAACATGATGCCGAGTCGAAGAGGAAAAGACTAGTTAATCCCTGATGTTTTGTGTTACGATTATGTGTACATGTTAAGGTCATAAATGTATTTTTTACTCGGGTTGTGTCCCGTGCCTATAAATAGGTGAACAGTACCCCTGTACTATTCACTCTGAATTGTAATTGCTCTCGTGTCATCACCTTCAAACAAGCCAAAGTTGAGAACAAGTGACCAACATTGGCACCCACCTCCGGTGAACTCACTTCCACGACAACGATAATGGCTTCGCAAGGTGATCAAGATGCATCACCTTTGGCTACAAAGCTAGTGCTCCCAATCACAGGCAGTTCAAGTTCTGAACCAACCAATACGAAGTAGAAGAAGGAAGCATAGAGAAGGGTACAACATGTCGAAGTGCAAGGACCCTTCATCATTTCATCAAGTCCAAATGGTCTCATGTACCAATCACATTTTCTCAAGAAGACCTAGCTCAAGGATTACCCTCACAATGACGCCATGGTCATATCATGTGTTATCAAAGGGTTCCTGGTTCACAATGTCCTCGTAGACACGGGTAGTGCAGCAGACATTAACTTCGCAAAAGCCTTCAGACAAATGCAAGAGCAGGATGACAAAATACATGATGCAACGCACCCCCTATGTGGCTTCGGAGGAAAGCAGATAGTGGCACTTGGAAAAATAACAACGCCAATCACCTTTGGTTATGTCCACAACACCATAACAGAGCAAGTCGTATTTGACATTATAGACATGGATTATCCTTATAATGCAATCATTGGATGAGGGACATTGAATGCTTTTGAAGCAATACTTCATCCAGCATATCTGTATATGAAGATACCATCTGACCAGGGTCCTATTGTTGTGCATGGAAGCCTAGAGGCTTCTATAAGGGCCGAAGGGAATTGGACAGATTCCAGGGCCATCCACAATATAGATGAAGTCAAAGCTCACCAGCAGCATAAGTATATAAGAGATAAAGCTGCTTCAGCGGATCAACCAAAGTCTATGCTTCTGTGCGAAGACATAGCTGAACAGAAGGTGTTGTTTGGGTCCCAACTATCTGATGAACAAGAAAAGGCTCTGTTAAAATTCTTGTTCAATAACCTTTGTGGTGAGCCAATGACCTTTGTGGTGTCAACAGAGATGTTATCGAACACTCTCAATGTAGACCCAACTGTCAGATCGAGGAAGCAAAAGCTTTGGAAGATGTCAGATGATAAAGCCAAAGGGGCAAGAAATGAAGTTAAAAGGCTTCTCAGTGTTGGAGTGATTAGAGAAGTAACATACCCAGAATGGCTAGCCAACACTGTTATGGTAAAGAAGGCCAATGGAAAGTGGAGAATGTGTATTGGTTTCACATATCTCAACAAGGCGTGCCCGAAGGATGAACTCCCCTTGCCAATAATAGACTCTGTCGTAGATGCGGCAGCCACTTCAGAGCTCATGAGCCTGCTAGACTGATACTCAGGCTATCATCAGATCTGGATGAAGAAGGAAGATGAGCCTAAAACATGCTTCATAACTCCTAGTGGAACTTATTGCAATCTTCAGATGCCCGAGGGGCTCAAGAATGTTGGAGGAAGCTTCAGCAGGATGACTTCCAATGTTCTCAGCACTCAGATCGGCAAGAATGTTTTGACATATGTTGATGATATCATAGTCAAGAGCACGAAGCAAGAAAACCACATAGCTGATTTGCAAGAAACATTTGCCAATTCCAGGAAGGATGACCTCAAGCTAAATCTAGAAAATGTGTTTTCAGGGTGAAGAAGGGAAAATTTCTTGGGTGCCTAGTATCAACAAAAGGGATTGAAGCAAACCCAAGCAAAATAGAAGCTATACTTTGGATGGAGCCACCAAAGTCAAGAAAAGGTGCTTAGAGATTAATAGGAAGGCTGGCATCATTGAATAGATTCATCTCAAGATCAGCAGAAAGGAATTTACCATTCTTTGAAGTACTAAAGTCAGTCGAAGTCTTTCAAAGGGAATCGGATCAACAAAAGGCCTTCGAAGATCTAAAACAATATCTTATACAACTAACAATCTTGACTCCACCTTCGTTAGGAGCTCCATTGCTACTTTATGTAGCTGCTTCCTACGCTGCGGTCAGTGCAGTGTTGGTGCAAGAGAAACAAGATGAACAAGCAAAGAAGCAAGTTCCAATATACTTCGTCTCCAAAGTACTAAGTCCATCGAAAAGAGACTACACAAAGTTGGAGAAGGTACTGTATGCTGTACTACTGGCCTCCAAAAAGCTTTGGCACTATTTCCAGTCATACCACATCATAGTACCTTCATCTCAACCTCTAAAGGACATCATAAGAAATAGAAAAGCTATAGGAAGAGTTGGAAAATGGGCTGCAGAGCTGAACGAATTCACCATTGATTTTGTTCATAGATCCTTGATCCAATCCCATGCACTAGCAGACTTCATTATCGATTGGATGCCAGGGGCTCATGAAGAAGGACACATAACAGATATCAAAGCTTGGATAGTATCATGTGATGTATCATGGGGAACTTTTGGCGCAGGTGCAGGCGCTATTCTAATCTCACCATCCAAAATCAAAACCTGCTATGCAGCCAGATTGGAGTTCAACTACACAAACAACATTGCAGAATACAAAGTCGTCCTTTTGGGGCTTTGAAAGCTTAGGGCAATGGGGATAAGAAGGGCAGTCCTTAAATCTGATTCACAAGTCATCACAGGACAGGTTCATAAAAGCAGCAAAGCAAGGGATCCAAATTTCGATAAGTATCTTGACACAGTCCAAAGGATGGACGCCTCCTTCGAAGGTTTTTTAGTGCAAAACATCTCAAGAGGAGACAACGAGCAGGCAGATTTACTAGCTAAATCAGTGGCACAGGGGCTCCCACTCCCCTTAGAAGTATTCTTCGAAACTCTCAGAGCACCTTTAGTCGAGCTCATGGAGCGAGCGGTACTTACAATTTCACCTGTGCACAGCGAGGATTGGAGAACAGAATTTGTATTTTTCCTCCAAGCCAATTATCCTTCGGATGATGAAGTTTACATAAAAAGGGTGCATGCCAGGATAAGGCCATATGTGATCATAGAAGGGGAATTGTTCAAACAAGGAGTTTGTTCCCCACTATTGAAATGCCTATCTAGAGCCGAAGGTCAAGAACTAATGAAAGAAATAAATTCAGGAATATGCGGAGCCCACATCAAATCTGAGCCACTCCTTGGAAAAGTTTTCAGACAAGGATTTTATTGGCTGAAGGCAGCTTCGGACGCGGTGGATCTAGTTCAAAAATGTGAAAACTGTTAGAAGTGCGCCAGAGATCATAAGCAACTTTCATCTTTAACACAACTGATTCAGCCCACTTGGCCACTACAAAGGTGGGGCTTAGACTTACTAGGCCCACTTCCACCAGCACAAGGGAATCTGAGATATGTTGTAGTAGCCAAAATGGATCGAATCTAAACCTCTAGCCATGATAACTTTGGCCACAATTCAAAAGTTCTTCTGGCAGAACATTGTTTGCCATTTCGGTGTGCCGAAGGCTATCACAGTTGACAATGGTGCACAATTTGATGCCGAAACATTTAAAACTTTTTGTGATCAAATTGGCACGAAGATACACTTTGCATCTGTAAGACATCCATAATCCAATGGTTTGGTAGAGTGAGCCAATGGAATCATCATCACAGGAATAATGAAATCATTTTTTAATCTACCAAAAGGAAAGTGGCAGACGAATTGGTAAAAGTAGTGTGGAATCATAACGCTGTTGTCTCAACATCAATAGGGTTCATTCTGTTTAAGCTTTTGTTCGGAGATGAAGCAATAACACCGGAAAAAGCAAGGACAGGATCTATAAGGACTCTAGCTTCGGTAGAGGACGAAGACACTTGCAAAATAACAAAAGACACTATAGAAGGAGTCAGACTTCAAGCAATAGATCACATCAATAAATATCAAGCTGAAACAGTCAAGTGGCGAGACAAGAAAGTGAGAATAAAGAATGTTAAGCCAAGACATTTGGTGCTTCGAAGAATAGCCAACCCAGACATAGTGGGGAAGCTACAACTCAAGTGGGAAGGCCTGTTGGTCACTTGTTCTCAAATGTTGTGAATCAAGAACAAGGCAACACAATTGTTAAAGATAAAGGACCTTCATCCTCCGAAGCATTGTTTTCCCTTAAATTCAATGAGCATCTGACGAAGGTCATGAAGGACATGCCTTCATCATCTTATAAATAAATTAAAATACATAATATAAATATAATGGATACAAAATATTTATTCATCTGTATTAACATTCCTTAAAATTTATAAGAGTACTAATAGAATTTGTATTACATTGATACCTTCGGCTTGCTCGAAGGTGTTGATGCGAGAGAGAGCGATTACAATTCAGCGTGAATAGTACAGTGCTACTATTCAATTATTTATAGGCATAGGACGCAGCCCGGGTAAAATTACATTCAAGACTTTCAACATTTGATTATAATCGTAACTTAAATCACTAGGGTCTATCTAGTCTTTTCATCTTTTGCTTGATCCAAACCAAAGTTGATGGCAGCTTCGGCACTTGCCATCGTTGTTTTCAAGCGAGGTCTTCGTCTTGAGGACCTTCGGCAGGAAGAAGGAAATCTTCAGGATCACTTTGCCGAAGGTGTCTTTGTCTTGAGGACCTTCGGCGGAGAAGAAGACCCCAAACAGTAGCCCCTTCGCAGTGCTAAATCGTTTTTCAAAACGAGCTCGATCCGTGAATAACATGAAGGCTTCGGAATGCCGAAGGTCCAAAAAACAACTTCCCTGGGCTTGTTATAAAAAAACGATTAAAATATTCCAAGCGCTTGCCGGTCCACCGTTCAGCCAGTATACGCGCTTTGGTGGTTCACCTTCTTCTCCTGCAAGGCTATATAAATAGACAGGTTGGTGAGAAGTTACCATAGCATTCATTGCTATTGCACTGTTGTGATGTTGAAAATTTTAACCGAAGTTGAAGCTCTCTGCATTGTACTTTCGAACAAGCACTTCATCGCTTAAGATCAACTTCATCAGAAAGAAGCTGAATAACGAAATGGCCAGAGTAAGATCCATTGCAAGGGTGTCCCGCGAGGGAGATGAAACTCAAGCAACTGAGACAGCGCCCATCTTAGAAATGATGAGGCGGTTAGGGCTAGTTCTGCAAGAGGGAGCTATTGCTAAAGGTACCTCTAATGCCAAAGCTAAACAAGCCATGGCCGGAGTTGAGAGTGATAACGAAAGTGAAGAGGACGATAGTATTCTGTGCCCAACTAAGCCTAGCCATGTTGAATTTGGAAAATCCACAGTAAAGGCAGAGGATCTAGTTGTGATGAAGAAACTAGGTTATTTTGGAGAGAATGATGATGAATTGATTCGCTTTGCTAGAGAAGAATAATTCTAGAGCTGAAGGAAGATGAAGTTGTGGTATTCAAGAGCTTCTTCAGGGCAGGGCTTCGGTTCCCCCTTTATGAGATGATCGGTGAAGTTTTAGAGAAGTTTGAGATCTATCTTCATCAGCTGACCCCAAACACTATTGTCAGGCTCAGCGTTTACATCTGGGCTCTCCGAAGCCAACGAAAGAGCGCTAACGTTAAAGGGTTCTACCGGGTACATGAGCTTCATTACCAGACAAAGGCAAGGGCTAATGGCTTGCACAAAAACTTTGGATCCTACAACTTTGCATACCGAAAGGATACGAAGGCCCCCATGATAGGCTACTACACCAAGTGGCCCACTGGTTGGACGAGTGAATGGTTTTACGTTAAGGCAGACGAGAAGAAAAGGGAAAAGCTTATGAGCATGCTGATGAGTCCACTGCGATTAAACTTCAGCATGACTCGGTCCCTGTGCAACATGTAGTTGGGGTCTCCTTGCCAGCTAGTTGAAGTGGAATCCAGGGTCGTGGCTCAGCATATCAGCACGAGAGATTTGGTACAAGAATATCTGGCAAACCGGACATTCCCAACTTCTGGCGGCTGGGGAATGCCGAAGAAGAGAGAAGGGGGGAAGAAGTATGAGCTTGTCCGTCTGCTGTATCGTTTCAAGTTTCAGAAAAGATTTAAAGAACCATGCACTGAATGGTTAGAATACATAGAAACCATGTGTAACGAAATTCTTGGAAACTATACAAAGAAAGAAGATCAATTAATGATTGCTGCCTTTGGCACCCGCCCAAAGCGAATGCTGAACCGTGTGATGGATTCTCTGAACTTTGAGTATCCTGATTAAGAAAGGCTTGATGAAGGGGCTAGAGGAGTCAAGAAGAAGAGAATTGTCAGCATTCTAGTAGGTAGGATATCCGGTCGGTTAAAAAAGACCAAGAGGCTTTAAAGAAGCAAAAAATTGTATCGAAGCCGAAAGTACCGGCTCCCAAGAAACGGAAGCTTGAGAAGATGAAGATGGAAGGTGTGCCAAAGCAGACTATGAGCCCTTCGTCTTCTGCTGCTGAGGTCTCGGAGATTTTGAAGGTAATGACTAAGCCTTTCCTATTTGCACTGCTAAGTCCTATGAGGTTGGAACTGACTAGCCTCTTATAGACAAGGGAAATCTCTTTGGCTACCGAGGAGAAAACGGGGGGCAGAAGAAGCAACGTATGATGAATATCTGGAAGCCATTGAACAGACCCTGCCCTCAGCTTTGGCAGACAAAGTTACTATATCCACTGATGTCGAAGCTACTACCGCAGCCGAAGATGAAAATCTCACAACAACCCTATTGAAAATTGACAAACTTATATCAGATGTGGTTGTGGAGAAAGATGTAGCCGCAGTAGTTTCTGATAAGGAGAAGAAAATTGAAGAAACCTCTTCGAAAAGTGTGAATTTCGACCTACGGCACTTGGGCGGCCAACAGCTCTCCGAAGAAGACATATCAGAACTAAAGGAATTTGCTATCTCCTGCGGCTACCAGCCTAGATCAATGCTCTTCGATGGGGTCAATGAAGAAATTGTGGGATGCATTCGCGATCGCACCGGTGCTAAAATTATAAGCACCCTGTCCAAGAGCATTGGATTCCCGAAGCTTGAAAAAGATATCAGCTGCTACAGACGCCAGCACATCATCGTCAGCTTATTTTACTCGAACTTCAAAGTAAAGCTCCTTTGCAAGATAACATTGATATCTTCATGTTGATTTAGGTATTCTAATTTTAATTCATTTTTACAGAGTTTATTGCTAAGCAAAGCTTTGAAAATGCAAGAAGATGAAGACAGAAAGAATGAAATCGTTGTCAAGGGTTTTGAAGATAAAATCAAGAAACTTGAAGATTCTTTAAAAGAAAAAGATGATTTGCTGCATTCAGCCAAAGGATCGCTTGCCAAAGCGCAGGCTCAGAATGAGAAATTAAGCAAGGAGTTGAAGGAGACTCAGATGCTTTTGGAAGAGAACTCCAGCCGATTCAACCGTGAAACCAAAGCTTTGAATATGACAATCAAGGTTGAGGCTGAAAAGAACCTGAAGCTGAGTGAAGCACTCAAAACTTTTAAGGATAAATGTTTTAATTTTGCAACCCAATGCACTGCTCGATTAAAGAGTATATTCAATTTAGTCGGAGCTGTATCCGAGGAAGCTAGCCTCTCTGCTGAAGATATCCTCGGAGCACTTGAATGCGTCGAGAAAGAGGTTGACATCCTCAACATAGTCAAAACTGGCCACGGTGACTTCTGTGCGCTAGTGGCTTCTCGTGGTACGGCTGCCGCTTTCATAAAAGCCAGGTGCAACCATGCAAGGGCCGTTAACAGGCCAAATTTCAGCCTTTCACCATCGGACCTAGTTGATATTCCAGCCGCAGCTCGAAGCATAGGCAATTGGTTTATCACCCAAATCTGGGCAAATGGCGGCCGAGAGTTGGCTGGAAACAAAGCTCAAAATCTGCTCAATAAAGTATATCTCTTTACCTATATTCTTTTATTTTACATTTTTCCTTACCATATTCCTCATTATCCTTGCCTTTGTCATTCTTCAGTGTGATGGTGCTGAAAGTTAGTAAACCAAAGCTAGGTCTGAACCATTGAAGAAGACTTTAGAAGCTCCTTTTGTTAATATCTGTAGAAACACTTTTTGGAAATTCTTTGTGCAAGAAAAGTGTATTATTTGACAAAGAATTGTAATTGAATGTTAACGGATAGTTGTAAATATTTGTAAATGCTTTGTAATGCTATTTTACCTTTCATTTGTGTGTCGTCTGCTTTGCTGTGGACGAAACCAATGCTCATAGCTTTTTGAGCCGAAGGCGAAAAACACCTTCCCTTCTTTTCGTTCACATCAAAGCACCTCTTGAGAAAAATCAAAGATCGACTCTCTCATATACAACAAAATTTCATTTGAGACGAAGCATCTTCGTATATATGAAGTGTTTTCTCATTGAAGGCAGAAACCCTCACTTTTCCTGTTAATGCGAGAAAAATCAAAGATCTGCTCTCTCATATACAACGAAATTTCATTTGAGATGAAGCATCTTCGTATATATGAAGTGTTTTCTCATTGAAGGCAAAACCCCTCACTTTTCCTGTTAATGCTTTATGCTTTATGTCATGATGATGAATCTACAGATGCCTAATGTATGTTTGTATGAATGCAATAGATGATGTGATGAAGTATGCAAATGTATGTTGAAGGTAAAAAACTCACGTGAATACACACCCAGACTCTGCATCCCCTTAGGAATGACTTTGGAGTCTCTTCACCTTTTACTTAGGTGGTTGTTCAGCTCTGCAATCCCTTGGTAACGACTTTGGAACTAAGCTCTGCATCCCCTTAGGAACGACTTTGGAGCTTCTTCACCTTTTACTTAGGTGGCATTTAAGCTCTACATCCCCTTAGGGATGACTTTGGAGCTTCTTCACCTTTTACTTAGGTGGCATTCTAGCTCTGCATCCCTTTAGGGATGACTTTGGAGCTTCTTCATACTTTTTACACTCGATGGTGTAATCGCAGATCCTTACATTTTACATGTGGGGAATTTGGCCCTTGTATTGCATAGGGCTGCACAAAAAATAAAAATTACAACCTATGGCCCCGTTAAAAACCTTTCTCCCCTCTTTGAAAGGAAAAGGGTGCCATAAGGAAAAAAATAAGGAAATTACAGAATTTATACATAATATCTCCGAAGCTCATCTGCATTCCAAGATCTTGGAATGTCATTGTCATCCATATCTTTCAACCTGTATGACCCAAGTCTTGACAAAGATGCCACCAAGAAAGGACCTTCCCATTTGAGCTGAAGTTTTCCCACTGTATCCGGGTTGGCCACTCTCCGAAGTACCAAGTGTCCTGGCTTGATGTTTTTTAGTCTTACCTTCCGATCACGCCACTTGACTGTTTTAGCTTGATACTTATTGATGTGATCTATTGCCTGAAGTCTGGTCCCTTCTATGGTGTCTTTTGTTATTTTACAATCCTCCTCGTCTTCTGCCGAAGCTAGGGTCCTTATTGAACCCATTCTTGCTTCTTCCGGTGTTATTTCTTCGTCACCGAATAAAAGCTTGAATGGGGTAAATCATGTTGACCTTGAGAAAACAGTGTTGTGATTCCATACCACTTTTATTAACTCGTCTGGCCAATTTCCTTTTGGATGATTGAAGATTGACTTCATTATTCCTGTTATTATGATTCCATTAGCTCGTTCTACTAGTCCATTTGATTCTGCATGTCTCATTGATGCAAAATGTATTTTTGTATCGATTTGGTCACAAAAAGCTTTGAACGTTTCAGCATCAAATTGAGTTCTGTTATCAATTGTAATGGCCTTCGGTACACCAAAGCGACAAACAATATTCTGCCAGAAAAACTTTTGAACCGTGGCCGAAGTGATTGTAGCTAGTGGTTTAGCTTCAATCCACTTTAAAAAGTATTACACCGCTACTACAATGTATTTTAAATTTCCTTGTGCTGGTGGGAGTGGGCCTAATAAATCTAGACCGCACCTTTGCAATGGCCAGGTGGGCTGGATTAGCTAAGTTAAAGATGAAGGTTGTTTTTTATCTCTGGCACACTTCTGAAAGCTTTCACATTTTTGAACTAAATCCGCTGCATCCGAAGCTACCTTTGGCCAATAAAATCCTTGTCTGAAAACTTTTCCATGTAAAGGCCTGGACCCAATATGAGCTCTGCATAGCCCTGCATGTATTTCCTTCATTAGCTCCTGACCTTTGGTTCTAGACAAACACTTCAGCAATGGAGAGCAAACTCCTTGTTTATACAATTCTCCTTCTATGTTTATGTAAGGCCTTGTCCTAGCTTCCATTCTTTTGATATAAGCTTCATCGTCCAAAGGATAATTGCCTTGTAGGAAGGATACAATCTCAGTCCTCCAATCTTCACTATGCACTGGTGAGATTGTAAGCACTGCTCGCTCCATGAGCTCGACTGAAGGTGCTTTTATTATTTCAAAAAATACTTCCGAAGGTAATAGGAGCCCCTGTGCCACTGACTTGGTTAATAGGTCTGCATGTTCATTTTCTCCTCTTGGGATATTCTTTATAGAGAAGCCTTCGAAAGAGGCTTCCATTCTTCGAACTGTATCGAGATATTTCTCAAGCTTTGGATCTCTTGCTTTGTTGCTTTTGTCGATGTGGCCTGTGATAACTTGTGAATCAGATTTGAGGGTTGCCCTTCTTATTCCCATTGCCTTAAGTTTTCAAATCCCCAAGAGAAGGGCTTCGTACTCTGCAATGTTATTTGTGTAGTTGAACTCCAGCCTGGCTGCATAGCAGGTTCTGATCTTAGATGGTGAAATTAGAATGGCAGCTGCTCATGCGCCGAAGGTTCCCCATGATCCATCACAAAACACTGTCCAAGCTTCATTATCTTTTGTTCTTTCTTCGTCCTGGGCCCCTGGCGTCCAATCAGCAATAAAGTTTGCTAATGCCTCAGATTGGATTGAAGACCTATGAACATAATCTATGGTGAATTCATTCAGCTCTGCAGCCCATTTTCCAACTCTTCCCGTGGCTTCTCTGTTTCTTATTATATACTTGAGAGGCTGAGAAGAAGGTACTATGATATGGTATGACTGGAAATAATGTCGAAGCTTTCTGGAGGCCATCAATACAGCATATAGAATCTTCTCCAACTCTATGTAATTTTTCTTTGATGGACTAAGTACTTCAGAGACGAAGTACACTGGCACTTGCTTCTTCGCTTGGCCATCTTGCTTTTCTTGCACTAACGCTGCAGTAGCTACATACAACAGCAATGGGGCTCCTGACGAAGGTAGGGTCAATGTTGTCAGTTTTATTAAATATTGCTTCAGCTCTTCGAAAGCCTTTTGCTGAGTTGGTCCCCACTGGAAGACTTCAGCTGACTTCAATACTTCAAAGAATGGCAAGTTCCTTTCTGCCGATCTTGAAATAAATCTGTTTAATGAGGCCAACCTTTTCTTGACTTTGGTGGCTCCATCCGAAGTATATCTTCTATCTTGTTTGGGTTAGCCTCAATTCCTTTTGTTGACACAAGACACCAAAGAAATTTCCCCTTCTTCACTCTAAAAACACATTTTTTTGGGTTAAGCTTAAGGCCTGCCTTTCTAAAATTGGCAAATGTTTCTTGTAGATCAGCGATGTGTATTTCTTGCTTGGTACTTTTTACTATGATATCATCGACATATGTTAGAACATTCCTGCCAATCTGAGAGCAAAGGACTTTATCAGTCATCCTGCTGAAGCTTCCTCCAACATTCTTGAGCCCCTCGGGCATCCGAAGGCAGTAGTAGGTCTCGCTAGGGATTATGAAGCTTGTTTTGGGCTCATCTTCTTTATTCATCCAAATTTGATGGTAGCCTGAATAGCAATCCAATAGACTCATGAGCTTCAAGGTAGCTACTATATCCACAAGGGAGTCTATTCTTGGCAAAGGGAAATCATCCTTCGTACATGCCTTGTTGAGATCTGTAAAATCAATGCACATCCTCCACTTTCTATTAGCCTTCTTCACCATCACAGTATTGGCTAGCCACTCTAGATATTTTACCTCTCTGATTACTCCAGCACTCAGGAGCCTTTTGATTTCGTTTCTTACACCTTTGGCTTTGTCATCGGACATCTTCTGAAGCTTCTACTTCCTTGGCCTAATAGCCGGATCTATGTTAAGTGAGTGCTCAACGACATCTCAGTTGACACCACAAAGATCATTGGTTGACCAAGCAAAGACATCCTTGTTGTTGAACAGAAACCTCAACAATGTGTTTCCTGTTCATCAGACAATTGAGATCCCAGCAACACCTTCTGCTCGGCTATGTCTTCACATAGAAGCATGGGCTTCGGCTGGTCTGCTGAGGCAGCCTTATCTCTTTTATGCTTGTACTGTTGATGAGCTTCAGCTTCACCTATGTTATTGATAGCTTTTGAATCTGTCCAGTTCCCTTTGGCCCTTCTAGCAGCCTCTTGACTTCCATGCACAGCTATGGGACCCTGGTCAGATGGTATCTTCATGCATAGATATGCTGGATGAAGTATTGCTTCGAAGGCGTTTAATGTTCCTTGACCAATGATTGCATTGTAAGGATATTCCATATCAACAATGTCAAAGACAACTTGCTCTGTCCTTGTTGTGAACATAGCCAAAAGTAATCGACATTGTTATCTTCCCGAGTGGCACTATCTGCCTTCCTCCGAAGCCACAGAGGGGATGTATTGCATCATGTATCTTATCATCCTGCTCTTGCATCTGCTTGAACGCTTTTGCAAAGTTGATATCTGTTGCGGCTACCTGTGTCTACAAGGACGTTGTGTACCTAGAACCCCTTGATGACACAAGATATGACCATTGCAACATTATGAGGGTAGTCCTTGAGCTGAAGGTACTCCTGTGAAAAGGTGATAGGTATGTGTGACCACTTGGACTTGATGAAGGGTCCTTGTACTCCAACATGTTATACCCTTCTTTGAGCCTCCTTCTTCTGCTTCTTGTTAGCTAGTTCAGAACTTGAACCGCGCGTGATTGGGAGCACCAGCTTCGTAGCCGAAGGTGCAATGGTTTTGGATCCTTGCAAAGTCATTGTCGCGGTCGTGGAAGTGAGTTCACTAGAGGTGTGCGCCAATGTTGGTCACTTGTTCTCAAATGTTGTGAATCAAGAACAAGGCAACACAATTGTTAAAGATAAAGGACCTTCGTCCTCCGAAGCATTGTTTCCCCTCAGATTCAATGAGCATCGGACGAAGGTCATGAAGGACATGCCTTCATCATCTTATAAATAAATTAAAATACATAATATAAGTATAATGGATACAAATTATTTATTTATTCATATTAACATTCCTTAAAATTTATAAGAGTACTAACATAATTTGTATTACATTGATACCTTCGGCTTGCTCGAAGGTGTTGACGCGAGAGAGAGAGAGAGAGAGAGAGAGAGAGAGAGAGAGAGATTACAATTTAGTATGAACAGTACGGTGCTACTGTTCATCTATTTATAGGCATAGGACGTAGCCCGGGTAAAATTACATTCAAGACCTTTCATCAAGTCCAAGTGGTCACACATACCAATCACCTTCTCTGAGGAGGACCTTCAGCTCTAGGACTACCCTTACAATAATGCATTGGGCATACCTTGTGTCATCAAGGGGTTCCTGGTACACAACATCCTTGTAGACACAGGTAGCGCAATAGATATCATCTTTGCAAAAGCTTTCAGGAAGATGCAAGAGCAGGATGATAAGATACATGATGCAACACATCCCCTCTGTGGCTTTGGAGGGAGGCAGATAGTGGCACTCGGGAAGATAACAATGTCGATTACCTTTGGCTATGTTCATAACACAAGGACAGAGCAAGTTGTTTTCGACATTGTTGATATGGAATATCCTTACAATGCAATCATCGGTCGAGGAACATTAAATGTCTTCGAAACAATACTTCATCCAGCATATCATTTATGAAGATACCATCTGACTAGGGTTCCATAGCTGTGCATGAAAGTCAAGAGGCTGCTAGAAGGGCTGAACGGAACTGGACAGATTCAAAGGCTATCCATAACATAGATGAAGCTGAAACTCATCAACAGTACAAGCACAAAAGAGATAAGGCTGGCTCAGCAAACCAACCGAAGCTCATGCTTCTATGTGAAGATATATCCGAACAGAAGGTGTTGATGAGATCTCAATTGTTTGATGAAAAAAAAACTCTGTTGAAGCAAATAGCATTCACGCAGTTTACATGTGGTTAGTTTACATGTATCAATCATTAGACTGAGCGCAGCGGTTCACAACACGGCGCCCTCTCCCCTGCGTAGGGGGCCTCTACGCGCGCAGCGGCTGACGCTAGAGAGCCCCCTACGCGCTACAGTTATAGAGGTTGGAGCGAGAGTCCCCCAGATCAAGGGGTTCACTATTCACCCCCTACACCACTGTGTTGTGGGGCCACGAGTAATTGTTAGTAGATAAAAAATTGATAGTTGGTATAGAAAATGATATTTTATAGTTGTAGTGGGGTATAGGGGGAGTATTTAGGGGGAACCGCTGCGGGAGATGAAAAAATAGGGGGAACAATAGGGGGAAAAAGTGATATAGGGGGAAAAATTTAGGGGTAACGGTTGCGGATAGCCTTAGAAACTACTGCCGACTTATTTAAATTTATTACAACAAGTATCAATCATTAATGTTGTCTTTCACGTTACAATTTTTTGAAGCAAATAGCATCCAAGCAGTTTACATGTCTCGAGTCAACGTCGAGACAGATATGTCCATGAGTTCGTCCGCAAAAATCGTACTACAAATCATGGCAAAAACAGCTGGCATCACCAACAAATCTATGTACAGTCTAATGGCAGAACGCTCCGAAACAATCGAGGTGTCCATGTGCGAAAATCAGAGGAAGCTTCCGAGGTCCTGTAGTCTGTGGCTGTGGGAGCCAATGGAGCCCTGTCAGAAGGAAGAGAATCGGGTGGAAGCAAAGACCCGCCTGGCTTTCTCAAGATCCCGTCCGCTATGCAACCTCCCCATCACCGGCACCACCGTGGATCCATTGGGCGTCGCGGCGACGGCGTCCCCGGCCACGTCTATCCGCACCTCCTCCGACAGCGCCCCGCCCTCGGCTGGCACGATAGCGCCCGGCGCCACGACGACGACGACGACGTCGGCGCGGCAGAGCGGGCACGTGGCGTTCCCCCGGAACCAGGCGTCAATGCACTCGATGTGGAAGCGGTGGCCGCACCGCGGCAGCGCGCGGGCCTTCTCCCCGGGCTCGAGCTCCGCGAGGCAGACCGCGCAGTCCCCGGCCCCCGCAGCCGCGCCCGCTTCGATCAGCACGACCGGTATCGCGGCGAGCACAGCGGAGTCGAGGCCGCGATGGGGGGGAGGCGCCCCCTCGCCGTCACCGTCGCGGCGGTCCTCGTCGCCACCGGCGATGGCCAGGCTCCGGAGCAGCCGCCGCTGGCCGACGCCGAGGCGCCGCCGCCGTGTGCTGTTGTAGAGGTGCAGCGCGACGAGCGCCAGGAGCACGCCCGCGAACGCCCCCGCCGCGGCGAGCAGGATCTTGCCTGTCATGGCGTAGTTCGTCGGGTCGGACACCTGCGGTGGGCTGGGGACGTGCGGCTTGGAGAACGGCAACCTATACTCGGGACTCCCTTCGCACGAGACCGTTTCCTCGCTCGCCTTGGGGCCGTTGCCGTCGCCGTCGCTGACGCCCATGTCTGATGGTCGAGCGCTCCGCTCACCGAACTGAGCTGTGGTTTCGCGGATGATTTGGGTGTGGTGAGTTCGGTGAGCAAGTTACTTATAGTACGTGATTTCAGGACTGAAGTGCCCTTGGTAATGCTCGGAAAATTGGGATGGAAATCGAAGGGTAGGCTCGGGTTTTTAGCATTGGCTGGACGTCTAGATTAGCACAGCAACAGTCCGTCTCCGTTCCCCGGGCCGGGGCTCACTGGCTGACCGCCCGTACGACGTGTGAGAACAGGCGAACGGCCGTGATACGTCCACCGGGCGGTTCTAAGCGCACGGTCAAGAGTAGAGTTGACTTTGACTAGGAGCATCAACCAACGAGGTCCGTCCAGGTGGTAGTGGGCGTTCGTCTCCTCTGCTCTTTCCACAATGGATGTCCTCTCGTTAGCTACTAGCCTACTACCCCCACTGGGACATGGAAGCCCTCCCAGGCAAAATTTCTCAGGGACCGGGGAGCAGACGGCGACAGGCAGCGCGGGGGCGTGGTCGGCCCTGGCCGATCGACCTGCGAAGCTTCGCGGAAGCGAGGCGTCCGCCGGCCACGTCACAGCTTCTGTCCTCGCCTGCTTCAGCGAGAAGAGGAAAGTGACCTTGCCCCTCTTGCCGGACCCCATCGAGGGCCCACGGCCGTCTTTAGAAATATATAGGCCCCGGAACGAAATCAAGGAGGCCCTAAATTATTTGTTTCACTCACTCAAATAATTTAGATATGTATGATTCTAGGAACTAATGTTTAGCTCGTATCCTATCACATATTTAAATATCTATTACGAGTATTAAATATAATCTAACTATAAAACTAATTACACAACTGAAGACTAAAGGATGAGACAAATTTTATTAAGCCTAATGATTTATGGTTAGCAAATGTTTAATGTAGCACTATATAAGCAAATGGTGAACTAATTAAGTTTAATAAGTTCGTCTTATCGTTTAATTCTCATGTGTATAATTAGTTTTTATATATATACTACATTTAGTTCTCATTTGTATACTTAGTTTTATAATTAACTGCATTTAATGTTTCTAACTAGCATCTAAATATTCGATGTGACAGGAACTAAAATTTAGTCTAGGGAACCAAACAATACCTCAAACTCTGCCTTCGGTGGTCGCGAGGTCGAGAGTTCTCCTCGTTAAAGTTTAGTTCGTCTCTCGTCAGTGTTTAAATACTAATTACGACTATTAAATATAGTTTAATTATAAAACTAATTATATAGATAAAGACTAAACTTCGAGACAAATTTATTAAGCCTAATTAATTCATGATTAGCAAATATCTATTGTAGCATCATATGATCGAATCATGAACTAATTAAATTTAATATATTTGTCTTACTGTTTAGTCTTTCTCTATATAATTAGTTTTGTAATTAGACTATATTTAATACATCTAACTAGTATTCAAACATCAAAAGTTTCTCTATATAATTAGTTTTATAATTAAACTATATTTAATACATCTAATTAATATTTAAAAATCAAAAGTGTCGGGTCTAAAATTTAGCCATGGATCCAAACTAGTATTGCTACACTCGAGTCTCGTCACAGTGGTCCTCAGTTTGGCTGCCGCTGGCTCTTGTAGACTGAAGAATTATAGACTGAAGAATTATAGGTTGTGCTGTGCGCCCACTCCAGTGAGTAGGATGTGAAAGGTAGCGAGGGACAAATATGGCAGACGAGGAGATAAGGATATCTCCAACCGCCCTTTTTTTAATGAAAGTCCAGGGGAAGCCTCTACTATAAGTTTTGTATTAAAATGGTTAATTACAAAAGAGTGGAGAGTCGAAATCTGCAGCTAGATACAAGTGAATCGGATGCTAGGGGGGAGTAAAGGATTGAAGGCACTAAAAGAACTAAATTTGTCTATGATGAAGCCAGTCTGAAATTGAGTTGTCATATTTTCCTCTTGCTCTGTGAATAACCAGAAGTAGTTCCTTTCTGAATTCATTTTTGCTGTTGGGTCTTAATTTTCAAATATCTATTCATTCTGGCATTTCCATATAATCCATGTCATTAGGATGATTATTTCCATGGAGAAAGGAACGTTAAGCTGCTGCATGAGATTAGCAGACGCTTCTTCTGGCTAGGCAATTCTGGGAGGATTAATGCCAATGGAGTTCCAACATGCTTTTGCAAAGTTACACCTGAGAAATAGATGGTAGAGAGTTTTCTCCTTTTGCCAAATGCAGTTTTCACATGTATATGATTCTAGTGCCATATTTTTTCACAGCATATTCCTTGTGTTGAGTCTGTTTTTAAGCCACAACCAAAAGAAGACTTTATTCTTTAGTTGGCATTTGTTTTTCCAGAGCCACTTATAAATAATATGAACATTGGAGTGTCCAATTAGTTGTCTATAGGTCTTCTGTGTTGAGTATGTATCTGATCCCCTGATATAAGTCCATCTAACTTTGTGTTATTTATGATAATTCTGTCCCAAATTCCACCGAGGTTCAAATATTGCTCATAGGCTTGTTCTGAGAGGGGTAATTGGAATATTTAGAATAGGTGCTCTTTTTGTTTGACCTCCACAATAGAGAGTTTTGTGTCGTTTACAAAAGAGAATAATTCGGGGTATTGTTGTTTAGGTATTCCATTATTCCACAGGTCATCCCAAAAGAGAATGGTACTCCCATTTCCGATTATTGGAGAAGCTAAGCCCTTATAGTTATCCAAAAGATTCAACAAGCTTTTCCACCAAAAAGATCCTATTCTTCTGTGATCAGGTATCCTACCAATCATATAGTAGTTATTCCAAATGAGGCTTACCCAAGGCAGATCATGATTGTTGTAAAACTTGTGAAGATATTTCAGAAGAAGGGCTTCGTTCTGGGTTTCCAGCTTAAGGACCCCTAATCCTCCATTGAGTTTTGGCTTGGTAATCATGGACCAAGCAGCTAGAGGGGCTTTTTTGTGTTTATGTCATTCACTCTCCAAAGGCAATGCTTTCTATAAATGTCGATCTGTTTGATAATGGTTGCTGGGATCTTGAGCGTACACATAAAGAAAGTTGGCAGCGCTATAAAAACTGAGTTTACAAGCTCCAGCCATCCGGCTTGGGATAAGAACTTTGAAGAGCAGGCTAATATCCTTTCAATTCTATGTACAAGAGGTAGAAAGTGCTGCAATCTTGGTTTTGAAGCCCTCTAGAGGTATTGAAGAGTAGGCTAACCACCCTCCAATCTCACCTCCTATTTTAAACTTCACTCTGTAACAGTATTATCTACAACACAAAATAATGTTTTACATAATCATATGCACGATCTGCTGGACACAGCCTAAAGCTAGTGAGACTATCTCCAAAACACCGTAAATGTTTCTAGAGTATTAGGCTATCTCCAACGGTTCCCTTTATACTACATGCTTTCTATTATATTTTACAACATCACTCTAAAAGATTATCCTTCTACTATGTAGAGTATATCCTCAACAATTTGCCTTATCAATTCCCCCTAAACAAGGAAAAGAGAATAAAAACAACCCCATCGATCCATCCGCCAGATTGGCGTTGAAGCGAACAGTGCCTCCCCTTTTATCTTTGACGGGCTCACCATCAGGACATAGCACGCCTTCTATGACTCCTTCGAGCTCCCTCCAGCATAGATCCACTCCAGCAAGCTCCCGTCGACGCAGCTACACTACTCCATGCTCCTATCGGCATAGCTCCGCTCTTCCTCACACCCGTTGGCGCATTTCCACTCCTCCAATATCCCGAAATTGTAGCTTCACTCCTCCACACTCCTGTCAATGTAGCTCCACTTGTGCAACCTCCTGCTGGCGCAACTCCACTCCTTCGCTACCGCTCCGCTCGTCTATGCTCTCTCGTCCTGCTCCTTGCTTGGCATGTGACCACAAGTCCGCAACATCATCTTCAAATGCATACAGGGAGATTTCTTCCCTGCACATATGTGGGGAATCTCTCACCCTTGTATATGCAATGATCAAGTACAGGGACCCATTGGAGGCTTTCTAGGCATGGTATGTGTTAGAAATATGCCCTAGAGATAATCATAGAGATGAGCATATTTCTTTGTATCCATGATATATATATTGCTTAATTGAATATCCATGAAAGGCACCTTGTATTGATTAGCAATTATGTGAATTGTTTGTGAGATTCTTTACTTGTATGGTTATTCTAAATGATGTCCCTGGTCAGAGTCGATGACTAGCACATATATTAGTTGATGACCACATTTCACAAGTCATGGACATGGAGATGTTGAACTAATAATGTGGGCGCATGTATGACATGAGGCTGGACCGACCCAATGTGAGATATTGTAATATAGTTCTCTTTTTATAACATGTATACTATGTCCTTAGACCTGAGATTGTCGCATGTTCTCAAGATATGGATTGACCTACTTAGGGACTATCAAATGCTACAACGTAACTGGGTAGTTATAAAGGTAGTTTTGGGTTTGTCAGGAAGCATGTTGTGAGGCATGGTCAGTCAAGATGGAATTTGTCCCTCTCTTCTTGAGAGAGATATCTCTAGGCCCCTCGAGTGATTAGATCAAGAAATGCATGGTCGTGCTAGGGTTAAGAGTTAACCGTTGAAAGGATTCCACTTTACAGTATCGAGAAAGAGAGGTCAGCATAGAGCTAGACCAAATATCGTGAGACAAAGGGAACAACATATACGTAATGTTACAATGGTTTGTTTGATATGATCTTTACATGCACATAGGAGTTGACATGTTGAAAGGGAAATAGGGTCAAACCTTTTCCAATATGAATTTTGGTGGTTGAATTGCCCAACACAAATTATAGTACTAACTAGTTTGCTCTAGATTATGAGTTCTACAGGTGCTAAAGGTTCAACACAAACCAATATAAAGTCCAAGAAAGGGTTCAAATAAAAGGAGCAAAGTTAAACCGAAGGCATCCCTGGTCTGGCGCACCGGACTGTCCGGTGTGCCACCGGACAGTGTCCGGTGCACTAGGGAGGAACGACTCTGAACTTGCCAGCTTCGGGAATTTGGGAGGCTGCTCCGCTATAATTCACCGAACTGTCCGGTGTAACACCGGACTGTCCGGTGTGCCAGTGGAGCAACGGCTACCTCGCGCCAACGGTCGTCTGCAAGGAACATTAAATGCGCTACAGTGCGCGCCTGCGCGCGCAGAAGTCAAAGCAGGCACCAGAAGACGCACCGGATAGTCTACAGGACCTGTCTGGTGCACCACCGAACTGTCCGGTGGCCCCAACGGTCGGAACCCAACGGTTGGGTGACGTGGCTGGCGCACCAGACAGTGTCCGGTGGCGCACTGGACTGTCCGGTGCGCCATACGACAGACAGCCTCCCCAATGGCCATTTTGGTGGTTGGGGCTATAAATACCCCAACCAACCCCACATTCAAGGCATCCAAGTTTCAGCCATTTGCATTTAATACAAGAGCTCTAGACTTCATTCCAAGACACAAACAAGAGACCAAATCCTCTCCCAAGTCCAAAATTCATTCCAATCAATAGTGACTAGAGAGAGTGACATTTATGTTCATTTGAGTTCTTGTGGTGGTCCTTGTGGGGACTTGGTGTCCCAAATGATTGAGAAGAAAAGCTCACTTGGTCTAAGTGACCGTTTGAGAGAGGGAAAGGGTTGAAAGAGACCCGGTCTTTGTGACCACCTCAACGGGGAGTAGGTTTACAAGAACCGAACCTCGGTAAAACAAATCACCACGTCTCACTCTTCATTTGCTTGTGATTTGTTTTCGCCCTCTCTTTCGGACTCGTTTATATTTCTAACGCTAACCCCGGCTTGTAGTTGTGCTTAAGTTTATAATTTTCAGATTACGCCTATTTACCCCCCACTTCTAGGCGACTTTCAATAGGTATCAAAGCCCGGTGCTTCATTAGAGCTTAACCGCTCGAAGTGATGTCGGGAGAACACGCTAAGAAGGAGATGGTAACCGGTGAGAAGCCCGCCACAAGCCACAGGAAGGCTCTATCGGGAGAGTCCCGCAACAAGAAGAAGGAGGAATCACCTCCTCACAAGTCGCGTCGAAGTGGCGAAAAGAAAAAGAAGATGAGGAAGGTGGTCTACTATGAGACCGACTCTTCGTCGCCATCCACCTCCGGCTCCGACGCGCCATCCGTAACTTCTAAGCGCCATGAGCGCAAGAAGTTTAGTAAGATTCCCCTACGCTACCCTCGCATTTCTAAACGTACTCCATTACTTTCCGTTCCATTAGGCAAACCACCGGTTTTTTACAGTGAAGATTATAACATGTGGAGTGATAAAATGAGGCATCACCTAACCTCACTCCACACTTGTATTTGGAACGTTGTTGAGTTTGGTGTACAGGTACCATCCGTAGGGGATGAGGACTATGATTCGGACAAAGTTGCCCAAATCCGGCACTTCAACTCACAAGCCACCACAATACTCCTCGCCTCTCTAAGTCGAGAGGAGTATAACAAGGTGCAAGGATTGAAGAGCGCCAAGGAGATTTGGGACGTGCTCAAAACGGCGCACGAAGGAGACGAGGTGACCAAGATCACCAAGAGGGAGACGATCGAGGGGGAGCTCGGTCGCTTCATGCTCAACCAAGGAGAAGATCCGCAAGCCATGTACAACCGGCTAAAAACCTTGGTGAATCAAGTGCGCAACCTCAGGAGCACCAAGTGGGATGACCATGAAATGGTCAAGGTTATTCTTAGATCACTCGTATTTCTTAACCCCACTCAAGTTCAATTAATTCGTGGTGATCAAAGATATAAACTAATGTCTCCCGAGGAAGTGATAGGCAAATTTGTGAGCTTTGAATTGATGATCAAAGGCTCAAAGAAGATCATCGAGCAAGGCGCCTCCTCCTCCGTACCCGAAGCACAACCCGTTGCATTCAAGGCACTCTACACCAAGTAGGGTCCCCATCGACGCCTCCAAGCTCGACAATGAGCAGATGGCGCTCATCATCAAGAGCTTCCGCCAAATCCTCAAGCAAAGGAAGGGGAAAGATTACAAGCCCCGTTCCAAGAAGGTTTGCTACAAATGTGGTAAGCCCGGTCATTTTATCGCTAAATGTTCATTGTCTAGTGATAGTGACAGGGATAACGACAAGAGGGGGAAGAAGAAGGAAAAGAAGAGATATTACAAGAATAAGGGCGGCGATGCCCATGTTTGCCGGGAGTGGGACTCCGACGAGAGCTCCACCGACTCCTCCTTCGACGAGGACACCGCCAACATCGCCGTCAACAAAGGACTTCTCTTCCCCAACGTCGGCCACAAGTGCCTCATGGCAAAGGACGGCAAGAAGAAGAGGGTAAAATCAAAATCCTCCACTAAGTATGCAACATTGAGTGATGAGGAAAATTCTAGTGATGATGAGGACAACTTGCTTACTCTTTTTGCTAATCTTGACATTCCACAAAAAGAGAAATTAAATGAATTGATTAGTGCTATTCATGAGAAGGATGAACTCTTGGATAGCCAAGAGGACTTCCTTATTAAGGAGAACAAAAAGCATGTTAAGACCAAAAATGCTTATGCTCAGGAGGTAGAGAAAAATGAAAAATTTACTAGTGAGCTAAGTAGTTGCCATGACACTATTTCCAACCTTAGAATTGAGAATGCTAATTTGATTGCTAAGGTTGAGAAGTCAAACATTTGTGATGATTCAATTGTCAATCTTAGAAATGATAATGCTAGTTTAATTGCTATGATTGATAAATTGAATGCCTCTCTTGCTAGCCTTAGGAATGAGAATGAAAAATTAACTGCTAAGGCTAAAGACTTAGATGTTTGCAATGTTTCCATTTCCAATCTTAGAGATGAGAATGCTATTTTACATGCTAAGATTGTTGAATTAAATAATTGCAAACCCTCTACATCTACCGTTGAACATGTTTCTATTTGCATTAGATGTAGAGATGTTAATGTAGATGCTATTCATGATCGCCTTGCTTTAATTAAACAACAAAATGATCATATAGCCACATTAACTGTTAAAATCAATGAGCATGACTTAGAAAATGAGAAATTTAAATTTGCTAGAAGTATGCTCTATAGTGGGAGACGCCCTGGCATTAAGGATGGCATTGGCTTCCAACAGGGAGACAATGTCAAGCGTAATGCCCCTCCTAAAAGATTATCAAATTTTGTCAAGGGCAAGGCTCCCATGCCTCAGGATAACGAGGGTTACATTTTATATCCTGCCGGTTATCCTGAGGATAAGATTAGGAGAATTCATTCTAGGAAGTCTCACTCTGGTTCTCATCATGCTTTTATGTATAAGAGTGAGGCATCTAGTTCTAGGCAATCAACTCATGCTAAATTGCCTAAGAAGAAAACTCCTAAAGCATCAAATGATCATAATGTTTCATTCAAAACTTTTGATGCTTCCTATGTGCTTACTAACAAATCAGGCAAGGTAGTTGCCAAATATGTTGGGGGCAAACACAAGGGGTCAAAGACTTGTGTTTGGGTACCCAAAGTTCTTGTATCTAATGTCAAAGGACCCAAAACTGTTTGGGTACCTAAAATCAAGAACTAAACTTGTTTTGTAGGTTTATGCATCTAGGGGCTCAAGTTGGATCATTGACAGCGGGTGCACAAGCCACATGACTAGGGAGAAAAGAATGTTCTCCTCCTACGAGAAAAACCAAGATCCCCAATGAGCTATCACATTCGGGGATGGAAATCAAGGTTTGGTCAAAGGATTGGTAAAATTGCTATATCACCTGACCATTCTATTTCCAATGTTTTTCTTATAGATTCTTTAGATTACAACTTGCTTTCTGTTTCTCAATTATGCAAAATGGGTTACAACTATCTTTTTACGGATACAGATGTTACTGTCTTTAGAAGAAGTGATGATTCAGTAGCTTTTAAGGGAGTATTAGAGGGTCAGCTATACTTAGTTGATTTCAATAGAGCTGAACTCGATACTTGCTTAATTGCTAAGACTAACATGGGTTGGCTCTAGCATCGCCGACTAGCCCACGTTGGAATGAAGAATCTTCACAAGCTTCTAAAGGGAGAACACATTTTAGGACTAACAAATGTTCATTTTGAGAAAGACAGGATTTGTAGCGCATGCCAAGTAGGGAAGCAAGTTGGTGTTCATCATCCACATAAGAACATCATGACTACTGACAGGTCACTCGAGCTACTCCACATGGATTTATTCGGCCCGATAGCTTACATAAGCATCGGCGGGAGTAAGTACTGTCTAGTTATTGTAGATGATTATTCTCGCTTCATTTGGGTATTCTTTTTACAGGACAAATCTCAAACCCAATAGACTTTGAAGGGATTCTTGAGACGGGCTCAAAACGAGTTTGGCTTGAGGATCAAGAAAATAAGAAGCGACAATAGGACGGAGTTCAAGAACTCACAAATAGAAGGCTTCCTTGAGGAGGAGGGGATCAAGCATGAGTTCTCTTCTCCCTACACGCCACAACAAAATGGTGTAGTGGAGAGGAAGAATAGAACTCTATTGGACAAGGCAAGGACCATGCTTGATGAATACAAGACTTTGGATCAGTTTTGGCCGAGGCGGTCAACACCGCTTGCTACGCCATCAACCGGTTATATCTACACTGAATCCTCAAGAAGACATCTTATGAACTCCTCACCGATAAAAAGCCCAATGTTTCATATTTTAGAGTCTTTGGTAGCAAATGCTTTATTCTTGTTAAAAGAGGTAGAAAATCTAAATTTGCTCCTAAGGCTGTAGAAGGCTTTTTACTAGGATATGATTCAAACACAAGGGCATATAGAGTCTTTAACAAGTCCACTGGACTAGTTGAAGTTTCTTGTGACATTGTGTTTGATGAGACTAACGGCTCTCAAGTAGAGCAAGTTGATCTTGATGAGCTAGATGATGAAGAGGCTCCGTGCGTCGCGCTAAGGAACATGTCCATTGGGGATGTGTGTCCTAAGGAATTTGAAGAGCCTTCACAAGCACAAGATCAACCATCTTCCTCCATGCAAGCATCTCCACCAACTCAAGATGAGGATGAGGCTCAGGATGATGAAGGAGAAGATCAAGAAGATGAGCCACCTCAAGAGGAAGGCAATGATCAAGGGGGAGATGCCCATGATCAAGACAAGGAAGATGAACAAGATCAAAGGCCGCCACACCCAAGAGTCCACCAAGCAATCCAACGAGATCACCCCGTGAACACCATCCTAGGAGACATTCATAAGGGGGTAACCACTCGATCTCGTGTTGCTCATTTTTGTGAACATTACTCTTTTGTTTCCTCTATTGAGCCACACAGGGTAGAGGAAGCACTTCAAGATTCAGATTGGGTGTTGGCGATGTAAGAGGAGCTCAACAATTTCACAAGGAATGAGGTATGGCATTTAGTGCCATGTCCTAACCAAAATGTTGTAGGAACTAAGTGGGTCTTCTGCAACAAACAAGATGAGCATGGTGTGGTGACAAGGAACAAAGCCCGACTTGTGGCCAAGGGGTATTCACAAGTCGAAGGTTTGGATTTTGGTGAAACCTATGCACCCATAGCTAGGCTTGAGTCAATTCGTATATTACTTGCCTATGCTACTTACCATGACTTTAAGCTTTATCAAATGGACGTGAAGAGTGCCTTCCTCAACGGACCTATCAAGGAAGAGGTCTATGTTGAGCAACCTCCCGGCTTTGAAGATAGTGAGTATCCTAACCATGTATATAAACTCTCAAAGGCGCTTTATGGGCTCAAGCAAGCCCTAAGAGCATGGTATGAATGCCTTCGAGATTTTCTTATCACTAATGGCTTCAAAGTCGGCAAGGCCGATCCTACTCTCTTTACTAAGACAATTGAGAATGATTTGTTTGTATGCCAAATTTATGTTGATGATATCATATTTGGGTCTACTAACAAATCTATTTGTGAAGAGTTTAGTAGGATCATGATTCAAAAATTCGAGATGTCTATGATGGGGGAGTTGAAGTATTTTCTAGGATTTCAAGTGAAGCAACTCCAGGAGGGCACCTTCATTAGACAAACGAAGTACATTCAAGATATTCTCACCAAGTTTGGAATGAAGGATGCCAAGCCCATCAAGACACCCATGGGAACCAATGGGCATCTCGACCTCGACACGGGAGGTAAATCCGTAGATCAAAAGGTAATACCGGTCGATGATAGGATCTTTATTATATTTATGTGCATCTCGACCGAACATTATGCTTTCCGTATGCATGTGTGCAAGATTTCAAGCCAATCCTAAGGAAGTTCACCTTAGGGCCGTGAAGAGAATCTTGAGATATTTAGTTCAAACACCTAAGTTTGGTCTTTGGTACCCTAAGGGATCCTCATTTGATTTATTAGGATATTCCGATGCTGATTGGGCAGGGTGTAAGATTGATAGAAAGAGCACATCAGGGACTTGTCAGTTTCTGGGGAGATCCCTGGTGTCTTGGGCTTCAAAGAAACAAAATTCAGTAGCTCTTTCTACCGTCGAAGCCGAGTACATTGCCGCAGGCCATTGCTGCGCGCAATTACTTTGGATGAGGCAAACCCTTAGGGACTATGGCTACAAATTTAGCAAAGTCCCTCTCCTATGTGACAATGAGAGTGCAATCCACATGGCGGATAATCCTGTTGAACACAGCCGCACTAAGCACATAGCCATTTGGTATCACTTTTTGAGAGATCACCAACAAAAGGGGGATATCGAGATAGCCTATATAAACACCAAAGATCAATTGGCCGATATCTTTACAAAGCCTTTAGATGAGAAAACCTTTACCAAACTTAGGAATGAGCTAAATATTCTTGATTCTAGGAATTTTGATTGACTCTTTGCACACGTAGCTCATTTATACTTTTGATCATATCTCTTTTATGTCTATGACTAATGTGTTTTCAAGTGTATTATTATGCTTAGTCATAGAATTGAAAGGGAAATGGAGTATTCGGCAAAGACGGCGCTTCCACTCAACTCCATCAATATTTGCCGATACTCCGCATCACTCTCCAATTTGGTATAATCTTCACTCATATTTATTTGTTTACCATTGGGAGAAAGTGTAAGGGCTTATATATTTCACTCACAAGTATCCGTTTTTGGCGATTCATGCCAATGGGGGAGAAAGTATGAGCCCAAAGCAAAAGGACCGCACCACCACTGAATTTTAAAGATGAAGTTTTTTAAATTGATATCTTATTGTGTTCAAAAGGGGGAGAAAGTAGTATCTTCAAAAATTGCAAAACCCTCTTGAACACTAAGAGGAGAATTTTATTTAGGGGGAGTTTTGTTTAAGTCAAAGGAAAGGCATTTGAAATAGGGGGAGAAAACTTCAAATCTTGAAAATGCTTCTTCAATCTTATTCATGTACCTTTGACTATTTGCAAAAGGATTTTGAAAAGAATTTTACAAAGGATTTGCAAAAACAAAACTCGTGGTGCAATTGAGGTCCAAAATTTTAAATAAGAAGAAAACCATCCATGCACATCTATTGAAATAAGTATATTGGTTTCAATTCCAAGCAACCTTAGCACTTACATTATTCAAACTAGTTCAATTCTGCTCTTTTATATTTGCTTTGGTTTGTGTTGGCATCAATCACCAAAAAGGGGATATTGAAAGGGAAATAGGGTCAAACCTTTTTCCAATATGAATTTTGGTGGTTGAATTGCCCAACACAAATTATAGGACTAACTAGTTTGCTCTAGATTATGAGTTCTACAGGTGCCAAAGGTTCAACACAAACCAATATAAAGTCCAAGAAAGGGTTCAAATAAAAGGAGCAAAGTTAAACCGAAGGCAGCCCTGGTCTGGCGCACCGGACAGTGTCCGGTGCACCACCGGACACTGTCCGGTGCACCAGAGAGGAACGACTCTGAACTTGCTAGCTTCGGGAATTTGGGAGGCCGCTCCGCTATAATTCACCGGACTGTCCGGTGTAACACCGGACTGTCCGGTGCCAGCGGAGCAACGGCTACCTCGCGCCAACGGTCGTCTGCAGAGAACATTAAATGCGCTACAATGCACGCCTGCGCGCGTAGAAGTCAGAGCAGGCACCAGAAGGCGCACTAGACAGTCTACAGGACCTGTCCGGTGCACCACCGGACTGTCCGGTGGCCCCAGTGATCAGAGCTCCAATGATCGGAACCCAACGGTTGGGTGACGTGGCTGGCGCACCGGACAGTGTTCGGTGGTGCACCGGACTGTCCGGTGCGCCATACGATAGACAGCCTCCCTAACGGCCATTTTGGTGGTTGGGGCTATAAATACCCCAACCAACCCCACACTCAAGGCATCCAAGTTTCAGCCATTTGCATTCAATACAAGAGCTCTAGACTTCATTCCAAGACACAAACAAGAGATCAAATCCTCTCCCAAGTCCAAAGTTCATTCCAATCAATAGTGACTAGAGAGAGTGACATTTGTGTTCATTTGAGTTCTTGCGCTTGGATCGCTTTTCTTCTTTCTTTCTTGATCCTAACTCAATTGTAAGCAAGGCAAGAGACACCAATTGTATGGTGGTCCTTGTGGGGACTTGGTGTCCCAAGTGATTGAGAAGAGAAGCTCACTCGGTCTAAGTGACCCTTTGAGAGAGGGAAAGGGTTGAAAGAGACCTGGTCTTTGTGACCACCTCAACGGGGAGTAGGTTTGCAAGAACCGAACCTCGGTAAAACAAATCACCATGTCTCACTCTTCATTTGCTTGTGATTTGTTTTCGCCCTCTCTTTCGGACTCGTTTATATTTCTAACGCTAACCCCGACTTGTAGTTGTGCTTAAGTTTATAATTTTCAGATTCCGCCTATTCAACCCCCCCCCCTCTAGGCGACTTTCACATGTTTTGCTAGAGGCCGCTGTCAAATATTGGCCCAAGTAAGAGTAAACGGGCCATGTATATATGTACATGAACCTATAGGGTTACACTTAAGGGGAAGGAAGCCTAACTCGGATTAGATCCGAAATTAGACTGGGCTTTAGGGTTACTGATGGGCCTCGGAGTCAGAAGCCCACCATAACGCCTATATAATGAGGGCCGGGGCACGGTTAGGCTAACCCTAATTGCCCACCAGCAAACGAGCAGTCGCTCGCCTCTCGCCCTTGCGAAGCCGTCGTCGCGAACCTAGCAGTTCGGTACACGGCGCTTCCTCCCTGTACGTGTGGATGCCTCGGAGGTGCTGCATTTGGAGCACTAGGATGAACCACGCGAGGACGTGAAGGATGCCGGCGACTGCACGGCACTGCTCGACACGTTAGTCATCAAGACGTCTTACGCTGCCCTGCGCGTCTATTGGTAATTCCATGACCTATAACGGCAGTAGTTCTTGGTTTTATGGGGTCAAAAATTTTGTCTTTCGCTAGCGTAGCCTCCCCATAATCCTACAGTATGTTCGGTTAGGGGTGATATACAATAAATAGTTGGAGAGAGCCTTAGTAGGGAGCACCGGACGTCTACGCTCTCTATAATATCCCTTCCGGGAGGTAAGGAGTCTCTATATATAAGGAGTGCACTACGCTCTCCTTATTTTTAGTCACATCATTTTTTATAATTTTAATCTCGTTTAAATTTTGTAACTTGGTAACTTTATGGTAGTACAAATGGTGTATAATATTTTTAAATTCAAAAAATTATAAATAAATGTTTAATAACGGAGTTATAGTATATATGAGGAGATATATAGTGTGAATGGTTGGAAATATATTATATATAAGGAAATGATTTTTTAGAAAATATAATAAAATATATTAGACATTACAAATAAGAAGAGATGTAAAAAGAAAATGATTGGAGATAGGCGGAGTAAACACAAAGAATAGTCGCTGGACAGGTGACTGAAAGTTCCCTTTATTCGGGAACAGAATCTAGAAGTCGTCTAGAGGAGGATGAATAGGTGAATAAAAAATTAATAATTAAAACTGAAAATACATACATTACTCTAAGACTGGATCATAGTGGAATGAAAGACACTTCGAGTAGGTTTCAGCGAAAATGAAGTTCCTGTCTCAAAATAACATGCATTTCAAAGAAAACTTATACCACAAGTAAGTATTGAAATGCAAGTATTAAAAGCAAACATGGCAGAAAGACAACACACAACAAAGAGCAGAGCACATAGACACAGGCATTTATCCTGAGGTTTGGCCAAGCCTGAAATGATTGCCTAGTCCTCGTTAGAGTTAGTCACACCTTGGCTTGGAGTCTACTTCAACTCCTTCCTCTGTTTGCTGGGATCTGTCAATACGACAGATAGAGCCTTCCACTATGTCATTTGTTGGTTACAACGATGCCGCGAATGCTTACAATCTTCTCAACAACACTCTAGCATAGTAACTGTCACACCCAGGTTTTAGGGACCCAGGCATGAGAATAATCACCAAGTGTGCTGAGACCAAGTCTCACACATATGATGACCCATGATACAGAAACAAATGTCATATCTTTACTATATAATAGGAGTTCTATACAAAATAGCTAAATAATTACATCATATACAGACAATGATCCAGCAACCATAGTTGACTGGGAGACGATGGCCTAGACCACTCACGAACTCATCACAGCATCCTTCATGCGCCTCATCCTGTGGTACCTGTCCTTGACCAAGGGGATGTGAGTACAGAAGGGGTGAGCTCACATACGTTCATCGCTCAACAAGTTGTTGGGAATAATGTGCATGAACTCACCAAAGGTGGGAGCTCATGTGAAATGTAAGGCTTACCAAAGGAGATGGTTAAAGCTGAGCATTGCTTTTAAAGTTGGCCAAAATTTAATTAGCAGTTACTAAGTATAAGTAGATATTAACCTAATTAAATAAGAGATAAAAATTGATAATAACACCTGCGATGCAATGTATATGACAAATCAAATTTAGTTCCATAAATTAATCATGCAAGAGTCCTGAGCTGCTCATGACCGTGAGCACGGCTGATATACCAGTTTTACACTCTACAGAGGTTGCGCTCTTTACACACAAGTCGTGTATCCCATCTAGCCAGGGTTAGCTAGACCCTTAGACACTTCCGAGGTGAATGGCTAGGGATCCACTGCTAGGCCTTTACAAAGTTCCACTAGCTTCAGAAAACCTGCTACAGTTTCTAGGAAGGGCAATATAGGAATCCCTCGTCCAGAAAGCCATCGCAGCATGATCGACCCAAGAACCTCCCTATACGCAACTCCCCTACTACCCTTGTCCCTTTCAGGTAAGGTAGTCCTCCACTAGCTTTCCTAATTAGTCAGCCAAGGGGCGTCCCATTCCACCCTTGTGGTAGCACGTGTTTCTCAAGTAAAGCTCCATATCCCAATTAACACAATGATCTTATCATGAACAATAAATAAAACAACAGTAATAATTGGAACATGATCATAATGTAATATTAATCCCAAAACTAAATAGAGCAATAGCATAACTACCCAAAAGTTCAGTGGTAAACAAGGTGTGAGATAAACAAGTCTAGGGAAACCTATTAGGTCCCATCATATTAACTTGAGCATGTCACAATGATTAACATGAACATTATTGGGTAAAGAAAAGTGATCAAGAGCACAACTTGCCTGAGACTCAAGCTTCCAGGTACTAGGATGATCTTTAGTGACTCGTGACCTCACTGCTATTCATAGCAATACAAAGAAACATGGTATAGGCAAAATTAACATCACATCAATCATAATAGCAAACTGTATAATAATATTCTACGCATCGTAATGAAAACCTAGGTTCAAGACCCACTAAATTTAGAGTTACGGTTAAAGAGTTATGATTTTCTGAAGTTCCTACGTGTTTGATATAGAATAAACTAAGTGAATAATTTTAATCCATGTTTCACGATAAAACAGAGTTACCAGGTGATAAACAATGTTAAATCAAATTTAATGCAACTGGAATGGATCAAAAAGGTGTTAAAATGAATTAAATATGAATTAAACAAAGTTCTGGAATTATTTTTATACTAAAAATCATTTTTCTTATTTAATTCTGAATATTGCTAATAATTCTGGACTGCGGACATAATTACCAGGAAGTCTAGGGTTCGTATTGGATAAAACTGGACTGATCCGTAATAACTCTTCAATGCATATGGACAGCGGGTTGATTACTTAAAACACTAGGGGTTCTTTAGCAAAAGATCTTAGCCAAAGGGGTATCTTCGGATTTCATCCATCGGATCTTAGTCGAATGGCCTAGATTAGATCTTATAACCTATTCAATCGGTATGCTAGGACCCATTGGATCAGAATCGCATGGCTCAGATTAAATACATGCCACAGCGAACCGGTATGCAAACACGCCCGTTTGATTCACATCGTACGCTCCGGATTTAATTAACCTAACACCTATCCTTGCTCGCTCGATTAGAATCGAACGGCACACGATGCTCCAGCCCGAAACGGTACGTGGGTTCTGAACTCGCCCGTCCGCGCGATGATCAACGGCCCCAGACACATCTGCTACCTTCGGGTGGCCGTCCACGACGGAGCCCTGTTCCAGCGACGGCGAGCCCACGCTGGAGAACGCCGACATGTGATTTTGGCCCCTACCATCTAGTACGGAATGCGCTACTCGACGTGTAGGTCATAACGAGTCAGCGAGAGTAGGTTCTTACTGTGATTGAATGCCAGCGTGTGCAGACCACGGAAATCAGCGACCCGGTGGTAGTTCTTCGACACCGACGAGAAATCGCCCTATCCGAATGACTCCCCGTGCCCGAGCCGGCCATTTGCCATGATCACCACTCCCTGGCGCATCCTCCTGACCATACACGGATCACCGGGCGAGGACATACACGACGAGCGACGAGGGCGGCTTTTCTCCCTCGGTGTCACACTCTGTGTTGAGGAAACGCCCAGCCCAAAGGCCCCGCACACCAGCAATGATTCTGGGAGGTTGGGCAAGGTTTGCTTTTATACCCCGATGTGAGAGAAGTCCGCCCCGTTGGTTGTAACAACCCAGCGAGCACCGCGCGGAATTCATGGAGTAGGGTGTTCACCGGCGCGAAGAAGAAAGGGATCCGACATCCCAGGCCCACGTGCCAGCGAGAGCGGAGGGAGGTGCGCAGGAATACGATCGGCCGAGCGGCTGAGGGTGTAGGCCCACATGTCGGCGCAATGGGGTTAGCTGGGCTGGCGCAGAGTGGAGAAGGGGAGATGGGCCAGAAGGGTTGAAGTGGAGCTAGGTTGGGAGGGTGATTTCGGCCGAGGCAGCGCAATAATCCTTTTTCTTTTTCTTTTCTAATTCTTTTCTTTTTATTTCATTTAAGCCTCCAAATTTCAAATTCCATTCAAACTTCAAGTGTAATTCTAAAAGTGCTTTAAATGTTCAACCTAATTTAAATGCACACTTAAAGGTCTCAGCATGAATGCACATTTGTTATTATTTTATTATAGTGCTTATGCAAATGCTTCTATAATTCATACACCTACACAAAGGAAATATTTTTAGAGAAATAATTTCTAATGTGTAATATTTATTTAAAGGTATTTTAAGAAATATAATCTCTAGTTTATAAAATTCTTTTAGAGAATAATTATAAATATATATTTCAACAAAAAGGGATGACTAAAATTATATAGGGGTACTTTTATTAAGGCTTTATTAGCAACTATATTTGTTTTAGGATGTGTTAACTTCAAGAATAAGATAAGTATTATTAAATGACTTTGATTCAAAAATCTTTGGAGAACTTTTCTTAGTTTTCAAGTTGGGATTTCACGTGCCACAGTAACAATGCTCAAGATCTTGCCCTTGCTATCAGCAGCACCTCCCCTCTCCCTAAAGGCTTATAACTACGTATCTACACAAACTAGAGAGATACACAAGAGAGGGAGAGAAAGAATATGATCACTTGATGTATGGACTTTTTTTGCTCTTCTCTACTCCAAATGGGCGTGTAGGGGTCCCTTTTATAGCCCCAAGAGATCCCCTAGTCGTTACCACTTTCCTTGAAAAGAAGATCTCAATTCCTAGAAAAACTGCCTCTGTCACAGGGGCACCTGATTATTCGGTGCACCACCGAGCAACCAGGCAGCAACAATCACCGAATCACTGATTGGGCGCTTTCAACTTCAGGGGGACACCAGACTGTTTGGCGCACTAGTCGGCTGCCAACGGTCACTTAATTGTGAGCTTGATGAGGATACATATGAAGCAGTTAGAGGGATTTGTGACACTTGGACATGAGAACATGGTGTGTAGATTAAGAAAAATCCTTGTATGGCCTCAAGCAGACGCTAAAGCAATGGCATGAGAAGTTCGATAGAACTTTGACTGTCAGCAGGCTTTATGGTGAACGAAGCTAACACTTGTGTATACTATCGGTTTGTTGGTGGTAAGGGAGTAATATTGTACTTGTATGTGGATGACATACTAATCTTTGGGACTAGTGTTGATGTGATAAATGATGTGAAATCATTTTTATGTCAAAATTTTGGTATTAAGAATTTGGGAGAGACAGAAGTTATACTAAACATAAAACCGATTAAGGGTGAGAATGGGATTATTCTGAAGCAATCTCATTATGTGGAGAACATTCTAAACCAATTTGGGCTTTCTGACTCAAAAGCTTCTCCAACACCTTTTGATCCTAGTCTAAAGCTTCGCAAGGATAGAGGACAAGGAATTAATTAGTTGAGAAACTCCTAAATTATTGGTTCACTCATGTATCTTGCTGGTGCAACCAGAGTTGATATCTTGTTTGCTATGAGAAAATTGAGCAGATTCACTTCTAATCTAGGAAGCAATCACTGATGTGCACTAGAACGTGTAATGAGATACTTGAAAGGTACTTCTACATATGTACTTCACTATACTGGGTACCCTGTTGTACTTGAAGTGTATAGTAATTCCAACTGGATCTCAGATGCAGCTGATATAAAGGCCACAAGTGGATATATATTCACTATTGGTGGGGCTACAGTTTCTTGGAGGTCTCATAAATAGACTATCTTAAAGAAGTCTACTATGGCGGTGGAACTTGTAGCACTTGAGTCAGCCACAACTGAAGCAGAGTGGCTCAAAGAGCTCATGATGGACTTGCTAATGGCTGCAAAATTGGTACCAACCATTCTTTTGCATTGTGATAATCAAAGTGTGATCATAATTGTAACACCCGGATTTTAGGGGTCCAAAACCCGGGCGCTAACATAATCACCAGGTGTGCTGGGACCAAGTCTCACACATATGATGAATCATGGCACAGGATCGAATGTCACATCTTTACTACATAACAGGAGTTCTATACAAAATAAATAATTACATTATAAGGAGACAACGGTCCAGCAACCCAAAGTTGACTGGGAGACGACGGCCTAGACCTCTCACGAACACATCGCAGCATCCTCCAAGCGCCTCATCCAGTGGTACCTGTTCTTGACCTGTGGGGGGGTGTGAGACAGCAAGAGTGAGCTCACATACGTTCATCGCTCAACAAGTTGTGGGGAATAATGTGCATGAACTCGCCAAAGGTGGGAGCTCACGTGAAGTGTAAGGCTTACCAAAGAGGATGGTTGAAGCTGAGCATTGCTTTTAAAGTTGGTCAAAATTTTATTAGCAATTACTAAGTGTAAGTAAATACCAACCCAATTAAGTAGTAGAACAAAAGTAACATCTTCACCTGCGATGCAATGCATATGACAAATTGAGTTTAAGTTCCATAATTTAATCATGTGAGTGTCCGAGCTGCTCATGACCGTGAGCACGGCTAGTATACCAGTTTTACACTCTGCAGAGGTTGCGCATCTTTACCCACAAGTCATGTTACCCATCTGCCAAGAGACGGCCAATCCCATACACCTCTACCGAGGAGGCGAGGCAGGGTAACACTACGAGGCCTTTACAAAGTTCCACTAGCTTCAGAAAACCCGCTACAGTTTATAGGAAGTTCCAGTGCAGGAATCCCTTGCAGGACCGCCATCGCAGCAAAATCCTCCCGAGGGCCTCCCTACACTGACCACTCCCCTACTGCCCTTGCCCCTTTCGGGTAAGGTAGTCTTCCACTAGCTTTCCTAATTAATCGGCCAAGGGCGTCCCATTCCACCCTTGTGGTAGCACTGTTTTCCCGGGTGGTTCTCCATGTTCTAATTAACATAATGATCTTATCATGAACAGTAAATAACAACTGACAATAAAAGTATAATCATGAATAGTAATGTGTATCTCTATACCCAAAACCACATAAAGCGATAGCAAGTACTACCCAAAGATTCAGTGGTGCACAAGGTATAAAGATAGTCAAACTAGGGTAACCTATTGGGTCCCATCAAAATTAACCTATGCAGATCATTATGATTAATTAGAACATGAGTGGGTAAAAAGAAGTGATCAAGGGCACAACTTGCCTGGGCCTTGAGAATCCAGGTACCAGGATGATCTTCAGGTGACTCGTATCCTTACTGCTAGTCGTAGCAATTCAAACAAACATGGTATAGGCAAAATTAACATTACACCAAACATAAGAACAAAATGCACATTAATAATATACATATTAAAATAAGATCATAGGAACAGGAATCATTAATTTTGGGGTTATAGATTTTAAGTTATGAATTTTCAAAGGTTTTATGTGTTTAAAATAGGATTAAGTGTGGGATTAATTTTATTATTGTGGTTATGATAAAAACAGAGACACTAAGTGCTAGAGAATAAAATTACAAAATTTTAGGAACTGGAATGGATTAATTTGGAGTTAGTATGAATTTTCTATGAATTTATAAAGTTCTAGTAATTATTTTCCTATTAAAAATCCATTTAATAATCATTTTCTCTGGTTTTATAAGGTACTGGACTGGGCCCCAAATCCTAGAAAACGCAGGGGGCCGGCGTGCAAAAATTCCAAGACTTAGGGAATAAGGCCCGTGGACTGCGGGTTAATTCGTACAATCTACAGGGGCTCTTTAGCAAATCGGCAACGGCGAAGAGGTATCACAAGATCTCGGCCATTGGATCTGTATGCTACGGTCGCGATTAGATTATAATAAGACTCAAACCGGTAATCACACAGAGCCCCAGGATTTTGGATCAACGGCACGATCCATGACCACGCCATGAACTTATCCAGACCATACGCCCTCGGATCAAGGGATCCGATCAATTCCCCGAGGAGGAACGCGCTAGACTAATCTAAGGCGTCCACAACTCATCCAATGGTCCGCGCCCCACCTAAGTGAATGGGTACGCACCCTGATCCCGTGCGTTGCCAGAAGATCGGACGGTGCACGGCGTCTAGACGAAGGGATATGGTCACATCCAATCCGGACCGCCCATCTAAATCCAACGGTCCGGAGGTCATCATCTTTCCTCTACCCATCCCAACGGCGGCGCCGCCAGCCTCCCTCGGCGGACACCACCGGCGTACACCGTGCATGCACAAACCAAGCCCCAAGGCCAAATTCCCCGGTGCTATGACTACAGAAGCGCGAGGCGGACACGATGGAGGTGTACTTACCAGCTGCAGCTCGACACAGGGCACTGCCCACGCGCACCATAGGTCTGCGGCACGGGGATGTCTTCCGGTGAGCAATCGACCCTGCTCGAGTTCAATTGATGGTCGGCACGGCTTCTACATCACGCAGCGACTCCCCAGAGCTTCCTGATTGTGTCACAGCGACACCCCGCCGCGAGTACGACGGCGGCAGTACAAGCTCCCCTGCGGCACTGGTGAGATTCGGAGCTACGCCCAAGACGGCTCGGAACCTAGGGAACGGGTCTCGATATATACTCGTTACAGCGCACGGTTTCCGGGCAAAAGAACGGCGGCCGCGGTAGTGAAGACCGAGTTCCCCGGAGGATTTCGTCGTGCTGTTAGCGCTGGACACGGAGAAAAGATAGGGAGGAGAAGCGGATGGCTCCAACCAGTGGGTCCTGATAACAGAGGGAGACCACGGCGACGGCGCCACGAACGGACTCCGCGCATCGCGGCGAATCCAAGGCGGTTCTGTTACGGGGAGGTCGGCAGAACCCACGGAGGCAGCTACGCCAATCGCGCAAGCCACGGTGCCTGTTCGTTACGGAGGTAGGAGGTGAGGGAGATGAGTCCGACCATGAGGGCCCACAGATCAGTGTCGGCCCGTGCAAGGCGCGTACGTGTGGTGTGGCCGGCCAGCGGGCCCCGCCGGTCAGTGAAATGAGCGCGGCTAGGTGAATGGTGCTGGGCCGCGGTGGGAGCAACTGGGCCGCATGGCAGTGATTTGGCCCAACCGAAGTCTGTTGCTCTTTTCTTTTCTTTTTATTTGAATCTCTAGTTTGAATTTGAATCCTTTTGTGGACTTCACTTTTAAGTCAAACATTCAAACTCAAATATGTATAAGAACAATATATATAATTTTTTTATACTAATTTTTATTCACCTAGTAATTTCTCTTCTTCTCTTCTTTTCTCAATTCTTTAATTTCCTTTAGAATTTAAATTCCACCTTGGATTTTTTTAACATATTTCTTTTTATGCACTCACAATAAAAATTCCAGCATGATGCATAATTTAGTGTCATATATTTTTATTAATTGTCTTTAAAAGGTGGTGTTCACATGTGATGACAAATGGATGAATACACACATATAAATAAAGGAAAAACACTTTTCTCCTTTTATATTATCTTCTACAAATTGGGTGTTACAATAATTGTAGGCAATGCAAATAAAAATTCAAAGTTCTCAAGACATGTGAAATGGTGAATCAAATCAGTAAGACATTTGAGAAATACTAGAGAGATCGTTGTAGAATATATTAATACTGCTCGAAACTTGGCGGACGTTTTTACAAAGGGATTAACACATGATGTGATTGATGAGGCATCAATGGAAATGGGATTAAAGCCCACGTGATGTTATCATACAGTGGCAAAACAATCTATATGATCGGAGATCCCGTGAATTAGATGTTGGGAAGAACAAATTGTTTTGTATAACAGGAGTACGTCATTTTACTCGTTTCCCGATAAAAGATGTGTACTCTCGGTACTGCAAAGGAGGTTGACTTTTATCTTAATTTATTCTAAGGCCAAAAAGGTAACGTACTGTCCAATAGGGTACACTTGTAATAATACACCTATGTGAGTTTGAATGTGACGTTCGTGGTCTATAAGATGTGGGTAATCTCAAATAAACTCACTAAAAGACACAGGAGAATGACGGTAACGCTCCAATCAGAGGCATGGCTTCAGGCGGCCTAGTATCAGCAATGTCTATAGGTGAAACCTACTTACACAAGACTAGCAATTTAAGGCTTTGTCCATTGCAAAGTCATGATGGGGTGAATCATGTAATGCAAGGTGTAGCCCAACCTATATCAGGTCTACACTGTAAAGCTAATATATATGAAAGCTTAGAAACTGAGTCAATTGAAGACCTTGGTTTTGGTGGGGATTATTGGTATTTGGCCTATTTAGCCCACTTGTGGGTGGCCAATTCATATAAGGAAGCCAATGTAGTGTTTAGGGATGGCATGAGGGGATTTAGTCCTATATTGCTTATCCAGGTAGGAGATAACCAATTTATAAGTGAGGGTGTGCACTACTCTTCACATGTGACACACAAAGGGCTATATAGGTTGTTATGAACTGACCACACATGCGCGCTCGCTTGTGTTTTATGTTTTTTCGCGAATTCAACGTGTGACTTGCGAGTTGCGATGATGCGTTTTTTTGCCTTTTATTTTTTTAGTTATTGAGTACCACACCTAGACTGCCGCATCAACTGGGGGTAATTTGGCACGCACTGCGTGAACTCCGTGTGGTTGCACGTAGAGAAATTATAAGGGGCAATTATTGGAATTAAATAGATCAAATCTGTCAACTTGTCGCGACATATAAAGGGGACATCCTTTAGTCGGAGGGCACACGGAAAACAATCGACTCGTCTTGTCCTCATTTCTCTCTGTTTTGCCGCTTCATCACCCTGTCGTCCCTTGGTCAGTCGTGCAACAGATCAAGGGAGAGCGGTGTCTCTGAACCAACACCGACAATTCGATGACATGCACTGGTGTCAACGAATCGGGTTTCTGGTAAGTGCGCCTCGCATGTCCGCTCGTGTTACTCATCATCACTTATTGAAAGCACTGTAAGTATATCTACATTTTCTGTTCATCGGGACGCAGATCTTTTGGATAGATCTGATGTTTGTTTACCTTTTGTACGTTGACTTTTGACATTTTTTGGATCTGTTTTGTACTAGTGTCATTTATATTATTTGCTAGCAGATCTGGTTTTATAGTTTATGTTTGATGATTAAATTAATCCCAGACCCAGTTAATTTTGTGACACCTGTCATGTTACTACTTGTTCCTTGGAGAGTTAGACGGGACAAGAAGTTACTTGGTCAGGAAACACCAGAGCACCTGTGCCACTTCCTTATAAACACACAAAGGACCACAACTTTATAGATTCTCTGAGACAGAGGACTAGAGAAGCGTGAAGGGCATAGTGAAAACCGTGGCGATTGCCAGGAAAATCGTCTCCCACAGTGACTATGTGCACAAGTTAAGCATCTTATTGTTCCCATTCTGTTACCTTTCTCACCCTTTTAATTACATCAACTCAATATTTAAGCCTTATTATTACAACTACACACTAGCCGCTGTACATAGGCTAAAGCCTACGTCTACGTGATGATCTGTCCCCCTCGGCACTAGCCAGCAGCTATGCAACCTTCTTTGGCATCAATCATGCAGAAACGAATTCCTTGAGCAGATTGCAAACACATATGGATCTTACGCTATGCTGCATGCGTTTGGGTTCTCATCGCTGAACATACAAGTGATATTGATGGCATCCTCTTTGCCCCTGCCTTCTTGCACCGGAAAGCCACCGTAGCCGCCGCCGCCGTACTCGGCCACGTAAGGGCTCGTCGGGCGATGGTGGCTGTAAAAGCTGTCTACGGGGTGGTTCGCCTCACCGCACATGCGGTGGCCATGGCCGCCGGCGCCGTACCCGTACCCGTACGGGTGGTCACGTACTGTGCGCACCACCACGGTGGCGTCCACAGCCGCCGGGGTTTCTGCCGGTTTGGCCTCCTTGTGCTCCTCCGGCGCAGGCGTCTCAGCTGGCGCGGCCTCCTCTGCTCTGTCGCCGGCTGCTGGCGGGTCGGCGGGAGGTGGTGGCGCTGGCGCTGGCGCCTGGGCCTCCCCTTTGGCTTCGGCTTCGGCTTCGGCTTCGGCAGGGGGAGGCGCAGGCTGATCAGCCTCGGCTGCGGCGGCCGGGTCGGTGTGGGAGAAGATGGTGGGGACCCTCTTGGCCTTCCTGATGGCCTTGACCATCCTCCATGGGTCGGCCATCCCGACCACAGTGATCTTGTGGCTTGCTTGATCTATATACACTTCGCTAACACCTGCACGGTGCAGGTCCATTATTCCATTAATAACTTGTAATTAAGATCATATCGTGCTTGTCACGAGAAGCTGTTAGGTTTCAGGTTAGAATTGGGTTTTATTTACCATCGATGGCACGCAGGGCCTTCCTGATCTTGTTCTCGCAGCCGTTGCAGTCCACCCTTACATGCAGCTCCGTTATTCGTGGTGTCTGCTGCAGGTTTACAAATATAGATTAGTACTGCGGCCATGCACCATGCATGCAAAACAAACAAACAAACAAAAAACATTAAAAAAACGTGTCCTTTTGGAGGTTAATATAATGATGTTGTGCATACAGATGCACCAGGCATCCTGAATGGATCTAAACCACTCTTCGTTTCACTACTACTCAGTAGCAACGAGAGCTTGGGTTACTGAGATTCCACAAACCTCCGATTTTGCAGTCATTATCGAAGCTCTGACGATTAGAGTTGGTTTCGGGCTTCTCTGCCTGCAATGCAAAGAGTTGTAGCGCAGGCCACCGGCCATGCAACGAGTTGCATTTTTATATCGCATTTGCTTTGTGCGGGCGGTGGTGCTGGGATGGAATATTTGGTGGTCGGTTTGTGTGGGTCACCCAAAGAATCACCGGAAAAGGTGAAAAGAGGGTTCTTCTCCCTAGCTAGATGGAGATGGCTCTATCTTGGCACGAGCTCCGCCGCTTCTTTTCCATAGAATTGCAGTCACATGCAACCGGTTCCAACCAAGAACATTTCTACATTGGTTTCAATAAACTCAATGGGACAGCGGATGTTAATTGTAGCCGGGCGACTCAGCAGTTTCGTAACGTTGCCACTCATCTCCTATAGCTCCTTAAAACATTGGTCACGACCCTTGTCTTAGGGAAAAAGAAAACCAACCGTCCAACCCGAATTTTTTATATTTTGGTCCTTCCTCGGAAAAAAAATTTACGTTTGGATCCTAGAAAATTTTAATGTCATTTTTGAACTCTTTGCTCGGCGCCATAGCCAATGGCGCCGAGGTAACACAGCTCGGCGCCATAGGCTAATGGCGCCGAGGTACGTGCTGCGCTGGCACAAACGGACGTCGTGGCACCGACGTGGCATGGAGCTTCGCGCCATAGATCTTGGCGTCGAGCTCTATTATGTACACAAAACTTGTCTATTTCAGTCGGTAGAGCCCAAGGTTTTTAACCTTGTGGTTGTGGGTTCAAGCCCCATGGTGGGCATGTTTTAATATTTTTTTGTCTTTGTCACTGTTTTTTTTTGTTGTCCAGATTTTTCGTTTATGTCGCTGATTTGTCCGTCTAGATTTATTTCTTATCCATATTTTTTGTTTTTGTGACTGATTTGTTTATTCGTCCAGATTTTTTTGTTTATCCAGCGAGCACAGCGGTTGTGTACCACAGTGGCCGCAAGCCGTCAACTTTCCCCCTTGTTTGCTCAGCTAACCACAATAAAAATCAAATGAAAACATTCTTACTTCAATCATAACCACATAAAAATATTATATTTTCATTGAGTTCTTTTGAACATAAATTCTAAAAACATAATAACATATTCCCAGTAAAAAGAAGCACACATATTCATCTTTTTTTCCTCTGCACTAAATAAAAGTATACTTCATTATATACTTATCTCATGGATGATATATTTTAGAATTTACTGCATAAATTACTCCACTAGGTGATACCTAATTCTATTCCCTCCATTTACCATGACGTTTTTCAAACAAATTTAAGTTTTTCAAGTGGACAAAATACTTTGTGAGCTTGTGTCTGTGTGTAGGGGTACAATCCCTCACTTTTATATTTAATTTACATACTACTAACTAAACAGTATATTTAATCCGCGGATTTAATTAACCTTTCCATTCAGCGACATAAACAAAAAATCTGGATAACAAAAAAAAAACAAATCAGTGACAAAGACAAAAAGTATTAAAAAACACCCACCATGGGGCTCCAACCCACGACCACAAGGTTAAGAGCCTTGCGCTCTACCGACTGAGCTAGACAGGTTTTATGTACATAACCGAGCTCGGCGCCAAGATCTATGGCACCGAGCTCGGTGCCACGTCGACGACGTACATTTGTGCTAGCGCAGCACGTACCTCGGCGCTATAGCCTATGGCGCCGAGCTGTGTTAGCTCGGCGCCATAAGCTATGACGCCGAGCAAAGGGTCCAAAAATGACATTATAATTTTCTAGAGTCCAAATATAAATTTTTTTCCGAGAAAGGGCTAAAATGCAAAAAAAATTCGGCCGTCCAACAGCCCCCAAGGCCCCAACTTTCCCGGACGCGAATATCACCCCATCGGCAGATTCCAGTGCGCTTAGCCCTATCAGTGTCGGTCCCAGTGTCTGAAGTATGGGTATTCAAAATTATTCAGAGTTAAAACATCTTGTATATATAATATTGTACAAAGTCTAATTATTTGATATTTACGTAATATATTATATTTTTACATAACAGCAATCTCATAGCATACAAAAAATATATGTCAAACTAAATAAAGTCTTGGATAAGCATAAGATTCATAAAAATAAAATTATTGAAACGAGCTAACATTTGAAATATATATCTGCTCATAATCTTTTTTAGTCGAATTATTTTTTATTTTCGAGTAGAAAGGTTATTGAGCTTATAAGAAAAATAGAAAATCCGCGGGGGTGGTCAACTGATGAAGTTTGGATTTTGGAGCTGAAGGTCAAATAGGGGATGACGCCCGGGCCGATGGAAGACAGAAGCACAAGGCGTGAGCTAGAGGCGCCGAAACCTTTCCGGTGGACGATGGGCCTATCGGGCACACCACGGCGTCACGCGCTCGGACAAGCCATCGAGGCCCGATGCAGCGATTCCCCGATGGCCGAGGGCGAGGCCGTGAGGGGTCGTGCGGCACGGTCGACAATGAGGCAGCATCGGCGCCACGCTACGCGCGTGGCCAACTGCTAGTAGTTGACGACTATGACTACTACTGTTATTCTGCTAGAGCACCCGACCACGAGCTCGTCTCGTCTGCTCCTAGTCACCGCACAAAGACCAGACGTCAAGCCGTCATGCGAGAGGCTAAGATGACTTAGATGCAGTGGCGGAGCACAACCCAAAAATAAGGTATGGCAATGATAAAAATATATCTTACAGTAAAACAAACTTTTAGTATAAAAACATCATTAAGAAGTACCTTAGATGAAGAATTCCTTGTAGATTATATGTCAAATCAGCAATTATTTTAGTTGCGTCTAGGAGACTTTGATAGTTGCATATTCCTATCCTTCTTCTTTTGAAATGCCTTCTTAATAGATTCAAGATCAATTCCTTTGAATATCTCCCTCTCAATATACACCACCATTAAATCATTAAGCCAACCATCGGACATCTTATTCCGCAACTCGGTTTTAATAATCTTCATGGACGAAAAAGCTCTTTCAACTGATGCGGTCGCTACCGGTAATAGCATTGCCAACTCAATTAGACGATAAACCAATGGAAACACTATATGCCTCTTAAGTTCAACCATTTTTATTGCTAGGCTTGCAAGGTCATGACAAACTCTAAACTCCTCAAGTCTTCTTACATGAATAATGAAGGTTGCTAATTGATCTTTTATTGCTTTTCGATCATCAAGAGAAAAATCATCCAAATATATCTCCGTGAGGTGAGCAAGCTTATTCACATCAAACTTAGAAAATGACTCTCTTGGATCAAGGCAAGCAAAGCAAGTAAGCAATTCTGTGGATACCTCATTAAAGCGATGATCAAATTCTGTTGTAATAGAGTCTATAGTTGCATAGAAGATATCAACACGGAAGTAATGATCTTGAGTGATATTGTTTTTCCCTCCCTTTCTTGATCTACCAAATCCAGTGTTCGGCTAGGCGGCGCCTAGGCGCTAATCGGCAGCCCACCGCGTAGCCTAGGGCGCTGTGCGCTGTCTAGGCGGGCGCATCGCCTAGGTGTAGCTGGGAGCGGGGGAGGGAAGGGAGCTCGGGGCGGTGCACGTCGATGTAGGCGTCGACCTCGGGCTCGGTGGGCGGCCGTCCGTCGGGGAAGGACTCTAGCCAGGCTCGCGCGGAGATCTCCCATGGGTGCGGCGGCCGCATCGAAAAGGAAGGCGGCGCGGCGAGGGTTAACGGTTGCGAAGGGGTCGGGTTCGGGGGCGTGGTCGGGGCGGTCCCACCGAGGCCAGGGGCTTGGGGGTGGAACGGCGCGGGGATGGGGAAGGGCAGCGGCGCGTCCGGCGGGAGAGCGCGCAGCGGGAGGATGGCCTGGGGCTCCGGCATTCGCGGCGGTGGCGGCGGCCGAAGTTAGAGTATCGAGGTGTGGCGGGGACCTGATGGGTTTTGCCGTTTTGGGGGTGCTTGTGGATTTGTGCTGCGGGGGCTCGACCATACCAGTAGCAGTAGGAAATATGTGCTCGCGTTGAAGGGGTTAGTACCTATCTATTAATCATTTCAGCAGTACTATGATTCAATTTCAGAACTAAAAATGCTTTTGTTTCTAATTTATATAGTAGTTATATATGTATATATAGGTATATACATAGTATATATATATAATTTATGGCTATATTGCCAAAACGCCTAGAAAAGCGCCTAGAAGCGCCTAAGACCGAGTACTCCCGACTAGGCGCTAGGCAATGGGTCACCGCCTAGATTCCGCCTAGCGCCTAGCTGAACCTTGACCAAATCTTGGTACACTATCTTCCATATTTGGGATTAGAATATCATTTGTCTGGCAAAATGCTTTGGCTTCTTCAAGTAATGGCTCATAACCTTCACTTCTTAAATTTGACAAACGTGTTTTCACATCAACAACCAAAGACATGGCTTCAACAATATTTTGATCCTTCCTTTGCAATAGAAAAGACAATTCATTTGTTATGCGAAGGATCTGCAACATCATCTTCATGATAAAAACAAAGCTAAAGGACTCCATGATATGCACCAAACCTCCTGCCCTTGATGGATTACGTTGATCATCATGTATGACTGATAGAATTTCTATTATTGGGTCCCACAATGTTTCAATACGAAGCAAAGTCTTATAGTGAGAACCCCATCTTGTATCTCCAGGCCTAGCCAATGATGTTTCTTGATGTTGTCCTCTTCCTGATGAAATTTCTCCACTCTCTAACTTATCCAAAAGAATTTTACGATGATTTTCCAACAACAAATCCTTCCTCTTACAAGATGCACTAGTGCTATTCACAATCATGTTGACATACTCAAAAAAAATCTTCCATAGAAGAACAACATCTTGAGACTGAAACAACCACTAGTTGTAACTGGTGAGCAAAGCAATGGATATAGTAGGCATAGGGGTTCTCATCACGAATTAGCTTTTGGACACCATTGAATTCACCTCTCATATTTGAAGCTCCATCATACCCTTGGCCCCGAAGTTTAGCAATAGTTAAACCATGAGCACTAAGAACCTCTACCACTGCTCTCTTTAATGCTTCTGCTGTTGTTTCCTTAACATGCTTGATACCCAAAAATCTTTCAATTACTTGCCCTTTTTGGTTCACATACCTATATAAGCAATGATACAATTTATTTAGAAACTATATACATATGAACGAGCAATGAAACAATATGTATGATGCATAGACATTTACCTGACTACTACGACCATTTGCTCCTTGACCGATATATCACGAGATTCATCAACAAGAATAGAGAGTAGACAATGACTCATCTCTTTCTTTATTACTTTGGTAACCGCTTGAGCACAACATTCTGCAAGTTCTTTTTGAATTTGGGGAGAAGTCATTTTTGCATTTTTAGGACAGTTATCATCAAATGCCCGCCTCACTTCCTCATTTCTTAGTTTGTACCAATCAAGAAATTCTAGAAAATTCCCTTTGTTCAACGAAGTTTTAGATTCATCGTGTCCACGAAATGGTTCACCTTGCAATGCAATATAGCTTACAATACCCAAAGATGTATCCAAACGAGTTTCATACTTCAACAACGACTCTTTTGTATGAGTTGTAACCTTATGTTTTACACTTGCCCTTTGATTATCAAAATCCTCAAATGTCGTGTGTGCTCTATTATGAGCACTATTAGGACCACCAACATGTTTTTGAAGTATCAAGTAGGCATTCTTCCATTGCTTAAAGCCAATTTTTGTAAATACCTCATAACCAAATTTGTCATCATCTACACCCTTTCTAAAAAGATAACAACAAAAGCAATAAGCCCTATCCTTTACCAAACTGTATTCCAACCAATTATATTGCTTAAACCAATCTTTTTGAAAGCTCCTTTTATCTAGTGCTTTAGGAAATTTATGTCCACTAGGTTGAGTTGGACCTTTTTCCATAAAAGCCCTCCTAACTTCATCTCTAATATTATATAACACCCTAAAGTTCGATCTTGTGAAATTAAGGAAAAATTTCCCAAGGGTTTTTAATCAAAACACCTTTCTTTAAATAATCTTCATAATTTCAAAAGTTACTACTCCAATATTAATATAATTTTTTTTATATATATATAAATTAAAGTATTCTTGGATTGCAATTATATATAAGAATTATGATTAAACTATTCCTTAATATATAATCTACAATATAATTTATATGTCACTAAAATGTGAACTAGTCCCTATTTTAAGATTGGAATCATGTATAAAATAACTAAAACAACTGTATATAAATAATAATAACAATATAAAGTTTTTCACTCATGCTGATGTTTTATTTGTGCAACTAAAAGTAAAAAAATGTGGAATGTAAACTTGAGTTTGGTTTTTGAAAATAGAAATTAGAAAAGTGAGGGAAATAAATATTATGTAGAGAAAAATAAGTAAACAAAGATATATGATTCCTACACTAGGGTTTGAATTGGTATAATTTACTCAAAGGTGAAGCTCATAACAAAACTTTGAATTTAAATTTGAATTCAAACTGAATTTGGGAATAAGGAAAAATAAGAAAATAAAAGAAAAAGAAAACAAAAATGGGAAAAACGCTCCTGGGCCGAAACCATCTCTGCTTGGCCCACTCACCACCGCGCCGGCCCAACTCGCGCGGGCCTGCTGGCATCACGGCGCCGACAGGCGGGACCGCCGTGTCAGCCTCGCCTTGGCCTCTCCACGCGCGCCTGGTGTCTTCCGTGTGGGACCGAGGAGTCAGCCCTCACGCGCGGACTCTTCGCCACTCCGTCACTGCTGCTTGGGGCCCGCACGTCATTCTTTCGCGCTTGCACCGTCTTCGCTGTCACCGTGGTGTGGGCCCGAGTCGTCAGATATCTCCTCCCCGTAGATCTCGCGTGCCACGAACGGGTCATGGTTGACTCCGCGCGGATTGAACGGCTCGGCTTGGGGATGATGGTGCGATTCGCCCGCCAGCTCTTGCGGAATCCGCGGCACTATAAATCCCGAGCCCTGCTCCCTCGCCCGACCCTGTGAACGAACGCCGAAGTCCACCGCCGCCATGAACTCCTCCGGATCCCGCCGCCGTGAGTGAAATCAATGCACGCCGACGTTCGGGGTCCCGGCTCGTGGCGGGGAGGCTTCAATGGACCCCGTGGTTGCTGTTTGTGGCCTCGTCATGCTGGATTAGCAACTGGTGATCCGGCAATTCCTCGCCGTTGCCAGTGCTCCGCCGCGGAGCCGCCTCCGACGTAGACCGCCCCCGCTTCGTCGCCCCTACCTCTGGTGAGTCCCCCGACAGCTTCGTTGCGTCCGTAGGATCGCTTAGCGCCTATCAGACCTCGTAATAGGGCACCGGAACCCGGAATCGCTGCGCTCCGGCGATGGCTCCGCCGCGCGTGTGGGCGGCGCCGCCACAGCTGGCCACGGATGGAAGACGGGGGCTGTGGGCCGTTTATCGTGGAATGAACGACACCGATAAGGCACCGCTTACCCCCTTCGCGCAATCATATCGCGACCGTTGGATCGCTGGCAAACGACTCGGATCAGATCCAGGAGCCTTTTTGTGTGATTGAATCTGATCCATAGGATTTGGATCCGATGACCGAGATTTCGTACCGATTCGCGCGATGTTGTTCTAATCCTGTGCGTTCGAAGCGGATCGGACGACTCAGCCCATCCGATACCCCTTCGCCTCGGCTAAATTGATAAAGAGCCCCTCGGTAACTTCAAAATAAACCCGCAGTCCATCTGTAGGTTAATCCTGAGTCTAGGAAAACTTGCGATCTAGCCCCTGCGTTTCTTTTTATTTGACGCGCAGTCCAGATAACAGAGAAATTAGATAATTAATATTAAAAATTGATTTTTAGTATAAAAATAAATCTTAAAACTTGTATAATTCATATTTAATTCATTTTAACTCCAAATTGAGTCATTCCAGTTGCAATAATTTTATTTTAATATTGTATATCAACTAGTAACACTGTTTAGCCATGAAACTTGAAGCAAAATTGTTCATTTGAATTAATCTGTTCTAGGTGCTTAATAACTTCAGAAATTCATAACTAAATAACTATAACTCCAAATTTAGTGATTCTTGTTCCTACCATCTCGTAGCAACGCGTAGATTATTATTATTCAGTTTGTACTTATGTTTGGTGTAATGTTAATTTTGCCTATACCATGTTTGTCTGCATTGCTACGACTAGTGTGAGGTCACGAGTCATCTGAAGATCATCCTGGTACCTGGAATCTCAAGTCCCAGGCAAGTTGTGCCCTTGATCACTTCTTTTTACCCACTCATGTTCTAATTAATCATAATGATCTGCATAGGTTAATTTTGCTGGGACCCAATAGGTTACCCTAGTTTGTCTATCTTTATACCTTGTTTACCACTGAACCTTTTGGGTAGTACTTGCTAGTGCTTTATGTGGTTTTGGGTATGAAGGTACATTATTCATGATCATACTTTTATTATATGTTTATTATTACTGTTCATGATAAGATCATTATGTTAATTGGAACATGGAGCGACCACCCGGGAAAACAGTGCTACCACAAGGGAGGAATGGGACCCCTTGGCTGATTAATTAGGAAAGCTAGTGGAAGACTACCTTACCCGAAAGGGGCAAGGGCAGTAGGGGAGTGGTCAGTGTAGGGAGGCCCTCGGGAGGATTTTGCTGCGATGGCGGTCCTGCAAGGGATTCCTGCATTGGAACTTCCTATAAACTGTAGCGGGTTTTCGGAAGCTAGTGGAACTTTGTAAAGGCCTCGTAGTGGATCCCTAGCCATTCACCTCGGTAGTGTCTAAGGGCCTTGCAAACCCTGGCGACATGGGATACACGACTTGTGGGTAAAGATGCGCAACCTCTGCAGAGTGTAAAACTAGTATACTAGCCGTGCTCACGGTCAAGAGCGGCTCGGACCCTCACATGGTTAAATTATGGAACTAAACTCAATTTGTCATATGCATTGCATCGCAGGTGAAGTTGTTACTTTTGTTCTACTATTTAACTGGGTTGGTATTTACTTATACTTAGTAACTGCTAATAAAATTTTGACCAACTTTAAAAGCAATGCTCAGCTCTAACCATCTTCTTTGGTAAGCCTTACACTTCACGTGAGCTCCCACCTTTGGCGAGTTCATGCACATTATTCCCCACAACTTGTTGAGCGATGAACGTATGTGAGCTCACTCTTGCTGTCTCACACACCCCACAGGTCAAGAACAGGTACCACAGGATGAAGCGCATGGAGGATGCTGTGAAGTGTTCGTGAGAGGTCTAGGTCGTCGTCTCCCAGTCAACTTTGGGTTGCTGGACCGTTGTCTCCTTATAATGTAATTATTTATTTTGTATAGAACTCCTGTTATATATAAAGATGTGACATTCGATCCTGTGCCACTATACATCATATGTGTGAGACTTGGTCCCAGCATACCTGGTGTTTATGTTCGCGCCCGGGTTTTGGACCCCTAAAATCCGGGTGTGACAGAAGTGGTATCAGAGGAATGTTGACTGTAGGACGAAACCTAGATAGAACTGGACAACCAATACTTACTTACCTTTGCTACTCTGATTCTTTCTAAACTTTTCTTAATCTTTTCTCATCTAATTCCGCTTTACTCTGATTATCCTTACCTTTTCTTTTTCTAAAGACAAATGTGGATTTCACACTTTGAAATCCTGTGCCTAAAGTGACCTTTAGGAATAGGAGACCTAATCCTAGGAACAAAAGCAAAACTAATTTTGTAAATATTTATATGCTTGAATGTTTGTTCTTATGATACTTGTCTGATTTGGATCTTTGTTTGAGTGTGATGAGTTGTGGAGTAATGTCCACAATTGCATCTGCATATACACATAGGTATAAAAATATATTTATAAAATAACTAGACAAACTAAATTATCCTTCAATAAAGTATCTAGCCTAACAATACCCATCTTATCTTAAAGATTCTCCCTTATCTTAATAGATCCATCTCAAAAGATACTCATCCTATCTTGAAAAGATTGTATCTCATCCTAATAGATCTAACTGGTCTCAAAAGATTCTATTTTATCTTTATGGATCCATCTTATCCTAATAAGCATACTTATTCACCCTAGTTTAAACAATCATGATCTAATGCAAATTAATTATATCTTATCTAGTCAAACTAGTTATACCGGTCTAATCTAGATCCCATCTAATCTAATATGATCTAATCTAATGTGGACTACTTAAACATATTAGTGATACTGGTAGAAGTGATTAAACCCTACTAGCCATGTATTAACCTAACCTAGAACCATGAAGAATGGTATAACCTTTCTATTCCCACCTAACAACAAACAAACTTGTAACCTACATTTTGTAGTCTATCTCACCCATACATATCCCTCATCTTGACAGATTCTATCCTACCCTTAGATATTCACCTTATACAACTGGTTACCCCAATCTGGACGTAAAACAAAGATTAAGCCCTACTAAAGAATCTTCAGATTATAACCAGCTACTAGCTTATTCATTCCGCTTATTGAATAACTTCCTTTGCAAAACTATTACCATATGCTTCTAACTTTCATGGTCAATACCAGGAAAGGAAAGATTATCACGTAACAGCAAACAGAAATGAATCCTCCAAATCCTCCACCTGTTGAAATCGATCAAGTGGTTGCTGCCCAAAGACTGGTAATACAACAATTAACAGACCTGGTGACCGAGATGCAAAATCAGATAAGACAAGAACGCGAGGAAATACGTCAGGTCCGCCAAGAAATAAGACAAGCACGGTTGGAGAGACAACAACAACAACAACCTCCACCACCACCACCAGCTCCACCAAGCTACATAAATATAAATTATGATGATTTGTAAGGTCTAAATGTTACTTTAGTTAGTAGATGATATGATATTATTTTAGAAAGAATAATAAGGTCTATTGACCCTATGTTTTGTTAAAGAATTATACCTCATGTTGAGATTTCTTTGTTTGTGCATATGTTCCGAGAACAATATGAGTATACATCCTTTTCTTACAAATCTCGAGGACGAGATTATTTTTAAGGGGGGTAGGATTTATAACACCCTAAAGTTCGATCTTGTGAAATTAAGGAAAAATTTCCCAAGGTTTTTTAATCAAAACACCTTTCTTTAAATAATCTTCATAATTTCAAAAGTTACTACTCCAATATTAATATAATTTTTTTTATATATATAAATTAAAGTATTCTTGGATTGCAATTATATATAAGAATTATGATTAAACTATTCCTTAATATATAATCTACAATATAATTTATATGTCACTAAAATGTGAACTAGTCCCTATTTTAAGATTGGAATCATGTATAAAATAACTAAAACAACTGTATATAAATAATAATAACAATATAAAGTTTTTCACTCATGCTGATGTTTTATTTGTGCAACTAAAAGTAAAAAAATGTGGAATGTAAACTTGAGTTTGGTTTTTGAAAATAGAAATTAGAAAAGTGAGGGAAATAAATATTATGTAGAGAAAAATAAGTAAACAAAGATATATGATTCCTACACTAGGGTTTGAATTGGTATAATTTACTCAAAGGTGAAGCTCATAACAAAACTTTGAATTTAAATTTGAATTCAAACTGAATTTGGGAATAAGGAAAAATAAGAAAATAAAAAGAAAAAGAAAACAAAAATGGGAAAAACGCTCCTGGGCCGAAACCATCTCTGCTCGGCCCACTCACCACCGCGCCGGCCCAACTCGCGCGGGCCTGCTGGCATCACGGCGCCGACAGGCGGGACCGCCGCGTCAGCCTCGCCTTGGCCTCTCCACGCGCGCCTGGTGTCTTCCGTGTGGGACCGGGGAGTCAGCCCTCACGCGCGGACTCTTCGCCACTCCGTCACTGCTGCTTGGGGCCCGCACGTCATTCTTTCGCGCTTGCACCGTCTTCGCTGTCACCGTGGTGTGGGCCCGAGTCGTCAGATATCTCCTCCCCGTAGATCTCGCGTGCCACGAACGGGTCATGGTTGACTCCGCGCGGATTGAACGGCTCGGCTTGGGGATGATGGTGCGATTCGCCCGCCAGCTCTTGCGGAATCCGCGGCACTATAAATCCCGAGCCCTGCTCCCTCGCCCGACCCTGTGAACGAACGCCGAAGTCCACCGCCGCCATGAACTCCTCCGGATCCCGCCGCCGTGAGTGAAATCAATGCACGCCGACGTTCGGGGTCCCGGCTCGTGGCGGGGAGGCTTCAATGGACCCCGTGGTTGCTGTTTGTGGCCTCGTCATGCTGGATTAGCAACTGGTGATCCGGCAATTCCTCGCCGTTGCCAGTGCTCCGCCGCGGAGCCGCCTCCGACGTAGACCGCCCCCGCTTCGTCGCCCCTACCTCTGGTGAGTCCCCCGACAGCTTCGTTGCGTCCGTAGGATCGCTTAGCGCCTATCAGACCTCGTAATAGGGCACCGGAACCCGGAATCGCTGCGCTCCGGCGATGGCTCCGCCGCGCGTGTGGGCGGCGCCGCCACAGCTGGCCACGGATGGAAGACGGGGGCTGTGGGCCGTTTATCGTGGAATGAACGACACCGATAAGGCACCGCTTACCCCCTTCGCGCAATCATATCGCGACCGTTGGATCGCTGGCAAACGACTCGGATCAGATCCAGGAGCCTTTTTGTGTGATTGAATCTGATCCATAGGATTTGGATCCGATGACCGAGATTTCGTACCGATTCGCGCGATGTTGTTCTAATCCTGTGCGTTCGAAGCGGATCGGACGGCTCAGCCCATCCGATACCCCTTCGCCTCGGCTAAATTGATAAAGAGCCCCTCGGTAACTTCAAAATAAACCCGCAGTCCATCTGTAGGTTAATCCTGAGTCTAGGAAAACTTGCGATCTAGCCCCTACGTTTCTTTTTATTTGACGCGCAGTCCAGATAACAGAGAAATTAGATAATTAATATTAAAAATTGATTTTTTGTATAAAAATAAATCTTAAAACTTGTATAATTCATATTTAATTCATTTTAACTCCAAATTGAGTCATTCCAGTTGCAATAATTTTATTTTAATATTGTATATCAACTAGTAACACTGTTTAGCCATGAAACTTGAAGCAAAATTGTTCATTTGAATTAATCTGTTCTAGGTGCTTAATAACTTCAGAAATTCATAACTAAATAACTATAACTCCAAATTTAGTGATTCTTGTTCCTACCATCTCGTAGCAACGCGTAGATTATTATTATTCAGTTTGTACTTATGTTTGGTGTAATGTTAATTTTGCCTATACCATGTTTGTCTGCATTGCTACGACTAGTGTGAGGTCACGAGTCATCTGAAGATCATCCTGGTACCTGGAATCTCAAGTCCCAGGCAAGTTGTGCCCTTGATCACTTCTTTTTACCCACTCATGTTCTAATTAATCATAATGATCTGCATAGGTTAATTTTGCTGGGACCCAATAGGTTACCCTAGTTTGTCTATCTTTATACCTTGTTTACCACTGAACCTTTTGGGTAGTACTTGCTAGTGCTTTATGTGGTTTTGGGTATGAAGGTACATTATTCATGCTCATACTTTTATTATATGTTTATTATTACTGTTCATGATAAGATCATTATGTTAATTGGAACATGGAGCGACCACCCGGGAAAACAGTGCTACCACAAGGGAGGAATGGGACCCCTTGGCTGATTAATTAGGAAAGCTAGTGGAAGACTACCTTACCCGAAAGGGGCAAGGGCAGTAGGGGAGTGGTCAGTGTAGGGAGGCCCTCGGGAGGATTTTGCTGCGATGGCGGTCTTGCAAGGGATTCCTGCATTGGAACTTCCTATAAACTGTAGCGGATTTTCGGAAGCTAGTGGAACTTTGTAAAGGCCTCGTAGTGGATCCCTAGCCATTCACCTCGGTAGTGTCTAAGGGCCTTGCAAACCCTGGCGACATGGGATACACGACTTGTGGGTAAAGATGCGCAACCTCTGCAGAGTGTAAAACTAGTATACTAGCCGTGCTCACGGTCAAGAGCGACTCGGACCCTCACATGGTTAAATTATGGAAATAAACTCAATTTGTCATATGCATTGCATCGCAGGTGAAGTTGTTACTTTTGTTCTACTATTTAACTGGGTTGGTATTTACTTATACTTAGTAACTGCTAATAAAATTTTGACCAACTTTAAAAGCAATGCTCAGCTCTAACCATCTTCTTTGGTAAGCCTTACACTTCACGTGAGCTCCCACCTTTGACGAGTTCATGCACATTATTCCCACAACTTGTTGAGCGATGAACGCATGTGAGCTCACTCTTGCTGTCTCACACACCCCACAGGTCAAGAACAGGTACCACAGGATGAAGCGCATGGAGGATGCTGTGAAGTGTTCGTGAGAGGTCTAGGTCGTCGTCTCCCAGTCAACTTTGGGTTGCTGGACCGTTGTCTCCTTATAATGTAATTATTTATTTTGTATAGAACTCCTGTTATATATAAAGATGTGACATTCGATCCTGTGCCACTATACATCATATGTGTGAGACTTGGTCCCAGCATAACTGTTGTTTATGTTCGCGCCCGGGTTTTGGACCCCTAAAATCCGGGTGTGACATATTAGGACCAAACTGATCAATTGGAATGCGAAGACCCGGATCGGAGATAATATGATCCAGGCTGAACTCAGTTATTATACCTTGATCATTTATATCTTCCTCTCTTTGACCTTCAACATTTTCAACCGGCATGGATACAACATCCTCCACTGATTGAGTATTCCTTAAATGAGTTTGCACCACCCCCTCCTCTGATGTGTCATGACCAACTCCACTTCCACGAGTACTAGCATGTGTGCTGCTAGCACGGCTAAAATAACTCTTCAAATCTGCATGTTAAACTGAATTAGTCCTACTCCCATTACGAAATACGAATAACTAAAATGTATAGACAATATTGTTACACATAACACAACTACTGAACTACCTCTTCCTGGAGCCTTTCTTTTTGCCGACCTCGCCGAGCTTGAATCCATTGCAATTTGCAACTGTAGGGCAGCAGGTTTTGCAAGCAGACGAATTTGGAATTTACAAGCAGTGGCGAAGCAGCAGCACGCCAGCACGGCTAAGGGCTTGTTTGCTGCGGCTGGATTAAAGCCGTTTGGACTGCTGCAGCTGCAATCCATAGAGAGAAAAATACTGTAGAAGCCGCAGCCGCAGCCGGATTAAAGCCGCAGCGAACAAGCTGTAAAGCAGGCGGACGGTCGGACGGAGCAAAGCAAAAGCAAAGCAAGCAGCAAGCCAGCAAATGGCCGCAGATGGACGGATGGACGAGCAGGCTGCACTGCTGCAGGTAGCAGCAAGCCAGTAGCCAGAGACGGAGCCACTACGGTCTACGGAGGCGGGCAGGACGGCAAGCAGGCAAGCAGCAAACGGCCGCGGACCGACGGATGGACGGACGACAGGACGCAGACGGCAGACCGATGGACGGACGGGCGACAGGCGGGCAGCTGCAGGCGGGCGCGGCTGCGGACAAACGAGCTCACGAGCGGCGGCCGGCCGGACGAGGAGCAGGCGAGCTGCGAGCGGACGTCTTGTGCTGCGGCGGCTGTGCTGAGCGTGCGGGGTGCTGCAGCTACCGGCTAGGAGACGAGGTATGGCGAGCTGGGCTGAATACCTAGGTTTTTTTTTACTGGGCCGAATTGAGGTATGGCGCGGGCCATACTTGGCCATAACGGGCCCTCCGCCCCTGCTTAGATGGGTTTGGCAGGATGCTCTACTACTGTAGGATAGTAAGTTTTATAATTCTTTTTGTATATATACATCTATTTTAAATTATATGTCTTTATTTTTTGCTGAAATCTTGGGTATTTATTTGAAAACCCATGCATATCTTCGCATTGTGTCTGTCTATGACCCTATTGATCGTAACATCAACTATCGATCGTACTACCGACCGTGCTATGCAATATCGTCGGTCTTTATATAGTGTAGCGCTTTGGTGCACAATCTTTATCATTATCTTCTAGCCACATCAGTGTCACATTAGTTTTTTTACATACCTTTAGTAGTAATAAAACACGATATTTCATTGAAATAAAAATTCATCTAAGTACAAATTAAGCAAATAAATTACATAATTCTTGAAAACAATTAAAAATCACATATCATAGAAAAAAAATAAAAATTAACCACACGGACTCGAAGCTTGTTCTTAACAATGGATTCATTGAGTGCACAATAATCCACACAAAAACACGACAAATCATTAGGATTCTTGGCAAGCAAGGCCAGAGGAGAGAACGTGAATGTACTGTGGCCGATGCTCCCTATTCGAGCATGTTGGCGCACTGAGCCTCTAGCTCATATTTTTGCAGTTGGAGGTGGCCGGACGGCCATTGGCGTTGTGTCACGGAGGAGGTGGATGTGGTGAATACACTCACGTGACGGTGTGGAAGGCCGGCCAGTCACTCAGTGCAGCGAAGACGTCGTCGAAAGATATGCGAGGAACTGGTCTAGATGGTCAAACGGGCCGATTCCTCCGATACGGCATGCACCCATCATAGCACGACACGATAGGCTCGGCAACTAATCGGACCATGTTGGGCCAGCTCGCGTGCGGCAACTGCGGTCTAGGTACAGCATTATCGCTCTGTTATTTGTGTCGGACTAGCACGTTAGCCACTGGATTATGAATAAGTAGCGAACATTGGCAAAAACAACAGCGGCGAAGGGGATTCGAATGGTCTTACTTAGGTGCACTGGGGTAACCAGTACAAATCAAGTTTAGTCGTGATTATACGATGGATTACCCTCGCGCGCAGCGCCTATCCTATGAGGCTACGGCCTGTCACCGCGTGCTGCAACAAATGAAAACAAAAAAATATATGTACAATTATATTTAATATAAAGTCTTTTAAGAGATCTTTAAGAGGCTAAGTGAAAAAAATATAAGAGACAATTTTTTTATGAAGAGTCTGTCTCTTCACGATTCTTTATACATATTATCTGAAATAAATATGTTAAATGAGATCTAGCTTTTGAAGATATCGCCGCAACAAACATATCGGTGAAATTGGTTTTCAATTTTAACACTTACTAGTTTACTAGAGATTAATTTTAAAGTGAAACATTAATTAAATCATAAATGCGTACATTACTTTTTTTTTAGAAGTGGCTGATGCATGTGAAAATGGCCACACGGGGCTGCGCATGCCGCATGAGGTTAAATCATCCCCCTCTATATGCGATATTTATTTACATTTGGATGCACCAAAAATCTGGACACCATATCCGTTTTCTCCTCCATGCGTATAAATTTAAAATAATATGAATATGCTGTGAAAAAAATAGATTGACATGTATTGAAAAAAAAACTTAAATGCTTTATTTCTTCCATAATAATATGATCTCTCCAACAGCCATGTAGTTAGGCTCGTTAGAATCCATTTATGATATATAATATATTAATTATGCTACACGGTATAGATATTTATTCAAAATACACTACTTAAAAATTTATTTCCTGTTGCGGTGCGCAAAAATTTAGGATTACAACAATGTGCCACAAAAAATGGATTGGCATGCATTGAAACAAATAAAAAATCTTATTTAAATGCTTTGTTTACTTTATAAATATAGAATCGCTCCAACGGCCATACAGCTAGACTCGTTAGAACCAGTTTATGATTATACTGATACTAATTATGCTACACTGTGAAGTCATTTATGCAATGTGGTATACTGCGTAAAAATCTGGCACACGGTTCGCTGGTATAAACATCTTCATGTTTGAGTGTAAAACCCTTCAATTCTAAAAAAAGCCACATTTATGAAGGTAAATACTGATCCAACGTGAAAGTTGTTGATAACCCCCGATACATTGTATTCATGATCATAAAAATCCTCAAGTTTAAGCATAAATATAGTGTTAGATATAGCGTAAATATTGATTCACTTCGAATCAATAGCTCCAATGTCCATGCGGCCAATATAAAATCAAAGGATTTGATTAGGGGTTGTGTAGGTGTTTTAATTATATGAGTTGATTAGAGAATTTAATTTTTTTATAGTAACAGACACCATAATTTAAGGGATTGCTTACATGAGATTTTATAGAATCAAGGGATTGCATACGCTAGAATTTTATGGTAGATCGAAAAAAATATGGCAAACACCATGCGCATGCATGTGATTTTTATTTTTATGCACATCCAAAATTTATTGCAAGTCGTGTTTTCCATTTCATGCGCCCAAATTTTAAATGACATTTTCGTTTACATTGCATACATGCAAACATTGGATGACAAAAATCGCGCACATAAATCTTTATAGAAAGTTACATAAATACTTACTCCACGCATCATAACTAATGAAAAAGTCCTAATATGGACCCAACCAATAAGTCCCGCCTATAAACAAGGACTAGTCGGTTACCCGTGCGTTGTGACGGCTTGTCAAGGTTTTTTATTGATTGTCTCTGCTCTCTGCATAATATTTTTTTTTATTTGACTAACCAAGTCGACATCGTGGTAAAGAAAAGACCATGTAGACATGCGATGCCGAGCCATCGAATGGTACCATAGGCAGCAAATCAAGGACCCACATCCCTCGCTCCCCCACTTCCAAGATTTCGTAGAGCAGGAAGGGAAGGGAAGAGGCAGTCATACTTGTTCGTTGCTGGAGAAGGACACGACGAAGACCTAGACATCTGGAGGCGACATAGCTAGTATATCACTAAATACATACAGGGAGAGAGCACGCAAGCGGAGAAAGAAGCTGAAAGGGAAATTGGGTTAACCATTTCCTATAATTAATTTTGGTGGTTGATGATCAACACAAACATATGGACTAACTAGTTTGTCTAGAATTCATGTATTACAGGTGCATAAGGTTCAACACAAACCAATAAAAGAATCAAGTTAGGGTCACAATTAAATTGGAGCAAAAGGACTTGAGTGCGCTGAAGAATGGCGCACCTGGACTGTCCGATGTGCTACCGGACAGTGTCCGGTGCACCAGGACCGTAGAGAGGTCAACCAGCCACTCTCGGGAAAACGAAGGCGCACTCCGCTATAATTCACCGGACTGTCTGGTGTGCCACCGGACTGTTCGGTGAGTCAGCGGGCAACGGCTACCCAGCGCGCAATGGTCGACTCTGCAAAGTGCTACAAGTGAGCTACAGTGCAGCAGCAGAAGTCAGAGCCGCGAAGTCAGAGGGCACCGAACTGTCCGATGTGGCACCAGACTGTCCGGTGCCACAAGAAGACAAAGCTCAAACGGTCGACTTCGCTCCAAACCCTAACGGTTGGATGACGTGGCGGCGCACCGGACACTAAATAGTGTCTGTCCGGTGCGCCCATCGCTAGCAACCTCCCAACGACCACCCAAGTGGTTGGGGGCTATAAATACCCCCAACCATCACAACTTCAAGCATCCAAGTTTTCTGAACATCATATTCAATACAAGAGCTCTAGCATTCACTCCAAAACACAATTCAATAGATCAAATCCTCTCCAAGTCCCAAATCTATCTCATACACTTAGTGACTTGTGAGAGAGAGATTTTGTGTTCATTTGCGCTCTTGTTGCTTGGATTGCCTTCTTCCTTTCTCATTTCTTTTCTCAAGTGATTTGTAATCGAAGCAAGAGACACCTAAGTGTATGATGGTCCTTGCGGGGTCTAAGTGACCCAGGAGATTAAGGAAAAAGGCTCACTCGGTCTAAGTGACCGTTTGAGAGAGGGAAAGGGTTGAAATAGACCCGATCTTTATGACCTCCTCAACGGGGAGTAGGTTCTTTGGAACCGAAACTCGGTAAAACAAATCACTTGTGTTCACTCACCTTATTTCTTGGTTGATTTGTTTTTCCCTCTCTTCGGACTTGAATTTAATTCTAACGCTAACCCCGGCTTGTAGTGTGTGTTTTAAGTTATAAATTTCAGGTTTCGTCTATTCACCCCCCCCCCCCTCTAGGCAACTTTCAATTGGTATCAGAGCCAGGTGCTTCATTAAGAGTCTAACCAACTCGAAGTGATGTCTGGGGAACATGCCAAGAGGGAGATGGTGACCGACGAGAAGCCCACAAGCTTGGGGAGGACCCTCTCAAGGGAGTCCGGCAACAAACATAAGGAGGAATCCTCTTCTTCCATCAAGTCCCATCGGAGAGGTGACACGAAGAAGAAGATGAAGAAGGTGGTCTACTACGAGACCGACTCTTCGTCACCCTCCACATCTAGCTCCGAGTCATCAACTACTTCTAAGTGCCATGAGCGCAAGAAGTATAGTAAGATGCCCCTATGCTATCCCCGTATTTCTAAGCGCGCTCCTCTACTTTCCGTTCCCCTTAGGCAAACCACCATATTTCGATAGTGAAGATTATTCTATGTGGAGTGATAAAATGAGGCACCATCTAACCTCACTCCACGAAACCATTTGGGATATTGTTGAGTATGGAGCGTAGGTACCTAAGGTGGGGGACAAGGACTACGACTCGGACGAGGTCGTCCAAATTAGGCACTTCAACTCTCAAGCCACATCTATACTCCTCGCCTCCTTGTGTCGAGAGGAGTATAACTGAGAGCACCTAGAGGGGGGGTGAATAGGTGATCCTGTAAAACTTGAAACTTGGTGCCACAAAAACTTGATTAGGGGTTAGCACAATAAGGCCAAGTGGCTAGAGAGGAGTCTTAGCAAAACACAATAACCACAAAGAGATCAACACAGAGATGGCACAGTGGTTTATCCCGTGGTTTGGCCAAGTCCAATACTTGCCTACTCCACGTTGTGGCGTCCCAACGGACGAGGGTTGCACTCAACCCCTCTCAAGCGGTCAAAAGACCCACTTGAATACCATGGTGTTTTGCTTGCACTTTACTATATCCCGTTTGTGAGGAATCTCCACAACTTAGGAGCCTCTCGCCCTTACAAAGATGTTCACAAGGAGTCACGGAAGTAAGGTTGGGATGAGCAACGCACACAAGACACAAAATCAGAGCAACAACACGCACACAAGTCACAACACAAGCTCTCACAACAACCCGAAGAGTACACTACTCAAATGGAGCTCTAGTTGCTATCACAAAGAATCGAATGCGCGGAATTGAAGTCTTGGTGCTTGGGAATGCTTAGAGAATGCTTGATTTGCTCCTCCATGCGCCTAGGGGTCCCTTTTATAGCCCCTAAGGCAGCTAGGAGCCGTTGAGAGCATTCCAGGAAGGCAATTCTTGCCTTCTGTCGCCTGGCGTACCGGACAGTCCCCGGACACTGTCCAGTGCGGATTTCTTTCCTTCTGCGGCGCAGCCGACCGTTGAAGATCCAGAGCCGTTGGCGCACCGGACACTGTCCGGTGCACACTGGACTGTCCGGTGCACACTGGACAGTCCGGTGCCCCCTTGTGACCGTTGGCTCGGCCACACGTCACGCGCGGAATCCTCGGTCGACCGTTGGCCCGGCTGACCATTGGCTCACCGGACAGTCCGGTGCCTCACCGGACAGTCCGGTGAATTATAGTCGTACGCCGTTAATCACTTCCCGAGAGCGACGACTTCACCTGTGAATGGCTCACCGGACAGTCCGGTGATTTATAGTCGTACGCCGTTGATCGCCTCCTGAGAGCAGCCTAGTTGACAGTCGCCAGCCTGGCGCACCGGACACTGTCCGGTGCACCACCGGACACTGTCCGGTGCACCTAGACTACGCAGAGTCTTGGCTGCTTGGCCAAGACTTTTCCAAATTGGTCTTTTCCTGTTTCTAGGACTTAGACACAATACATTAGTCTCCAAAACAATGTACCAAGTCTTAGAAACATACCTTTACTCTTGATTTGCACTTTGTCCATCAATTGGCATAGATTAACACTTAAGCACTTGTGTTGGCACTCAATCACCAAAATACTTAGAAATGGCCCAAGGGCACATTTCCCTTTCAATCTCCCCATTTTTGGTGATTTATGCCAACACAACAAAAAGCAACTAAAGGAAGTGCAACATCAATACAATTGAGAACTCAATATTGTTTTGATTCAAATTTGGCATATATGGATTATTCTTTGCCACCACTTGGTTTTGTTTTTGCAAATCAACCTCAACTTTCTATCTCTAAGTCAAACACACTTGCTGAGACATAAAGAGAGTTGTTCCAAGAGAAATTGATCAAAGATTCAAAAAACTCCCCCTTTTTCCCATAATCAAACATTCTCCCCACAAGAGACCAACTTTTGACAAAGAGAGACAATAAGAGGATTTTGACAAAACAAAAGCTCTATTCTACTGTTTTCAAAATTCTCAAGTGGTAGCTGATCCATTTCTTGCTTTGGCCTTATTTTCTCCCCCTTTGGCATTAAGCACCAAAACGGGATCAATCTTGGCCCTTAAACCCCATTGCCTCACCAAAATCTTCAAATAAGAGTACCAAGGCAATAAGGATATTGAGATGGACTTGGAGTAAGTTACCCTCTCATCGGAGTGTAGTGGAAGTCTTGCATGGTCCAAGTCCACCTTTCCCTTTCAATCCACCTTTGAGACTAAATCAAGCAAACTCAAGCACACGGTTAGTCTCAAAGGGTCAAGTTGTAGCACATCTCCCCCTAAATATGTGCATCACTTGCAAAAGGACTTGCGAGGTCCGGGTAGAGATGGCAATGGGTAAAAACCCGTTGGGTATTACTTGCCCAAACCCATATCCATGAAGAAAAAATACGCCCGCTAAAAAACCCATACCCATGACGGGTATAAAATTTTGCCCAAACCCATACCCATGCGGGTTCGGGTACCCAACGGGTTTCCCATACCCACCAACATCAACATAAAAAATAATTCATCATGTAAATGACAATCAATACATTAATAAGCTAAGATAAAAAGAACAAGTGATAACTAATTTTAGCTTAAAATTTGTTACATGAAGTTTATTTCAATTAGAACATATTCAATTAATAATATTATGGGACATATTTATAAGGAATGTTGATTTTAAGGCGGGTTTTAAAAACCCATGGGTTTGCGGGTATGGGTAGTGGAAGAATAAACCCATGCCCACTGTACCCGTTGGTTTCCATTTGAACCCATTAACAAACCCATGGGTAGAGAAATTGACCCAAACCCATACCCTAATAGAGCAAAAACCCACCGGGTTTCGGGTAGCAGGGTACCCATTGCCATCTCTAGGTCGGGGAGTGTTTGTACAACTTGAGCACCATAAGTAAACAACAAAATGCATCAGGAACATGATCAAAGGCATAAACACATGTATGCTATAAATCAATCCAAGTTCCGCGAATCTAAGACATTTAGCTCACTACGCAGCCTGCAAAAGGTCTTCTCATCTAAAGGCTTGGTAAAGATATCGGCTAGCTGGTTCTCGGTGCTAATATAAAACACTTCGATATCTCCCTTTTGCTGGTGGTCTCTCAAAAAGTGATGCCGGATGTCAATGTGCTTTGTGCGGCTTGTGTTCAACAGGATTATCCGCTATGCGGATAGCACTCTCATTGTCACATAGGAGTGGGACTTTGCTCAGATTGTAGCCAAAGTCCTGGAGGGTTTGCCTCATCCAAAGTAGTTGCGCGCAACACTGTCCTGCGGCAACATACTCGGCCTCAGCGGTGGATAGGGCAACAGAGGTTTGTTCCTTAGAGCTCCACGACACCTAGGGACCTTCCTAAGAATTGGCACGTCCCTGATGTACTCTTCCTATCGACCTTACATCCAGCATAATCGGAGTCTGAATATCCAATTAAGTCAAAGGTAGACCCCTTTGGATACCAGATCCCGAAGCAAGGCGTAGCGACTAAATATCTAAGAATTCGCTTCACGGCCACTAAGTGACAATCCCTTGGATCGGATTGAAATCTAGCACACATGCATACACTAAGCATAATATCCGGTCTACTAGCGCATAAATAAAGCAAAGAACCTATCATGGACCGGTAGTGCTTTTTGATCAACGGACTTACCTCCTTTGTTGAGGTCGACGTGTCCTGTCAGTTCCCATCGGAGTCTTTGCGGGCTTGGCGTCCTTCATCCCAAACCGCTTTAGCAAGTCTTGCGTGTACTTCGTTTGGGAGATGAAGGTGCCGTCCTTGAGTTGCTTCACTTGGAACCCAAGGAAGTAGTTCAACTCATCCATCATCGACATCTCAAACTTTTGAGTCATCACCCTGCTAAACTCTTCACAAGACTTTTGGTTAGTAGAACCAAATATTATGTCATCGACATAAATTTGGCACACAAATAAGTCACCATCACAAGTCTTAGTAAATAAAGTTGGATCGGCTTTCCCAACCTTGAACGCATTAGCAATTAAAAAGTCTCTAAGGCATTCATACCATGCTCTTGGGGCTTGCTTAAGTCCATAGAGCGCCTTAGAGAGCTTACATACGTAGTCGGGGTACCGTTCATCCTCGAAGCCAGGGGATTGCTCCACGTACACCTCCTCCTTGATTGGCCCATTGAGGAAGGCACTCTTCACATCCATTTGGAACAACCTAAAAGAATGGTGAGCGGCATATGCTAGCAAAATACGAATGGACTCTAGCCTAGCCACAGGAGCAAAATTCTCCTCAAAGTCTAAACCTGCGACTTGGGCATAACCTTTTGCCACAAGTCGAGCCTTGTTCCTTGTCACCACCCCGTGCTCGTCTTGTTTGTTGCGGAACACCCACTTGGTTCCCACAACATTTTGCTTGGGACGAGGCACCAGTGTCCAAACTTCATTTCTCTTGAAATTGTTGAGCTCCTCTTGCATGGCCAACACCCAGTCCGGATCTAGCAAGGCCTCTTCTACCCTGAAAGGCTCAATAGAAGAGACAAAGGAGTAATGCTCACAAAAATTAACTAATCTAGAACGAGTAGTTACTCCCTTGCTAATGTCACCCAAAATTTGGTCGACGGGATGATTCCTTTGAATCGTCGCTCGAACTTGGGTTGGAGGTGCCGGTTGTGCTACTTCCTCCATCACATGATCATCTTGTGCTCCCCTTGATCACACGCCTCTTCTTGACGAACCTATTCATCGTCTTGAGTTGGGGGATGCACCATTGTTGAGGAAGAAGGTTGATCTTGCTCCTTTTGTTCTTGTGGCCGCAGCATCTCCAATCGCCATGGTGCGTATTGCGGCCGTTGGAACGTCTTCTTCATCTACATCATCAAGACCAACAACTTGCTCTCTTGGAGAGCCATTAAGTCTCATCAAATACAATCGTCGCTAGAGACTTCAACCAAACCCGATGATTTGTTGAAGACTCTATACGCCTTTGTATTTGAGTCATAACCTAATAAAAACCCTTCTACAGCTTTGGGAGCAAACTTAGAGTTTCTACCTTTCTTTACTAGAATGTAACATTTGCTCCCAAATACACGAAAGTAAGACACATTGGGTTTGTTACCGGTTAGAAGCTCATACGAAGTCTTCTTGAGGAGGCGGTGAAGGTAGACCCGGTTGATGGCGTGGCAAGCCGTGTTCACGGCTTCCGACCAAAACCGCTCGGGGGGTCTTGAACTCTCCAAGCATCGTCCTCGTCATGTCTATGAGCGTCCTGTTCTTCCTCTCTACCACACCATTTTGCTGTGGTGTTTAGGGAGCGGAGAACTCGTGCTTGATCCCTTCCTCCTCAAGGTACTCCTCCACTTGAAGGTTCTTGAATTCGGACCCGTTGTCGCTCCTTATCTTCTTCACCTTGAGCTCAAACTCATTTTGAGCTCTTCTTAGGAAGCGCTTGAGGGTCCCTTGGGTTTCAGATTTATCCTGCAAAAAGAATACCCAAGTGAAGCGGGAAAAATCATCAACTATAACAAGACCATACTTACTTCCTCCTATGCTTAGATAGGCGACGGGTCCGAAGAGGTCCATATGAAGCAACTCCAAAGGTCTTGATGTGGTCATCATATTTTTGGTATGATGAGAGCTTCCCACCTGTTTACCTGCTTGACAAGCTGCACAAGGTCTATCTTTTTCGAAAGTTACATTAGTTAGACCTATCACGTGTTCTCCCTTTAGAAGCTTGTGAAGGTTCTTCATCCCCACATGAGCTAAACTGGCGATGCCATAGCCAGCCCATGCTAGTCTTAGCAATTAAGCATGCATCTAGACCGGCCTCCTCTTTTGCAAAATCAACTAAATAGAGTTTGCCATCTAATACACCCTTAAAAGTTAATGAACCATCACTTCTTCTAAAGACAGACACATCTACATTTGTGAATAAGCAGTTATATCCCATGTTACAAAGCTAACTCACAGACAACAAGTTATATCCAAGCGACTCAACTAAAAACACATTGGAAATGGAGTGCTCGGATGAAATAGCTATTTTTCCTAACCCTTTCACCTTGCCTTGATTCCCGTCACCGAATATGATTGAGTCTTGGGAATCTTTGTTCTTGACAGTAGGAGGTGAACATCTTCTTCTCCCCCGTCATGTGGTTTGTGCATCCGCTGTCCATAATCCAGCTTGAATCCCCGGATGCATAAACCTGCAAGGCATATTTAGGCTTGGGTTTTAGGTACCCAACTCTTGTTGGGTCCTACAAGGTTAGTCACAATGGTCTTAGGGACCCAAATGCAAGTTTTATCTCCCTTGCATCTTGCCCCTAACTTCCTAGCAATCACCTTCTTATCCTTTCTATAAATAGCAAAGGAAGCATTGCAAGTATGAAAAATTGTTGAAGGTTCATTGTTTACTTTTCTAGGAATATGAACAACATTCCTTCTAGGCATAGCATTTTTCCTAGCCAAATTTCTATCATGCATAATAGAAGAACTAGAAGCAAACATGGCATAGGAATCAAAAGCATCATAACTTCTATAAGCATTCCTAGAATGTCTCCTATCATGATACATGAAAGCATGGTTCTTTTGAGTACTACTAGCCATAGGGGCCTTCCCTTTCTCCTTGGCGGAGATGGAAGCCTTATTGCTTGTTAAGTTCTTGACTTCCCTCTTGAAGCCAAGACCATCCTTAATTGAGGGGTGTCTACCAATCGTGTAGGCATCCCTTGCAAATTTTATTTTGTCAAGTTCACTCTTGCTAGTCTTAAGTTGGGCATTAAGACTAGCCACTTCATCATTCAATTTAGAAATTGAAACTAGGTGTTCACTACAAGCATCAACATTAAAATCTTTACACCTATTGCAAATTGCAACATGTTCTACACAAGATGTTGATTTATTAGCTACTTCTAACTTAGCATTTAAATCATCATTTATGCTCTTTAAGCTAGAAATAGAGTCATGGCATGTAGACAATTCACAAGAGAGCATTTCATTCCTTTTAATTTCTAAAGCAAGGGATTTTTGTGCCTCTACAAACTTATCATGTTCTTCATACAAAAGATCCTCTTGCTTTTCTAATAACCTATTCTTATCATTCAAGGCATCAATTAATTCATTAATCTTATCAACCTTAGTTCTATCTAGGCCCTTGAATAAACATGAATAGTCTATTTCATCATCGCTAGATTCTTCATCAATTGAGGAAACGTAAGTACTAGTATCACGAGTGCTTACCTTCTTTTCCCTTGCCATGAGGTAGGTGTGATGCTCGTTGGGGAAGAGGAACGATTTGTTGAAAGGCGGTGGTGGCGAGTCCTTCATTGTCGGAGTCGGACGATGAACAATCCGAGTCCCACTCCTTGCCAAGGTGTGCCTCGCCCTTAGCCTTCTTGTAAGTCTTCTTCTTTTCCCTCTTGTTCCCTTGTTCCTGGTCACTATCATTATCGGGACAATTAGCGATAAAATGACCAATCTTACCACATTTGAAGCATGAGCGCTTCCCCTTTGTCTTGTTCTTGTTGGGAAGCCCCTTGCGACCTTTTAGCGCCGTCTTGAAACGCTTGATGATGAGGGCCATTTCTTCATCATTAAGCTCGACCGCCTCAACTTGCGCAACCTTGCTAGGTAGCGCCTCCTTGCTCCTCGTTGCTTTGAGAGCAATGGTTTGGGCCTCTTGGATTGGGCCATTCAACGCATCATCAACGTATCTAGCCTCCTTGATCATCATCCGCCCGCTTACGAACTTTCCAAGTATCTCCTCGGGAGACATCTTGGTGTACCTAGGATTCTCACGAATATTGTTCACAAGATGTGGATCGAGGACAGTAAAAGACCTTAGCATTAGGCGGACGACGTCGTGGTCCATCCATCGCGTGCTTCCATAGCTCCTTATTTTGTTGACGAGGGTCTTGAGCCGATTGTACGTTCGGGTTGGCTCCTCGCCCCTGATCATTGCGAATCTCCCAAGTTCGCCCTCCACCAACTCCATCTTGGTGAGCATGGTGACGTCGTTCCCCTCATGTGAGATCTTGAGGGTGTCCCAAATCTGCTTGGCGTTATCCAAGCCGCTCACCTTATGGTATTCAGTCCCTGCACAATGAAGCTAGAAGAATAGTAGTAGCTTGTGCATTTTTGTGAATTTGCTCATTAATGAACATGGGACTATCAATACTATCAAATTTCATTCTACTCTCTACTATCTCCCATATGCTTGGATGGAGAGAGAACAAGTGACTACGCATTTTGTGACTCCAAAATCTGTAGTCCTGTCCATCAAAGTGAGGAGGTTTGCCGAGAGGAATGGAAAGCAAATGAGTATGGGAACTTTGCGGAATACGAGAATAATCAAAGGAAAAGTTTGAATTAACCGTCTTCCTTTTCTCGTAGTCGTTGTCGTCGTCCTTTTGGGAAGAGGAAGATTCGTCGCTGTCATAGTAGATTATCTCCTTGATGCGCCTTGTTTTCTTCTTCCTCCCGTCTTTTCTTTTGTGGCCTGACCCCGAGTCAGTAGGCTTGTCATCCTTTGGATCATTGACGAAGGACTCCTTCTCCTTATCATTGACCACCATCCCCTTGCCCTTAGGATCCATCTCTTCGGGCGATTAGTCCCTTCGTGAAGAGAACGACTCTGATACCAATTGAGAGCACCTAGAGGGGGGGTGAATAGGTGATCCTATAAAACTTGAAACTTAGTGCCACAAAAACTTGATTAGGGGTTAGCACAATAAGGCCAAGTGGCTAGAGAGGAGTCTTAGCAAAACACAATAACCACAAAGAGATCAACACAAAGATGGCACAGTGGTTTATCCCGTAGGTTCGGCCAAGTCCAATACTTGCCTACTCCACGTTGTGGCGTCCCAATGGACGAGGGTTGCACTCAACCCCTCTCAAGCTGGTCCAAAGACCCACTTGAATACCACGGTGTTTTGCTTGCACTTTACTATATCCCGTTTGCGAGGAATCTCCACAACTTGGAGCCTCTCGCCCTTACAAAGATGTTCACAAGGAGTCACGGAAGTAAGGTTGGGATGAGCAACGCACACAAGACACAAAATCAGAGCAACAACACACACACAAGTCACAACACGAGCTCTCAACACAACCCGAAGAGTACACTACTCAAATGGAGCTCTAGTTGCTGTCACAAAGAATCGAATGCGCGGAATTGAAGTCTTGGTGCTTGGGAATGCTTAGAGAATGCTTGATTTGCTCCTCCATGCGCCTAGGGGTCCCTTTTATAGCCCCAAGGCAGCTAGGAGCCGTTGAAAGCATTCTAGGAAGGCAATTCTTGCCTTTTGTCGCCTGGCGCACCGGACAGTCCGGTGCACCACCAGGACACTGTCCGGTGCGGATTTCTTTCCTTCTGCGGCTGCAGCCGACCGTTGAAGATCCAGAGCTGTTGACGCACCGGACACTGTCCGATGCACACCGGACAGTCCTGGTGCCCCCTTGTGACCGTTGGCTTGGCCACGCGTCACGCGCGGAATCCTCGGCCGACCGTTGGCCCAGGCTGACCGTTGGCTCACCGAACAGTCTGGTGCCTCACCGGACAGTCCGGTGAATTATAGTCGTACGCCGTTAATCACTTCCCGAGAGAGACGACTTCGCCTGTGAATGGCTCACCGGACAGTCCGGTGTACCACCGGACAGTCCGGTGATTTATAGTCGTATGCCGTTGATCGCCTCCCGAGAGCAGCCAGTTGACAGTCGCCAGCCTGGCGCACTGGACACTGTCCGGTGCACCACCGGACACTGTCCGGTGCACCCAGACTGCGCAGAGTCTTGGCTGCTTGGCCAAGACTTTTCCAAATTAGTCTTTTCCTGTTTCTAGCACTTAGACACAATACATTAGTCTCCAAAACAATGTACCAAGTCTTAGAAACATACCTTTACTCTTGATTTGCACTTTGTCCATCAATTGGCATAGATTAACACTTAAGCACTTGTGTTGGCACTCAATCACCAAAATACTTAGAAATGGCCCAAGGGCACATTTCCCTTTCAATTACAAGGTGCAAGGGTTGAAAAACGCCAAAGAAATTTGGGACGTCCTCAAGACCACGCACGAATGAGATGAGGTGACCAAGATCACCAAGCGCGAGACAATCAAGGGCGAACTTGGTCGATTCGTCCTCAACAAAGGAGAAGAGCCGCAAGCAATGTACAATCCGGCTAAAGACCATGGTGAACCAAGTGTGCAACCTCAGAAGCACCAAATGGGATGACCATGAAATGGTCAAGGTTATTCTAAGATCTCTCATATTTCTTAATCCCACTCAAGTTCAATTAATACGTGGAGATCCTAGATACAAACAGATGTCCCTCGAGGAGGTGATTGGAAAGTTTGTGAGCTTTGAACTAATGATCAAAGACTCCAAACACATTGTCAACTTGGATCAAGGTGTCCACCTTCACACCCGAGGTGCAACCCGTCGCATTCAAAGTGATGGAAGAAGAGAAGAGGGAGTCTACACCAAGTAGGCTTCCTAGTCGACGCCTCCAAGCTCGACAACGAGGAGATGGCGCTCATCATCAAGAGCTTCCGCCAAATCCTTAAGCAAAGGAGGGGAAGGACTACAAACCCTGCTCCAAAAGGGTGTGCTACAAATGTGGTAAGGTCGGTCATTTCATAGCTAAATGTCCAAATTCTTGTGGAAGTGACAGGGATGACGACAACAAAGGGAAGAAGAAGGAAAAGAAGAGGTACTACAAGAATAAGGGCGGCGATGCCCACGTGTGTCAGGAATGGGACTCCAAGGAGAGCTCCACCGACTCCTCCTCCAACGAGGACGCCGCCAACATCGACGTCAACCAAGGTCTTCTCTTCCCCAACATCGGCCACAAGTGTCTCATGGCCAAGGACGGCAAGAAGAAAAAGGTACATTCTAGAAGTACCCCAAATATACTACATCTAGTGATCATGGGTAGTTCTAGTGATGATGAAGATAATTTAATGTCTATTTTTACCAACCTTAACATGGAACAAAAGAAAAAAATTAAATGAACTAATTGAGGCCATTAATGAGAAGGATGATCTCTTGGAAAGCCAAGAGGACTTTCTCATTAAAGAAAACAAGAAATTTGTTAAATTGAAAAATGCTTATGCTCTAGGAAGTAGAGAAGAATGATAATCTGTCTAAAGAGCTTAGCATTTGTAATGATTCAATTATCTGTCTTAGAAATGAAAATGCTAGTCTAAATGCTAAGATCAATGAATTAAATGTTTACAATGATTCATTTTCCTGTTTTAGAGATGAGAATGTTAGATTAAATGCTAAGATTAAGGAATTAAATGCATGCAAACCATCTACATCTACTATTGATCATGTTACCATTTGTACTAGATGTAGAGATATTGATGTTGATGCTATAGATGATCACCTTGCCATGATTAAGAAACAAAATGATCACATAGCTCAATTAAATGCTAAAATTAATGAGCATGAACTTGAAAATGAAAAGTTTAAATTTGCTAGAAGCATGCTCTATAATGGGAGACGCCCTAGCATTAAGGATGTCATTGGTTTCCAATAGGGGAGCAATGTCAAGCTTAATGCCCCTAAAAGATTGTCTAATTTTGTTAAGGGCAAGGCTCCCATGGTTCAGGATAATGAAGGCTATATTTTATATCCTGCTAATTATCCTGAGCACAAAATCAGGAAGATTCATGCTAGGAAATCTCATAATGTTTCTCACCATGCATACATGTATAAAAATGAGACATCTAGCTCTAGGCAAACCACTCATGTTAAATTTCCTAGAAAGAAAATTCCTACAGCATCAAATGAGCATAATGTTTCATTTAAGACTTTTGATGTATCTTATGTTCTAACTATCAAATCAGGCAAAGTAGTTGCCAAATATGTTGGGGGCAAACACAAGAGCTCCAAAACTTGTGTTTGGGTACCCAAGGTGGTTGTTTCTAACGTGAAAGGACCCAAGACTGTTTGGGTACCTAAGAACAAGGCCTAAATTATTTTGCAGGTTTATGCATCTGGTGGTTCAAGTTGGATAATCGATAGCGGGTGCACAAACCACATAACAGGGGAGAAGAGAATGTTCTCCTCCTACGAGGAAAATGAAGATCCCCAACGAGCTATCACATTCAGTGATGGAAATCAAGATTTGGTCAAAGGATTGGGTAAAATAGCTATATCTCCTGACCATTCTATTTTCAATGTTTTTCTTATAGAATCTTAAGATTACAATTTGCTTTCTATTTCTCAATTATGCAAAATGGGTTACAACTGTCTTTTTACTGAGTTAGGTGTTACTGTCTTTAGAAGGGGTGATGATTCAATAGCATTTAAGGGAGTGTTAGAGGGTCAACTATATTTAGTTGATTTTAATGATAACAAAGCTGAACTCAACACTTGCTTAATTGCTAAGACTAATATGGGCTGGCTCTGGCATCGCCGACTTGCACATGTTGGGATGAAGAATCTTCATAAGCTTCTAAAGGGAGAGCACATTTTAGGACTAACAAATGTTCATTTTGAGAAAGACAGGGTTTGTAGCGCATGTCAAGCACGAAAGCAAGTTGGCGCTCACCATCCACACAAGAACATAATGACGACGGACAGGCCATTTGAGCTACTCCATATGGATCTATTTGGCCTGATCGCTTACATAAGCATCGGCGGGAGTAAGTACTGTCTAGTAATTGTGGATGATTATTCTCGCTTCACTTGGTTATTCTTTTTGCAGGAAAAATCACAAACCCAAGAAACATTAAAAGGATTCTTGAGACGGGCTCAAAATGAGTTTGGATTGAGAATAAAAAAGATAAGAAGCGACAACAGGTGGAGTTCAAGAACTCTCAAATCGAAGGATTTCTTGAGGATGAGGGCATCAAGCATGAGTTCTCTTCTCCCTACACACCTCAACAAAATGGTGTAGTGGAGAGGAAAAATAGAACTCTACTGGATATGGCAAGGACCATGCTTGATGAGTACAATACACCGGACAGGTTTTGAGTGGGAGCAATCAACACTGCTTGCTACTCCATCAACCGGCTCTACCTTCACCGAATCCTCAAGAAAACATCGTATAAACTCCTCACTGGTAAAAAGCCCAATGTTTCATATTTTAGAGTCTTTGGGAGCAAATGCTTTATTCTTATTAAGAGAGGTAGAAAATCTAAATTTGCTCCTAAAGTTGTACATGGCTTTTTACTTGGTTATGATTCAAACACAAGGGCATATAGAGTCTTCAACAAATCCACTGGATTAGTTGAGGTTTCTTGTGACATTGTGTTTGATGAGACTCATGGCTCCCAAGTGGAGCAAGTTGATCTTGATGAATTAGATGATGAAGAGGCTCCGTGTGTCGCACTAAGGAACATGTCCATTGGGGATGTGTGTTCTAAGGAATCCGAAGAGCCTCCACAAGGACAAGATCAACCATCATCTTCCAACCAAGCATATCCACCAACTCAAGATGAGGATCAGGCTCAAGATAATGAAGAAGAAGATCAAGAGGATGAGCCACCTCAAGAGGAGGACAATGATCAAGGGGGAGATGAAGATAATGAAGACAAAGAAGATGATCAAGAAATTCAGGGTCAAAGACCGCCACACCCAAGAGGTCCACCAAGCAATTCAACGAGATCACCCCGTCAATTCCATCCTTGGTGACATTCATAAAGGGGTAACCACTAGATCTTGAATTGCACATTTTTGTGAGCACTACTCTTTTGTTTCCTCTATTGAGCCTTACAGGGTAGAGGATGCATTAAGAGATCCAGATTAGCTGATGGCAATGCAAGAGGAGCTCAATAACTTCACATGGAATGAGGTATGGCATTTAGTTCCACATCCTAACCAAAATGTTGTAGGTACCAAGTGGGTATTCTGCAACAAGCAAAACGAGCATGATGTGGTGACAAGAAAAAAAGCCCGACTTGTGGCCAAAGGTTATTTACAAGTCAAAGGTTTGGACTTTGATGAAACTTATGCACCCATAGTTAGGCTTGAGTCAATTCGCATATTACTTGCCTATGCTACTTACCATGGCTTTAAGCTTTATCAAATGGACGTGAAGAGTGCCTTCCTCAATGGACCTATCAAGGAAGAGGTCTGTGTTGAGCAACCTCCCGAATTTGAAGATAGTGAGTATTCTAACCATGTGTATAAACTCTCAAAGGCGCTTTATGGGCTCAAGCAAGCTCCAAGAGCATGGTATGAATGCCTGCGAGATTTTCTTATCACTAATGGCTTCAAAGTCAGTAAAGCCGATCCTACACTCTTTACTAAAACTGTTGAAAAAGACTTGTTTATATGCCAAATCTATTGAAAGTCGCCTAGAGGGGGGTGAATAGGCAGAATCTGAATATTATAAACTTTAAGCACAACTACAAGCTAGGGTTAGCGTTAGAAATATAATCGAGTCCGAAAGAGAGGGCGAAAACAAATCAACCAAAGAAATAGAGCGGATGACATGGTGATTTGTTTTATCGAGGTTCGGTTCTTGCAAACCTACTCCCCGTTGAGGTGGTCACAAAGACCGGGTCTCTTTCAACCCTTTCCCTCTCTCAAACGGTCACTTAGACCGAGTGAGCTTTCTCCTTATCTCACGGGTCACTTAGACCCCGCAAGGACCACCACACACTTGGTGTCTCTTGCCTTGGTTACAAAAACACTTGAGAACAAGAAATGAGGAAGGAAGAAAGCAACCCAAGCGCAAGAACTCAAATGAACACAAATATCACTCTCTCACTAGTCACTATTTGATTGGAATGATCTTTAGACTTGGGAGAGGATTTGATCTCTTTGTTTGTGTCTTGGAGTGAAGTCTAGAGCTCTTGTATTGAATGCAATAACTGAAAACTTGGATGCCATGAAGTGTGGTGGTTGGGGGGTATTTATAGCCCCAACCACCAAATTGGCCATTGGGGAGGCTGTCTGTCGTATGGCGCACCGGACAGTCCGGTGCGAAACCGGACACTGTCCGGTGCGCCAGCCACGTCACCCAACCGTTAGGGTTCGACCGTTGGAGCTCTGACAAGTGGGGCCACCGGACAGTTCGGTGGTGCACCGGACAGGTCCTGTTCACTATTCGGTGCGCCTTCTGGCGCCTGCTCTGACTTCTGCGCATGGAGGCGCGCACTGTTTACTTTCACTATTCATTTGCAGACGACCATTGGCGCGAAGTAGCCGTTGCTCCACTGGCACACCGGACAGTCTGGTATCACATCGGACAGTCCGGTGAATTATAGCGGAGTGGCTCCCCGAATTCTTGAAGCTGGCAAGTTCAGAGTCGATCTCCCTGGTGCACCGGACACTGTCCGGTGGCACACCGGACAGTTCGGTGCGCCAGACCAGGGCTGCCTTAGGTATACTTTGCTCCTTTGTTTTGAACCCTTTCTTTTGACTTTGTATTGGTTTGTTGTGAACCTTTGGCACCTGTAGAACATATATTCTAGTGCAAACTAGTTAGTCCAATAATTTGTGTTGGGTAATTCAACCACCAAAATTCATATAGGAAAAGGTTTGACCCTATTTCCCTTTCAATCTCCCCCTTTTTGGTGATTGATGCCAACACAAACCAAAGCAAATATAAAAGTGTAGAATTGAACTAGTTCGCATAAAGAAGTGCAAAGGTTGCTTGGAATTAAACCAATATAACTATTTCAATAGATATGCATGGATTGTTTTCTTCTTATTTAAAATTTTGGACCACATTTGCACCACGAGTTTTGTTTTTGCAAATCTTTGTAAAATTATTTTTCAAAAAACCTTTTGCAAATAGTCAAAGGTACATGAATAAGATTGAAAGAAGCATTTTCAAGATTTGAAATTTTCTCCCCCTGTTTCAAATGCTCTTCCTTTGACTTAAACAAAAACTCCCCCTTAATGAAATTCTCCTCTTAGTGTTCAAGAGGGTTTTAAAAGTTTTGAAGATACTACTTTCTCCCCTTTTTGAACACAATAAGATACCAATTTAAAAAACTTCATTTTTAAAATTTCGGTGGTGGTGCGGTCCTTTTGCTTTGGGCTCATACTTTCTCCCCCTTTGGCATGAATCGCCAAAAACGGATACTTGTGAGTAAGATATAAGCCCTTGTATTTTCTCTCCAATGGCAGACAAATAGATATGAGTGAAGATTATACCAAAGTGGAGAGCGATGCGGAATACTGGCAAATATCGATGGAGTTGAGTGGAAGCGTCGTCTTTGCCGAATACTCCATTTCCCTTTCAATTCTATGACTAAGCATAAGATTACACTTGAAAACACATTAGTCATAGACATAAAAGAGATATGATCAAAGGTATATAAATGAGCTATGTGTGCAAAGAATCAATCAAAATTCCTAGAATTAAGAATATTTAGCTCATTCCTAAGTTTGGTAAAGGTTTTCTCATCTAGTGGCTTGGTAAAGATATCGGCCAATTGATCTTTGGTGTTTATATAGGCTATCTCGATATCCCCCTTTGTTGGTGATCTCTCAAAAAGTGATACCGAATGGCTACGTGCTTAGTGTGGCTGTGTTCAACGGGATTATCCGCCATGCGGATTGCACTCTCATTATCACATAGGAGAGGGACTTTGCTAAATTTGTAGCTATAGTTCCTAAGGGTTTGCCTCATCCAAAGCAGTTGCGCGCAACAATGGCCTACGACAATGTACTCGGCTTCGGCGGTAGAAAGAGCTATTGAGTTTTGTTTCTTTGAAGCCCAAGACACCAGGGATCTCCCCAGAAACTGACAAGTCCCTAATGTGCTCTTCCTATCAATCTTACACCCTGCCCAATCAGCATCGGAATAACCTAATAAATCAAAAGAGGATCCCTTGGGGTACCAAAGACCAAACTTAGGTGTATGAACTAGATATCTCAAGATTCTCTTCACGGCCCTAAGGTGAACTTCCTTAGGATTGGCTTGGAACCTTGCACACATGCATACAGAAATCATAATGTCCGGTCGAGATGCACATAAATAGAGTAAAGATCCTATCATCGACCGGCATACCTTTTGATCTATGGATTTACCTCCCGTGTCAAGGTCGAGATGCCCATTGGTTCCCATGGGTGTCTTGATGGGCTTGGCATCCTTCATTCCAAACTTGGTGAGTATATCTTGAATGTACTTCGTTTGGCTAATGAAGGTGCCCTCTTGGAGTTGTTTGACTTGAAATCCTAGAAAAAACTTCAACTCCCCCATCATAGACATCTCGAATTTTTGTACCATGATCCTACTAAACTCTTCACAAATAGATTTGTTAGTAGACCCAAATATGATATCATCAACATAGATTTGGCATACAAACAAATCATTTTCAATGGTTTTAGTGAATAGAGTAGGATCGGCCTTTCCGACTTTGAAGCCATTAGTGATAAGAAAGTCTCTTAGGCATTCATACCATGCTCTTGGGGCTTGCTTGAGCCCATAAAGCGCCTTATGAGAGTTTATACACATGGTTTGGATACTCACTATCTTCAAAGCCGGGAGGTTGCTCAACATAGACCTCTTCCTTGATTGGTCCATTGAGAAAGGCACTCCTCACGTCCATTTGATATAACTTAAAGCCATAATAAGTAGCATAGGCAATTAATATATGAATTGACTCAAGCCTAGCTACAGGTGCATAGGTTTCTCCAAAATCCAAACCTTTGACTTGTGAATACCCCTTGGCCACAAGTCGTGCCTTGTTCCTTGTCACCACACCATGCTCATCTTGCTTGTTGCGGAAGACCCACTTGGTTCCTACAACATTTTGGTTAGGACGTGGAACTAAATGACATACCTCATTTCTCGTGAAGTTGTTGAGCTCCTCTTGCATTGCCAACACCCAATCCGAATCTTGAAGTGCTTCCTCTACCCTGTGTGGCTCAATAGAGGAAACAAAAGAGTAATGTTCACAAAAATGAGCAACACGAGATCGAGTGGTTACCCCCTTATGAATATCACCGAGGATGGTGTTCACGGGGTGATCTCGTTGGAGTGCTTGGTTGACTCTTGGGTGTGGCGGCCTTGCATCTTGTTCATCTTCCTTGTCTTGATCATTAGCATCTCCCCCTTGATCATTGTCCTCCCCATGAGGTGGCTCATCTTCTTGATCTTCTCCTTCATCATCTTGAGCCTCATCCTCATCTTGAGTTGGTGGAGATGCTTGCATGGAGGAAGATGGTTGATCTTGTGCTTGTGGAGGCTCTTCGGATTCCTTAGGACACACATCCCCAAAGGACATGTTCCTTAGCGCGACACATGGAGCCTCTTCATCATCTAACTCATCAAGATCAACTTGCTCTACTTGAGAGCCGTTAGTCTCATCAAACACAATGTCACAAGAGACTTCAACTAATCTAGTGGACTTGTTAAAGACTCTATATGCCCTTGTGTTTGAGTCATAACCAAGTAAAAAGCCTTCTACAGCCTTAGGAGCAAATATAGATTTTCTACCTCTTTTAACAAGAATAAAGCATTTGCTACCAAAGACTCTAAAATATGAAACATTGGGCTTTTTACCGGTGAGGAGTTCATATGATGTCTTCTTGAGGATTCGGTGAAGATATAACCGGTTGATGGCGTAGCAAGCGGTGTTGACCGCCTCGGCCCAAAACCGATCCGAAGTCTTGTACTCATCAAGCATGGTCCTTGCCATGTCCAATAGAGTTCTATTCTTCCTCTCCACTACACCATTTTGTTGTGGCGTGTAGGGAGAAGAGAACTCATGCTTGATGCCCTCCTCCTCAAGAAAGCTTTCAATTTGAGAGTTCTTGAACTCTATTCCATTGTCGCTTCTTATCTTTTTGATCCTTAAGCCGAACTCATTTTGAGCCCGTCTTAAGAATCCTTTCAAGGTCTCTTGGGTCTGAGATTTTTCCTGCAAAAAGAATACACAAGTGAAGCGAGAATAATCATCCACAATAACTAGACAGTACTTACTCCCGCCGATGCTAATGTAAGCTATCGGGCCGAATAAATCCATGTGGAGTAGCTCTAGTGGCATGTCAGTCGTCATGATGTTCTTGTGTGGATGATGAACACCAACTTGCTTCCCTGCTTGGCATGCACTACAAATCCTGTCTTTCTCAAAATGAACATTGGTTAGTCCCAAAATGTGCTCTCCCTTTAGAAGCTTGTGAAGATTCTTCATTCCAATGTGGGCTAGTCAGCGATGCCAGAGCCAACCCATGTTAGTCTTAGCAATTAAGCAAGTGTCGAGTTCAGCTCTATTGAAATCAACTAAGTATAGCTGATCCTCTAACACTCTCTTAAAAGCTATTGAATCATCACTTCTTCTAAAGACAGTAACACCTACATTCGTAAAAAGACAATTGTAGCCCATTTTGCATAATTGAGAAACAGAAAGCAAGTTGTAGTCTAAAGAGTCTACAAGAAAAACATTGGAAATAGAATGGTCAGGTGATATAGCAATTTTACCCAATCCTTTGACCAAATCTTGATTTCCATCCCCGAATGTGATAGCTCTTTGGGGATCTTGGTTTTTCTCATAGGAGGAGAACATCCTTTTCTCCCCTGTCATGTGGTTTGTGCACCCGCTGTCGATGATCCAACTTGAGCCCCCGGATGCATAAACCTACAAAACAAATTTAGGCCTTGTTCTTAGGTACCCAAATGGTCTTGGGTCCTTTTATATTAGAAACAAGCACCTTGGGTACCTGTCGGCTACCATAATTAGGGGTACCCCCAACACTCCTAATCACGGCTGGTAAACACCCTCAGATCAACTGACGGGCGCGGTTCAAGTCAAGGCTTCGTCTACCCAAGGGACGCGACCTCACCCGAGCCCAGCCTCGGGCTGGAGCAGTAGTCCCAGATGAGTTCACGCCTCGCCCGAGGGCCTCCTCAGGCAGCGGGCACCCCCTCGGCTCTCCCGAAGCTTGGCTCGAGCAGGCTTCGTTATGAAGCAACCTTGGCCAGACCGCCTCACCAACCGACCACTTCGCAGGCGCATTCAATGCAGGGGTCGCCTGACGTCGTATCCTGACACACGCGCCTCAGTCGGCCAGGCCGAAAGTGACAGTAGTCTCTTCGCCCCTCTTTTTTACTGTCCGATATGACAGGAAAATAGTGCCGCTCGCCCCGCTCCTACTATCGTGCCAACCACCCAGGCGAAGACTGACAACAAGTCACGATCAACCACCGAGTTCGGCCTCGGGCGCAACAGAAAGCTCCGCCTCGCCCGACCTTAGGCTCCGGCCTCGGGAGGAGGTCTCTGCCTCGCCCGACCCCCAGACTCGGCCTCGACCTCGGTCTCGGGAGGAATCGCGTCCTCGCCTGACCCCGGCCTCGGCCTCAAGAGAAGTCTCCGCCTCGCCTGACCTTGGGCTCGGACCGACCGCGCCAACAGGGGATACATCATTACCCTATCCCTAGCCAGCTCAGGCTACAAGGAACAAGACCGGCGTCCCATCTGGCTTACCCCGGCGACGGGTAATGATGGTGCCCCGCGTGCAACCATGACGCTGGTGGCTCTCAGCCCCTTACGGCAGCAAGGAGACGTCAGCAGGATCCTTGCCGCACTGCCAGCTGTGCTCCTACAGGGCTCAGGCGCTTCTCCGACGGCCACGCTATCACGTATACAGGGCTCAAGCTCTCCTCCGACAACCACGTTGGCATGTACATAGGGCTTAGGCATTTCTCTGCCGAACACGTTAGCGCATAGCTACACCCCCCCATTGTACGTCTGGACCCTCTCCTTGCGTCTATAAAAGGGAGGTCCAGGGCCATCCTGGAGGGGGGTTCGCGCGGGGAAGGAGCGAACGAACAGGCTCCCTCTCTCTCTCTCTCTCCCTCTCGCGATGTGCTTGTAACCCCTACTACGAGCGGCACCCCTGGTGCAGGATAATACAAGGCTTGTCCCACCTCTTGTGTTCCATCCCGTGCCAACCCATCTGGGCAGGGGCACGTAGCGACAATTTCACTCGTCGGTCCTAGGGACCCCCCGGGTCCGAAACGCCAACAGTACCCAAACACAAGTCTTTGACCCCTTGTGTTTGCCCCCAACATATTTGGCAACTACTTTGCCTAATTTGTTAGTGAGCACATAGGAAGCATCAAAAGTTTTAAATGAAATGTTAGGTTCATTTGATGCAATAGGAGATTTCTTCTTAGGCATTTTAACATGTGTAGAACGCCTAGAGCTAGTAGCCTCATTCTTATAAATAAAAACATGGTGAGAAATAGAATGAGTCTTTTTTGCATGAATTCTCCTAATCTTATCCTTAGGATAACCAGCAGGATACAAAATATAACCCTCGTTATCCTGAGGCATGGGAGCCTTGCCCTTAACAAAATTAGACAATCTTTTAGGAGGGGTATTAAGCTTGACATTGTCTCCCTGTTGGAAGCCAATGTCATCCTTAATGCCAGGGCGTCTCCCACTATAAAGCATGCTACGAGCAAATTTAAATTTCTCATTTTTTAGTTCATGCTCGGCAATTTTAGCATCTAATTTAGCTATATGATCATTTTGTTGTTTAATCATAGCAAGGTGATCATGAATAGCATCTACATTAACATCTCTACATCTAGTGCAAACAGAAACATGCTCAATGGTAGATGTAGAGGGTTTACAATCATTTAATTCAACAATCTTAGCATGTAAAATAGCATTCTCATATCTAAGATTGGAAATAGAAATATTGCAAACATCTAATTCCTTAGCCTTAGCAATTAATTTGTCATTCTCAAACTTAAGGCTAGCAAGAGAGGCATTCAATTTATCAATCTTAGCAATCAAATTAGCATTATCATTTCTAAGATTGGTAATTGAATCATCACAAATATTTGACTTCTCAACCTTAGCAATCAAATTGGCATTCTCAATTCTAAGGTTGGAGATAGTGTCATGGCAAGTACTTAGCTCACTAGTTAATTTTTCATTTTTCTCCACCTCCTGAGCATAAGCATTTTTAGTCTTAACATGCTTTTTGTTTTCCTTAATAAGGAAGTCCTCTTGGCTATCCAAGAGTTCATCCTTCTCATGAATATCACTAATCAATTCATTTAATTTCTCTTTTTGTTGCATGTTAAGATTGGCAAAAAGAGTAAGCAAGTTGTCCTCATCATCACTAGAATTATCCTCATCACTAGAGGTTGCATACTTAGTGGAGGATCTTGATTTTACCTTCTTCTTGCCGTCCTTTGCCATGAGGCATTTGTGGCCGACGTTGGGGAAGAGAAGACCTTTGTTGATGGCGATGTTGGCGGCGTCCTCGTCGTCGGAGGAGTCAGTGGAGCTCTCGTCGGAGTCCCACTCCCGGCAAACATGGGCATCGCCACCCTTCTTCTTGTAATACTTCTTCTTCTCCTTCTTCTTCCCCCTCTTGTCGTTATCCCTGTCACTATCACTAGACAAAGGACATTTAGCGATAAAATGACCGGGCTTACCACACTTGTAGCATACTTTCTTGGAGCGGGGCTTGTAGTCTTTCCCCCTCCTTTGCTTGAGGATTTGGCGGAAGCTCTTGATGATGAGCGCCATCTCCTCATTGTCAAGCTTGGAGGCGTCGATGGGGACCCTACTCGGTGTAGAGTCTTCTTTCTTCTCCTCCGTTGCCTTGAATGCAACGGGTTGTGCTTCGGGTACGGAGGAGGAGGCGCCTTGCTCGATGATCTTCTTGGAGCCTTTGATCATCAATTCAAAGCTCACAAATTTTCCTATTACTTCCTCAGGAGACATTAGTTTATATCTTGGATCACCACGAATTAATTGAACTTGAGTAGGTTTAAGAAATACGAGTGATCTAAGAATAACCTTGACCATCTCATGGTCATCCCATTTGGTGCTCCTGAGGTTGTGCACTTGGTTAACCAAGGTCTTTAGCCGGTTGTACATGGCTTGCGGGTCTTCTCCTTGGTTGAGCATAAAACGACCAAGCTCCCCCTTGATCGTTTCCCTCTTGGTGATCTTGGTCACCTCGTCTCCTTCGTGCGCGGTTTTGAGCACGTCCCAAATCTCCTTGGCGCTCTTCAACCCTTGTACCTTGTTATACTCCTCTCGACTTAGAGAGGCGAGGAGTATAGTGGTAGCTTGGGAGTTGAAGTGCCGGATTTGGGCAACTTCGTCCGAGTCATAGTCTTCATCCCCCGGCGATGGTACATATACTCCAATCTCAACAACATCCCAAATGCTAGTGTGGAGTGAGGTTAGATGGTGCCTCATTTTATCACTCCACATATTATAATCTTCACCATCAAACATGGGTGGTTTGCCTAATGGGACGGAAAGTAAAGGAGTACGTTTTGAAATGCGAGGATAGCGTAGGGGGATCTTACTAAACTTCTTGCGCTCATGGCGCTTAGAAGTTACGGACGGCACGTCGGAGCCAGAGGTGGATGGCGACGAAGAATCAGTCTCATAATACACCACCTTCTTCATCTTCTTCTTCTTGTCGCCACTCCGATGCGACTTGTTGTGGGAGTGTGATTCTACCTTTCCTTTGGAGCCGGACTCCCTTGATGGAGCCTTCCCGAGACTTGTAGCAGGCTTCTCGCCGGTCATGACCTCCTTCTTGGTGTGATCTCCCGACATCACTTCGAGCGGTTAAGCTCTAATGAAGCACCAGGCTCTGATACCAATTGAAAGTCGCCTAGAGGGGGGGTGAATAGGCGGAATCTGAAATTTATAAACTTTAAGCACAACTACAAGCCGGGGTTAGTGTTAGAAATATAATCGAGTTCGAAAGAGAGGGCGAAAACAAATCAACCAAAGAAATAGAGCGGATGACAGGGTGATTTGTTTTACCGAGGTTCGATTCTTGCAAACCTACTCCCCATTGAGGTGGTCACAAAGACTGGGTCTCTTTCAACCCTTTCCCTCTCTCAAATGGTCACTTAAACCGAGTGAGCTTTCTCCTTATCTCATGGGTCACTTAGACCCCACAAGGACCACCACACACTTGGTGTCTCTTGCCTTGGTTACAAAAACACTTGAGAACAAGAAATGAGGAAGGAAGAAAGCAACCCAAGCACAAGAACTCAAATGAACACAAATATCACTCTCTCACTAGTCACTATTTGATTGGAATGATCTTTGGACTTGGGAGAGGATTTGATCTCTTTGTTTGTGTCTTGGAGTGAAGTCTAGAGCTCTTGTATTGAATGCAATAGCTGAAAACTTGGATGCCTTGAAGTGTGGTGGTTGGGGGGTATTTATAGCCCCAACCACCAAAGTGGTCGTTGGGGAGGCTGTCTGTCGTATGGCGCACCGGACACTGTCTGATGCGCCAGCCACGTCACCCAACCGTTAGGGTTCGACCGTTGGAGCTCTGACAAGTGGGGCCACCGGTCAGTCTGGTGGTGCACCAGACTAGGTCCTGTTCACTGTCTGGTGCGCCTTCTGGTGCTTGCTCTGACTTCTGCGCGCGCAAGTGCGCACTGTTTACTTTCACTGTTCATTTGCAGACGACCGTTGGCGCGAAGTAGCCGTTGCTCCGCTGGCACACCGGACAGTCTGGTGAATTATAGCGGAGTGGCTCCCCAAATTCCCAAAGCGGGCAAGTTCAGAGTCGATCTCCCTGGTGCACTGGACACTGTTCGGTGGCACACCGGACAGTCCGGTGCGCCAGACCAGGGCTGTCTTTAGTATACTTTGTTCCTTTGTTTTGAACCCTTTCTTTTGACTTTGTATTGGTTTGTTGTGAACCTTTGGCACCTGTAGAACATATATTCTAGTGCAAACTAGTTAGTCCAATAATTTGTGTTGGGTAATTCAACCACCAAAATTCATATAGGAAAAGGTTTGACCCTATTTCCCTTTCAGATATTATATTTGAGTCTACTAACAAGTCAACTTGTGGAGAGTTTAGTAGGATCATGATTCAGAAATTCAAGGTGTCAATGATGAGGGAGTTGAGATATTTCCTAGGATTTCAAATCAAGCAACTCCAAGATGGCACCTTCATTAGCCAAACAAAGTACATTCAAGACATACTTAAGAAGTTTGGAATGAAGGATGGCAAACCCATCAAAACACCCATGTGAACTAATGGGCATCTCGACCTTGACACGGGAGGTAAATCCGTAGATCAAAAGGTATATCGGTCGATGATAGGATCTTTACTCTATTTATGTGCATCTCGACTGGATATTATGCTTTCTGTATGCATGTGTGCAAGATTTCAGGCAAATCCTAAGTAAGTTCACCTTAGGGCCATGAAGAGAATCATGAGATACTTAGTTTATACTCCTAAGTTTGGGCTTTGGTATCCCAGGGGATCCACCTTTGATTTAATAGGATATTTCGATGTCGATTGGGCAGGATGTAAAATTGATAGAAAGAGCACATCAGGGACTTGTTAGTTTCTGGGGAGATCCCTGGTGTCTTAGGCTTCAAAGAAACAAAACTCCGTAGCTCTTTCTACCGCCGAAGCCGAGTATATTGCCGCAGGCCATTGTTGTGTGCAATTACTTTGGATGAGGCAAACCCTCAGGGACTATGGCTACAAATTGAGCAAAGTCCATCTCCTATGTGATAATGAGAATGCAATCCGCATGGCGGATAATCACGTTGAACACAACCGCACTAAGCACATAGATATTCGGTATCACTTTCTGAGGGATCACCAATAAAAGGGAGATATCGAAATTGCTTATGTAAACACCAAGAACCAATTAGCCGATATCTTTACTAAGCCACTAGATGAGAAAACCTTTAGCAAATTTAGGAATGAGCTAAATATTCTTGATTCTCGGAATTTTGATTGAAAAGTTGCACACATAGCTCATTTATATACCTTTGATCATGTCTCTTTCATTTGGTATAATTGCATATTTCTTATTCTTCTTGTGCCAAAACTAAGACTAATGTGAGATTGAAAGGAAATTGGAGGATACGACAAAGACAACGCTTCCACTCAACTCCAACGGTATTATCTACCCTTTGCCGGTATTCCGCAAAATCTCAATGGTATGATCTGTTACTCCTATTTATTTCACCATTTGGGAGGTAATGTTAGGCCCCAAAAGGGGAGAAAATGCTAAAGGGCTCCAACGTTCTCCGTTTTTGGCGATTAATGCCAAATGGGGAGAAAATATTAACCCCAAAGCAAAAGGACCGCACCACCACCATTTCAAATTTTTTCGAAATGAATTTTTCAATTGGTATCTATGTTTATGAAAATAAGATTTCAAAATTGGTATCCATTTAAAAACCCTCTTAAAAGCTAAGAGGAGAATTTAATTCAGGGGTAGTTTCTATTTAGTCAAAGGAAAAGCATTTGAAACAGGGGGAGAAATTTCAAATCTTGAAAAAAATGCTTCTCGAAATCTTATTCATATACCTTTGACTATTTGCAAAAGGATTTTGAAAAGATTTACAAAAACAAAACAAGTGGTGCAAATGTGGTCTAAAATGTTAAACAAAAGAAAGCAATCCATTCACTCTTATTCATACTTAATAAGACTTAATTCTAAGTAACCTATGCATAATCATATCAATTGCAAACTAGTTACATTTCTGCACTTGATATTTGCTTTGGTTTGTGTTGGCATCAATCACCAAAAAGGGGGAGATTGAAAGGGAAATTGGGTTAACCATTTCCTATGATTAATTTTGGTGGTTGACGATCAACACAAACACATGGACTAACTAGTTTGTCTAGAATTCATGTATTACAGGTGCATAAGGTTCAACACAAACCAATAAAAGAATCAAGTTAGGGTCACAATTAAATTGGAGCGAAAGGACTTGAGTGCGCTGAAGAATGGCGCACCGGACTGTCCAGTGTGCCACCGGACAGTGCCCGGTGCACCAGGACCGTACAGAGGTCAACCAGCCACTCTCGGGAAAACGAAGGCGCACTC